>OZ024875.1:35717252-38117252 GCA_964017185.1 Rugalucina vietnamica
TTAAGGAGAAAAAAAGAGAAAACATGCACCATTCACAGTTGCATCTTGGGGTTTTTAATTGATAAAGAAATTAATTGGCCTTAGAAAAACGTTAGAAACTCTGAGTTACATTGTCCTGTTCTGTTGACCTTCACAGTGTATGTTGTCTAAATATTATAGAATCGGAAATTGCGTATGGCCTTAGAAAAACATTTGTAACTTACAGTGTCCTGCTCTGTTGACCTTCACAGTGTATGTTGTCAAAATATTATAGAATCGGAAATTGCGTATGTCTTGCTAGAAACTTCCAACCTTTCTAAAAAGGCGACGTTTTGGAACCATTGACTGAGTACGCAAATATCCAATTAACACCGCATGCAGTTTTGTGACGTCAGCTTTAGTTCACGTTTTGTGATGTAAACGTCGTACCTCCACAAGACCGAAAATCTCAGAGAACGTCACATATATTCTGTTTCAAAATGATTGCAAACATTAAATACAACATACCTGTAACAAAATATATTCCAACGATATATTTATTTAATAAAATGATGACTGCCCCAAAACAATGGTGTTGCCTTTGGTCAGTACAAAATGGCAATGTAAACATGTAAACAAACTAGGGGTAAATTTGTCTAAAAACCAGTGCCTAGCTGTACCTACACTACGTCTAGCAAGGTACACCTACATTCTGAGTCGTTTAGTACGTTTACAAAGGGCACTTAAGGATGTTCGCTGCCAATGAAAAAGTATTCAAATTTTTTTTCTAACCACTCTTTTTTGATTCCAAAAAACAACATAAGACAATTGAAAACAAAATAAATATAGGGTAGTGTGCATTTTTTCAAGCTACAGGCCTCTGAATGGGACCTCTGCGCACCATGTTTTAAATTTATTAAAATTAATTTAATTTTTAATTCTTTGAAACATATCTGTCTTGAACAAAAATACACTTAGAATGCTTTCAAAAGTCATAATATTTACGTAATTCAGACCATTTCGGACCAAAAGCATAGAAAAATTTGCAACTTGAAGTGGATGACAAAATTTTACGATTCATTTTCCAACCCTACCCCCATTCTTGAAAAGTCGGAAAAACTCAATATTTTGAAATGTGCCAAACCCATATTTGTTGATTCAAACTTTTTCTTGTATTTTAACAAATCATAGACCGTGGTAATATTGGTCGAATAAAAGAAAGAAATATATAGGGTAGTGTGCATATAAGAGAGAACCAACAACTTGAAAATCGCCATTTTCTGCCTTTTTTCGGCCGCTTTGTTTCTTAAAGCCAAATTCATAAAATCAACTAAAATTTTAAAACCAGCACATGAAAGACACAAAGACTGACTTAGAAGACCATGTACACATATACTGCAGCTAAAATAAACATCGAACTAGTGCAATTATTTTGAAGATGTATAATATTCAAGTTTAATCTACCCTACCCCCTAAATTTTACTGATAACTAAAATTTTCTGAAAAGTTGCAGAAAATGGGGTGAAAAAATGAAGTTTCTTAGATTGACAATTTTCATGGCTCATTCAATGCATATCATCAATATGTATCCAAATATAAAATATTAGGACAATATCTGCAACCGTTTACGAGATATTCAACAAAAGAAAAACCGGAAGTTCCGAAATGTCAAATGTTAGCAGCGAACATCCTTAAAAGCAAGATGGGGACATGTATTGATTAAGGACTGTTACAGTTACCTGGTCAGGGTTTTCCCTGGCGCACAAAAATGTGCATTTTGACCCCTTTTTGCCTCCAATGACCCCTAAAACTGTCCACAGAGGGGACAATGATGTCCCCCAAATTTCTCAAATATTTCTGTTTCCTGAAGTAAATGTCCCCTAATTTCTCAATAATGTTGTCAAAATGTCCCTCAGAAGCTGCTAGTAGTGGGACACTGGTCCCCTAATTTAAAACTCCGAGGGAAAACCCTGCCTGGTTTTCCAATATTGATTACTGGAAAACTGGGAACCAGCAAATTAATGTTGATTTGGTCAGTATGTCAATAGCCACCATACACCAGTCGAAACTAATAGAAGATGAACAACCCACCTATCTTATGTGAATCTTAAATTGATGGGTAGGAGCACAGTAAACAAAGAATGTTTTAGGACTGAGCTTTGCTTGGTTGTGGATAAGTGACTTTATTGTCATGATCATTCTGTCAATCTGTGGATAACCTTAACCCGCCTACACAACATATACATTGCAATAAATCCTCTTACTATACTCATTTCCACATGTATTAAAATCTGGTTTAATAGAAGAATATTTATCCTGCATTTTGTTATGTTTCAGGATCAGAAAAAAACATGGCCAAACTTTAACCAGTTAATCCACAGATCTAAATGCCTAGCCATCTGCACCCGAGGTCACTGAAGTACTGTCTCATCCACTGTTTGCACTGCCTACAACGAGTCGTAAGAGCAGCCATCATGAATGTGAAAGACGCCCGTGTCAAGTTGACATTCTACTACATCAGCTATCTCTCCAGCGTGATTCTTCTAGTGGCGCTTGGACTTGGCCTATATACACAGTGGATGTACACAGAAAATCTAGCCATTATAGGAATAGCTCTTTGTGGATTGCTCGTTTTTGGAATTTCCTGTGCATTACAGTATTACTTTGACTATGAAACGTTTGGAAAGGCATTGCTCCACATATGGCTTGGCTGTATCCTGGGAATCATCATCTTTGCCAACCAAGAGGGATACAAGTTTGTCACCACTCAAGAAGTCATGGACATTTTACTACTCTCCAGCGCATTAGTCGGGGCATTCTGGAGTGTATGTGAACGCTGTATGCACCTCAACAAATATGAACCCAAAATTTTCTCAATGACAGAAAGTTTGGAAAGTGTTGGTTTAATCATTGCCAGCATAGTGACTGGACTAGATGCATTGCCAGTATCATTCCTTGTTATAGCTTTTGTTTTGAATTTAGTTGCATTAAGATTTAAATCCATTTTAGGTCTTCTAAGTACTGTTGCATTCCTGGTTGTGTCAGCTTTAGTGTTTTTCCCTGTTTTAGCATTACAAGTGAACATTTACGGTTTGACATGCTTTGTGTGCAGACATGTGTTTGAACCATTTATAGATCTGTATTTTTCCGGGCTTTCAACTTTGGAGAGATGGCAAGCATTTTTCAATCTCTCAAAACTTACAAGGCATTTAGTGGTTATAGTGATATTTATTCTCAATCTCGCTACAGGAATAGAAATAGGGATATTATCAGCCAATCACAAGGAATGGTATGTTGTCGTGCCATTATATGTCGCTTTTGCCATTATTTGGCTGTGTTTTCATGTGATCTATTTCATCTCAGCCTGGAAACTCATGTGTAAGATCACTGACTGTAACCAAACCTTCAGCAGCATTTCTGATGACAGAAAAAGCATGAACAGAATCATGGCATCTAAAGGAATCCGTCACTTCAGTTTGATCTCACAACGACTGATGTGTTTTACCCTGATGACGACTTTTATCCTGTTTGGGTTGGGCTGGGAAACCAAGACTGGTTACAGTATTGGAATGATTCTTATGATTGTTCCAATAGAATGTGTGACACTCAGTCTATTCTGGGAGTTGGGGGATAATCTTGGAGGAACATGTATCGGATATGCCTTGATTGCTCCACACACTGGACAGAAGTGAGTAATTATCAGTGGCTTCTTAACATATGAGCCACCGTATGAGAAAACCAACAATTTGCATATGCGAAAACAAAGGCGCAGATCAGCTGTGCAGTAACTACACAGCTGATCAGCGCCTTTGTTTTCGCTACATGGATAATACAATCCCTCTTCTTCCTTAATCAGAAATTTCAAGCTTCTAGCTATCTTCTGTGACTGAACAGGTTGGTTTGTGTTGGACCTGGTCGGAAACCCAAATTGTTGGTTTTCTCAGGCACAGGCTCATATTTATTTACCTATATTGTACTTCCAGGATATCTTTGAGTATTTTATCTTTTAAATAAATAGTTTGATGAAATAATCCGGTAAACTCTAAGTACTTACATGTAGGTATAGAAGAGTGTGGTGGCCGATTGGTAGATTGTCAGACTTCTAAATTCAAATGAACCCCAAAGAACCAAGTTACATGTATGTCCTTGAACATGACTACCTGTAGTATAGTGAAAGCAATAGATTTGTGTGGACTTGACAGAAACATTGTTGACTGGGACATTAAAACAGATCAAACAAACATATTTTTCAGGGCAGGAAGTGGTGCTAAACTATTGTCAGCTGTCACTGTTCAAGAGATAGGATCTAGGGCTACTGCAACACTGAATAAGGTAAAATAAGACTTTCTTAGAAATAACCTATTTTGTTAAATAATAGGGGTTTTTCAAAAACTTTTCTTATTCTTAAAGATGTTCATTATCTTCATGGTTTCAGAAGGGCTTGGACAGGGATCAATTTCTGGCAACCACAAAAGCCCAATACTGTCTTAAATTTGGCTTTAGTATGAATTGGTATTGCATGTATTCTATCCAGAACAGAAACAGCATGCCCCTAATCAGACAGCAAAGATTTGCCAGGCTGATCTGAACCTTTGTCAGTATAAGTTGACATATGAGCCTCGACGCGAGAAAACTGGGCTTCGGGGTTTCCGACCAGGTCCGACACAAACCGGCCTGTTCAGTCACAGAAGCAGGCTAGAGGCTTGAAATTTTGAATATTAGTAGAAGAGGAATGGTACTATCCGAGTAGCGAAAACAAAGGCGCTGATCAGCTTCGCAGTTACTGCGAAGCTGATCTGCGCCTTTGTTTTCGCAAAGGCAAAAATCCGGTTTTCTCACGATGCGGCTCATATATGTCTTATTAATTTGTTTAGCAGCCCAGACATAATTAATCATTGTTTAAAATAAAGTAAATTGATTTCTTTTACAGATTCAGGAGTTTCTCAACTTCAACATGATAGAGAACTTTGGCTGTGATTTCTTCTCCAGTGGCCTTGGCCATGACCTTCTAGAGGCCAAGGTCAAGAACTTCTTTGAGAGGAAGACCTCAGATGGACCTCGCTATGATACTTACCTGTTGTACTACACCGGGGATGTTTATGACACAGGAGACTGGGCTCTGGCAGGTAGTCACATGATTGTGTTTAGGTTGTATTTATACATACTGGAGAAAATATCAGCTCTGATAAGTTGCCTTATAACACAGGCTGATTGTCACTGTAGTTTGATGACATTGATTTAAAGAAAAACCATCAACTTTGGTTTTGTCAAACTGGGTTGAAAACCTATGAAGAAGGGTCTTCCAAATAAATTAAAAAGAATCAAATGTTTTAAACTTTGAAAATGACAAAAACCCTAATTTTTACATGTCCATCATCAGGCATGATAACAAAGGAACATATAGCAACAGTGCTTACTTAAGCTGTTGGAAAGTGGACATATGCATCCAGGCTTTGTTATGGCAAATGCTGAAAGTTTGTTTATACAATTGTTTGCCAAGCTATAGGTCACGACACTGTTCGTCAATTTTGTTGTAAACCCTTCTACATTTTAGATAATCAGAACCTGAAACTGGATACTCTTCTGGAATGGTGGACATTGAAAAATGCTGAGACTGGCTCCCGTCTTATCCTAGTACTCGATACCCAGCACTCCTGGAATTGGGCCAAACCAGTTTCTCAACTCACAGACTCCTATGTTGCCATACAGACTTGTAAGTTCACACGACCACCAGATCCGGAGTTCGGGGAAAAGAAAAATGTAGGAACGTTCACCAATGACTGGGTACAGTACAATATAGAAGGAGACATTGAACCGCATTGGTCCGATAAAGATAGAACTGTGAGATCTGTTTATAAAGTTTCCAAAACATGGACAGATTTTTCGTTCCATCTTCCTACCAAAGAAGACATTGAAGATCACTGGGATGTCAATTTTCCAAAATTTACGAAACCGTTAGTAAAAGGTGTGAATGTTATAGGGACTAGA
The DNA here is from genome assembly GCA_964017185.1 of Rugalucina vietnamica. Lineage (NCBI taxonomy): Eukaryota > Metazoa > Mollusca > Bivalvia > Lucinida > Lucinidae > Rugalucina > Rugalucina vietnamica. The sequence continues at coordinate 35,723,199 of OZ024875.1, forward strand.
AATTTATGTTGTTGTTGCGAAGGTGTGACTAGATGTTGTAAAAGATATAGGATGAAATGGTTGCCACCCAAGGCGACAGATACGGGACATGGGTTCAAATTAGTTAGGTCATGATTTTTAAATTGAACGTTTTCATGTATTAGCATTAAACAAAATAGTTTGCTCACCTTCTAAAGTTAGCTAGATGCTTTAGATACTAGATCTCAATGAGGAATCTAAATCTTGATCAAAAAGTCATAATTGTGATATCACCAGTTCATTTGCCTGTTTTGGTCAGCAAGCAATTTGCTGGTACAGTATTCCTTCTTTATTGACAAGATGTTCCCAAGCAAAATTCTTCGACTGTACAAAGTTTTGGGCGATTGGTTATATTGGCAGCAATTTGAACACCTGCGAGAATTTATCCTCTTCATCTCATCATATACCTAGGCTGAGGGAGTTGTCATTTTACATTTAATAGTTGTAGGAGGAAATTTCTTTAGACATTCCAGTTGCAGATGGGTGTTGTCCACAGAGATGGGGTCAATTACTTTTGAAAGTAATGAATTACATTACCATTACATTGCATTTTCTTCATTACCATTACCATTACCATTACACCATTTTTAGAAAAGTAATCATTACCATTACCATTACATTGGAAATGTAATCATTACCATTACACATTACTTTTTGTCCCGATATGACGGACTTGTCCCAATATGGCGGATTTGAACAAAGTTCACTTTGGACTAAACATACAATTACAAGTGCCTGACATTATTAAAACATGGTGTTAAATTTTTATACTGATACCTTACCAAAAATGAGTGTACTGGACAAATTCTCCCTCAGACATTTGCCCCAATTTGAAAAATGATGTTTGTGGATATCTGCCGCACACCAACTTAGGAGAAGGTTAGACATATTAAAACAAGACTGTCTGCAACTGCTTCTTTGTGCAACAAAAAAAAGTAAGATTTGTAAAATCTGTTTATAGAGGAATATCTTAATTCTTTTGAAATTCTTTTTCTTTATTCATGTAAGCTGACTATCAAATTTGAAAGGACTGTTTCACAAAAACAAATTATCACTGGATGAAGTTGTTTAATATGTTTAATATGATGTTTTGCTTTGAGTTAAAATCAATTTTCATTTTTATTAAAGTTAACTTTCATGTTTTTGTATGCACGGCTAACTTGTTTTATGTTTTTGCAAGATTGAAATTGAAGCCCCTTGTGACTTTATAGACTGATTCATGTGTGCATCTGTCAAACAATGTATCAGGGTAGTCTTTAATTTGAGTTAATCTTGAGGAACTGTTTTCACACTTTGCAAACTCTTTTGTTCTACTTTGTCACCTTTAGTAACAACAGAGTAGATTATTAGGGTTGAATTAGATAGATGTATTGCTTTAGAATTGAATTGTACCATAGTGAACAATAATAAAAAAATATTACCTTCTGGGATCATAGGATTTTTAAATCCTAAATCAACAATAATATTGTTTTTCATCAACATCATCATCACAACTTTTGTTCTCTTTGTTTCGAACATTATATAAATTTACAACTTGGTAAAGAAAATGTATTTGGTTATTCATTTGCTGTTGAACCACATCTTCCTGAACTGATGCACAGAATGTGAAGTTGTAGAAGCTGTATCATTTTTGATATACAAAGTAATGATAATGTAATGAGAAGTAATGGTGGCATTACAGGCATTTTTTCAATTGTAATTCATTAAATTACCATTACTTGTAATGATAAAATCCTTCATTACACATTACCTTTCATTACTTTGAAATTTGTAATGCATTACAATGCATTACCATTACACATTACCATTACCCCATCTCTGGTTGTCCAAAAACCAGGCATGATTTTTTATATCTGACCTGTCAGAAACTCCAGAGACATACATGTAACTGTATAGGTTTTCATTTAGCCCTATGTGACACGAGAAAGACTATGATCAGAAATAACCATCATTAATTTTTAGCTCACCTGAGCTCTAGGCTCACAAGTGAGCTTATAGGATAGGGAGATACCCGGCATTTGCCATCGTCGTCCACCATTTTCAGTTCTTCTCTGAAACCGCTTGGCCAATCAAAGCCAAATTTTATATAAAGCATTTATAGGAAGGGAGAACCAATGTGTACACAAATCATCCAGGTCACATAACCAAGGTGGCTGCCATCCCCATATATGGTAAAAACCCTTAAAAAGCTTCTCTGGAACTGCATGTTTGATTTAAAAAAAATTGGTGACTAGAGTACTATGTGTACATAAATCATGACCATATGATGACCTTGGCATATTTTATGGCAAGGTCAACATAGGTTGCATGTGCATTGGAATTCGGATAATTTCATTTGAAGGGAAAAACTTGCAGTGATTGGGAAAATGGGCAAAAACATTAATGATTCTGAAAAAAATGGACCCCAGTGGGATCCCAAAGGTTGGTCTGCCCTGGGGGCAATATGCATGTATACTACCATAATTTTCAAGCATCTCCTCTGAAACTGCTTGGCCAATCAAAGCCAAATTTTATATGAAGCATCTCTAGGAAGGAGAAACCAGTGTGTAAAAAATAATCCAGGTCACATGACCAAGATGGTAAAAACCTTCAAAAATCTTCTCCAGAACCAGTGGACCTATTTTAATGAAACTTGGCATGTAGCATCTGGTTTAAAAATACTACAATTTTTACATAAATCATGACCCTGTGATGATCTATACCTATTTTATGGCAAGGTCAAAATTGGTGGCCAATGAATTTGAATGGGGGAAAACTGTTTAATGTCATTTAAAGGGAAAAACTTAGGAAATGGGCAAATGGACAGAATAGAAATGATTCTGAAAAAAAATGACACCAGGGATTCATCCGGGACTATATACAGTACTTGTATATGACCATTATATTCAAACATGTTTATTGGTATAATCACTGGCATCACTGCCTAGAATGTCTAAACCTGACCATGAAAAGTGGTCAAAACATCTATGCATATAGACATTCTTTACTATAATGGACAGCAAAGTACATTGTATTCCTGTTTCTAAATATTAACAGTAAAGATGACTAAATTTGTTACGATTCCTTGTTTATTCATTTAAGCCTGGCTTCTTTTTTGGGACATAAGCAAACAGTATAGCCCCAGATGTGATGCTATTCTGTTTCCTGAGAGGAATTTCATAGCAAAACATCACTCCCCATGCCCCTTAAAACCAAAGTGGATTCACCCAATGATAATGATGGGCAAGTTCATGATTTGCTTTTAGAACAGGGCATTGTGTTAGTAATGTCATATTTTTGTCTATTTTCCATTTTCGTGTTTTGATGATGTATTGTTTTACATACATGTTAGAACAAATTTATTTGTGCAATTTGGGTTCAATTATTATCAATATGTTTGGTGCATAATTTATTTTCTTTTTCTGTGGACTGTACTTCTATTTATTTAAATGTTATTGAATTCATGCCTCATTTTCTCAGTTCCAACCACAAAAACAACTATTAAACTGATGAATTGCCACCCCTTACCTGGTTTCATTGTTGACAAGACAGATGTTTATAGTTAAAAACTGTAGATCTAAACACACCATTTTACACCCAATATGCATGGGACTCTAGCATTAGGTCTATAGGGTAGTGTTGCACATAGTATATTTATTGAGAAATAGAGGTTATTATGTTTTGACTGCTATTGTACTTACATTTTAATGTGATCTCTTTTCCATTCCATGTTACAGCCCCTTTCACTCGAGTTTGCCGTTTGAGCATTTGCATAAAACAAGAAGACCATGTGTTCCGAAGATCTGAGTTTCTTTTCATGTTGTCCTCAAAGACATCTGGATTGATTGATCTGCTGATTTGAGTGGCAGCTTCAAACTAAATGACCTTTAAAAACGGCAAACTCGAGTGAAATTTTTAACTTCCTAAGAATGTGGAATTTTTGCCATGTAGATACCGATCAGGTAACTGCTTAAATTGATAAAATTCTGCTTTTGTCTCTCTCCTGATATGATACAATTGTGTGTTCTTAATATGCATTGTATATTTTGAAATAAAAAAAAAAGTGATTTAACCAAGCAATTACAATGTTTTTATCAGAAGAGGTGACATCATTACCTAAAGATAAATGCTGAATAGATTTTAAGAACACCTGGCACCTGGGACACTGTTTCAGTTCTAAAATAGAATAAAAAGTTACCTGATTTACAAACAAACGGCAAACTCGAGTGAACACATTTGATTGACCTAAATGCTTAAACGGCAAACTCGAGTGAAAGGAGCTGTATTTTTATTGTATTTTGTTTATTATAAAATTAAAATTACTTTTAGTTAAAATATTCATATTCACATATGAGTTACTATGAAACAAATTATATTGTAAAAATAGTACATGTATGTAGAATCATCATATGAGCCACCTCATGAGAAAACCAACAATCTGCATATGCAAAAACAAAGACGCAGATCGGCTTCGTGGTAACCGCAAAGCTGATCAGCGCCTTTGTTTTCGCTACACGGATTGTACTATACGGATAGTACTATACGGATAGTACTATTTCTCCTCTACTTAAATCCAAAATTTCGAACTTCTAGCCTGCTTCTGTGACAGTACAGGACCTGTTCGGAAACCACATTGTTGATTTTCTCACGAGACGGCTCAATACAAGTAGTTGTATGGTGTTACAACAGAGTTACTTTACACTTGGCAACAAAACCTTGACTGCTCATAGATCAAACTATGTGTTCCCTAGGCCTAAAATCATGATAGAGTTTGTTATTTAGACTTCTTAAATTTTCATCAAATGTATATTATAATAATATATGCTGACATTAGCATCTTGGCTTACATATCTTAACCCCTCCTCTCTTAACTGCAGATTTTAAGTGTAAGTGGATTAATTTAAAGTGTGAATGTTCAGAAATTTACATTGAGGATGATAATTTTTTCTGTGTATTTTGGTTAAGTATTGTTGGCTAATAAAATTGATAAACAGACTTGTGCTTTGCTCTTATATTTATACATACTTCTTCCTCCAACTTTGAGTTTTTGTGGTCGAAAATTACTGCATTGCTGCCCTTAATCCTATGCCCAGGTGCCTTTTATGCCCCTATGACACAAAATGTGTCAGCTACACACACAATGGTTGGTCCATGGTCTCGCCAACATACTCTTACTGTGTTCTGATTAGGTTTAGGAACGATGATGTTGCGACCTTGTTACTCCATGCTTGGCCTGCGTTTATGCTATTTTTGTGGCTATGTTACTTTGCGGTACTTATAGGTGTAGCCTTGTGTAGTCAGATGATTTGCCATCGCAGTCGTAGTACCAGTATTAGAAGTCTAATGCACGCTAACCCGGGCTAAGCGGGTATCCATAGCTCCCCATAAAGGACAATTATGAGTGGGTTTTGTCACTAATGCCTATGATTAGTGTATCTGCCTACTTGCATATGATTGTTGTAGCTGCGAAGTTGCTCCCCCACCTACACTGTAAGCACTACGGCTGGAAATCAACTTATTCCGGGCTTCGATCGTGTAACAAAGGCATATTATGTCCTAAAAGTGCTTCTGAATGCCCAAGGATACTTAATCATATCTGCATGTGCATATGTCCTAAATTTACTACTGAATGAAGCTGTTACGTAGGTAACAAATTAAAAACCCTTGGACATTCAGTATTAGTTTTAGGACCTAGACAAAGGAGCTGTTTGAATGTTCGTTTAGATAATGATAGGAATATCGTTGCAAACGGACGGAGGAAATGAGACAGGAATTTAAAGGTTTACATACCGGAAAATTGGTGTTGCTTTTGTGCACGAAGCGCAGACTATTGAAAATGATGTGTATTTTTAAAATGCTAACATTTTGACTTGTCTATGAAAAATGAATGTTGCAGATAAAAAGTGACCTACATCACTCTGGGTCAGACTGATGTTGTTACATGTACGCAGTTAACAATGGCGATGCATAAATGCATGTGTTTTAGTCCCACCTAAAACACTGTCACGGATCTCAACATTTTAAAACAAAACAAAATTAAATTGACAAAAAAACGTAGCTTTCCTTGTACTAAGTTTTTGGGACCCTAAAGGGGGATACATATAAGATTAACGGTGCTATTACATTTGCGCACATTTTCCGAAAATTTCGTTTGCGCACAGTTTTCATTTGCGCGCAGAAATGTATATCATTTGCGCACAATTTTAGTGTTACATTTGCGCATATGTTTTTGCACCTCTTTCTTCGCCAGCAGGTAGTATTTTATCATATCAAGGTACGAGAAATAAGATATCAGCACTGTCACCCCTGTTCAACGGCCTGGAGGTGAAAGAGTTCGAATAGGTTTACAAAGGTCACTTCAAAGCCAATTCTTAGTTTTAGTTTACCATATTTACATTTTGCTGCACTTTAATTTGTTCATTTGGAATCATCACGCGCTGACTATGCTTTCTCAAGTTTTTAATTCACATGTTCACCACAGGCTGTGCATTGAATGCCGCCCATCTAATGAAATGACTAAGAAAAATATATCTTGGACTGGAGATGAGGGCTTGGCTTGTCTATACAGTCTTGTTAGCGCTAGCATACCATTTACCAAAGAAAATATGGTGTGCGCAAATGTAGCATTTACCTGGGAAAATAGTGTGCGCAAATGAATACGTTTACCTGGGAAAATTGTGTGCGCAAATGAACCACATTCTTTCGAAAATGTGCGCAAATGTGCTGCCACCAGATTAACTAACACTGGTAATGGCTGGACACAGGTCACTGCATTTCTATTAGATGGCGCCCAAAATTAATGAATTTTCTATTAGATGGCGCCCAAAATTAATGAATGGATTTATCCAGTTGAGATTTTATTGAACGGGGACACGGTTGGTGTTCAGTCACATCGGATGACACTCCACTTTACATGACCAATTTCTGCTTTAGGCACCAAACACCAAACATATGTTACAAATTCATTGGCATTTAATGTGCGGTAAAATTTGACCCATGTGTTTCCATTAAGCCTATCTAAAATGAGCCACCTGTTGCCTTTGGTCAATAAAATCCAGCCACCTCCGTAAACTAGCCTGAATTGCCAACACTACGCCTAACATCAAGCATCCGTGTAGTTCTTTACTAGTAGTGCGCGTGACACAAACTACACAATATGGAACTCAAAACAATTTTGTGCCTGTCCGCTGTTTTGGCTCTGGTCTCTGCTGGAACAGAGGATCTGATCGGAAGCTGGTTCGATCAAGCCACGGATGACGACGACGTCGTTGACGTTTCAAAGTTCGTAGCGTCAAAATTGGGATACGCATTGGTCGAAGTGGAACGTGCTCAAATACAAGATCTGGTAAGATGTTAATTTTTGATATTGAATTAATTTTACATATGAGCCACCTCGTGGGAAAACCAACAATGTGGTTTCCGAACAGGTCCGACACAAACCGGCCTGTACAAGCACAGAAAAGAGCTAGAAGCTTGAAATTTCAGATTTAAGTAGAAGAGGAATTGTACTATCCGAGTAGCGAAAACAAAGGCGCTGATCAGCTTCGCGCATACGGTTACCGCGAAGCTGATCTGCGCCTTTGTTTTCGCATATGCGGATTGTTGGTTTTCCCATGAGGCGGCTCATATGTTTATCATCCTTATTATTTATCTAATACGATATAGAGGGCGACAGGTTGGAATACGTCTTTTTCATATTTGCATGACGGATCTTTCGAGATTCCGTGCAGTGTCATGATAAATGGATGCCCTACTTCGCGTTAAGCATGTCGTTAAAACCATTGTCATTTTGTTAATCTATAGAATAATGTTTTATAATTGCTGTAATTATTACTCGTGATTTCTTCTACAGGACAAAGATGGGTTGAATTTCCACGTTGTGTTAGTGCTGAACAGGGTGAGTTTTAGTTTTAGACCTAGAACTTTATTTATTTATTTATTTATTTATTTAATGTTGAATCCGCAAATGGGAACTCGGTAACTCAGTGGGAGAAGTCGTGGGAATCGAAACCTACTGTTCCGTAATGTCTTCGAACTCTCCGGCATAGTACTGGGTACCCGGCTGATTGGGACGCTTTAGATAAAACTACGGCCAAGTAGCTTATGTCATGAGCTCTTGCTACGGCATAAACAGGGCAGGTGAAAAGGCGTGCCGAAAGAATGTCGTGGATGACATGTTGTTTGCAAGGCTTTAAAGTCAAAATAACGCAGATGCATTCAAAGTGTCACGTTTTCTTTCGACTTCTATATTTTTTCTACTGAAAACGTTGAATTCTACCATCATTTCGTTATTTCCAAAAACGATTCTGTTCCATGGGGACGAGTGTTGGCATTTGTGTTAATTATTTTCCTTTTTCAGAGAGGGCTCATAAAACCTTGCCACATAGAAGCTAACGTCAACGTCGATGTTACCGGCAAAAAAGAATTGTACGCGTCTGGTAGCTGCTCTTAGAGAAAAGCTGGCATGCTAATGTGTTGAAATATTTTATTGTAAAATGCTATGAATATACATCTAATCAATATGGTAGTATAATTTCTTTTCGCCAAACTCGAGTTTATGTGAGGGCATTTTTGTTTTATATATAAAAAAAAAAAGTTTATGCTCGAAGTTTATGGCGAAATGGTATGGTGTGACTAACCATTTTTGTCCCTCCTATGTTTCACTTACTGAACGATTTGCAGAGGTAAAGAAAAAGAATGGATTATATACGTCAAAGATAAACAACAGAACAAAGATGTGTATGAAATTTTACTTTTTATTCAACGTTTATTTTTAAACAGTATAACAGAAACAAATCTACCTGCACACCGTAAAAATATCCAAACTTGATAATTCCATATTTGATTATTTTTATTTGATTTATCCTTTATTTTTAAGAAAATAAAATGTATCTTCAATATATATGTATTTACCGATTTCTTTCCATTTTTCTGGCTTTTTATGATTTTGAACAATTGTTAATTACATCTAATTGCAAAAACATTCATCTCAAGTTATAAACTGCTTGATCAGGGTTAGGCCTGTGGTATTTTGAATTTATTGCCACACAGCAAATCCAGCGGGTGGGGTAAGGTAGGTCCTGCACACCGGATAACCAGAGAGCCTGTCTCGTATCGTAGCATTCTACTGACTGTAGAACCCGATCAGCCGTTGAAGAGATTCCTCCGATGATATAAATTCTGTCTCCTGAATATAGAAATAAACACGAGTCTTAATCGCCTATACAAAACAAAAGTGCAACAGAAAATGGACACTTCTACTGAATGCATACATACGCGATACATGTTTTGTAGAAGCTCGGATCCAATAAACATATAACACCATTTTGTATCCGAGGTAGAAGTCAAAAACGTTCTAAACTAAAGTTGGTCAAAATCAGCTCATATTCATCATCACTCATCATGAGGATATTTTGAGTGACCCTTAATAAATTTTCATAAATATCCCCGCCCACCGACTATTTGGCTTCATTTGTTCATATACCAAATGGGAAACTAATAGCCGTGTTCAACCAACGAAAGCGCAGAACATCTAGTCTGGCCATTGCTAATTCTGTCTAGATAACAAAAATTGTATCCGTAGCATCTAAGACGCTAGAAATATAAATTGAAATACGTAAGTCGTACTGCAACTAGTCATTTACACACCTGCTACCGTTACCCCAGCATCATGTCTCGGGATGATCATATCAGTCCTATGGCACCACATATCATGATCTTCTATGTACTCATCAATGGATGCCGCGCTCACCAACACCGAGTTCTTGTAATCATACGTCCGCCGGGCACCACCGCACAGGAACAGGCGGTTCCGGACATTCACGAGGCAAGCGTTAGACCGCGGGAACCTAAGATTGTTGCGAGGGGACCAGCTTTAAAAGAAGAAAGAGGTTTTATTTATGTCTTTGATAAAGAAAAACGTTTTCTGTGAACCATAAACTATTGCATCTTGAGTTGCTGTCTGGATATTTAATGATATTTGCATAGTTTAGTAGATATTTTCATAACAAATTCTGCATAATAATTAACAAGCATAAATGCGTGTACAGTCGAAACAATCATATAGCGCATAATAAATTAAAAGACATCATACCTATTTTTCGAAGGATCAAATACTTCGCATGAGCTCAGAACATGTTTCGAAGCTGGAATAGAGACCATTTCTCCTAAGCCACCGACAACGTACATTCTACCCTTCAGTGCGCATGCTGATGCACATGCGCGTGCACTGGACATCGGCGAAACCAGAAACCAATTGTCTGTGTCTGGATTGTAACACTCCACTGAGCCGAGTATACTGCAAAACAGAATAAAGTGGCATTCGTCTACTGTATTGCCAATTATCCAGTAACTGACAAGACATGTAAAACTGAAATAAAAAAAAACGGATGGTTTTCTTTTTGTGTTTTCCGTACTTGCATTTTTATTCGTCCAAGTTGTTGAGTAACTTAAAAGAAACATGGGTCGTGTGTACAGTGATTTTTTCAGGCATTTCAAGAGATATTTAATGGGCTAGAGTAAAACTTAAGATACTCGGGTTCTATAGGCACATGGCCAAATATACGCAGGCCAAGTGAACAAAGATGAATAAGCTCGTGCGATTTTTCTCTCCATTTTGTCTCGATTCCGAGATGCCACGGTTTGCAAAGGGATCAGCAAAAACATAAACACATGTTTATATAATAATTAGCCTCTTGTAGTTGTGGAACATGCATATAAATGGCACACCAAAAACAGTATTTCTCGCACCTAGATACATACGATACATACTTGTTGTGCAACCCCCGTCCCCCGATGGCATAGATCATCCCTGATAGACTGCACGCGCAGTGGTCCATCCTGGCCACAGTCATGTCCGCCACCCTTTTCCACTCCTTGCTGGTCAGGTCAAGAGCAAATGTCTTAGACGAGGGCAAGAGAATATCACCCGGTGTTCGGGGGTCACTGCCTCCTGCAAAATATATAGGTTGAATAAGGGTCCATGGCTCGAAGTCTATTTCATTCATAAAACATTGTTAGGCTGGGCAAAGTTACAAAACGGACTCAACGTGCAAGAGGCTACGAGGCCGACACTAATTTTAAAACATCACCGCAGAGCCACACATTCTTTTTTTTTTTTTTTTTTTAGTTTTTAGTAGAGATCGCTCTTCCGTAGGTTGGAATGGAAAGGTTGTAGTTAAGTTTCGAACAAAACTCAAAGGCAGTGATTTACAACTGACTAGCCCTGTATTTGAAAGTTTGAAACAGATTATGAAGACCACGAACCTATGAGATACAGTGTATTTCCAAGCATTGCCACGGCATGGTGGATCCTGGGCTCTGGTAGACGACAGAAATGTACCCACTGGTTGTCCTCAGAGTCATAACGTTCCACAAATTTGTCTGTAAATAAATAGAGCTATGACAGTTGCTATGTCAGTGAACAAACAACCCTTGTTGTTTCGAGCAAAATCGGGAGTAATCTTCATCTTTGAAGCATACGTATCTAAAATTTTAATAATTACCTTTACATGTCGTGAATAACAGGCTATCAAGTATTGTTCTAAAGTCTGTTTCGTAGTGTGTGATAATGGTTTTTCGCAGATATTTTTTAACTGTTCAAATGTAGAAGAAATATTTTCTTGGCACAATTAAGCATTTAGTTTGTCGCAAAATGTGCAGCAAAAATTTTGAAAATCAGTTGACAAATAAAAACGTTCTGGTCAAAAACATTTTTGAATAGGGATTTCCTGTACAAATATCTCATGGAAGGGAGGTAAATATTTTCCCGCAAAAATTTTAAATTCTAACTATTTAATTATGATTACTCAAAATTATTATAAATTGACACAAATGACATACCTAAGACAAAATCTTCATGATCAGGTAAAAATTCTCGAAAAATATGCATTTTCACGATCATCGATTATCTCCCTTGCCAATGCAAAATCCCTATGCAAATTTCATTTTGACCATAAAAACTTTATTTGTTAACCGATTTTCAAATTTTTGCAGGTCCTATTATGACAAACTAAGATCAAGATTATGACATAAAATATTTTTTCTTTCATCCCCCATACAAAAATTTATTGCGAAAAACCATTATCAGAGGCAAGTTTTTAGACAGTAGGAGTAAAAGCTCCAAAAAGTTGACTTACAAAAAACAAAGGTATATATACTGATTCAAATTCTACCTACCGTGCTCCGACTGATACCCTCCAACCACCAGAATATCAACAGTCTTGGGTGGAACTTTAGCCTGGGTCTGCAGCGAGGTTGGGATCATCACAGGCTTCCCATGCTTTATATTGGTTGGTACCGGAGGTGCAGCGGGGATAGGGGGATTCTGTCCGACAGGGACGAATTTCCTGGCAATTTCTGTGACATTTTCCGTCTGAAAGCTGACTGTTGGATCATTTTCTGTCGGAAAGCTGACTGTCGGTGCATTGTCTGCTTGAAAACTGACTGTCATCGGGGCCACTTTAGCCTGCAAAAGAATAAAAGACAAATTTAAATTTTATTGCTCATACATGTACTACATTAAATTTCACTGGCAAACGAAATTATCCTAAAGTTACCTTGCTGCAAGTTTTAGATTGCTAAATCTGATTTATTGCTCCACAGGAAGAACATATGAATAGTGCACACGTTTGGGGAAAAATAAACGACCGACTCCCTCTGATTCTAAACTTGTACGCTTTTGTAACTTACCATATCAGAAGCTCATTTGCAGCCTAATAATTTGAAGAGATCAAGATTTGTTTTGAAATGAACTATGAAAGGAGTACTAACCACAATAAACTTGATCATGTAACAATTCCTTGGTGGTAGCATAGGGAACTTGAAGGGGTCATCACGCATCAGCAAACGACCAGTTATGATCCTGTATAAAAACACACATACTTATCTTGATATCGGATACTAATCCAGCGTGATCTTAAATGTTATTGCTAAATGATTTACAATGTACATAAGCAAATTGAAGGCCAAAGAATACCATCAACTTTAAATAATCTGCATAGCAACGCCTTGTATAACATGCTTTATATACTTTTTTCTTGTAATTTCTTTTTTCTTACGCCCCTTCCAAGATTATTTCAGCTCATTTGAGACGGGCCAATTAGTAGGTGGGGTGAAAACGGGAGAACCCCGAGAAAATACACCTTGCACATCCGCAAGCAGAGCTTGGCTTATCTCACATGTGGCCCGAGCGTGGCTCGAACAGCGGTGTTCTTGTAATTTGTTGTTTGCCATTCATTCAATAATTTTGTGCATCTGTTTCTTTTGGTGTAGACATCGAACTTAACAGTTCGATCTTAATCTTTTTCAAACCATATATGCTAAACGCTTTATAACTAACCATTAAGACCCAACTCTCAACACCAACCAACTGTCGCCATATAAGCCTAGGCTACGTCGGGCAAACTCGTGCTTAAAGAATACCGCCACATCTTGCGTGTGCACATATTTATGATTAAATGGTGGCTTTAAGGAGTTTATAACTTAAGACAGCGTCGGTTGTTGATATCATGTTTCATATGGAGACGGCAAATAATTGAAATGACTTAAACATTTTACCAGTTGGCTTTCAGAATTGCTTCTCTGAATCTGTCATAGTCACGCATGAAGCTCGTCGTCTCTGCGCAAGTATACAACTCATCTACTGTCATGTAGTGAAATCGAATCAGGTTGATTATCCGCACTGTATACTTGAGTCTTTCTTCTATGTCATGCGCAATCCATCGGACGGCTATTTGAAACACCTCGAACTCAGAATGGACGAATAGGTCGTCGGATGCAAGCATCTGACAGAAGGTGTTGATGTCCAATTCTAGTATGATGGGAAGCTTGCATATTTCGCTGAAGTTCTGTATACATCTGAAATGAAGAGTGTAATTACAGATCAGAGCATACACGCACAAATAAGCATTTAGTCTTTTACTTCAGCAAAATGAAGCACGTGAGAATTTTGAAATTCGAATAATTCCTGCATAAGTACTCCAATACCAGGGACGAATCTATTTTTCACCAAATATATATTGTGGCTGTTTGGTCGGAGTCCCCGTCGGGCTTAAGTTAAATGAAATAAGTATTGAAACAAAAATGTTCTTTCGAGCACTAGAAGTCTTGATAAGCTGCTACAAAGTCCTCATGAAATCAGTAATATCATACTTGTAAAACACAGTTCTGTATATTCTCCCAGACGTCTTGCCCTCACATTTCACCACTAGTTTCAGCGCCTGGTCTAGCGGTAGACCACGTGATAAGTCGGCACAGCGCTGTTTCAGGGCCTCAACTTTCAGGAAGTCGGCGATTATGATCAAATCTGCCGAGATGGCGTCGTAAATGTTGAGCTTTCCTGAAAAGTTGGGACGGAGCTGAATCTTCATTTTACTGTTTGACAGATTCAGATGAAAAACTATAACGTGTAAAAATAATTCAGGTTATACCAAAGTCGCTTCCATTTAAGCGAAAAACGAATAATCTCTGCCAGATAAGAACAAAAGAAAGATTGTTCGCATAAAATAAATGTGTATAACTAATTAGTTTGGTTTTATGAACAAAACTGATGCATTTTATTTATGGGTATGCTTTGAAACGATCTAGAAGAATGCAATCATTGAAGCATCACGCGCAACGTACCTGTATATACAAATTCTAAGAAGACGGCGAACGCCTCGGGATAAATTCCTTTCAATCTCATTTCAAACGGTATCTTCTTGCCCGTATTGAAGCTGAAAAGCTCGGCGAAATATCCGCTGTAACAACTGAGCGCCACTCTGTGGGCGGAAAATGTCTTATCCTGCACGTGTACAGCGACGTCAGCCAATTTGTCCTCTAAATACAGGTAGTGGAGGTATTCCCCAACCGTGATATAACAACCAAGGGTATCCAAGTGGAGTCTGACAAGCTTCTTCATGACATAGTCAGCGCTGTGTCTGCGAGCTTCCATCTGAACTGCAGCATCTACGAGGTACTCTGATAATTCGTTGAACGTCTGAAAAAAATAATGATATCGTATACACAATGTGAAATGTTTATTAAGAATTTCGACTTTTTTTCAGTTTCTTAGAACAATTAGAAAACATGCATGTATTGTTTTCTCCTGTTAAATTTTCGTTACGCTGTTGTGAAGCAGACACTCGTTCTTTTTAAGAAGTTTTGTCGCGAATCCTGTGCGTTTGAGATGTGATATGCACGGATTGCATGGAATGTTAGTTCTGCTATTTTTACCTGAAATGCTTGCAGTGTTCCAGATCCTTCGTTCACGTAGTAGATATTACAAGGTAATTCACCCTGCAGCTCTGGTAGTACATCTTGTTGTCTCGTACTTTGGTTTGGGGCCCCCGATAGCAGACCTATATGAACATTTTGACAAAAAATACGCATGTACAAGAGCAATTATTTTTTTCCAGATGCAGAATATTGAGCCAATGTTCAGATACAGCATACACTATTTCTATTCTGGCCCGCATTTTATTAAAAGGTTGCCGTGTTTCCTTTGAACCACGGCGCTGTTCTCACAGATGTGCCGATTGTATGCTACTTAATAAGGTTCTAACATGTTTGAGAGGTACCAACATAATACGAGTCGGACCTGCAGCTTTACTGTTACATGTAAACTCACATTGTCTGGCTCAGAAAGTTTGAACGGGGCGTGTAACCAGAGGACCAATGGTCCTGTAAACGCTCACCTGAGATCTGCTGCATATACCAATAAACATGTTTGAATATTATGGTATTTAACTCCAGTGCAGGGGCAGATGAAGCACTTGGGCCATTTTCTTTTTTCAGAATCTTCAATATTCTGTCCATTTGGCAATTTCCTGCTGGCTTTCCCTTCAAATGACATTTTAACAGTTTTCCCAATTCAAATGCATAGGCAACCCATGTTGACCTTGCCATAAACTTGGTCAAGGTCATCACAGGCTCATGATTTATATATACATTGTAGTACTTAGACATCAATGCTTCACGCCAAGTTTCCTTGAAATCAGTTGATTGGTTTCAGAGAAGAAGATTTTTGATGGGTTTTTACCATATATTGGCATGGCGGCCATCTTTGTCATGTGACCTAGATTATTTATATACACATTGATTCCCCCATTCTATAGATGCTTCATATAAAATTTGGCTTTGATTGGCCAAGCGGTTTCAGAGGAGAAGACGTTTGAATATTATGGAAATATACATGTATATTGCCCCGGGGTGGGGGCATATGAGCCCCTGGGGTCCAATGTTTTTCAGAATCATTAATATTCAGTCCTATTTCCCATTTCCTGCAAGACTTTCACTTTAAATTACATTTTAAAAGTTTTCCCCATTCAAATGCATTGGCGACCTATGTTGACCTTGCCGTAAAATAGGTCAAGGTCATCACAGGGTCATGATTTATATATACATTGTAGTGCTTGAGCCATCGATGCTTCATGCCAAGTTTCGTTGAAATCGGTCAACCGATTCTGGAGAAGAAGATTTTTGAAGGGTTTTTACCATATATGGGCATGGTGGCCATCTTGGTCATGTGACCTGGATTTTTTATATACATATTGGTTCCCCCTTCCTATTGATGCTTCACATAAAATTTGGCTTTGATTGGCCAAGTGGTTTCAGAGGAGAAGACATTTGAATATTATGGAGATTTACATGTATATTGCCCCGGGGTGGGGGAACATGAGCCCCTGGGGTCCAATTTTTTTCAGAATCATTAATATTCAGTCCTAATGCCCATTTCCTGCAAGACTTTCACTTTAAATGACATTTTAAAAGTTTTCCCCATTCAAATGCATTGGCGACCTATGCTGACCTTGCCGTAAAATAGGTCAAGGTCATCACAGGGTCATGATTTATATACACATTGTAGTGCTTGAGCCATTAATGCTTCATGCCAAATTTCGTTGAAATCGGTCCACCAGTTCTGGAGAAGAAGATTTTTGAAGGGTTTTTACCATATATGGGCATGGCAGCCATCTTGGTCATGTGACCTGAATTTCTTATATACACATTGGTTCCCCCTTCCTATTGATGCTTCATATAAAATTTGGCTTTGATTGACCAAGCGATTTCAGAGGAGAAGATCTTTGAAATTGTGGACGGACGGACGACGGACGGACGCCGGATCATAGCCATCCTATAAGCTCACCTTGTGAGCCTAACGGCTCAGGTGAGCTAAAAATACCCATGCACAGAAAAAATATGAAAATAACTTTTAAAAGGGTTCAAATCATTTATGAAATTTCGCAGTCTTGTACACAGTTTTGACATTGCTGACATGAGAACTGAGCAAAAACACTTACTTGTGTCCACCCGAACTCTGTCACTGAAATCCAACTGCGTAGAAGGGTTAGGTAGCTCATCCCGCTGAAGACTGCTCTGGTCTATCGGCAAAGTATTGTACGTCCCTCCTTCAAGTCCATTATTCGATAGCTCATACTGCCGCGTCGCGGTCCCTGGGATCCCGTACACGGCGTCGATCGCACCGCGCGGTTTCGGAGTGCTGGTCATCGGACCATACGTTTCTTGTGACATCCTAGATGGATCGTCGAAGCCGGAATCTTCTTCGACAGTGAGTGCCGTTAATTTTTTCGGTTCATCATCACTCCGGCCTCCAGGTGAGGCCATTTCACCGCTATCCGAGTCTGAGGAACCAAGATCTACAAATTTGCGGTAATCCTTTATAGCTTGAATGAGATTTTTCTCAGACATCAGCTATTTCAGCCCATTATTTCGTCGGCGAACCGTATCGCGACGTCTTTGGGCATAACAGTTTCCAGGAAACAGCAACGTCACGTCAATTGACGGTCGGCGGAACGTCTTAACGTCGAAAATGCCGAATGTTACGTCGAGAATTTGAATCGAATAATCCAGTCAGGAATAAAACGTATCAACTTGTCATGACAATAATGACAAGAAAAGATATGACACAAGTGTCATATCAATAGCTTCAATTTTCTATCGCAGTCAATAACGTATAAGACAAAGCGCGCACCGAGCGTGTGGAAAAATATGCCGCAAATTCAACCAATGTATTTCCATAGACATACATACGTGGTTTGTCAGAAAAGTTCGTGTACACCATTTATATTTTCAACAGAAAAATGAATATATCTGCTTTTGCAAAAGTATTTTATAAGCAAATATACAAGAAATTTTATTAAAATCTGACAAAAACACGTCATCTACAGCCTTTTCCCTGCACTTCCGACGAGTGCGGGGCAAAGGTCAACGTCTCTATATGACGTTACTTGACATTTTAAGCTGCCAGCACGTTATACATTTGTTTCAGGGTGTTTTTTTTAACAAAAGATCCTTGGCTATCAACATTTTTATGTCTGTGTATCCAGCTGTCAAATGCAGATACGCCGTACCAATTCTCGCAAAATTGTTCGTCCACCTGTTGAACATGTGTAACAATTTCTTGCGGCGAGCATGCCAGACAGGTGATCTTCCGTTTATCATCATAGGTGGACTTCTGAGCAGCTGAAAATCGTCTGTGCCACAACTACTGAGAACTAAATAGTAACTGACAGACCGATGACGTTTCTGTTGTTTGTAACATTTTCATCGTATCTGTGGGTCAAATTACGCCATTATTTCAAACAGATTTTTCGGTCTGCTTCTGATTTTTTTCACATAAATCAAACAACACTGCCGCCAAGTCGGAATCTTTCTGAAACTTAAGTCAGTGTTATTTGGTTTTAGGACGAAATGTTTTAATGTTTTATTTTATATTTAGCAGTGAAATTAATGCATATCAAAAATGGATAAAAGTGATATTTTCACTGCAGAATTGATATTGATATTTTCACTAGTGATTGATATCAGCCGATATTTTCACTGTAGAGTTTGGATTACTTCTGACGTTTCCATTCACTTGACGTCATTAAATGTGTCTCACTTCAGAAATTCAAATGCCTATAACTCCGTTATTTACGAACGAAAACATAAAGTGTGGGTATTCATTTTCTTAGTTAGAACGTTAGGAACAATGTTTTTGCATTTTCACCGCCTGCTTTGTGAATAGGAAAATGCCTGTGTATTGTATAAAATAAAAAGAAAACGTTTTGGCACCTGGCCCGTGTGGCCCTACGTACGCTTAAGTAGAAAATATGTCATATTTAACGTGTTGATACTTCAAATTGAAACAAATTCCTCAAATATGCTCATAAGATATTGCTGCTTATATTTATACAAAAACAAACAAAAAAAAAAACTTAAACAACAGCACTTTACTTTTCCTGCTAGCCAAGGTGTCCACAAACCTCGTACATGTGAGTTCTGTACGCTTGGTGTACGTTAAAGTATTTTAAGCATGCAGCATGCTTAAAGCTCGACGTGTCTCGGGTATGTGTCTTATACGAATAAGTTCAACACGCGTTACATTAAACGTTTGATACGCGCCTATACTGTATTGTGTGCTTAACATAACTGTACAAAAGTACATGCAATCCAAAATTTTCAGCATGCTGAGATTATTCATGATACGACCTGTACACACCTTAGACACACGCTAATCATTTGTGACTGTTATTTTCACCATAGAGACTATGGGCCCCCCTCCCATTGGGGCCTAAAGAAATAGATATAGGCTACTTGTGCCTTCAGGTAAAGCTAAATACACTGCTGACTGATTACTGGTTAACCGCGCTTGTCTGAGCCTGCCGAGGAAACATTTCAAGTCAAACCATCCATACTTATAAGCCTTTTGTGTCTTAGTTGGATAGTTATATTTCAAGCACTTGTTGGATGTGATGACATCCTCATTTTGGGTAAAAGTCCTGTAAAATGGAGGCAACATCCCAACATGACCAGTCCCCGAAAAAGCATAGAAGCTTGAAATTTCGGATTTAATAAGAAGAGAAAGTGTACTATCCGTGTAGCGAAAACAAAGGCGCTGATCAGCTTCGCAGTTACTGCGAAGCTGATCTGCGCCTTTGTTTTCGCATAGGCAAAAATCCGGTTTTCTTGTGACGCGGCTCATTTGATAATGCAACATTCATCTGTCTGGGTCTACCAGTTATCGCCAGTACTGAACAACTTTTTTCAGCGTACTGCTAAATAGACTCCATAAAAAAGGAAGAATAAAAACGAATGAAGAAAGAAAAGAGGCTTATTATGAAAAAAAAAAAAAAAAAAAAAAAAAAAAAAAAAAAAAAAAAAATGAATAGCGGATACTCGGCGAGATTTGAACCTGTAAGAGTCTGATTAGAAGATCGATGCTTAACACACTGAGCCCATATGGCCGACAGACTTTTAACGGCATTACTCATCTTATCATTAATATTTATGGTCTATAAATAATAATCTAAAAATAGTTGCCATTATCGGCTGGTTTCCCGTTATCAGGTTTATGTTATATGTAAATATATTCGGAATAGGAACCAGTGCCATGCTTAATTGATACCGAATCATTTTCCCGCCCTTGATTAGAAGAGAAAAGAGAATCAGGCTATCTCGGCTTCATTCGTACCTTCGAGGTTATCATAAAAAAAACTATTGAAGTGACCACGGCAGTGTAGCGCTAAATACAAACCGCGATGAACTATTATTATTATGAAGAACAGACAGGCACTACAAGCATAATCAATGATAGAAATCATGTCTTAAGCATGTCGTTTATAGATTAGAAACCGAAATAACAATTTGTATCGAAATAATTGGGGACGAATATGCCTAAGGCTTGCAAAGACCGCAGACTGATGACCGCCAACCGAATCACTACCCATGGCCTCTAAGCAGTCTTTTTAATTTGAAACGTTAGTAACTTTCAAACTTTTAAGTGTCCCAGTTGAAAAAACAATCTATTTACTTTTTGTATGTCTACAGCTTTACATCCTAAAATAATCATATTGACGAATAAACAATCTTTTAAAACCGGACTTCTTTTTTTCTCGGATGGATATCTACATGGAACTTTTCCATTACAGTTATAGCTATAGAATAATACATTGAAGGGTTGAAGCTATAAAAAGAAAATGAATAAAACTTATAAATTGCTGATAATACATGTAGTTTGAAAGGAGCATGAAAGGAGCATACATATGCGATGTATTTTAGGAGGAAAATCCCATGGCCCGTGCTGGAATCGAACCCGGATCTCCGGCGCGACCACTCAAACCATGTCGCTAAAGAGCTAGTCCAACAGCGATGCTGTTGGTTGGAAGTGGCCTTGTTTCCCAATTCATTTATAACTGAAAGGTTGCAACCCGACGTCGCCCAATTACATGCAGATCTATTTTTCAAAAGCCGTCACGTTTGCCGCAACAGCAACTTCGCTTTTGACACCTAGCGTAAAGGGACCAGTGATCGATCAAAAATGGCCATGTTTGATAAATTTGCAGATCAGACATGCACTGGAGAATGCGTGTGTACATAGCTTGAACCTTAACCATGTTTTTCGATATGTCAATTTATGACGCCATCACGTCACATTCTCAGTGACGTCATTTTAACACACCCACCATCATACAGCGTGAAACAGGGTCAGGTGGACCAGTGATCGATCACCTTCCTTTTCTCTCCAAAACCGCGGCTAACTTGGAAGGGATGTACATTTTTAGAAAGAATAATTATTGCTTACCTCTAGCCACGAAACACAGTTTGGAAATTTTCAATGGGTTAAAAGAAATAAAGCAGCGAAATGAGGTGGTCGAAAAGCATAAACGCCCATAGAAACAATGGAAAACTGTTGAAAAAATAGCTCGAAAACCACAGAAATCGTCCATTAATCACAGCGTTATCCTATACAGTTTGGAATGTGGATCAGATTTGTTTAGTATGCCGTAAAGTTACAAAAAATAGCCAGTCGGAACGAATGCAGGTTGTTTCATCTTGAAAAATTTATTGAACACCCACCGCTTTTAAGCAGTACAACTAAGATCCCCTCTTCGTAAAGTGCCAGAAAATGCATGATAGAAAGGCTTTCCAAATAAATTTAAATTAGTGTTTGTAAGGTAATATAATGCGCTTTAAGTTGAGACTAGCATAAGATTTACTTCAGGTATCCTTTGAGAATTAATCCTTTGAGAATTAATAGCCGATAACCACTAGTTGATCGATCACTGGTCCCTGATCGATCACTGGTCGCCTTACGCTATTTCGAATTTTGTTTTGGCCCTTAGATGAAGAGACGCCAAGAACATCTTCGGATAAGGTGTGAAAAGTCCCATAAACTCAGAAATTAGAAGGGGTGGAATATTCAGATCACGTATTTTGAACTGAATCTTTTTTTTTTTTTTTCTTTTTTTTTTTTGGGGGGGGGGGGGGGAGGGGGGGAATGGTGTGTTTTGGGGGTCAGAATGTCTGGGAAGAGAAATATGTGACTTTTGGTTGATATAGCTCAACTTAACATTTTCACAACCCGCCCAATTTTGGCAAAAATGAACCATGACACTTTCGATTGCTTTACATGGGTTTGTCTACAGCGCTTTTCAAGCTCACTGATATCATGGATATGGGTGCGTTGGCCGCATGTACTGAACAACGTCCACACTTTTAAGAAGATTTGTTTTAAATAAGGTTTGCACATAGCGTGTAGAACTTTTTTTTTTTAAATCTCTATTATCATGTATTGGAACGATGCTCAGAAATTCTATAACAGACATAAAATTGTCATAAATCATTCCAGTTTTCAACGTGCAAGAACACTTAAACATATACGGAGTAGCATTTTCGGCAGAAAAAATGGCGTACATGTATTTGTCATGTAGTGAAATCCATTGACATATCCAAAGATGGTCCTTTTCATAGATGTACTAGTAGCCACCATCCACCCAAATAGCAGTCACACATTAGCGTATATGGCAATTGCACGCCGGGCGTGTTGACAAAAATGTAAAATTCAACATATGTCAGGAGCCTGTCGGAGACACGTTAGAAACGCGCTACAGGCGCATTTTGTACGCTCGGTGCACAATGGTATACGTCGCTGGAGGTCGGTGCCCGTTCCACGCTCGTTTGGACTCGAAAGATTTTTTTAAACATGCTTAAAAAAATTTTTCTAGAAGCTCGGCGTGTCTCGGGCGTTGTCTTTTACGTTTCGAATAAGGGCACGCGCGTTACAGCATTGAATACGCCTTGATCGCGTTTAGCGCATACCAGTGTAAGCTACACGCGCGTTCCGTTTTTCAGTAATGGTCCCCAAGCGTGTATGAAACGCGCGTTTAAGTTTCATGCGCGCCTGTAGCGCGTGCCTGAAACGTAACACAAACGACTCCAAAATTTTCAGCGTTTTTAGATTTTTTATACGTCCGGCACACGCCTCAATCACAAGCTAATGTGTGACTGCTAAAATGAGTTAAAGAAACAAAACAATTTTATACGTCCAAAATCTTCAGCATGTTGTGTGATTTTTCATACGCTCGGCGCGCGTTTGGGTTATACGCTAATGTGTGACTGCTCTTTCACAGCATCATAGTTTTTATTGGAAAGAAAATGGTATTATACAGGGGTGTTTCTAAATAATCTTGCAGCAATTTTTGTTCGCTCTCCCTCTCCACTGAAAAAGATCATAGTCTCACAGAGGGGAATCTCCCTCTCCATTGAAAAAGATCATAGTCTCACAGAGGGGAATCTGTCAAATACGTTAATTTCAATACAGATGATATTCATTTCATGCAGACTGCATAATGATATTGGTTTATTTTTGAAGACTCCTACAATGGTATTTCTGAAATGCAGTCAGTGCATTGGGTTTTCATAAAAAAAAAAAAAAAAAAAAATACAAAATCATTGCTATTCTACATTTTATTAGAAAACTTATCACAAATAAAATAAATAAATTTAGCTGATCATGTAACTGGTTAAAACATTGTTCTGAGTATATTTCTATAAAAGTAAATGCTTTTCAGCATGATAATGACCATACATACATGTACCAAGGCCAGTACTTTCACTTGTCAGACTTAGTAGATTTATACATAACGAAAACACTGTCATGCAATATATAGAGAATTTTTAAGTTGCAAAAATTGAAAATTTTCAGTAGAAAATGTTTGATATGTTTCTTATTTTTGCTCAAAACATAAATTGTGGATACATGTTAGAACTGCCAGCGAGGCAGTTCTAACCAGTACCCACAATCTATGTTTTAAAGCAAAAAATAAGAAAATAGGTATACCCCTGTAAACCCCAGTTTTTTAAATATAACATTGGGGTATGAGGGGGTATACATTGCATGGACATGATATCCTGATGAGAAAAAGATGGACTGCAATCCGTCTCTACAGAGAGCTTGGACCCAAAGGAGCATTTGATTAGAAGTTAATGGCTTAGAGGGCTTATGAAGTTATGTACTTTTTAGTTGAGATTTAATGTCCCTGTCAACAATTTTTCTGTCATGATGAGACAGATAAGACCAGACTAGACTGCCCAGGTTACAAAGTACATCTATATCACACCATCTTTAGCTTTTTATATTGCTTTCTTGCCTGCATGGCGTGACGCCAATCATTATTTTTAACAGATACCTTACAAAACTGGAGACAAGAATCCCAAGCATTTGACTGAAATATGAGTAATAAGCAACATCAAAATTCTAAATCTTCCAAAGTTCCACATTTTAGGGTATCCACCTATCTTTATCAGTCATGTGATCAATGCCATTTTTGCAATCTTTCGAATAAGTAAACCCATCACTTAAATATGAGGTAGAATAAAATTCTGTGTACCTTGTTCTTGAGTAAGTGTACAAAGAAAATTAAACCTGTATAGACATACAGAGAACATCTATGACAACACAAAATTCACAATAAATTGACAGGTAAGGAAAACATGAAGACAGGCTTTGGCTTATTTTCTCAAGCCAAGACTTATCCAGTGAAACAGAATCGTATGGGCCGCAACATGCGAAAACAGGATTTTTGCCTATGTGAAAACAAAGACACATACCAGTTGTGCAGTAACTGCACAGCTGATCAGCGCCTTTGTTTTCGCTACTCCCAGAGTACAATTTCTCTTCTACTTATATCCAAAATTTCAAGCATCTACCATTCTTTTGATACTGTACAGGCCGGTTTGTGTCAGACCTGGTTGGAAAACCTGAAGACCAGTTTTCTCTTGTCACAGCTCATATCATGCTGACCAAAGCATCAACAAAACAACAACGTGATTGGTTGCACTCATACTTTTAACACACCTATGGCCGGACATATTCTTCTGACAAAAACCTTTAAGCTCTCAACATCTACCAGTCTTTTTAAATATAAATAAATAAAAACATGGCACTCATTTAGCCACTTAACGGTGAATACAAGGGTTAAAAGTAACAATCAATTATTAAAATATTTGACTAAAATCAGTAATAAATACATACATTTTAGTAACTGAAAAAATCAAAGGTTAAAAGTATAAGACAAAACAAAACAACAACTCAAGAGTCATTGAAAAATGACTGATGAATTCCAACTTAGACCCCATTGTTACACCTTGAAAATAAAAGTCCTCGATGTGTATTAATATATTTATAAAAATACAAATTAAATAGCATCTTTTGAATTCAAAATTTAATGCATGTATGTTCATTTTGCTTCTTATAAAATATACCCACAACATCAAAATCGAATTGCACAAAAGAAAATGAAGGTATTCTATGTAGATCAGCTGCTTAGACCTGGATAAAACACTTTGACAGGTAAGGAAAACATGATGTTCAAAAAAGCATTTGGGACATACTTTTGGCGCCTAAATGTGTCAATGAACATTTTATGAGCCGCATCATGAGAAAACAGGATTTTTGCCTATGTGAAAAACAAAGGAGCAGATCAGCTGTGTAGTAACTGCAACTGATCAGCGCCTTTGTTTCTGCTACATGGATAGTACAATTTCTCTTCTTTTTAAATCTGAATTTTCAAGCTTCTAACTATTTTCAATGAGTGTACAGACCGGTTTGTGTCAGACCTGGTCAAAAACCCCGAAGACCGGTTTTCTCCCGTCGCAGCTCATATGACAGAAAATTCCCAATACAAAACTTGCTTGACAAAAGTGGGCCCTGAGTCTTTCTTTCACTGCAAAGAGAGTACAAATAAAACACTGAAATTCTAATTTCAAGTTTTAAGAATTAATTCATCATTTGAAGTTCAAATGACCATCTTGTGTCCGATACGGTATGAATCACATTTCTACATGTAAAATGTATATCACAGGTGTTCTTCATTCATTCTACTGTATATGAACAACTTAAGCTTATAAATAGCAAAGAAAAATAGGTGCACTAACGGACCAGCGATTAGTGCCGTACCTGTGACAACTATAGCAGGTAAAGTTGGCTCTCCCCAATCTAAAATCTTGGGGTAAATCACAGCCCCGTCTACTGCATAGTATATAAGGCTGAAAACTACGTAGATTATGCCAAGAATCAGTGTGAAAATATAGTGATATAACCGCACAGGTACTGCTGAGACCATGTGCTCTATTATGATTATAATGGACGTAACTGCATGCAGCTGAACATTAATTAACAGACCAAAACTGTCTGTTTGACTGCTCATCATTGGCCATAAAAAGAGCCAGAATAACAGTGTAACCATCAAACAAAAGTTGGATGCTATGCTATAGAGAATCCATACAGCTTTCAATAAAATGGATAGGGAAAATTCTGACCCCCTCATGTGGATCTCGTCATCTGATTCTGGTCGTCCCTGGACAATTTCGTAGTCTTGTGACGTCCACAAACTTGGCTCAACATGAAACTCGTGGAAAAGTCCACAGTGATGCTCCACACTTGGTCGTGAAACGCAACTTCCTCCCCGGTGACATACATATACCACACATGCTATAAAGTGCACCGTCAAGTATAGGGTGAGTAAGAAATATGTCCAGTTTGTGAGAAATGCCGGCCAGGGAATGTACACATCGCCGATCAGTATGACGTCGCCAAATGATGCTGTGTAGATCAGCCAGAATATACAGTATGTTGCCAAAACAAACCGGTAGACCAGAATAGCAGCAATAGGGAGTCGCCACTGAAAAACAGAATCTAAATGAACAGGTTTACAGATAAAAACATGTCCGTGAAATGTATACCCCATTACACCCCACTTTTATGTAGCAAAACTGGGGTATGCAGGGGTTTACCTATTTTCCTTATTTTTGCTCCAAAACATAGGCTGTGGGTACTCGTTAGAACTGCCTCGGTGAGTACCAACAATCTGTATTTTGAGCAAAAATAAGAAAAATATCAACAATTTTCTACTGAAAAGTTTCATTTTTTACAAAATCAAAAATCTCTGTATATTGTATGGGCATGGTTTCCTAATGAGTTACAGATACTAGATGTACCAATAATATCAAGGTTGTGCTGATCTGACTTTTGGATCAAGATGTTTACATCTAGAGGCTTGAACAGGTTTTAATTCAAAAGAAACTGCTTTATCTGATTTAATGAGTGTCTGGTATTTTAAACCACTTGTTTTACACATTTATTGTAGTTTTAAAAGAAATATACCGAGTCACTGACAGCAAATCGTAATACATAACTTTGGTTTGGTTATACTTATCCATTAAAGTCCCAGCAAATCCTTTTTCAGTCATGGTGTGACAGAGTCACAGCTTCCTGGGCATTAGTTTTGTGTGGAACTTACCGGTACTCAAGGACACTACATGGCAAAGGTAGGTACTGATTGCATTACCTGTCGCTCCAGAGTCCTGTATAGTACCACTAGGCTTCCACACTCGCCCCCTAATTCATACCTATAACATGTATGATAATTACTTACGTGGAAGTATGAGAATCTGGAGGGATGGACGCCTCTAAATCCCAAGTGTTTCCACTGAAGTTCCCTCCTCACATTGAGACAGCACTGGCCCTGACACATGTTGCTGGGAATCTGGGATGTTATCTATTATCTGTATGTAAAGAATGTAATTTTACATTATGAAAGATAGGCGTAAATCAAATCAGTTTGAAAACGATAGAAACTTCCTACCTATGATCATAAGACGGATCTAAGTATCATTTGACATTAATATAGCTTCAAAAAGTGATTTGATGTACATCAACCATGGAAACAGCAATTTTTTTGTGATTTTTAAATTCCTTATCAGTTTGGATCAACAGTGTTTTAAAAGAGAGTCTCTTTAAAAGCAAGAATTAAATGATAAATTCATCACTATACTCAAGCATGTTTGTCCTGCTCACTTGTGGTCATACTGAATCTGAATAGTTTATTGGTGACACGTCAAATCGCAATATTTCACCACTACCACAAGGTACTCATCTATATGTACGAAGAGGTAGTACAAGGTACCACATTACTACTTCCACTCAATAGTACACAGATTGACTAAACTCAGTGCTAACCATGATAAGTGACTTGACGATCATTGTAGCAATATAAGAATATGGCGAATGTAAGGACAAGGAACGAACAGTGTAATGTTTGTGAAGCGTATCATTACGAAAACTTGCCCATGCAATAAATAGAGATTTTTTTATCTTGAAAAATTGAGAATTTTCAGCTGAAAAATATTGATATTTTTCTTATTTTTGCTCAAAACACAGATTGTGGGTACACGTTAGAACCGCCTCGCCAAGGCGGTTCTAACGAGTACCCACAATCTATGTTTTGGAGCAAAAATAAGAAAAATAGGTATACCCCAGTTTTACTATATAAAAGTGGGGTTCAGGGAGGAATACATTACATGGGCATGTTTTCGTGATGTGCCGTTAAGACAGCTCTATATGTATTGGTCTAACAATCACGAGAGCTTTTCTACTCATCTAGATCAAATTTCACTTGCTTGGGTTGATCAAGTGCTAGCAATTGAATTGGTGTGCCTTGGACATTAGAAGGCTATACTTTCGAGATGTCTCGGATTATGGCAAATTTTTAAGCCTAAGATTTCCAGCCGAGGGATTCCTAGTTTGAGACTCAACTGGGTTGTTGTGGTCTTGAGCAAGAAAGATTTCCACAGCTGCTAATGGTCAAAATTTATACGAATTGTACGAAAAATCGATAGGTCTGAATCTGAATAGTTTATTGGTGACACGCCAAATGACATTATTTCACCAGGGGGTTCGGATGGGGGAAAAATTAGTCCCTTGAATGCACGAGTGAAGCGAACTTGGACACACAGTCATCAGACATTTCAGCAGAGGAGAATCAGGGAGGTCATTCCAGTCAAACACAGTTCAAACAGTGGAGCGGACGGGTGCAGGGGTACAGTGGGTGACTCGGGTCCCGGGTTCAATCCTCAGCCAGGGGCCCTTTTTGTTGTGAGGCCCCACCAGGGGGGGGGGTCTTTGCTCCCTGCTCCCTGAAAGAAAAATGACCTTTCTCCCAAGCTCCCTAAAATGTTTTTCCTCAGCCCCCTGCTCCCTAAAACCCCAAAATCTCTCCAAATCCCTGAAAATAAATGACCCTTCTCCCCAAATCCCTGAAAATAAATAGCTCTTCTCCCTGAATCCCCAAAACCCCTGGGAGGGCCTCTGTTGTGGTCTTGAGCAAGTCGCATTTCCACAGCTCCTTGGGTAATGGTCAGAAATTGATCGACTCGGTAAACACTCGGTAGACTAAATTCTAAATTTAGCCACCCACCCCACACCTGGTAAGAGTTGCATAACGCGAGCGCTACGTAGCGCTTTGTAGATGGCTCCCGACGTCACTATGACGTCATTTTGTGCAGACGCATACAAGCAACAAAGCGCTACGTAGCGCTCGCGTTATGCAACTCTTACCTGAGGTGATGATCAGAAATTGATCGACTCAGTATCAGAAAGCAAAAAAATTAAGTCACGAAAACTAATGACAATTATACTTTATTCCGGAACATCTGTGTGCAGATGAATGAAATTGACACTCTACTCAGAATGGTCATTAAGCTATCTGTGCTTTGAATTTGTTCTTGAAAATAAGAATTTAACAGAAAATTGGAAATTGTTTTACTCAATTGACTTCCTGGATCCTGTACATTTCGCCCCGTGGCCAATTCGGCCCACACTTCTTTCGAATATATTTTCCGCCTGTTTCCGCCTGAGCACACCCCAACAAAATGCGTGGAAAGGTTCCTTAACCGGAAGTTCTCCAATCTGGAAAAGCGGATATTTTCTAGATACCGAATTGAGGGTGTTTTCGGGGTCAAAATTTTGAATTTCGGTATTTTTTTTGTTGTTTTGGTGGGTGGGTGGGGGATATTTTTAGGTTAGGGTATTTTGGTGGATATTTTTTTTTTGGGGGGGGGGAGGGGGGTAAAAATTTGACTATTTTTATGGGTTTTGGTTCAGCAAAATAGGCATTTCTTTTAGATTTTATGATTTTTTTTTTGGAAGAGTATATAAGTATTAAAATACACGAGTACTACTAAAACTAATCGGTGAAGAACATTACGAAAACACGCCCATGCAATATACAGTGATTTTTAAAGTTGTCAAAAATGAAAATTTTCAACAGAAAAATTCTGATATTTTTCTTATTTTCTAGAACATAGAATTATTCTTATTTTTCAAAACATAGATTGTGGGTACACGTTAGAACCGCCTCGCCGAGGCGGTTCTAATGAGTACCCACAATTTATGTTTTGGAGCAAAAATAAGAAAAATAGGTATACTCCTGCATACCCCAGTTTTGCTATATATAAGTGGGGTTCAAGGGGGTATACATTACACGGACATGTTTTTGTGATGACGATGTACAAAACGCTATTCATTGTTCCTTGTGCAATACTAGTAAATAATTCACTTTTGAACTCAAAGTGATTTTTTTTTTTGGTTTCTGACTCTCTCGTATATAATTTACGGTCTATATAACAGTGCAAATTAAAGTAATGGATATCTCTTTATTTTGAAGGTAGTTTTCTGAATCAGAAAGGAAAGCGATTAACTGGGTGAAACATCTTACATGTATTCGATTTTATAGTGCTTTCAGAAATCACGTATTTACCAGTTTTGCATTATCTGCTGGTTCTCGGCTCAGATATAATCAATATTGGAAATACAGGTGGGACACAGGTGATCACAGGTAACTAAACCTCCATTGGAAAAATCAATAATCCGAAGAATGAGTTTGTTACCCGTATACTGTTTGAACCGTATGTACGTTTTCATAGTTTTAGTTAAGTTCGGATAACTGAGTGGCCGCCTATTGGGAAAAAGCTGCTCACTCGGCTAACGATATGCTCTCTAAGTATAAGTACCTAATTGTCAATTATTTTAATCCCGCCATGTTTTTTTGGAGTGGGAATTTCTTTCTGCCTGATTGCGCATTTCCTGGTCATTGCCTACTTGTACCTTCTTCCAATATTGATTTCAGTAATCTTAGAACCAGTAGATAATGCAAAAATGGTGAAATGGGTCGTGGCTTGACTTTGTCAGGGTCGGCAATCCTGTATGATCCTGAAGCTTAACTCTGATATTTTCTAATGTGTGTAGCCAGTCTCACTAAAAACCGACAAGAAGTGAGAAGGGGTGACAAGAAACACCAAGAAGCATTTTAAAGCATTATATTTATTACAGTTCTCCTTTTTATATATTAGTTTAGTGTTTTATAATTATATTGTGTCACAAGGTTGCATTTGAGAACGAAAAATAAGGAGAAAGTATGAATAACCACATTACTCTATTTGTCGTCAAGAAACCTACATAGGGAAATAACTGCAACTGTTGATAAGTGGAGGTTAAACATAATTTTCTTCCCTTGTTGTAAGAGAAACCGAATTTGATGAATGTTCATATGTTTTTGTAATGTTTGAAAATGTCTCTTATAAACTGCATGCCTTGAAATGCCTCTTATAAACTGCATGCCTTGATGAAATGTGGAAAAAGGGATAAGAACATAAATGTTATTCATACAAGTAACATCTCCATACAAGTAACAATTAAATGTTATTCATACAAACTCGAAAAATATTAATCCAAGATACAAGTAACATCTTTTCAATGGTCTGTAAGTTTGAGTACTGGTGGCGAGTAGCGTTAAAGTACATTACTTTTTTGCAAACGAGGAATGCTGAATCTATATAATCTTTGTCGATTTGTGGGGTTGTTCTTGACGTGGCCATAAATAGCTGTTGGCTATCATAAAATAGTAAAACAAACTCTCAAAGCTTCAACAGATCTAGCCAGTCCAAGTATAAGTTGAATAGCCAAAATGAGGCATAATCAGTGTTTTGACTGCAACTTCCTCCAGAGGATAATGTATCAAGTATGAATTCGACTTAAAATGTTAGTTTTCTATACCAAGGTATATACCATTTCGGTACAGCGTCTCTTAACCAAGATAAATACATGACCCCGGTTATAAACTTATCAGGGCATTAATGACTCATTGTACACAAGATATATGATTAAAAGTGGTACAAAGTCAAAGTCAAAATTATTAATTTTGATTCAAGTCTACAAGATCATGCATGCCATTGACAAAATTGATAAAGACATTTTTTCCACAATGCACACTTATGGAGCAACACGTGGGCATCCATTAAAATTGTTCAAGAGAAGGTCACGCTTATTGGTCAGGGCAAATTAGTTTTTCACATCGAGTAGTGGACAGTTGGAATTCTTTGACAGAGGATATAGTGAATCAGGCTTGGGCAATGCATTAAACTAATGCCAATGCATTAGCAATGCATTAGCTATTTCTCAACTAATGCTAATGCCAGGCAATGCTAATATTAATTTTGGCATTAGAACAATGCTGATTCTAATGCATTACTTTTGCAAATTTTGCTAATGCATTAGCATTAGATAGGGCATTAGTTTCTATGTCTAAATTCATTTATTATGATCCTGTTTACAAACTATTTCCAAAGGTGTGATAAATTGCCACTTTAATTAATATTGCTACTTGAGAAGTTGTTTGGCTTTGCCTATTGCAGTATTGTGTTTGTTACAATGTCAATTAATAATCTGCAGTCACCTGTGTCCCTTTATGAAAATTTTTGTTAGGTGAATACATTCATTGAGGCATGCTATGGAACAGCACCATTTCATAATTATCATAATAGAAATTAAGATAATATTCTGTACAGCCATAAGATTTATAATGTGTTTCGTAATGGAAACTAGGTTTGGAGTTGAACAGCTATGGATTCATAATTTGATACACCAGTTCTTGATTTTATACTGAGTTGATAATCGTTTTATGAATGTGTTGAATAACTTTGAAGTAACAGAATCAGCAATGGGAATAGACATTTTACCTCAGTAGACATTTTAAGGGAACAGACATTTCGAAAATAGACATTTGGAAGTAGATATTCCAGCACCTACCCCGCAAAATAACCTGAAAATTAATGCTAATGTCAATGCATTATTTTGTCAAATAATGCTAATGCCAATGCATTGGTTTTATAAACTAGCTAATGCCAATGCTAATGCCAATGCTCCAAATCAGTTTTAATGCTAATGACAATGCATTACTTTGCTAACTAATGCTGCCCAAGCCTGTAGTGAATGCACCCTCCCTAAACGCGTTCAGGAGCCGACTAAACCGGTTTTGGCGAAAGCACCAAAACAGTTTCAGCCCATCCTGCTACGCACCTGGACAACGTTCAAGAGAAGTCAGAATCCATTACCAGAATGCATTAGAAGAGGCCAACAGGCCTAATTAGATGTCGAAATAGGTATATCGAGGAATATAATTAAGTAAGACATATAACATTAGCTACGAATAGCTATCTTCAGATGCTCTAATGAATACTTTTTTTCGTAGGACTAGCCCATTGACAGTTGTGGAATAGTTTCCCTACTTCAGTAGTGTCATCTAAGAGGCATGCGTTTTAGTATGCCTCTCATCTATATCTTGTAAATAGTTTTAATGGTCCACCCCAAATGTTTTCTTTTCCCTTGACTAAATTCTAAATTTAGCCACCCACCCCACACCTGAGGTGATGATCAGAAATTGATCGACTCAGTATCAGAAGATAGATAGATATAGACGGAATGTTTCCATCGGTATTCCGTTTGACCTCTTCATACCAGGGGAAGTGGAACGAGGTACCGAAGTGGAGCGGAGTGACAGTTAGCCAGCTGATCTAAGATAGATAGATAAGACACCTGACTAATTTAAATTCTTATTTAGCTCTCTGATGCAAAGGTATGAGTTTTAGTATGTTTATGTTCATTTCGTACAAAAAGTTGTCATGGCCCATTTTGAAAGTTCTCTACAGAACTATTTGAACCGGGGTCTGATTTTCCCTCCTGTTGCACCCCCACGCTGGTGAAATATTATCAATTTGGGGTGTTACCAGTAAACCATTCAGATTCAGATTCAGTACTGTATCTTACTATATTCTAATATCTAGCCACTCACTCAACTCCTAAGATGTTGATCGGAAAATGGTTGACTCAGTATTTGAAGATACAAAGTGGTGCTTGAAAAAAAAAAACCCGTAACGGCCCGGAATTTTCGACTTGACAGGTGAAAAAGTTACGAGTTGACCTGGGGTGAGTCAAAGAACGTACAAGTTGACCAGAAATCCTTTTACGACATTCGATTGCTTTTCGATTTCCGCCAATCTTGCGCACGCGCAATTTCCCCATTTCTTGTTGCATTATTTGAAATAGGGCGGAAGAGTTTACAAAGTTCTCCAAAATTAACCCATTCTGAGACACATCTCATATCCAGGGTGGTTAAACATTGTGCACTAAATAATGCCACAATCGGACATAGCGGTGGGATGACAGCGTCACATGCTGCGCGTCCCTGAAGTGTTGTTTACAAATCGGGAGCACCTGTCACAATTTCATTTTCATTGCAAGATGTTGTCAAGCAATATTTGGTTGTTATTTGGAGGCTGACATCAGTGGGCATGACACTTTAGGCTCTGTCTTCATCGTTATGTGATTTACAATGTCCAAACCGAAGCAGCCACCGCCTCCAGTTCTGCAGAAGCCACGCAGAGATCAAAGTGCAGGCAGAGCCCCGGCCCCTGATCCCAATCATTGGAGTTCATGTATACGTGAAACAGTTGTTTCAGCATTACCAGATGAGCCCCTACTGTTGACACTACTTGGTGGCGCTGACAATGGATTGTTTTGTTACGTTGAAGAAGTAAATCATGACAAAATTATATATCATAGTGGACAGCTGCAGTTTGATCATATTATCCTGGAAATACAAGGGCAGAGAATTGCAGGCTATACTTTGAGAGATGCCATGGTGTGGTTGAAGCAAGTCAGCCAGAATGGTGCACCTGTAATGATTAAATCAGTTAAAGCAGGTAATAGTTGTTTTGCTAGACATTCATACCAGTGTGCTTCACATCAAAAGAGTTTCATGTTCATTGATTCTGGTCGTATTCCTAATAATGTTTGATACATATGAATCCAAGATAAACAAAGTTTTATTTATTAATGCACTAGTCATATATAACCACGGCCCCCCAGGCCCAGGGAGTAGCGGGACTTTGACTTTTGATCCAGCAATTCCCCGCTAAAAGCCCCACCCTGTGGGGACTGCTCATTGGTAAAACCACTGCTGTTTTCCCCGACACTGGCTATCCGCACGACGGTCGTGCCGATAACGCCACTTATCGGCACGACCGTCGTGCCGATAAGCGGTGTTATCCGCACGACAGGGAAATCGATATCCAAATGTTAAATATGTTTAGAAATTTATACATTTTAAGTTGAAAAATATATTACACTGGCTTCAAAACTGAAACAGAATATTACACATGCAGGATTTTTTACTTTTTAATTAACAAAATTGTTATTTTGCTGAAATTGGCTTACCTCTAAATTTACCTGTAAAAATCAGTCGTGAGACAGTAATTATCGTTACCTAAATGATGAAATAATGTGGTATTCCAAAAGAATAAACAGCCTTTGATTTTAACAATGGAGTATGGAAACATTTCAGTAACGCAATTGAAAAAATGCAATGATTATATTTTTATCCCCTGTTACAAATCTACTTTGATTCAGTTTACATCAGCTGGATTAATCAAGTCAAACTAGTTTTCTTATTCATAATTAACAAAAATGTCAATTTTGAATGCATTTCAATAGCTAAACACATAATTAATTTATTTAATGACAAATTAAAAGTTTAATGCATACATAAGCTTGTTAGAAAATCTTATATTCCCGTCGTGCCGATAGCCAATACCTGTAGCATTGGCTATCCGCACGACAGTCGGGCCGATAACGCCGCTTATCGGCACGACCGTCGTGCGGATAACGCTGCTTATCGGCATGACCGTCGTGCGGATAGCCTCAGCCGTTTTCCCCCCGCAGCCTGCTATTTTTTCATTCACAGCCATTTTTGCATATATAAAGCACACCCCGGGTATTTCCCCCGAACTGCCGTGGCAAAACTTTGGCCAAAGCCCTGCTCATTTCCATATCATTGCTCATTTTTTGTTCATATCCAGGGTGGTTAAACATTGTGCACTAAATAATGCCACAATCGGACATAGCGGTGGGATGACAGCGTCACATGCTGCGCGTCCCTGAAGTGTTGTTTACAAATCGGGAGCACCTGTCACAATTTCATTTTCATTGCAAGATGTTGTCAAGCAATATTTGGTTGTTATTTGGAGGCTGACATCAGTGGGCATGACACTTTAGGCTCTGTCTTCATCGTTATGTGATTTACAATGTCCAAACCGAAGCAGCCACCGCCTCCAGTTCTGCAGAAGCCACGCAGAGATCAAAGTGCAGGCAGAGCCCCGGCCCCTGATCCCAATCATTGGAGTTCATGTATACGTGAAACAGTTGTTTCAGCATTACCAGATGAGCCCCTACTGTTGACACTACTTGGTGGCGCTGACAATGGATTGTTTTGTTACGTTGAAGAAGTAAATCATGACAAAATTATATATCATAGTGGACAGCTGCAGTTTGATCATATTATCCTGGAAATACAAGGGCAGAGAATTGCAGGCTATACTTTGAGAGATGCCATGGTGTGGTTGAAGCAAGTCAGCCAGAATGGTGCACCTGTAATGATTAAATCAGTTAAAGCAGGTAATAGTTGTTTTGCTAGACATTCATACCAGTGTGCTTCACATCAAAAGAGTTTCATGTTCATTGATTCTGGTCGTATTCCTAATAATGTTTGATACATATGAATCCAAGATAAACAAAGTTTTATTTATTAATGCACTAGTCATATATAACCACGGCCCCCCAGGCCCAGGGAGTAGCGGGACTTTGACTTTTGATCCAGCAATTCCCCGCTAAAAGCCCCACCCTGTGGGGACTGCTCATTGGTAAAACCACTGCTGTTTTCCCCGACACTGGCTATCCGCACGACGGTCGTGCCGATAACGCCACTTATCGGCACGACCGTCGTGCCGATAAGCGGTGTTATCCGCACGACAGGGAAATCGATATCCAAATGTTAAATATGTTTAGAAATTTATACATTTTAAGTTGAAAAATATATTACACTGGCTTCAAAACTGAAACAGAATATTACACATGCAGGATTTTTTACTTTTTAATTAACAAAATTGTTATTTTGCTGAAATTGGCTTACCTCTAAATTTACCTGTAAAAATCAGTCGTGAGACAGTAATTATCGTTACCTAAATGATGAAATAATGTGGTATTCCAAAAGAATAAACAGCCTTTGATTTTAACAATGGAGTATGGAAACATTTCAGTAACGCAATTGAAAAAATGCAATGATTATATTTTTATCCCCTGTTACAAATCTACTTTGATTCAGTTTACATCAGCTGGATTAATCAAGTCAAACTAGTTTTCTTATTCATAATTAACAAAAATGTCAATTTTGAATGCATTTCAATAGCTAAACACATAATTAATTTATTTAATGACAAATTAAAAGTTTAATGCATACATAAGCTTGTTAGAAAATCTTATATTCCCGTCGTGCCGATAGCCAATACCTGTAGCATTGGCTATCCGCACGACAGTCGGGCCGATAACGCCGCTTATCGGCACGACCGTCGTGCGGATAACGCTGCTTATCGGCATGACCGTCGTGCGGATAGCCTCAGCCGTTTTCCCCCCGCAGCCTGCTATTTTTTCATTCACAGCCATTTTTGCATATATAAAGCACACCCCGGGTATTTCCCCCGAACTGCCGTGGCAAAACTTTGGCCAAAGCCCTGCTCATTTCCATATCATTGCTCATTTTTTGTTCATATCCAGGGTGGTTAAACATTGTGCACTAAATAATGCCACAATCGGACATAGCGGTGGGATGACAGCGTCACATGCTGCGCGTCCCTGAAGTGTTGTTTACAAATCGGGAGCACCTGTCACAATTTCATTTTCATTGCAAGATGTTGTCAAGCAATATTTGGTTGTTATTTGGAGGCTGACATCAGTGGGCATGACACTTTAGGCTCTGTCTTCATCGTTATGTGATTTACAATGTCCAAACCGAAGCAGCCACCGCCTCCAGTTCTGCAGAAGCCACGCAGAGATCAAAGTGCAGGCAGAGCCCCGGCCCCTGATCCCAATCATTGGAGTTCATGTATACGTGAAACAGTTGTTTCAGCATTACCAGATGAGCCCCTACTGTTGACACTACTTGGTGGCGCTGACAATGGATTGTTTTGTTACGTTGAAGAAGTAAATCATGACAAAATTATATATCATAGTGGACAGCTGCAGTTTGATCATATTATCCTGGAAATACAAGGGCAGAGAATTGCAGGCTATACTTTGAGAGATGCCATGGTGTGGTTGAAGCAAGTCAGCCAGAATGGTGCACCTGTAATGATTAAATCAGTTAAAGCAGGTAATAGTTGTTTTGCTAGACATTCATACCAGTGTGCTTCACATCAAAAGAGTTTCATGTTCATTGATTCTGGTCGTATTCCTAATAATGTTTGATACATATGAATCCAAGATAAACAAAGTTTTATTTATTAATGCACTAGTCATATATAACCACGGCCCCCCAGGCCCAGGGAGTAGCGGGACTTTGACTTTTGATCCAGCAATTCCCCGCTAAAAGCCCCACCCTGTGGGGACTGCTCATTGGTAAAACCACTGCTGTTTTCCCCGACACTGGCTATCCGCACGACGGTCGTGCCGATAACGCCACTTATCGGCACGACCGTCGTGCCGATAAGCGGTGTTATCCGCACGACAGGGAAATCGATATCCAAATGTTAAATATGTTTAGAAATTTATACATTTTAAGTTGAAAAATATATTACACTGGCTTCAAAACTGAAACAGAATATTACACATGCAGGATTTTTTACTTTTTAATTAACAAAATTGTTATTTTGCTGAAATTGGCTTACCTCTAAATTTACCTGTAAAAATCAGTCGTGAGACAGTAATTATCGTTACCTAAATGATGAAATAATGTGGTATTCCAAAAGAATAAACAGCCTTTGATTTTAACAATGGAGTATGGAAACATTTCAGTAACGCAATTGAAAAAATGCAATGATTATATTTTTATCCCCTGTTACAAATCTACTTTGATTCAGTTTACATCAGCTGGATTAATCAAGTCAAACTAGTTTTCTTATTCATAATTAACAAAAATGTCAATTTTGAATGCATTTCAATAGCTAAACACATAATTAATTTATTTAATGACAAATTAAAAGTTTAATGCATACATAAGCTTGTTAGAAAATCTTATATTCCCGTCGTGCCGATAGCCAATACCTGTAGCATTGGCTATCCGCACGACAGTCGGGCCGATAACGCCGCTTATCGGCACGACCGTCGTGCGGATAACGCTGCTTATCGGCATGACCGTCGTGCGGATAGCCTCAGCCGTTTTCCCCCCGCAGCCTGCTATTTTTTCATTCACAGCCATTTTTGCATATATAAAGCACACCCCGGGTATTTCCCCCGAACTGCCGTGGCAAAACTTTGGCCAAAGCCCTGCTCATTTCCATGGCTATCCCCCCCCCCCCCACTGGGGCCTGTGTGGGGGGGGCGTGGTTACATATGACTAGTGCATGAATAATAAGTACATGTATCAAGTTTGAGATAGATTATTCGATATAATAACCTTAATAGATTTGGCTTATGATCTGCACTATAATTAGGGCTGAGTATCGCCCACTAAAACCGCATCGCGATATATCGCGGTACGGGAAATGCATATCGCAATGCGTATTGAATATATCGTACAAACAGGAAAGTCAATTTTCAATTTCTTATCGAAGCCAAAATTTGTTGCACTAGAATGGGAATCAATTTTACAACATTTGTAGTACATCTATGACTGATATTATTGTAAACAACATGCAAAATTTTAATGCGACGTCAGGTTGTTTTAAAGTGCCGAAATAGATGTATGTTCCAAAAATAACCACATGATTGACAGCTCAACAGGGGAGGCAAATACGCACATGTATTGGACTGGTTTCACGCTAAATTTAATTACCTGTAAAAATTCGATAGCAGGACCAATTGTAAATACACAGTCTGTGGTTGTACTCGTTTGGATTATTTTGGGTGTTAGTATAAAACCCGGACTGTGTTACGATATACCGGAATCCTTGTATGGGCGTACCGGTATACCATACCGCGAGCACCGTACCGCAGTATACCGATATATCGGTATATCGTTACACCCCTAACTATAATAATGTGTGGTGGGTGGTGTGTATCATATAGAATGATGTAGATGCTTCCTTGTATCTTTTTTGGCTTTGCCTGAATTTTGCAGGCTTCAACAAGGGACCTATCGGTACAACGGCTACCGCCAGGCTAGTGAATTGATTTCATGCCATTCCAGATGCAGACACTTTCAGCCGTGTTAGTCACAGTTGACAGAGATACAGACTAACTAATTTTATAGGGGCAAGCTGGGCCCCTAAAAAATGAAAACTAGAGGCTCACTGTCACATGAAAACTTAAAGGCCCATATTTTTAATCGCACAAAAAGGGCAAATCCATTAAAATTTATTCAAGAATAACAGTAATATTAATAACAGTGTTCACCAAAGTTTGTTAGACCTTGCAGGACACTTGGTCAGAGTTGGAATTTCTGTCTGACCGAACCAGTTTCTGCCTGACCACAAAAATATGTGATTTCCCTTACGCATTTTCAACTCGCAATGAAAAGTTTATCAAATTTAAGACGCCTTCAGCAGTATATTGATTAAAAAAGTGCATGGCATGGGTACAAGTTGAATGGGTTAAAGTTATGATGTATATATATGTTTGTTTATTTTTCTCTCATTTCTTCTATCTCTGAGTCACTAAGAGAGTCTCAGTTATCTGGAAGGCAACATTAGCACTGGCCTAAGAAGCTGTTTTTTTTTCGCATTGGCGACCCAGGGTCTCCCGTAATGCGTGGTTCGGTTGTATTTACAAAGTTTTTGTCAAAAGCTTAAACTTGTTAGATCTATTGGGCCAGGCAAAGCTTAAAATCAAGAAAGAAGAGCGGTTGTCATGCCCAAGATCGATGCTTGTTTGCTTGAATATCAGCCATAGTCGGAAAGTCTTTCCAGGGTTAATAGAAAATGTCCTCTTTCATCCAGAAGAAAAAAACAAAAAACAAACAAACAAAAATTGTTGCCTAATGGAACTGTATAGTCGCGTGCGTATGTCTTTTGCGCACTTGCCAGGGTTAGACACTAACTTTTTAGATTACGGAGTCCATGGGACTCCTAACAGAAATCAAGGAGTCCAAACAAATTTAGGAGTCCAAACTTGAATCATGAGACAACGTTGACAGCTTATTTTCACAATTCGTGCTGATTTAACAATATACAGACGTTTGCTGCAGTTGGGCCTAAAATAAAATTTTGTTTGTTTGCAATTGCCTACCTACCCACTATTTTTCCTCATACACAAAAAATTTTATTGGTTTTTCTAGAGGTGTTTTTTTTTTTTTTTTTTTTTTTTAATGACTGGTCTTTGTTTGCAGCGCGGCTAAGGGCGATTTAGTAATATAATAATTTTCAGTCAACTTTTATAGGCTCTGTTTAAGTTGATTAAGGTTCCTGTTGGACTTGAGCACTGAGTTGCTTAATTACATTATTACATGTATATTAAATTTAAACAAAATATATACTGCATATTTCCACATGACCAAAAAAAAAAAAAAAAAAAAAAAAAAAAAAAAAAAATCCGACCTACCTACCCACACCTTCAAACCCTGGGTAGGCAATTGCAAACAAACAATTTTTTAAGGATGGCCTTGGTATACAAACCATGCAAAACCCAAAGTCATCAATTTTAGCCCAAATGTGAACAGGATGCCAAACTGTGTTTTGAAGTCTTTACTAATCCGACTTATTTTCCCCCAGATTCAAGGAGTCTGTAGGACTGCCTACAGGTAAAAACAAGGAGTCCGACATAATAATTTGAGGGTCTCAGACTCCCGGACTCCCTTTAGTGTCGAACCCTGCTTGCTCCCTTTCCAAAAATCAGTTTTTTTGTCATTCTAAGTATATTCTAGGAGATGTACTAGACAATTATGTTCAAAAATATGAAAAAATATTTTTTGCAAAAAAATATATTTTTGCCCTAGAATGCATATATTCATTTTTACCTTTCAATTTTGTTATTTGGCAAGTAGCTTGTAAATACATTTACAGTTTGAAATGCATTTCGTTGACATGTTGTAGATCTATTCCATGAAAATTGAATTTCAAATGTATTTCAAAAAGTCTATTTTTCTGATTTTTGAAAATCGACAGCTTTTTTAAAAGCATGGATACCCCCATATATTTTTTGCTTTTTAGTAGCATTCCATTTATATTTTAAGCTATTTTAAAATGTTAGGTTTATTTATCTACAAAAATTGGTATCGAGCCACCTTAAATGTTATAATAAGTTTGAAAGACACCAAGGACCATTTTACCTGTGTCAATCTTAAACCTGTCAATCATTCTGTCATCAATTTTGGTGATCTACAGTTAGAAACATTTTAATTATTTACATCCAACCTGATGGAGTACATAAAAGTTGATTCAAAAGCTTGAATGTTTGACTAAAACCATCTTTTTTGTTGTCCTAAAAAGCTGACAAATGAACATTTTCTGATCTAAGAAAGAAAACTACAGTGTCCAGTATTAAATCATAGCATCTTAAGCAAAGATCCAATTGAACTTTACTTCAATTCCTAGGCTTCAGCATTTGCCTTTTTTTGTTTATATTTCTGCTTTATGTCCCAGTCAACAGCGATGTCAAGACGTAACTTCCAATTTAACATTGGGATATCAAAACATCCAAACTGTGTTTAAAAAAAAAAACCTAAGCTGTTAACCAGTACCAGTAAACAAGTCATTCAGAAGGTTATAAACTTTGCCAGTTTGCCTTGAGGTAAAGCTGCAAGCAGCCCATCTTTTCCTCATCGCCCTAATGGGCAAGAGGCCATAACGCTGATTCCCAGCTACAGATTGGTTTACCTCAAAAAGTTGCGTCACCCCAT
This sequence comes from Rugalucina vietnamica, assembly GCA_964017185.1. Taxonomy (NCBI): domain Eukaryota; kingdom Metazoa; phylum Mollusca; class Bivalvia; order Lucinida; family Lucinidae; genus Rugalucina; species Rugalucina vietnamica. Next base: position 35,766,449 of record OZ024875.1, read on the forward strand.
GTATTTCTAGAATTTGATTCTTCAGAATATTATGCTGCTGTATGTTGGCAGTGCAAAATTGAATCTTACGAATATGAAAATTCGTAACTAAGAAATGATGCATAGCTTGAAAAAAATCCCACGTCCCAGATGGGATTCGAACCCGGACCGCCGGGGTAGAAATCCAATGCTCTAACCACTGAGCCAAAGAGTCGACTCCCTGACGCAGTATGTCAGAGATTGTACATATATGATACATTGTATCGAATAGCTGTGCTATTTATAGAAGCTACGCATCATAGATAATCTCGAATGAATGAGTGGTGCGATGGGACATAACACACCCCCATTTCGAGAAAGTAATCATTTATGATTACGAGAATGTCATTATAATGACTAAATGACTCAAATGGTCCATCCCGGACGAGCCCCCATCTTACGAATATGAAAATTCGTAACTAAGAAATGATGCATAGCTTGAAAAAAATCCCACGTCCCAGATGGGATTCGAACCCGGACCGCCGGGGTAGAAATCCAATGCTCTAACCACTGAGCCAAAGAGTCGACTCCCTGACGCAGTATGTCAGAGATTGTACATATATGATACATTGTATCGAATAGCTGTGCTATTTATAGAAGCTACGCATCATAGATAATCTCGAATGAATGAGTGGTGCGATGGGACATAACAATTGAAAAAAAAAAAAAACAACAAACAAACAAAAGAACACACAAAAAACAACAACAAACAAACAGTTAAAACAAACCGTCAAGATGCAGTGTACTTGTTCTTGTTTTCTCATTTCTAAGGGGTACATGTACATATGCATACATGCTTAAGGGTACAGTATAAGTCATTTATATTTTATCATTTTATGGCTGTCCTGTCATCTTTTGACATCATAATCAAAAGAAAATGAAGGGTCACTAAAATGAATGTCAGCAATGAGTTGCAATGGTCAGTTTTTATATGAAATTAAGTGAACAGGATAAGAAATGGGAATTCTCAAAAATTGGATACCTCCGGATGGTAGTGACTTCAAAGAAAATAATTTCAAACAATCTTCAGGTATACAAAATGTATCATATGTATTGTACATGCCTCCCATGAATATGTTCAGTATTGTAGCCATGCATTAGAAAACATGTCTTTGAAAACAAGGATGTATACTATAATCCTTAGGGGACAAAATGGGCTTAAAATAATGGATTTTGTTAGAAGATGCATTGTTCTATGTAGTAAAAAATAATGGTACTGAGCACATAGCTATTGTCTGGACAGTCGATCAGCATCTTTGTTTTAAAGTTCAAATCAGAATTTCTCATGATGTAGCTCATTAACAAAGGCATTTTGTAAACAAATGAGATAACTTAATGTTTACAAATGACAGGTCAATGTAGGTGAATTCTTCAGGTGATTTTACTACTACTGTTCTACTACTATTCTATTTGAGCCTTCTCATGAGAAAACCAACAATTTCGGGTTCTGACCAGGTCTGACACAAATCGGCCTGTACAGTCAGAAAAGCAGGATAGAACCTTGAAATTTCAGATCTAAGAAGAAGAGGGATTATGCTATACGAATAGCGAAAACAAAGGCGCTGATCAGATGTGCAGTTACTGCACTGCTGATCTGCGCCTTTGTTGTCGTATATGCAGATTGTTTGTTTTCTCATAGGGCGTCTCAGGGCGTCTCATTTATCATTCTTTGTTTGGGAAAACAAATAGTGTTGTTTGGGTGTTTGTATCAGGTAAATAGTTAATGTCACCAAATGACAAAATATCATCATAAAAAGATGCCCAGGTGCTAGGCCAGTAACCTCATGGGGAATAAAGCTGTTGGTTGGACATGAAATTCTTAGCGACGGCCCTCGTGGCCGAGCGGTTAAGAGCGCTGTTTCTTAATCACTCGATCATCTCACCGCTGTGTCTGGTGTGGGTTCGAGCCCCGCTCTGGCCACATGTGAGACGAGCCAAGTTCTACTTGCGGGTGTGTCAGGTGGTTTTTCTCGGGGTTCTCCCGTTTTCACGCCACCTACAGATTTGCCTGTCTCATATGAGCGGAAATAATCTTGAAAGGGACGTTAAACTGAACTAAAAAAAAAAAAAAGAAAAAAAAATTCTTATTTTGGTTAACCCACCCTCTCTGTAGTGTTCCGTAGGGCTTAAACCCTAAAACAACATCTATCAAGGGTGCACCTTCCATGAATGAGAATGTTCATGAAGGAATCTTTCTATTCAAATTAATTGTATCGTCCCAATATGACCTTTACCCATTCATGGTGGACATAAAGTAGTGAAACAAATAAGTAACAAGCTTCTGCAGATTGTCTGTTCCATGTCTGGAAGTAAAAAATTGGATAAGGATAACCATGAATGTTACATGCGCGGATCCAGAGGGGGGGGCCGGGGGTTCGGACCCCCCCTGGAATTAGAAAAATTTACCTAAAAAAAGGTAATTTCGGGATTTTTTGGGGGTTGGACCCCCCATCGTCTGTGACCAAAAATTACCATTTTCGTTGGACCCCCCCCCCCCCCCCCCCTCATGAAAATTTCTGGATCCGCGCATGATGTTAGAAAAGAAATCAAACAAAGTCTTTTGTTTTTCACTGTTGAGAGACAATTTCAAAAACATCTGGATTTCAAATTGCTCTGCAGTTTGGCTGCTATCAGCAATTGGGAAGAAATTTAATTTAGAACTGAAATATGCAGGCACATGACTTTGTAATTTGATTTTGAGCCATGTCCAGAGAAAACCGGATTTCGCGGTTTCGGACCCAGTCAGGGTCTAACACAATTCGGCCCATACAGTCACAGAAAAAGGCTAGAAACTTGAAATGTTCTATTTAAGAAGAAGAAGGATTGTACTATCTGTGTAGCGAAAACTAAGGCACTGATCAGCTGTGCAGTTACTGCACAGCTGATCTGTGCCTTTGTTTTCGCATAGGCAAAAAGGCGGTTTTCACATGACTTGGTAATTTGATTTTGTAATGAAGAATTAGTAATTGTTCTGGCAGGTAAAGCAATTAACCCATATTTGACGAATGGATTCTCCCATCATTATCATTTGGGTTAGTCCACTTTCATTTTGGGGGACATCAGGTGTGATTTTTTATTTTCATTCAATTCTCTAAGCAAACAGAATAGCCCCAGATGGGACGCCGCAGAACGCGGCGTCACATCTGGGGCTATTTTGTTTGCCTGTGTCCCATTAAAGGGACACCAGGCTTATATGAGTTAAGATTTTTAATTTAGCCATGACATTAGAAAGTGATTTTTGCTTGCATTACAAAGGTGCAGATCAGTCAGGACTGCAGCGAGAGGTCCTCGGTTTGATACCTACCTCTGCTGAGCAAGTCACTTCAAGCTCTGTTTGAAATTGATCATGACGAATAGATCGGCTCTGTGATAACAGTGTAGCTAATTGGTCCCTTTGTTTCAGTGTAAAGATGGTTAAATTTCTTGCTTTCTTTAAGTTCCCGAATTTATAGATGTATGTCATTTCCAGTGGCAGTAAAGACCTTGTGTGTTTTGCCATGACAAATCTTATTGACAGTTTTTCTGGCAAACATGGCTCATATGTACACGTAAGGAATAGGTCTGTGCACACCTAAGACTTTGGTACATGTACTAGCTTCCTTTTGAATTGCATATGGTTAAAGCAATGCATAATTGTTTCTACATTCTGTCTGTAATTTTGCTGGCTTTTGACATATTGCAAAGAAAACTTGAATGTTCTTTAAGGCTGCTAATTAGGACTTGTAAGCCTCAGGGTTGCTAATATTCTAGATGTTGCATTTTACATGCTTTGTAAATCTAATTTGGTCTCATGGAGCATATAAGAAAACATGGCTCATTAAAATTTGAGCCGCAATGCGAGAAAACCGGTCTTCGGGGTTTCCGACCATGTTCGACGCAAACCGGCCTCTGCAGCTACAGAAGATGTCTAGAAGCTTGAAATTTTGAATTTAGAAAGGAGAGGAATTGTACTATCCGTGTAGCAAAAACAAAGGCGCTGATCAGCTTCGCAGTTACTGCGAAGCTGATCTGCGCCTTTGTTTTTGCATAGGCAAAAATCCGGTTTTCTCATGACATGGCTCATTAAATAGTTTCAGCAGTATCACTGCATTTAGATTAAAAGATTAGGTGTGCAGTGTTTCAATGGTCTTATTGTGAAAATACTGACCCACCTTCCTCTGTTACAGTTTTAAAGTACAAATTAAGCCTTCGCATGAGAAAACAAACAAATTGAGTTTCCGACTTTGTCTGACACAAACCGGCCTGTACAGTCACAGAAGCAGGCTGGAAGCTTGACATTTTGGATTTTACAAGAAGAGGGATTGTACTATCAGCAATCCACTGCATATACTGCACAGCTGATCTGCGTCTTTGTTTTTGCATATGCAGATTGCTGATTGCTGATTTTCTGGTGCTGTGGCTCATTTAACTGGTTGTGATTCTACACCTTATTTGATTGTTTTAATTTCCTTAATTTAAGTTTTCCTTATTCATGTTTTCCGACAAACATGCAAACACAGTAAATCCTGTCCCAGAGTTCTCACTAGGATTTTGAAAATAGGAGTAAAAATGAGGTCTTTCTTAAAATGTAAATGGATTCTTCCTATACTAATTACTTTGGGGGGGAGGGACTCAGGATCAAAGAGTTGGAGTTTAAAACACCAAATATGGAGTTAGTGAGAACTGCTGTATCTGATGTAGCTGGCTAAGCCTGGCTTACACTACATCGTGTCATTTCTCCACAGTGATTTAGAGAGATTACAGCATGAGACTTGCAGGCTCTTTTGTCTGTGTTCGTGAAATTCAAGTTGTAGAATCTGATATTCCTGTGGTTATGCTTTGTCCAGGAGCGGATCCAGGCTTTCTGGAATGGGGGTTCAAAGTTAACAACAGGGGTTCGTTTTCTCCATTTATGAAAATGAAATAATTTGGTTCCAGAGGAGCGTTCAAGTGATTGAACCGCCTTAACCCCTTCTAAATCCGACATTCTTTTTCCTTGCCAGTTTGCCATTGAAAAACTATTCAAATACCTTGGACACATCTCATGGTCCAGACTTGACCAGGTTGAAGGACCGATTGACATCTATAGTAGGTCAGTTCAGGTGACATTTGACATTAAACTACTTGTACATGGCCTGAAGATGGAAGATTGGTTGAAATATGCATATATTTGAGCCGCCTCGTGGGAAAACCAACAATCTGCATATGCGAAAACAAAGACGCAGATCAGCTTCGCGGTAACCGCGAAGCTGATCAGCGCCTTTGTTTTCGCTACTCGGATAGTACAATTCCTCCTCTACTTAAATCCGAAATTTCAAGCTTCTAGCTCTTTTCTGTGCTTGTACAGGCCGGTTTGTGTCGGACCTGTTCGGAAACTACATTGTTGGTTTTCCCACGAGGCGGCTCATTTGTCCTGAATTGGTAAAAAAGTCATTCACCTGTCTAACGGTTTTATGTCCAGTATGAAACTAAAATGGAACAGGCTGTAGATGTACGATACATTTTTGTCTAGCATATTCATTCTAAAAAAATGTATATACTAATGCACCAGTCATTTGCATCCCCGGCTCCCCCGGGGCTGGGGAATAGCGGGGCTTTTAACTTTTCAATTTTTAAAGCCCGGCTAAAAGCCCGGCACTGCCGGGCAAGAGTTTTGGTTAAACCCCTGCTAAAAGCCCCGGCTCCCCAGGGGCTGACAATAACGTGGAACAACAGCTGGTAGTTGTTCTGATGAAACTGAAACATGGGAGAAGGGCCTCATTTTATGCATGTAAATGTTTAGGTGCATTTGGAAATTAAATAAGTACCATAAAGATAATCAAATGTTAAAAATATCATTAAAATCTAATTTGAATTAATGTGACAGTGTATTGGCGGGAAATCATAACCCCGGCAAATCCCCGGCACTGCCGGGACACATCAGAGGTTAAAGCCAGGCACTTTAGCCCCGCTATGTCCCCGCTATCCCCGGCCCTGGGGGAGCCGGGGATACAAATGACTGGTGCATAATAGAAGCAGAAACAACTCAGGCATCCATATCCTTATAAACTGGTGTTTTATTTACTCAGCAAATATCATACTGTATGTAGTCACAGCTCTTCAAATAAACTGTCCAGTAAAAGTGTATTGACACACAAATGAGTCATTTTATAGATGATAATGTGCTCAGGAAGGACGCAGATCAGCTGCCACATCAACTTAATCTGAAAAGCCATGCCTTTTGTCTCAGCGACATGAAATCTTTCTTGTGTCTGGGTATTCTTGATCTAAATGTCTGGTAGTAGCACAAGTTTCTATTGTCGTTTGGTTGGTTTTGTCTAAAAGGTCCGAAAATGTGTCACAGACTAGCTACCGAGGTCATCACCCAGAGTCCATGGATATGAAATTTGTGAAGATAAGTACACTTCAGCCTCATTATAACGCCCCTCATTATATAACACAGTTTTCAATATAATGTGGCCATATCATGGCTCCCAAATTGATTATTTTACTATATGTCTAGAGAAAGTAACCTCATTATTACACGGCTCACTTATAACACGGTCTGTTTCTATGGCCCCAAAAGATAGCGTTATAATGAGATTGACCTGTATGTTGCATTCAAACACCCACTTGAACTGCCAATCTCTACCTCTAATGCTCAGTAGGATGATCTTTCCTAAGGCAATAATTCGGTGAGCCCTAATATTAAAAGGTACAGGCCACCTTCGCTATCTCGAAATCAAGGGGAATGGAGAAACCACTTCGAGTTAAAAAAAATTGCGAAGTTTGAGATAAGCAAGTTGAGACCAGCCAATGTTCTTACAAAATCTCAACTCTTTCTCATTCTCGGACTGAGTGGTTCTCCTTTCCACCATGTTTACCACATCGATAGTGATTTCAAACGTATATTCCCTGACCTAAAACATGATTTCAAAACGTTCTTTAACAATTCCAGTGATGAAAGGTTGTGTGTAGATATCAAAGACCGATTTTTGACTTCGAAGTTTGACACAGGAAGGGTGAAACTAATGTTCTTTTTCTGTGGCGAGCGAATTATCACTTCGACACAGCCGAGTTTTCGTCATAACCGTGTTCGACACAAGCAAAGCTGAAATACAATAACATATAGGGAGAGACGCTTGGGAGTGAGGGATCAATTTGACATAAGTGGGGTTTTTGAGACAACCGAGTTTGAGATAGCGCAGGTGGCCTGTAGTTCTAGTTCAAAAGTTGTAAGTTATTATTTCTTCATCTGTATTCCAGGTTTGCTGCCGAAGGATCTCCGCCAATACCTTGCATCACGTTTTCCAAAGGGCTCAATAGACCATGATCTACAACAGACAATCAGGGACAATCTGTACCTCAGAACAGTGCCTTGTGAGTAGAGCCTTTATTCTCCCTGTCTTGCCTTTATTCTCCCTGTATTCACACTAGTTTACCAGAGACAACCAACAAAATTTAGAACAGCCAACATGGAATCAATAAGCAACAATATGGAGTGCATGTAAATGCCTTGTTCACAGACTTAGTCTTATAAAAGATTTCATCTGCATTTGTTGTTCTCAGTCATGTTGGTTGTCCTTCTGGACAAACCAGTAACAAGGACATACTGTGAGGAGGCTGGAGACAATGCTGTGCCTAATGTGTTAAGTCCAAGGGACCTAACCTGACTTACGGACAAAAACTGTACATGTATACACACATTGGTTGTCTCTGGATAACTCATGTGATTTTTTGGGAAGCAAGCAGTGTAGAGTAGATAAGAATGATCTGAGCAGGCTCTGTATTTTTGATTACTCCTCTTTGTTTCTTTTTTAAAAGTAAGAAATCTGTTACATAATAAGAAACAAGGCTAGTTTTAAACAGGTAAGACATGCCAATCATTTTGTGATGTCACAGTAGCCCTCAATCGCAGCCAATCAGAATCACAAAATTGATGTTAAGCCTTCAACAGTCAGAGAATGACACAGGTATATCTGTGAGGCCTTTTATACCCCAGCCCTGCCTTTAAAAGTAAGAAATCTTAAGTGGCCAGTAACTGAGACAATTTTACACAATACAAAAGGTTGTGGAGCCAAACCACAAGAAAATCAAAATAAAGGAGCATAAAATCAAAAATTTATCGGATCATTTTTTTGTGTTGAAGGTACGACCAGAGGACCACGACCAGGGGAGGTAAATGGTGTGGACTACACTTTTCTCTCACAGAAAGAATTTGATGAGCTAGAAAAGAGTGGCAACTTGATCGAGAGTGGTATATTTGATGGTGAGTATTGGCCTGACAAGCATGTGCATCTATATCTTGATTTTCAGAAAGTCAGACATTTATTCTGAGCCTGAACTTTGGGGTTTATTTATGATATGATTACAGGTATGTTCTCATGAAACCCTTACCATCTTATAATAAGGACATCTATGGATTAAATGGGAGTTTTCCCTAATTGATAGATATGTCACTTTAAAAGACGCAAAGGCCTGGCTCGTTGTTGTTAGTGTATTCTGGTATATTTTGAAAGTCAGTGATACTATTTATGTCGGTTTTAACATTTTTTAGGGAATTTGCACTTCTAAGCAATGTGCAATAACCAAAGATTGAAAGCAAATTTACTTTTGAACATGTACTGTATATCTATTTATACATATACATAAACTAAATATACACACCCTGACACTGGTTTGACAAGAAATACGGCCATGAATATTTACAATTCTACAGTTGATGTCTTTAAAATTTTCCATAAAGACAGTGCTTGATTTTGTTCACGGAAAATTTCAGAAAATTATACATTTTCGTCTTGCTGACCCTGTTCCCCCCCTAGACCCAGGATGCCACTTTGATATGATGTGTATATGTGAAAAACACATATACTGTCGAAAGGACATGCTGGGTCTAGGGGGGGGGACGTACCTAGAAATAAACTATAAGATTGTAAATTAAAGATCTTATGCAATATGCGTACATTTCGTTCAAAATAAACTTCAAAATACAAAATGATTAACAATCAATGTGTGGATATTATTCAGTATTCATATGGCAAACAAGCCCATATTTGTTCCCTTGAAAAGTGCTGTTGACAAACAACTGCGAATCAGTCCAAAGTCCTATGGTTCATTTTGGACAAAGATGGGGTGGGGTGGGAAATTAGTCAGTTGCATTATCTGGATTCTTTTAAATCAGCCAAACTGTTTTGTTAACAAAAGTGTATAAATTTCTCTTCCTGTAAATGCTAAATTCAGCCACAAAATCATAACTTGAAAAATTTGTCCTCCCAAATCTGTGATTTAGGGACTTTTTACATCTTGGCCATAGATCTTCTTTAGTTCATCTGTATAATTTGTGTATGTATGATTCATTACTTGAAAAAAAAAGTCTGAGCATTATCAGTGCAGCTTTTTCCATGTGCAAACAGTAGAAATGGGGCTTTTTTTACTGGTGGAGAGTTTGTATATTTTCACTGAAAGTTTTGTCCTTAAGTTCGTTTTTTTTAATCCTAGACATTTTAACTAGATGCCAATGACCTAATATTTGTTACTTTTCATTGAATTATAGGTAAAAAAGACATTAAGTATCAATAAACCATTTAAATCCAATATCTTAAAATTTAAGAAATATAGAATGGTACAATAAAGGATCAGTTGTAAATGTTAAGTATACAACATGTAGCAAAGAGTTTCTTTTATTTTATATGTACACTTCAACCTCATTATAACACGCCTCATTATAATGCGGTTCTCATTATAACACGGCAATGTCATGGCTCCCAAATTGATTATTTTGCTATATATCTATAGTAAGTAACCTCGTTATAACACAGTCTGTTTCTATGGACCCAAAAGATTGCGTTATAATGAGGCTGACCTGTATACGCAATTGAGTATTGAAGCTGAGTAATTTAGGAAGGCACTCATATGTACATGTATTAGATTTTAAATTTACAATCAATATGAAATGATACAGTAAATTAAGAAACGCTTGCAAGTACTTATTTTTGCTAATATTTGATGAATCCGTTGCCTCACAAATTCAAAGTCCATGCATTAAAGTGTTACAATAAGCTTAGTCCATGCAATAAAGTGTTACAATATGCTTTATCGACTACAAAAGTACTTATTTGCAATTCAAGAACTCTCTATTAGTTCAGAAATAGACAAATTATGCAATAAAAAAGTCAGGCGAAAATCTAAGAACTTTTAGTATTGTATGTTCTTCATAATAATGAAGATTTAAGAAGTACACTCCTCCTCTGCTTTTGCAAAGCTTTCATTCTTGCTAGAATTTTTCACATAACTTTTTCTTCTGCAGGTAACCAGTATGGCACACCCCGCCCACCCAAGGACCCACAGGGCCAGATTCCCCGCCGGACCAGCTCCATAGGCAGTCTGCTCCCAGGTGCCCATCCCTCCTCAGAGGGTAAGCGACGGAGAAATCGTAGCAACACGGAGGCCACTCAAGGCAATTCTGCAAAGTCTCCGGCCACGCCCAGGAAGGAACTGCCTCCCCCTCCCCCCAGGGGTGATTCTATGTGCAAGTCGGAGAGTAATGACAGCCTTGGGCCTCTTCCGCCCAACTGGGAAATGGCACATACAGAGGATGGCCACCCCTATTTCATAGAGTAAGTTATATAAATTAATGAATTTTAATGAAAAAAAAAAATTGTTAAATGCTATTGTTAAAGCCCGGCATATCAGACCAGTATCTATAATTACATAAACTTGCTCGAGACCTGTGATTGTAGGATTAGAAACAAGATGCTTTATCTCTGAAACAAATGGCAACATGGCTGATTTGTACTTTTGTAGCTGAAATACAACAAATACAGGCTTAACAATGCCTGAGCTCATTTGTTACTGTAGCAGGTAGGCATGTTACAGGTGTTTATATCAGCAATACAGTTGTTTATGTGTTACACTTACCTCATATTTGTATTTCCATGACACAACATGTCTTCCAGTTTTCCATCCAGGTAAAACACAAATTGATTTGCTAAGGCATGGAAGCAAGCTAGAGGCTTGAAATTTGCCATAATCGAGGTTTAAGTTTCTTTAGATTTTTTTGAAAACAATTTCACTTGTGAAGCTGTTTTTTGGCTATCTGTGGCACTGCTTTTGTTCTTTTTAAAAGGCTACATAAGCAAGTTTTCTTTCAGCAGCTCAAATTATGTTTGGTTGGCTAGACTTTGATGTTTTAAACATCACATGTGATGATGTTTATCATAATTCTTGGCAACATGCATGATTTTATGTAATAACTTGGCTTTAGGTATTACCATGGTTTACCATGTTTAACAGGTAAATGATGTAATGAAACTTAGAAATTCAGGTTTAAAGTAGAAAAATCTCCATCTCCTGAAAGAAAGATCTCCACATCTTGGATTTGTATTTTGCCTGGTAATCTTTGAAGTTAAGCCGTAATATTGATATAGTAAAAGCTATGACATTTGCTGGGGGGCAAATCCAAAACTTGAGGGGCAAGTTCAGATTAATTTCAAATTGTCCCCTTGGCCTTGACAAGTTGTTTCTAACACTGAAGAGTTTGATGATTGTGACCTGTGACATACCACCCCACAAAGAAGTTTTAATATTTCTTGCATTTAAGTTTTTGACCATATCACCTTTATTTCAGCCATGATAACGAGCAGACTCACTGGCTGGATCCCAGGATAGCCAACAGAGACCAGGTACCAGACAGTGATGATAGAGGTAAGACTTTGTTTAACTTCCTTAGAATAGTTCCAGTAGCTCAGTTGTCAGCAGGACCAATTTGTTTATGTTCTGTATATTTGGTTTGTGAAGACTTATGATAATTATTCAGTGTCATTTTTACCCTTCTACTGATCCCAGATTCAAAGTTGCTGGTATATGGCAATCTATTTTCCCTTAAAAACTGAAACAAAAATAGTAACTCAGCAGAGTAGTTTGAAAATTATAAAATGAGTTGCTTCCCTTGGACTGCCCACATGAAAACATTTGCTTTTGCCGTATGTCACTCATGTTCATGACAACCTGATTACTCTTGAGTGTTTCAAGAAGTTGATCATACCTGTTCTATTTTATCATACCTGCCTGTTGAGAAGTGGGTGTGTGCCAGGTTGTGCTTCATCATACTTGACAGAATGACACACTTCTACAACATGCTTTGAGCATCAAAGTCTGAAATGGTTGTGCCTTGTTGATTGAATGTTTTCTTGTTTGAGTTTAGACTGAGCCTTGCAATCATGCAAGCAACCAGTGATTGCACCTCATGTTCAAAAATTCTTTCATGAAGACTTGGTCTCGAAATAGGGTCATTCGAATTATACACCTTGACCTCTTTATAACACGACCTCTTTATAACACCTTATTGCACTCATAACATGGATTGGATTGTTAACACTGAAATGGTCTTGGACCCCAACACCCCAACAAGAGTGTTATAAAGAGGTGGAGGTGTACAGTTCAACCTCATTATAACGCGCCTCATTACAATGCGGTATTCAATATAACACGGCCATGTTATGGCTCCCAAAATTATTATTTTACTATATGTCTATTGTAAGCAACCTCAGTATAACACGGTTCACTTATAACACGGACTGATTTTGTGGACCCCAAAGATAGCGTTATAATGAGGTTTACCTGTACTTTCTCGTCAGTTAATGTCAGTTGGTGGTGAAAGAGTGTGCAATCAGTAAACTGCCTAATGTTGGTCTGCTCAGTAATAGGTTTTAAAAAATGATCATTTCGTCATTACCTAAGCCGTAAGTACCAAAACAATCAATCAATCAATCAATCATTATCAATCAATCGATCAATTAATCAAATTAAAGTTCATTAAAGCCTTGTTGCAAAAGTGTCCTTCCCTAAATTCTGTCCAGGGTGCAAACTAGCTAAGAAATTTAGGGAGAAATTTTGTCTCTCCCCCCAAAAATTTGGGAGAAGTTATTACTTGAATTTCAGGTTTGCCTATAGATGAGCCGCCTCGTGGGAAAACCAACAATGTAGTTTCCGAACAGGTCCGACACAAACCGGCCTGTACAAGCACAGAAAAGAGCTAGAAGCTTGAAATTTCGGATTTAAGTAGAAGAGAAATTGTACTATCCGAGTAGCGAAAACAAAGTCGCTGATCAGCTTCGCGGTTACCGCGAAGCTGATCTGCGTCTTTGTTTTCGCCTATACAGATTGTTGGTTTTCCCATGAGGTGGCTCAGATACTATACATTTTCACTTCTCCCACAGCTGAAAATAGGGAGAGAAAATAGGGAGGTTTGTTCATTTAGGGAGACTATTTCTCCCTAGTCTCCCTGCTGTCCACCCACTCACAAAGAATGACCTCAGCTGACCCAGTCAGCTGTCCAGTGCACATTGTGACAAGAGTTCATCTCTAGTAGTATCATGTAAATTGATGATGAATCACAAAGACTCCATGTTAATTAATTGATTTTGGTCACAGCAAATCATGTAATAAGAGCTGACACCCCACTCTTCTGTCCTAATCACTGGTCATTGTACCATAAACTGTCTAAAAATTAGACTCTCAAAAATAAAAAGCATAATAAATACATGTACCAGAATTGTGCTGCATGAAAATTAGGAATCAAAAAAATGATCTGCTGCATGGGAAAACCAATAATTTGCGTAGGCGAAAACAAAGGCGCAGATCAGCTTCGCAGTAACTGCGAGTAACTGCGAAGCTGATCAGCGCCTTTGTTTTCACTACACGGGTAGTACAATTCTTCTACTTTCTAAATCCAAAATTTCAAGCTTCTAACCATCTTCTGTGACTGTTCAGCTTGGTTTGTGTCAGACCTGGTTGGAAACCAAAATTGTTGGTTTTCTCAGGCACAGGTTCAAATGTATTTCACTTTAATTTAAAAAAAAAAAATCTGGGTTTCAAGTTTTTTGTTGTTTTTGTTTTCATGCTGATTTGTGGTCGTGGCATTGGTGGAGATAGAGAGGTTTGAAAAAATAGTTTCATATTTAATGTGAGCATCAGTCTGCCCTCACAAAATTTTGGGATGGTATGGTAATAGATTGTTTTCAAGAATATGAAAAGTTATTACCCCATTTTCTCTGACCAAATGTCTGGACAGAGATTTTTCAATTACCGAGGCAATACACAATGCTTTTGATGTGGACATTAGCATTTTTATGCTAATTGCTTTTTTGGGCTGCTTGGTTTTTATGTGCAGACATGTATATGATGTGGTCAGTGCAAATATGCTATGATGTGGGCATCCTAACATGGCATCCTACATGAAGTAGTTTTGAGTTGCTTGGTTTGAAATACAATGTAATGAAGAAACAGGATAAATCACTTTTTTTTTTTTTTTTTTTTTTTTTTTAAAGAAATGGGTGATTTTTAGTGCTCTAAATAATTGGATAGTCGATAAAAAATCTTAACTGTGGATATTTGCTTAGAACAAGTGGCATATAAGTGCTTATATGCCACTTGCTTAGAAGTATTTGTGACTTATTCCAAAGGAAAAGTAAATGAAATGCATTTCTTTGACTTCGTTTCTCCAGGGGCTGTTTTTGCCATTCATCTTTGAGACTTAATGATTTCCAAATTTAGAAGACTGATTGAGTGTTGAAGTATAAGTTAGAGATGGCAGTTCAAAGGGGAATCGTATCATGAAAAAAAACAAACAAACAGATTTTTGCTTGGGCAAAAACAAAGACACAGATCAGCTGTGCAGCAACTGCACAGCTGATCTGCGCCTTTGTTTTTGCTACACGGATAGTGCAATTTTTCTTCTTCCAAAATCCCAAATTCAAGCTTCTAGCCTTCTTCTTTGACCATACAGGCCGGCTTGTGTCAGACCTGGACGGAAATACCGAAGTTTGATTTTCTCGTGTCGCGGGTATTGATTGGTGGTGCCAAACTTTATTTGAGCCACAGCACTAGAAAGTTGTCTTTGGGCTTTGGGTTTCCAAATGAACATTTGACAAGCCATTTGATTGCAATAAAAGACATGAAAACAGTAAAGATGCTGATAACACTATGCATCCAATTAGTCTAATCTGCACCCGATCTAATGGCACATGCGAGGGCAAGATTTCTCATGATGTGGCTCATTTTTTCTCTTCCTTGAATGAAGATGGATAACTATGGTATTCACATTTTAAAATTGGAATATACATCTCAAACTTAGATGACAGTCCTGTTTGTGTCTCAGAATGGATTCTATATATGAGCCACTGCATAAGAAAACCAACAAAATGCTTGGACGAATAAAAGGCGCAGATCAGCTTCGCAGTATCTGCGAAGCTGATCAGCGCCTTTGTTTTCGCCACACGGATAGTACAATTTCTCTTCTTCTTAAATCCAAAATTTCAAGCTTCTAGCCATACTGTACAGGTCGGTTTGTGTCAGACCTGGTCGGAACCTAAATTGTTGGTTTTCTCACGCAGAGGCTCATATTTTATTTGAATTTTCCTCAGTCGGGTTTCATTGTGATCAGAGGAATGTGATGTGACTCTAATTCTTGGAACATGTAAAATTATAAATTTAGCCACTGCATAAGAAAACCAACAAAATGCTTGGGCGAAAACAAAGGCGCAGATCAGCTTGGCAGTAACTGCGAAGCTGATCAGCGCCTTTGTTTTCGCCACACGGATAGTACATGTACAATTTCTCTTCTTCTTAATTCCAAAATTTCAAGATTCTAGCCTGCTTCTGTGACTGTACAGGCCGGTTTGTGCAGGACCTGGTCGGAAACCCCGAAGGCTGGTTTTCTCGCGTCGCGGTTCCTATATGGAAGCATGGAGTAAAATTAATTTTTATGATATAATGAAAAATTGCTTAAACCTAAGAAGAAAAAAAAAAGCTTTACTTTGTCTGAAAAGATGAAATGTAAAGTTCAATTTAGGGGCTGGCATTTTTTTTTTATATATAAAAGCAAAATGGCTGAAGCACATTGATAATAGATACCTGATTTGTCAAATTAGTTTTTTCCCACTTCGGTTGAAGGAGTCTGATTGCACCATTTCCTGATCATTGCCTACTTTTACCTTATTGCTTGATGATGAGTAGGGCTGATAAATTTGCTGAGTATTCAAAGATGATTCATGTTGATGAGAGATAGAAAGCACTTCGCTGCCATTAGAAATGAAGACATGTTTTCTTTATCTTTTGATTATCTCTGCTAAAAAACTGAAATGTATTGGGTGGAGTGAAAGAGAGGTATTCGGCTGAAGCATAATTGAGCCTCCTCAATGGGAAAACCAACAATCTGCATAGGCGAAAACAAAGGCGCAGATCAGCTTCGCGGTAACCGCGAAGCTGATCAGCGCCTTTGTTTTCGCTACACGGATAGCACAATCCCTCTACTTCCTAAATACGTCTAGCTGTCTTCTGTTACTGTACAGTCGGGTTTGTGTCGGACCTGTTCGGAAACCACATTGTTGGTTTTCTCATGAGGTGGCTCATATATCAGAATGAGCATTATTACTGATACACACTGTAAAGACTTAAGATCAGCCTGCATAATATAGGTTTCAGGTCTGGTGTATATCTTGCATGTTTCTGACAATTTTGATGTGGTTTCATGTGCATGAATGAAATGTTGTGAAATTGTTAAGTAATGTTTGAAAACAATTATTCTGCATTTTAGGGTCTGTTATTGTAGCATTTACCATATTTGAAATGCTAGCACACAAGAAAAAGTATGGCCATTTCAGTTCCAGTTATTTTGGCACAATATGGAGATGAAGGCTGCAGTTAAGTGAATGACGGTCAATGTCATTGCAAATTGTATTCCATGGAAAACTATGCCAGAAATAAATGTCGGAGTGTGCACAATTTCATCAGCTTATGATTGTATGCATAGCATGGAAATACCAATCTACTGATTGATTACTGGCAAGAGATTTTGATATCGGCAAGGCAGAAACTGCAGACTGCTTACTAAATTCACTGAGAAGTTTGGTTAGCTGTACATGTCACACAAAGTAGGCCAAGATTTTCAGACTAAAATGGTCACTAAATATTTTGTCATGTACATAAATTTTCATAAATGCGAATAGTCTATGCATATACATAATGCAGCCCACTTTGGTGAATAAGGATGGGCTGGTAGAGGATGGCAATATTGCCGATGTAAAAACATTATTATGTACTAAAAGATCTTGTTTTTCATGGCAAATGTAATAAAGACTGAAACAAAAGCTATTAATGCAGACTTCTGTCTGAGATTGTCTCAGAACTCATGATAATCTACAGAAGAACTGATAGTAAAATTGTAGAAATAGGAGCCATTTAATGGGTAAACTTGCTAAAGGAGCTTCTCTGTAATGCTGCAAAGCTGTTGATCAGCATGTGGGTCCAATATTGTTTGCTTCCCTGTTGGTGATTCTGAATCCAAAATTTTAAGAACATTGATAGCATCTACCACTAGCCTTAGAACAAGTATTGAACTCCTAGGACCTAACCTGGATTTGCTAGGAAATTGTCAAAGCAATTTTTCTGGTAATGGAGCTTAGATATGACTAAAAGGCAGTTGTTTCTGATGTCATGTTACAATAACAATAATGGGTAGACAGGTTCACCTGGATGTTGTTCTTGGAACCTACATTCATACAAATAAACAAGAACAACAAAAGAATGCCAGACTAAGATCTTAGCTGCAAAGTGTAGTGAAGAAGATCAAAAGTGAACTTTTGTTGCGGTGTGTTCAGAATTAAGTTGTCCCAGTAAACAATTTTTCAGTCGTGTTAGGAAGGAGCCACCGCTTCCTGGGTTTTAACCATTACTCTAGGGGGTTAATGTGTCTTGCTCAAGGACACAACACAGTGCTGCCAGTGGGGATCGAACCCAGGACCTCTGGATTCTTAGTCTGATGCTCTACCACTACACCACTGCACAATGGTTTGTTGGGATCAAGAGATTGTATATATGGCCAGATCAGATGAGAACAAGAGAACTGAAATTAAAAGCATTGAAGAGCATTTTATTGGCAATTGAGTGGGTAATGTCCATTAGTTATCTTATCATTATCTGTAATAGGCCTCATCAGACAGACAGATGGACATCAGCTGATCCAGTCTGCCAGCAGTGGTGATTGACATCACCTGGAATTGGAAAAATTTACCTGAAAAATACATATGTATTGTTGATACAGAATTTTGATTATGTTCTTTTGAAATGGAGAAAAATGCTACTGAAACTGGGCTAGAGAAATTCGTCAGTTGCTTGCAAATATGGACACACAGTCATGTTTTGGGGTAGAAACTCTTAACGATACTGTAGATCTGGAAGTATTCGCGAGAACTTAATTTTCGCTAATGTTCGCAAATTGGTTGCCTCACGAATTCAAAGTTCTCGCTTAAATAAAGAGTCTCTATAAACTTTATAGAATACATGGTCATTAACTCGCGAATTCAGGTACTCGCTAATAATTCGCGAAAGAAAATTCGCGAAATAAAAGTCGCGCGAAAATTTCCTAATTTACAGTATTCATTTAAAATCATTCCTGAAATCAAAACATATAAGTAAATGAAGTGTTGCAGAAAATAAGAATCAGCACCATTTACATGTGATTAATAGCTTGGAACATCCTGGAGTGATATCATGAAATGATATGCATAAAAATTTATTGGATAAAATAAAAGTTTGTAATGTGTGTGATGGATTGTAGCTTAAATGATTCCATTCAAGAGGATCAGTTTTTTCCAGTTGAAACTTTTACAACCCAAATCATGTACAAAATTACACTAAGTTGAATTAGAACAGAATAGAATATTTGGGATAGCAACATAGCAGCTAACATAGCTTATACCAGTACGCTCTTAGGATAGCCTATAAGAACTCTTTTCATAATGATTAAGATGGGAAATAATTTAATTAAGCATTGTTTCTTGATTTTCTTCAAATAGATGCAATAGGATATATGAGCCGCCTCGTGGGAAAACCAACAATGTGGTTTCCGACCAGGTCCGACACAAATCGAGCTGTACAAGCACAGAAGAGAGCTAGAATCTTGAAATTTCGGATTTAAGTAGAAGAGGAATTGTACTATCCGAGTGGCGAAAACAAAGGCGCTGATCAGCTTCGCGGTTACCGCGAAGCTGATCTGCGCCTTTGTTTTCGCCTATGCAAATTGTTGGTTTTCTCACGAGGTGGCTCATATTATATATTGTGGTTTAAGATTCAAGCTTCAAGTTAAGGGTTGTTTATATTTATAGCCACATTAGTTACATGGATGAGACACAAGAATTGCAGATTATCAATTCAATGACTTTGTTTTGTCCACATGTCCACCAATTTAAAAGTTTTATTGGTGGTAAGTGGTCAGTTAAAATTCAGCCAAACCATGAGAAAACCTGCTCCTGCATGTTTGAACCTGCTCCTGCATGTTTGAAGACAAAGGCGCAGTTAGGCAGAATTGTTAATGCTCTATAATGTTTGTTTTTGCTACTTGGATAATATATATGTTCTGTAGTTTCTGAATCTGAAATCACAAGCCACATTTTGCGGCTCGGCTCCTGGAGTTAGTGTGGACACTTGGAAAAATATTGCCTCATTTAGATTTTCTGGTGATGTGGCTCTATCTCAGTAAGAAATATTGCACAAATTGCTGGATAGGAGTTGATAAGTCTTGTGCATTAAATTTTGCATGTTGTTTATAGTTTTTTTTTTTTGGAGAAAATCCAGATGTCAAGTAGCTATATAGTAAAACTTATATTTTAAATAAATTTTTATAGCTTTTTGTGCACTTCAATTACACTTTTCTATTACGAATAATGAGTGAAAATTATCAAATGATCTACCTAATATATAAATCTGATATTGAACCACTACAAAGACATGCATTCATCAGGAAAAACTACTACTAAATGAGCCGCGATGCTAGAAAACCGGTCTTCGGGGTTTCCGAACAGGTCTGACACAAACCGGCCTGTACTGTCACAGAAGCAGGCTAGAAGCTTGAAATTTCGGATTGAAGAAGAAGAGAAATTATACTATCTGTGTAGCGAAAACAAAGGCGCTGATCAGCTTCGCAGTTACTGCGAAGCTGATCTGCGCCTTTGTTTTCGCATAGGCAAAAATCCGTTTTTCTCATGACGCGGCTCATTAATACCAGAAAAATACTAGTATTTGGAACTGTCAGCAGGAATAATTGGATAAAGAGGGCACAGATAGTGGAAAACTCGTTATTATTTATTATTATGAGTATAATTGAAAAGGTAATAGAGTAGATTAACAGAGAACAGTTGCAATAATAGCAGTTTGTGTGGTGAACCAGTTCAAAACAAGCAGTGATTTAACACATTATGGTGTTAATTCATGGAGGTGGTGGATCGTTGATTTCTAGTCGTAAAAATACATTGTGGATGATTCTGGAGTCGGAGGAGAGCAGCGCACAGCCCCCTACCCCACCCCCTGTCATGGGGAAGGGATGTACAAAGGCTGGGGCTGGGTGTAAGGATTGTAAATGCCAAGTGGTTTTTATTCAGTGCAAAGGTAAGAGACAATTAATTGACTTTGATTTCTTTAAAGTGAAATGTCATTGGTTAGGATATGAGCCTGTGCCTGAGAAAACCAACAATATGGGTTCTGACGAGGTCCGACACAATAGTGTTTCCCCCAGCCCTAAAAAAGGGCATGGTAAGGTTGCTAAAAAAGGGCACTTTCAGCGCGCGGCAGCATGTCAAAAGGGCACTTTCAGCGCGCGACGACAAGCAAAAGGGCACCTTTTTTAAGTGATCCATGGCATGCAGGGAGGGCACATTTAAGAACATTCATTAGATTTAACACTGTTGTTATATTACTCTGTAATTTGCTTTTCAGTTTGACTTTCTTTCCTCAATTTCCTTATTTCAGGATTCTCTTTTGCCAGAGAAAACTTAGAAAATTTCTTTTCCCTCACTTTACTTTAATACTGACTTAACTACGCTTGTCAAAATAAGAGATCACCTCTAGATTTGTTTTTGAGTGTAAACTATTGGCACACTTATATTACATGTACCAGGTAGGACATTAATTTTTCACACCTTTTCTGATTAACAGCTCATTTGGTGTCATATGGGGTATTGTCATTGAGTAATTATCAATATTTGCCACTGCAATTAAGTGACACTTAACAAGGGATTAAAGCAATCAACAACTGTAGAAGACATGATCACAAATTTTGCCAAATTTGTTCCTGCAGATTTCATACAAAAAATCTTGTAACTTTCTTATTTTTTGTCCGATTTTGACAAACTTTTTACCAAAATGTAGGGCACAGGATTTATATTCAGAAAAAGGGCATGGCGCTGGGAAAAAGGGCATGGCGCTGGAGAAAAGGGGCATGGCGCGGCGCCATAGCAAAAGTGGCTAGGGGAAACACTACACAAATCGGCCTGTACAGTCACAGAAGCAGGCTAGAGGCCTAAAATTTTGGCTATAAGTAGAAGAGAAATTGTACTATCCGTATAGCAAAAACAAAGGCGCTGATCAGCTTCGCAGTTACTGCGAAGCTGATCTGCACCTTTGTTTTCGCCTATGCAGATTGTTGGTTTTCATTTGCGGCGGCTCAATTGACTTTGATTCCTTTAAAGTGAAATGTCATTTGGAAATGGGGGAGGGTGCTCAACATATTACTCAAGGGGGATCTGAGACAAATAGATGCATGTGTGCATGAGCTTTCAGACCAAGCTTTTCATGGATCAAACATCCTTTTCTATGCATCTGCTAGGCCTGAGAGAGACGTTGAAACCCGAGCCCAAACTCGAGGGTTTCAACCCTCCCAAGGGGCCCAGCAGAATGAACATGTTTGATTGTTATTATTGCATTTTATAATTATTTCATGTAAAAAATTGAAGAAATTCTCTAGTTTTCGCAAAAATTCATGTACGTAATATGTTGAGGAAACTGACATAAACTAACGGCACTTTAAAAACACTCTTATTCATTGTGAACAAAAATGTCATCATCACATAACAATATAACGTTAAAACCATTATGCATGTTACGCGATGACATCAATTTTTGAGTTGGGCCCCATAATAGGCATAAACAAAAGCCGATGCTGTGTATTTACAACGCGAGCTCACGAGAATCGCCTCATTTATACACGGCTTTGTCTACAATAATACATGCCTGTTTATACTGCATGACAGGTATATTTGTGTAATAATACATAGGATCTGATCTTGCCCAACCATACCTATAAGTCTTTGACCTATATTTCATGGTCCACTGAGTACTGTTGAACCTATTAATCACAGTGTAGTAGCATTGTTTAATGCGCAAGCTAGATTGACATATGGAGAGCCTTTATAAACATGCACCTTGACCTGATGACCTTGACCTAAATTGCAGTGCTGTTAAGCTATATTTCACACCATAGTTATTTTCGATAAATGACTTTCAGTATGTTCTCTTGCATGTCTTCACTGTAGGAGCCCAGTATTAACTGTTAACAGTTAACACACTTGGTTAAGACTGCAGCTAGAGCAGGGCTTTCTGATTTGGGTCTTCTAGGCAGAGAAACATTGGAAAATGGCATTAACCTGTAGATCACAATCATGGATTCTTAGAGAATCACTCTAATTTTCAATTGGAGAAAGCTCCTTCTCAGCGAGCTATTACCTGACATTAATAGGAAAATTAGAGAAAGCTCCTTCTCAGAGAGCTATTACCTGACATTAATAGGAATGAGATAGAATCTTGAATCTGATAATGAGGTTTCAGAAACAATCACAGGTGATAGGAGGGTACAGCTGGTTAATGGACTAAACTTGTCCTGCCAAACCTCTTCAAGCTACTGAAGCCTCAATCAGTATAATCGGCTTTGTTTTGTTTGACAATTCCCACCAATAGCTTCAGTCATATGGGGACAAGGCCATGGTCTCAATTGAATGATTGGAGAAGCCTGGAATCAAATCGATTTCCTTGTTTACAAAAAAAGAGGAGGGTTATCTCTATACCGCAGAGGTTTCTTTGGCTTTGTACACTGTTTCAGTGGGTTGTGCATTTTTGTTTCTTGGACATTTTGATCTTCAAGTCCTTCATTTGGTCTGTATGTCAGCATAATCTGAGCCGCGACGAGAGAAAACCAGTTTTCGGGGTTTTCGACCAGGTCTGACACAAAGTAGCCTGTGCAGCCACAGAAGATGGTTAGAAGCTTGATATATCGGATTTACCAAGAAGAGAAATTGCATTATCCGTGTTGTGAAAATAAAGGCGCTGATCAGCTGTGCAGTTACTGCACAGCTGATCTGTGCCTTTGTTTTCTCAATAGGCAAAAATCCAGTTCTCTCATTAGGAGGGTTTGTCTCTTGGACATGTTGATCTTTAAGTCCTTCATTTTGTCTGTATATCAGCTAAGCATATTTCATTTGTTATTCAAGGAAAGTTATGTTCCATTGTTTCTGCTTTGCTTATGCAATTAAACATCATGCTTTTATTTTGATGTAGACATATAAAAGAGAAATTAATGTTATTTGATGGCAGGCTGCAGACACATTTGAGCTCCATCTTGAGAGAATCTGCTACATGAATATGTTGATAGTATTATGCAGATCTCGCATCATTTTGCCTTTCTACATGTGGTGGGGTTTGATCACCATGTTGCCTTTTTTCTGAGATTAAATTAAGCCTAGCTTGGATATGTCATTTACCACCCACACCACATCTCATAGTAGATTTTTCAATAAAGTGCATTTTTATTTAGAGTTTCCTTGGAACTGAAATTTCATAAAATCAAAGGAATTGATAAAAGGATCATCTTATATACCTGTGACACAACCAAATTTGTTACGGCGCAGATTGCTGCAACACATTACAACATGAGAAAATAATGAACTGTAAGCTTATGATTATTTCAATTTTACAAGCATTTGAACATGAGGATATCTGGGTCATGAGTTTGCATAAAAACAAAGCGAGCATGCCTTTAGTTCTTCCTTTAAGTAGGTTTTTCAAAAACCTTACCTTGTGACAAAACACGGCACAAACTCACGACCCAGACATACATTAATGCCTGTAAAATTGAAATATTTGTCAACTTAACGTTCTTCATGTGTCTTGAAATGTTGCATCAATCTGCACCGTAACAAATTTGGTTGCCTCACTGGTATACAGGGTGAAGATACAAGTAAAAATTTCAACAAAATGATGACAATTTTGACAAACTTTTGAATGCTGACTTATGAATGAAGTAAAAAGATGAACAAATTTTTTGAAAAACTTAAACTTGTTTGTATAATATGACTAGTGGAAGAATCTGAACAAATGGTTCTTAGAAAAACTGAGAAAGAAACAGATTTATTATCTCATTTTGCAGCGAAAAGAAATATACAAAGGTAATGTTTACTTTCTGTTTCCTCTGTTCTGAGGCAAGAATTACTGATTTGTTTGTTGTAAAAAAGCTGGTCAGTGACATTTTATTTATGAAACCAGTAAATATTTGGTTGAGGAGTTGGAATAATGGAGTGTAATGGCCACTTCTATCTGCTAATTGTGCCATACTTGAGCTGTATCATGAGAAAACCTTTTTTTTTTTTTGTTTGTTTCATATACAGCTATTCAGCTTTGTTTTCTCTCGATCCTAAGACAGATTTAGCAAGCTTGCTTTGTAATTCAAAATATCCAGCCTCAGTCCATTGTCTGTGGTTGCAATATCCATCTTTTGTTGGACCTGGTCTGAAATAAGACCAGGAGACCTGGCTCAATATACCACAATGCTAGAAAACCGGTCTTCGGGGTTTCTGACCAGGTCTGACACAAACCGACCTGTATAAGCACAGAAGATGGCTAGAGACTGGAAACTTTGGATTTAGAAAGTAGAGGAACTGTAGCGAAAACAAAGGCGCTGATCAGCTTTGCAGTTACTGGGAAGCTGATCTGCGCCTTTGTTTTTGCCTATGCAAAAATCCGGTTTTCTCATGACCTGGCTCACTTGTACCTGTCCTGTGAGGTAGAGCAGAGGCTACATTATCCAAACATTCTGAGAAAGTTGCTACTTGAACAAAACTCCCCTAAGGACCCAATTCATTAAATAGAGTGCTCCATGAGTATATTAGGGTGTGCTGTTTGCTTCTGTGTCTTTTTGTCAGAAACGTTGATTCATTACAATCTAATTAACCAGGAAAAGATCCAGGAAGATGCCAAAATTCAAGGAAGCAGGGGAGACAATCCCTACATTGCCTATAGATGAGACTAGCAAGAGTTACTAGACATTGTGAGAAACTGGAAAAGTTCTGGAAGATTTCCAGGCAGATCTGACGTATTTATTGAGTCACAAAATGTAGATTTGAGAATAGATTTTGATAAGAACAGACATAGATTTGCATCGTAAGATTTAGTAAGATTGTATATGAATGGAAATTGTTGATATATTGGAAAAGATGACACATTTTAAAGAATAGATTGCAGCAGCATCGAGGATACAAATTGTGGGCTTGCAGTTTGAAAGTTGACAACCCAAAAGTGCTTTAAAGTAAAAAATTGAATTCTCAAGATACATACACTGCACATATATTCAGATATGGACAGTTCATACAAGTCTGAAACTCCTTTCAAGCCCCATATGGAATGGTATAAAAGCTAATTCTTGTTTAGAGAAGGGTTGTAACTGTATCCTTGACCGTACAACTTTTCCTGGAAGATTTGTCTTTCTTGCAGTAATGCTCTGAATTTAGGTCTTTCTAATGTTTCATTTCGAGATTTATAATAAACTTCAGTATATAAAGCAAGCATTTGTTTAGACTTAGATCAGATGGTGCGTAACAGTTTAACTGCTTAAGTATGTGACAGTCTGTTCTAGATCTGCGCAGCTTGTCTATGTCCCAGATTTCAGCAAAGAATGTAGGAGGGAGTGCGGTGGCCTGGTGGTATAGCGTCGGACTCAGAATCGAGAGGTCCTGGGTTCAATCCCCACAAGGGTCACTGTTGTGTCATTGAGCAAGACACATTGACTCCCTAGAGTAATAGTTAAAACCCAGGAAGTGGCGGCTCTGTCCCGACATGACTGAAAAATTGTTGACAAGGACGTTAAACCTCAATACAAACAAACAAACAAAAGAATGTAGGAGTTGTGATCTATGTTGCCAAGAAGTTTATTACATACCTGGCTGTCAGTCTCACCTGAGCTAATCAGATTTGGCAGGAATTGAGGTTTGATGTTGTGTATTATAAAGTAGTCTGGCTAAGGTGGGTATTTAGTGATATACAAAGAGAAAATTTTGTCAGTTCTCTGTAAAGTGTAACCTTTGGGTACTCAAGAGAAGTGATGCTTGAATCAGTACCAATAAGGTGCTTTGTGGAGATTCAAGCAGGAATTATGTCATACTCATTGCAGAATGCTAACCTTCAAGTAAGCCTACTACCTTCAAGCCACAGTTTATAATTTGAAAGCCTATCATGTGAAACCCTATTTTATTTTGGGGTTTTGCCTGAAGACCTGCAATTTAAAGCTTTGGGGACTGGCAGCTTACAGGGTGGATGAGACTGGTCATACACACATTCTTTAAGAGCCTTTGGGTAATGCATCATCCATTTAGCCTTCAGACAATGGCTGTACTAGACCAAGAAGTAACCACATTTTATACAAAGTTGGTTGGAATTTGGCAAAAATGTTTAAGTTAGGTATCTTTATCATCCTAGATTCTGTAGAAGTGCTATTGTTTTCTAGAGCCTTGTAAATAAGTTTATGTGGTGTAATAACGTCACTTTTGGATAAATCTTTTTCAAGGTAATAATTTTATGAAAGTGCATGCTCTATGCATGTCAGGGACCAAATAACACAAATATAGGTTTCTAAATGGAAGATTGTCAGGCTGCCATTGCATTGTGGGATGTTATGCAAGGACACAACAACAACATAAACAATAATAATATGAGCCACAATGCAAGAAAAGCAGTCTTCCGGGTTTCCAACCTGGTCTGACACAAACCGGCCACCTTTAGAAGGTAATTTCGGAGGAATTGTGCTATTCGAGTAGCGAAAACAAAGACGTTGATCAGATGTGCAGTTACTGCGCAGCTGATCTTCTGCGCCTTTGTTTTGGCATAGGCAAAATCTGGTTTTCCCATGATGCGGCTCATTTTTGTCACCAGAACCTTGACTGTAACATAACTGGAATATTGCCTGACTTCCTAGTTGATTGTGTAATAACAAAAGTAGATGAATAGGAGAAAGTCTGCATCTGCTGATAATAGGTATTGGAAAGGCACAGTACTAATTTCCCCCATACCGGTAACATGTGATGACGTAGCAGACCTGAAACGGTGTTGCTATAAATAGAAACGGCTCATGGGATAGGTAAATCGCACCTCTGCAGCGCCATCTGTATCGCACAGCAGGCATAAAATTGGCCATAATTGAACCTGTTGTTAGACCAATTATTTTATTAATATGTATGTTCTGTCAAGGCCGTTATCATGAATTCCAATGACGCAGTGCAATTTGTTTCCTTTTGAGAAAACTGAAAACATGTTACTGGCAACGGTTCGAGACCAGAATCGCAATGTTTCCTTCACGTAAAGACAATTTAATTAATCGTATACTTATAAAACGCACGCAGAAGCATGTTCTATGACTGAATCAGCAAATCTTTCAAATACATGCAATACAAATGTGGGACTTTCAAAAGTTAAGATCAACCATGATATTCGCTAATGCATGAAAGTTGAAACTCGCGAGCAAATCA
This sequence comes from Rugalucina vietnamica, assembly GCA_964017185.1. NCBI lineage: Eukaryota > Metazoa > Mollusca > Bivalvia > Lucinida > Lucinidae > Rugalucina > Rugalucina vietnamica. The sequence continues at coordinate 35,794,042 of OZ024875.1, forward strand.
CACATTTTGAGTTCACAACTTTGTCATAACGTTATTTTCTTTCATTTGAAGTATATGCAAAGTTTAGACACAAGATCCTCGCTCGTATACACCCTGAAATCTTCCGCTCTTTGAGATGCAATTTTAAAGATTTGTCTTGACATGTATAATTATGCTCTTTTAGGATACGTTGGTTGATATTTAGATATTTATTAACATTCATTTGTATATCGCCATACCACCACAATTGCTATTGGTTATCGCTGATTATCAGGTACATGTCAATTATCATTTATAAGAGTCCATGTAATCGTTGATCAACTCCTGCTGCTATCTCGACATGTTCTCTTCGCAATGACTCGTCTAATTATAGAACAAATTTCTGCGCGGGAAGCCGGGGAAATTAGTCACATGTGTTTCCTCAACCTACTGCCGATGCAGGCTTTCGCCTTCATAGGCTTTTGGTAATAAGTCTGTAACAGGCAGTGGTATACTGTTAGCATGCCAACTGTCTGGTAACATGTTATAATGTTAATTAGAGGATGTTTACAGGTAATTCCAAGTGTTATCCTTCACATGATTGAGATTGCACTCAAGTTACCTCAGTTCCTGGGGTTTTCTGGATTCTCTGTACTAACTAGTGCATTGTCCGCCCATTTGTCCTCTGGTAACATCAGATCTGAAGGTTTAAGGCCCCATTGACCTCTTGTCTGCATGTCCATTTGATATTAAACCAAAGCAGTCCATGGCAATCCATACAGACTTGTTGGAATAGTTACTGTCCCTTTTCTTTTCCTTGTGTTTGGTATCTATGAGCAGGTGAAGCCCTGATTATGTAAATTTGTCTATAAAATGATGTGCTTGTTGCGGGCTAAGCCTTTTCCTGGCAAAACTCTAAATGTAGGAAGTGTCGAAGTGGTACTGGCCACCACACGTAGACTGAAGTGTCTTTATTTCGTGTCTTTTCGGTGGCTACTGGACATACAACAAAGAAATGATCCTCCTCCTCTACAGCTATTTCTCCTCTAAAAGTGCAGTTCAATAGCAATTTATTGCTGGCTTTGATGTAATAAGCATTTTATATGCAAAGTTAATGATCAGATTGCTATCTTAATTATAAACCATCAGAATTAATTGAGTTTACTTATGATCTTATCAGACCATATTACAGAAATTGGCTCAATACTTTATCTATTAATTACTACAAATCCCCAGGCTGACCAATGAGTGTGTTTTGTGCACTTTTTTAGCTGCAAGGATAAACAGAAAATTGCTTTTTGATAGCTTGTATTTTAGCAATGTCATAGGTTTAAACCGAACCCAGTCATTTCATGTCATATGGCGATGGAAAGGGGCAAAAAGACAGTAGTTCTGCAGCATGGTTGGGTCCTTGTTTCATGATTGTGTCATGGGTACGTATCAAGTTCCATTCTTATTTGGTGATTGAGCGGTTAACTTAAATTGCCAAATCTTATGGATTAAGGATTAAATGGGCAGTTTTTCCATGTCAAGGCTCATTTGAGCCACATCCTGAGAAAACCGGATTTTTGCCTATGTGAAAAAAAAAGGCGCAGATCAGCTGTGCAGTAACCTGCACAGCTGATATGCGCCTTTTTTTCGCCATTCGGATAGTACAATTCCTTGTTTACTTATAGCCAAAATTTTAAGCCTCTAGCCTGCTTCTGTGACTGTACAGGCCGATTTATGTCTGACCTGGTCGTAAAACCCGAAGACCCTGCTTTCTCATGTCATGGCTCATTAGTCCCTGTCTATCATTTTCACATGTTTTTGAGACAGGGCAACAGGGACAGATGTATGACAAACAACTTGATTTTTGACAGATTGCAAAATCATCTATAAACTGTCTCCTATGCAGATTTTCTTGAGTGTTTTATGGAGAATATAAAGTGGAATTTCTCTGTTTCTTGGATTATTTGATTCTGAGGAAAGGTTGCTGATCGTAAGGGGTGAGTCAGGAATTTTTTTCTATTAAGTTCGGAGATAATTGGTAGTTAGGATAATTTGTACATGCATTTGCCATTCTTTTGTTCCAAGAAGTTGTTTCAGTTATCATAAATGGAATCTGATTCATGCAAGATAAATGCATGCTCTGAATTGCAAGGAAAATTGGTAAGCATTTTGCCTAGATAGTGTATTCCTTTAGGAATTTTTATGGCCATTGTACTTTTTTTTCTAGAAAACATTGATCTTGATAACCTGGTCTTGATGCAGAGAGGCACTGGCTTTGTGGAATTTATGTTGACAAACAAAGATGCAAAGTGCAGTGTGGAAACAATTATAGAGGCATTTGCATTGTAGAGGCATTTGTTTTGAGAGGCATTCAAATTTTTTTGGGATCAAGAGGTATTTGCATTGTGCAGAATTGTGTAGACAAAAGTAGAGTGCATCGTGGAGACATGCACAGAAGCATTTGCATTGTTAAGTCAAGCAGAGGCATTTGCATTGTTAAGTCAAGCATGGTGGCATTTTCCCAGTGAAGACAAGCACAGAGGCTTTTGCATTGTGGAGACATGCAGAGAGGATTTGTGTTGTGGAGACCTGCAGAGAGGCATTTGCATTGTGGAGACTGCAGAGAGGCATTTGCATTGTGGAGACCTGCAGAGAGGCATTTGCATTGTGGTGACAAGCAGAGAGGCATTTGCATTGTGGAGACATGCATAGAGGCATTTGCATTGTGGAGACATGCATAGAGGCATTTGCATTGTGGAGACATGCAGAGAGGCATTTGCATTGTGAAGACATGCAGAGAGGCATTTGCATTGTGGAGACATGCAGAGAGGCATTTGCATTGTGGAGACAAGCAGAGAGGCATTTGCATTGTGGAGACATGCAGAGAGGCATTTGCATTGTGGAGACCTGCAGAGAGGCATTTGCATTGTGGAAACAAGCAGAGGGGCATTTACATTGTGAAGACAAGTACAGAGGCATTTACATTTTTTAGACATGCATAGAGGCATTCACATTTTGGAGATAAGCATAGTCTAGAGGCATTTGCATTTCGGAGACATCACATTTTGGGGACACACAGAGGCTTGTCATTTTGGAGTCAAGCATAGTAGAGGCAAAGCATTTTGTAGACAATATGGAGGCATTTGATTCACCTACAGGACCACCTCCAACCTCCCACAGAGTTTATTTTATTAATTTAATGTCAGGCTCCTTGAATGACACTGTTTTTAGCTCACCTGAGCCGAAGGCTCACAAGGTGAGCTTATAGGATGGCCATGATCCGGCGTCCGTCCGTCGTCCGTCGTCCGTCCGTCGTCGTCGTCGTCGTCCACAATTTCAAAGATCTTCTTCTCTGAAACCGCTTGGCCGATCTAGTTGAAATTTTATGTGGAGCCTCCTTGGGTAGTGGCATTTCAAGTTTGATCGCGAAATCCAGGTCACATGACCAAGATGGCCGCCACGCCCATATATGGTAAAAACCCTTCAAAAATCTTCTTCTCCAGAACCGGTGGGCCGATTTCCACGAAACTTGGTATGTAGCATCAGGGACTTCAGCCCATCATAGTTTGATAAAATGATGACCCTTGGATGACCTTGACCTATTTTACGGCAAGGTCAAATTTGGAAACATAGGCTTTTACATGGGAAAAAGTGAAAACTATGGATTTTTTGAAAACTATTGCAGCCTGAGGCCTGAAAAGTGGTAGATGCAAACAACTAATGGAGTAGATGAAGGTATGTGATTAATTTAGGTCAAGGTCATCTCTTGACCTTGGCCAGTCTGTCGTCCATTCACACTTTTCAAAGATCTTCTTCTCTGAAACTGCTGGGCCAATTGAAGTGAAATTTTATGTGGAGCATCCATGGATAGGGGAGACGAAAGTTTGATTGCGAAATCCAGGTCACATGACCAAGATGGCTGCCACGCCCATATATGGTAAAAACCACTCAAAAATCTTCTTCTCCAGAACCGGCAGGCCGATTTTCATGAAACTTGGTATGTAGCATTTGGGACTCAAGCCCATCATAGTTTGATAAAATGATGACCCTAGGATGACCTTGACCTTATTTATGGCAAGGTCAATTTGGGAAACATAGGCTTTTACATGGGAAAAAGTGAAAACTATGGATTTTTTGAAAACTATTGCAGCCTGATGCCTGAAAAGTGGTAGATGCAAACAAGTAATGGAGTAGATGAAGGTATGTGATTAATGTAGGTCAAGGTCATCTCTTGACCCTGGCCAGTCTGTCGTCCATACACACTTTTCAAAGATCTTCTTCTCTGAAACTGCTGGGCCAATCAAAGTGAAATTTTATGTGGAGCATCCATGGGTAGGGGAGACAAAAGTTAAATCACGAAATCCAGGTCACATGACCAAGATGGCTGCCACGCCCATATATGGTAAAAACCACTCAAAAATCTTCTTCTCCAGAACTGGTTGGCCGATTTCCATGAAACTTGGTATGTAGCATCGGGGACTTCAGCCCATCATAGTTTGATAAAATGATGACCCTTTGATGACCTTGACTTAATTTACGGCAAGGTCAAATTTGGAAACATAGGCTTTTACATGGGGAAAAAGTGAAAACTATGGATTTTTTGAAAACTATTGCAGCCTGATGCCTGAAAAGTGGTAGATGCAAACAAGTAATGGAGTAGATGAAGGTATGTGATTAATGTAGGTCAAGGTCATCTCTTGACCTTGGCCAGTCTGTTGTTCATGCACACTTTTTAAAGATCTTCTTCTCTGAAACTGCTGGGCCAATCAAAGTGAAATTTTATGTGGAGCATCCATGGGTAGGGGAGACGAAAGTTCGATCACGAAATCCAGGTCACATTACCAAGATGGCCGCCACGCCCATATATGGTAAAAACTACTCAAAAATCTTCTTCTCCAGAACCGGCAGGCCAATTTTCGCGAAACTTGGTATGTAGCATTTGGGACTCCAGCCCATCCTAGTTTGATCAAATGATGACCATAGGATGACCTTGACCTATTTTATAGCAAGGTCAATTTTGGAAACATAGGCTTTTACATGGGAAAAGGCGGAAACAATGGATATTTTGGAAACTGTTGCAGTCTGAGACCTGGAAGTTGCTAGATGCAGACAACCAATGGAGTCAATGAAGGTAAGTAATTAATGAAGGCCAAGGTCATTTCTTGACCTTGACCCAAAGTCATTTAAATATCAAAATTAAAATTGTGGTTTTCTCATAAATCACTGGGTTTGGAAACTATTGCAGCCTGAGACCTGAAACTTTGCAGATGCAGACAACTTATGAATTCAATAAAGGTGTGTGAGTATTCAAGGTCAAGGTCATTTTATGATGACTTAATACTGCAGGATCAGGCTTCAGGTGAGCGTTCTCAGGACCAATGGTCCTCTGGTTGATGTAGTGACACAGATCTGTAGAAGTGTTTACACATATAAATGCTCTTTTATAAGACATCTTGTATAGCCCAGTAAAATGGTTCGAGGACCCAAAACAAATTGCAACACAAATCCTTTTCTGATTTTCCATAACCTTAGACCTGTATTATAAATATACTAAAAGTATACCAGAATCGGAAGATATGAAATTTGATTTTTTTCACCATCTTTGTTGAAGAAGTATTTTCATCTCCTCAAAACTACAGCTAGAACTGTAGCTGGGTCTATGCATAAATTTAGGTTGAATTTTAAACAAAGAAATACACCTTAGGCTTCATCTGATATGTTTGTTACAATTTAGCTGACAAAAGCCCTGAAAATGGGTCAATTACAGTAAAATAAACTACACCAAGCACTGATTTACCCCACCCACTAATGCAAATTTTCGAAATTTCGTACTTTTAATTATACAGATTTGCAGGGTGTTTGAAAGTGCTTCAAGGAGATAGAAGAAGTATTTGTTTATAATTTAAGATGATAAGAGTGTTCCTAATGTAATTTTCTTTTCAAGATGCTATAATCCCAGTTGGTAGAGTGTAGCTGATACACTGGTTCAAGCTTTAATTAACGTAATTATATGTTAAGTCAGATATGTCATAAATCAGACCAATCATCATCATGGCATTGTTGTAGCAATTATTTGATGCCATTTTAAGCTCTCTAGGAAATCACCAACTGTGTTACAAGAGATTTTGTAAGTATAGCCCCTTTGCTTTTTTCGCAAATGTGTTCTAATTTATAAGGTATTTGCTATATTCATTTTCAGAATATAGAAATAATATCAAGCTTAAAGTAGACAACATATGACTAGTGCTTATTTATTTAACAATTATGAACACCATTTTAAACTCTACATGGCATCAGCAACTGAATTAAGAGAGGTTTTGTAAGTATACCCCCTTAGCTCTTTTGTAATTTTGCTCCAATTTGTAAGGTGTTCATTCATATTTTATAAGATAGAGAGTAAAATAAACTTATTCTAGACAGTAGTTGACAAGTGGATTTTCTTAAAAGTCATAGCACTATTCTCAGCTCTGTAAAGACATCAGTAGCTAAGTTCCAAGAGATTCTGAAAGCATACCACATATATTTTTTTCGTGGCTGTTTTCCAACTTTAACTAAGACCATAATCATTCATTAGTACATAGTCTTAGCAATCATTTCCAGCAGATGAGTAAAGGTGGCATTGTAGGTATATGCTTTTCATGCTTTTCATATATGCTATATATAAGTTTTCATGCGTTTCCATTAATTTATAATATTATCCAACATATTAGTTAGAAGTCAGTTAATATTAAACCCAACTACATTTCATTAGTGTATTGCCTTAACAATCATTTGACACATGTTGCAGCTCTGTAGGGTCATTAGAAGTTTGGAAACATGCGATTAACAAAATACACCACCTTAGTTTATTTATTTGTGTGTATGAATGGATGTTTAACGTCCCAGTCAACAACTATGATCATGGCAGTATGTTTGCATCATTTTATGGGACTTTTACCCAAAGTCAGTACGTCCTGACATCCAAAAAGTGCTTCAAATATAACCACCCAAGGAAGCCGCTAAGGATTAGTTTATTCATTATTTTCCATAAATCTATATGGCTTTCATGCACATCCTAGGAGGTAGAGGTCAGATAAGTTTATACTAAGGGTAGCTGCCGCAAAGTGGTAGATTGTAGAACACCAAATAGAAATAATCGACATGTCCTGTTTTTGACAGGTCCTGGTTTCGAACTCTGCTAAAGTGCAGTGTTGTGCCTTAGGCAAGACATATCTACTCCTTTTAGTACTTTTTCTACTAAGGAAGCGAGGGCTCTGTGCGTACGTGACTACATAATCGTTAACTAGGATATTTAACCACAGAACAAACAAAATATGTGTACTTGACAGCAAATAACTGATGCATGTTTGACCGTTTGACTCTATGACTCTCCATAACCAACAGTTACTTAGAAACGGTAGAAGGTAGAAATCCTGATATGTTTACACCAGACCACATATCAAACATTGTCTGCAATCGTTCATTCAATACTCTATGACAATACACAGTTGAAAACGTGCTTTCAAATAAAGTATAGCCCCTTTTCCCGCTTTGTTTTCGTCGAATGTGTCCCCCATCCCATTTTCCAAGTTTCTAACCTTTATTCATGAATACGCAAATGAGATTATTTAATGATACATCCATGGGAGAACACTTCATTTTTTTCAGCAATGCTATGGCAATTTGCCACAATGACGGTTTGCATCTTAACTTACTAGTAGGTATTTGCCTTTAATTTTTCATTTTTTTCTCCCTATTTCTCATTATTTTAAATAGGGGTTTTTAATATTCATGAATATGCAAATAAAGTTACTGACATACGTTACCATTGGTTAAATGGCTCTATGCTGTACATTTAGACCAAGTTCAGGTATAAAAGGTTAGTAGCAGCATGAGCTATAATTAGAGATGTTACAGATTTTATATATGTTGGTACTTTCCCATTACCGTAAATCACATTAAGGGTTGCCCTGGAAACTATGCTTTTTACAAAACCCATATAAATATATATTTTTGAGGACCATTCAGAATTACTTTCCAGGGATCATAGTGAAACATGTGTCATGCAGTAGTTATTATTCTAAATGGAAGCAATCTATATTCAGTTAGCCCACCAGATCTAAAGTTTACTGAAGTACGATTCTGTACCTAGTGACCTTTGATGCTTTAACCTTGTTATGACGTCATACTGAATTTTGACGAGAAAAGAAGCTTATAATCATGGGCCTCATCTTATACACATGTATCTTCCTTTGCATTGAAGTCTTAAAACATTTGTGTCTTCTTAAAAAGAATATAAGCCAGCAAACAGTTAACAATTTCCATAAATTCATGAAACCATGCACTGATAAGCCCCAAGATGCTTGACAACGCTTCACTTCATGGCATTTTCAAAGCCTTTGCTAGTCATTTCTGCTTTAAATAGTGTATATTCTAATATGATCTTGTATTCTACAAAACATTTAGGAATGTTGACATACAATTGCATGTGTATGCACTGAAATACGTGTGGGTGGGGTAATTCAGTGCTTGTAAAGTTTCAACAACCAATGTTACTGAGCAAAAATGTTCGAATCTACAATCATTAGTGCAAATGTCAAGTTTTAATCTTTTCAGAATATTCATGAATAGAAAATACACAACAATGATGTAAATTCACAATATATTACACGTACTGATGAATGTTTTGAATAGCAAAATATGTCAAAACGTACACCAGAAAAGACAAAAAAAAATCAAATTTCATATTCTCCGATTTTGGTATACTTTTAGTATGTTGTCTAGTAAGGGTGTATCTCCACAAAAATCCAAGAAACATTTGTGTTGCAATTTGTTTTAGGTTTATCAAAAAAATCTTTATTTTGACTAGACTAGTATGCCAGTGGTAGTAATCAGCTGTCACCATTTCATGGTTGGGTCACACTGTTTAGTCCTTTATGTAAGTCTCCAAAACCACAAAGTTTGACCTTGTTAAAAAGTAGGTTAAGGTCAACCCAAGGTCATTATTACCCCGAAAAACATCAGTCCCTGGATGCTGGTATCTTACTTCGTGGACAATGATACCATTTGAATTTGCAGCCATTGTTTAATACATGTACTTATAATGAAAAAACGTTTACCATGTCTTTGAATTCCAAAAGATTTTTATAAAAGAAATCATGAAGCTCATAAGCCTGTATATATGAGAAATCTAGTAGCTTATTTACATATCTCATCATAATAAACAGCAGGTTGCCAAGACATACAAATGTCTGAGACTGTCATTAATATGTCTTTGAACCCCACCCCAGCACAGATTATATCCTTAGTGCTAGTAAACTTATAATTTGCTGAGAAATAATGCAGGAATAAATGTTGATTCTCTATCATTTTGCTCATTATCTTGCAATTGCATTCTTGAGCATTCTTCTTCTATTAATTGTGCTGGAAGCCTGGAATATTGTCAGATTTCTATTGTGTACATCTTGGAATACAGGTTCATTAAGTGGGCAAATACAGATCTGACCACATACTGTTTGATACAAGAAGACAGTGTCTTTGGAAATTGAATGCATGTACATGTATTTTGTGACATATGTGACTAAACTTTTAATGTTTTTGTTTCTTAAGATTTTGTTCAGTCTGTTGCATTTAGTACAGTTTGGAAAATGCGTCCTGAAAATAAGGATAAAGTCTGTGACTGTAATTGAAAATCAATTGAAATTCAGATTTTGATATGCAAAAGCCGATAAGAGTCAATATTTGTGAAATTTAGGAAACATTGAATTTGTATATTGAAACATTCTACATGTATAGAGATGCTGATCAGTGTTGACTTATTGACTTAGATGGGTTTGAATATTCACTGATGGGAAATTGCTGCTCACAAAGAAAATGTGGTAGGTTAATGTGAAGTGGTGCTTCTATTCTGTGTAAAAACAAATCTTTTACTGTGCAAAAACAGAAAGTTTTTGTTTGTTTGTAATCTACGTTGTTCAACATCCCTGACCCAGTCATCAATTGCTCAGTCATGTCAGGATGGGGCCACCACTTCTTGCTCAATAGCATATTTGGCAAATTTAGGGTTTGGAGGAGACTGGGTCTCTTGCTTTGGGGTCCAAGCCACCGTGCTTCTCTAAAATTGAAGCTTTGGAGACAGCATGCATCAATTGCAGTGGTATCAACATCACGGCATATGTATGGCTAAGAAACCCATGGCTGGCAATATGCTGTCAATGTATTTTTTTTTTTTTTTTTTTGAGAAAGAGTTATGTTCAAGTAGGTAACACAGTTACACCAAACTCTTATGTGCTCTTTTTAACACAGATTGTAGTTTGTTTTGCATGTTTCAAGTTTTCTTTATTTTTCAAGTTTTCTTTATTTCCTCAAAAGGGTTATATGAATGATAATGACTGATAATTTTAATCAGGAAAATCCCTGATAGAAACAAAAAATATGATCAAAAGGAAGTTGTGATACAAGGAACTGTCTGGTTTCACAAACTGAGGATGAAAAATTACATTTGGAAACAAAACGTAGTTGAAACTGAATATTCAGAATATAATTATTTTAAGCGGTATAATTCAAATGCAGAAGCTACAAACATACCAGCTTCTGATACCAAGAGTAAGACTAGATTTATCATGTTCATGCTGATCAGTTACATGTAAAGTTTAACATGGTTACATGTGGAAGTAATCATATTTGAAATGAGCTTTATCATGATAAAAGCTGTGGTGCGAGTTAGCACATGAAGCCGTCTGCTTGATCTATAACTGGGTCTATTTGTTGTGGAAAGACTAAGGTCAACCCAGTCTGGAAAATATGGACTGATTGTAGATTCCATCTTCTAGTCACTAGGCTGATTAGAAATGCTGAATTTGCCATCCAAGCCATAGTTGTTTGGGTTGCTGTAAGCTAGGTGCAGGTTATGTGATGCTGTGGCTCAGAATTTTCTCTTTGTATTTTCAGAACTGCCATACGGCTGGGAAAAAGTTGAAGACCCACACTATGGAACATACTACATCGAGTGAGTACACTTTATAATAATTATGTTGAAAATAAATTTTAAAAAATAGAAAATTGACATTTTCTGATTGCATATTTCTAATAGATAGAGGTAGTAGATGTATACCATAACTTGTTAGGGCCTGGGCCCAGTTGTTCAAAACTAACGACATCGTTAGTTAACGATTCCGTTAAAATTTCAAACATGAATATTGCAAATACACTGTTTTTTTTAACAGTGTATTTGCTTTTGTAGTCGGCATTAACTTAACGAGTTGAGGTCTTAACGATGAGGTTAAGCTAACAAAGTTTTGAACAAATGGCCTCAGCTGGACACTAAGTTGTTGTTGGAGCGGCACTATAAAGTAGTGTTCTGTAGCCTGTGAAGTTGGACCGGACATGATGGATGCATCGGAAGGGTGCAACAACAACAGAAACTATGAAGCACTTTAGAAAGTCTTGCTTTGAATGTGTGATTCAAGGTTTTACCTTGACGTGAATGAAGGTCAGTGGGACCTGTATTTCATACTTATGTGATTGTAGTGGTTTTGTTTTCCTGTTTATCATCCAAAGTGATGAAAATATTGTTGAACTTCTAGATAAGAACCTTTTTGCAGGTTGATGGTTGATATTTAACCAGACCTAAAATTCTGAAATATTGCCAGCTTCAGTGTAAATTTCATGGGATGATCTTTTTATATTAATTTAAGGCCTCCAACTGGGATTATTTTGTAGTTCAGTCAGTTTTTCTGGGAAATGTTAACAAATACTTCAAACAGTGATTCTGGATTTGAAAGCATATAGGTTCAGTAAGTTGGGCATGTTTTTCGGAGGCTAATTATGAGAATTCTGGGCTTAGATTGGTATCTTTTAATGTAAAGCATGTAATCATGTGCTCCGAATCTTCTTGGATATGCTAAATATTTACATGGTTGGATCAGCTAATCTTTTTTCTGCTGCCAAGTTCTATGAGAGCCGCGACGCGAGAAAACCGGTCTTCGGGATTTCCGACCAGGTCCGACATAAACCGGCCTGTACAGTTACAGACGCAGGCTAGAAGCTTGAAATTTCGGATTAAAGTAGAAGAGGAATTGTACTATCCAAGTAGCGAAAACAAAGGCGCTGATCAGCTTCGCGGTTACCGCGAAGCTGATCTGCGCCTTTGTTTTCGCATAGGCATAAATCCGGTTTTCTCATGACGCGGCTCATGAAGTCTGTGATCTACTTTGTTTTCTTTCAAATTTTGGTGAGTTTTATGAAAGTTCAAGTGCTTGTGATATAGGCTTTGTTATTTTTGTTATTTATGGTTTTATCTGTGGCTGTAGAGCAAAGCGGAAACCAGAAATCATGCATAGCTTCGTATGCATGTATTTAAAAAGTAGTTTTCAAAGATAAAAGCCATTGCTGAAATTTATCGTGTCTATATAATCCCGAGCGACGTCATGAGAAAAACAGCATTTTGCATACACGAAAACAAAGGCGCAGATCAGCTTCGCAGTAACTGCGAAGCTGATCATCGCCTTTTGTTTTCGCTACGGATTATTACAGTTCCTCTACTTTCTAAATCCAAAATTTCCAGCCTGTAGCCATATTCTGTGCTTGTACAGCTGGGTCTCGTGTCAGACCTATTCGAAAACCTCATTGTTGGTTTTCTCATGATGCGGCTCATGTTTTTTCCAGTCATGTGAACAGAAGAACACAATATGAACATCCAAAATCTTCCATAAAGAAAAGCAGTACAGCTGGTAAGAGATCTGTTCACTACCTAGCGCTCATTACATTCTAAAAGTACAGTGTATGCATAGTGTCCTTATCTTAACTGCATAGTTTGCCATAAAAATAAATTGGTTATCAAATAATTTCTATAGCCCTCTTGGGTTCAAGAACAGCAGTTGTCATTTACTTTTGAAAGAGTGTACACTGTGTACTGGTTACTTTCTTAAGCCTGTCCAGGAAAAGCAGCAATTACATGTTTGCAGTTTGAAGCCTCAAATGGTGGCCAAGTGGTTGCCTTCTCCATTTTTTTAATCCACTTGAATAGCATTGAAGGATTGTTACAATTCCACCCAAATATCACTTTTCTCATGGTGTAGCAAGTACATGTATATGTCCATAGGGCACATAGGGGTCTTAATTTATATCTTTACAGATGAGATCAATGGTACCAGTACTCTTCCACGAAGAGGTAAAAACGGTGACATAGCGCGGCGTTCTGTGAGTGACTCCGACATGAACGGCAGAAACACACCACCAGGTACTAGACTAGATGTGATGATGGGCAACTAACTTGTACTCCATGGAAAACACTAAAAATTATGCACATTCACTAAATGGTTCTATTTAGTATCAAATTACTTAATGTACAGATATATCCAAAAAAATTGCAATAGTAATTACACATTTATGAACAAAAATGATTGGACTTTCAGGCAAAATTGCTTCAGAGAGTGAAAACAGTAGATCCTGACAAGGCTGATTTTGGTATGCACTGCTTGGCAAGTCATGACTCCCTAAAATATATATTGTAGCTGGTATTTCGTGTATGACTTCCGTAATGTTAAACTACAAATATTCAAATTGGCTGTAGCTTTGTAAACAATATTTGGCTTCATTTTCCATGGAGTACATTTTGAAGTCTCTTTTTCAAACACAAACTTATATTCAGGAAAACCCATATATGGATGGTGAAATGGACAATATTTAGGCGTTTTTTAAGCTACACAAATTGGCTATTAAAGACTTATTTGGTTTGCAAAACATATAAAAAAAAACAAACAAACAAACAAAAACAAACTACACAAGAAGCAATAAGTTTTCATCGAGATGTTACTTCCAGGGATACAGACTAACAAATTTTTCATAGGGGCAAGCTGGGCCCCTAAAAAATGAAAACTCGGGGCCCACATGAAAACTTAGGGGCCCACATTTTTATTCGCATATAACGGGCAAATGCATCAAGAGTCAGAATTTCTGTCTGTCCGAATCAGTTTCTGTCTGACCGCATAAAATGTGGTTTCCCTTACGCATTCTTGACGCTCAAGATCTGAAAGGCACTGGAAAGTTTATCAAATTTGAGACCCCTTCAGCAATATAATCTTGTTTAAAAAAGAAGTGCATGGCATGGATACAAGTTGAATGGGTTAAAATTACAATATGATTGTTTGTTTTTCTCTCATTTCTCCTATCTCTGAGTCACTAAGAGAGTCTCAGTTCATCTGGAAGGCAACACTGGCACAGGCCTAAGAAAATGTTTGTTTGGCATTGGTGACCCAGAGTCTCACATGAATGCGTCATTTGGTTGCCGTTTTTATTGTATTTACAATGTTTTTGTCAAAAGCTAAAACTTGTCAGATCCATTTGGGTCAGGCAAATCGGCAGATTTTTAGTTTAAATTCAAGAAAGAAGAGCGGTTGTCATGCTCAAGATCGATGCTTGTTCGCATGATTATCAACCATAGTCGGGAAGTCTTTCCATGATTTATATAAAAAAGGCCTCTTTCATCCAGAACAAACAAACAAATTTTTGCACGATCGAACTGTCAACTCAAGTCGTGTGCGCATGTCTTTCGGACACTTGCTAGCACTGCTTTACTGGCGAGTTCATTATTTACACATGCGCAGTGGATTGGCCGATTTGCATACTCCCTTGTGATTGGTCGTCTAAATATATTTGGCGTCTGGTTCACAATATTTTACCGCGATAGATTGCAGATATTTTGTGACATCGAATACCAGTCAAAATAAAACCGAATGGAAAAAAATGAACCGAAACGGTCAGTTTCGGGACATTACGCTTCATAGCGTAGTCGCTAACTGGGCGAGCGTATCTTCAATTTTGGGGGCCCAGCTCGATTTTTACTCGCTGTGGGCGAGTGGGCGACCGCTAATCTGTATCCCTGTACTTCACTACTTTGTGTTTGAAAGGGAGAGAACTAATACAAGCTGCTTAGCTTTAATTGCTAGGTTTTCATCTAAACAGAAAAAAAAAGTCATTTGAGCCTCGTTAGAGAAAACCAGATTTTTAGCTCACCTGAGCCAAAGGCTCACAGGTGAGCTTATAGTATACCCATGCTCCGGCGTCCGTCCGTCGTCTGTCCGTCCGTCGTTCTTAATTTCAAAGATCTTCTCCTCTGAAACCACTTGGCCAATCAAAGCCAAACTTCATGTGGAGCATCCTTAGGAAGGGGGAACGATAGTTTATATAAATGGTCCAGGTCACATGACCAAGATGGCCGCCATGGCTATAAATAGCAAAAACCTTTAAAAATCTTCTTCTCCAGAACCAGTGGGCGTATTTCCACGAAACTTGGTATGTAGCATCGGGGACGTGGGCCCATCATAGTTTATATAAATCATGACCCTAGGATGACCTTGACCTATTTTACGGCAAGGTCAACTTAGGTCACCAATGCATTTGAATGGGAAAAAATGGTAAAATGCTATTTAATGGGTACAACTTACTGGGAATAGGCAAATGGACAGAAGATTAATGTTAATGGAAAATTTTAGCCTCTGGGGGGTTGTCTGCCCCTGCCCCGGGGCTATATACATGTATATTTCCATAATAATGAAACATCTTCTCCCCTGAAACAGCTTGGCCAATCAAATCCAAACTTCATATGGAGCATCCTTGGGAAGGGGGAAAGAAAGTTTATATAAATGGTCAAGTTCACATGACCAAGATGGCTGCCATGGCTATAAATAGAAAAAACCTTTAAAAATTTTCTTCTCCAGAACCAGAAGGCCAATGATTTTGAAACTTTGTGTGAAGCATCAGTGACTGGAGCATAGGTCGCTCATGCATTTGAATGGGGTAAAAGTGTTAAAATTTCATTTGTAGGGAAAAACTTGCAGGAAATGGGTAAATGTTGATTCTGAAAAAATTTGGACCCCAGGGGTCTTTCTGCCCCCACCCCGGGGCAATATACATGTACATTACAGCGATATTCAAAGATCTTCTTCTCTGAAACTGCTTGGCCAATCAAAGCCAAACTTTATGAGGAGCATCGTTAGGAAGTGGGAATGAAAGTTTATATAAATGGTCAATGTCACATGACCAAGATGGCCGCCATGGCTATAGATAGCAAAAACCTTCAAAAATCTTCTTCTCCAGAACCAGAAGGCCTATGATTTTGAAACTTGGAATGAAGCATCAGGCAATGAAACTCTACAAAGTTTATATAAATCATGACCCTTGGATGACCTTGACCTATTTTACGGCAAGGTCAACTTAGGCCGCCCATGCATTTGAATGGGGAAAATTGTTAAAATGTCATTTGAAGGGCAAAGCTTACAGTTAATTGGCAAATGGTCTGAAGTTTTATGATTTGAAAAAGAAATTGACTCCAGGGGTTGCTCTTACCCGGCATATATCTCAGGTTTCAGGTGAGCGTTTACAGGACCATTGGTCCTCTGGTTGTCTGTGCGAAAACAAAGGTGCAGTAACCAGGGCCTTTGTTTTTGCTACACCGATAGTACAATCCCTCTTCTTAAATCTGAAATTGCAAGCTACTAGCATTTATTTGAGACTGTACAGGTTGATTTGTGTCGGACCTGGTTGGAAATTCTGAAGAACGGTTTTCTTGCGCTGCGGCTCAATTAATACCATTTTTTGTACCTTATTGCTAGAACTGATTTATACCAATCCTTTCATCAAGTCCTTCACATGCCAAAGATGAATAAAGCTACAGATCAGCCTTTCCAATGCACACTGTGTCTGTCTGTCATTCACCAGTTCGTAGTAGTAACTTGAGAGTTTCCTGACTTATTCCGGTCTCTTAGAATTTTGCAGTCATATTTCCTTCTCATATAACCAGAAATATATGACTCGTGACATGAGAAAACTGGTAATCAGGGTTTCCAACCATGTCAGACACAAACTGGCCTGTGCAGCTACAAAAGATGGTTAGAAGCTTGAATTTTTGGATTTAGGAAGAAGAGGAATTGTACTATCCGAGTAGCGAAAACAACGGTGCTGATCAGCTGTGCACTTACTGCACAGCTGGCACTTACTGCACAGCCGATCAGCACCATTGTTTTCGCATAGGCAAAAATCTTGTTTTCTCATGACATGGCTCATACAATATATCCCCCTATTTCCCTTAATCTGATGAAGGGAGCATGATGGCCTAGTGGTGGAGTATAGGACTCAAGAGGAAGAGGTCTTAGATTGGTGTTTAGTCCTTGTGCGATGCACTAGAAAGTGGCGGCTGTGTTCTGTCACAATGGAAAATTGTTGACTGGGACATAAAGCTATATCTCAAACAATTCAAATTGATTCAAAAAGGCTGAAGCCTAGCCATTTAATTAGTTGTCTGTATTGTAAATAATCTCTGCAGATTTGCCTCTGTTATCAAATTTTATGAGCTACTGTAGGACAGTTTTCTATAGAAACTTTGAGAGTGTTACCAAAACTATTAAAATTTGTAGTGTTAAAAGGGACTGAACTGTGTTGTAACTTCCTGCTCATCATTAGATTTTGATTGTTTAGATTTTTAGACAAGTAAATTTTTTACTTATTGATAATATAATTTTATTTAACAATACATTAACTGAGTTTGGTTCTCTTTTTGTTAAATACTTTCTATACGGTTTCCTGTTTTCTCTGACAAAACCTCTTTATGTTTATTTTGAAACCGTAATTTGCATTTCTTAATCATTCTAAAACCTAATACTATTTGCATGGTGTGTGAATTTTGTAGTTTTTTATGTAAATGTAGAAAGCTGATCCATAATAATACAATTTGTTGCCAGGAATTAGATTTTTTTTTTTTTTTTTTTTTATAAAAATGACAAAGAACACATTATAACCTAGTGGGTAAAAGGTGTCACCACTTCTATTAAAAACAGATATTGTATCCAGCACATGGTATTGCCACATGGCTGTAGGTGGTGTCTGGCTTTTACCCAGCTGCATGTCACAAAAGAAATAACATGGGGAAAAAGCACATTAAGACAAAGACATTATTATATGCACCTTATTTAGTTCCACTAAAAAGGTTTGGCATTCAAAATACAAATTGCTTTTGAATTATTTCAGAATTTTGTTTTCACATTGTTAATTGACATTCAACATAATATAAGCTGTGGCTTTAGAGAAACGGCTACTTGTCTAGGCAAGAACTGTATACTAACCATGTAAATTTATTAGGATGTACATTGTTTACTTTCCTGAGTGCATCATTTTCAGATTACAAATTAGTAAAGCTATCTTTTAATTGAAATTTTTATGAATTTTTCATTATTTAGTCATGAACATTTTTTCATTTGCTTATATCCCCTGCATGCCATAATTGTAGTAATGTATGTGACATTTCTCGACTTGTTTCGCAGCATGTTTATGCTTCTGCTGTTCTTCAGCGTATCGCCCCCGGCAACGAAAGTACAAGACCCCGCTCAGTAAACGAGGTTTGTTCACTTCAAGCATACATCTGTGTGTGTTCACCATATGCAACCTTAAGTTTCTTGGACTAACAAGATCATAAGTTTTAGAGACAAAAGGACATAGAAAAAAAAAAAAAAAAAAAAAAATTACACATAGGCTTGTGATATATAATGAAAGACGAGGAAGATGATTCTTCCCTTGATTCCCTGGCCCCGAGGTTATAAAACTTTTTTTCATGCTCAACTCAGCTGAGCATAAAATTTCAAATTCTTATAAACTCTGAAATAGCCATAAATGGAACTTTAAGGTTTAGAACTCCAAAGCCTGTAATTTGTCCTGCTAATAAATGTTAAAATGCCAACAATTATTGGCATTTTGACATTTATTAGCAGGATAAATTTCAGTCTCGGCTGAGCTGAGCATGAAAAAAAGTTTTATAACCTCGGCCCCTTGTCTCAGCTTTCAGCTAGTAGCAATACATGGGCTAAGTTTCCAAGTCAGCCAATATTTTCTGGTTTATTCTGCTTAAAGTTACCTCCCTGCTTTACAGCTTGTCAGCTTTTTCATGAAATGTGGTTTGCTTAACTCATTTAAGCCTGGCGTCCCTTTTATGGGACATAGGCAAACAGAATAGCCCCAGATGTGACGCCGCAGAACGCGGCATCCCATCTGGAGCTATTCTGTTTGCTTAGAGAATTTTCATCGAAAAATTGAATAAATTTTAAAAATCACTCCTGATGCCCCTAAAAATGAAAGTGGACTCATCCAAATGATAAGGATGGGAAAATCCATTTGTCAAATATGGGTTAATAAAGAAAGCTGACCTTTCTGAAATTGGTCTACAGGTCCTATGATACCTACTTGAGGATCCCAGAAATGCCTTGCACTGTTCATATATAGCTACATGAAGTGAAAACTTGATGCAATGAAAATACATTTCCTGCTTAAATTATGTTTTTCATTGAGCCTAAGGTTGCATGTTATGTTTAGACTAGAAAGTAGATTTAGATGTTGTGTTGCACATAATTGTTTTTGCTTTGTTTTGTGATTGTTTTCAGATTGGCGTTTTTAGACACCCTGTTGCACCCTCCCCTGTGTTGTGTTGTGTTGTGTTGTGTTGCTTAACCCTTCAAGTGCCCATAACAAAATATGAATTGTAAAAGACTAAAGTGTTTGAGTTTCAGCATACACTTTTTAGCTCACCTGAGCCGTCAGGCTCACAAGGTGAGCTTATAGTATACCCATGCTCCGTCGTCCGTCCGTCCGTCCGTCGTCCGTCCGTCGTCCACCATTTTCAAAGATCTTCTCCTCTGAAACCGCTTGGCCAATCAAAGCCAAATTTTACATGAAGCATCTATGGGAAGGGGGAACCAATGTGTATATAAATAATCCAGGTCACATGACCAAGATGGCCGCCATGCCCATATATGGTAAAAACCCTTCAGAAATCTTCTTCTCCGGAACCACTGGACCGATTTCAACCAAACTTGGCATGAAGCATTAATGGCTCAAGCACTACAATGTGTATATAAATCATGACCCTATGATGACCTTGACCTATTTTACGGCAAGGTCAACATAGGTCGCGAATGTGTGATAGGCCGAAATTTCTATTCGATGCGGTTTAAGCGGCGAATTTACTTACCGAAATACTTACCGAAATACCGAATTACCGATACCGAAATACTTACCGAAATACCGAATTACCGATACCGAAATACTTACCGAATTACCGATACCGAAATACTTACCAAAATACCTACCTTTCTACTTCATGATACCTTTTCTACTCAGGTGAGCCGCTTAGGGTCATTTGAGTCTTGTTTTCTACCTTTCATTCTTAGCTGTAGTGACTTTTGGCCTATCGTCTAACCTTTTTAACAATGCATGTCCCGTTAGTAACTTATGTGCATGATCTAATGCATGGCTCAGTGCACTTGCCACTTGTACGCCATTGAGATAGGTTCTATACTTTTCTCTTACATTAGATTTGTCATTATAGAAAATATTTTATATATTTTCAGGTATGTTTGATTTTGTTTATTCATGTAAATAAGATAAGAGTTTGTGTATCTTCAATTACATTGTTTTAAGACAAGATAATAGAGATTTAATGTTACAAATGATACAAATCCAGGAATACTCATACGTGTGCCACATTTGTTGTTTGTGTATGTATTATGTTTTACTCTCTGTAAATGTAAAGTGCATACTTACCATGTTATTACCATGTTATTATTTGATAGCCATTTCATAATTTAGTTAGTCTAATGTGCACTTGCCACTTGTACGCCTTTGAGATAGGTTATATACTTTTCTCTATGATTAGACATGTTTAGATAGAAAATATTTTATATATTTTCAGCAAAGATGGCTTGATCCTTCTGCTTACTTCATCGTTTGCTCATTATCATTGTGTAATTAAAGTCATATTCATCATCAGAACGTCTTGTGTATTGGATTACTATCCAGTGAGTTAACCCATTCGGTGACAATGGTGGCCAATGTGATAGGCCGAAATTTCTATTCGATGCGGTTTAAGCGGCGAATTTACTTACCGAAATACTTACCGAAATACCGAATTACCGATACCGAAATACTTACCGAAATACCGAATTACCGATACCGAAATACTTACCGAATTACCGATACCGAAATACTTACCAAAATACCTACCTTTCTACTTCATGATACCTTTTCTACTCAGGTGAGCCGCTTAGGGTCATTTGAGTCTTGTTTTCTACCTTTCATTCTTAGCTGTAGTGACTTTTGGCCTATCGTCTAACCTTTTTAACAATGCATGTCCCGTTAGTAACTTATGTGCATGATCTAATGCATGGCTCAGTGCACTTGCCACTTGTACGCCATTGAGATAGGTTCTATACTTTTCTCTTACATTAGATTTGTCATTATAGAAAATATTTTATATATTTTCAGGTATGTTTGATTTTGTTTATTCATGTAAATAAGATAAGAGTTTGTGTATCTTCAATTACATTGTTTTAAGACAAGATAATAGAGATTTAATGTTACAAATGATACAAATCCAGGAATACTCATACGTGTGCCACATTTGTTGTTTGTGTATGTATTATGTTTTACTCTCTGTAAATGTAAAGTGCATACTTACCATGTTATTACCATGTTATTATTTGATAGCCATTTCATAATTTAGTTAGTCTAATGTGCACTTGCCACTTGTACGCCTTTGAGATAGGTTATATACTTTTCTCTATGATTAGACATGTTTAGATAGAAAATATTTTATATATTTTCAGCAAAGATGGCTTGATCCTTCTGCTTACTTCATCGTTTGCTCATTATCATTGTGTAATTAAAGTCATATTCATCATCAGAACGTCTTGTGTATTGGATTACTATCCAGTGAGTTAACCCATTCGGTGACAATGGTGGCCAGTGTGACACTGGATTAATTATTCTTCTATTCACGTGAAAAGTGTTCACTACTACAGTGGTCGAAATACACAGGATCCATTTATAACCATGGGATTTTACGATTCCAAATTTAGATTGTGGGCGGAGCCTATCAGCCTATCATATGACATGATCTAATTAGTATGCGTGCGCGCTCCAATAGATTCCTACTACGAGGATGACGTCGCAGCCGGAAACTACGATTGTAAACAAGCTTGTGTTTGGGGACACGTGTGTGAATGGGCCCATTGCGAATTCGTTGTATGACTTGTCGCGACCTCGCGGATGACGGCAGAATCAACGGATGACGCGTTCTACCCTCTCAAGACTTGTTGACGGCGTGTGAATAGTGACAGATAAACTTTTGTCGGATTATTTGATCTGACATATTTTGTGTTTTTGTGTTGTGTAATTTTGGATAAGGTTATTCCTGGATTTTATTTTTGGATATGTATTTGTAGAGGTACGATTTACTTAGATGTTCTTTATACTATTTTCATCATGTTTTCATTCATGAGTTTTATATACCTACCTGTATAAATCTGTTGTTCATACTTTTTGATGTCAGTTTGCATTGCTCAGTAAACGACCGGGTAAACACAAACAGAAATGAACCTGATCAGACTGCTCATCATGATGATCACATTTTTCCCATTCAGTGACAGTGAAGTTTAATTTTGATTAAACCGCACAACTTTGTTGACAATTTTTCATTCAGAGGGGATTTGTTTTGTTTGTTTTGTGGGTGGTACTGACTGTCAGCCATGTTGTGTTGTTACCTCCCGTTGAAGGTTTTGTTGTCATAAAATCACCCCCCTTAGTAAATATTGTATTAACCCCCTTGAGTAGTCCCAATTAGTGACTGTAATTAAGTTAGACCCTTTTAAGTGGCGTATCAGATTCACTATTTAATTACTCACACGTTTAACTAATTTTCCAACAAGCAGTTTCAAATCTGTATCTGTCCACTTATTTCTTCAATTTTCTCAAAATGAAACAGAAAATTTTCAGGTAGCGTTCGGAAAAAAAAAATCGATAACCACCCTATTCGCCGCTCGATTCACCGATTCATTACTAGTAGTTTCTATACATACACTTGTGCTGTGAGTCGCGGTGGCGTAGTGGTTAAGGTGCTTGTACAAATATTACCAGCGACGATAGGGTCGTGGGTGCTGTTGCGGTCAGGGTAAAATATTTTTTTTCTTTCTTTTCTTTATTTTTTTTCTCAACTAAGTGAGTATTGAAAACATACTTGATAATTTATTTAATTAAGTAGGTATTAAATATTTTTTTTTTCATATTGAAATAATATTCCTTCTTGATCTAATCACAGTGTTTCATATTAAATAGCTGTTATGATACTGGGTTGATTTTGATTATAAAATAGGAGAGTAATTTTGACTTGGTGTGAAAATTAAAACCGAAAACAAAGGTTAATCAAGGTTGATATAATCATTGATTATCTCGGTTAAGTAGTTTGAAATGATGTTCTGAGGGAGAGCTGTCGGCAAAAAGAAAAGTTGTGTTATTCATATGGGTTAGGTTTGGAAAATGGTGATTATTTTTGTTGTGCGGCATTTTTTGGTGTTGTTTAATTTGTTTATCCCGACCAATTCCCTATAGCCAGTCCTGTCATTTATTGTATGTATCACCCTATTATTTTGCTTGCGTTTTGCTATGTGAATGTTTTGCGCGTCGCGTCGGTACCGAAAATCGGGTTTTGTGTTTTCGCATTGTAGAAGGCCGGTAGGTGCATGTAGTAACTAGTAGTTGATAGAAACGATAGATAGTTTATGTGTTACAGAAATTTAGTGTAGTAGTTGTGTCCCTTGACTTTCATTTAATGTTGTGCTATTAGGTTAAAGTGAAAAGTACGTTAGCATCAAAGTGTTGAAATATAATTGTGACTTGAAATAGTATTTCAAAGTGGATGCTGAAGAGACATAGTGCTTGAAATTTAGTGTTTCAGTGAAAGTTATTTAAGACTACGGTGGCACAGATAGATATTTTGAACTACTACAGTGGGTATTAGTGAATAATTGTGAATGTGAAAGTGTTATATAGACTTGTATTCTACGGAAGCATAATAGTGTTGAAATAGTGTTTCATGTTTGACTATATTGTGATATTATAAATGTGTGACTATAGATATGTGACGGTGGAAATTCTAAAAGTTGTGAATTACAAATCTACGGTGGATAGTTAGTGTCATAGAAAAATAAATTTAATTTGCGAATTTGTGTATTGAAGCCGTGATTTAATTGGAAATTTATGGTGGCTTACAAGGATCATTCTATTATTACATAGTTAAGTGTTAAAAAGGAAGTGAATTGAAAAGAAAACATGGCAATGTCACAAGATAAGTCAGTATCTGGGAATAAGGAGATGGATAGACACCAGGAAGTTTGTGATAGTGGAGGATCACAGAGACAAACAACTTCTGCAATGGATTTCAATCAGCTTAGGGATGATCTGGAAAAGGAACAAAGGTTGAGATATAGACGGAGACAAAGTGAAAATGAACAAATGCTACAACAATTTGAAGAGGACAAGGATTACATACAGAGAAGAAAAGAATCAATACAGAAACAGATGGGAATGCAAGGAAGAGTGCCTATTTCAGAATATGACATGAAAGTAATGAGACATGAACTCATGAATTTGGAAAAAGATTTGGGATTGTTGATGAAGCGCAGACAGAAAGAAGAAGACTATTTGAAAGCATGTATTGAAGAGGATGGAAAATACTTACAGCGACGAGCGGATGCAATTGATAGAGAGGAAAGAAACTTTCTTAGACAACAGAGACAGGAAGAGGAAGAATTCTTAGAGCAAGTCAAGAGAAAGGAGCAACAAGCTCAGCAATCTCAAGCTGAAAGCAAACAAAAGACGACAGTTGAGAACACTGATAAAGGCCAAAACGAACTTGTCAGAAGTCAAGTAGGAGATGGAGAGGTTATACAGGATAGAAGTTTAGATAGTGTTAACATGGAGCAAAGATCAAGTAGAAGTGATGTTTCAGATATGACGGATTCTGAATTGCAGGCACAGCTACAGAGCTTGAAAGAGGAAATGTCCAAAAGGAATATCCAAAACATGCAAAATTCTAATGTGAAAAGTGAAAAGGAAAGTTGTTCTAATGAAGATGGTACAAAAGGAGCAACTGGTGGGATTGACAATGTTAATAGAAAGGACGAAGGAAAAGACAAAACTCCAAGCAGTGAATTTCAGAAAGATTATTATGGTGATACAGATACTACAAAGAGGAAAACGGAGTATCAGACAATTGACAGGATTGACGCAACAAGATATTTAGAAATGAGTAATGTGAATAACAGAATGTCTACAGATGAAAGAAATGTGAATACTTACCAGGGCACTGTTATCACAGGTCAACGAAACGATCAGAAAGCTTATGCAACAGAGGAAGGATTGGATATGGTGGAAATTATAGATAAAGAGATTGTAGAGTTGGATAGACTGCTTACACACATCAAAGAGGAGAGTTTCAAATACAAATCTGGACATCTAATGGAAAGAAGTGTGCACCTTCAGACAAACAAAATATATAATACAGATAGAAAGCTACAAGACACTCAGTTATATCCAAAGGCTATGGAAAGAGAAATTAGACATGATATGAGATCAACGCCAAAAAGTATGGGAAGGAAAACAGAAAGAGAAAGATATGGAAGTTACGAATATGAAGATGGTGAAATAGGACAAGATTACCGCTATAGACCTATGGCATCTGATACACGGAGAAATGTTATGCCACCAGAGGACACAGGCAAAGAAGAAAAATCTCTACATATTCGTTTCGTAGAACAATATGATAGAATTCCAATGGATATTCCGAGACAGATGACAGATAATAAACGTACAAGAAATGCAGATGCCACAGGAGAAGAGAGAGTATATCAAGGTTCAGGAAGAGGATATGATGAAGCAGGTTATCGAATACCTATAGACAATGAGAGAGAGGAAAGAATGGCCCGCCTGCAGAAAAGAGAGGAAATGCTTATTGAGCAAGAGCGTGCATTGGATGAAAAGGAAAGAGCTTTAGAAAGGAAATATACAATACTAAGGCAGCAGGATAGTCAGAGAAGACAGGAGTTCGTTGATCAGGAAGAAAAAGAAATATTGATGAGAGAAAGGAGAATACAAGAGAAGTCTGATAGAATGAAGGAAACAGAAAGAAAATTGGAATCTTTAGAGATGTCTTTGCGACAACCAGAGTCTTTATCCTTACATCAGGGAATGTCGACTGTGGTAGAACAGGAGCAAAGAAAGGAAAGTAATCCAGATTACGAAGATGCAGAGAAACAACACTATCAAAGTGAAGAAGATTTAAAGTTACAGTTGTTGAAGGACAGAAAGAAAAGTCTTATTGATAGGAGAGCAAGAATATTTGAAGGTGATACAATAGAGAGTACTAACCAGTCCCATGTTAGAGAGGAAACAGATAGAGAACGAGAGCAGAGAGTTAACTTAGAAAAGTTTTTCCCGAAACTAAATCCTTTCTCTGGGGAAGATCCTAAACCCAAAGGAGAAGCCTCTTATGAAGAGTGGCGTTATGAAGTGAATTACCTTCAAGGAACCAACGTTTACTCTAAATATGTGATGGGACAGGCGATTCGAAAATCTTTAAGAGGACAAGCAAAGCGAGTACTCATACCGATGGGAATAACAGCGACAGTAGAAGACATTATGGAAAGACTAGAGAGTGTATTTGGAAATGTTGCTACAGGCATGAGCATACTACAGGAGTTCTTCACAGCCAGTCAAATGGAACATGAAACTGTAGAAACATGGGGCATCAGACTGGTAGAAATTCTGCAGCGAGCGATTGACAAAGGTCAAGTAAGGAAAGAAGAAAAGGACAATCTTCTAAGAGAGAAATTCTGGAGATCACTTCGAAGTGAACGATTGAAGAGTGCCACCAAGTATGAGTACAAGACAATTCAAGACTTCGAAGAGTTAGTTACAGCCGTCAGAACAGAGGAACTCTCTATGACTACAAATGCCAAGGCTCAGCATCAAGCAGTTATAACAAATGTTGCATCAACACAACAAAGACCAGAAATAGCTAAGGAGACAAACCAAGACCTCATGTCTGAAACTCTTAGAGAATTGAAGAAAGGATTAAAGCAGTTTAACAAGGAGAGAGAACGGAAGTACAAATGGTATACGAAAAAAGATCAACAAGACAGAAATCAACAACAAGGAGGACAACAACAATACAATCAACGTTATGGACAACAGCAGAATAATCAACGCTATGAACAACAACAAAACAACCAACGTTATGGACAACGACAGAATAATCAACGATATGGACAACAACAAAGAGCTCAACAATATGGAGGTGGACAACAAGAACAACAAACACAACAGCAGCAGCAGCAACAACAACAACAACAGCAACAACAGCAACCACAACAACAACAACAACAGACTCAACGAGGAAATCAACAGACAGCACAAACACAACAAGACCAGCAACAGGATCAAACTAACACAAATAGATCAGACGGAACTGGAACCAGGAAGTTAAACATGTAGGCGTCTCCGTCGAGGGGCAGACCGGGGACAAGCGCCAATCAAGCCCCAAGAAATCCGATATTCTACAAAATCTAATAGGAAAGAGTAATGAGTCAACAGTGAAACTTAATGGAATTAATACTTTGGCACTGATTGACAGTGGAAGTCAAATAACAACAGTATCTGAGGATTTCTACAACAGTTTGACTCCGAAACCTATTTTGTATTCTGTTAATGAACTTGGTATACGAGTAGAAGCAGCTGGAGGCCACACCTTGTCCTACCTTGGAGCTATTGCAGTCAACATTGAAGTTCCGTTTCTTGGAAAACAAGTAATCGAAACTGGAGCTCTGGTTCTTCCGACTATGGATTACAGTATGAATGTACCTGTAATAGTAGGAACAAATGCCATTGCCAAGTGTAGAGACAAGTGTGAGAAAAACACCGAAGAATTGCCAAACCAGTGGAGAAATGCTTTCATCGCACTACAGGATACACATGTAGGAGTTGTAAAGTCAACAGATACTACTATACATGTTCAACCTAATGAGACGGTTACCATCTCGGGATTCGTCCGTAAGAGGAAAAACGTTGAGTCAGTGGTCACAGAGCAGACTCAAGGAGCGTCTTCTAAAATTGGCGTTTGTCCCCGGGTCGTCTCATTAGACAAGGCAGAAAAAGCACAACGAGTTCCAGTTCGCATTTACAATATGTCGGCCAAAGTTTTGACAATTCTACCAAGGTCTGATCTATGTGAATTACACGAAGTGAAAGTTTTACGGAACATCGATCCTGTTGACACTGGCATACAAACAGCGAAACAATATCATATCAACACAGAGGAACAGAAAACCACAGAGGAATTACCATCAGGAATTAAAATAGAGGATTGCAATTTAACAACAGAAGAACAAGAAGATCTAAAGAAGTTTCTTATTGACTGGAAGGATATATTTTCAACTGGAATAACAGATCTTGGAAACTGTGACTTGTATAAACATGAGATCCATCTGATAGACGAAACGCCCTTCAAAGAGCCACATAGAAGAATACCTCCAGCCTTGTTTGACGAAATAAGAGAACACCTTAAAGAAATGTTGGATGCAGGAGCTATAAGGCCAAGTTCCAGCCCATTTTCGTCTAACATTGTAGTCGTCAGAAAGAAGGATGGTAGCATACGCTTCTGTGTGGACTTCAGGAAACTGAACAACAAGACAGTCAAGGATGCCTATGCCATACCGAGGATAGAAGACACACTCCATTTGCTAGCTGGATCGACATATTTCACCAAGCTTGACCTTCGAAGCGGATATTGGCAAGTGGAGCTCCGAGAAGAAGATAAACAGAAGACAGCCTTCCAAGTGGGTACCATGGGATTTTATGAGTTCAACCGGATGCCCTTCGGTCTTTGTAACGCTCCTGCGACATTTCAACGTTTGATGGAGCGCTGCATGGGCGAGATGAATCTTCGCGACTGCCTAATTTACCTGGATGATGTCATTATATTCTCGACAACATTTGAGGAGCATCTAGAGAGATTAGGAGCCGTTTTCGCAAGACTGAAGGAGCACAACCTCATGTTGAAAGCCAGCAAATGTGAATTCATGAAATCCCGTGTGACCTACTTGGGCCATGTTGTATCGGAAAGTGGCATAGAGACAGATCCAGACAAGACTGAAGCCATTCGAACCTGGCCGATACCAAGATCAGTTAAGGACGTCCGTGCATATCTGGGATTTACTGGGTATTACCGCCGTTTTATCCAGAACTACGCCCGCATCGCCAGACCTCTGAATGATCTCCTGATTGGACACAGCACCTGCAAGAAAGGAAACAAGAAAAAGGTAAAAGTGAAGAAAACACCGTTCGTGTGGACAGAAAAACAACAGAATGCCTTTGACACCCTGAAGGAAAAGCTCATGAATCCACCGGTGCTCGCTTATGCGGACTATCGTTTGCCATTCCGACTGCATACAGATGCGTCAACCACTGGACTAGGAGCTGTCCTGTATCAACATCAAGACGGACAAGATCGAGTAGTCGCATACGCCAGTCGCAGCTTGAAGACATCAGAGAAGCACTACCCTGCACACAAGTTGGAGTTCCTCGCGCTGAAGTGGGCCATAACAGAAAAGTTCCATGACTATCTGTATGGTGCCACTTTTGACGTAGTCACGGACAACAACCCTCTGACGTATGTCTTCACCTCAGCGAAACTGGATGCTACAGGACAACGGTGGTTGGCGGAGCTATCGAACTACAATTGTTCAATTACTTACAGAAGTGGCAAGCAGAACGCCGACGCCGATGGACTCTCAAGAAGAAAAGAGGACACTGAGACCACCATTTTCCCAGACGTGTTAAAGGTCATTTGCAAGTCTTTGACAGCTACACAGGTGCCATTAGCAGATATACTTACCGATCCAGAGGAGGATTCTGCTGTTGGAATAGACGTCGATCAAGAAGCATCATCAGAGGCATTGCGAGGCACAGCGTTGACGACCCAAGACTGGCACAAGGCTCAATCAAAAGACGAGAACATCAGCCGTCTCATCGATGGACTAATCGAAGGAAAAAGACCAGAAAAATTGTTGGACAAACGATATCTTCTGACCTGGGAGCGCTACAACTTAAAAGATGGTATCCTGTACAGGACAACATCAATCAACGGAGAAGATGTGGATCAACTCGTTCTACCTCCATCATTAATAGATACAATCTTCAAGGCCTACCACGACGATTTAGGTCACCAGGGTCGTGATCGTACTATATCTTTGATCCGACGACGGTTCTTTTGGCCTGGAATGAGCAAAGATATTAAGAGCAGAATTCAAAAGTGCGGCCGGTGTATTCGAAGAAAGACAGCCCCAACTAAGGCAACAGAACTTGTGAACATCACTTCCACAGCGCCTATGGAATTGGTGTGTATCGACTTTCTCTCACTCGAGAAATCAAAGGGAGGACAAGAGAATATCCTCGTGATCACTGATCACTACAGTCGATACGCCCAAGCCATACCTACCCGGAACCAGAAGGCGTCTACAACAGCCAAAGCACTGTATGAGAATTTCTTTCTCCACTATGGTTTTCCGGCAGTTCTGCATAGTGATAAAGGGGCCAACTTCGAATCCAACGTCATCAGGAAATTGTGTGAAATAGCTGGAATAAAGAAATCAAGAACCACCCCGTACCATCCGATGGGGAATGGGATGGTGGAGCGATATAACAAAACTCTGCTCAACATGCTAGGAACACTCTCAGAGGACCAAAAGGCAGATTGGAAATCGCATGTCTCCACCTTAACACACGCGTATAACGCCGCTGAACATGAAAGCACAGGATACTCACCATTCTTCCTGATGTATGGACGTCATCCCAGGCTAGCAATCGACGCTTTCTTGGGACTCAGACAAGATCAAGATCTTCCCAAAAGTCACATGGATTACGTCGATAAGCTGCGCCAACGTCTGGACTATGCCTATAACAAAGCGTCGGAGGAGGCTAAACGATCAGCTGAAAAACAAAAGAAATACTATGACCAAAGAGTCAAGTACATAAAGCTGGAGCCTGGAGACCGAGTTTTGATCAGAAATGTAGGCCTGAGGGGGAAACAGAAACTTGCCGACATCTGGGATAAGTACCCTTACATCGTCAAGTCTCAACCTGTTCCAGGGATTCCCATATATGAGGTGCAACAGGAAAACAGCAGAGCTAAGAGTAAGCTCTTACACCGTAATATGTTGCTACCTTTCAACGGATTACCCATTCCCACAGTACCTAAACCTCCAAAAGCGACTCGGCGCCCAGTGGTTATCTCCGATGACAGCTATCAGGCAGACAGTTCCAGCAGCTCAACAGAAGATTCCCCCGAGTCCATAGAACGACAAGTTCCAAGATATGTGATCCCACAGCGAAGAGGACAGAAAGCGAAATCTTCAATAGACAAAAGTTCCTGTGGTTTGGTTATGGAAGACAGTCGGGCACGACGTGATAGGGACCAGCAGGCACTGAGTGCATCTCCCTATGGCAGCTACTCTCGACAAAGTTCCAGTAGCCTCTCTTCCACTTCTTCCAGTCCTGAAAATAAACCGAGAAGAGGATTAAGACAAAGACGACCACCTCAATGGATGAGAACAAATGACTGGCAAATTCAACAGCAGCCATATATTATACATGTTGATTCCTCACAGATTGTTGAGTTATGATTGAAGCAACAGTGATTTTAAAATAACAGTGTAAATAGAAGTGATAACAGTGACGACTGAGAACTCTTGTTTTAACTTGGTAAGTGAGACATTATTTTTAACTTCATTATCATCATCATCATCATCATCATCATCATCATCATCATCATGTTATTGTTTTTTTGTTTTTTTTTTTTTTTTTTGCTTGCGCTGCGCGCTTGTATTTTGTTATTTGCGCCGCGTTTACATTAGCTTGCATAGGGTGATTATACTTACCTTATCCTATATGACCCTATGTCCATGATCCAATAGTTCTGTCGGCTATGTATTTTGTTGTGTTGTTCATATTAAGCAGACATGTGTCAATCAATTTTAATACTTCAAACATACCTACCTTGTATTTTAATTAAATGTCGGGACGCCATTTCCCAAAGTGGGGAAGTATGTGATAGGCCGAAATTTCTATTCGATGCGGTTTAAGCGGCGAATTTACTTACCGAAATACTTACCGAAATACCGAATTACCGATACCGAAATACTTACCGAAATACCGAATTACCGATACCGAAATACTTACCGAATTACCGATACCGAAATACTTACCAAAATACCTACCTTTCTACTTCATGATACCTTTTCTACTCAGGTGAGCCGCTTAGGGTCATTTGAGTCTTGTTTTCTACCTTTCATTCTTAGCTGTAGTGACTTTTGGCCTATCGTCTAACCTTTTTAACAATGCATGTCCCGTTAGTAACTTATGTGCATGATCTAATGCATGGCTCAGTGCACTTGCCACTTGTACGCCATTGAGATAGGTTCTATACTTTTCTCTTACATTAGATTTGTCATTATAGAAAATATTTTATATATTTTCAGGTATGTTTGATTTTGTTTATTCATGTAAATAAGATAAGAGTTTGTGTATCTTCAATTACATTGTTTTAAGACAAGATAATAGAGATTTAATGTTACAAATGATACAAATCCAGGAATACTCATACGTGTGCCACATTTGTTGTTTGTGTATGTATTATGTTTTACTCTCTGTAAATGTAAAGTGCATACTTACCATGTTATTACCATGTTATTATTTGATAGCCATTTCATAATTTAGTTAGTCTAATGTGCACTTGCCACTTGTACGCCTTTGAGATAGGTTATATACTTTTCTCTATGATTAGACATGTTTAGATAGAAAATATTTTATATATTTTCAGCAAAGATGGCTTGATCCTTCTGCTTACTTCATCGTTTGCTCATTATCATTGTGTAATTAAAGTCATATTCATCATCAGAACGTCTTGTGTATTGGATTACTATCCAGTGAGTTAACCCATTCGGTGACAAATGCATTTGAATGGGAAAAATCGTTAAATTGTCATTTAAAGGAAAAATCTTGCAGAAAATGAGCAGTAGGACTGAATATTAATGATTCTGAAAAAAATTGGGCACCAGGGGCTCATCCGCCCCCACCCCGGGGCAATATACATGTATATCTCCATAATATTCAAACATCTTCTCCTCTGAAACCGCTTGGCCAATCAAAGAGAAATTTTATGTGAAGCATCAATAGGAAGGGGTAACAAATATGTATATAAAAAATCCAGGTCACATGACCAAGATGGCCGCCATGCCCATATATGGTAAAAACCGTTCAATAATCTTCTTCTCCAGAACCGGTTGACCGATTTCAACGAAACTTGGCACGAAGCATCGATGGCTCAAGCACTACAATGTGTATATAAATCATGACCCTGTGATGACCTTGACCTATTTTACGGGAAGGTCAACATAGGTCACCAATGCATTTGAATGGGGAAAACTTTTAAAATGTCATTTAAAGTGAAAGTCTTGCAGGAAATGGGCAGTAGGACTGGATATTAATGATTCTGAAAAAAATTGGACCCCAGGGGCTCATGTGCCCCCACCCCGGGGCAATATACATGTATATTTCCATAATATTCAAACGTCTTCTCCTCTGAAACCGCTTGGCCAAACAAAGCCAAATTTTAAGTGAAGCATCTATAGAATGGGGGAATCAATGTGTATATAAATAATCTAGGTCACATGACCAAGATGGCCGCCATGCCCATATATGGTAAAAACCCATCAAAAATCATCTTCTCTGAAACCAATAGACTGATTTCAAGGAAACTTGGCGTGAGGCATCGATGGCTAAAGTACTCCAATGTATATATAAATGATGACCCTGTGATGACCTTGACCAAGTTTATGGCAAGGTCAACATGGGTTGCCTGTGCATCTGAATTGGGAAAACTGTTAAAATGTCATTTGAAGGAAAAAGCCAACAGGAAATTGGCAAATGGACAGAATATTGAAGATTCTGAAAAAATAAAATCGCCCAAGGGCTTATCTGCCCCTGCACTGGAGTTAAATACCATAATATTCAAACATGTTTATTGGTATATGCAGCTGATCTCAGGTGAGTGTTTACAGGACCATTGGTCCTCTGGTTTGGTCTTGTGAATTGTCAGAAGGAAACACAAATAGTTTTAACTGAATTTTCAGTCATTATTATCTGCAATCGTGGCACTTGAAGGATTAAGTGATGTTTTAGTTTTACCCAGTTTCTGCACTTGTTATTTTGGTCCATGTCATGAGAGAATAAAAAGCTTTGCAGAAAAAAACTGCAAAAAAAAAAAAAAAAATGGTAATGTGTAAACTGGTGCTGTTTTGAGCCCAGTGTTTTGTATTGTTTGTACTCATGACAAGGCCCATTGAGTTATATTACTCCATCTGACTAGACAGGATAAGCAGCTATGAAAAATATTTACAATGGACAAAGACAAAGATCAAGATTTGATATGAGATTTTGAAAGTAAAATATGCTGTTGCAAAAACAACAACAAAAAGTAAATGATCTGTGATTTTCGTTGTGTTTTTATTGCTGCCTGTCTGGTTTGTTGTCTGCCGAGGGAGAAAACCTGTTTCGGTTCCTATTGTATGTGTTTGTTTAAAACAGTTGTATTGCTTTTTGTATGAAGAAATTTTTTGTATATTATATACCACTCCAGGCAACCAGGGCCCAGTTGTTCAAAACTAATGACGTCGGTAGTTAACGTTTCGTTAAAATTTCAAACATTAATATTACAAATACACTGTTATTTTTTGTTGAAAAAATGTGAGAATCCTTTGCAGTGCAAAGGATTCTCACATTTTTTCAACAAAAAATAACAGTGTATTGGTTACTTTAGCTGATATTTGCTTAACAAATTTATGTCGTAACGATATCGTTAAGCTAACGATGCTTTGAACAACTGGGTCCAGATGTTTTATTGATTGTGAGTTTATTAACATCTTCGAAAAAAAGACAAAAAAAAAAGACAAAAGAA
This sequence comes from Rugalucina vietnamica, assembly GCA_964017185.1. NCBI lineage: Eukaryota > Metazoa > Mollusca > Bivalvia > Lucinida > Lucinidae > Rugalucina > Rugalucina vietnamica. The sequence continues at coordinate 35,828,855 of OZ024875.1, forward strand.
ATAATAGGAATGAAAATATCAACTTAAAGATAAAATAAATCAATATAGATAAGAAATATGTTCATAAAAAAGGCTCTAGAATTTCATTTTAACTGTTCTGTCTAGAGAATTTGTTTGTTAGTATTTTACAGCATACACAAATTATATAGTTGGGACGATGACCCCGATTTCTGAGGGATAAAATTCACCCATCATTCTAAAGGACAAACTTGGTCTCAAATTAAAGCTTATTACCTCTTCTATCGATTTCCGGTTGTTGTTGGTTCCAAAAAGTGTAGCGTCATATTGTAAAATGGGGAGATAACTCTATAGCACGCGTATTTTGAATACAGACAGTATACCAACAAAATCAAGCATATCTCAGCCTACGTTCGTCTTAAAATAATAAATTAAGTATCAAAGTAAAGGGTAGACATTGTGCTTTAGCATGATGTTTTAATATGCAAATTATCTAATTTGCATATTAATGAATATGCAAATGTTACTAATCTATCACTTATTTAACGATAGATGACTCTTATGTTTTACCCACTGAATCAGCTAATATGTCGATTTAAAGAACATGAGTTGTCTTCAATTGAACCTTAGTACATCTTCCATCGATTTACATTTGTTGTTGGTTCCAAGAAGTGTAGCGTCATATTGCAAAATGGGGAGATAACCCAATAGTACATTTTTATACATTCATACGGTCTACCAACACAATCACGCATATCTCAGCCTACGTTCGCCTTAAATTTATAGATTTAGTATCAAAGTAAAGGGTAGGCAATTGTACTTCAGAATAATGCTTTAATATGCAAATTATCTGATTTGCATATCAACGAATATGCAAGTTGCAAGTTTTACTTATCAGATATTGTTTGATAGATGACTCCGATGTATTACCCCATTAAATCAGATATAGTATCGTTTTATAGAACAGAAAGTGTCTTAAATTTAACGTTGATACCTCTTCCATCCTTTTTGAATTTTCCTTGCTTCCAAGAAGTATAGCGACATATTGCAAAATGGGGAGATAATCCAACAGTACAGTGTATGCATATATGCAATTTACCAACAAAATCAAGCCTATCTCAGCCTACGTTCGTCTTAAATTAATAAAGTTAGTATCAAAGTAAAGGGTAGGCATTGTGCTTCAGAGTGATGTTTAAATATGCAAATTACCTGATTTGCATATTAATGAATATGCAAATTTTACTCACCTATCACTTATTTTACGATAGATGATTCTTATGTTTTACCCATTGAATCAGCTAATACATCGATTTAAAGAACAAAAATTATCTTTAAACCTTGGTACATCTCCTATCGATTTACATTTGTTCTTGGTTCCAAGAAGTGTAGCGTCATATTGCAAAATGGGGAGATAACCCAATAGTACATTTTTATACACACGGGCGGTCTATCAGCGCAATCAAACATATCTCAACCTATACCCCGAGAGCTAATTTGACCTACATTGCACCCAAGGACAATTTTTCATGAGTGCCAAATCGTTTATTGGGACCCCAGAAACGCAAAGAATTTTTGTCCTCGAAGATAAACTTATTTGCACTATAAATAAATTCATGATTTCCATGGCAATCGTTAACATGATTCTTGAGCATGGGGTGTACATACAAAATTGCTCATATTTCCACTATTACTTATCCTAGACCACTGAACCTTGTCTAATTTTAAAGCTTAGACATTGCCCTTTCATCCTATTGTAAGTAATGCAAGATGGGTTATTAGGTGGTGTATCTTGCATTCCTAAAACCAATTTTCATGGCTGCCAGTGTGGTCAGAGGGACCCCCTTAGTGCCATTAGTATTGTCCTCACCAATGAACACATTTGCACGATGTAAAATTACAACAAAAGTTTCCACACACCCCTAGTGTGATTCTAAAGAATATGGTGCTCTCACAAAAATATTCATAAACCAACGATAGCATGCTCTTGAATACTATAATTTGTTTGATAGTGATGCAACGACCTAGCGATTTAACCTTAATATAGGGATCAAACATTGTTTTCTATGCATTAACATCTGCTGGGCCCCGAGGGAGGCGTTGAAACCCGAGCCTGAAAGGCGAGGGTTTCAACCCTTCCGAGGGGCATAGCAGATGTTAATGCATCAGAAACAAAATGTTTGATCGTTATTATTTCATTATACAACTATTTTATGCGAAATTTTTGAGAAATTGTCCAGATTTCACAAAAATTCATGAACCTAAAATGGCGTGGAAAATTGAAGTTAGCTAACGACGTATTAAAATTGCTGCTTTCGGGGCAAACTTCAACGTCATCATGACGTCACAAAATAACGTTAAATAAAATGTACGTTACGCGTTGACGTCAATTTTTGCGAGAGGCCCTGTAACAGGCATAAATAAAAGCCATGTATTAACAGCACGCGCTAACGAGAATTACAATATTAATACATGGCTTTCTTTTCTTTTCATTAATATATTGAGCCGCCTCATGGGAAAACCAACAATCTGCATAGGCGAAAACAAAGACGCAGATCAGCTTCGCGGTAATCGCGAAGCTGATCAGCGCCTTCGTTTTCGCTACCCGGATAGTACAATTCCTCCTCTACTTAACTCCAAAATTTCAAGCTTCTAGCCTGCTTCTGTGACTGTACAGGCCGGTTTGTGTCGGACGTGTTCGGAAACCACATTGTTGGTTTTCCCACGAGGCGGCTCATTATGGCTGTTAATATCGTGTGACACGGGTATTTATGCAATAATACGTATTATTCAAATTGTTGAATTTTCTTATTCATGAAAATTAACAAAACGCACAAGATATCGTAGAAGGATATTGGAAAAAATAGGGGGTATACTTACAAAATCACTTGTATCAGAGCTGTTAACAAACCCAGGATGCTGAAAGAAGTATCAAATGAATGCTATGGCAATGTACTATGACCCTAAAGTCTCATATAAGAATAAGCATGTTAGGGCTTTTGGTTGCCGATATGCAAGTCATTATGTCGTTTAATTTTTCCACTTTTTCATTCCTATTTATGATTTTTTCAATAAAATTCATGAAATTGAATTCAGATCTTTCTTATATGAGACACTTGGGTCATAGTACATTGCCATAGCATTCATTTGATACTTCTTTGAGCATCCTGAGTTTGTTAACAAATCTGGTACAAGTGATTTTGTACGTATACCCCATATTTTTTTCCAAGATTTTTCCCCGATTGCTTGTGGGTTTTATTAGTTTTCATGAATAAGCAATTTCAACGATTTGAATAATAGGTATAAAGGTTAAATTGCAAGGTCGTTCTATCACTATCAGACCCGTTATAGTATTCCAGAGCATGTTATTGTTGTAATATGACTATTTTTGTGAGTACACCCCTATTCTTTAGAATGACACTAGGGGTGTGTGGAAACTACATGTATGTAATTTTACATCATGCAAATGTGTTCATCGAGGACAATATTTATGGCATTAAGGTGGTCCCTCTGACCACACTATTAGTAATGAAAATTGGAGTCAGTGATGCAAGGTAGTTCATCTTATAACCCAGCCAAAACCTTGTAATGGCTATAGCTTTTCCCTCGTTTTTCCTCTGTTTTTACATTTTTATTAATATTCATGAATATGCACATGAGATAATTTTCATTTAGGCCCATGACATCAATAAATTTGTAATATGATATTACTGGTTCAATAACAAAGTGTCACAATGATAGTTTGGGCCTGAAATCAGTTTATGGATTTTAACGATTTTTCTGTCATTTTAGTGTTGTCATTAAAATTCATGAATATGCAAATATCCAAATAAGGTAACTTGCATTACTTACAATAGGATATAAGGGACATGTCTAAGCTTTAAAATGAGACCAGGTGCAGTGGTATAGGATAAGTAATAGTGGAGATATTAGCAATTTTGTATATACACCCCCATGCTCAAGAATCACGTTAACTACTGCCATGGAAACCATGCGGTTTTCTTTTTCATAATGCAAAAAAGGTTATCTTTGTGGATAAAAATTCTTTGCATTTCTGGGGTCCCACTGAACGATTTGGCACCCATGAAAAATTGTCTGCAAGGTAGGTCAAATTAGCTCCCGGGGTAAAATAGGATAATGTAATATGCTAATTAGTATGCAAATTAGCTGGTAGTTACGTAAGCAAAATTACACATACTAGTTTCATTATAGATGTTTGACATACTGGAAGAAATTATTGTTGTATTTGTTGAGTATATTTCTATTGCCTTGGCTTCAAACTGTGCTAAATTTTGACATTTTGTTTAATAATTTGATAAAATCGTCAGTATTTATGAGTAATCACGAATATTCATAAATTCAGAATTATGAATTACTTGCATATTTAAATTAAGATGAAGGATAAATATCTTCACTCTAATTTGGTACCACGTTTGCTGATCTATCTTAAAGATTGGCTGAGATACATCCATTTTACTACTCATACTAGCACATATGAAGTATAGTGCAGCACAGAGTTATCTCCCCATTTTCCAATATGACGCTACACTTTTTTGACCCAACAACAACCGGGAAACGAAAGGAGACATAATAACCTTTGATTTGATACCCAATTTAGCCTTTAGAATCATGGGTGTATTTTTCGTCAAAACTAAGCGTCGTACGAGTTTCATCGTCCCAACTAATAGGTTCCATAATGTTTGTGAAATTTTTTTATTTGTATGCTGTATATATGGACAGTATAAAGTTAACTAACTGTAATTAGCATTATGTATGAAAATATATAAACATGAATTTTCAGGAATTCTCTCTGTCTTAATTCATTGTGGTACTATAAAACTGTATTAATTTAGAGATGTATCCACAATAGTACTATACAGTGTTATACATAGACAAATATGCTTTCTCATACTGAGGCTCATAATCAAATTAGCCTCGTCATGAAAAAGAAAAAAAAAAAAAAAAAAAAAAAAAAAAAAAAAAAAAAAAGATTTTTGCCTATGCGAAAACAAAGGCGCAGATCAACAGTGCAGTACTGCACGGCTGATCAGCACCTTTGTTTTAGCTACATGGACAGTACAATCCCTCTTCTTCTTAAACTGGAAGCTTCTAGCCTTTATTCTAGCCTAAGAACATTTTTCTGGCGTTGCAGCTCAAATGATCTATGCAGCTAAATATGATCATATATAGCTTCATTGAACATTGTTCTTTGATTACAAATGTAGATATCAAATAGCAATATTTAAGTTTAATAGCCAAGTTTGATGATCATGCAGATTGCATGTATACATAATCAAGAGCCCAATGAAAAAAGAAAAACTGTCTTTGTCACAATGCTATATAAGCAGTCTTATCAATCCTTTTTTCTGTTTGCTGGATGGATTGTGTCTAAAAGTTATTTTCAAGCCATCCTAGTAGTTATTATAATATAAGGTTATCAGATTTACTGATACAATATAGTAAATCACTAAGACAGACTTCTTAAAACAAGGCTAATATAAATGCATTGTTACAGTATACTTATTAGCAAAAATCATCGGTTGATTTGAGATATCATGCACTTGGCAGTTTCATTTTTCCTCATTTAAGAGGAAATGTTCTTCAAACATTTATAAAAAAATAATATTAATACTATTTATGAGCATGCTACTATACAATGACTGTCAGGTTATGGAATTCTTAAGTTTGAGGCATAGCACAATAGGTGGATTTTCATTTCAGGTAACTCAGTTACTTTAAATGTTGTGTTTCATGATATGATTTAAAAATGTGTATTTTAGTTTTAGCACAGCAATCTTCTTCATATTCAGTCAGGCAAAGATATTCACATCAGGATAACATGTTCGAATAATGCATACCCCCCTTACATCCCACTTTTATATAGTAATAAGACTGTAAAGAGGTGTACTATGTTTCTTGTTTTGAACCAGAACATAATTTGTAGGTACTCGTTAGACCCCCTCAGCGAGGCGGTGCTAACATGTACCAACAATCAATGTATTGAGCAAAAATATTAAAAGTATAAAAAAAATTCTAGCAAATTTTTCAAATTTTACAGCTTAAAAATCTCTGTATATTGCGAATAGCAAGTTTTCATAATGGACTGTTTCTCTTCTTTTCCAGTGGCAGCCAAAAGGGTGTTTGTAAAAAACCCTAAAGATCTGAAAGGGGAAGTGTTTAAAACTCGGTTGTTGAAGGGCGAGCGAGGGCTAGGGTTTACGATCATAGGGGGTGATAATCCAGACGAGGAGTTTTTACAGATTAAAAACGTGGTGCGGAATGGTCCTGCTTTCCTAGATGGCAAGTTGCAGACAGGTTAGTAATGATGAGCAAAACCATTGTTGTGGTATTTGGAAGATTGGCTTATCATCATAAAACTAGCAACTTATCTTTTGCTATTACACACAAGTTGCTACAGTAAGCATGCATAAAGTTTATTTGAGCCACCTCGTGGGAAAACCAACAATGTGGTTTCTGAACAGGTCCGACACAAACCGACCTGTACAAGCACAGAAAAGAGCTAGAAGCTTGAAATTTCGGATTTAAATAGAAGAGGACTTGTACTATCAGAGTAGCGAAAACAAAGGCGCTGATCAGCTTCGCGGTTACCGCGAAGCTGATCTGCGTCTTTGTTTTCGCCTATGCAGATTGTTGGTTTTCCCATGAGGCGGCTCATTTATTAAACAAGTATGCTCTGGGCCGCCTAGAACACTTTCATAAGCACACTGTTTTAGCGGCAATCCGAAACGCATGATTTTAAACAAAGTTGCGTTCCCGACAGTCAATAAAGGTGTTATAGATTGCTAAAGAGCACATGCTAGCAGTCGAGAAGTTCTGGTATCAATCATTGTCTCAGATATAGGCAACATATATATATGCATTTTCATGCATAACATTTGCCAATGCTTGAGGAAGAAATTGATTCCGAGAAACTTGGCAAATGTTAATGGATTGAAATAAGCATGTATGGCCATTATTCATACATTTTCACAACAGTTACGGTCCAATTAAATCTGTAAATAATATTAAGTATGTAAAAACTCACTGAAAGCCTTGAAATTCCTAGAGTCTCAGTCATTTTGTATCTACAGGAAAAGTGACATCATGTTTCAATGACCAATGATGTCAACAGCCTTTAGCCAAAAGCCATGTTCTAATGAGGTGAATTTCACGATTTGAACATGGATTTTGCCGTTTGAAGAGGGCTTTCAGTGTAGTTAAACTAAATTATTGCCATCATTGAACTTGTTCCATTAAACCATATCATTTCTCCACCTAGGTGATGTTCTAGTCCGAGTGAATGACCAGCTTGTCCTGGGCTACACTCACCAAGATGTGGTCAGCCTGTTCCAGACCATCCTACCTGGGGACAGTGTAGACCTCGAGGTCTGTCGGGGATATCCCCTGCCCTTCGACCCGGACGACCCCAACACCGAAATCATCACAACGATAGCTGTTGGCTTGCCACATAACGATACTCACGGTTCAGACTCTCCTGTGTTTCATTCTTCAAGAGAATTGAACATGGATAAACACGATACCTCAGCAAAAAGCATAAAATCTCTTCCGGACTTGGCAAAATCGACCAATATGCAACAGTTAGCGGATCGATTGCAAAACGTGTCACGGGAAGGTGTTAATAATACTCCGGATGTTTTAGGGTTACCACAAACTAATGCAGAAATGCTAGTGATAGATATCATCAGGGGGGATATGGGGTTTGGTTTTACCATCGCTGATAGTGCTTACGGACAAAAAGTGAAACAGATTTTAGACCGGCCGCGGTGTAAAAACTTGCAAGAAGGGGACCTGTTGCATGAAATCAATGGTGTTCAAGTGCGAGATATGTCTCATTCTCAAATCGTTCAAGTGCTGAAGGAGTGCCCGAAAGGGGAGGAGAGTAGGATAGTCGTACAGAGGGGAGGTAAGGATATTGCATGATGGGTAATGTGGTATATGAGCTGCGAGATGAGAAAAATGGTGGGGAGTTCTGGCCCTGGTCCGACACAGACTGGCCTGTACAGTCACAGAAGAAGAAGGCTAGAAGCTTGAAATTGTGGATATAAGTAGCGAAAACAAAGGCACTCATCAGCTGATCTAAATTTTTGCTTTTATATATACGTAAATCTGGTTTTCTCATGATGAGGCTCACATAATTTTTGTTCCCGGCTGATTTGTTTTCAAAATTAACTAAAAATAAAATCTTTCTTCCTGATTTAATGTAATGAGAGCCATGAACAAGAAAACCTGTTCTTGGGGTGCATCTCTGTTAAGGTCTGACACAAACTAGGCTGTGCTGTAAAAGAGAAAATGGTTACAGACTAGAATTTTGGCATTTAGAATGAAGAAACCACTATCTGAGCCGCATCATGAGAATCCAGATTTTTGCCTATGCAAAAACAAAGACCCAGATCAGCTGTTCAGTAATCCCTCTTCTTCTTAAGTATAAAACTTCAAGCTTCTAGCCTTCTTCTATGACTGTACAGACCTGTTTGTGTTGGAGCTGGCTGAAACCTCAGAAGACTGATTTTTTTTCTCGTCGTGGTTTGTCTATGCTGCAGATGCAAAGCATAAGCAAAAAGGGAATTTTTTTATGCACTTACTCAAAAAATGGTTCATCTATCTGCCTCATATTTCCATTGTGTGATCATCTTATATGAGCCGCGAGGTGAGAAAACAGGTCTCCATGATTTCCAACCAAGTCCGACACAAAGCGGCCGATCCACCCACAGAAGAAAAATAGAAAATTGAATTTTTTAGTATAACTAGAGGAGGAATTATGTTAGCCATGGAGCGAAAACAAAGGTGCTGATCAGCTGTGCAGTTTTTCTCATAACGCAGCTCATATTATGTCAGATGTTAGAATTTAATTGTCATGTTTTTAGCTATTTAAAGAAAATGATGATATTTGAAATGAACATCAGCAAAAAAGCTGTTGTTTTAATAGGCCTCGGAAGAGAAAAATATACATATACATGGTAAATGTATGAGCCACCTCATGAGAAAACCAACAATCTGCATATGTGAAAACAAAGGCGCAGATCAGCTTCGCGGTAACCGCGAAGTTGATCAGCGCCTTTGTTTTTGCTACACGGATAATACAATTCCTCTACTTTCTAAATCCAAAATTTCCAGTCTCAAGCCATCTTCTGTTCTTGTACAGCCCTGTTTGTGTCGGACCTATTTGGTTTTCTCAATAGACGGCTCGTATGTAAGCGAATTAAATAAATAGGGATGGGAATTCTCTGATTCAGAGTTCGATACTCTACCACCAGGTCCCGAGGTTATAAAACTTTTTTATGCTCAACTCAGCTGAGCTTGAAATTTGAAATCCTCATAAATACAGAAATAACCTAAATATATTGAAATTGAAGGTTTAGAACTCCAAAGCCTGTAATTTATCCTGATAATAAATGTTAAAATGCCAACAATTGTCGGCATTTTAACATTTATGAGCAGGATAAATTTTAGTTGCAGCTGAGCTGAGCATGAAAACATTTATAACCGTGGGACCTGGCCACTGTGCCGCGCCGTTGCAATACTAATGAGCTGCCAAGTTGTATATTTTCATCAAAAGATCACAAAAGCCATCTCAATTTTCATTAACTATTTTCATCTGTTTATCTGATTGATTTTCGATATTTGTAAGCAGCTTAGCAGGCAAATCACCCAAGTGATTTTTCTCCAATTTTAGAACAGAATGTAGCCTCATTATAGACGTTATAGGGTCCTGTTTATTGTCCAACCCTTCAGAAGAATCGGTACTTTTGATTTTGAATGACTTTGAGAATTTTAAAGCTTAAGAAATCTACATCTTAAGAAATTTGCTTTTGCAAAGGTTTAGACTATTTGCACACCCACTGACATACATGTGATACACCTGAGAAGCCAAATAGGGAGATTTCCCTTTTCAAATAGGGAGATTGATTAAACAAAGAAGGAATTTTTGGATTTGAAATAGGGAGATCCAAAATTCTAAATAGGGAGATGTACAAGATATATAGGGAAATTCTGAAATTCTAAATAGGGAGATTTTGTCAAAAATAGGGAGATCCCTCCCAAATAGGGAGATATCACATGTATGCCCACTGAGAACTATTGGTTCAAAACCCAGTGGAATAGTGTCCCACAAAAAAAAAAGTCAGAAAACAAGAAACCCTTTCCTGTAGTTTTGTCCTAAAAAAATTGGCTTTTATCTTAAAAAGTTTGCACATCATTCAAACTGAAACTTAAAGCTGCTTTTCTCGGCTGCCAGTTTCTATTTTTGTTAAGAAAGTTCTTGGATGTTTGATACTTATTAGGTTTGTATTGCATTTTCAAATGATTTTAAGAAGACATGAATGCAGTCTAAGAGCATTTGAGTTGTATCATGAGAAAACCAGTTTATGTGCTTTCTGACCAGTCTGACACAAGCAGGGCTAGCTGCACAGCCATTTATGATGGTCGGAGTCTTGAAATGTTGACATCATGAAGAAGAAAGACAAATACTGTACTGTAGACAAATTATGTGCTGATCAGCTAGGCATGTTCATGAACAGATTTCTCATGGCTCAGCTCATTTCATGAGGACAAAAATGCAGTTTTAGAGCATTTCATTTGCAGAATATAGGTTGCTGTGCAATTATAAACTGATCTGCTTATATGTCTGGTGAACTGATAATTAAAGACTGGCTAATAAAATGTCTGTTAGTGCAATGGTACTAACTGTGTTGCTGGCAGCAGTTTCAGGAATCATTTTTGGCTTGTCTGTACGAAAGTACAGGAAGAGCTATTGCAATTATACCGGCATCGGCGTTTGCATCAGTGTTGTTCAAATGTTAAAGTTTTTGGTAATAGTTTTTATATGTCTATATCTCTTAAACATGTGGAGGATGGATCATGTTGACACTTTGCATGTTGGTAGATATTGGTCTGAAATTTTATGCTGCACCATCACAACCGACCTGGGCAACCTTGAGGTCAAGACAATATCTACCATGGGGACCGGGACTGCAGTAGCTCTTCTTGTACTTTCGTACAGGTGAGCTAAAAATGACTGCTAGAAGCCTGAAATTTCTGCTTTAGTGCGGTTTGCCTTTGTTGAGACAGGTTGAACGTAAGTCACCAATATGACAGACATGTAACAACATGGAATCCAACTTGCAACGCGATTGATTACCCACTTCGATAGCCTGTTAGCCTAGGGTTTGAAGGATTTGTACTATGCATGTAGCCAAAGTAAAAGGAAAAGCTGTCAGTCAAGCAGCTGATCATATTGGCATTTTTACACCTATGCAAGAAGCAGGTTTGCAGTTGACAAAGTTAAGACAATGGGAATGTAATACATGCACTTCTGAAAGCTGATTGAACTGAGATAAGTAGATGAAGAGCAGTGACAATCAGAGAAAATCAAAATGACAGATAACCATAGAAAACATGGCTAGCAGTTGATAAAAATTGATGGATAATTCTTTTTTTTTTTTTCTCCATAAGAAAGGCATGACATGGGTTGCAGCTAAGAGTGGCCTTGACTAAATGATATGGAAATTAAGCTAAATTATCCATTTATCTCTGGCTAATACACCCTCTTTAACTTACAATATTCATTACTGCAACAGACAACATGGATAAAATGGAAAGACAAAGAAAGTTTGGAAAATTGCTAATATATATCATGATTTTCTCTGCCATATAGATTTCAGTGTAGAGTCTATATGTACTAGTGCTACTGATCTCATTTTATTCATTAGCAGTTTTGCAGTGACATGAAATTGAAGCCAACACTATTGCTGGAAGTTATTGTCTAGCTTTTCATGATGTAGAGTTATGAGAACTGAGCTGCCGCAACAGAAAATCAACAATCTGCATATGCGAAAACAAAGGCGCTGATCAGCTGTGCAGCAAGTGCACAGCTGATCTGCGCCTTTGTTTTCGCTACAAAGATAGTACTGTTGCTCCTCTACTTAAATTCAAAATTTCAAGCTTCTAGGCTACTTCTATGACTGCACAGGCCGATTTGCGTTGGACCTAGTCGGAAACCAACATTGTTGCTTTTCTTATAGCGAAGGTTCAGTTATAAGAATATGGATGTAATTTATAGCATTGATGATACTATGACTGTATACAAACTCACATGTGAGACAATGTTTTACTCTGTTACAGGATTACCTAATAAAGGAAGAAAACCTTGGAAACCGGTATGTACTAATTTGTATTATTGTAAAAGTAAGCCCTGGTTTTTGTACAAGGAAGAAGTTTGATGTATTCATACTAAATTTTAACAGAGAGAATATTTTTCTAAACATAGTGGAAGGGAGCGCATAGGTGTAGTGGTAGAGCGTCGAACTCCGAATTGAGAGGTCCTGGGTTCGATCCCCACAGGCGTCACCATGTTGTGTCCTTGAGCAAAACACATTAACTCCCTGCAGTACTGTTTAAACCCAGGATGCGTTGGCGCCGTCCGGACATGACTGAAAAATTGTTGACTGGTATGCTAAGCCACACAAACAAATAAACAGAGTGAATATTTTTCTAAAGGTTCAGATGGGTTTGCAGCCAGTCTGGTCAGCCACTGTACTAGTTGCCTTTCTGTCTAAAGTCTGATGTTATGCACTAGTTATTTGTAACCACTGCCCCCACCCCCGGAGAACAGCGGGGACTTTGACTTTCCTTCCAGGAAATCCCTGCCAAAAGCCCTGTACTACGGGGGCAAACAGATGGTAAAATCTCCACTCTAAGATCCTGCCCTTCAGGGACAAAGACACAGCTATAATCACCTCTATTTTTGTGGAAAACAAAACCACCGCATTCACCCAGCACTGCAGGGCCAAGCTGACGGTAAAATCCCAGCTCTTCCCCCATCAATTCCCGACCCTCCCCTGGGGGTGGGGGGGTGGGGGGTGGGGGCAGTGGTTACAAATGACTATTGCATTACAGTGATGATTTGATAAATGCTATTAAGGTAGCATTAATGAAGAATCTGAACACACATGCATGATGAGGCAAATTAGATGTTAAATGATTGATTCTTGTTTTCATGTATGGCTCTATTAGCCTTGGTGGCCTAGTAATAAAGCCACTTACCTTGTTGACCAGGGTTTAGGAGTTTCATAGGAGAGTTAACTCATGTAAGCCTAGTGGCCTTTTTGTGGGACATAGGCAAACAGAATAGCCCCAGATGTGACGCCACAAAATGCGGCGTCCCATCTGGGACTATCCTGTTTGCTTAAAGGAATTTCATTGAAAAATAAAATAAATCAAAAATATATCCTGGTGTCCCTAAATATGAAAGTGGGCTGTCTGTTTCAAATGATAATGATGGGAAAGTCCATTGGCCACTAATGGGTTAAAATGATGTTCCAATCTCTACATTACAGATGAGGGGATGTAAAACTCTTACACAACAAATTAGTTGAATCCTATGTTCTATCCTTTTCAGCCTGATGAAGGTCAAGGTGACACAGGGAACCAACCAGGAGCATACTTCTTCTCAGGTAGGTTGATACATCTGATAGGTGTTGCCCAGGGTTTACTTATCCAGTACTGAATTGTGGGTGGCAGACCAACTTGAATGGTAAGGCCTCGAGGTTATAAAACTTTTCAAGCTCAGCTCAGCTGAAATTTCAACTGCTCATAAATGTTGAAACAGTCAATTATTGTGGAAAAGTCAGGTTCAAAACTCAAAAACTAGTAATTTATCCTGCTCATAAATGTTAAAATGCCAACAGTTGTTGGCATTTTAACATTTCTGAGCAGGATAAATTTTAGTCTCAGCTGAGTTTAAAGCATGAAAAAAGTTTTATAACCTTGGGCCCAGATAAACGTGGACCAGTGGTAAGAATGTAGGGCTTGGAATTGAAAGGTCCTAGGTTCAAACTCTACTGCAACTGGTTTGTGTCCAGACCTTGAGCCAGACTCATTTACTTCCCATAGGGACTGCAAAGGAACCATTAACCTTATCCTGACATGGATGAAAAAATGTTGACTGGGACAATAAGCCATAATTCCCGTTGTTGACTGTGTCATTATATCAAAAAGGTGATTCTTGTATTGCAGATAAAAGTGGTGACAATCGACCTGAGGTCAATGGTGATGGGTACATGAACATGTCAAGAGGTAAAGTAAAGTTCCTATTGCTACACCTGAAAAACGCTTGTGCTTCTGATGATATGAGCCGCTTTGCGAGAAAACTGGTCTTCAGAGTTTTTGACCAGCTCTGACGTAAACTGGCCTGTACAGTCTCAGAAGAAGGCTAGAAGCTTTAAATTTCGGATTTAAGAAGAAGAAGGATTGTACTGTCTGTCTAATGAAAAGACACTGGTCAGCTACTGCACAGCTGATCTGCGTCTTTGTTTTTGCATATGCAAAAATCTCTCATGACATGACACATATATTCTGCCATGATTTGATATGTGGGCTTCATGGCTTGAACTCTGTTTCTAGATATGAACACAGACCATTTGCATAGCTGCAAAAGTTAGCATTAGGCTTTAATAGTTTAAAATAGCAAATTCTAATAATCGTAAAATTATGCATCCAATTAACTGCACTGAAAAATGATACAGAAACTGCAGAATGTTTATGATAATGAATAGAATGTATGATTATATTGGGTTTGAAAATAGAGGCTATTATTATATAAAGTTCTTAAGGAATTCTAGTTTCAACCTGAATGCCACTTTATCGTGGCTGCTTTATTTCTAAAAGTATGTTATAAAATAGCATAACGTAATGATCAAAGACTCTGATCAGACTGTTTATATGCTGAGACCCACTCTGTGAGTGTGTTTGTGGGTGCGTGCAAGAGCTCATGGGTACTTAAAGCAATAACTGGGACACTGATTGTAATGGTTAGAACTCTTGTGCTATTTATAGCATTTGCACTTCTCTTTCTTGACTCTTGATGTTACTTTCACCCTTTTATTTCCTTGTTGTGTGAAAAGCTCTTAAAAAGTACATGAGTAGCATCTTGAGAAAGCCTGATTATTGTGCTAATCAAAATACATGTAGTACAATGCCTTTACTTTCCTAACCCACTAAAGTAAGCCTGGCGACCTATTTGTAGGGCATAGGCAAATAGTATAGCCCTAAATGTCAGAGAACTTAGCCTTGGACTCTTCTGATTGATCGGAGGACTTTCAGGGAAAAATGAGTTGAAGATTTAATTTCTCTCCTGATTCCACTTCAAACGAAAGTGAACTTACCCAAATGATAATGGACAAGCCCATTCGCCACAGATGGATTTATTATGCCCTCAACTTTGAAAAAGTTGGAAGGGCATATTGCTTTCGGCTTGTCTGTCTGTGCGTGTGTGAGTGGGTGCGTCTGTTAGTTACTTTTTTTAAACTTCTGAATGGTGCATGATAGGGATTTGAAATTTCATGTGTGTATTCCTCATGAAAAAATAGTTGACCCGTATTTTTTTTCTTGTCCGAGTTATGCCCCTTTTCTGAGTTATTTCCCTTTGAAAACAAAATTTGAAAATCTTGTGTGCAAGATATCTCGAAAAGTATTTAAGCTAGAACCTTCATATTTAGTATACTGGTTGGGTCTGATGAGTAGATGACCTGATTAACTTTTGAGAACTTTCCGTCAAATTTTGACAAAAATACAGAATTTTTAAATTTTGATTGATTTTTCCACTTTTCGGTGAAATTTGAAACTTTTGAACGGTGAATGCTAGGGTTTTGAAATTTCATATACAGATTCCTCATGAAAAAAAAGTTGACCCATATTTTTTTTCATGTCCAAGTTATGCCCCTTTTCTGAGTTATGTCCCTTTGAAAACAAAATTTGAAAATCTTGTGTGCAAGATATCTCAAAAAGTATTTGAGCTAGAGCCTTCATATTTGGTATACTGGTTGGGGCTGAGGAGTAGATGACCTGATCAACTTTTGAGAACTTTCTGTCAAATTTTGACAAAAATACAGGATTTTGAAATTTTGATTAATTTTTGCACTTTTCGGTGAAATATGAAACTTTTGAACGGTGAATGTTAGGGTTTTGAAATTTCTAATTCAGATTCCTTATGAAAATATAGTTGACCCGTATTTTTGTTTATGTTCAAGTTATGTGCCTTTTTGGAGTTATGCCCCTTTTAAAACAAAATTTGAATATCTTGTGTGCAAGATATCTCAAAAAGTATTTAAGCTAGAGCCTTCATATTCGGTACACTGGTTTAGGCAGAGAAGAAGATCACCTGATTACATTTTGAAGACTTTACGTCAAATTTTGACAAAATTACTCCATTTTGAAATTTTTACTCCATTTCTAATTTATCTGCAAAAAGCTTACATTCTGTTTCTGGATCAAGGTCAAAACAGAGGCTTCAGGAAATAAAATTTCACTTCATTCAAATGAAATAAATGAATCATACAAGCTGCCAGTTTATGGACAAGCATACAGTTGGGGGCATAGTGTTTTACAAACACGCATTTCTAGTAAAAGCTTTCTTTCCTCTGGCCCACCAGCGCCGTCTCAAACGAGGTTGTCTCTTGTCACAACTCGCATAACAAAGCACAGCAGTTTCCTTATGTGGGCGTGTTGATTATCAGGTTCTGCATACACTTGACAAGCTTTTAGCAAGAAAATATGACTGATGGAATCTCTAAGTAAGGTGCTAAATAGCTGGAGCAGCTTCTTAGATCTGCCATAGGTTTGGAAAAAAATGTGTGTAAAACTACTTCCTGCTTTGAGAAAACAAACACCAAGACTATTGGGGGAAAAGCAGATGCATGTAAAGGAAAGGTTTCAGTACAATCTTTCGTTCTATGTTGCCAATATAGTAAAACGATAAGTACAGTTTAGGTCTTCAACATGTCAATATAGCAGTGAAATACGCTGTTTGGAAATCCAATCCCAAAACTGTTTTTTTGCTCATATAACTACACAGTTTCCTTGTTTCAGCAGTTCAGGATGAAGTTGACAGTGTAGCACCACCCGATGTACCAAGACGTCCACGAACTCCATCCAACGACCAGAGACCCAAAACACCCAGTGGGGAAAATCGCCCCAAAACCCCAACTAGGCTGAACCTAACTGGGGAGGGGAGACAAAAACCTTTTATAAACCCTCCAAATAGTGCCCATCTTCCGCGGAAAGATTATTCAATGCAAGATGATTCGAGAGATTATTCTTTGGATAATTCTAAAGGTTTGGACTTCAGTCGAAGTGATTTCAGTTCTCGACCACCACCAGGTCCTCGGAACGATCGTGATTTCACGAGGGATTTCCCCAGAGGCCGGACTAACTATTCTATGCACGGTTTGCCAGAGTCTCGGATGGACTCCTATAACAGGAATGAAGTGGTGCGCCCAGGGCAATTTAGGAGTAGGACTCCGGGGCCCGAACATATGCAAAGGTCTCAGGGTCCCGACTTCAGGCCGGAACCCAACAGACCGAAAACCCCAACAGCTTCGGACATGAGGAGTAAAACTCCGGTGCCAGGTTTATATGGACAAGTGCCGGGTGGGAATCCGGATTACGCAACAAATTCTAGATTTGGGAGTGGGTGGGGAAGTGCAAGTAGTGGACCATATAGGACGGGATTAGATTCAAATTCACGGACGTGGGGAAGGATCCCCGAAAATTCTGTGACTCAAAATATGCAAAGACGTGATATGTTCGATTCATTTGGGAGATTAAATTCTGGTAGTAGTGTTCATGGGGGCGCAGGACGCCCTAAACAAAGTACTTCTTTTGAATCTGAGGAACCCTTGCCTAGCAATATTACAAGGATTCCAAAAAGACCACCGTTTCAAAATTCCACGTTCAGCAATCCAATGTCTGGTATGCAATCTACATTACAGTATCCTGGAAGCTTAGAAGACAATGCAAAATATATTGAAATGAATGTGACGTTATTACGGCAGGAAAGTGGTTTTGGTTTCCGGATCATTGGTGGCACTGAAGAGGGTTCACAGGTGAGTAGGGAATCAGTATTGAGCAACAATTTCTCTTAGCTAATGGGTCAACATAGCATCTTTTCTCAGAGGTGACACACATAGACCATTTTTTTTTTTTTTTTGCATTATCGGCTGGTTTCCATCTTAGAATGAATCAATATTGGAAATACAGGTAACAAAAAACCAACCTAACCCCGAGGTCAGGGTGGTTTCGGGGTTAGGGTGGTTTCGGTTACCTGTAATTCCAATATTGATTTTTGTAAGCTGGAAACCAGCCAGTAATGTGTTACACCATCTTGGGCTGACTGTGTGCATGTTGTGAAGCTCAAGAATGATTAAAGACAAGAATGGGTTGGGGTTTTATGATTCAACATGTCATTTATAATGGCGTGAAGAAATTCTTGTGGCAATCACCGCCTTGGCACACTTGGCATGGTTTTGCAACTAATTCTCCCATAAAAAATTGACAGAATTGCTAACATTGTCTCACAGAAAGCAGTTTTCAGTTTTATATCGATGAAGGAATGTTCATTTAATACTGTTTAACTTCCTCAAGAAACTTGCCCTGCATGAACAATATGAAACAATATGACTATAAAACTTTGCTAAAATCTTGCAATGACACATAGAGAACTAGTTTGTCAATATTCTGGAACGTGTCAGTGTCCAATTTTGTACTTTAGGTCGCTGTTGGCCATATTGTTCCTGGAGGTGCTGCTGATGTTGATGGCCGGTTACGAACTGGCGACGAAATCTTATTCTGTGATGGCGTATGTGTGATCAATTCATCACATCATAAAGTCGTTCAGCTAATGGGTAATGCAGGGTTCAGGGGTCAAGTCTCGCTCGGGGTCAGACGAAGGATAGCTGCTCCATCAGGTATATACCAGTCATAAACATCAGGAAAACATGTCCGTGCAATGTATACCCCCTTAAACCCCACTTTTATATAGAAAAACTAGGGTATGCAGGGGTATACCTATTTTTCTTATTTTTGCTCCAAAACATAGATTGTGGGTACTCGTTAGAACCGCCTCGCCGAGGCGGTTCTAACGAGTACCCACAATCTATGTTTTGGAGCAAAAATAAGAAAAATATAAAAAATTTTCAGCTGAAAATTTCCAATTTTTAAAGCTCATAAAATCTCTGTTTATTGCATGGGCATATTTTCGTAATGAATAATGTTGGTAGAAATTAGCTAGATTCTTGACCATACATGTAAGGGATCATGAAAATGTTAATGGGTATTACTGACCATGTCAAATTCAAACAATTTGTCTATTTACTAATGACTTGAAAGATTTTGGATTAATTTTGATATCTAGAATCCTGCATCATTTTGTATTTTGAAGAAGGGGATTTGCAAATGAGTTTGAATGTGCTTATTGGTGATCTTGTTCGCATTTGGCCTGTGAAAGTCCATCTGACTTGTCAGACAGCAAACTGTTTGGACTTCCAGAGTGTGTCTGACCAAAAGTCCTGTAATGTCTTCACAAGTTTCTTGAGCATTGAGTGCCGCTAGCTAGATTTAATTTGCTGTTCCAGTGAAGAGCATCAGGAAAACATTTCCATGCAATGAAAACCCCCTTAAACCCCACTTTTATTTAGTAAAACTGGAGTTTGCAGGGGTATACCTATTTTTCTTATTTTTGCTCCAAAACATAGATTGTGGGTACTCGTTAGAACAGCCTTGCCGAGGCGGTTCTAACGTGTACCCACAATCTATGTTTTGAGCAAAAATAAGAAAAATATCGAAATTTTTCTGATGAAATTTTCAATTTTTACAGGTGAAAAAAATCTCTATATATTGTATGGGCAAGTTTTCGTAATGGTTAATCCATCTTTGATCACTTTCAGAAGGCTATCCATATGATGTTATAGTTACAAGACGTGAGAACGAGGGTTTTGGTTTTGTGATAATCTCATCAGTGACGAAGGCTGGGTCCACGATAGGTGAGTTCATAGGTATGTGTCACCAGTTTTAGTTCTTTTATTTCTTAGTTAGAGAGCACTGTTAGAAATTTGATTGTTTTAATCAGTCAGGTTTACTTAATGTTGAATTAACATTTGGGGAAATCTTTTATTCTTAATGGCGGTATGGTATGGTTGTTACATGTTCTTGTCTTCATTGTACATGTACGTATGTTTCATTTTCAGGATTTCATTTATTTGATTGGAAAGAAGTAAATACATGTATATTTTCGTGTTGATATTCAAAATCAAATGACATCGTTTCCAGAGGATTGGGCAAGGCAGTTCGGTCATTAACAAGACCAGTTAAGGATGTTCGCTGCCAATGAAAAAGTATTCAAACTTTTTTTCTAACCACTCTTTTTTGATTCCAAAATACAACACAAGACATTTGAAAACAAGATAAATATAGGGTAGTGTGCATTTTTTCAAGCTACAGGCCTCTGAATGAGACCTCTGAGCACCATGTTTTAAATTTGGTAAAATTAATTTAATTTTTAATTCTTTGAAACATACCTGTCTTGAGCAAACATACACCTAGAATGCTTTCAAAAGTCATAATATTTACGTAACGCAGACTATTTTGGACCAAAAGCATAGAAAAATTTGCAACTTGGAGTGGATGACAAAATTTTACGATTCCTTTTCCAACCCTACCCCCATACTTGAAAGTTGGAAAAAATCAATATTTTGAAATGTGCCAAATTCATATTTGTTGATTCAAACTTTTTCTTGTATTTTCACACAACATAGAACTTGGTAATAATGTTCGAATAAAAGAAAGAAATATATAGGGTAGTGAGCATATAAGAGAGAACCAACAACTTGAAAATCGCCATTTTCAGCCTTTCTTCGGCTGTTTTGTTTCTAAAAGCCCATTTCATAAAACCACCTAAAATTTTAAAACCAGCACACGAAAGACACAAAGACTGACTTAGAAGACCATGTACACATACACTGCTGCTAAAATAAACATCGGACTAGTGCAATTAATTTTAAGATGTGTAATATTCAAGTTTAATCTACCCTACCCCCTAAATTTTACTGACAACTAAAATTTTCTGAAAAGTTGCAGAAAATGGGGTGAAAAAATGAAGTTTCTTAGATTGACAATTTTCATGGCTCATTCAATGCATATCATCAAAATGTATCAAAATATAAAATATTAGGAAAATATCTGCAACCGTTTACGAGATATTCAAGAAAAGAAAAACCGGAAGTTCCGAAATGTCAAATGTTAGCAGCGAACATCCTTAAGTCTACTGTATATCCTTCATACAGTTTGATCATGAAACTATTTCTAGAGCCATTCTTCCTCTTTCACTGATTTAAGAAAAATAGTTATTTAATTGTGAAAGAATGTTCTATAAGTACTTTAATCTGCCTTGGGCGGTAGGCTTGCCTAGGAACACTCAACAAATGCTCTAAAGCTTTATGTGCAAAAAAGACAATAAAGTAGTCATCCATCTTTGCAAATGAGCCGCCCCATGGGAAAACCAACAATCTGCATGGGCGAAAACAAAGGTGCAGATCAGCTTCGCGGTTACCGCGAAGCTGATCAGCGCCTTTGTTTTCGCTACTCGGATAGTACAATTCCTCTTCTTCTTAAATCCGAAATTTCAAGCTGCTAGCCCTTGTCTGTAACTGTACAGGCCGATTTATGTCGGACCTGGTTGGAAACCCCGAAGACCGGTATTCTCGCGTCGTGGCTCAAATGATAGGAAAGAAAGAGATGAAGCATTGAAGACAATTTTTAAATTCCGTATAATTATCATAGACATGGTTAATGAATTTTCAGACAGACCAAGCTTTAGTAGGCTTACAATGGAGGACCTTTTGAACAAGAAAAACTTGTATCCGTGGATCGGTATGAAATACTGACAGATTGTACCCCACCGCTCTTGTGCTGCTATAGAATGATTGTTTATTGTTCAACACTTTATAGAATACTTAACAATATGTTCTGTAAAAATAATTTTAGAAGAGAATTTACTTGAAAAGGGGAAAAAATAGTTCCGCCTACAGCTTTTTTGCTGTAATTTCTCAAGGCTGAGGGTCGAGGCTTCACTTTCACTTTTGAAAGTTCTTAAATAAAATTTTACAAAGAAATATAGAAAAGGAAAACTATTTACTGAGTATGTAAGAACAGCCTGTATGTATTCTATAATGTGTTAATTTCCCTGCACAGCAGGTCGACTAATCGCTTTACAGTTGAAATAGTGGCAGCACGAGTACTGATCCCTGGTGAACCCCTTGTTATTTCACAGTTCAATTTATTGTTATATTTTGCCGAGATGTGTTATCATGTATTGTGAGGTTATGTAGTGTTTTGTTAGTGTTTTGCATTTATGATAGCGGAAATGTAATGTTTTACATAGGATTTTCAAGCCTTGATTGTATCTGATTAATTTACTATGCAGCTCAAAAATTGAGTGGTGATATATTGACTCTATTTGGCCCCCAGACATGACCATAGCTTTTGACTGGGATTTTAAGCATCAATTCAAACAAACAAACAAATAGAAAATTTTTCATATGACATAAATGGGAGGGTGGTAGTGGCCGAGTAATGTTGGGTAATAAAACAGTTAATCTATGGTTATTTTGATGCAATAGCCAATGCTATGCCTGTCTGTGGTTTGTGCCATGACTAGTTTATAGAGATATGGCTTTTGAAAATGAATTTACATGATTTATGTTGAAGAAGTGTTACTTGTTTGTGCTAAATTTTGTCTGTTCCAATTTGAGCCGCGTTGTGAGAAAACCGGACTTTTGCGTATGCGAAAACAAAGGCGCAGATCAGCTTCGCAGTAAATGCGAAGCTGATCAGCGCCTTTGTTTTCGCTACTCGGATAGTACAATTCCTCTACTACTTATAGCCAAAATTTCAAGCCTCTAGCCTGCTTCTGTGACTGTACAGGCCAGTTTGTGTCGGACCTGGTCGGAAACCCCGAAGACCGGTTTTCTCGCGTCGCAGCTCATTTGATACATGTCTGTATACCTGCTGTTACAAGTTTTGCCCAATTGTTTTACTACCTGTTATACCTTTTATACTTAAATGTTTATAATACAGAATTTAGGCAGTTGAACTGTGAGAATATCTCATATTGCAGTTTCTATGTTCTTCCACTGGAACCATGAAAACATGATGCAATGTGATATAAAGGGAAGAAAATTTTTGAAAAATGATAATTTTTTGTTCGAAAAATGATAAGATAATCATGTCATGCATGATTTTGATAATAATAGGTGTTTCACTTTTCATTATAGCCCCCGCAAAACGAAGTTTTAGGGGGGTATACTGTTTTCAGCCTGTCCGTCATTCCGTGATTCCGTGATTCCTTCAACATTTGGACATCTTTGCTGAATAACTTAAGTAGCTTTTGCCTGATTTGTTTCAAATTTTCACCACACTTGCACCATCAGACAATACATGTGTGGTATGAATTTAGGGGCCAAAGGGTTAGTTTTGCAAGAGTTATGGGACTTTTTAAGTTTTCCTATAACATGTTTGGCATAGTACTGAAAGTACATACTTTGTGAAATCAACTCCTCTTACAGCTTTCAATGTTTCCTTTTAATATTTTGCTGATATGTTTCAGATATATTGCAGATGTGCATGAACAATTGTCATGCTGAAAAAAATCATTTTTGACAAATTTACAGCATTTTTAACTTAGCAAATTTTCTATAATTGCTTATATTCAATAATGGTTGGTAGTGCATACTTTGTGAAATCAACTCCTCCTAGGGCTTTCAGTATTTCTTTTCAGTACTTTGCAGACATGTTACAGACATATTGAAGATGTGCATGAAGAATTATAATGCTGAAAAAATAATTTTTGACAAATTTACAGCATTTTTTAACTTTGCCATTTTCGACTATTGCTTACATACATACATGTACTTTGTGAAATCAACTCCTCCTAGGGCTTTCAGTATTTCATTTCAGTACTTTGCAGACATGTTACAGACATATTGAAGATGTGCATGAAGAATTATAATGCTGAAAAATTAATTTTTGACAAATTTACAGCAGTTTTTAACTTAGCCATTTTTCAACTATTGCTTACATACAATAATGGTTGGTAGTGCATACTTTGTGAAATCAACTCCTCCTAGGGCTTTCATTGTTTCTTTTTAATTCTTTGCAGATTTGTTCCAGATATATTGAAGATGTGCATGAAGAATTTTTATGCTGAAAATTTTAGTTTTGACAAATTTACAGCTTTTTAAACTTAGCCAATTTTGACCATTTCTGCTTATATTCAATTATGGTTGATAGTACATACTTTGTGAAATCCAACTCCTCCTGGGGCTTTCAGTAATTCTTTTCAATACTTTGCAGACATGTTACAGACATATTGAAGATGTGCATAAAGAATTTTATTGGTGAAAAAATAATTTTTGACAAATTTACAGCATTTTTCAACTTAGACATTTTTCAACCATCGCTAATACACTGAAAAAAAGTTATAAGAGGCCACCTCATATTTTTTCTTCTAGTTCAGAAAGTGAAATACGATCAATTAAAATTCATGATCATATGAATAAATAAATGTCTAACAGTGGCTCTGTAGGTTTCTGCATTCCAAAATGCGTGTTACTTCTCACACAGACGAAGCATGTGTAAAGGTACCCTCATTTCAAAAAGTCACACTTTATTAACATCAAATTAAATGTCATATTGTGACGTTGTGTTTTTACATTTTAATTTATTTGAAAGTGCTACTGACTGCCATGATATAGAATAAAATTTAGTCAAAAGTGTTGCTGCAATAAGAATCTTCGTTTCTGTTTTGTACATGCAAGAAGACAACAACCTGAATAACAGGAATTCAGCTTTTGTATGCAATTTGCATACCATTTTTAGCTCACCTGAGCCGTCAGGCTCACAAGGTGAGCTTATAGTATACCCATGCTCCGTCGTCCGTCCGTCGTCCGTCCGTCGTCCGTCGTCCACCATTTTCAAAGATCTTCTTCTCTGAAACAGCTTGGCCAATCAAAGCCAAATTTTACATGAAGCATCTATGGGAAGGGGGAACCAATGTGTATATAAATAATCCAGGTCACATGACCAAGATGGCCGCCATGCCCATATATGGTAAAAACCCTTCAAAAATCTTCTTCTCCGGAACCACTGGACCGATTTCAACCAAACTTGGCATGAAGCATTGATGACTCAAGTACTACAATGTGTATATAAATCATGACCTTGCGGTGACCTTGACCTATTTTACGGCAAGGTCAACATAGGTCACCTTTGCATTTGAATGGGAAAAATTGTTAAATTGTCATTTAAAGGAAAAATCTTGCAGAAAATGAGCAGTAGGACTGAATATTAATGATTCTGAAAAAAATTGGGCACCAGGGGCTCATCCGCCCCCACCCCGGGGCAATATACATGTATATTACCATAATATTCAAACATCTTCTCCTCTGAAACCGCTTGGCCAATCAAAGCCAAATTTTACATGAAGCATCTATGGGAAGGGGGAATCAATGTGTATATAAATAATCCAGGTCACATGGCCAAGATGGCCGCCATGCCCATATATGGTAAAAACCCTTCAAAAACTCTCTTCTCCGGAACCACTGGACCGATTTCAATGAAACTTGGCATGAAGCATCGATGACTTAAGTACTACAACGTATATGTAAATCATGACCTTGTGATGACCTTGACCTGTTTTACGGCAAGGTCAACATAGGTAGCGTATGCATTTTAATGGGTAAAATTGTTAAATTGTCATTTAAAGGAAAAAAATGAGCAGTAGGACTGAATTTTAATGATTCTGAAAAAAAAAAAATTGGGCCCCAGGGCCTCATCTCTCCCCCACATCGGGGCAATATACATGAATATTACCATAATATTCAAACATCTTCCTCTCTGAAACCGCTTGGCCAATCAAAGCCAAATTTTAAACGAATCATCTGTAGGAAAGGGGAAATAGTGTATATGTAAATACTCGAGGTCACATAACCAAAATGGCCGCCTTGCCCATATATGGTAAAAATTCACAAATGGACTGAAAATTTATTTCAAGGAAAAGATAGACCCGATGGGTTGTCTGCCTTTATCCTGGGGCTATAAACGACCATATTATATCAACATATTTTTGTCTGAAACCGCTTGGCCTATCAAAGCCAAAATCGTATACATGTAGCTTCCTTTGATCTTTATCAACAACATTTTTAAAATCGGTCATGACCACCTGACCCAGATGACTGTCATATGCCTTAAAAATCTCCAGTATCCGAAGTCCTATTATCTTGAAACGTGACATGAAGTATTCATAAAATAGGGAAAATTGTTACAAAGTCATATATTTAAAAAGGTACAAATAGGCAATGATCAGGAAAAGGCGCAATCAGATTTAAAAACCCACCCCAAAAACCGAGGTGGGAAAGGTGGTAGCTCGCAACAAATGTTCAAATGGATACAAGATTTATATTTATCAGAGAAATGTTAACCCTGTATGCTGCCTGGCCCATTATTGTATTTTAGACATTACATTGTATTTCCATTCTATTTTCAGGTGCTTTCATGCCTAGGAGCAAGAACTGGCTGAAAATAGAAAATAAAAGGGAGGTCAAGAACAGATGAAGTGACAGATAAGTTTTAATAATTTTTTTGTAAAAGGGGCAATCTGAAATTTAGAAACTAGAAAGATCATACTATTTTAGCTGTTGAAAATGAAGAGGCTTATCAGTCTGTCGAGTAGACTAGAGCAGCTGATCTGCTTCTTTGTTTGCGTTTAAAGTAAATTTAGTGTAGATCTCCTTCAGCACTAGAAAAACTACTATGCTATGAAAACAGCAAAGTGACAGATGAGTCTGAGCAGCTCCACTAACTGGCTACATTTTTTTTAAACTTTGCTATGATGGTATAATATTTCTAGGTTCTATTTTGAAGATTTATATAGGCTAAATATTTAACGATTCTATACATTACCTTTTCTTTATATTTTCAGTTGATTAATCATGCCTAGACGAAAGGGTTGGAAGTGGTCAGAGACAAAAAGGAAGGAATGGAGAGAGAGATTGAGAGCAGATGGCAGACGAAAAGCAGAGACAGAAAGGGGGAAGCAGTGGACGAAGGTAGATGATGGAGATGGAACAGTTATGGATAGAGAGAGACAAGGAACAGATTGTGACGATGATGTGACATTAAGCCCACCCAACGTGGTGGCAGGAAGCCCACCCAACGTGGTGGCAGGAACATCCAACGTGGTGGCAGGAAGTCCATCCAACTTGGTGGCACATGACAAAGGCAAACAAATAAATGGCAAAGACAAGCAAATACATTCAAGGACCTGCAAACAAGCAAATATCTGTCAATTCAAACAGGCAATTATTTAGCTCAACTCACTTATAGCAAATATTAGCTCAAATGTACAGACAGATTTTGATACAGTGTTTCTAGATACTTTTCCTCAAGTTTATGCTGACCATCAGTCAATAGTCATTGAAGAATCATGTGAAAAAGATAGTATGATTTCTTGTCCTCAAAATACAATGCTTCAACAACTTGCTCAGCATAATGAAAATGTTAGCACACAGTATCATTTTAACAATGATTCATGCAGTGAACCCTGTTTAGACAATGATATAGTTAGTTATCAAGCAGCAAGATTACCTGAACCATTCTGGAATGCCACTCATTTGGTATTTGGAAGTTTTCATCAAAATGATGTGAGATTTTCAGAGCATTCAAGAGGATATCAGTGTACATGTAATGCGTTATGTATGTTGTCATACGCACTTGGTCATAGTGTAGATAATAGCTCAATGATAGATAAAGTACTTTGTGAAGGGGATTCTCTGTATCAAATTGTAATAAGCAAGTTGAAAACAGATGGAAAGTTTATTAACCAGCTTTTGAGCTTAGAAGAAATCCCAGATGATTTTGAAGTAGATATAGGAAAATTTGCTTTAGAAAAGTTTCAAGTTGAAAGTGGTGTTCTTCTTGATACTGAAAATCATGGCTTACCAACACTTCACTCTACTTTGCAGTTGGCATTTTCCTCTGTATCATGTGGCCTATTAACTGTTGGTGCAATATGTTCTGCAGTTTTTAAACAGAATGGGTTGTATGTCTTTTTTGATTCTCATTCCCATGGGCAAAATGGACTTTCATCAAGTGATGGTGCTTCCTGTTTAATAACTTTCTCAAACCTGGACGACCTAGTTACATATATATATGCCTTTTATGGCAGCATGAAACTAGAAACTGATACTAATTTGCAGTTTGACTTCCTGCCAGTCCATATTAAGAAATGTCAAGAAGGACAGACGTACGAAGATCAAATGACAAGTTGTATGGAAGGCTATTTCAAAGATCAGAGATTTCGACAGGCTCTGAAAACACAAAGAAATGGCAGTTGTAGACTCAACTCTGAATCAAAGAAAGAATCTTTACTGAAAAAAAGAAAGCAGCGTAATCGCACTGAATATTATAGAACTTTTAAACAATTGGCTAGAAAAAATTCAGCTTATAAAAGGAAAGAAATGGAATCAAAACAGCGTGCAAGAAAAGATCCTGTTTTTAAGGATGCAGAGATTAGGTGTCAAAAGAAATCAAAGCAGCATGCAAGGAAAAACCCTGCCTTTAAAAGGAAAGAAATGGAATCAAAGCAGCAAGCGAGAAAAGATCCTGTTTTTAAGGATACAGAAATAAGGTATCAAAAGGAATCAAAGCAGCATGCAAGGAAAACCCCTGCCTTTAAAAGGAAAGAAATGGAATCAAAGCAGCAAGCAAGAAAATATCCTGTTTTTAAGGATACAGAAATCAGGTATCAAAAGGAATCAAAACAGCGTGCAAGAAAAGACCCTGTTTTTAAGGATACAGAGATTAGGTGTCAAAAGAAATCAAAGCAGCATGCAAGGAAAAACCCTGCCTTTAAAAGGAAAGAAATGGAATCAAAGCAGCAAGCGAGAAAAGATCCTGTTTTTAAGGATACAGAAATAAGGTATCAAAAGGAATCAAAGCAGCATGCAAGGAAAAACCCTGCCTTTAAAAGGAAAGAAATGGAATCAAAGCAGCAAGCAAGAAAAGATTCTGCTTTTAGAATGAAAGAAGTTGCATATCAGAAGAAATCAAAACAGTCAGCAAGACAAAATCCTGCTTTTCTGGAACGAGAGAAAGTGTACCAGAATGTATCTAAACAAAATGCAAGGAAAAATCCGATTGTTCTGGAATGTGAAAGAATCAAGAAACAACACATAAGACAAGAGAAGAGAAAATGTAATGACATTTCTACAATGAATGTTTCGTGCAAAAGATTCAAACATGATACAGAAACCTTGCCTCATAAAACTCACCAGAAGGCATTTAAAACTATTGAAGAGACTATCAAACAGTTTCATTTAGATATATCTATTGGCCCCATATACATTTGTACATGTTGTCATCAAACATGGTTTAGAAAAAGTGTTTCAATGTTAAAGAACACTCATATTCCAGAAGAAAGTAAAAGGCTGTATTGCACAGATTACATGTCTGTAAATAATGAAGAATGGGTTTGTCATACTTGCTTGAGTGCATTACGAGAAAGGAAATGTCCAAAATTATCAGTAGGTAATGGCTTCAAATGGCCAAACAAACCTGTAGAACTAAATTTGCATCAGCTGGAAGAAAGATTAATAGCACTTCGCATTCCATTTATGCAGATTAGGGAACTTCCACGTGGTGGCCAGTACTCCTTAAAAGGAAATGTTATCAATGTGCCTGTTGATATTCAGCCTACTATCAACTGTCTTCCAAGGCCAATGGATGAAAATTTTACAGTTGCTATTCAGTTGAAAAAGAAACTTTCTTATAAAACGGTTGACTTTAAAGAAAATGTTAGACCATTAAGAGTTTTAACTGCTCTACATTGGCTTATGAACAACAGCAAACTGTACAAGAACTCTGGCATAGTAATTGATGATGACTGGTTTCAGGAAGTTACTGAAAGTGCAGAGGAAACAGTCAGAGAGTTTTTAGGAGTTTCAAGAGAACAAACTAATGACAAACATAGCATGGATAATGAAAAGCAGGAACAAATCACAAGTAAAAAGGACACTAATGCACCAGCTGATTATGATTCTGATCATTACAGTGAAATAGATGCTAATGACCATGTTGGCAATATAGATACATTAGTGGATGATGCAGATATTGACAATAAGTGTGACAAAGTTTACACTTTTGCACCATGTGAAGGACAACATCCTTTGAGTCTATATAATGATAAAGATGCAGAGTATTTGTGCTTCCCATCCATTTTCTGTGGACAAACACCACCTAGCAAGGAAGAGCGAATTGTTCCAGTTCATTATAGTGACATTGTTAAATGGGAATTGAGAAGTGTTGACAGAAGAGCTGCACAGTCAGTTCCAAATATATTTTTTAAACACAAAAAGCTACAGATGAAACAAATCAGTGATAAAGTCAACTTGGCTGTTAGAAGATGTAAAAAGCGAGGTCAAAAAATAACTGCAGCTGAAGCTAGAGATTCAAATTATTTGGACAAACTTGTAAACCTTGATGAAGGCTATTATATCTTTCGCCAACTGAGAAATTCTCCTGCCTATTTAGAAATGCGCAAGAAAGACATTTTTGCAATGATTAGGCAACTTTCTTTACCTACTTGGTTTATGTCATTGTCAGCTGCCGATACTAGATGGACAGATCTATTGAAAATGTTAGCAAAATTGAATGATGGTATTGAATATTCTGAAACAGAATTAGAAAGGCTTACTTGGCAAGAGAAAACAAAGCTAGTTCAGAAAGACCCAGTTACATGTTCAAGGTACTTTGATCATAGGGTTCAAGAGTTCATCAATACAATTCTAAAAAGCAGTTCTGAACCAATTGGAAAGGTACTTGACTATTTTTATAGAGTTGAGTTTCAGCAACGTGGCTCCCCTCATATTCACATGCTTGTTTGGGTAGAAAATGCTCCAACTCTAGAAACAAAGTCAGAAGAGGAAATAATTGAATTTGTTGATCAATATCTTACCTGCAGTAGTGATAATGAGAAAACAGCAAATCTTGTTAACCTTCAAAGTCACAAACATTCTAGAACCTGCAGAAAAAAAGGGAAACCAATATGTAGGTTTGGATTTCCATTGCCACCATTGCCGAAAACTATGTTGCTGTATCCGCTTGAGGAAAACATTGACAAGTACAAGAAAAAGAATGTAGAGCTCCAAAAATCAATGAATGAGTGTAAAGAAAATGAAGATATACCATTTGATGAGTTTCTAGAAAAAATTGCTAGAATGGACTTCGAAGATTATATTTGTTGCATAAGAAGCTCATTGAAAGCACCAAAGGTTTTCTTAAAGCGAAAAGTGAAGGAAATGAGAATAAATCCATTTAATGAAAACATACTTCTTGCCTGGAAGGCCAATCTTGACATTCAGATTGTTCTTGAGCCATACGGTTGTGCTTCATATATAGTTGGTTATATAAGTAAATCACAGAGAGGTATGAGTGCACAACTTGACGCAGCAGCAAAAGAGGCTAGAAGAGGAAATCTTGACCTAAAGAAGCAAGTCAGGCATATTGGGAATGTATTTTCTAACTGTGTTGAAGTCAGTGCTGAAGAAGCTGTTTATCTTGATCTGCAAATTCCTTTGACAAAATGTACCAGGGATATTGTTTTCATCAACACATCTATACCAGAGGAAAGAATCTTTCTGTTGAAGCCAAAAGCTGCTCTTGATGAGCTTCCAGCTGAATCCACAGATGTAGAATCTGAAAATGTAATACAGAGGTATTCTAAAAGACCCAGGCAGCTTGGGAAATTATGTTTAGCTGATTATGTCTCTAAGGTTGACATTACTTATCCAAAAGGAAATAAGTTTTCAGAGAAAGTTGATGACACTAATGATGATGACAGTTTTGTCAATATGTCTGGTGATGAAAGTGATGACATCTTTGATGATAACATTCAAAGTTCAGACCTGTTGTTTGAAGCAAAAAATGGAACAAAGTACAAGAAAAGAAAAGTACCAAGAATAATAAGGTATGTAAAATACAACAGAAAAAGAGACCCAGAAAATTACTTTAGAGAGCAGCTCATGCTTTTTGTACCTTGGCGAAATGAACAGAAGGATTTAATAGGTTCTTTTGGAACATATGAAGCTCGGTATAACTCCGTGCAGACATCACTCGTGTCCAAAAGAAATGAGTATGAGCATCATGCTGAAGAGCTTGAGATTGCAAGACAAATGATGGAAAATGAGGAAAGGGACTATGATCAAATTGCACCAAATGCAGAGCAAGAAAATAGAGAAACAGAAGAAGAAGGGCCAGCAGAATCAGAAAAGTTTGTTTGCTTTAACCCAAGCAGAGTTGTGGAGCAGAGGCACTATGACATAGGAATAGAATTACAATCAACTTGCTCAGTGCCACCAGTAGAAACAAGTGGTATCTTATTACCAGATGATGAATATTTACAACTACTCAGAAGTCTTAATTTGAGACAAAGAGAATTCTTTAACCATATTGTTCACTGGATAAAATCCAAAGATGAACCAGTCTATGCTTTTTTAACAGGAGGTGCAGGTGTTGGTAAATCAGTTGTCATTCGAGCACTTTATCAAAGTCTGTACAGACTGTGGAATTTGAAAGATGGAGAAAATCCAGATGATAAAAGAATTTTACTGTGTGCTTACATGGGCTTTGCTGCATTCAATATAAGTGGTCAAACCATTTCCTCTGCTTTCCACAAGAAAATGTATCAAAAGGGCACAAATCATCTTTCAGCTGATGAATTAAACACGTTCAGAATTAAGTATAGACATCTGAAACTTGTCATTATTGATGAAATATCAATGGTAGGGAACATGACATTAAATTTTATCAACATTCGCTTACAGCAGCTCATGGGAACAAAAGAAGTTTTTGGTGGTTTAAGTGTTATTGCTGTGGGTGATCTGTACCAGCTAAAGCCAGTAGGTGATTATTTGATAAGTCTTGATTTGAAAGTGGGAGCATCTTCACTGGGACAAAACTTGTGGAAAGAACTCTTCAAAATGTATGAATTGGTTGATGTCATGAGGCAGAAAGATGACCTTGCATTTGCACAACTATTAAACCGACTTCGGTTGAATGAAATGACAGAGGAAGACAAACAAAAGCTGCAGGCACGTGTTGTTGACCATGAAACTGGTGACTATCCAAGGGACGCCCTTCATTTATTTGCGGAGAATTCTTATGTAGACCAACACAATGACACTATTTTGAGTCAGTTGCCTGGAGAAAAATTTACAATACCATGCCATGACATTGTTGTCTCATCAAACATTCCTGCTAAAAGGCAACAGTCCCTGATTGATGGGCTTCCAAACGACTATGGGAAAACAGGACAATTGAAGAAGTCATTGACAGTAGTTGTTGGAATGATTGTTGTTCATACAGCTAATGTAGATGTAGAAGACGGTTTAACTAATGGTGCTACGGGTGTTGTGAAACATGTTGACTTCAGGTGGATGGAAGGAACAAATAGACCTAGCATTGTTTGGGTTTTGTTTGATGACCCTCGAGTTGGTAGGGCAACACGTGAAAAAAACAGGAAATTCTACAACTCTAGCATTCATTCAGACTGGACACCTGTATTTGAAACACAACGAACATTTATAGTGAACTACAAAACATTTCAGAGAAGCCAATTTCCGCTGACACCAGCTTCAGGTAAAACAGTCTACAAAGCAGAAGGAGCTACAGTAGACAAGGTAGTTGTTGATTTATCCCAGAAAGATAGAAAGTATAAAATGCCACATATGCACTATGTTGCATTCAGTAGAGTGAAAAAGCTTGAGGACTTATATATATTGAATATGAATGAAAATACTCTGGATGTTGATAATGATGTGAATATAGAGATGGAAAGGCTACGCAGAGAAGCTGCATTAGAGCTCTGTTATGTTCCTCTGTATAAAATTGGTGCTGGCAAAACCAAAATTGCATTCAACAATGCTAGATCCTTGCATAAACATTTTAAGGATGTTGAATTTGAAGCAAATGTGTTGGCAGCAGATGTCATTGGATTTGCTGAAACAAGATTATGTAGTAGGGATGAAAACATACATTTTGCCCTCAAACGGTTCAGACTTATTAGGCTTGATGACACAGTAAAAGAGACTCGCAACAGGCCATATCATGGACTTGCATTGTATGTAAAGGAGTATTTGCAGATTCAGAATGTCGTGAAAATGCAATGCAAGTCATTTGAGTTCATATTCACTGGCACATTCAGCAATCAACAAGGTTATGTTCAAGTTGTTGTGTTGTACAAATACCCAAAAAGTTCACAGACTGATTTTAGAAAGGATATCCACTGTCATCTTAGGCCGGTTATTGATCTGAATGCTAAGTTAGTCATATTAGGTGACTTCAACACACAGATAGATGGTGCCAGTACAGGGTTTGTGGATTTTATGGAGAAATTATTTGGGTGTATGCAGCATATTAAACAATGTACAACAGACTCTGGATCAGTGCTAGATTTGATATTTTCAAATTCTGAAGGGTTTTGCGATGTGATCGAGGCTTATTGGTCTGATCATAAAATAATATATTGTGCCATAGACAAATAAATAATGGAAAGGTGGTGCAGAACATGAATAAAGTACAGAACAACCAGTGTAACCCCTTTTGAGACAAATAATAATGTTTCTTACGTATAATGGCAACTTCACAACCCCCAGAAGATGAAAAGCTGAATATGTGATGACTAAATATTGTTATTGACTAAGATTAGCTACTAAAGGTGTCTTTAAAACTTTCCAACTGTTGTATCATTACAGAGTAGAGAAACCTTGTCCTTGGTATATGAAAAAGAAAATCAAGAGAAAAACGGCAAAGGCGTAACCCCACTAAGTATTAAATTCGGTGGTTTAGCAAAACTTGGGGTTGCCACCATATTTTTTTTTTTTTTTTCAATTTTTTATTTTTCTTTTTTTATATATATGTGTGTGTGGGCCTAATTGTATTTTTTTGTAGTTGTAACAATACATGTACATCCATTTATATTCATGTCAGGTATTGTTTCACTATGGGTTCTTACAATTATTTCTCAGTGGAATGTTTGATGTACTGTATCTGCAATAATTTATTTTGAATTAGCTCCTTAAATAGTGAGTATGGAGGCCTAGTGGTAGACCATTAAATCTTGAGTGAGAGCCCTCATGCTGTGGTGTTATATCTTTGCAAAAGAAGCTTTAATCACAAAAGTATTAGTCTAGTACTCTTCAAGCAGTTGGTCTTATTTTTGGCATAACTGGAAAGATTTTGTCAGGGATGTTAAAACTCAACTCCAGCAAAAAGGACAAAATAATTGTTTTATCATTATAGTTAGGGAGCAATGAGATTCAAAAGTTATGTATTATGAATAACACATTTAAAATATTTGTTAGACTATGATGAAATACAGTTGTAATGGTGATTATGTATAATTTGTTTGTAATGAAACTGAAAAAAAAAAATGTATTCTTAAATAAGATGAAGAATGAAAGAGACTGTGACTATAACATATGATTTTTTAAATAGAATTTGAAATAAAAAGTAAAATGCTTATTTCAGGTAAATTAAAACAAGCAATTACATTGCATTGTTAAGGATTCATTGTATTGATACGGTGATGAATGATGTAACAAGTGCTTTATAGTTTTATATAAATGTGTAATAAATGTTTGGCAAGAAGACATGCTTTTCAGTATATCTTGTTACAAGACATTATTGTATTGCATAGTGATGAAAAGTGAGTGGGAGTGATATTTCTGATTTTGAAAAATCTGTATACATGTATTGACGGATGGTTGTTAGTTTAGGACATATTCTCATGTTGCTCCACAAAAGTATTGTAACTCAGAGCTTGATTCGATAATGATTATAATGTACATAAGTAATGGCCAAAAGTTTTTATTATTTGAAAATATGCATATAGATTTAAATGAAAATGTAGAACTGGAAAAAGCTAGATTTTGCATACAAGCTAATGCCTAGCAACAAGTTTATGAACAGTAATAATGTGACATTACTGGAGTTATTTTTGATGTTGTGGTCTAGGCCTAGTATAATTCTTAGATTGTGTTAAACTGTACCTTTACAATGATTTTTACAAGGTATCTATTTTAGCCACAGAAATGTTCTTGCATATGTCCAGTTTTGGCATGTTTTCTGACTCTTAATGTTGTAAACACAGTCTCATTACTTCTACATCTACTTTAAGATACTAGATTAACCAAGATTCATAGTTGATTAAGTTTCTTCATCTTTTTGATTCACTTTTCATAATGTTGTTATTAAATTAAGTAGCTCTTATTGATGTAATACTTTTGTGTTTTAGTAATAAGGGTCTAAGTTAAATAGATTTTAATGGATGAACTTTAGGAATCAGTGTAGTGCAATTAAATGAATAAAAAATATTAGATAAAAAAACTAGTTGTTTTCACTGAAACTCCTTTTGCAGCAGCTAATATGGCTTATTTGGATAACACTGTTAAAATTATCACCATTTGTTGATTCTGACCTGTTGATTACAAAGTTGGGTATGGCAGGACAGAGAAGTAGAAGGTATTAAAGCAATGATCAAGAACTGGCACAATGGGAACAAAGTCTAAAAGAATCCCATGTGATAAGCAGAGTCAAATGTAGTGGCTTTTTCTTAAAGGTAACCAAAATCCACACCAAACCATAAACTAGAGAGAACCACAGCAGAACTTCCATCTTTGAATGCTCAGCAATATAATTTTTACTGTGACTAGGCTTTAATTAGTTTAAGAGTTGTCTAACTTTGCACTTAAAATAAAGGGAGGCACCAAGAGTTAATTAAGGTGGTTTCATCAAAGTTGGTCAATTGATTTTATTCATGTTTTATATCCCACTCAACATCTAAGGGCATATGGAGGTAGAACCTCTTTTTAAAGTCTAGAAGCCTGGGATCAAACCCAGGATCCTGAGAAACAGCTTAACCAACATTACACAGAGGCTTTGGTTGACCAAATGTCCTCCCAGAACAGTTGATAGCCAGCTATTAGGGTCTTATATGTAAGAACTCAGGTGAGCGTTTACAGGACCAATGGTCCTCTGGTTGTTCTTCTCCAGTTGCGTTATTATCGGCAGCATGGCATTGAAATCTTCAGCGATTATTTAGGTCAAATACTAGACTCTGATAAACTTTGAAAATTCAAAAAATCGTCCACAGATTTTGTTATTTTATTCGTTAAAAATTGGCATTGAAACCGGAAGTGTGCGGCAGCCTTGACATGTTGGTCCTCGAAAATGGTCTCAAACAGTTCAGTCGAGTTATATCTCTCATTTCCAGGCCTCATCAAGTGAATTTAACAGGGGTCAACATGTTTAAGAGGCACATTTATGAATTTTCCAAAAAATCTCAAAATTGGTGATTCTTAAAAATGAATTAAAATTCTACCAGTAGAGAAAATTCGAATGTTTGATGTTTTTCCGAGCCGTAACAACCCTTTTGATGACACCCGTTCCTAATTTCAATAAATGGTGTGCTGCATCCAATTTTTTATTTAAAAACATTGATTTTTGCATTTTTACTCCAAAAACGCTTTTAGTGAAAGAAAATTATTTCTTAACACTTTGGAACTTTACTTACTTGAAAGACACGTCTTTCGGCAAAAAATCGTGCAATTTTGAACATGGCTTAGAAACAAAAAATGAGTTTGAAAAGTGGCCTCTTATAACTATTTTTCAGTGTATACAATACGGCTGGTAGTGCATACTTTATGAAATCAAGTCCTCTTAGTGCTTACATTGTTTCATTTGAATTCTTTGCACACTTGTTCCAGATATATTTCAGATGTGCATGAAGAATTCTTATGCTGAATAATTTATTTTTGACAAATTTACAGCTTTTTTTAGCATAGCCAATTTTTGACCATTTCTCATGATAAATAATGATCAACAGTGTACTGTAAAATCAACAATAATTTTACTCCCTGAGCTTTTCAGTATATTATTTAATACCTTACAGACATGAGTCAGACATACGGAGGATTTTCATGAAGGATTATAATGCTCAAAAGATATTTTTGACAAATTTTCTGCATGTTTGACTTAAAGGCCTTCAAGTTATTGGCCTTAGATAATTTTGCGGGGGGTATACTGAAAGCCTTGCTTGCAGCCAATTTCTAGTTTTAGTTCTTGTTTGCACAAATGCTGTGTTTTTGCATGGCATGATTTTTTGCATATTAAATTATTGATAGCCACAGCAGGAGAAAACCAGACTTTGCCTATGCGAAAACAAAGGCGCAAATCAGCTTCGCAGTAACTGCGAAGCTGATCAGCGCCTTTGTTTTCCCTACACGGACAGTACAATTCCTCTACTTTCTAAAACCAAAATTTCCAGTCTCTAGTCATCTGTGCTTGTACTGCTTGGTTTGTGTCAGACCTGGTTGGAAACCTCAAATTATTGATACCCACATCATGCCCCAACTTGTTTTATGATATGTTTTTCAACATACCATATTCATTCTGTTTAGCGAACAGTGCACTTAGGTTTTTCAGTTACCTTCAAAGCTATTCAAGTAAGAAAACAACCAAAGTCCCAGGTGTGCACTTATTGGTGCATGTGCTCTTATTAGAATGAATATGGCATGCACAGGACATTTTTTAAACATATCTTGTGCTCTGATAAGACTTGAAAGTAAGCAGGCTGATAAGAAGAAACATGTCTTCTGTAATTAAGCACATTTATTTGCCTCTAAAATTGATAGGTGAATGTTTTGCAATGCCTACATTGATCATGTTTTAGTACCGATACAAGTTCCAAAACCCTTGTCAGAAACTTCAAAGGTAGGGCTTTCCAGTGATGAGGCTCATTTGAAGAAGGAGAAAAATTCCATCTGTCAAATTTTGAGTTGTTAGTTGATCTGAAGATGTTGGTTGTTATGGTGATGTTGGTTGCTATGGTAATGTATTGTTTCAGGTCGTATCCTCGAGAACAGCCCGGCGGAGCGATGTGGTCAGCTGCACGTTGGGGACCGAATCTTGGCCGTGAATGGAGTCGATATATCTCATTTACATCACGAAGACATCGTAAATATCATCAAAGAATCTGGCTACAGCGTAACATTAACAGTTGGTCCACCGCAAGGTAAATATATGGGCTGAAAATTCATATTATTTTGGATGCTTTGATATTGATAAATAAAGCAGGCTAGGCTGAGCGTAACTGTTATCATAGAGCCACGTGTCACCTTTTGGTGGTTTTACAATGAAAAAGATAAGGAGTTTAACTGGATTTCGATTGTCATGGTGCTGTTGCAAAGGTGCAATTTCATCAAGGTGTCTGACTGTCATTTCATGTGTATGCTATATCACATGTAATAATAGTTGCTTTCTGGGTCTTTCGTGGTGTTAAGGTCTTGTAAGATACATGTGTACATACATTTTCACAAGTTTTCAATATGTTTCTATATACATAGAGTATTTCATTACTATTTATATTTCAGATGATTCATCAAGTAGTGCTTCCAATTCTCAGAGGGTAAGTTTATATTTTAGAAAAGGATAAATGGCTACTTCATGAACAAACAAAAAAAAAACACAAAAAACAGAATTTTGCTTATGTGAAAACAAAGGAAAGTACAGTTCCTCTTCATCTTAAATCCGAAACTTCAAGCCTCTAATCTTATGTGGCTGCACAGATCAGTTTGTGTCTAACCTGGTCGGAAACCCCCGAGACCGGTTTTCTTGCTTTATGGCTCAAATGTAGGATTTCTAGATAAAAAGTTTCACCTTATCTTAGGGAGTACAAACCTGCTTGATGAAATTGTAAGGTTAAAGGGGTGTTGAACACCTTAACTTGGGCTCCATCAAATAGCATTATTAAGATGTGTATTCTTCAGTCCACAATTTTTAGCTCGCCTGCAAGAAGTGCACAGAGCTATTGTTGTCACCTCGGTCGTCCGCGTTTACGTAAACTTACGTGTACGTCCGCATCCGCGTCACACTTTCGGTTAAAGTTTTTAGAACTCTATATCTCTTGAACATGTAGATGTATCAAGTTGATACTTTGCATATTGGTAGATACTGGTCTTAAGTTTTATGCAGTACCATCATGACCCATCCAGGGTGACCTTGAGGTCAAGGTAACAGACTTAGAAATTTTATGTTAAAGTTTTTCATTAAAGTTTTTAGAAGTCTATATCTCTTGAACATGTTGATGGATCAAGTTGATACTTTGCATGTTGGTAGATATCGGTCTGAAGTTTTATGCAGTACCATCGTGGTCCACCCTGGGTGACCTTGAGGTCAAGGTCACAGACTTAGAAATTTTATGTTAAAGTTTTTCATTAAAGATATAAGAAGTCTATACCTCTTGAACATGTTGATGGATCAAGTTGATACTTTGCATGTTTGAAGATATTGGTCTGAAGTTTTATGGAGTACCATCATGACCCACCCTGGGTGACCGTGAGGTCAAGGTCACAGATTTAGAAATTTTTTGTTGAAGTTTTTTGTTAAAGTTGTTAGAAGTCTATATCTCTTGAACATGTTGATAGATCAAGTTGATACTTTGCATGTTTGTAGATATTGGTCTGAAATTTTATGCTTTTACGACCCACCTGAGCGACCTTGAGGTCAAGGTCATGGGTCATAGATTTTGATAAATTTAGTGGCAAAGCACAAGTCAGGCAAGCTACGCTGTTCTGCGACAGCTCTTATTGGGACGGAGCCACCGCTTCCTGGGTTGTAACTATCTGGGGAGTTAATTGATCAGTTTGTGTAAAAAAACAACAACATAAGACTGACATGCTTATCTTAATCTTTCATGTTTTATATTTTTTTTCCCAAATCTGTTTTCAGAGTTCACAGGGTTCTGGGGGTATGGTAAACACAATGGCCAAGCCTATGATGAATGATGTAGATAGGAGGATAGACTTCCAGTCACCTGGGTACCGTTATTCTCCGGCACCACCCACCAAGGATATGAGGAGAGGTCTTCCAAATCAGGTATATAGTTTTATATAAAAAAATGAGAGAACATTTCAGGAAATGATTAAGGATGTAACAATTTCTAGAAAGGATTTAAGAAGTTATTTACAGGCTCTCAGAGAATATACAGTGCAATATGTTTGTGTTGAAATGGAAGTTTCAAAGTTTGTATTGCATTCCTGAAATTGGTTTTAGGGCATAACACCTATTATTTCCACTATTCTGGATGATATTATTTAAAAAAAAAATACTCAACTACTTAAATCAACTTACTACCGATAGGCATATATTGCCATGACTCAAGAAAATTGGTCTTTGGGTGTTCCGAAGGGTCTGACTCAAACCGGCCTATGCAGCTACAAAAGAAAGCTAGAATCTTGAATTTTGGGTAAAAGGAGAGCAGGAATTGTACTATCCGTGTAGCAAAAACAAAGGCGCTGATCAGCTGTGCAGTTATGCACAGCTGATCTGCGCCTTTGTTTTTGCATTGGCATAAATCCGGTTTTCTCATGATGCGACTCATATCAGCCTCACATAACGCGCATATCAGCCTCACATAATTTTGTTAACAATTCTAGGATATCCAAGATGGACAGATCTACCGTGTGGACTTGAACCGAGGTCACCGAGGGTTTGGTTTCTCTATTCGAGGGGGTCAGGAGTTCAACAATATGCCACTGTTTGTACTGAGAATAGCTGAGGGTGGGGCAGCAGACTTGGATGGAAGGCTCAGGGTAGGTTAATATGTGGAGGATTCTTGATGATGTTGGATACTATGAACTGTATTTATTAGTGACAATATATTTTGACTCTGTGGGACTTAAATTGATTTTTGGGATGAATTTTGAGTTTTTCATATTTTTGCAGATGATTGCAAAGAGGAAATGTTAAATACACAGTAATTGATATTGTAACAGCTGTGTCAGATTGCTGAAGCTTTGCTTAGATGTTCTCATAACTGTTCAGGATGACATACTTGACTTGGGGAAGAACTGTGTGATAGGGCTCACCTACAGAAGAGAAATGAATGAGCCTCCTCGTGGGAAAACCAACAATGTGGTTCCCGAACAGGTCCGACACAAACCGACCTGTACAAGCACAGAAGCAGGCTAGAAGCTTGAAATTTCGGATTGAAGTAGAAGAGGAATTGTACTATCCGAGTAGCGAAAACAAAGGCGCTGATCAGCTTCGCGGTTACCGCGAAGCTGATCTGCATCTTTGTTTTCGCCTATGCAGATTGTTGGTTTTCCCATGAGGCGGCTCAAATTTTAAAAAGGTTGATCTGTTTAATTACATGTAATGAGCTTTTCAAGTGTGTCAGTGTGGTTTACATGTTCACTTCTTTTCTACTTTTAGGTAGGCGATCAGTTGTTAGAAATCAACAGTTTCTCCACGGACAACATGAACCACTCAGAAGCCATAGACATTATACAGAATGGTGGGCCGACAGTCAGGTTGCTAGTAAGACGAACAGGAAAACCACCACCTAGTTTTGGTAAATCATAGCTTCATATCTGAATCACTCACTTTGCTTGAACCTTAGGCTTGCTGAATTCATTTTTTCTTATTAGCATTGAATGAGAGACAACAAATGTTTAGGATCCAGTTGAAAGTAACTTATTGCTACTATGTCTGAGGCTGGCATTTGAGCCGCCTTGTGGGAAAACCAACAATGTGGTTTCCGAACAGTTCTGAGACAAATCAGGCTGCACAGTCTCAGAAGCAGGCTAGAAGCTTGAAATTTTGGATTTAAGAAGAAGAGGAAGTGTACTAACCGTGTAGCGAAAACAAAGGCGCTGATCAGCTTCGCAGTTACTGCGAAGCTGATCTGCGCCTTTGTTTTCGCCTATACAGATTGTTGGTTTTCCCATGAGGCGGCTCATATACCATCATCACATGAGCCTGGCTGCTTCCTTTTGACAAAAAGCAATAAAATGATAGAAAAATAAATTATGTTTCATGAAACTCAACACTCACTGTATACTGTAAATCCGGTAATGTTCGCGAGAACTTAATTTTCGCTAATATTCGCGAATTCGTTGCCTCGCGAAAATAAAGTTCTCGCTAATAAAGAATTACTGTAAGCTTTATAGACTGCACGAGTACTCGATCGCGAATTCAAAGTCTCGCTAATAATTGGGAAATAGAAAATTCGCGAAATAAAAGTCACGCGAAAATTTCCGAACTTACAGTACTCAGTGTAAACTTGCACTATGTATGATTTGCCATTTTAATGTGTACTGCTTTTAAAACTTTGTCATCACATTTTCATTCTAGAACCGTCCCCCTCTCCAGGAACGAGATACCCCACTGGGGGCCCCATGTCTAATGGCCCCATAGGTCAAAGTTCACCGTACCTTGGTCGTCGGAATCTCAACATGGACAGAGAAGAACATGTCTATTTCAACCAGCCACCTAATAGGACTTACCTGAACAACTGAAAATTTAATTAAGTTTCTTTCTGTTTTGGTCAACTTTGATATTAGTGTGAAGGGTACTAAATTCCAGCTAAGGGGTCCTGGAATCAGTCTGATCTGGCCCTGAATACCCAGTCTGAGGAAGACTTGACTACATGTGTATCAGGAAAATATGGCGCACATAAATTGTTCTCATACTGGAGAAAATGGTCAAATATAATTGAGCCGCCTCGTGAGAAAACCAACAATCTGCATATGCGAAAACAAAGACGCAGATCAGCTTCGCGGTAACCGTGAAGCTGATCAGCGCCTTTGTTTCCGCTACTCGGATAGTACAATTCCTCCTCTACTTAACTCCAAAATTTCAAGCTTCTAGCTCTTTTCTGTAGCTGTACAGGCCGGTTTGTGTCAGACCTGTTCGGAAACCACATTGTTGGTTTTCCCACGAGGAGGCTCAATTATTGATACAAGAAATCTGGTAAAATTTAAATGCAATTGTGGAAAAAGATTTCACAATCATGTGGACAGGATTCTTCTTTAAGGGGTCGTAGCAATTTCTGAGCTAGGCAGATATCTTACAGTCAGTCAAGGGCAGAATTTATTGTATGAGGGGAAATATGCTGACTGTGAATGGGAAATAAGCTAAATGTGAGTTTTCTGAGGTTTATGTGGATATAGGCCAGACGGAGTAGGAAAGAGAAATTAATGTTATGGGAATATCAGGGATGAAAGTTGTAATGTCTCAAATTTAATTCAGATTTTGCAAACTTTGATTGATGTCTTTGCCCTATATTCTCATTCCTGACTGTAAATAATGATTTTTTTTCGCAAAATTCAATACATACATAGGGTACATGCAATTATGCCAAGAGGATAGCTTAACCAGAATAGAAAACTTCATTTTTCTCCTGAATAAAATTCAGATTTAGATTACACATCTAAACTTAACATACTCAGTTTGTCAACTTTGACGTGATTGGTATTTGAAATAAGACCTTCTTTTTTGGGACAAAATTCAAACTAAGTTGAATTCTTGATAATGCTTTGAAAGTTACTTGAATATATACATGTAGAATTGTTTGTATAATCAGGGAAAAGATTGTAGTCAACATTAAACTAAGAGATATATGTTGAAACTTGCCTTGTGCTATTATTATTCATTGTCAATGATGAGCTATAGTGCCAAATGTGCTCATAGAGCTTGAACAGTTGTAAAATGGCAGTCTTATTTGTGTATTATACACGTACCTAATGTAGGCATTATAAGTGTGACATTCTTCACCACATTCACCATATAAATTATTTGCTGGTTCCCAGCTTACAGAAAATCGATATTGGAAATGCAGGTAACCAAAACCACCCTGACCTCAAGGTCAGGGTGGTTTTGGTTACATTTATTTCCAATATTCACTATTGCTAAGCTGGAAACCAGCTGATAATGCAAAAATGGTAAATAGATAGAATAATAAAAGTTCACATGTAGCTGCGAGATATAGGAGTTCTGTTACAGAATATGAATTTTTATACAAGAAGATTAATTTTGCATGTGGGGTATTTTGTCTTAGGGTGAAACAGGATTTTGTCTTTACACTTATGCACACAAGTTCCAAGA
This sequence comes from Rugalucina vietnamica, assembly GCA_964017185.1. NCBI lineage: Eukaryota > Metazoa > Mollusca > Bivalvia > Lucinida > Lucinidae > Rugalucina > Rugalucina vietnamica. The sequence continues at coordinate 35,873,657 of OZ024875.1, forward strand.
AGAGTGTTTAATGTTGCATCAAAGAAATGTTTTAAACAAAAAATTAGCCACATCATGAGAAAACCGACAATGTGGTTTCGACACAGGTCCGACTCAAACCGAGCTGTACAAGCACCAAAGATGGCTAGAGGCTGGAAATTTTGGATTTAGGAACAGTACTAACCTTGTAGTGAAAACAAAGATACTGATCAGCTTCGCAGTTTTTGTATATGCAAAATGTTGGTTTTCTCATGACGCGGCTCATATGCCTTTGATGTGGCATGAAAAGCCTGTGTTAAGTCTATGCAAAACATAACGACAATGCATGATATTATGAGATTTTACACATATTTCAAATGTAAGAGCCAGACCTGTGATTTAAGCCAACAAAACGGCCAGTATTATAGAATTAAATTATTTGAGCCGCGTCATGAGAAAATCAGATTTTTACCTATGCGAAAACAAAGGCCCAGATCGGCTGTGCAGTAGCTGCACAGCGGATCAGCGCCTTTGTTTTTGTTATACAGATAGTTCAATGTCTCATCTACTTATATCAGAAATTTCAAGCTTCTAGCCTTCTTCCTTTTTCAGGCCAATTTGTGTCAGACCTGGTCGGAAACACCGAAGACCAGTTTTCTCACGTCGCGGCTCATTTGATGTTTGCTGTAATATTAGAAGCTTGCACTATTATAATCATAGGAGCTTGTAGATTGATTTCAAATTTAAAATCATGTTGCATACCATGTTTACAAACATTTTTTTTTAAAAGCAGAAAAAAACTAGGCTTGTTTAAGGCCATTTGAAAGGTTGTGTCTTATGCTTTTTAGGCGACATGACTCCATCATTTTCTTGCCTTCTGGGCAATATGAGCCGCGTCATGAGAAAACCGGATTTTTGCCTATGCGAAAACAAAGGCGCAGATCAGCTTCGCGGTAACCGCGAAGCTGATCAGCGCCTTTGTTTTCGCTACACGGATAGTACAATTCCTCTTCTACTTAAATCCGAAATTTCAAGCTTCTAGCTCTTTTCTGAGCTTGTACAGGCCGGTTTGTGTCAGACCTGGTCGGAAACCCCGAAGACCGGTTTTCTCACGATGCGGCTCATATACAAAATGCAAGAATAACTGTAATTGTGATTTAAGATAACCATAATTTTCAGATAGCTGAAAAATGTTGTTAGTTCAGACAAAGATTAGCTGAAAAATGTTGTTAGTTCAGACAAAGATTGAACATTGTTCTGTTTCTAGCCTTCTTGTACAACTGTAGAGGCTAGTTTGTGTCAAATTTGGCTGAAAACAGGTTCTCTTGTGGATTGGCTCATTACGAAAACTTGCCCATGCAATATACAGAGATTTTTTAAGCTTTAAAAATTGAAAAATTTCGATATTTTTCTTATTTTTGCTCGAAACATAGATTGTGGGTACACGTTAGAACCGCCTCGTCGAGGCGGTTCTAACGAGTACCCACAATCTATGTTTTGGAGCAAAAATAAGAAATATAGGTATACCCCTACATACCCCAGTTTTACGAAATAAAAGTGGTGTTTAAGGGGGTATTCATTGCACGGACATGTTTTCCTGATGAGTTATTTGCCAAAATCTGTGGGTCGGAAAATTTAAGAGTGTTGTGCAGTATAGTTATATTTGAAAACTAAAGAAGTGCAATTTACATTATTTTATGAGCATATATATCACATTCACTGGTTGTTATGTATACCATATTTTTAATCAAGCATATCTTAAGTTTTTAGATGCATACATTTTATAGACTAGAGTGTTGTGAATTGTGAATCTTGAAAAGCATAATGCTTTAGACTTTAGATTTTAGATAATATATTCTGTCTCAAATTCTTCATTCAATCATGAAGCAAGAAAATATTCTATTCATAAGGTTGGGCAACATGTGTTCATTACAGTATGTAGATTCAGTAGATGGAATTGTTTTTCATTATTCTTGAAATTGGGACATTAATATTGGATCGGTTTTGTTAACGTTGAAGGAAACGGACCTATCTACTACTAAATGAACATAATATAGCCCAGTTATCGCACTAATCATTGATTAATGTTTTCTGACTGTTATGCACATATGGGTAATGTTATTTAGGCAGCTTTTGTGTTAGTGCAATTACATTTGAGTGTGTAGTTTCATGGCATATAGACTATGGTCACATTTGAGCTGCTTCATGAGAAAAACAGATTTTTACCTATGCGAAAACAAAGGCGCAGATCAGCTTCGTAGTTACTTCGAAGCTGATTAGCGTCTTTGTTTTTAGCTCACCTGAGCCGAAGGCTCACAAGGTGAGCTTATAGGATGGCCATGATCCGGCGTCCGTCCGTCCGTCGTCCGTCGTCCGTCCGTCCGTCGGCGTCCACAATTTCAAAGATCTTCTTCTCTGAAACCGCTTGGCCGAACTAGTTGAAATTTTATGTGGAGCCTCCTTGGGTAGTGGCATTTCAAGTTTGATCGCGAAATCCAGGTCACATGACCAAGATGGCCGCCACGCCCATATATGGTAAAAACACTTCAAAAATCTTCTTCTCCAGAATCGGTGGGCCGATTACCACGAAACTTGGTATGTAGCATCGGGGACTTCAGCCCATCATAGTTTGATAAAATGATGACCCTTGGATGACCTTGACCTATTTTACGGCAAGGTCAAATTTGGAAACATAGGCTTTTACATAGGAAGAAGTGAAAACTATGGATTTTTTGAAAACTATTGCAGCCTGAGGCCTGAAAAGTGGTAGATGCTAACAACTAATGGAGTAGATGAAGGTATGTGATTAATATAGGTCAAGGTCATCTCTTGACCTTGGCCAGTCTGTTGTCCATACACACTTTTCAAAGATCTTCTCCTCTGAAACTGCGCGGCCAATCAAAGTGAAATTTTATGTGGAGCATCCATGGGTAGGGGAGACGAAAGTTTGATCGCGAAATCCAGGTCACATGACCAAGATGGCCGCCACGCCCATATATGGTAAAAACCACTCAAAAATCTTCTTCTCCAGAACCGGCTGGCCGATTTCCACGAAACTTGGTATGTAGCATCAAGGACCTCAGCCCATCATAGTTTGATAAAATGATGACCCTTGGATGACCTTGACCTATTTTACGGCAAGGTCAAATTTGGAAACATAGGCTTTTACATGGGAAAAAGTGAAAACTATGGATTTTTTGAAAACTATTGCAGCCTGAGGCCTGAAAAGTGGTAGATGCAAACAACTAATGGAGTAGATGAAGGTATGTGATTAATATAGGTCAAGGTCATCTCTTGACCTTGGCCAGTCTGTTGTCCATACACACTTTTCAAAGATCTTCTTCTCTGAAACTGCTTGGCCAATCAAAGTGAAATTTTATGTGGAGCCTCCTTGGGTAGTGGCATTTCAAGTTTGATCGCGAAATCCAGGTCACATGACCAAGATGGCCGCCACGCCCATATATGGTAAAAACACTTAAAAAATCTTCTTCTCCAGAACCGGTGGGCCGATTACCACGAAACTTGGTATGTAGCATTGGGGACTTCAGCCCATCATAGTTTGATAAAATGATGACCCTTGGATGACCTTGACCTATTTTACGGCAAGGTCAAATTTGGAAACATAGGCTTTTACATAGGAAAAAGTGAAAACTATGGATTTTTTGTAAAGTATTGCAGCCTGAGGCCTGAAAAGTGGTAGATGCAAACAACTAATGGAGTAGATGAAGGTATGTGATTAATATAGGTCAAGGTCATCTCTTGACCTTGGCCAGTCTGTTGTCCATACACACTTTACAAAGATCTTCTTCTCTGAAACTGCGCTGCCAATCAAAGTGAAATTTTATGTGGAGCATCCATGGGTAGGGGAGACGAAAGTTTGATCACGAAATCCAGGTCACATGACCAAGATGGCCGCCACGCCCATATATGGTAAAAACCACTCAAAAATCTTCTTTTCCAGAACCGGTGGGCCGATTTCCACGAAACTTGGTATGTAGCATCAAGGACCTCAGCCCATCATAGTTTGATAAAATGATGACCCTTGGATGACCTTGACCTATTTTACGGCAAGGTCAAATTTGGAAACATAGGCTTTTACATAGGAAAAAGTAAAAACTATGGAATTTTTTGAAAACTGTTGCAGCCTGAGGCCTGAAAAGTGGTAGATGCAAACAACTAATGGAGTAGATGAAGGTATGTGATTAATATAGGTCAAGGTCATCTCTTGACCTTGGCCAGTCTGTTGTCCATACACAGTTTTCAAAGATCTTCTTCTCTGAAATTGCGCGGCCAATCAAAGTGAAATTTTATGGTGAGCATCCATGGGTAGGGGAGACAAAAGTTTGATCTCGAAATCCAGGTCACATGACCAAGATGGCCGCCACGCCCATATATGGTAAAAACCACTCAAAAATCTTCTTCTCCAGAACCGGTGGGCCGATTTCCACAAAAATTTGTATGTAGCATCGGGGACCTCAGCCCATCATAGTTTGATAAAATGATGACCCTTGGATGACCCTGGCCTATTTTACGGCAAGGTCAAATTTGGAAACATAGGCTTTTACATAGGAAGAAGTGAAAACTATGGATTTTTAGCTCACCTGAGCCGTCAGGCTCACAAGGTGAGCTTATAGTATACCCATGCTCCGTCGTCCGTCCGTCCGTCCGTCGTCCGTCGTCCGTCGTCCACACTTTTCAAAGATCTTCTTCTCTGAAACCGCTTGGCCAATCAAAGCCAAATTTTACATGAAGCATCTATGGGAAGGGGGAACCAATGTGTATATAAATAATCCAGGTCACATGACCAAGATGGCCGCCATGCCCATATATGGTAAAAACCCTTCAAAAATCTTCTTCTCCGGAACCACTGGACCGATTTCAACCAAACTTGGCATGAAGCATCGATGACTCAAGCACTACAATGTGTATATAAATCATGACCTTGCGGTGACCTTGACCTATTTTACGGCAAGGTCAACATAGGTCGCCTTTGCATTTGAATGGGAAAAATTGTTAAATTGTCATTTAAAGGAAAAATCTTGCAGAAAATGAGCAGTAGGACTGAATATTAATGATTCTGAAAAAAATTGGGCACCAGGGGCTCATCCGCCCCCACCCCGGGGCAATATACATGTATATTATCATAATATTCAAACATCTTCTTCTCTGAAACCGCTTGGCCAATCAAAGCCAAATTTTACATGAAGCATCTATGGGAAGGGGGAACCAATGTATATATAAATAATCCAGGTCACATGACCAAGATGGCCGCCATGCCCATATATGGTAAAAACCCTTCAAAAATCTTCTTCTCCAGAACCGGTGGACTGATTTCAACAAAACTTGGCATGAAGCATTGATGGCTCAAGCACTACAATGTGTATATAAATCATGACCCTGTGATGACCTTGACCTATTTTACGGCAAGGTCAACATAGGTCACCAATGCATTGGAATGGGGAAAACTTTTAAAATGTAATTTAAAGTGAAAGTCTTGCAGGAAATGGGAAGTAGGACTGAATATTAATGATTCTGAAAACAATTGGACCCCAGGGGCTCATGTGCCCCCACCCCGCGGCAATATACATGTATATTTCCATAATATTCAAACGTCTTCTCCTCTGAAACCGCTTGGCCAATCAAAGCCAAATTTTTTGTGAAGCATCTATAGAATAGGTGAATCAATGTGTATATAAATAATCTAGGTCACATGACAAAGATGGCCGCCATGCCCATATATGGTAAAAACCCATCAAAAACCTTCTTCTCTGAAACCAATAGACTGATTTCAAGGAAACTTGGCATGAAGCATCGATGGCTAAAGTACTTTAATGTATATATAAATCAGGACCCTGTGATGACCTTGACCAAGTTTATGGCAAGGTCAGCATGGGTTGCCTATGCATTTGAATTGGGAAAACTGTTAAAATGTCATTTGAAGGGAAAAGCCAGCAGGAAATTGGCAAATGGACAGAATATTGAAGATTCAGAAAAAAGAAAATGGCCCAAGGGCTTCATCTGCCCCTGCACTGGAATAAAATACCATAATATTCATACATGTTTATTGGTATATGCAGCAGATCTCAGGTGAGCGTTTACAGGACCATTGGTCCTCTGGTTTGAAAACTATTGCAGCCTGAGGCCTGAAAAGTGGTAGATGCTAACAACTAATGGAGTAGATGAAGGTATATGATTAATATAGGTCAAGGTCATCTCTTGGCCTTGGCCAGTCTGTTGTCCATACACACTTTTCAAAGATCTTCTTCTCTGAAACTGCTTGGCAAATCAAAGTGAAATTTTATGTGGAGCATCCATGGGTAGGGGAGACGAAAGTTTGTTCGCAAAATCCAGGTCATATGACCAAGATGGCCGCCACGCCCATATATGGTAAAAACCTTTCAAAAATCTTCTTCTCCAGAACCGGCAGGCCAATTTTCATGAAACTTGGTATGTAGCATTTGGGACTCCAGCCCATCATAGTTTGTTGAAATGGTGACCGTATGATGACCTTGACCTATTTTACGGCAAGGTCAATTTTGGAAACATAGGCTTTCACATGGGAAAAGGCGAAAACAAACTGTTGCAGCCTGAGACCAGGTGACAGTTGCTAGATGCAGACAACTAATGGAGTCAATGAAGGTAAGTAATTAATGAAGGCCAAGGTCATGTTTTGACCTTGGCCCTATGTCATTTAAATATCAAAATTAAAATTATGGTTTTCTCAGAAATCACTGGGTTTGGAAACTATTGCAGCCTGAGACCTGAAACTTTGCAGATGCAGACAACTTATGAAGTCAATCAAGGTGTGTGAGTATTCAAGGTCAAGGTCATTTCATTATGACTTAATACTCCAAGATCAGGCTTCAGGTGAGCGTTCTCAGGACCATTGGTCCTCTGGTGCTTTTATCTGATTGAGAACCACAAAGGTACCGTAAAACTTCTATTAAACGCCTGAGTTTTTATTATAAACAGTGTCGTTTTTATAGAAAGGGATGGGTGTTTATTGGAGGCTACACTGTTGGGCAACATTCAAGCATTCATACATAGGATCTGAAATTATCTGCAGTCCTCGATCTGCCCAAGACAGGGCTTTTGTATGACCTTTTATTCCTACTACAAGACAAAAATAAATGGACATGTGTTATATGGTTAAAGAGCAAAGTTAGGAATTCACCTCTTTAACGTAGGATGTTTTTCAACATTTCAAAGTGGGCATTCCAAAACTCACAGATAAAATGGCTATTTTTTACATCTAAATCGGGGGATGGGCATTTTTTTTAGAGTTTGGGCGTTTAATAGAATTTTTACGGTAAATGTATGCTGGACAGTGAAGATTGAACAGGCTGATCTTTGAATCTTTTCTGGGTTCAAAACTCATATAATTGTATTCATCCTTCAACAACTCATATCAGACTATTGTCACTGTAGAGAGTAATTTAGTCTGAAAAATTCCTACATGAAAAACGTAACCTACAATTTACCGTAAACTACATTTGGGTAAAGATGCAATTTATATATTAGGAGTAAAGACAATTCTGTAAAGATTGGTTTAGAAACATATATAATTAGCTCACCTGAGCCGTCAGGCTCACAAGGTGAGCTTATAGTATACCCATGCTCCGTCGTCCGTCCGTCGTCCGTCCGTCCGTCGTCCGTCGTCCACCATTTTCAAAGTTCTTCTCCTCTGAAACCGCTTGGCCAATCAAAGCCAAATTTTACATGAAGCATCTATGGGAAGGGGGAACCAATGTGTATATAAATAATCCAGGTCACATGACCAAGATGGCCGCCATGCCCATATATGGTAAAAACCCTTCAAAAATCTTCTTCTCCGGAACCACTGGACCGATTTAAACCAAACTTGGCATGAAGCATTAATGGCTCAAGCACTACAATGTGTATATAAATCATGACCCTATGATGACCTTGACCTATTTTACGGCAAGGTCAACATAGGTCGCGAATGCATTTGAATGGGAAAAATTGTTAAATTGTCATTTAAAGGAAAAATCTTGCAGAAAATGAGCAGTAGGACTGAATATTAATGATTCTGAAAAAAAATGGGCACCAGGGGCTCATCCGCCCCCACCCCGGGGCAATATACATGTATATCTCCATAATATTCAAACATCTTCTCCTCTGAAACCGCTTGGCCAATCAAAGCGAAATTTTATGTGAAGCATCAATAGGAAGGGGTAACAAATATGTATATAAAAAATCCAGGTCACATGACCAAGATGGCCGCCATGCCCATATATGGTAAAAACCGTTCAAAAATCTTCTCCAGAACCGGTTGACCGATTTCAACGAAACTTGGCACGAAGCATCGATGGCTCAAGCACTACAATGTATATATAAATCATGACCCTGTGATGACCTTGACCTATTTTACGGGAAGGTCAACATAGGTCACCAATGCATTTGAATGGGGGAAAACTTTTAAAATGTCATTTAAAGTGAAAGTCTTGCAGGAAATGGGCAGTAGGACTGGATATTAATGATTCTGAAAAAAATTGGACCCCAGGGGCTCATGTGCCCCCACCCCGGGGCAATATACATGTATATTTCCATAATATTCAAACGTCTTCTCCTCTGAAACCGCTTGGCCAAACAAAGCCAAATTTTAAGTGAAGCATCTATAGAATGGGGGAATCAATGTGTATATAAATAATCTAGGTCACATGACCAAGATGGCTGCCATGCCCATATATGGTAAAAACCCATCAAAAATCATCTTCTCTGAAACCAATAGACTGATTTCAAGGAAACTTGGCGTGAGGCATCGATGGCTAAAGTACTCCAATGTATATATAAATCATGACCCTGTGATGACCTTGACCAAGTTTATGGCAAGGTCAACATGGGTTGCCTGTGCATCTGAATTGGGAAAACTGTTAAAATGTCATTTGAAGGAAAAAGCCAACAGGAAATTGGCAAATGGACAGAATATTGAAGATTCTGAAAAAAGAAAATGGCCCAAGGGCTTATCTGCCCCTGCACTGGAGTTAAATACCATAATATTCAAACATGTTTATTGGTATATGCAGCTGATCTCAGGTGAGCGTTTACAGGACCATTGGTCCTCTGGTTGCTACAGGGATGGTACAATTCCTCTACTTTCTAAATCTAAAATTTTCAGCCTCTACCCATCTTATGTGCTTGTACAGCCTAGTTTATGTCGGACCTGTTCAAAAACCAAATTGTTGGTTTTATCGTGAGGCGGCTCATTTAACAAAATCATTTCGTTGGCTCGTTGACAAAACCTCGTAACTGCAAAAAAACAAATTTTTCAGGAGAAGCAAAAAACTAAAACTTGTATATAAATGATATATAATTGTGCATGTTTACAAATTGTCGTATATACAAAACTTGATAAATGAAAGCTAGAAGCAGATTCTAATGATGAATTAAAGATTGCATTTATGAGAAATCATACATATGCAACTTTTCATATCTAAAAGATAAAGATTTTCTTGTATTTAAATTTTTTGAAATTGCATATACGAGGTTTTGTCACCTTTTTTCAAGTCTGTTTACCATTTGTAGTTACAAGGTTTTGTAAGGTCATCGAAAAACTAACTTCCCATTGGACATAACCTACAAGGCTTTGTCACAAGCTGAATTTGAATGTTTTGAATCGCTCCATGTGAAAAAACGATTTTTTTTTTAAAAAAGTGCAGTTACGAGGTTTTGTCAACGAGCCAACGATTTCTTAAAAGGTCTATACTGGTTAAGTACCCAGGAAGTGGTGGATCCTGCCAGACATGACTGAAAACTTATTGACTGGGACATTAAACAACACCACATTTGTGGTGTTGAAAAGCAAGTTCTAACAATATGAAACGTGGGAGTATTCATTTCATTATAAGCAAGAGTTGTGTATTAGATTATTCAGATTTCGAGTCAAATTTTATGACTTTTCATCTTTAATTTCCTTTGCAAGTATTTATTTTCATCATTTTAAATTAGAAGCACAGCTTGTACTATAGTATTTAGTCTTTGTGACTTAACATGATTTGAGGTTTGCACCCAGAAAAAAATAACTGAGTGGCGTCATGAGAAAACTCTTAACAGGTTCGACACAAACCGCCAAGCACTGAAAATGGCTATAGGCTGGAAATTATAGATTAAGAAAGTAGAGGAATTGTACTATCCGTGTAGCGAAAACAAAGGCGCTGATCAGCTTCGCAGTTACTGCGAAGCTGATCAGCGCCTTTGTTTTTGCTTTTGCAAAATGTTGGTTTTCTCACGATGCTACTCAACTGATTGGAATGGATCTACAGCAAGCCTGATTGTAAGTTTTTACTGGTTGCAAAGCTTAAATCTTTATTTGGGTCAGATTGTAATTTTGTAAATATTGTACAGTCTTATTTAGCGTAGATAGGCTTTTACATTTAAGCATGGCTGAGGTGCTTTATTTTGTGTACAGCATGGCAAATTCAATGAAAACTTGTCTCTGTCTATATAAAGCCTCATTGTATAAAGCCTCATAACATATGAGCCGCGTCATGAGAAAACCGGATTTTTGCTTATGCGAAATCAAAGGCGCAGATCAGCTTCGCAGTAACTGTGAAGCTGATCAGCGCCTTTGTTTTCGCTACTCGGATAGTACAACTCCTCTTCTTCCTAAATCCGAAATTTCAAGCTTCTAGCCTGCTTCTGTGACTGTACAGGTCGGTTTGTGTCGGACCTGGTCGGAAACCCCGAAGACCGGTTTTCTCGCGTTGCGGCTCATATTACAAGGCACAGTTTAGTTTATAGCTATTTTTGAAGTAGGTCTGTTCTGTTTTGCATACAAGCAGTCCAACATAGACCCCCACCAGCACTGTCTACCATATTATGAATTCCAGGAAGGCCAAGATGAATTTTAAAAGTCCCCAGCTTGGGTTTGAACCCGCACTGGGCACCTGGTAGACAAGCCAATTTCTACTAAGTCTTGCAAATGTGCCTGGTTGTCTTGCTATGTTCAGGTTCTTGAAGTATTCACAGTCTACTTAAAAAAAAAAAAACAAGAGAGAAGTGATACAGATATTGCACTTTCATGTTTTTTGTGAAGCTGAATTTGCCCATTTGGTTCTGCTTATGCTGTATACAAAATAAAATGTACCTTTAGCTACAAGACAGCTTATGCAATCATTTATATCATCACCATTAGTTATGTACACAAAATGCTGTCAGTTGTATACTTTTGCATGTGAAAATAGTCATTTTAGACCATCATTTCTCAGTGCATAATGTATATATACATTATACAGAGTGATATAAAAATACTTTTGTAATGTATAAAAACAATAAAAACACCATATACGACTGTTGTTGTTTTGGTCATTCCCATTCACTGTGGTAAACCAGGGGTCACAGGTTTGAGCCTAGGCTTCTCCGGTCTTTGGAATGAGACTTAATTGTGGCCTTGTCTCCATATGACCAGAGATGTTGAGAGGTATGTTAAATATGAACACCGCTATCCTCTGTGGTGTTAATGAAATGGACATGACAAATATCGGAACTAAAATGTTTAACTCGTATAAAGCTTTGCGTCCTATTTAAGGGGCATAGGCAAACAGTGTAGTCCCAGATATGACACACTGCGAGATGTGCCCCAGCTGCAGCTATTCTGTTTGCATAAAGGAATTTCATCAAAACGCGAGATAAAAAATTAAAATCACTCCCGATTCCCCTAAAATTGAAAGTGGCTTACTCAAATAATACTGATGGGCGAATCCATGGGCCCCTGCCCATTGGGGCCAAAAGAAATGGATGTGCTGCGTGTCTCCAGGCAAAGTTTATACACTGTCGACTGACCATCTGATAGCCTTAGTGGCTTGCTTGGGAAGTTGTATTTTCTGAGTACCTTTTGGATGTCATGACATCACACCTAATTTGGGGTAAAAGTTCAATTAATTGGAGGCAACGTCCCGACATGACCATGGCTGTTGACTGGGAAGCAAAGCAGCAAATAAAATCAAACATACCTCATTAATGGGTTAACAGATGGCCTACTCCTAGCATACATCTTCCTAGCAACTCATTTTCAGACTGGACAAAGTAGTCCCGATATGACCATAGCTGTTAGTGGAATTTAAAAACATGAAGCAACAACTTTTTAAATACCAACAGGATGAACCCCTCAGTTTTTCTGTTAAGCCAGCAAGGTTTTCAGGTAGATAGGCTTTCACATGATGCTAAATGGCAAACTACAGTGGACACTACCTTTAAGAATGTTCCATTAACTTTAATTGAAGTAAAATAAATGTTTAAACCACCCAAAGGCAGTACACCAGTAGTATTTTTTTTTGTTGTTTTTTTAATTCAGTTTTACGCCCCTTTCAAGATTATTTTTCAGCTCATATGAGATGGGCCAATCAATAGGTGGGCAAAAACGGGAGAACCCCCAAGAAAAAACACCTGGCACACCCTCAAGCAGAACTTGGCTTGTCTCACATGTGGCCAGAGCGGGGTTTGAACCGGCACCAGACTCAGCGGTGAACCAGTAGTAGTGTCCATTCTTTCATGGGCCCCTGCCCATTGGGAAATGGTCAAGATAAGCCAAAGTGCTTTCGACCAAATCCTGTATAAATATGCATGTATGACAATTGTATGTACATGTATCATATAATGATCAAAATAAAAGTTTAAACCAAATAGATGGGCTGCATGTGCCTCCAGGCAAAGCTTCTTTGCTACTGACTGACCATCTGATTACTGGTTAACCGCTCAGGTCTGAGCCTGCCCAGGAAAAGTGGTTCATGTCAAACTAGCCATACATATAAGCCTTGTTGGTTTAGTTGGGTGGTTATATTTGAAGCACTTTTTGGATGTCATCATGTCCTAATTTTAGGTACAAGTCCCATAAAATGGAGGCAGCATCCCGACATGACCATTAGCTGTTGACTGGGACATTAAGCACCTATTCAAACATACCATTCTTTCTTGAATAACGCTCTTCTTATATCAGTGTTTAAAGAATGAATATGGCATGAGGCACAACTTATCAACTTTCAGTCATAACACTTTCTGGTTATTAACCAGTACTATGGGGAGTAATTCATGCTCAAGGGCACAGCCCAGAGTTGGCTGGGTTAAAAAACTCTAGCCTCCTAACTAACCATTTGGCAACCATCTAGCAACCAAGCTAGGTTGACTATAGAGGCAGATGAAGAACAGAACAAGTTTTTGTAATGAATTTGTGGCACTATCACATTAGGAAAACTTGCCCATGGAATCAATATACAGAGATTTTTTAAGTTGTAAAAAGGAACATTTTCAGTAGTAAATTTTTGATATTTTTCTTATATGAATTTGTGGCACTATCACATTGCAAAAACTTGCCCATGCAATCAATATACAGAGATTTTTTAAGTTGTGAAAAAGGAACATTTTCAGCAGTAAATTTTTGATATTTTTCTTATTTTTGCTCAAAACATAGATTAAGGGTACTCTAACGAGTACCCACAATCTATGTTTTAAAGCAAAAATAAGAAAAATAGGTATACCCCTGCATACCCCAGCTTTACTATAAAAGTGGGGTATAAGGGGGTATGTATTACATGGACATGTTATCCTGATGAACAAAGCTTCTTGGCCTGATAATGCAAGGTAGTGAATAAAAAGACAGTAAGAACAGCGTGTAACATGCAATAACATTTTATTTATTAATTCCCTCAACACCGTGATAAACTTGATAAATACATAACAAATGTTAACAGTCATCCCAGTTATCAAACATGATTTGTTTGGTTATAACCATGTAACACAGTCTAAATGTAATGATGTAACAGTCTTGTGATCTAACAGTCTAAATATAACAGTGAAACATAACTGAAATAGTGTAACAGTCTTAACTTGAGAAAATTAAGCAGTTCAGACATTTGATTGTTACTAACAATGTGACTGTCTAAATGTAAAGATGTAACACAGTCTAAATGAATGGTTAATTCAAGAATTTTATAAGAGGTTAACACAGTCTAAATGTAACACAGTCTAAATGAAATGGTGTAACACAGTCTAAATGAAATAGTTTAACAAGGTTCTAATTTAAGAGAGTAACTCAGTTTAAACATGATTTATTATAGCAGCTTAACACAGTCTGAATGTTACGGTGTAATGTCTTAATATAACCATGTAACGCAGTCTAAATGTAACACAGTCTAAATGAAATGGTGTAACACAGTGTACAGGAGAAGGTGTAATACGGTCTAAATAGAATGGTGTAACACAGTTCTGATTTAAGAGAATTATGCAGTTCAAACATGATAGTTTTGTTTATGACAATATGAGCCGCATCGTGACAAAACCGGATTTTTGCCTATGCGAAAACAAAGGCGCAGATCAGCTTCGCGGTAACCGCGAAGCTGATCAGCGCCTTTGTTTTCGCTACACGGATAGTACATTTCCTCTTCTTCTTATATCCGAAATTTCAAGCTTCTAGCCCGCTTCTGTGACTATACAGGTCAGTTTGTGTCGTCGGAAACCCCGAAGACCGGTTTTCTCGCGTCGCGGCTCATATAACACAGTCTAATAACATAATTAAGATTGTAACACAGTCTAAATGCAATGGTGTAACAGACTTAAACTAACTAAAACATAATAACTGAAATGTGAGTGTGAATTTTGTTCAAACATTTGAGCCACCTCGTGGGAAAACCAACAATGTGGTTTTTGAACAGGTTTGACACAAACTGAGCTACACAAGCACAGAAAAGTGCTAGATGCTTGAAATTTTGGATATAAGTAGAAGAGGGATTTTACTATCCGTTTAGCGAAAACAAAGGCGCTGATCAGCTTCGCGGTTACCGCGAAGCTGATCTGCGTCTTTGTTTTCGCATATGCAGATTGTTGGTTTTCCCATGAGGCGGCTCATTTTTTTTCATATTCCATCAATTATTTTTGGAGTGGGCAAAATGAATTTGGAAAGAAAAAGATGATTTTCTTTCTGTACTTTATTCAGTGTGGCTTATAGGTATAACAAAATTATTTTACAAGTTTTCCATCATGTCAATAGGTAGGGCGCATGTAAGAAAAATCATCTCAGAGATTAAAAAACGACATTTGAATAACATATCACATTTTTCTACAAAATCTATCCAACAAGTATTCATGTTTAAATCATGTAATCAAAACCTCCTTTTACTACAAAATAATCTTACTATAATTACATTGAGAATATATTATAAATATTACTTTCTGTACAATTATCTGACTAGATAGATAAATAACTTGTACAATCTCAAACATTCAGAGAAACTATGAAGCATATCTTGAGAATAACTGCTTAGGCATATCCTTGAACACAGTGACCAATCAGATGTATGCTAACCATGTAGCTGATTAGTGCCTAAAGTAGCTTTCACTATAGAGTGATATCGATAGTAGTCCAAATTCTAAATTTCAAGCTTAAAGGCATTGTGTGTAGCTCTTTAACACAGTAAATGTCTAATGAGCTTGTCCTGAGGCACAGCGAGGCAGCCCATCTATTTCCCATGGCCCCAAATGTGTTGGGGCCTTTTGGTTTTATCAAATAAAAAGAACGTTTGCTCAAGACATGGCTCAAATATTCACAGGGCCTAACTGTTAATCGTAATTATTGATGCGACGTAGAATGTTAATGCATGCTATTATGAAGTTTCGTATGCGTCGGCGAGATCGTTACGAATGCGACGTTCCACATCCTCTGCCCTTGGACCTTAAGTAGCACATGTTTTGCTCTCGTGAAAACAAACAAAGTCAAGTTTGCAAAATCGACGTCCACTATGATCTGCAAAATTCTTCTATGTTCCCACTTGAAGTCAATTGGAATACTTACAGCAGTTGTGTTTTTCAGCTAATGGTTTAAAAAGTTGACATGTAGATACACTTATTCCACGGAAACTCATTACATTCTTAAAGTCATTTTGTTTTTCTTTGTCTTGGTCGTAAACTAAGAAGTATAACACAGTCCTGTGGGTGTCTTTATTGAAATTTGTATCCAAACGGCTTTGTAAATGCACATTTATTTACTGAGCATGAAAAACAGTAAGATAAGCATCTTTTGTATGCATCGAGGACGAAGGTACGTACTACTAGAATGAGTCATGGAAGAAGTAGCATTTTTGTTGTGCTCTTTCAAAAGTCATTTACGTATATGCAGAAGCATAACGAGTGCCTTTATCTAGCGAAATATTGCATGACGTTTTTTCCTTGGACTACGTGCGTGCACTTCGTTGAGTGAGCTTCAAAGCATATACCACTTTTATTTTGAATGAGGGGGGGGGGTGGGGGGGGGGGGGTTGGAATGGTGTGTTGTACAAGAACAGCGATCAACTATGGTTATTTCATTGCATTAACATTAGAAGAGTCTTCGGGAGCACTTTGAACCCTCGGCCTCGGGCTCAAACAACTTTCTCCAGCCTCTGCAAGTAATAATACAGTCTAAAAACCATGGTTGACCCCTTTAACATCTATCTAAAAATATTTATTGAAGAAAATACATCACTGTCTCCATATCGCAACATTTGCTATTTTACTTTACTGAATCATCGGTCTCATTCTTCCACGATGCATTTCTGTGCCGCATATTAAATTTTAACAACGTCCTCGATGCATACAACAGATGCTTATCTTACTGTTTTTCACGCTCAGTAGATAAATGTGCATTTACAAAGCCGTTTGGATACAAATTTCAATAAAGACACCAACAGGACTGTGTCATACTTTTTAGTTTACGACCAAGACAAAGAAAAACAAAAGGAATTTAAGAATGTAATGAGTTTCCGTGGCAAAATTGTATCTACAGGTCAACTTTATAAACCATTAGCTGAAAAACACAAGTGCCGTAAGTATTCCAATTGACTTCAAGTGGGAACATAGAAGAATTTTGCAGATCATAGTGGACGCCAATTTTGTAAACTCGGCTTTGTTTATTTTCGTGAGAGCAAAACATGTGGTACTTACCGTCCAAGGACAGAGGATGTGGAACATCGCATTCGTAACAATATCGCCAACGCATACGAAACTTCATATTAGCATGCATTAACATTCCACGTCGCATCAAGAATCACGACTAACAGTTGGGTCCCTGTGATATTGGTTATATCTTTTTTCCCAGGGCCTTTCTATAATCATAGAAAACGCTAGCCTCTTCTGGTTAAGAAAAGACCAAGAGCATGACAAAATCATTATTAAAATATGTTTTTATCAAAATAACATGGTCAATGAGCAGTTAAGACTTTTTCTTTATTTATTCTTGCAAGCAGTCAAGCCATGGCCTTAAGCTATATATGGGTTTTACTGGATGTAGTCATACTTTGTAAAGTCGGGTAAGCAGTGTCATCACTCTCAAAACTAAATGACTGGTTAATAACTGATTTCACTAACTAACTCAAGGTTTATCTGCATTTGATGTTAAAATCCGAGTCACATTAAAAAAGATACATGTAATAAAATAGAAGTTCATTGTAATAAACCAATAACAAAAATCTTCCCTCAAATTGTCCCCTAAAAGAGGGACTGTTTAAAAATACTTAAAAAGAAATTAGTATGGTTTACATCAGAGTTCAAACATTAGCTTCCTGCTCTTACACACACGGGATATCCAGAGATATCCCAGGTGACCAAGAAAAACAAACTCACATGAAATCATTAGTCTATAGGATGCAGATACCTGTCTTTGAACAACTTGCCATGAATCAGAATGATCTCTTATTGATTTCATCCGTGCTGGTTGATCTCAGTCGCATTGGTTGTCTCTGAATAACCGGTGTAATAAATGACACTTAAATACATCTAGGTTTCCAACAAGCCCAACACAAATTAGTCTGTACAGTCACAGAGGCAGGCTAGAAGCTTGAGCTTTCAGATTAAAGGAGAAGAGGGATTGTACTATCTGTTTAGTGAAAACAAAGGCGCTGATCAGCTGTGCAGTTACTGCACAGCTGATCTGCACCTTTGTTTTCGCTCATGCAGATCATATTGATTTTCTGATGTGGCAGCTCATGTAATAACATACAAAACATGTGGTTAACAATTTAAACTGGCAAGAAAGAATCTCATTAAATAAATAATCACAAAAAACTTTGATTAAGCTTAACAGTATTTTATCACTTGAGTTGCTTCATATAACATTTTATTAATTTAACTTCGTAACAGGAATTTATTTACATATACATGAGGGCAGAGTCGCAGATCAACAGGCAAATGAATATGTATTATGTTAGCTACGAAAAATGCTGAAGAAGGTCCGAAATGGGACAAATAATGTTTGTTAAGATGTCCTCAGATGATGAATTTATGTTCCATTCACATAATTATTATCAACTTTTCTAGAATTTAAGTCCAACTTTTATCATGCCCTTTTCATACTATGTAACTTTTCTAATTTGGCTTACTCAAAAGTGAGTATATTTAAGCGTGCACTGATCAGCTTACGCATGTGTGGAGGATCTGCAGTAAGATCAGCTATTTCAGTTTTAACTGCTTCTCTGATAGTATCCTAAACAGAAATGATTTGTGCATTTCTCTAATTCAGCATATACAGGTTAGTATCTTGCCATGTCCGAAACTCTGAAGACCATCTTTTCATATTCAAATACATTAGCTTTCAACGATAAACAACCAACATCATCACCTATCTAAACAACTGAGATACACCGTGACAAACCAACAATTTGGCATTTGCACTGTACAATTATGCAGATCTACGTATCCTAAGAACCATCACTCAGCATTTGAGCCACCACATGGGAAATAGGTGAAAACAAAGACGCAGATCAGCTTCGCAGTAACTGCGAAGCTGATCAGCGCCTTTGTTTTCGCTACTCGGATAGTACAATTCCTCTTCTTCTTAAATCCAAAATTTCAAGCTTCTAGCCTGCTTCTGTGATTGTACAGCCTGATTTGTGTCAGACCCGTTCGGAAACCACATTGTTGGTTTTTCCACAAGGTGGCTCATTTTATGGATCTCAAAGGACGCTGTCTTTGTAGCAGAACAGCGTGAAAACTGATCAGAAAGGGTAGAAAAATAGCCTAGGGTGATCTGTTTTCTTCCAATGGCAATGCCACTATGATAGTTAGTCACAGTGCAACTCAAGCTATGCATACAGAACTCCATGCAATGGAATGAAAATAATGTATGTCAAGGTTCCTTACAAAATGACATATTTACTAATAAATAAGTTCAAATTTCCAACCATGTTTGGCAGCCCTCTGACATTTTCAACATTACATAGAGCTCTGTTTACATCAGAATAACAACAATACAAGCTGCTAGATGACAAAACCATACTAAACCTGCATAAATTTGTTTTGTTTGAATTTGTGCTTTATGTCCACAGTCTATAGCTAAAGTCTATAGCTAAAGTCTATAGCTAAAGTAAGGTCGGGACGGTCAGTTATCCTAGCCACACTATTTGAGCTGCCCCATGGGAAAACCAACAATCTGTATATGCGAAAACAAAGGCGCAGATCAGCTTCGCAGTAACCGCGAAGCTGATCAGCGCCTTTGTTTTCGCAACACGGATAGTACAATTCCTCTTCTCTCTAATTCGAAAATTTCCAGCCTCTAGCCATCTTCTGTGCTTGTACAGCTCGGTTTGTGTCGGACCTGTTCGGAAACACATTGTTGGTTTTCCCATGAGACGGCTCATTTTTGACAAACTTTTCAGAGGCACTAATTGAAGAATGTAAAGACTGATTGTCATTCAGACACAGTCAAGCTATAGCAACTGGTCAGTCTGTCTGAACAGCCCCTATCCTACCAAAGACCATAAAATACTACAACCATGTTTTAAACAGTCTTGTGTCAGGTTTTGTCATGTAGCAGTGCAATACTTAAATCAGATATCACAGTATTAACTCTTTCCTGAATCATATACTAAGCTCCAACAACATACAGTGGCAGATATAGGAGGCCTAAGTTGGCTATGCTTATTGGTTTTGTGGTTTAACATACCAGTCAACAACTTTTAAGCCATGCTGGGATAGAGCCACCATTTCATGGGTTTTAACCAGTACTATGGCGAGTTAATGTCTTGCTCAAGGACATAAAACATAACACAGCACCCCACCAGGGCTTGAAACCAAGACCACTCAATTGGAACTCTGACCCTCTACCACTAGGCCACCACAGCCCCCTTTCTATGTTTAGTTATTTCACTAAATACATTGGTGGGAACAATTTTACCACTATGCTATTGATACTTCATGCATAAATTCATCTATAAATGAGCGGCCTCATGAGAAAACCAACAACCTGCATATGCGAAAACAGCTTTGTGGTAACCGCGAAGCTGATCAGCGCCTTTTGTTTTCGCTACACGGATAGTACAATTCATCTACTTTCTAAATCCAAAATTTCCAGACTCCAGCCATCTTCTGTGCTTGTACAGCTGGGTTTGTGTCGAACCTGTTCGGAAACCACATTGTTGTCTTCCCACGAGACAGCTCAAATAAAACTAAAACCATACCTGCCACTGCTATTACCCGATCCAAACAAAACAACATGTTAAAGTCAAAACAATCTAAGGCATTTATATAACAATGTCTGGTTTCAACAGCGTATAAAACTACACTTCTTATTAACTAATAAAGGACAATCACAAACAATTAAAACAGAAACTTTAACCAGCAAAGTTATAAAAACAGATCCATGAATTTGTTAAATAAATAAAATAGTGTTTAGAACAACCTTTATAACAGTCATTGTTTTATAGAGATTCAACAATGTTCCTCAATATGAGCCATGTTATCAGAAAACTAGTCTTTTGCATAAGTAAATGAGCCGCGAAGCGAGAAAACCGGTCTTCGGGGTTTCCCACCAGGTCTGACAAAATCCGGCCTGTACAGCTACAGAAAATGGCTAGAAGCTCGAAATTTCGGATATATCAAGAAAAGGAATTGTACTATCTGTGTAGCAAAAACAATGGGGCTGATCAGCTTCGCAGTTACTGCGAAGCTGATCTGTGCTTTGTTTTCGCATAGGCAAAAATCCGGTTTTCTCAGGATGCAGCTCAAATTTTAACAGTACTGATCAGACAGCAAATAGACACAGTATAAAACTGCATCTGAACTTACATGTAACCATTTGAGTCGCGTCATGGGAAAACCATCAATGTGGTTTCCGAACAGGTCTGACACAAACCGAGCTGTACTAGCACAGATGGTTAGAGGCTGGAAATTTTGGATTTAGAA
The DNA here is from genome assembly GCA_964017185.1 of Rugalucina vietnamica. Classification (NCBI taxonomy): domain Eukaryota; kingdom Metazoa; phylum Mollusca; class Bivalvia; order Lucinida; family Lucinidae; genus Rugalucina; species Rugalucina vietnamica. The sequence goes on from OZ024875.1 coordinate 35,894,777, forward strand.
AGTAGAGCAATTGTACTATCTGAGTAGTGAAAATAAAGGCGCTGATCAGCTTCGCATTCACTGCGAAGCTGATCTGTGTCCTTGTTCTCGCATACGCAAAATGTTGTTTTTCCATGACGCGGCTCCTTTGGATATACTATGCTATCTCTTTTTTTGTACAACCAATATTCACGCCCGGTAAAGTGCAAATTGACCACCGCCGGTGGTCAACGTAAAAAAAGTTGATATACATCCGGTGGTCGTTTTGAGCGTTTCCTGTTATTAGTTTTCGCGAGTTTGGTGGATGTAGAAGGTAAGATATTTTTTGATCAAAAACGTATTATAAAAATCAAAGAATGTCAGGCTATCAGTTTTTTGCCATTTAATGTCTAGCCGAAGTGGTAGTTGAAAAAAATAAACCGTTTAACTGCAATCCTTTCCGGCCCGTTTGATCGGTAGTGAAAACGAAAGTAGAATCTGGTCAAACACAGGTTAAAATGCCATGATCGTGCATTTGCAAGCTTTCTATACCCAATGGTCGTTGCAGTTAGTTAAATGAACACTAAATTAGCTTTTCAGACATAATTTTAAAATATTTCAAGCTTTCCTTTCAACACTTAGATCGATTTTGTACCGGCGGTCAACTTGAAGTTGCGGTGGTCGTATTGATCAATGGGAATTACAATGTAAATTTTCATCGTGAGAGAAAGCCAGAAAAAATGCAACTTGATGTCGTTTTGTGTTAGGGGGCACGGCAACATTAATGGAGATGCATTCTAGACACAACCAAATCCAAATCAATGCCGTCGGTGTCCTCATAATTCAATTTCGTTTGTCCATTAGCCATTCAGGCGCATAGTTTAGCAATATCGGATGTATTTATTACTAATTTTTGGTAACCCCTAACACTAAGCAAACCACCACTTGTCGTACACCACGATCATATTGTCCCGACAATTAGTATGCTATAGAAACATTTTTAAAAGCTTCAACTTGAATGTAAAAAGTTATTATTTCCCTTTCAATACCGGCTGGATATGTGTCAGATGAGGCATTCTAGTTAGAGAATTTAAAACATCTGTTCAGTTATTAATAATTTTTAAATAAAAAAAGAACAAAACAAGCAATTTCGATGCATTTTCATTTTCCATTCTTCTTACTTCTTCTATTGATGGGATATGAAGATTTCTTCAACCATATGATTTTCATCACAATATGTGTAATCTATATTAAACAATACAAATTTTACAAGAACCTAATAATGATAACACTTGCTTTTCGAGCTCATTACAGTTGTCTTATCGACAGGCCTCAATACTTTTGATTTAGTCCCTGTTTTTATGTTTTTCTTCTTAGGAAATCCGAACTTTCCTTTCGGTGTATAGATTTTAGAACAAATTGTCTTTTGTGGTGATGAACAAATAGCTCTATAGGGTGATGAACTGTATTTTGGCTTTTTCTTAGATGGGGATTTGAACGGACTCTGGACAACGTCTTGTATTTCCTGTCCATGCCAGAGATATGTTTGTTTTGTTCGTCAGGTAACGACGCTTGGTTCGTTTCCCTTTAAATTGACCCACCTGGAAACGTATAAAAGAAAACATAAGGTCAGTAGGCGCAACTAGAACTGACAAGGCCAGTTATTCTTCAGCATTAATACATGCATTCATTCTACACTTTGCAGTGGACAATCACGTGATCTTGACTCGTTTGAACTAGCGTTTGGGTTTAATTAGCGAGCCAATCGACTGCTGGCAAAATCCAGAAACATTATGAATCTATTATTCCAACTGCTCGTGACAATGTGATGAAGAGGTACATGCATGTGTATTTTTACACGCCAATTCATCTAGCATTGACAATCTTATTATGACCAATGTTTCTAAATATTTCGTCTGAAATTGATATAAACCACGTGATTATTCACCTTTACATATTCAAAGAATTGATATTGCAAAACAGGAGATAGATTTCATACGCACAATGAACGCTTTGCTTAGTGTTACTCCTATAATTGTCGAATCTGCGAGACTGAGCCTGCTCAACATTAAACAGCAGGCATGTCCTTCAATGCTTTTTAAATTGGTCAGTAAATCATTTCAAAATTGCTCATTTTAAGGTCAAATTGACCACCTAGTTTGCAAATTGACCACACTGTCTAGTGGGTTTTCTTCGAGTCAATGCAAATTATGTACATAAATTCAATGTATCTTGCATGAGGTAGTATTTGTATTGTTGGGGTTACCAAAAATTAGTAATAAATACATCCGATATTGCTAAACGTTAATGGACAAACGAAATTGAATTATGAGGACACCGACGGCATTGATTTGGATTTGGTTGTGTCTAGTATGCATCTCCATTAATGTTGCCGTGCCCCCTAACAGAAAACGACATCAAGTTGCATTTTTTCTGGCTTTCTCTCACGATGAAAATTTATATTGTAATCCCCATTGATCAATACGACCACCGCAACTTCAAGTTGACCGCCGGTACAAAATCGATCTAAGTGTTGAAAGAAAGCTTGAAATATTTTAAAATTATGTCTGAAAAGCTAATTTAGTGTCAATTTAACTAACTGCAACAACCATTTGTTACAGAAAGCTTGCAAATGCACGATCATGGCATTTTCACCTGTGTTTGACCAGATTCTACTTTCGTTTTCACTACCGATCAAACGGGCCGGAAAGGATTGCAGTAAAACGGTTTATTTTTTTCAACTACCACTTCGGGTAGACATTCAACGGCAAAAAACTGATAGCCTGACATTCTTTGATTTTTATAATACGTTTATGATAAAAAAATATCTTACCTTCCACATCCACCAAACTCGCGAAAACTAATAACAGGAAACGCTCAAAACGACCACCGGATGTATATCAACTTTTTTTTACGTTGACCACCGGCGGTGGTCAATTTGCACTTTACCGGGCGTGAATATTTTGAGGTCCTCCCTCTTACATCATGTTGCTTAAAATGTTACAACTCCAGAAGATAAGCTTTCTCATGACACAGCTCATATGTCAACATAATGTCCCAGTGAACTATACAAGACTTGATTTAAAAACTACAAAAATATGAGTGATAATGAGGTTATAAAAGATCAACAACGCATATGATTATATATAAACATAAAACATACACTCCCCTATTAAACTAAACTTGTTAAAATTAACAATAGTCAACAAATAAGATATAAATTATGATCCGAGTTACATCATAAGAACATGTTTTAACAAGTATATAAATACTTACAACAAAGATACAGATCAGCTTGCACATCTGTGCAGTCTAATTTGCACCTTGGTTGTGCTTTGCAAAGAAAGTATCATATTTGATCTATTTAGTACACATTACGCTTAAGTTTTCAAAGTTGCCTCAAAACTGCTCAATAAAATACTCATTAGCCCACACTTAAACCAAAAAGAAGATATAAATTAATAAAATAGGCCCCGAGGTTAAAAAAAAAATTTCATGCTCAGGTCAGCTGAGACCAAAATTTATCCTGCTTATAAATGTTAAAATGCCAACAATTGTTGGCATTTTAACATTTATTAGCAGGATAAATTACAGGCTTTGGTGTTATAACCCTTCATTTTCAATATATTCGGGCTATTTTGGTAGTTATGAGCAGTTTAAATTTTATGCTCAACTGAGCTGAGCATGAAAAAAGTTTTATAACCAAAACATGAAAGGTGATACATTCTAATTTTTCAAACCTTTACAAAATATTTCAAATTCAGTTTTAGTACGCCTATTACGATATTCCAGTGACAAAACTTGTGTAAGATACCAATATGCCAGCCGGCCACTGTGCCATTATACACAGATTGCTTGGAAAAGATGTGGGTGTGTCCTTATTGGAAAATGTGCGCTATTTAGAACAAATACAGTAATTAAGCCCTTGTTTCTACACAGCATTTCACTCCACTATCTCAGCTTTGCAGTAGGTTATATTTTAACCCGGTCTAAAATCTGTAACATTCATTTTCTCCAAATGTGTTTATTTCACTGTACTACAGTTATTAATACTATTAGTATGCAATAACAAATAAATAAAGTTCCACTTTAAGATGTAATTATGACAATTTTCGCTCCTTATTTTTAAATTAAAACGGACAATTGCACTTCCATAACTCTGCACATTTTGAGTAACATTAAATTGTACTCAAAAATAAAATAATGACTCTTATTTCAGAGTAACTATACTTAAGATAAAATAATGACCCTTATCTTAGAGTAACCATACTAAAAATAAAAAAATGACTCTTATTTTAAGAGCAACAGTACTAAAATAAAATTACAATATTAATTTCATTTACTAAATAATCTGATAATAGGACATCTTAAATTTTAAGATTTTCATCACTGAAAGATAAAACCATACAGTAATAAGTGTCCATATGAAAACTATAGTAAACGAAATCAGATTTTACTACCTAGGGCTTGTGCAATCTGAATATGTCCATTTTGTCTAAAACCACTTTAAAATTACACTCAAAACATAAAATCTTAACAAATTGTCGTCATATGCATTCCTAAAGTGGAACTGTGTCTCACTAACCATAAACCATCATTATTTTGGTTCTATTTGTTCTTCATCACTTTTTGATCCTTCCTCAACCGTTCCCGCTACAATCTTATCCGGCTTATCTTGCATAAATGTCTCAGTTTCCATTCTTGATTCTGATTTATCTTCATCTCCATCTGCTTTTGAGTTGTCATCGACGTCAATGTCGGCATCTTCGTAAGTACTGGTTGCTGTCGGCAACATCATTCTCCCTAGAAACGGTTCAGATCTACTTGTTGTCATGTCAATCACCTCATCCTGACCATGTGATAAATCTGATTTATCGAGGTTGTAAGCATACTTACTCATACTCTCATTGATATAAGCGGCCGGGTCACCTCTCTCATTATCAACATCAATGACAGAGATAGAGGTATCTATCCCAGCGCCGTGCTGTCGGTAGTGTGTCTTCCGGTGTCGGTGGAGATTCCAGCTGCGAGAGAAACGCTTCCCACAAAAATTACATTGGTATCGTAAAACATGATTGTAGCGGTGAAATTTCAGTGACTGCGGATCTCGAAAACATTTTCCGCAGGTTCCGCACATATTTGATCCGTCAGAAATCATGACATCATCAGATTCTTTCTCTTTTGATTGGTTAAGGCTTGACTGACTTGACAGCTTCCTCACTGGTGATGTCATTTTGTACGGAGAAGCTAACGGAACATTGAGAATATCTCTGTGTTCAGTCATGTGACTTTTTAAGGCTGAAAGACTTGTAAAAATAAGTTGGCACACATGGCATTGGTGCATTTGAGGCAGTCCATCCATCGGTCGACCCTCCGATGACGTATGAAAGCCCTCGTCCTTGAAATGATTCAACAGTCCTTGACCACCATACAACGAGGCCATGTCCTTGAAATCAGTGGGGCTTGTCTGTTTCTGCGCCAGAGCTTTCATCAGTAGGTGGTGATGTGAGGCACTGTAGGACTGACTGGGACTCAGCAGGGGGTGGGTCAGGGACGTGGGGGAGTACAGGAGTCCTGGGAAAGCTGAGAGGGAGGCCCTCATGGAGTCATAGTCGGACCTTGAACTGCCTGACGAACTGGCTGGATTGAAACCTGAAATCGAGATATGCATCTATAATATGAATTGTTGTTTTTTAATTGTTTGTATTGAGCTTCCAGCCAACAATGTTACAGTCATGTCGAGATGGAAGCCACAGCTTCTTGGGTATGATCCAGTATTCGGAGTCCAAGAGGCCATCACGCTCCCCTAAAAAGAGTGTTTGTTTGTTTTGTACTTTGTTTATTTTGAATGTTAACATCCCAGTCAACAATTTGTTAGTCAAGTAGATACCGCTTTCTGAGTTTAACCTGCATAATATTGAGGTAATGTGCCTTGTTCATGGACACAACCCGACCCCAGTGGGGTTTCAAACCCCACAATCTCTCAATCTGCAGTCTGATGCACTAGCCATTAGGCCACCATCCTCTCTGAAAATGTGTTAGGCTTCAAACAATGGCTCTGAACAAGATGAAACGACAAAAGCAATAAGACTGTAGTCTGTAAAGCTGCTTATTCTGAACTGCATCTTAGTTGTTCACATGGACCTTAATTGTTTTTTGCACGATGTGGTTGATTTTGAATGTAATATGGCTGTTTTGTTTTACGTTAATTTTGGCAAAATGGTAAATTCAATATTCCTGAAGTATCAATCTTTATAAGATCAGAGAATACCTTCAAAATTACATACTGCATGAAGGTAGTTATAATGAGGCTAACATGCTAACTAGGTTGTTGAAAGTTTAAGGACAATCCATCACATGAATGTAAACTAGTTCACCAAATGCAATGAGCCTGTGCGTGAGAAAACCAACAATTTGCATGGGCGAAAACAAAGACGTAGATCAGCTTCGCGGTAACCGCGAAGCTGATCAGCGTCTTTGTTTTCGCTACACGGATAGTACATTTCCTCCTCTACTTATTCCCAAATTTTCAAGATTCTGGGTTTCTTCTGTGACTGTACAGGCTGGTTTGTGTTGGACCTGGTCGGAAACCCAAATTGTTGGTTTTGTCATGCACAGGCTCCAATGATATTCACTAACATTACAAAAACATCAACAATTTAAATATACACCTCATTATTTTAAACTACTCAACATTTACCAAACAAATCGGCTGCTTCATGAGAAAACCAAGATTTTGCATATGCGAAAACAAAGGCGCAGATCAGCTGTGCAGTTAACTGCGAAGCTGATCAGTGCCTTTGTTTTCGCTATGCAGATAGTATGATTCCTCTTCTTTCTTAATCTAAAATTTTCCAGTTTCTATCCATCTTCTGTGCTTGTATATCTCGGTTTGTGTCGGACCTGTTCAAAAACCACATTGTTGGTTTTCTTATGTGGTGGCTCAAATTCTTACCAGAATTTTCATCCTGCTCTTTCTTAACTTCGACCAAGTCCAGATCTTGGTCTTCTAGAGGCTGTACGGTGACTGAATCGTTCCGGCTCTGGGAGGAGCTTGGTCGAGAAGAGTGTCGTGGGCTGGTCTGGGTGCTGCCTATACCCGAAGTGTCGGCGCAGACCAGCTCGTGTGAGTGATCTTTCTTGTTGTCGGTAGCAAGGTCGGTGGGTTGAATCGTCAGTTGTCCAGAGCTGTTCTGTGCACCAGCAGCAATACCCTGTAATACACCATATTTTTCTATAATATGCTCATAGATAAAACATACAGTAATGCTAAGGCCAAAGGTAATAGTAAGTGCACTTGGTGTGCATAACAAAGTGCACATCACTTGCAATGTGTAATAGTAATTAGTGCACTCATGTGCACAAGGGTGTTACCTTTCATCTTATCATGACTGTGCTTCTCACTAGAATTCGAAAATTGGAGAAAAAATGAAGCGTTCCTAGAAATATGAGCCATCTCCAGAGAAAACCAACAATGTGGTTTCCATGCAGGTCCGACACAAATCAGGCTGTACAGTCACAGAAGCAGGCTAGAAGCTTGAAATTTCGGATTTAAGAAGAAGAAGAATTGTACTATTCATGTAGCGAAAACAAAGGCGCTGATCAGCTTCGCGGTTACCGCGAAGCTGATCTGCGTCTTTGTTTTCGCATATGCAGATTGTTGGTTTTCCCATGAGGCGGCTCAATTATTTTTCTGTAATTTAACAATAAATGTACATTACAATACCCTCTAATGCACCATATTTTTCTGTAATTTGCTAACAAATGTACATTAGTGCTAAGATGAGGTAAAAGTGCACTTGGTGTGCATGACAAAAAGCCCTTGCATTGTTTAATACATGTAGTAATTAGCACACTCATGTGCACCAAGGGTTTTACCTTTTTTTGTCTTAGAGGGACTGTACTTCTCATTAGAATTTAAAAATCAGAGGAAAAAATGAAGCCTTCACAAAAGTATATTTAATGCTAGAAATTTACATTACTTTTCTATTAGGGCTTCTCTGAAAAAGCCAAATTGAAACCAGACGACTAAAGGTCCTGTAATGCTCACCTGAGACCTGAGATACATACCAGTAAACTTGTTTGGCTAGAATGGTAATATGCATGTATATAACCCCAGGGAAGGGTCAGAATAACCCCTAGAGTCAATGTCTTATGCAAATCATATAAATTCAGTCCATTTGCCAATTTACTGCAAGTTTTACCCTTCAAATGACATTTTAACAATTTTCCCTCATTCAAATGTGTGGGCAACCTAAGCTAACCCTGCCATAAAATAGGTCAGGGTCATCCCAGGGTCACGATTTATATAAATTTTGTAGAGCTTCATTCCTTGATGCTTCATGCCAAGTTTCAAAATTGCCTCTGGTTCTGAAAAAGATTTTTAAAGGTTTTTGTTATTTATTTATGAACATAAATCGAATGTCCATTTGCTCATTCCTAGCAAGTTTTCTGACATAAAATGACATTTTCCTATTCTTTTTTCCCATTCAAATACATGGGCGAAGATGTTTAAATAATAGGGTCATATACGTGTATATAGCCGTGGGGCAGGGGCAGACAACCCCTTGGGGACAATATTTTTTCATAAACATAAATATTCTGTCCATTTGCCCTTTTCCTGCAAGTTTTGCCCTTCAAATCATGTTTTACAAATTTTACCCATTCAAATGCATGGGCCAGGCGACCTAAGTTGACCTTGCCGTAAAACAGGTCAAGATCATCCAAGGGCCATGATTTATATAACTTTTGTAGAGCTTGAATCCTAAATGCTACATGCCAAGTTTCAAGATCATAGGCCTTCTGCTTCTGGAGGAGAAAATTTTTAAAGGTTTTTACTATTTATAGCCATGGTGGCCATCTTGGGTCATGTGACCTAGATCATTTATATAACTTTTGTTGCCCCTTCCTTAGGATGCTCCATATGAAGTTTGGCTTTGATTGGCCCAGGGGTTTCAGAGAAGATGTTTGAAAATGTGAATGACGACGACGACGGCGGATGGCAGAGCATGGGTATACTATAAGCTCACCGGCTCAGGTGAGCTAAAAAGGTACATGAGCCACTGCATGGGAGAACCAACAATCTGCATAGGCAAAAATAAAGGCGCAGATCAGCTTGGCAGTAACTGCAAAGCTGATCAGCGCCTTTGTTTTAGCTACACGGATAGTACAATCCCTATTCTACTCATATCCAAAATTTCAAGTTTCTAGGCTGCTTCTGTGACTGTACAGGCCAGTTTGTGTCAGACATGGTCGGAACCCAAATTGTTGGTTTTCTCACGCACAGGCTCACATGCTTTTAAAGACATTACATTAGCTAGTCCATGCAGATGCAAAAGTTGCCAGTTACGGTTAAGGCTAAAATGTCAAAGTTTTCTCATAATAGCAAAATGCTGTATATGAGCTATGTCATGAGAAAACTGGATTTTAGCATTTGCTAAAACAAAGGCGCAGATCAGCTGTGCAGTAACTTCTCGGATAGTACAATTCCTCATCTACTTCAATCCAAATCTTAAGCCTCTCGCCTGCTTCTGTGACTGCTCAGGCCGGTTTGTGTCAGACCGGGTCAGAAACCACAATGTTTGTTTTCTCGTGTCACACCTTGTATATATTTTACCTCTGGTTTCAAGGCCTGTTGAGCCACAAGAAAAGTAATGCATAGCTTTTCCACTTCCTTGACTTGAAGAAAGTTGGCCGCAGTCAGTATCTTGTCGGCCGACTTTGAGTCGACTGTGATGTCACTCGAGTAACAGAAGTTGATCAGCTGACATACTGCCTCTTCTTCAAGGTGGTTACGTAATGTGATCTCACTGCACTGCTTTGATGTTGGCTGTTGGAACAAATCCCTAGGAAAAAGAGATATATTGATTATATTCAAAAAGACATAAAATGATGCCCAAAGAACTTATCGCTCACCTTTTCAGCTGAGCTATGAAGGCAACAATTGTGCTCAAATCCTTTAAAATGGAATGGGAATATGAAAATCAGCACTTCTGATTTAACTTTCCACGAAGATAGCAGAATCAACCATTTTCCTGAAGGGCTAATATTCTATGGCTGTCAAGCTTTTATTCTGTTGTATATGTACCTGGTCAGACACCACAAGATAATTGAGCCGCGATGCGAGAAAACCGGTCTTCTGGGTTTCCGACCAGGTCTGACACAGGATCAGGCTAGAAGCTTGAAATTTTGGATCTAAGTAGAGGAGGAATTGTACTATCCGAGTAGCGAAAACAAACATGCTGATCAGCTTCGCAGTTATTGCGAAGTTGATCTGCGCCTTTGTTTTCGCATATGCGAAAAACTGGTTTTCTCATGACGCGACTCAATTTTTCTTGGTATCGAAATAAATGTTTTTGTTTTCAATTTGAAAAACAGTATATTGGTTATGTCAAACCTTTCAGTCATTTACAATTTATACCCAACTGTTTTCATGCAAGTTTACGTAACTGGCAATTTTACGATAGTAAGTGCATATTCTTTCCAATGATATAAAAACAGCGTTTCTTGAGAATAGTGGAGCAAATATGGTTCAAAAAGTAGCCTAGAAATAGGAGTAGGTGGTCTACGGAGTACCACATTTGTTTCTATATAACAAAATGTTCGTCTTGGTCTGTAGTTTTAAAATCCAGCGTTTGCCACCTTGGCAAACCTTGCATAACTCCAGTATTCAAGATGGCGTCCAAGATGGCCGCCGTTTCCTAAAACCAACCCCTACTTCAAAAATGCATCATATTTTTCATGCGTTTGCGGTGTACTGGTATTTTAATGCCCCATTTCATGTAAAAATGATATATTTGTATATTTAAAGTAAAAAACCTGACATTTTAGGTAAAACAGTTGTAAAAATCATGTTTAAATTCACAAATACACGTGCCCAAGGTTTTTCACCTAGGAATGTTTGTTTAATGGCTCATTATCTATGATCAGATCGTTATGTGGCTGCTTTTTTACTTCTTTTCTATCAAATATAATATCTGTAAAGATTTTAGAGAATCAGAAATTGTTTCTTTATATAAGCTTCATGCTTAAAAACAGGTTTTAGACATCCAACCCAACACGACAAAAACAACAAAAAGTACATATTTTCTTATATAAACTATGCTCTTCAATCTTATTTGTTTTTGATTTCGTATACCATAGTTTTTGTCTCAGTCTCAGTTTGTAGCATGAAATCCAGTGTTTGCCACCTCAGCAAAGCACAGGATAGCTCCAGTATTGAAAGTGGCATCCAAGAAGGCCGTTTTAAAAATGAGCCAAATATGTCCCTTGACTTTCATTCAGTAATAAAAAGCTAAAATCAAGTTGTAAAACACTTAGAACATTTTCTTAATGTTATCTTTGTGTGTTTTTCTTGTTAAAACAAAATTTTACCATAACCTTTTTATAACACTATTGTTGGAGTTCAAACCAATCTCTGTGTTAGCTATATTCAATTTGTGTTATAACGAGAGTAAAGTACATAGACATATACCAAAGGTAGTATGAAATGACCATTTGGAGTCCAGCTATGATCAGTGCTATATCCAAAACTATGTTTCTTGAACTGAGTTATATGAAGGTCCAGATGTATTTATTTTAGAAATGAGTGGAATTTTCTTGCCCAGCAAGAAAAAAAGCCACAAAGAAAACTTATTTTCTTGTACATCATAATTAAGCTCCGCAATCTTATTACAAATGTAGTTCAAAAATTCTGGTTCTGCAATTAATATAACTTTGGTGCAGTATTAATCTTACAATTAATACAACCTTGGTGTAGACATGGATGTACGATATGGCACTTTATAAAACAAAATAATACCAAACCATGTTTTATTTCGACACTATAATCATATGTAGGTTCTAATTCCTCATTAACTGATTATGCTTTGAGTATTTATGTACAAGGTTTATGCAAACTGTGGTGCCATAAGAACGGTAAATCCACTTATCAGAGCATTAAAGCAAAAACAGTAGAGAGGTAAAGTCAAACATAAGAAATGATTAGACTAACCCTAGAAGTACCTTCTCATCTACAAAGTATTTTGATTGGAAGAATAATTACTTATTTGTGGCGAGATTTGTGACCTGTTAGAAATGAAAGTAAAGTAAGTGGAAGCTGGTCGATGTTAGCATGCGCAATTGGTGATTGTAACATTGATGTATTTATAAGAGTTGCTGAAGCAACAGGGAAAGGCAATGATTTCAAAGTGCTATACATACATGTACTGATGGACCTTTCAAATGGTGACTTAGTTGCTGCGGGAGCAATATATTGTGCATTAAAAAGAGCTGTTTGCTCAATGGCACATTAGAATATAACATTCAGCTATGACACTGAGCATGCTAAGGATAATTCTGTTTCATTTGAATATGCAGATACAGGTTCAAAGCTAAAGCTAAGTATGAAAGTTCAATAATGAACGAAAATCAAGTTGTAGAGTTATCCAATTAATCACTTTAGACAACTTTAAACACCTGGAGTTTGAAAGCTGGGTTATATAACATAGAATGTTATAAAAACAATCCATATAAAGAGCCTTTTTATCTAATTATGGTCAGAATTATCATTTACGTAGTTATCCACTCAATAGACAAATTTAAATACCTGGCGTTGGAAAGCTGGGTTACATGACATAGAATGTTATAAAACAAACAATATAGAGAAGGTACAAGTAGGCAATGATCAGGAAAATACGCAATCAGAAAGAAATTTCCACTCCGAAAGCCGAGGTGGGAAAAACTAAATTGACAATTAGGTACATATAAAAAGAGCCTTTTTATTTAGTTATGGTCCAAATTATCATCTACGTATTGAAATTGATTTGGTATGAATCAGTGTGGCTAAAGCGCTGAATATGTTTGATCAACTATGCAAATTAAACCAAAGCATTTCAGCTGATGATACACACAGGCTTTTTGTAAATAATAGCAAAAGATACGATAAATTATAAAACTATCGGTATGTTTATAAATGGTATTCTTAGAAACATTGAAATTGTAATTGATCAATCTGCCACCATTGCAAGCCTATCAAGATATTTACTGTACTAGACAAATGGTCGGCTTCAAGTGTGAATAGATTTGCTAATGCTTCAGACATATCGGCTGATAGGCTTCAGTAGACTTGCACCGTCTTTAAGTTGCTTGTAATATTACGTACAAAAGCAGCGATTTCTATTGCATACCCAAGCATGTAGGTCTTGTTGTACATGATCAAATCTGGAGTAGACTCTTTGACGATATACGATTACGAGGCGAGTTTTAACATCAGCACACAAGCTAACACTCCCTCAGTAGAACCGTCCCCTCAGAAATTACGTCAGAAATCAGGGGGTATGCTTATACTGGTAACTTTGACAATGACGAAAAGCCAGTAGATATAAACTAATCAAACATGCAATGACCTCTATCCTTCTGATTGCGCCATTTCCTGCTTGTTATTTTCATTTAGCTTTGTTATCACATTATGCAGGGTCCTGAAACGAATATAGATCTGCACCATCTAGGTGAAGATTTAGAACACTCGGAGGATCATAAGTGGTCTAAGTTCGTAACAAAACAGTTTGTCTTTAAACTCACTGTGCGCAGAGAATGCAATATTGTTGATGGCTAAAAAGCTACCTCGACAGATAACAGTTTCGGGTTTCATTGCCTGAGGTGTGTCTATCATCTGCATATTTGGCGGAATGGGTTGCACTATGTTCAAGAAATGAAATCACCATCAGACTTTAGATTTGAATTGGACAATGAATGATGAAATAAAATGCTTAGTATTATTGGTAACACTATCACTGTAACTATGCTAATGTAAAGAAATGAGTGATGAATACTGTGCAAGCACTATGTGTCGACAACCATACACTGTGATACATAAATGTCAGAAATTAATGTACATATAGTTATATACACAAATGTGCAAACTATCTTTTCAGGCATGTTGACAGAGGAAAATTACCGTGATTCAGATTATTAAAAGGAATTTATGTTGCATCTGTTCAAACATACTCCAGCCCTTACCCCATGCATTTCTAGATTTGTATGCATAATATAATATTGACATTGAAATATATACATGAAATATTTTAAAAAGATAGATCTAAGTGTTTTAGCCTGATGTTTAAACTATTTTGTTAGTAAACAAAGGTTAAAGGACACATGAGGCTTATTTTTCAAAATGTTATCTTCACGGCCTTCTTGGATGCCCTTTTGAAAACGGGAGTTATGCTTGGTTTGCAGAGGCGGCCAACGCTGGATTTAAAAGCTTCAAACCTTCAAAAAGCTTGCAAGACAAAATATTTGGTATATAGAATCAATAACAATCACGATTCAGGAGCCTATAATGTATAAGAAAATATGTATTTTTTGTTCATTTAGCCTTGTCAGTGAGACCTTACTCATTCATATCTAGAATATATATGCATAATGTAGTTTTAACAATGGAAAACACATGAAAATAAGAATAATAAGAACTCTAAGTGTTTATAGCTTAATTTAAGCATATTTGTTTCTAAGCAAAAGTCAAGGGACATATGTGTCTCATTTTTTTCAGAATTGTAAATTTTGACGGCCTTCTTGGATGCCATTTTCAATACTGGAGCTATCCTGTGTTTTACAGAGGTGGCAGACACTGTATTTTTATGCTACAAACCAAGACCAACACAAACACTATGGTATATAGAATCAATAACAAATTAGATTTTAGAGTGTATTTTGTATAGGAAAATATGTACTTTTTGTTGTTTTTTCCGTGTTGGGTTGGATGTCTAAAACCTGTTTTTAAGCATGAATATTATATAAAGAAACAATTTCTGTTTCTATAAAATCTTTGAAAATATTATATTTAATACAAAAGAAGCAAAATAGCAGCCATAACTATCTGATCATAAATAATGAGCCATTAAACAAACATTTCGAGGTGAAAAACCTTGGGCACGTGCATTTGTGAATTTAAATATGATTTTTACAACTGTTTTACCTAAACTGTCAGTTTTTTTTACTTGAAATAGACAAATACATCATTCTTACATGAAATGGGGCATTAAAATACCATTACAATGCAAACACATGAAAATTATGATACATTTTTGTATAGGGGTTGACTTTAAGAAATGGCAGCCATCTTGGACGCCATCTTGAATACTGGAGTTATGCAAGGTTTGCCAAGGTGGCAAACGCTGGATTTGAAAACTACAGAGCAATACGAACATTTTGGTATATAGAAACAAATGTGGTACTCCATAGACCACCCCCTTGAAAGATAGCCCATGATATTTGCTCCACTAGAAGGAATTTAGTCATTTTGATTTCAACATACAGCTCACTGCTCTACCCACCTGAAGTATGGACTGAATGAGGCTAGGACGACCCTGTGGGCTCTGATCTTGGCCGACCCCACTATCAGGACGATGTCACAGAATTCTCCCGTCTCATAGAACTCCTGTAGCCCGCCGGAGACTTTCTGGGCGAGTTGGTCACTGTGGTATCTCAGTGATAGTGGGGCACCAGCAGCCATCGCCAGGGATCATGCATTGCTTTCTCCACCTGTATAATATATGATAACATTGCTGTAAAAGTGACAATTTTTTCTAAATTTTTACGATTTGGGGGACTTTTTTGACCTTTATAGAGTTGCTCACTGTGGCATCTCATTGATAGTTGGCCACGGGCAGCCATCGCCAGGGATCATTCATTGCTTTCTCCACATATGAAACATATTGTAAAATTTACTGTTGTAAAACTGAAATTATTTCCTTAAATGATTTCCTGAAAAATGACATTTTTTCCTTCTTAAAATTTTACAATTTCTTATTACTAAACTTGTTCATGACACTGATTGCATGCACACTACAAACCATTTTTAATGGCAGTAACTGTTGAGTTCTAAAATGCCTACTTTCTGTGTTTTACAGCAAAAGTAGGAGTCCTGAAAAGTTGTGAAAATTTCCCTATTTCTTGCCAGGATACATTATCTTATAACCCTAAATCTCTGTTCTATTGTTTAATACAGGCATTTGCAAAAGTTTCAGTGTTGTTTGAAGCCTTCCTTTTCAGATAGCCCAATTGAAAATGTTATACATGTATGTACATAGTATGCCGTTTGTTCACCAGGTTAATTTATATATCTGACATTTTTCCTTTGCCAACACAGATTCTGCTCTTAATCGAGAATTGACATTTCATAACCTTATTCACAATTTATGTTAAAATGTATCATCCTTTAGAAAACTGTTAGTGACTGCATGATTTAGATTAGGCCTGAATTAAAAAAAAATGTTTGTTTGTCCTTTACCTACCCAGCATTTTAATCTTGGGTAGGTAGGTAGGGAATTTATTATATTATATTTTGCTTTTTGCAGAAAATAGAAAATTAACTCAACATTTTAGTGTAATAAGAATTAGCTTTTGTTTTGCCTGAAATACTACTTGTACATGTAATATAGGCAAGTATGAGTTAAATGAATAGATATTTCACATACAATGCACAAATTTTCCATGAAAGGCAAATTTAACAAGTTTGTATACAAGCATTTGAATGATTTAATATAACCCAAGTCGTACTTTTCAGCAATAGAAAAATTAAAGTTTCTTTCCTCACGAAACTGCAATATAATTTTTTGAGTAGGGGGCTAAATTGTGGGTAGGTAGGTAGGTAAAGGACAAACAAACAAAATTTTATTTTCAGCCTTACTGAGTGCAAAATATTTACCTTAGCTGTTTCTGATTCTTACAAATATTTCCTTTTCTACAACTTATCCTTAATGACAACCATACAGTTTTAAAGTGTATGATTTGGTAATGGAGTCAAACAATGATTCTATGTGATGTGCACAAGTGGGTATAGATCGAGTTTTATCATTGCATAAATCAAAAGCTTGACAGATTATGCAATATTTTTGCACATCTTTCATTTTGCTCTTGCCTGGAGGTGAAACTCCAAACCATATACACACAAAAAAGATATTTTGATGTTATCTTTCACCTCTGATGACACTCCAACATCAGGATAACATGTCCGTGTAATATATACCCCCTTACACCTTACTTTTATATAGTAAACCTGGGGTTGTATACCTATTTTCCTTATTATTTTTGTTCCAAAACATAGATTGTTTTGAACAAAATTAAGAAAAACAGCCAAAAAATGGTATTGAAAAATTTTCAACATTTACAACTTAAGAAAAATCTGTATATTACATGGTCTTGTTTTCAAACATAACAATTCATTTCAAGCTCATTGCCCAAAGCAAAATCAAATAATAAGTTTTGAATTGAGAAAGCCTGTCTCTAGATATTATGAGGTACCAGTTAAGTTAAGGCGGCCCCCATGGCCGAGCGGTTAAGAGCGCTGTTTCTTAATCACTCCATCATCTCACCGCTGTGTCTGGTGTGACATCGAGCCCCGCTCTGGCCATATGTGAGACAAGCCAAGTTCTGCTTGCGGGTGTGTCAGGTGGTTTTTCTCAGGGTTCTCCCATTTTCGCCCCACCTACTGATTGGCCCGTCTCATATGAGCTGAAATAATCTTGAAAGGGATGTAAAACTGAATATCAAAAACTGAGACATACAAGCTTTATTGTCAGATTACTTTCCTTTGAGTCTTTTGAGACCAGAAATTCATCAGAGATTCATAATCAGTTACAATGCATTTTCTAAACAGTGTTCTTACATATTTGGCCCCATTTGGATGATACATGTATCATTCTTGATAGTAACCGGAAAGACCAGTAAGTGCCTCACACTTAATTATGAAAACATGCAATATATAGAAATTTTTTAAGTTGTACAAAACAAAAATGTTCAGTCGAAAAATTATGATATTTAAATCAATTTGTTAAGTCAGATCCATGTTCATACATGTATTAGCCTATCTAGTTCAGAACAACAAATTTAGGCAATTCTGACTATATATATTTTGAGCCGTGTCATGAGAAAACCAGATTTTTGCCTATAGATGCAAAAACAAAGATGCAGATCAGCTGTGCAGTAACTGCGTTTTTGTTTTCGCTACTCAGATAGTACACTCCCGCTTCTTCTTCAAGCCGAAATTTCAAACTTCTAGCCTTCTTCTGTGGCTGTTTGTTTTGCTTGAGGCTAGCTGGATAACCATCTTAGGTTTGTTGGAATAACATATGAGCCACAATGCAAGAAATCCAGTCTCCGAGGTTTCCAACCCTGTTTGACACAAACCAGCCTAAGCAGCCAAAGAAGATGGCTAGAAGCTTGAAATTTCAGATTTAGGAAGAAGAAGAATTGTACTATCCGTGTAGCAAAAACAAAGGCGCTGATCAGCTTCGCAGTTACTGCAAAGCTGATCTGCGCCTTTGTTTTCCCATAGGTAATTATTTATCTAGCTTCCAATTATCACAGTACCCACACTCCATCTTACCACATGACATGTGATGTTGTAGCAATCTGCACAGTCAAAAATTTGATGGCATCACAGGTCTTTAGGGTGCAAAAAATTTTTAATGGATTTTTTAATTGCCATTGCCAGGTTATTGAGCACTACAAAATGATTAGTTTGCAAAGTAAATAACTTTATCAATTTATTATTATAGTGTAATTTCATTTATAACGGTCTGTTCCTATAGGCCCCAAAGTAAGTGCTAATAATGAGACTGATCCAAGGCATTGTTTGTTTGTTTGAGTTGTTGCTTTACACCCTAGTCAACAGCCATGGTCATGTCAGGACGGTGCCTCCATTTTATGACATCCGAAAAGCAATTTACTAAGAAGGCAGAATTCAGCAAGTTTCCCTGACTGAATCTTTCTTTCTTTCTTCAGATACTGAGTTGATCAATTTCTGATCAACTGTGTGTCAGGTGTGTCACTGCACATCAAAGTGATAATGTTTATCATTCACGTTTTTCTGACACAATTTAGACTTAAATAAATATTACAACCATGTTTAATTTTACAATATCTGGGTTGTTACTAGATGTTATACCTTCACACTGAAGAGAACAGATTACATTGAACCATTTTCGTCATAAATAAAAAAGAACAGCAAAGAAAGAAATGCCTTGTTAAAGCTCTTTTTCAACACATATGATGAGACTTTAATATACCAATGCAAAGAGAATGTGTAGAGTTATTTATGTATGCCAGTTTTTTAAAAAGAAATTACTACATATATCTATAAATAGATCACATCAAAGCGAAAGTAGAAATAAATGACAATAAATATCTTTTCTATTTCCCTATATTTTAAGTCATTGATGGTTGGCTAGATATTTGCTCCTGCTACATATTCATAATACATTTTGGATGCAATTATCACAAAATAATGAAGCTACAGTCAAATTACAAAGTCTGTAATCTGTTTGACATTAGTTTAAAAGGAAACTAATAGTCTTATAGTAAAGCTAAGTTGTCCTGTGGAAGTGGAACAGGGTACCTAAGTGGAGTGAAGTAAAGTGAAGGCTAGCCAGCTAAACAATACCGCCAGATTATACGCGAGTTGTCAAATACTAAGAAGAGAAAAGACTGAGTGCCTCAAAAGCCATTGTGGCTTAATTACGGAATAACAAGGTAGTTCCAACCCAAGTATTTTAGGCATTGGGTAATACACTGAAAATAGCACTGAAAAACGTGAAGCTTTTTTCTCAAAGCTTAAACTTGTTGGTGCCTTTCCTTCAAAGTTCAATCATTGGTCAAGATGCCCCACCCACCTTCAAGAAGTGAAAACATAAAATTGCGGAATAAAGAAAGACTCCAGAGTCCATTCTTAAACGGGACGAATGTATTAGAAACAAAAGTAAGCATTCTTTTTGTATCTCCTTCGTTAAATACAAAATGCTGAGAGTTTTTCGAAAGAGGATTTTGACGTTTCAGCTTTACCTTAACCCGGAAGTGGATGTCACTAGTCGAATCAAATCGCAACACAAGTAAATGGACCCACAACGCTTTCGGGTTATCTCGAACGATGTCTGGATGTTTCGCTACCTGGTTCGTTCGCACCTAGTCCATTCACGACCTCCCATTGATCCGTTCGCTACTCGGTATTTTTCGCACCTTTTCGCATCTTACCTACCCTAGTCGGTTCGCTACCACGATGTTTTTCGCGGCTTCCCGCCCTATTATGACCGTTAATTATTCACTCACTACCAAACTTCACTAATGCTTAGTAGCCTATACTACGCACGAGTAGGACTTATGATTTTTTAAATGCTGGTTTTTAAATAATTTCATTTTAGAATGTTTATATATTAATGTTTTATGTTTTATCTTTGATTTATCCTATAGACATAGTACAGAGCTTATGGAGACAAAACTATGGTTAAATGAGTTAACGAAAATTAAACAATATGAGTTAATTTTGTACCATCCTGACCTTTAGTACACTTGTTCTATTCATATGTGCCATGGCAAAACAAAGTCTATCTTTAGTGGCTGTACTTTCCATACCATCATAATGAAGACACCGATAAGCTGCTCTGTTGTCAAACAGCTGATCTCGCAGCTGGTAATCGGACACTTCGGCACCACTACGGGTTCGGCCCCTAGACAAATCGGACCCTAGTCAAATCGGACCCAGTGCCAAATCGGCACCTCTGTAGAAAAATACCTTAGTCACTTCGGACCCTAGTCACTTCGGACCCTAGTCATTTCGGACCCTAGATACTTCGGTACCTATTTATTTCAGCATATTTTATTTCAAACATTTAGTGTAACTTTCCCCCCAAAAGGAAGAAATAACAATGAAAGAAAGAAGAAAAAATGTATACATATTTTACTTCACTGGCATGCCATTATGAGCAACATCAAATAATGTTTGCTGACCAAATTTGATTAATTTACCAACCAATTATCACATCGTACCACCAAAGTATACCTGGTGATAATTCGTTCAGAAAATATGCTTTGATGGTTTCTTTTCGATTAAAGCAAGGCCTTTAAAGAATTATGCGTCCTTACACTAATGAAATTAACGCGAACCGAAGCGGCGTAATATAATTAAAGAGGTTATAGCCCAGTAGCGGCTAATTGTGTTAAAGATGCGTTGATTGGCTTTAATTGGATTATTGTCGCGCGGATTATTTTCATGCTTGACGATGCACTCATTTAAATCATTATAAAAACTAAGTAAAAACGAAATTCGGACATACGTGTTTGACAGCTATGTGTTAGTCAAACTGTGTGGACGTGTATGAAAACCGGGGATAAATTTTTAAGTATTTTCCGGGATTTACATCGAGTTGGATGCTGAAAATTGGCATATAGTGACATTATATAGTGCTGAGATGGAATATGAACTTTGATGGGAGGTAAAAAGAAAAATAAAAGGAAAAACAGCAGCGAAGGGGATTCTGCTAAAACATCGAAATCGAACAAAGAGGCTAAAACTGGCCTTGTATCGACGCCTGAGGGGACAAGTGGCTATTCATTGAACATTCCTTTACAATCGCATTATTCACCTGGTGGTTTATCGGGATTACCGATCAATATGAACAATAGTGTATTTGCGACAGGCGCAACAGGTAGTCCCTTAAGTCAACAAGTACATGGGCATGGACCAATGCAGGGACAAATGGGGTATCCGATCAGTGGCGGGGCTGGTTATTCCAGTCCATCCGGTTTATACAGTGGTATTCCACCATTGCCGTTTAATATGGGCAACGTTATACCTACAGCACAGTCGACGCCTCAGCCAGGACAGGGCAGCCCTGGATTACCGAGTGGGACAAATGCGGAGTTGATGGAGTATCTGAGCAGAAAGTTCGACGAGGTTCACCAGCGCTTGGGTAAACTCGATTTGTTGGAAAAACGGGTGGAGGACATTGATAGTAAAGTTACTAAATTGTGGAGCGATCTAGATGCGCGAGTAAAGTCGAATGCGGCGAATGTGACCAGAATAGACAATCAAAGTAAACAGACCGATTCTCAGCTAAAGGATGCTCAGAAGGAAATATCGAGTTTGCGAGAGCAAAATAAATCGATTAAAAATTCTCTGAACGATATACAGTCGAAAGCTATGATAAATAATTTGATAATCGGTGGCGTCGAAGAGGTGCCATTTGAAACTGAGGAACAAACCAGAGATAAACTCGGAGTATTCTTCAGGGACGATTTACAAGTACCGGAGGTGAGACTTAAAAATATGAAAGTCGACAGGGTGCAGCGAATTGGCCCACGATTGCCAAATAAACCGCGGAAAATCTTGGCTGCGTTCGCTGACAATCATGATAAAAATTATGTGAAATCATTCAGAAAAAACATTGAAGATACGCAAATGTTCATGCAAAAAACTGGTACCAGTCTTAAAGCGCGCAAAGGATGACGGGAAAGAAGCTTACATTAAGTATAACAAACTGATTGTGGACGGCGAGGTTTACACGGACGGGGACTATGGTAAAGTACCGGCGAAGGAGGCAGCTGAGGATGGGGTTAATATACTTACTTGGAACTGTAATGGGTTAACGTCGGATAAGCTGCAAAATGACGAGTTTGTGGATATTTTGACTAAACATGACATCATATTTCTATCAGAGTCTTGGACAAACGACCGGAGTAACATTGAGATAAATGGTTATGTATCACACAATTTTTATCGAAAATTTCAACATAAAAATGCCCGTAGAAATAGCGGTGGAATTGTTCTATTATATAAAAAATCTTTAGAACCTGGAATAAAAATTGTGCGAAATAACCATGATACATTAATTTGGATAAAATTGGATAAACGGTTTTTCAAATTTGACGAAGATTTGTATTTGTGCGGTGTATATATGTGGGGAGAAAATTCTCCAATTTCACAAATAACTGGCATTGATTTATTTCAAACATTGCAAGATGATATCTTTTATTTCGAGAAGCTTGGAACAGTTATAATTGTAGGTGATTTTAATGGTCGTGTATCGAATAAGCTGGATTATGTTCAATATGATGCAAACATTCGAAATGTGGATAGTTTTGATTATAACCCGGATGTGCCCTTTCCAAGGGCATCTGTAGACAAAGTTAGTAATTCACAAGGGACACAACTGTTGGATTTGTGTAAAAGTACGTCTATGAAAATAGGTAATGGTAGGCTTGATGATGGTCAGAACCTAACTTACTATAGCAGAACGGGTACAAGTGTAATCGATTATTTACTTTTGAAATTTGAAAGTTTTCACATAGTGGGGCAGTTTAAAGTGCTAGCCTTTAACGAGTTCTCGGACCGTTGCAATTTTCCTTGCGTGCCCCACCTGTAAATAATGATGATGATAATTTCATGCACACTTCATTTAAATATGTATGGAACAATGAGCAAAGAGATATGTTTCGTAGAAAACTTATCTCTAGGCTCCCTGACTTTAATAGAATATGTGAAAATGTTAATAGGCGCGATAGCAGGAGTGTAAACGGTGCTGTATGTGACTTCGTAAATGTTATAAATGATGCTGCTTCACCTTTGTTTAAAAAATGTGCTAATATTCAACAAAATGTACACAACAGAGTAAACCGTGCGACAAGGGCAAAATGGTTCGATAATGAATGTCGCGAAAAGAAATCAGTTTATGTTGACGCGTTAAAGACGTTCAATTTGGATAAAAGTGCTGAAAATAGGCAAAACTTATGTGATAAGAAAAGTGCTTATAAAAATTTGATAAGATGTAAGCGGCGCAGGTATGAATTTGGAAAGATGAAGGAGATTGAAAATTTAAGACATAAAAAGCCCAAAGAGTTTTGGAGACTTTTTAGAAAATCAAAACCTTCAACTGGGAGTAACATAACGACAGAAGAATTCTGTTCATATTTCAAGAACTTGGCCCAGGAAATTAACATTGTGAATAATGAAGAGGCGGAAAGTTTTGATAGTAATAATGACTTTAACAGACCGGATCCCGTCTATGAAGAATTAGATGTTCCGATAACGACGGAGGAAGTTCGGAAATGCATAAGCGCTTTAAAAGGCGGGAAAGCGTGTGGTTCAGATAACTTACTTAATGAATATTTCATAGAGGCCGGTGATATTCTTTTATCACATATTACTGACTTGTTCAACATAATATTGGATAGTGGATATTTTCCAGATGATTGGGCGGAAGGAATCATTATTCCCCTGTTTAAGAAGGGTAATGAAAATGACGTTAATAACTTTCGAGGTATAACGTTAGTAAGTTTGTGTGTCAAAACTTTTTACCGCGGTTTTAAACAATAGAATAAACAATTGGAGTGAAAAATACACCAAAGTATCAGACGCGCAATTCGGATTCAGAAAGGGATTTTCTACTGTGGATGCCGTGTATACATTGCATAGTTTAATACAACATTTCTTGAATAATGGTAAACGATTATATTGTGCCTTCGTGGACCTGAAAAAGGCCTTTGACTCGGTGTATAGAAAGGCTTTGTGGTTAAAGCTGTATAAGCTTGGATTGAATGGTAAACTGTTACGGATTATTAGAGCCATGTATGATAAAGTAAAATGTTGTGTCAGGCACTGTAATAGCTATTCAGACTTCTTTGATATATCAGTTGGTCTCAAGCAAGGAGAAACTCTATCGCCTATTCTATTTTCGCTATTTTTGGAGGATCTAGAGCTATATTTACAGTCCAGACCGGACTCTGGCTTGTGTTTGAATGATATAAACATTATGTTATTATTGTTCGCAGACGATATGGTGTTGCTAGGTGACACTCCGGAGGATTTGCAGAATAGCTTGGATAAATTACAGGAATACTGTCAAAAGTGGGGATTAGAAGTAAATGTGCTTAAGACTAAAATTGTTGTCTTTAGAAAAAGAGGACTAGTATTTGCAAATGAATGTTGGTCATTTAACGGAAACGTGTTAGAGGTGGTTAATGACTTTAATTACCTAGGTGTTGTATTTAACTATACTGGATCATTTAATCTTAATCAACAGACATTATCAGGAAAAGCACTGAAGGCTATGAATATACTTTTACAAAATGTGCGTGCCTATGATTTTAGTCAAAGAACTTTATGTCAACTATTTGATGCGTTTGTAGCATCTATTTTAAATTACTGTTCAGAAGTGTGGGGATATACTTCATCTAAACAAATCGAACGCATTCACTTGAAATACTGTAAAAAGATCTTAGGTGTTAAAACGGCGACTAGTAATGTTGGAGTTTATGGAGAGTTAGCGAGGTATCCACTGTTCATTAACAGATATGTCCAGATACTTAAATATTGGTTCAAACTATATGAAACTGACAATTGTGTTTTAAAAACAGTTCTGACACTTTCTGTAAAGGATTGTAGTGCAGGAAAGTCCAATTGGATAAGCAATGTTAAGACTATGTTAACGACTAATGGCTACGGGAACATATGGGATAATCCAAAATCAGTATGTCCATCAGAGTTTTGTAAAATATTTAGGCAGCGGTTACTGGATATCTATACTCAAAAGTGGAGAGCTGAATTAGATGCAAATCACGTCCTAGATGTATACAAACACTACAAGGTTAATTTTCAGTATGAGAACTATTTGAATGTGTCATTACATAGAAAATATCGTTCTGCGATTACGAAGCTACGGTTAGCATCACATCCACTTAGAATTGAAACGGGAAGACACGGACAGAATCGTGTAGATAGACAAGAAAGGATATGTCCGATCTGTGATAAGGGTGATATTGAAGACGAATTACATTTTGTCCTTGTGTGCACGGCTTACAACCATTTACGTTTACGGTACATTAATAGACATTATAGGCGAAATCCGTCTGTGTATAAGTTTATACAGCTTATGGGTTCTAACGATACAACGACCATTAACAACCTGTCGTACTATATATTTAATGCCTTTGAAGTTCGTACATCACGGTTACAAAATATGTAACCATTCTCAGCGTACAATTTACAAATTGTACATCTCTATAGTTTTCATCACATTGTTTTTCATCACATTGCTTTGACTACACAATTCATGATAATATGTATGTTGTAGATGAGGAACTGTATAGTTCAAATCTAATAAAATTTTCTATGTTCTATGTTCTATGTATAATACATCTAGTGTCATGGATTATTGCGAGGAGTGTGGGCACGAGATCGGCAAAAGACAGTTCATCAGATGCGACGTTTGTTCACGCAGTGTCCATCGCCTCTGCGATACAGTATCGGACAATGGAAATGACTTATTGAATTCCCTGGAAAAGTTTGACAATTTATTTAGAGAACAGCTTGACAAAATCAAAAATATTAATAAAGGCAACAAACCCCCTTAATTCACGTTTTAGGTGATTTTAACTTTAGAGATATTGTATGGCCGGACAGACTCAGCAAATCTGGGTCATCATTGAGTCAGACGGAGGGTCAGATTTTGATAGATATCATGAATGACCATGGTTTGGAACAATTAGTCAATTTCCCCACCAGAGAAAGAAATACTTTGGACTTAATTTTGACCTCTCTTCCTGGTCAGTTTGCAGACATTCATGCCCTGGATAAGCTCAGTGATCATGACATTGTTTCTGGCACATTGAAAATTGCTATCCCCCCTATAAAGAAACCTAGGAGAAAAGTGTATCGTTATCAGAAAGGTGATTATGAATCTATGAGAGCAGAAACACTTAAATTTGCAAAGGAAAGATACTTCAGTCGGGCGTCAGACTCTATGATGGCCCCGACATAAAGCTATTCATTTTAGTTGGTTGGGGCCGGAGCTTCTTGTCTGTTGCTTGGCCCACCGGGGTCCAACTGGTGTTTTTCTTTTGCTCCGGAGTTAGTAGGTTATTCGGCGCCCAGGGATCTCCATCGTCGGGCAGCTTACTCAGTCTGTGAGTCCTGGTTTTTGATTCATCAGGATGTTTATCATGATTTATTTGTTTGTTCTTGATGATTCATTGACTAGTTAGAGATTCACCACGAGGACCGAATAACTAACTAAATGTTATGATCCACTGCAGAAGCTGAGGGTGAGGTTATGGCCATGTAAAACCGGTTTAAGCCCGCCAGTAACTTTGTGTTACTGATCGTTCCAAGTCGATACTTCTGTGGTGGTTCTTTTTGTTTTATGTCTTGGTGTTTAAAAAATTTTTTGTGCTGTTGGCGCCTTATGTATGTTTTCATATTTTAAGTTAAGTTAAGGTAACTGAGTGGCCACCTATTGGGAAAATAGCTGCCCATTCGGCTTACGATTGTTTCATGGTATAAGTACCTGATTGTTAGTTTGGTTTTTTCCCCACCTCGGTTTTTGGAGTGGGAATCTTTTTCTGATTGCGCCTTTTCCTGATCTTTGCCTACTTGTACCTTTTCATTACAGATGTTAATTACAGTCATACTCTTTGGCTCCATGTTGCCAAATCTATAGGGTCACTGAAGAGGTTTAAGTAGCCGAAATCATGGTATGGCCCATCCCCTTTCTCATTAATATGTTCACTGCTCTTAAAGGATCTCAGTTTATTTTTATTTCCTATTACTGCAGCTGGTGTTGTGCCGTGTGGCGGCCCTAAAAAGTCTCCCCGTACATCATCCATAGTGCAGATTATATTTTCCTTTTGGTCCTTTGAGATCAGCGAGGGTATTCTGAGAAATCAGAAAATCAGAAAATTATTATCGGTTTAGAGTCTTTTTCTAACCAACGTTTAAATATTTGACCCCATTTGGATTTTACTAGTCTTTGTATCGACTACCCTTTTAAACGATGTTAATTACAGTCATACTCTTTGGCTCCATGTTGCCAAATCTATAGGGTCACTGAAGAGGTTTAAGTAGCCGAAACCATGGTATGGCCCATCCCCTTTCTCATTAATATGTTCACTGCTCTTAAAGGATCTCAGTTTATTTTTTATTTCAACGGTTACTCAGATAGTCGGTCGGCCCAGGAAAATTTCAATCTCATTACATCGTTTATTCAGGAATCGGCAGATAAACATATCCCCTCGAAAACTAGTCGCTCAGTTTCCTCTGTCCCTTGGATAACACCTGAAATAAGAAGGAAGATTCGCAGAAAAAATGCAACTCATGCAAAAGCTAAAAAGACTGGTAGTGCAAACTGGTTAAAAACTAAGTATGCAGACTGTCGCATAACATTCAAGTTATAACCTGTACGTCTGTAACGTGTTATGATTTTTCTGAACTGAAAAGAGTGAAACTGACAGTTTCTTAAATTTGTAAACCAAGTCACCATAAAATTCTGGTTCCGAAAGGCCCTCATGTAAAAACATCTTTATGCCAACATTAAATTTGGAAATCAACTCATAGTGTCTGCAATAAAATTTAGAAAATGTTTTTCGAAGTTTATATTCCTTGCTGCAATTTCGTTGATAGTCTGTTTGTTGCTTCTATTACAGGATCCGGTGAAGTTTTTAACAGGCAGTGTTGGGACCGGAGCTTCTTGTCTGTTGCTTGGCCCACCGGAGTCCAACTGATGTTTTTCTTTTGCTCCGGAGTTAGTTATTCGGCGCCCAGGGATCTCCATCGTCGGACAGCTTACTCAATATGTGAGTCCTGGTTTTTGATTCATCAGGATGTTTATCATGATTTATTTGTTTGTTCTTGATGATTCATGACTAGTTAGAGATTCACCACGAGGACTGAAGAACTAACTAAACGTTATGAACCACTGCAGAAGCTGAGGGTGAGGTTATGGCCATGTAAAATCGATTTAAACCCGCCAGTACCTGATTGTTAGTTTGGTTTTTTCCCACCTTGGTTTTTGGAGTGGGATTTTTTTCTGATTGCGCCTTTTCCTGATCTTTGCCTACTTGTACCTTTTTATTTCATTTATTAACCATGTATACGTGCGTTCAGTTATTAATATACCCCTTCGATATTCAGAAATATTTTTTTTTGTTAGAAAATTTAGTTCCATATATTATGTAATCACTTTAGGCATACAACATAACAAGATCTGAAAGTTTTATATACAGAGTAAATATTTACACTCATACTTTAAAGTTAACAAAATATATAAACAATTTCTTCCATTTGTCCATTTCTTGCCAGTGACGATTGTTCAAAAACAAGAAGAGTTGTTAATTTATTTCTGTAATAACTGAACGCACCTGTACTACTGAACTACTTCTCTTCACTGGCAGTCATCCTGAATGCCATGCTGAAATAAATTATAAATCTGAAATCGTACAGACAAGTTAAATTCTGGTTAAAATAGAAAATACCTAATTCACAAGAAGTAAATTCCATCCAGTTTCAAAATCTTAAAGTGTCCATATATAATACATTTCACTGTTAAGATGCTAATTATGGTAGCCATTAGAAACTTAGCCTTATTCTTGACATTTTTAATCATGAATTTGAGTTTAAGTTATTTGAGTGTAAGTAAAATTAAATGAAGAGACAGATTTTCGGTAATCATATAATAGCCTATGAATAAAGAAATGAATAAAGAATCTGAAAATAGACGGCAATTTCTGACAGAACATTTTTTTTTTTGCATGGCAATGTTTTTTTTTTGTTTTTTGTTTGTTTTTTTTTTTTGTTTTTTTTTTTTTTACTGACTACATGAATCTTGAATTTATGAATCTACATACGCCTGTAAGCATTATATATATATATATATATATATATATATATATATATATATATATATATATATATATATATATATATATATATATATATATATATATATACACACATATATATATATATATATATATATATATATATATATATATATATATATATATATATATATATATATATATATATATATATATATATATATATATATATATATATATATATATATGTGCCAAGTTTTCATGAGACTGACTTGGTTTTCGTAAATAAATGGCGGCCATCTTTGAAAATGGTCTCCATCTTGGACTGTTTAGTAATTTCTATGTACAGTGAGATAGCTTATTATGTTTTGTTAATGTAACTTTGGTTTTTAACGCTTTTAAGGAAAGCAGCACAGAAAATTGATACCCATATGTATTGGCTTTATACGCAAAATCCAAGATGGCCGCCATCACAGGCCAAATTTTACGTGGCACTGACCCTCAAACATTTTAATAATTATAAATCTACCTCTGTGCAAAGTTTCATGCTTTTATCAAAAAGTGCACAATCCCTCAAAAATTTGTTACATATCCGCCCTGCTATTATGTTGGTTATCACACATAGGTTGCAGCTCAAACGCTGTCGTAAGCTGCTTCAAGAATTTGTATTTTCTTTCGATATGGTGTTTAAAACATTGAAGAATCTGCAAAGTCTGATCACTTCTATTATATTTAGGGGATAACTGTATTCAAATTTTTCATTTGGGCGGTATATCGTCGGATATACGGTCGGAAATTTTGTTTTACGGCGACGCGTCAGCGGAGCCGTAAAACATGATTTCCGACCGTATATCCGACGATATACCACCCCAAATGAAAAATTTGAATATTGTTATCCCCATTCTAATGTACTTTTTAACTATAAACATCGAAAAAATACATTGTTTTTCGCAAAACGTGAGCGTCACCAGCGACGAAAAACACGACGTTAACCAATCACAAGCGACGTTGCTAATGACGTTGGGTTTCCGACGGTATATCGCAGAATATACCGTCGCAATGTTTTGACGTTATCCAATCAGACGTCGCGTTACATTCTCAAGTGCATTAGAATTTGTATTTGTTACTTGTTTGAATAAAACTAAAGAAAAATTAGGGGATAACTGTATTCAAATTTTTCATTTGGGGCGGTATATCGTCGGATATACGGTCGGAAATTGTGTTTTACGGCGACGCGTCAGCGGAGCCGTAAAACATGATTTCCGACCGTATATCCGACGATATACCACCCCAAATGAAAAATTTGAATATTGTTATCCCCATTCTAATGTACTTTTTAACTATAAACGTCGAAAAATGCATTGTTTTTTGCGAAACGTGAGCGTCACCAGCGACGAAAAACACGACGTTAACCAATCACAAGCGACGTTGCTCATGACGTTGGGTTTCCGACGGTATATCGCAGAATATACCGTCGCAAGGTTTTGACGTTATCCAATCAGACTTCGCGTTACATTCTCAAGTGCATTAGAATAAAGATTAAACACAAATTGTTTACTGGTGTTACTGTTGAGTTTTTGTTCCTTCTAATGAATAAATGTTAGACCCAAACCGGACTGTACAACCGCAAACGATAGCAAACAAGACTGATAAAAGGTACTATGACTGATTTACAGTGGCGGAAAAATGTGGTGCCGAATAGACTAGGTGCCGAAATAAAACTGGGTCCGATATGACAGTGGTGCCGAAGCATCTAGGGTCCGAAGTGACTGGGTCCGAAATGACTGGGGCCGATTTGACTAGGGTCCGATTTGTCTAGGTGCCGAAGTCGTAGTGGTGCCGAAGTGTCTGTAATTCCCGCTGCTGATCTCAATCTTTATTTTGTACTAAAAGGTCATGTTCCTGCTAGTTTATTTGCACTGGCTGATCACATGTAGACTTACAAAGGTACCTTTTTTATGGCAAATACAGGAAGTGTCATTTGTGTCAAAAGAGTACAAAGCTGTGTCACAACAAAACTTTTCTTAATGAACTTTACTTTTTGTACAGTTACAGTAAGACAAAGACACTGATCACCTGCTCAGTTGTAACAAGCTGGTCTGGATCTTACGGTCTATAGGATTAAAAAGATAATCAGCTGATTTTTTCTTCAAGTGCTGTGTTTTGGAAATTAATTCATAGTTTGAGTGATCTTTCATCAGGACCCTTTTACTCGCCTTCGGCTCGTAAAAGGTCCTGATGAAAGGTCATTGAACTATGAATTATTTTCCAAAACACAGCACTTGAAGAAAAAATCAGTTGATTATCTATAACATATTCTAAACAAGAGGACCAATGGTCCTGTAAACGCTCACCTGAGAACTGGGATATGCAACCTAAGCTAACCTTGCCGTAAAATAGGTCAAGGCCATCCCAGGGACAAACTTTGTAGAGCTTTATTCATTGATGCTTCAGGTCAAGTTTCGGTTCTGAAAAAGAAGATTTATAATGGTTTTTACTATTTATAGCCATGGCGGCCATCTTGGCCATCTTGGACGGCCTTGATCATTTATATAAACATTCGTTCTCCCTTCCTAAGAATGATCCACATGAAGTTTGGGTTTGATTGGCCAAACAGTTTCAGAGAAGAAGATCTTTAAATATATAATGGTAATATATATGTATGTTGCCCCGTGGTGGGGACAGACCTGCCCCTGGGGTCCAATTTTTTTTTTCAAAATCATAAATCTACAGTCCACTTACCCATTTCCATAAAGTTTTTCCCTTCAAATGACATTTTGACAATTTTCCCCATTCAAATGCATGGGGGACCTATGTTGACCTTGCCTTAAAACAGGTCAAGGTCATTCCAGGGTCATGATTTATATAAACTTTGTATGGCTCCTCCACCTAATGCTTCATGCCAAGTTTCAAAATCATAGGCATCCTGGGTCTGGAGAAGAAGATTTTTAAAGGTTTTTGCTATTTATAGCCATGGCGGCCATCTTGGTCATGTGACCTTAATCATTTATATAAATTTTCTTTCCCCCATCCAAAGGATACTACATATAAAATATGGCTTTGATTAATCAAGCAGTTACTGAGAAAAATTAAGTTTTACATTTAATTTGTAACTGACCTTTGGGCAAGGTTAAGAAATGACCTTGACCTTTAATACTCACAACACTTCATTGGCTCAACATGTTGTCTGTATCTACCAACTTTCAGGTCATAGGCTTCAAAACTTCCTGAAAAATTCAACATTTTCACTTTTTTCCATTGAAAAGTCTATGTAACCAAAATTGACCTTGCCATAAAATAGGTCAAGGTCAACCCAAGGCCATGATTTATATAAAATATGATGGGCCAGAGTCCCTGATGCTACATAACAAGTTTCGTTGAAATTGGCCCACCGGTTCCAGAGAAGAAGATTTTTTTTATGTTTTTACCATATATGGGCATGGCGGCCATCTTGGTCATGTGACCTGGACCATTTATATAAACTTTCATTCCCCCTTCCTAAGGACGCTCCACATGAAGTTTGGCTTTGATTGGCACAGCGGTTTCAGAGGAGAAGATCTTTGAAAATGTGAACGGACGACGACGGACGACGACGACGACGGACGGACGCCGGAGCATGGCCAGCCTATAAGCTCACCTTGTGAGCCTTCGGCTCAGGTGAGCTAAAAATGGGGAAACGGAACTAAATAATTCGGATTAAATAATTAACCATACAGGAACATGCTGATCTGCGTCTTTGCACACTGGATTTTATTTCAAT
The DNA here is from genome assembly GCA_964017185.1 of Rugalucina vietnamica. Lineage (NCBI taxonomy): Eukaryota > Metazoa > Mollusca > Bivalvia > Lucinida > Lucinidae > Rugalucina > Rugalucina vietnamica. The sequence goes on from OZ024875.1 coordinate 35,927,898, forward strand.
GTCATTGATTTAATTTTAATGTTATGTATATCTTAGTATTCATTCATTCATTCATTCATTCATTCATTCATTCATTCATTCATTCATTCATTCATTCATTCATTCATTCATTCATTCCCTATATTTTATAGTAAATGTAAATTATGCTAAATTACATTTCTTCCCTTTTATATAATAAGGTAAATCTTTGCACACTCAATTTTATTCATTCATTCATTCATTCATTCATTCATTCATTCATTCATTCATTTAGTTCCCTGTATATTTTATAGTAAATATATGCTAAAGTACATTTCTTCCCTTTTAAGATTTTTGGTCATTGCTCACATGTTTTAAGCTTTTTATTTGGATAATCATTTTGTACAGATTTCATCTTTTAATTGTCTATGAAAATAGTAAAAAAAAAAAAAAAAATAAAATAAAATAAAAAAAAAAAATAATAAAATAAAATGAATAACTAATTATAACTGTCAACATTGTGTGTGTAAATATGTTTGTATGTAGATAATTGTCACCTCTAACTGAGATAAAGATGAATCTGTATATGTCTCTGCCTCTAATTACTCTTTTAGGCCTCACCGATCATTATTTTATGTGTATTAAACCATATTTATGAATATAGTTTATAAAATTTCTGTTGTACGTATTTTTATGAAACAAAATTAAATATAATATAGCTCTATATGACCACTATCACTTCTATTACCTATTATTTACATTTTAGAAAATCAGGTAGCGAAAATGTCAGGTAGCGAAAATGTCAGGTAGCGAAAAATTGGATCCGAAGATCGGAATGGGAGACAAAGCCCAAATTTCGGACTCCGGTTGACATCGCTACAAAAAAGCATTTAGCCAATCGAATGTTTTTCCACCTATACCATTAACTAAACAATTTGCTTTTAAGAAGTTCGCGTGGAAGTGTTCGTATGGAGCTTTTTCAAAATCCAAAATAAAAGTGTCATCTGACCTTTTTTGTCCAAGACTTTTGCCAATCATTCATTACTGTAGTGAGGTGAGTTTCAAAAATATGCCATTTCCTGAATGCTGTTTGTCAGACAAAAGATTATGTTGGTCAAGATGACCAATGATATTTGAGCAGACAATATGTTCTAGACGTTTGAGAGGAATACAAGTCAAAGAAACTGGGTGGTAATTACAAGCAAGGGACCTGTCACCTTTCTTGAAAAGTGGACAAATATGTGGCGTTATCTGGCATTTTGGATATTATGGGGTCAAAAAGTCGGAAATTTAGTTTTTAACATTTTTACAATTTTTATAATCCATGTCCAAAAGCTTTAACAAATAGAGCTAACCATAAATGAAAAAAAGAGAGATAGAGAGAGAGAAAACTCGCACCACCCTCAGTTTGCACCATAGGGTTTTTAATTTTGAGACGTCAACTTTAATTCACGTTTTGTGACGTCAACGTCTTACCTCCACAAGACCCAAAATCACAGAGAACGTCACATATGTTAGCGAGTGGTAATTCCTAAAGGGTTTTCACCCGTATTGATTGATTGCTGGAAGAGAGTGCAAATACCGGTCCTGATTATTTTGCCAATTCTTTTAGGACTCTAGGATGGCGCTCATCAGGTCCTAAGGCTTTAAAAGGGTTCAGACCTTTAAGGAGTTTTGTTACTCCTTTTACTCCTTCCTTTGCAACACTTTCATCCATGAATGGAGTCGACCTATTCAGAAGTGGGACTTGATTGTGTACCGTTTTGGTGAATACATCTGTGAACTGACCATTAATTTTTTTCGGCTTTTTCGAAATCTGATTGAGCAATACTACTTCCATTTTTCTTTTTCAAAGGGGGAATGTCTTGGATATCTTTCCTCTGACTATTAATATACCTATAAAATCCCTTGGATTCGCCTTATCATCTCCTACCAAGTTATTGACATACAGATCATGCTACTTCCTTATATCAGCTTTGATTTCCCTTCTTAAGTTTTTAAAATTATTCGTTTGTATTGAGGCTTAACATCTCCATCGTCGGGCCTCGTTTTTGATTCATCAGGGTGGTTATCATGATTTATTCGTTTGTCCTTGATGATTCATTGACTAGTTAGAGATTTACCACGAGGACCGAACAACTAACTAAATGTTGTGAACCACTGCAGAAGATGAGGGTGAGGTTAGGCGCCTGTAAAACCGGTTCAAGCAACCCCCCCCCCAATAATTTTATATTACTGATTGTTCCAAGGCGATACTTCTGTGGTGGTTCTTATTGTTTTGTGTTTTGGAGTCGAATTTTTGTGCTGTTTAAGCCTTATATGTACGTTTTCGTATTTTTAGTTAAGTTCGGGTAACTAAGTGGCCGCCTGTTTGGGAATAGCTGCTCACTCGGCTTACGATATGTTTTCTTGATATAAGTACCTAAATGTCATTTTGGTTTTTTCCCACCCCTCGGTTTGTGGAGTGGGAATTTCTTTCTGATTGCGCCATTTCCTGATCATTGCTTAATTTTACGATTCTACCCTTCTATGTGCAGATGGAAGTACGAAGAAGTACACCCTGTGGGTCGAGTATCAACCTCTATGGAGGCCCCAACTTAATACTGTTTATTTAAGTTAAGTAGCTTTCCAGCCTGTTGCTTGTCCCACCAGGGATAAACTGCTGGTTTTATTTTGCCCCAGATATTCAGTGATGTTGTTTGGCGCCCTAGGGATCTCCAGTTGCATGCGAGTCCTCATTTTTGATTCATCAAAGCGTGCATCATAATTTTCTGTCCGTAATGATACATTAACTAGTTAGAGATTCACCATGTGGACCGAACAACTTAGAGGTTGGGTCCGTCAAATCGATTCAAGACCGTAGTAATTTTATATAACAGCCGTTCCAATGAGGTACTTCTGTTGCGGTCCTAATTGTTTTATGTTAAGATTTTGGATTTTTGTGTTGTTTACACTTTTATATACGTTTTCATATACTTAGTTAATATCTGAGTGGCCAACTATATGGAAATATCTGCTCATTCAATTTACGATATGGTCTCTTTGATTGTCAAACTAGTATGTGTTTTACTCCAAGATAAAGCCATGAAACAACGAGATGCGAACAGGGCTCTCTTGAATAGTCAAGGTAAAGAACAACATGGACTTGCCCATCATTAGCAGTTGAATCAGAAGTGATTTTATTTTTTATCCAATGCTGATTTTTTCCCGAACAAACAGAAAACGCTCAAATGGGACGCTGCAGTTCTGTGGATATACTGTTTGCCTTTGTCACATAACTAGGACGCCAGGTCTAAATGAGTTCGGTAAATAAAATTAGGATGTAACCTGATCATTACATAATTTTACTAGGTCATTGCGTATTTATAAACTGACGGAGAAGACCTGTTCGTAGCGATAAAATAGTTATATGGGTATAAATTTACTAGTACTTTGCCTACTTTTACCTACAGACCTACCAGTAACACAATTGTACTCATAAAAGAAGTGAAGTCGGCGCTTTTGGGGAAAGCAGAATTAAATAACCACTGATGATGTTTAATTTGTATACTCAGCCATCACTTTAAATCTACCATAATTTTCAATTTCAATGGAACATGTACCCGTTTATTTATATCTATGATTTCATGGAAAGTCATCTTAGTATATATAAGATTGAGTTGTGAAAAAATCGTAAATATTTTAAAATGACTATGAGCTGTGATATTGTACAGGGAATTGAAATACAACATAAACAAAGGTATAACAGTAGTTAATATGGCCATGACAATGTGTGGATATGTAAATTATAAAGAAATTCTTCGACATAGGATCTGGAGAGCAGCACGGGATTGGGATCAGTGTGCTGTGTTAAACTTTCTACAGAACATTATTAGAGAGAACCTCGTGGAGGAAATTATCAATCATCACAGGGATGAAGATGGACAAAGTACAACACCTTTAATTATCGCTGCTATGAACGGAAATGAAAAAGTTGTCGAAGTTCTGCTCAATTTCGGTGCTAAAATAGACAAAAAAGGAACTGTAATTGTTGACAACGAACCACGCGGTGGAGCAACTGCTCTATGGTGTGCATCATGTAGGGATCACTACAGCATAGTTAAGCTTCTTGTCGAAAATGGTGCGGACATAAACCTACCAACAGGTGACGGGTCCACTCCTCTAAGACCGCCGTGCTTTAATGGCAATCTCGAAATCGTGCAGTATCTAATAGAACACGGAGCTAATGTAAATGCAGTAAACGATAATAAAGAAACGTGCTTAATGATCGCTAGCTATAAAGGCCAGCATAATATAGTTCCGTACCTTCTTGAAAAAGGAGCCAGTCCAGAATATGTAAACATCTTTGGAACAACAGCTCTTCACGAATCTGCAGAATCTGGACATTTAACAATATCAAAATTGCTGGCAGAAACTGGCGTAACAATATCTATACAAGACAATTACGGAATTACACCATTGATGAAGGCTGCGATGAATCAGGAATGTAGAGTTGTTGAATACATTTCGTCACTACCAGAATGTCAAAAGAAAGATCAAATCGATGCGCTGGACCTTTTAGGCACTTCATTTCTATTTTGTCCACCGACTGACATATATAAGGCATATGACTTGTTTAAGAAAGCTATACATGCCAGGCAAAAATATAAATATGAAATAAGTCAAGATCTAACTGCTTCTCTGGTGACAAACATAACCGATACAACAGAAAGTCAAACATTGAATGATTTAGCAGAAATCAAGAATGACCACCTCTATATGTACACAGAAGCATTGGCAAAGCTCGAAAGAATTCTAGGTCTGACAAATCCTGAAGTTATTTACCCAATGATTTATACAGGGGAGCTGTTTGCACACAGAGGATTTCTAGAAAAGTGTGTGAAGCTGTGGCTTTTATCACTTCGTATGTCCCAATGTGCAGATATACCCTTTGATTATGCCGAATATTTTCCAGAAATGTTTGTTCAAATGTTTTATGATAGAAGAAACATAAGTTTCTCATACTTGTTGGAAGTGTTTGAAGGCATTGTTTCAGAATTAGCCTTAGAGGAGAGGCGATTGCAAGAAGACACCGAAAACACTGAACATAGAAGGATTTATGACAAAGGTATCTTAGTGTGTTTATACATGGTTGGTATTATGCTTTTATGTAAACCTACGACAAAAGAAAAACACCAGCTGTACCGAGCAGTCTATAACTTCATACGATTGGATCCCAGGTTGAAGAGCGGGGCAACCCCATTGCATATGTGTTGTGATAGGGGTACAAATGATGAAACTATAGACGTGAAAAACGTTATACTATTTCCAAATACACTAATATTCAAAGCGTTACTGAAGTGTGGGGCCGATGCAAATGCTCAGGACAAAAATAAACAAACGCCTCTTCATGTTATCGCGAAAACTGGTAAACAAACATCTGATGTCCTAATTCATAAAATAAGTGAGAAATTAATCCAGCATGGTGCTCATACGGATGCGTGTACCAAATCTGGTGCAAGTGTAGTCGAGGTTGCTACATGTGGCACTGTAACGGACATTGTGAAAAACCATATGGAGCTTAAGCTAAGTTGTATTGCGGCTAGAGCGGTCATGAGACATAAAATTCCGTACCAGGGTGTTATACCATCATCTCTTCTACGCTTTGTTAAATTACATTAACATATTGTTAAAATGCCAGATATCAGAGATGTACAAACAGTAGCAAACAAGAACTGTTAGACAAAGTAAATAACACCAGTGATCTTTTCAGTACTACACCAACGAAAACTTTGTTATACGATAATACGACGGTACTACGATAATATGACGGTGCCTCTCTAGACCATTGAGAGTTCTCTATGATACATCACGACGATACAAATAAACAATGCCCAAGAACTGTCACAAGCATTGACTAACACATTGCTACATGTATGTGTTACAAAGTAATTATTATTGAGTATTGCAATTCAAGTATGTTAATAAGCGAAACGTGAACAATAACGTATAATTTCATTTTTTTGTACTTTTGTTTAGTATCCCACAACGTTAAATAACCCCTAGTAATTTACCATATTCTTGGTGGTCAAAGGCAGTGAATCTGTTGTGGTCCCTACTGTTTCTCGTTTAATGTCAGGTTCAATATGTGTGCACAGATCATACCGATATTTGGTTCAATTCAAGTAATCATCAGTGAGTGTACACATTTATGGTATAGGGATACAGCTTGGGGCCAAATATAATATCTGACTCCATTTGGACTAGGGAGCGCAGTGGCGTCGGTAGTGCGTCGGACACCGAATCGAGAGGTCAAAATTGTTGACTGGGACGTTTAGCCAAATATCGACTATCACGTTGAAAGATACAAAACTACAGTAATTCTCTTTGGTTCCATGTTGCCAAATCTATAAGGTCACTGAAGAGGCTGAAGTAGCCGAAACCGCGGTATGGCCCAGGCCCTTTTCATTAATATGTTCACTGCTCTAAAAGGATCTCAGTTTTATTTTTATTTCTCACTGTATTGTATCTTGACTATTTGTCAGATTAGTCTTTTTAAACATAAACGCAATGTAGAACAATGCAGTGACTAGAAATTGGCACGGTCGTTGAAAAACACCCTCTCTTGAAAGAGAGAGAGAAAGAGAGAGAGCACATGTTACTTATAATACAAAAAGGAAATAAAAACCGGGCTCGAGGATTGTTTTCATTTGGTCATACATTGAGGAAATACTTGTACTTATATTGTCATTATTTAAAACAATGCATGAGTAATTTAAACTGGCCGACTTAAGTTCAAATGATTGTCCTTTGAAATAAAATCAGTCATTTGTGAAATGACCAGTCCTAAAGCGTGATCTGGGAGTGTGTGTTTTATAACGTTAAATGGCAAAATGCTCCAAATAAGTTTTAAAACATTTCTATTCATTCATGTTAATTTTCTGCTAATTTTGGCAAATAATTCTGGATTTCGAAAACTTGCAATTTATCCTGAAAGCATAACAGACGAAAATCAGATACATTTTGTGGGCTATTATAAATACAGTGTATATATAAGAGACAATGATAAAGTCTACAAACTGAAGAAATCAGACTTAAGCGTTGTCAAAGCTGCGAAAATATGCACTTCGTCATGCGGCCATAACAGTATTGTGGTTTTAAATAAAAACGAAAATGCCATTATTGTTTGTGAAGGCAATAAAAACAGTTTGTGTTCCTCATGGGATATAAATGATCTGAAACCTCTGACCAATGATAACAAGACCTCAGCGTCATTGACAGTGTCTTCGTTGTCTAGTCGACCAGTAGTTAGCTTAGCTAGTGAAAATGGTAGCACATATGTTGCGATAACCTACGGACCTGGTATCCAACCAGATCATTTTGGTGGAGCGTACACTTTCCATGAGACGTACAAGTCCGTTATATCAAGAATACAATCTGAGACAGGGACACTGACCATTGACAAGTCCCTGCCTTTCAGGCTCCCTTTAAATGTTCTGTTGGATGACTACTTTATTTTCTTTAAAGGTGCTTTTCAAGATGCAGATCATGTGTACTTCGTAACCAACCAGAAATATAAAGTCGGGGATAAGAACTATACATCAAAATTAATTTCGATTTGCAAGAATGATCCATACTTTTATTCTTACACAGATATTGTCTTGGGATGCGAACGCAAAGGTAAACGTTTCAATTTGATTCAAGATATGCAGATTTTTCAATCCACTAAAGCACTTCGACACGACCTTAATCTGACGCCAGATAGTGCCGAGGTAATAGCAGGAATCTTCGCCTCCGGGAATGACCCTGATCACCCAACACAGCCGACAGCAATATGTTTATATAGCATGAAAGATATATATGACAAACTACAGCAGGCGAGAGAAAACTATGTGGCTTGTCCTGGTACTAGACTTACCGACGAAGAACGATACTTGGATAACAATGTTAGAGACGGATGTCTGAATGGGACACTAAACAATGTAAGTCTGGTTAAAATGACTAGAAGCTATTATAAATGTGTCTTTTGGTACAATAACTCAGCCAATTACACTGTTCATGCGCTTCCTGACCATGGCAACTTGCGAGATCCTTAAATGGTGAAATGCGTCCTTCGATGTACCGAGCGATGAAAAAGTTCTTCTAAACGTTGGTATGCTGTAAACGTTGGTATGCTGTGTTGTAAAATACGACAAATGATGAGGAATTTGAAAATGTTCTGACAAAAACACACACTCTCGTTAAAAAAACCTCGATATCCAATTAGCAATGAGTTCTAATGCGACCGAAAACAAAAGCATCGCTTTGACATATCTTTATCTTTATTTGCTTTTTTCAGGTTTCGAATTCAGCAAGGTTGATTGGAGAATGTAAAGTAACCTTACCACTTTTATCCTACGTCATTGGCGATGTTGTTCTTTCTACAACAGCAGTTTTCGAAATGGCAACAGGAACACACAGACTGGTAAAACTAAGCATAGAAATCGTAAGAGATTCCATAACGGGAGGAGAGACGACCCTACTTTATGCTGGAACAGCCGATGGCAAAGTCTTTGTCGTGAGTATACACTACAATACTTTGTATAAAATATTCAAATGAACGCAGCATCTAGAGTTATTAAAATGATAAAGCAAATACTTAAGAACATAAAACGGTAAAGTGAGCAATGATCAGGGAATGGTGCAATCAGAAAAAAAATCCCACTCCAAAAAGCCGAGGTGGGGAAAAACTAAATAGACATACTAATACAAAAATGGTATTTCTCTATGAAACCTAATACGGCGAAACCAAATTTAAAAACGGGCAATGAATAATAGCACATCAGTACATAATACTAACAAAACACTGAGTGGCGCAGTGAACTTGTAATACTCGCAAATGAAGGCCTTTCTTGATAAAACTAAAATGTTTAAAACCAAGCTCCCTTTGTAAATCTCGAAATCTGATGTATTTGTATTTAAGTGTCTTCAAGTAACGTAAATTCGATTAAAACTTCAGTTTTCTCTCTTCGTCAGATGAATCTGAAAAATGCTTCATACGTCCACGCATTTGACGAAATAATTGTTGACGCCGATCATACTATCGAGGCATTACATGTTGATGATGGACAGAACATGTACGCTATGAGCGACAGACAGGTATGTATTGTACATTAAACCTACTGGAGTATCAATTACAGTTTAATTATAACTTGCTACCATTTCACACATTATGAAAAGTAAACTAAACATTATGAATTGACCTCGACGGTTAGTAAATTCGCTGACAGCTTCTGTCACATTCTATCAGTCATTTTACAGAGGATATTTATTTTGTTAAATTCATTCAGAATCCAGGGCGTGAATTTCACACATTTCATATATTGATGCAATCCGACCGTCTGAAGTTTCTTTTAAATGAGCCGCGACGTGAGAAAACCGGTCTTCGGGGTTTCCGACCAGGTCCGACACAAACCGGCCTGTACAAGCTCAGAAAAGAGCTAGAAGCTTGAAATTTCGGATTAAAGTAGAAGAGGAATTGTACTATCCGAGTAGCGAAAACAAAGGCGCTGATCAGCTTCGCAGTTACTGCGAAGCTGATCTGCGCCTTTGTTTTCGCATAGGCAATAATCCCGTTTTCTCACGATGCGGCTCAAATTATTCAAGCGAATGCCTATAATTTCAGGTTGTCAAATACGAACCGTTTAAATGTAGTATGTACAAGAGTTGTGACGATGTCATAAGGTCCTACAATCCTTTCTGTGGTTGGTGTGTTTATCAGAGCAGGTTGGCTTTAAATGTTTCTTTAAGTATGGCACTGTGCATCTTGATTGTTTTAAAGTTAGACTGTGTTACAAAAAGTTTGACACTAGCGACTCTGCTCCTTTTATCATGTTTTGAGATCTCAATGTCTTCTGTCAGTTTCACGAACTCTTTACTGATGACGTAATGCTAGTTATCTCGTTGAAAAATAAAATATAAAAGTTTGATCCTTTGGAAGCAGTAAAATGTTCAAAGGGAGGTAATTGGGCCAGATTGCGCAATTTCGGGTACTGAACCTCGTCAGTGACCCTTTATAAACTAGCGACGATAGCCAGACAAATATACTGCGATTTCAAAAATTTTACACACATGTTGTCTAAATCAAAGACACATGCCTAAACGGGGTCTAAAATTGAAAAACAAAGTGTTTAGAAGATGGCTCTAAAAGCCATAAGAAAAAAAGCCAGAAGAAGCCTGTTCGGCCAAAGAATTATGTGGGCTGTAGAAAGTCTTTAATGATGCCTAAATAGTGTGTTTGTATTCGTCCAATAAGTCTCATGAGAAGACTTTCTTTCGCACCAACAGACATGGCAGGCATTCATTTAACGTTAATACAACTGTCTGTGCAAGTTGTGTTGCTGTGTGTGTGTATGCTTTGTATTCATGTGTAAAGTACAGTACCTCTGTATCTGGGTTCTTGCCTTAATTCTTGATTTTCGCTTACATTTCTCGAGAGAGCTGTTAAAACAACATAAAACAGTATATATCACATCACTTCACATCACATTTCATCACACAATTTTATTTTAAAAGATGGACTTATTGCAACGACGATGTTGTACAGAAGCACATTCCTTTTGCACAAAATTATGCAGAGTTACATTTTATATTATAGATTTGATTGTGACAGTGCTTATCAAGTCAAGAATATTTTCAGATCAATGGCGGCTGGTGGGCTTCTTTGCAAGATAACTCAGAAGTTTAGCGCAAGGACTATGTTGTACAGAAATATACTTCTTTTTTAACAAAATTATGCCGTTTTATTTAAATATTATAAATTTGATTGTCACAGTGCGTATAAGGTCAAGAATATTTTCAGATCCGTGGCGGCGAGTGGGCTTGATTGCAAGAATATCCAGAAGCCAAATCATTGGATTCCACACAATGGAAAGTGTCCGGAGCTTGTTTTGACCACAGGGAACTTTGAAGTCGGCGTGCAAAACCAGGTGAACTGTTTTATTGTCATTGAGAATAATAACGATACTTATGATAACAACTTTTTCTAGTTTCTCACCTTCTTCCTCAATGATTTACCGATGTAGCTTAGATGTAGCTTCTGAAGCAGCTAAGCTGGTACTACTGTTTATTGGATTCATGACCCTTGGTGGAGCAATATGGTCAAGACGTCAAAGGACTGTCATAATGAGGTGATTATCATTGCTCTTTGGTAGGTAATCAATAGGCTCTGCAGGATAATACACGTATATATATATATATATATATATATATATATATATATATATATATATATATATATATATATATATATATATATATATATATATATATATATATATATATATATATATATGATATATGCATATATGTGGTTTCACTGTTTATTGGTGTTATGGTCCTAGATTACCTGTGCAGTAAAATTGCATCCCTCCTTTGCAATAGGTATGAACAATCCTTTTCGGTGGCCCCACAATTTAATGTATATAGTCCAGCTTATTTCGTTCTGTTAGCTGGTGCAACTGACGGTTACCGTGTATTATATACAGCTTAACATATTTTGTTTCAATTAAACATTACATTAACATTTTATGAGAATCTTTGATTTCAGATATTCTTTTTGATCCAAAACTGTCCCGAACCACTTCATGGTGACAGATATTATTGCGAGTTTAAGAATATTGAAACAGCAGAAAATTACTTCTACGCAGCTAAAAGAGAAGAAAACGGGTCATTTACCTGCACAACGCCAACTGTTTCACGTAAGACAACATCTAGTATATCAATAACATATCATTGTACAGCTCCGTTTCATAAGTTTTGTACATACCGATTTGTTTCATAAGTAATGACATAGCAGTACCCGTATGGAAGCTTGGCTAAATGTTATTGGGTGTTTGCAGATTTGAACGGATTTCTTTATGTCAAACTTAATGCATAAAACTATTCACTGATTGTAACATTTTAGATTTTAATCGACTGAATTATCAAAAGTAACACATTTAAAATGACAAACAAAATATCATAACTTCAGGGATACAAATATGAACTTCTTTTGAACAAAGCCAATATCTCAGATACCGAAGCCCCCTTTTTAGATCTACATCTTTCTGTTGCAAATGGATTTGTTTCTTCTAAAATGTATTATGATAAGCGCGATGACTTTGATTTTGATATAGTAAATTTTCCTTATTTGGATGGTGACGTTCCTCGTCGTGCTTCTTATGGTGTTTACATTTCGCAAATTATTAGGTTTGCTAGAGTCTGCAATCATGTTACAGACTTCAACGCTCGAAATAAATGTTTAACGGCCAAACTTCTCCAACAGGGCTATCGGTATCATAAGCTTCGAAAAACATTTTCTAAATTTTATCGTATACACTATGAATTGATTTCCAAATATAATGTTGGGTTAAAGACGCTTTTAAGTGAGGGCCTTTCGGAACCTGAATTTTATGGTGACTTAGTTTACAAATTTAAGAAACTTATAGGAATTAATGATTTTTCTTTTCAGTTCAGAAAAATCATAACACGTTACAGATCGACGTATAGGTTATAACTTGAATGTTATGCGACAGTCTGCATGCTTAGTTTTTAACCCAATCATGGTTGATAACTATGCTGCCTTCTTTAATTGCACGCCGGTGGGTCGGGCGTCAGACTCTATGATGGCCCCGACTTAAAGCTATTCATTTTAGTTGGTTGGGGCCGGAGCTTCTTGTCTGTTGCTTGGCCCACCGGGGTCCAACTGGTGTTTTTCTTTTGCCCTGGAGTTAGTAGGTTATTCGGCGCCCATGGATCTCCATCGTCGGGCAGCTTTCTCAGTCTGTGAGTCCTTGTTTTTGATTCATCAGGATGTTTATCATGATTTATTTGTTTGTTCTTGATGTTTTATGTCTTGGTGTTTAAAAAATTTTGTGCTGTTGGCGCCTTATGTTATGTATGTTTTCATATTTTTAATTAAGTTAAGGTAACTGAGTGGCCACCTATTGGGAAAATAGCTGCTCATTCGGCTTACGATATGTTTCATGGTATAAGTGCCTGATTGTTGGTTTGGTTTTTCCCACCTCGGTTTTTGGAGTGGGAATCTCTTTCTGATTGCGACTTTTCCTGATCTTTGCCTACTTGTACCTTTTTAACATTGATTCCATACACTTCAAGACAGTATTAACCCAAAACAAATTATATCGTTAATTTGGCATATCACCCGGCATACTACACCTAACATAAATTTTGGTCTACCCTGTGTATATTCAAGTTTATTGAAGCTTGAAATATTGCACCAAAATAGCCGCGGTATACCAAATTATACAATGAGTCAGCGTTTGATACATAATTACACAATGTCATACAACCGTTTGTTTTTACAAATAACACTGGTCATGGTCAAACAGTTGGATATAAAAATTGATCCAAAGAAAGCCGCTCGAAAAGGTACTGGGACACAAAATGTTTAAACGACAGTCCAAACAAGGTAAGGCAGTCTAGTAGGATACATGTACAAGCTTTCAAGCTTCAATAACCTCGACTGTTTATAGGGTAGACCAACTATTATGTAAGGCGTAGTCTCCTGGACGCTCTAAAATAATTGTTTAGTTCAAACTGTCCAGTAATGTGAGAAATCAATGTTAACATTGATATCTGTGTCACAGGAGTTATGTTATTTCGTGTATCATATTTGATGTGTTAGTATCTATTTATAAATCGAGCAAAATCTAAATTGTTACAATCATTGAATAGTTTTATGTATTAGGATTGACTTAGCGAAAGCCGTTTAAATCTGCAAACACCCAATAACATTTGGCCAAGCCTCAAGTACGGGTACTGCTATGCCATTACTTATGAAACAAATCGGTATGAACTAAACTTATGAAACGGAGCTGTACGTATCGTGGCAGAATGGTATCCAACACATTAAGTACAAGCTATTCATTTCATTTGAATATGGGATCCAAACTCACAGTTACCCGATAGGACGTAATTTACCCTTTCTTCTCATCACTGGCTTAACCCATATTTGACGAATGGATTTTCCCATAATTATCGTTAGGGTGAGTCCACTTTCACTTTTAGGGGCGTCAGGAGTGATTTTTAAATTTTATTCAATTTTTCTATGAAAATTCTGTAAGCAAACAGAATAGCCCAAGATGGGACGCCGCGTTCTGCGGCGTCACATCTGGGGCTATTCTGTTTGCCTATGTCCCATAAAAGGGACGCCAGGCTTAAATGAGTTAATTAGCCTCTCATTTATATTTGTCGTACATGATTTAATGATGAAGAAGTATATGCATATTTATTCAATAACTGAATACGTATAAGACTCATTCTGGTAATTCCTTGAAATCAATCCTGAAACACAATACAATAAACAATAGACAGTAAAAGGTTTTTAAAGTTTAACACAAGACATTTGTCAAATGATATTTCAAATGGTGTCATTTACGCAATAAGAATGCCAAATATATTTTTCCATTTATTGTTTTTTCCATCTATAAGCAAGTCCTTCGAAATTTATTATACACACAACTTCATTGCCTACTTTTACATTTTATATAGTATATCTCTGCTTACATAGTTTTAGAATAATTAAAAATATTGTTAAACTTGTAGAACACTCCTCGGCCACTTTAAAGTTGTTGGTTTCCACCACGACAGTCTCCAGTCAATCACGGTATAATGTGACACTTGCTAAGAGTCCCATCTTGTTCTACGACTGCAAAACATTCACAAGGTAATGTCATTCATTAATATCAGATTGTTGATTTCTTAATTTAAATTTGTGGATGCTGTTTTTAACATTTTAAGCACTCTACCTCCGGTACAACATGTGCATATTTTTAAAGCATTATCTTGTCTAAACCTTTTATGACATTTCTACACACATTAAGCATACGTGAAATCGTAAAATCAGTTAATAAATCAAATGCACAATATTAATCCGAAAGATAATTTAGGTGTACCATCGTCTGCATTCAAAAGCAAAGACAATTTTCGATTCAGATGCAACAAATGCACCGAGAACAAACAGCGACATTGCGCGTGGTCCCTGAAAGATGGGCGATGTCGAAGACATGGAGACTTCGATATCTCAGTTACCAATAGAATAACAGAGGTAACCGGTTTAGTCTGATAATTGTTTCAGCAGGTGTCGACCTTACAGTACCACATGTAGGGTTTCTGTTTTTAAATCTTGCATACCTGATCATTCTTTCTCTTCCAAATGATCAGAGTTGTGCACATAAGGGGAATTGTATCAGAGAAATCGTTCCTAAACCTATCTCGGGCCTGTTTGTTTAGCTCTTGTGAGTGGACACGAAAATTCTGTAGAATATTTGAAGGTTGTTTTTTCTACATCCACAACCCGTTTGGTGATCTTTGTTGCACTATGAAATAAAGCATTTGCCTGCTTGCTTGATTTTCAGCCATCCGAGTGCCCAAAGGTGGTACGCATGTTGTCACAGCCGGCTTACTTTCACATTGGTGAGCATGTAGAGTTGCAAATACAAGCTAAAAATTTGCATGAGGTATGTCGTTGATTTTCGTATGAGGTTTGGCACTGAGTTTTGTTGAGATGGATAAAGAAGTAACCAATTATGATGAGTCTTTACAACCAAAACCAAGTATTACTAAGTTATTCTGTCTATGAAGTCCATTATGTAATCCACAATTTTAGAACTACTCATTATACTCAAAGTTGGACAAAGTACTTATAAATTATAAATATTTTATATAAACTTGAAATGAGTTGTATACTATTTATTAGATTGACCCTGTTTGTGGAAATCGGCTCGAAATTAGCATAGTTTTTGGGACATGTCCGGTTTGTAAGTACTACGTATTTTTCTGTTTCAGTCTGTAGAGTTGGAATGTTGTATAGCGGAGACTCAGTGTTCAACAGCAGCTATTGTCAACCAGACTGTGATGCATTGTCGTCTACAGGTAAGCTTAGATTTATCGGTTTTTGGCCTATTCAGTGTTTAACTTTAATGCGAATACGAAGAGTTAGTTTTTCAGATATTATTCTTTTGCTGATTTAGACCCTTTGTATCGGTCTACACTCGGAATACTGTTCAATATGTTTCTCACACATCATTATTTTCGCTGATGATTTCAAAGCACCGTTGGTCATACCTATGTCTTTTTTAATGTTTCAATACATTTAAGCTTATTTCTTTTCTTTGGCAGCATACATACATAAGTATTTAATGTTATGTTCAAACCGTTTATTACAGATCATTGATCCAGGAAGATCTCTGGTGACATTTCCACTTCAAGTGAAATATGCAGATGAATACCTTGATGGAACAGAAAGAATGAATGGTGAGCGATTGTACTAATCAATGAATCGTTTGAATAATCAGAAAATATTTGATTTCCTTATGCCGGTCTCAACCCTACCATAGATTTTTACTTTTTTGTCCAGATGAACAATATCCAATTCTTGGAATAAATTAATACTAAGCTCCAACTGACGAACCTTATCTTGATTCCAGATACTGACGAACCTTATCTTGATTCCTTGATTTAGACAGATTATGTCAATTTTTGAAAACATTTTGTTTTGTCATTTTTGCTTGAGTTTACTTTCATTTCAGTGACAATGTACGACTGCAAGGGTCTTGTTGATGACTGTAGTCAGTGTAAAGTCCTCGACAAGTCCAAGTTTCAGTGTGACTGGTGCTCGCCTGGATTCTGTGAATTTGTTGGGTCTTCAAGCTGTATATTTTTAGAGATTTGCCCTCCTCCGACTTTCACCAAGGTAAGCCTTTTCCTGGAAATTAAGGTTGATAGATATCTACATGTATCTATCTATCTATCTATCTATCTATCTATCTATCTATCTATCTATCTATCTATCTATCGACATCCTCCTTTCTGAGTGTTATGCAAAATGAGTGTACAAGTAAGAAAATAAAACTAAAATAAAATAGTGAGAATTTAAAACTGAAAATTATATTGAGACTTAAAACAATGACAATCAGGAATGGCATGAAAATGAAAATGAGACGAAAATAAACGACCAGCCTCGAGGTTTTATTGTAAGTTAGACAACAAATAGATTTTCTAGTAAACCGACCCGTAACGTTTTATCGAGGAAGTTGGGACAATGACTTAAACCTATTACAAAAACAAAATGATATTAAACTATTAAACTTACTGTTTGTTACTTCCTTATTGTTTGAAACTTCATGGTGTGTCTGTTTATGGTGATTAAGATGAATTGCATTGCCTATTTTAACTTATTAAATGTTAATAGAAAAATACACTAAAATATTTCCGACCTATCGAACCTACCATATCCCGTTTCTGGCACGTTTGAGTAGCGGAAATTTTCAAAGGTATACATTTATCTTGTTTGTCACGGCAATAGTCATTATATTGTCTAGGTATCTCCATCGACGGCTCCAGTTGAAGGAGGCACATTGGTAACACTTACTGGGAACAACATGGGAACTTCACCAGAAAGCATCTCTGCAATCTCATTGGCTGGAATTCCTTGTCATATGATCAGAGAGGAATACGTAGTGTCTAATAAGTATGTGCTGCATTTTACTGAAACAAAACAGAAAAAATACACGTCGTAATAAAATGTTATGATAAAGGCTACTGCTTGAAAATACAGCATACTATGATGGCATGTAAGTGCGATCTAAATAACGAGATGAGTACTTTAACACGTGAATGTTTTTCTTAGTTGACTTATAACGCTCTGTTCTCATACGTACTATCTAGTCTTCCGGTATGCTAGTGGACATTACTGCACTCCTAAGTACCACCTTGCTAATAAGATAGTACTTAGCTCGTCACTCGACTGAGGGTGAATGGTATGCCGAGACAGTATAAAACATTCATCCTTAGTCGACATAGAACTTTAACTGATGAGTTACTATACCTATAAACAAGGACGCGCTTCAAGTGCATTCACATCCAATAGCAGAGCAAACATTTTACCGGAAGACCAGATAATTCAGAGCAGCAAATTACATGTCGACTTAGAAACTGAAGCTGACGGTTGCTATATCCTTGTGTGAATGACAGTTATATACACCATAGCGTCCAGCGATTGAAAAGAGCAGAACTAGTACCATTTTGTCTGTTCATGAGATAAAAACCAAAAAGAATTTACCTTAATTCGTGATATAAATTTATAAATTCATTACAAATATCTCTGATCCGATTATATATTCTTTATTATTTGTATAAATCATCTCTGTCTGGTGTTTTTTCCCACTTTACATTAACATTCATTCTAAAATAAGCAGCGCACCCCCTGTCTCGGGGTGTCAAATAAAAATTGGAGTGACATTGTTCAATATATCACCAAGGTTGGCTGTATTTTCAAAATTTGGTACTATCTCCATTTAAACAGAATAAAGTATGATACCCAGTTATGTTTTTTAAGATCTCTGGTGGTAGTGAATAATGCATGACCCCACCAAAAACTGCATGTCACAAACTGAAATGCAAAAATTCAAAAGGCGATAGAATGAACAAATTCTATTTTTATCAAGAAACAACATCGTTCGATTTACTTCATTTGACATTATCTTTTGGTAAAAGAAATGGTTATTTTATATCTTGTAAACAAACAAAAATATGAAACATCAAAAATCGAAAAAAGCATGTCACAGAGTTTCTGTAATTTACGTGACGCTATAGAAGATTGCCAAAATCTTAATACTGATTTCTCTTATTGCAGACCAAACTGTGTCAATTAAATAGTTGAATATGTCCTTTATATGGATAACATATGGATTTTTCATTTTCCTTTATTATTTTGGTGAAATATATCTAATCCCCCTGCTTAACCATTGCGTCCCTTTTAAGATGTAATCATACGTGACACCATTTTTCTACAAATCCAACATGGTATTTGAAACAACGTTATCTGAATATGAAAGTATGGAGGATGAATACATCTCACAAAAAATAAAGTTAATATCAAACGACCCTAAGGTGTTTTTTTCGGATGCTAAAGTTGAAAATGTAATAAACGTGACAGTAATTTACGTGACGGTACTTACTTTCAAAATGCCAATATGACATATTATATAGCTAAGATTGTGCTTTGAATCAGCGTCAATAAATGTTTTAATGTCCATTATGTACTTTTCAGTAGTTAAGTTTACGGAATATGATGTTTTTTCAAGCAGTGTCACGTAAATTACGCATTTGTCACGTAAAATACAAAGGTAGTTTAAGTCTATTTTTCAGTTATAGTTGAAAGCAGTTGAATCAAAAAGGATCACACCTCCTTCAATCAAAGACATAGCAATACTACATTTGTTATTCGCATTTGTCCATTCCAAAATACTGACCAACAGTAAAATATCAGCCCTGAGATTAATATACATTTTTATCAATATAATACAGTTTTGTTTTACTAAATAATTACGTGGTTAATTAATCGAAGGATTTACTTCTTGTGCACACTGATTCAAATTCCATGCTTCATTTTAAATTAGCAAAAACTCAAACATATCTTAGTTCAAAAATAATGTAGGTGACTTAAATATTACCGTCACGTAAATTACAGTATTCCGTCACGTATATTACATTTTTATAGAATGTTGTGCAAAAAGTTGTGCAATATTAAAAAATGAAATAGGATCACACAAGGTTGTCTGTTTGGAGTAAACGTATCCATATAAAGTCTTTCAGATAATATTTAATGCCATTGTGTATATGTAATGCAAAAATAATTTATGTTGCGGTTTGCAAGTAATTTACGTGACGCTGAATAAAACAAGACCTGCCATATAACAAGATGTATTTAGAAAAGTAATTATAAGCTCCGCCACTCATATAGGACAAATGTAATAATCATTACATGTTTTGATATAACTTTGATGTACAGGTCAGATGTTATTATAGTTGCAAATTAACAACACTGAAAATTCTGAATCAAGAAGCCTGCATCATACACATATTATCTAACATTTTTCGATAGTAGATATGAAAGGACGTTTATTGTTTGATTTAATCTACTTAATGTTGCTCTTTATTTGAGAAACTGAAGTCTGCTAGTCAGAGATATACGTTGAGTTTGTGTTATGGTTACATTTAGTTCATATGTAGTGCGTCACGTTGATTACCAATTTGGAATATACCCATCAAGTTTCAAAATGATGTAGAAATTGCAAGAATATCGGGAAGGTGGTGAAATTTTACAGGATGAAGCCTGAATGATCCACAATAGTGATGGTATGTCGAAAAAGTGTAATTCTTAAAGTTTATTTTTCTTCATTTTTTTCTCCAGGATTTGCACCTTATTTTAGAATGAGTGTAACATATTTGTAGAGTTGTGTGTGAAGCAGGTAAAGCAGATGACATTACCAATGGACCAGTCAAGTTAACGGTTGACAGTGTCACATCATCCGGACTTGTATTCTTTTATAAGGTCAGAATTTGCCTTCTTCATTGAATATAGTCTATTTTATGTGATAATGTATCTGATCATTTACATGAAAAGTAATTTGTATTTACAGATTTTAAGTTATAGTCATGTTGCTTAGTATTATATAAGGTATTCATTCACATAGATGGCATACTTGTAATCAAACAACATTTACATACAATTTAATTAGGGTTAGAATGGAAGCTTGAATCTTATTTGATTCATTTCCATGGACTGATTATCGTATTTGCTCTTTCCTGGCTAGACTCATGTAGGATATAAAATTAAAACTGAGATCCTTTAAGAGCAGTGAACATATTGATGAGAAACGGAAGGGGCCATACCGCGGTTTCGGCTACTCAAGCCTCTTAAGTGACCCTATAGATTTGCCAACATGGAGCCAAAGAAAATTACTGTAATTTTGAATCTTTCGACTAGGTAGTCGATACACAAGACTGGTATAATCAAAATGCGACCAAAATAGTTTTTTATATTTAAAGTTGTTTAGAAAATGAATCTAAACCTATAATAATTTTCTGATTTCTCAGAATACCTTTGCTGATCTCAAAGGACCAAAAGGAAAATATAATCTGCACTATGGATGATACTGACTACACATGGTCTGTAAAATATTTCTGTATACAAAGATAGGAAGCGTGTTTAAAGTAGACTAATTTTAGTTCAAGCTGATCAAACATTCCATCTTAAAGATGTTCCTAGACCATTTCGAATGTTTCAGAATCCAAGTATCACAAGAATGACGCCCTCATCCGGACCACAAGCTGGTGGTACATTGGTAACTATGTTTGGACACAACCTGGCCATCGGGAACCAGAACATAATTGTTTGTTTTAAAACTAATACCGAGTCTCGACCCTTTGTGATAGCTTCAGTTGTCAAAGAAAGGGTGTTAGAGGATCAAATTGTAGCCGCAACTCCTCCATCACATGGTGCTAGTGAACTGAGAGGAGTGGAAATCGTTATTGATGGAAGCACACACAGAGAGATGGTGGCAGAGTTTAAGTATCTTCCAGATCCGATTATCGACACTATTCATCCGTCTAAAAGTATTGTCAGGTAAGTCAAAGATTATCTCCAAATTGATATTGTAAAAAGTAGAAGTTAAATATATTATTCATGTTTGGTGTAGTTTTATTCATGACTGACCATCAATAATTAGACCACAAGTTTTGAATATCCACGGATAGTTTAGCAATTGTTTCATCAATTTTGTCATCGGTAAGCTGATCAGAGTAAGAAAAAAGCCATATATAATGGACAAAATAAAGTTAGAGATCAAACTTTAAACAATTTCTAGAAGATTTCGAACTGCTGGTAAAATGAAACATTTCTATCATCCAACTATTTTTGTAAGCTTTGTACACTTCAGGATCGAAACAATAGTCTTTGCTTTCAACAATACCAGGCGTTAAGCCAGACTACCCTTAAAATAAAATCGGTATGGAATTCTCATAGAGAATTGATGATGTGTAAGTTTGTTCGTGCGAACCTTTTAAAATGGCAAGAAATTTCCAATCTTTTTTGGCTGGTGATTGTTGTGCGAACCTTTTAAAAAGGCAAGGAATTTCCAATCCTGTTTTGGCTGGCGATTATACTTGATGACTGTTGTGCAAATTCGCAAAGTTTCCATGAATTGGCAAACTTGAATTTTTTGTGGAATCAGTTTTTATGGACTTTTTACCACTTTGGTTTTTAGGGTAGTCTGGTTTAAAGAACAGCTGTGCATTAGTCAGATGATGCACAGATAAAAAAATTGTGGCATATGAAAGTGCGATAAAACTGTTAATTCACCATATACATGTAAATGAAAATTTGATAAATTATCGAATGACCCAAAAATGCATCTTTAAAAGTTTGATCCATAACTTTTTTGACTAGTAAACGCTAACTACATGTAGTTCAAGCTACATAATCTACAAACATTCAGTCGATCTTTCTATCACATTATTAATCAACAGACGTTTCTACTGCCGGTACAAATGAATGGAGTAGACGGAACTTTGTTCCTAAATTCGGACACAAATGTTTTTTTTTTCTAGATACTCTGTCATTGTTGTTGCTTGTATCTATTTCTTTATTGTAATTCATACTGTAGTGGTGGAGTTAGACAAACTGTGTATGGACGAAGGCTCAAAAATACCAACAGAGCACGTATCAGTGTGACATACAGAGGCCCAAATAAGGTAATGCACGTCTCCTAATACCTAAATGCAGAGATGTGTTATTATATAAATACATTGTTTTAGTATCATTTGTACTTTTCAAATAGTCATAATTACGTATAAAATCGATGCCTGATTTTCTTTCACGTATACAATCTTATCATTTGTTCATTTGATCAATGCAGAAAATGAAGGAACACTTACCATAATTAAGAGGGTATATGTCCACGAAGCATAAAATGGAAATTGAAAAATGGAAATTTATAGAATATTAAGTAGATAGAGAAAACAGATGTATATCAAACGCTGTGTAATTTTGGATAGATACCGGCGAAGCAAAATATCTAATTTATCTTATGAAATTCCAAAATGTGCATATGTTTATTTCCAGATTTTCGTAAAATATCGTGACTGTGTTTCGGTGAGCGATAAACAGATTGTTTGCAAAACACCAAGTCTAGATATAACAGAAATGACACATGCACAAATAGAAACAAGGGGTGCTATAGTTTTAGATGGGGTGAAACAGACGTTTGTACTGCATTACTTCATGGACCCTGAGATTGGGCCAGCAGATGCCGTTAATTCTTCGACAATATTGGACGTCGTGAATGGACATCTTTTCATTGAGGTATGCAAATTAAAGAATTGTTTCACTGGCAATGCGTTGTAATATTTAGCTGCGAGGAATCATTGATGTTTGCGCTTGCTTTATATCAGTCTGCAATTACTTTACAAAATACAACAAACTAAATTCAAATTTGAATAATACACACGATGAATAAAAATAAAACCGAGATCCTTTAAGAGCAGTGAACATATTAATGAGAAAGGGGATGGGGCATACCACGGTTTCGGCTACTTTTAAAAGCCTCTACACTGACCTTATAAAATTTGGTAACATGGAGCCAAAGAGAATTACTGTAATTTTACATCTTTCAACAGGGAAGTCAATACAAAGACTAGTATAATCCAAATGGGGCCAAGTATATTAAACATAGTTTAGAAAATGTGTCTAAACCGATAATAATTTTCTGATTTCTCAGAATACCCTCGCTGATCTCAAAGGACCAAACGGAAAATATAATCTGCACTATGGATGTTCCTTTGTCTTTTGAAATTATTTTCTTGAAATTAAAAATGGTTTCTTTCCTTAGGCTCACGGTGTTGTCTAATATTGTTCTTTCTAACTAAGTGGCTTGGTTGGAAATTTTTAAAATTTATTAGTATCAATTGTTGGAATTTCTTGGAGTTAAATTCAGACTATCTCATTACTTACAATGGATTCAATGTCAACTTGTCCAGGTAATTTTCACAACATACTTTATGTCTGGATTCACGTACTTTGTCTATAAAAACTTACATTTACAAAAGCCATCCAACGTTACACTGACATGTTCATCAATATTTCATCCGGAATATATTCTCAATATTCTGTTTTTGGTAGGGTCGACACCTGTCCTTAGCGGCCACACATTCCGACGTAAAGATAATTGTCGGGCATTTTCGGTGCCATGTTGTCTACTTGAATGACACACTGATCAAATGCGTTTTGCCCAAAGACCACAAAGTTACATCTCCTGGATTTCAATGGCATGTAAATGTAAGAGCCTATTTAACTCTGAATGTTCTTTTAATACTGTTATGCGTTTGGTCTGCAAAATGATTCCATTAGCTGCATAGAAAATGCACATCATAGTCCCCCAAAACCAAAAATGGGAAATTCCTGAAACTACAAATTATACTAAAATTAAAGTAACTTCTGTTAATTCGTCATATTTTAGGATTCTTCGTTAGGAGTTCATGGTAGAGACTGGTTTATTTTCAAACGTACTTAAGCACTACCACTGCCGAAACATTTAGGTCCTTTATAATGCTGTAGATTGTATTTATCCAAATAATTTGTGACAACATTGAAAGTAATATCAAAATGTTCTAACACTCTTGCGCATGTTTACTTTATATCAATAGGTAACGATAGGAGATTTTCAGAAAGTAGTTGGGTATATTTACCAAGACCAAATGGGTTCTACGACCTTGGACTCGGGCTCTAGCATTGCGACTATAGCAGTATTGTCCTCGTTTATTGCTGTACTGGGATTGATTGTTCTCGTAGTGGTGGTATGGCGTCTGAAGCTGTGCGTCAAGAAAAACAAAACAAAGTATTTCTACCGGACCCAAAGAATGATTCCATACTACACAACACGTGTTTGATATTTTTTTTATTTCCGTGTTTGTTGTGTTACCTCCAAATTAAAATGATTTCCATACACAGCTAAAAAGGTACACGTAGGCAATGATCAGGAAATGGCGCAATCAGAAAGAAATTCCCACTTCATAAACCGAGGGGTGGGAAAAAACTTTTTACACATAACTTTTTGGCACATCATATAAAGAGTTAAATGATCTTTTATGCATGAAAGAAAACTATTTGATACACCAGCCACCAAGGCCAGAATATTCATGTTCTATGTTTTGTTAATTTACTTCAAAGAAATGTTGCTATACTACTTTAGGAACTTCAAAAACAGTTTTCCCATCAGCTGATACTGACGTACTGAAATAATGCACCTACATGATTATTGCAGATTACGTTATTTGACAATGGTTGACATGAGAGACAATAGCACGCCTATATTGCCATCAGGAGAAAGGAGACAATCTAATACCAATGACTACGAGGTAATTAATGACCTACTGGACAACGCCTGCTGCGCGTAAGTAAGATGGGGTTGGGGTATGTTTTCGTGATAATTTTAGAGTGTTTTTTTAATATCTAATATATCTATCCGTGTAAATACTTTAAAGTGTCATATAAAAATCTGACATTTTAATGTTAGTAAGTGACATAATTTAGAATTACTAATAGTCGACGACATAATAGAATTGTATAGAATTGTCATTCAATTTGGTCCATCGAGAACACGAAATTGTCTATTATTCCTGACACAGTGATGGCACAGTGTTTGTTTGTCAGCAGTGTCAAAACTAACTGCTTATAACAGTTCACATGGAATTCTGCAACTACGCTTTTGGGTTAAAATTTATTAACGGTAAAGTCTATTTTCAAAACACGTTAACTCCCTACAGTACTGGTTAAACCCAGGAAGAGTTGACTCCGTCCCGACATGACTGAAACAAAAATGTTGACTTGGACGTAAAACCTCAATACAAACAAATAAAACACATTAATGTCTTTTATTTCCGACCCCTGTTAAGCCAACAAGCGGAGAGCGACAACCACTTTGGTAAACTGGAAAACGACTCCAACGAAGGCGCCCTTTATCATACAATTGACGATGCATCGGGAGCAGTAGGAAACCAACCTGGAATACCAGACAGAAAGGGGCTCAGCAGTGCTGAAGAACAAGTGTCGGCAATAAATACCAATCACACTGCCACTTCCACCACCCACAAAGATTATTACTTATCGCCTGTATCACTGAAAACCCGAACATACAAATGATGTATTATTTTACTGATCAGGCTTTTTATGGGCCTCCCACTTCTATGCGAACAGATATAAATGCACGAAGTCGCTTATGACAAACTGCTGAATGATATGAAAAAATGTGTTTTGCATTAAGGGGCCTCGATACAAATTTTGTTGATAAATAAAAAGGTAAAAGTATACTCCTTGCATTGTTTATTGTCATCTCCCCGTGACCGACTGAATCCCGTTTTAACTGTTTAGTTAACGGACCACGGAACCAATATGACCTTTGTCACGACATGTTTACAAAATGACATGATAGGCATGATTAAGAAATTGCACAATCAGAAAGAAATTCGCACTCCAAAAACCGAGGTGGGAAAAACAAACTGACAATATGGTACTTATACTAAGGGAACATATCATACGCCGATTAAATAAAATATAAAGCTTGATCCGTTGGAAGCAGTGAAAACGTTCAAAGGGATGTAGTATGGGTCATATTGCGCAATTTAGGGTACTGAACATACGCCGAGTAAACAGCTGCGTCCACTCAATTACTAAAAATATGAAACCTTGCATAAGACAGGCACAAAAATTCAATGCAAAAACATAAAACTATTAGAACCGCAACAGAAGTATCGCATCGGAACGACCAGTAAAATAAAATTACTGGCGGGCTTAAATGGTCATGTAAAATCGATTTAAGCCCGCCAGTAATTTTATTTTACTGATCGTTCCAATACAATGCTTCTGTTGTGGTTCTATGTGTGTTATGTTTTTGTGTTGATTTTTGTGCTGTTTGCACCTTATGTACGTGTTTTTATATTTTAGTTAAGTTCAGGTAGCTGAGTGGCCGCTTATTGGGAATAAGCTACTCACCCGGCTTACAATATGTATTTAGTATACATATCTGATTATCAATTTAGTTTATTCCCATCTCGGTTTTTTGGAGTGAGAATCTTTTTTCTGAACTGCGCCGTTTCATGATTACTAGTATTGTCTACTTTTACCTTTTGCTATGTATTTGACTGCACGTTTTTGCTATAAATCGAAGCAAAGTGCATGATGTTGATAAAACAATTTCTGTTTTCGTTTTGTTGATATTGCACATTACAAGCTAACCAACAGCGTAGATAATAGAATATATAAGTATTTTTAAAGCATATATACTTATTACTAACGTTTAATTGTATGTAACAAATACGTTGTTGCATTGGCCAATGTCAACGTTTCCGCCATGTTTCGCCTAATGAGAGAATATTGGTTATTGGCAGTCAAGTGGTACCATGTTTGCAAAATCAACGGTTTCCCAGTCTACGCATAAACAAAATTATCAATACAGGTAAACAATACACCCTTTGATTGTTGATTATTATTCAAGAGGGGCTTCGGTTGCCTGTTTTTTTTGTTTTTTTTTTTTTTTTTAATCAGCCTATTTGTTAATGTCGGGGTCGACACAGACCTTATTAGCATAATTGAATCATGTAAACTCTGTGTATCAAAACCAACCATATACATGTATATATATATATATATATATATATATATATATATATATATATATATATATATATATATATATATATATATATATATATATATATATATATATATATATATATATATATATATATCAAAGATATACAAACTTCAACAGCTATTCCTACCAAGATCATTTCTGATACAAGTACATCGGAAAAATTATAAAGTAGAGAAATAAAGATGTACTAAATTGGCGAAGGTAGGTTTCGAACCCGCAGACTTCGGCTTCGGCGCCTAGCTATACAGGGCCATCCCCTTTACCGACTGCGCTACTACGCTCCTTAAAAAAGGAGTTATCATAGCTCAGGTTTAGAGGCGATTTCCCTGCATAACCCGTCTGATAGGTTACTATTTTTCGTTGTGCAAGCACACTCGTCTATATACATGGAATAACTGGATCCTATGGATAGGTTGCCAAATCTTGGAAATAACATTTTCATATCAAAGATATACAAACTTCAACAGCTATTCCTACCAAGATCATTTCTGATACAAGTACATCGGAAAAATTATAAAGTAGAGAAATAAAGATGTACTAAATTGGCGAAGGTAGGTTTCGAACCCGCAGACTTCGGCTTCGGCGCCTAGCTATACAGGGCCATCGCCTTTACCGACTGCGCTACTACGCTCCTTAAAAAAGGAGTTATCATAGCTCAGGTTTAGAGGCGATTTCTCTGCATAACCCGTCTGATAGGTTACTATTTTTCGTTGTGCAAGCACACTCGTCTATATACATGGAATAACTGGATCCTATGGATAGGATGCCAAAGCTTGGAAATAACATTTTCATATCAAAGATATACAAACTTCAACAGCTATTCCTACCAAGATCATTTCTGATACAAGTACATCGGAAAAATTATAAAGTAGAGAAATAAAGATGTACTAAATTTTTCCGATGTACTTGTATCAGAAATGATCTTGGAAGGAATAGCTGTTGAAGTTTGTATATCTTTGATATGAAAATGATATTTCCAAGCTTTGGCATCCTATCCATAGGATCCAGTTATTCCATGTATATAGACGAGTGTGCTTGCACAACGAAAAATAGTAACCTATCAGACGGGTTATGCAGGGAAATCGCCTCTAAACCTGAGCTATGATAACTCCTTTTTTAAGGAGCGTAGTAGCGCAGTCGGTAAAGGGGATGGCCCTGTATAGCTAGGCGCCGAAGCCGAAGTCTGCGGGTTCGAAACCTACCTTCGCCAATTTAGTACATCTTTATTTCTCTACTTTATATATATATATATATATATATATAATATGAGATTTAGGTAATATACATCAAACAATCAAACCCTGTCGGTAGCACTGGATCCAATTTGGATGCTAAAATGATATGCGGTAAGTATATATGGAGATTTTATCATCAACAGTGCAAAATCCTATTTGTGCCTGAGCGCGCTTTCGCCTTTCGGCTTCTTCAGAGGCTTACTAAATACTACATAATAAGAGTGTGATATCTACATCTGCCTGTCATAGGCAGTCCAAAACTAGGAGACAAAATGTAATCTAAAAATTCTACATACTACTCATAACATTGTAAAACCTTATATAACTACATAAGAAATAAACACACCGCTACAAACTTGAAAAATGTAAATACAGCAAAATGGCTACGGAATTTTGAAAATGAAGAAATTTGGAAAATTAAACAGAAATTTAACAAAATTATGATTTTTGTGGGCTAATACATCTTGGAGAGGTTGGAAACAGTGTTAGAACTGTCAAAGTTGAAAATAAAAAGTACTAAATGGCGTAAAATCGTATAACTGAAATTGAGAAAATTTCGTGACCGTTCACCTGTAGGATTATCGGAAATCTGAAGCGTCACCTGTAAGATTATCGGATTTCTATAGCGTCAGTCGTTAACACACCGCTACAAATGTAAATTATAAGAACAGCTCATAAGTAAGGTACAGGTGAAGGCGGAGTCTCTATGTGCAAAATGAAGGAGTAAAGCCTATCAGGATATGGATAGACAATGTGTAAAGGGGGATGAAGTGCAAAACGGGACATCAAATCGGATCAAATACCCATGTTAGGCTAACTATACATGCTGGCCTATTGCACTATGCTGTAACACTACTATGTTTAATCACCTTTATTGATACCATGTGGCTGGAGTGTGTTCAGACGTCTGATCCAATACGTTTCACGAGCTTTTCTTGCCGAATCAGACCTGGGGAGTCGAAGCCTTGTGGGGGAAGGGCATGTTCTTGTTGCAAGGTCATGACACCTACTCAGGTTGCCAAGTCGTCCAACGGCGCGCCAGTGAAACTCAAACATCAGACAAACTGCAAATCCAAGAATGTGGTTTATCTGATCACCTGTACAAAGTGCAACAAGCAGTATATAGGTGAGACTGGACAACCCCTCCATAAGCGTATCAATGGTCACCGCTCTGATTGGAAACACCGGAGGTTTCAAAGGGCACCGGTAGCGGAACACTTCACTTTACCTGGACATGACTTTAACAGCCACGTTGCTCTATGCTGTCTGGACCATGACATCAACTGGTCTGATTCGGCAAGAAAAGCTCGTGAAACGTATTGGATCAGACGTCTGAACACACTCCAGCCACATGGTATCAATAAAGGTGATTAAACATAGTAGTGTTACAGCATAGTGCAATAGGCCAGCATGTATAGTTAGCCTAACATGGGTATTTGATCCGATTTGATGTCCCGTTTTGCACTTCATCCCCCTTTACACATTGTCTATCCATATCCTGATAGGCTTTACTCCTTCATTTTGCACATAGAGACTCCGCCTTCACCTGTACCTTACTTATGAGCTGTTCTTATAATTTACATTTGTAGCGGTGTGTTAACGACTGACGCTATAGAAATCCGATAATCTTACAGGTGACGCTTCAGATTTCCGATAATCCTACAGGTGAACGGTCACGAAATTTTCTCAATTTCAGTTATACGATTTTACGCCATTTAGTACTTTTTATTTTCAACTTTGACAGTTCTAACACTGTTTCCAACCTCTCCAAGATGTATTAGCCCACAAAAATCATAATTTTGTTAAATTTCTGTTTAATTTTCCAAATTTCTTCATTTTCAAAATTCCGTAGCCATTTTGCTGTATTTACATTTTTCAAGTTTGTAGCGGTGTGTTTATTTCTTATGTAGTTATATAAGGTTTTACAATGTTATGAGTAGTATGTAGAATTTTTAGATTACATTTTGTCTCCTAGTTTTGGACTGCCTATGACAGGCAGATGTAGATATCACACTCTTATTATGTAGTATTTAGTAAGCCTCTGAAGAAGCCGAAAGGCGAAAGCGCGCTCAGGCACAAATAGGATTTTGCACTGTTGATGATAAAATCTCCATATATATATATATATATATATATATATATGTATATATGTATATATATATATATATATATATATATATATATATATAAAAGTCTGGTAAGAGAAATAAATAGAAAGTATTTTGTTGTATTTTTCCTTTTTTCTGTAAGCGCTTTCACAGCTTCATGGCTGATCTTCAGACATAACAAGAAATGATGACGTTTAAACGTAACGTAGAAACCACACAAAACAAACGTTACGTTTACGTCCCAGGGGGGGTACTCTCAATTTTTGTGGATACATAGGCGAGGCCCCAGCTTCTACCCCCAAACCCAAAAAATTACTGAGATTTGCCGACCACCCCAAAAAAATACCAGTCCTATCAGGCATACCCAAAAAAATACTTGAACTTTTAGCTTACCCCCAAAAAATTACATGTATTCATCTTTTTTATGCATATTGATGAAATTTTATCACATCCATATGATGTTAAATCCCAAATCAACCAACCAACAGAACACGTCACAATACAGTTAGTATATATGTAGGAACTAGGAAGTAAATACCAAGTTGGATAAAATTTAAAGAGTTTATTTATTCTCAAAGTGTAAGTCTTATGATGGTTTTGATTCCATTTGATTTGCAATCCAAACAACATCATGATCAAGCTTCCAAAATTTCACCGAGACCAGTCATAAGGCATGGTCGCAAACAAAATTGAATCTTAAGGCCTTGTAAGACATAAGTGTAAGCCACTCTTATCTTTATAGAAATAAAGAGATTTCCCAAGAATTGTGCAAAACCCAAAAAGTTACTTAGAATTATAGATGACCCCATAAAAATAATTCAGAAAAGGCATAACCCCAAAAAAATATCCATAAAAAGCTCACTACCCTAAAAAATAACTAGTTTTTCTGAAAACCCAAAAAATTACGGAAATTCAAAATTTTGACCCCAAAAAAGTCAGCCTCGCCTATGTATAAAGAAAATTTCAGAGTACCCCCCCTGGGGTTTACGTCTTCCGCTAAATGTTTTGCCGTATAATAGCACATTACGTAAAGGCGTTTCCCGCCGTTGTTATTACGTTAACTTGAGTGCGATAATTTTCAACTGAATTCTTGCGAGCTGTGCGTGTATGTACAAATCACAAGAATCCAGCAACTATCGCTGTTCCAAACTAGGATCCATCAAATGAACATGTATTCTTTAAACAAAATACCCTTTCGTCATCTACAATAAATGCAACTTATATTCCGGTATCAGTGAACATTCCGGGAATTATGAAAAAAGACAAATTCAGGGGGAACTACCCTTGAAGTTAGAAATACATATTTTTCATACACATTTGAATTTAAGAAAAATATATTAAATAAAATAATAAAGCTGGAAAATAAAACTACACCTTACGCCATAACCACAAAATCTTTTGAGATATTACGTTTAAAAGGAATTAATAAGGAATCCGAATTGCACCCGCTATAAACGATAAATTCTTGATACATATATGATTCCGGGTTTTAGTATTTTGTTAAATATTGAAATGTCTGTATGAGGAAGAAGCTGATTACCTTACCATTTGCACCCGCTATAAACGACAAGTTGGCTTCTTGAAGAAGCCAAGTTTTGGGCTGGTCTGGTGTATGTCAAGTAATTGACACTCGTTTTATGGTGAGGAAATTTGGCCTGCTTTGGTGGCTGTATGTCGCTGCCAAAGGGGCTATATATACATTTACATGATAATCAAACATCTTTGAAACTATATGGTCAATGAAAGTTATTCCGTATGGTTTTCCTTGCAAAGGAAAAATTAATTTCGTTTTATTGACCGATATCAGTTGGCTAAATGGCTTCCAAAAATTTTTACATACAGCAAAATCTGTCAAAAATCTTCTAAAGAAATGGAAGTCTTCTGATTTGGAAACTCGCCACTAAAGCAACTGAGAATGAAACTCTAGAAAGTCTGTAAGAATCATCAATGATGATACTGAGAGGATCACATAGATCTACTATGCATTGAATATGAAATACTGTTATACTTTAATGAAGAAAACATGTTGATAATAGGCAAATTCAAACATTTTTAATGTGAAAACGTTTTAACACCACGGGCGTACACCTTTTATGTTTTTTATTTCTATTTTTTATTTTTTGTTTTATATATATAATAAATATTAATCAAATATTTTCTATGAAATCACTGGCCAATCAAAACTAAGTTTCTTGAAGAGTCTCCTTGTGAAGGGAAATAAATTTATGCAATATCTAGGTCAAATGACCAAGATGGAGCGCTACCACGGCAACTGCAAAGGGTTTAAGCAACTGCTTTATCAATTACACACGAGTATCCCTATTGTGATTCACTATAAGGATTTAAAAAGCAATTATGAGAATCCCATAGGAAAACGGACGAAACAATGTATTGTGCTTTGTCGAGCACAAATTTGAGGTGCACCTATTAGGAAATCAAATAGAAAGAAGAGAATGAAGCATATTGTACTACACCAAGGAGACACCTATTGCGAGGTGCCCCTTGCCGGAAGTCAGTTAGAAAGAAGAGAATGTAACCTACTTGTAAGAGTCAATTCGACTGGCTAAGAAGTATTTGGCTATGAGCCAAAACGGTCG
Source organism: Rugalucina vietnamica (assembly GCA_964017185.1). Lineage (NCBI taxonomy): Eukaryota > Metazoa > Mollusca > Bivalvia > Lucinida > Lucinidae > Rugalucina > Rugalucina vietnamica. The sequence goes on from OZ024875.1 coordinate 35,961,308, forward strand.
AAACTATGTACTGTGCTCTGTAGAGCACAAGACAAAAATGTGGTTTGCGGTGGTTTGGAGTAGTTTGCGGTGGTTTGGGGTGGTTTGCGGCAATTCGATGAATTCTGGAGAAGAATATTCTTAAAACTTTTTGCTAATTAGAGCTACGACGGCAACCATAGCCATGTGAGCTGGAAAGAAAGGCCTCTACACCCCAGTAAAAGTTAAGATTTTGTCGCCGTTTAAGGCAGGATTTTTACACCAAAACAAACAGCGTTGCGCATTTTAGACACACCTCGTGGCACGAAAACTACGCAAATATTTCAAACTGAGCACTTAGACTGCTCCACTGCGCATGTGTCGGATTTGAAAAATCCAATAACACAAGCGGCGTGTGATTGATAATGAACTCGCTCAGCCTAGCGGGCTAACTGAGCACTTTGGTTCCATTCACAGTTTCGTACTTTTGAGGTGGCCAAAATTTTCAATATTAAGGGGTAGGGCATGACATTGGGCTGTAAATTATCCTCTTTCAATAATTTGCCGACATCTTTCCCCAAATCGGATCAATTATGCCTCAAACATGTGAAAAATACTTATTTTCTATTTTTAGACTGGTAAAAACCGGGATTATATAAAGATCCCGGATCGCTCGCCAGTCATAGCCGGTGACGCTCTTCACTGTCGACTTTGCAGGGGTTATCTTTGTTCACAAATAGCGAAAAAAGTAGCTGGATGGCACATATTTGTGCACTGCTCATTATGATCCTGGATAGATTCTCTAAGTATGTGCATGCGATTTATGGGGCGTCCTTTTGCACAGAACATGTATGGGGGCCCAGACTTTAGGCATATTTTACGAAAATTCACTGGTCTGAAAGAGGGGGTAGGGGAAAATATCCCCAACACAGGTAGGGTGATAGTCATTGCTAGGCGATTTAAATGATGTTATTTTGTTGTTAGACATTCGATTTAATGATTTTATGGGAGAAATCGGATTGTTCACCAGGTTGGACAGAGCTATTATCAATTTTGGCGGATCTAGCTAAATTAACTGAAAAATGCTCTAAAAACTGTGGATTGCTACCTTTACTGTTTTGGGCTGATGCCCAAAACAATAAATTCTTGATACATATATGATTCCGGGTTTTAGTATTTTGTTAAATATTGAAATGTCTGTATGAGGAAGAAGCTGATTACCTGTCCAATTTCAAACATAACACTAGCTATTTCTACGGACTTCCTAAGATACACAAAAGTACTGTTATTGCTGAAGCTGTTGAACAACAAAATGCCGAATATATTAAAGTATTTCAGCCAAGTGACTTGAAATTTCGCCCAGTAGTTGGTGGTCCTAACAGTCCCACTCAAAGATTATCTCATTTTTTGGACATCATACTGAAGCCTATTTGTCCAGAAGTTCAAAGCATTGTAAGAGACGATATTGACTTTCTTAGCCATTTACCAGAGAACACGGAAGAGGGTGCAACATTAATAACTTTCGATGTAACTAGTCTGTATACTAATATTCCCGTCACGAACTAGGCGAGAATGCAGTCAGATACTGGTTAAATAAGTGCCGGGAGAAGGTGAAAACGAGATTTACGGATGAATTCATTGTCAAGGGGTTAAAACTGATTCTTGAAAGAAATGTTTTCTACTTATCACCAGAGGACTGGAACTGCGATGGGAACGAAGCTAGCCCCCACCTACAGTACACTAGTCATGGGATATCTAGAGGAAAGGTTTCTTGAAAGGCTACATACCAAGTATGGACCGGAAATGGCTGAATACGTCAGGGAAAAGTGGCGCCGATTTCTGGATGACTGTTTTATCCTGTGGAATAACGCAATTCCAGCAGAAACTTTCTGGGCTGAACTTAACGCTATTCACCCAAAAATACAGTTTACTATGGAATGTAGTGACAAGCAACTGCCTTTCTTGGACGTTCTAGTTATACTTAATGAAGGAAAGATAAGCACAGACATTTATTTCAAACCTACAGATACACATATGTACCTGAATTTCAAGTCCTGTCACCCAAAATCTTGCAAAGTGAACATTCCATTTTGCTTAGCATCTAGGATACGAGGGTGGGTCAGAAAGTTCTGTCATAGTTGTTATAACTTTGTTAATAGACATGATAGGCTGCTGTTTTATACATTGATCAAAAGGGCTACATTTCTCCTTTATAATGATGCCAAAAGAATGCACGAAAGAAATAAATTCTTCGAAATAGACGCCTTGAAAGACACCTTGGGTAAAACCAATGGCACTTTTTCTTGAATTTGTGAATATTATTTAAAGAAAAAAGACTTCGAAAAAATAAAATCCATGCAATGTATTTTTCAAACATAGATGAATATATCCTGCAAAAATCGAAATTATTCACTTGAATTTAATTGAGTTATTGCAAATGGAAATATTGAAATTGGCCTGTTTTACATTTATTAAAGTACACTTTAAATTCAAAGGGCATTTATTGACATCTACATGTAGACCAGGGACCTTAAAATGCATTTAACCATTTCATTGTTTCATCCTAGTGTGCCCTGTAGTAAACTCATAAAAAAGCAAGCACATATAATGGTTCAGCGGTGCCAGAAATGCTATAGGGGTAAGTATTTTTATGGCGTCATGTATACCGCTTTATCATAAAGTCAGCATACCATCGATAACGGTAATTTTTGACACATTGCTTTTCTAAATATACTATACTCATCAAAAGAAGTTTAGCACCAGTTAATATTTTTCTCATTTTAAAATAATGTCTAGTATAGATATTTTTCAAATAAACTTTTAAAACTTAATACCATCTTAAAGTTCTGGACTTCTTGAATAACAACTCAATATTTTTTTTAAAAAAGATTAAATAAAAATGGGTAAAAATGCATGTTATTGAAAACACCGAAATTTGGGATGCAGTAAAAAGCCCACATCTTTATTTCTGGGCTTTGAAACCCGAATTCGTTTCACATCCTCATTCGAGATACTGAAAGCAATCATTTAAAGCAAAAAACAAAAAATTGATTTTTTTGGACAGAAACACTATTTTTGACCAAATTTAACGATTTTTGAGATTTTGTTTAAATTGTAAGATAATGCTAAGTAACTCATCTCTCCAATAAAATGGGTTATTTTTCTTTCAAACACAGCATGCAGCACCCATTAATGTTTAACTGGAGGTACTGGTTTTCAACCCATCCAAATTCAGAACTTTTAAAAAGCTACATATCAAAAAAGTACTCATGCATCATCTTTGACATGAGATTGCCTTGAACAGAAAGAACACAGGCGGCAGGTTTTGGTGTCAAAACATCTTATAGTGATCCAATATTGAAATGAATTTCGATTTTACTCATTTTTTCCAATATTTATAATTTTTTCTCAAAAATTGCAATTTTGTCAAAAAATGAATTTTTACTAAAATTTTGAGATTTTTTAAATTGTTTTTATGCTTAATCATTAGCTTTGGAGATCTTGTGTGTTAATTTGGAAACAAAAATGTGTTCTTAATGCTGTGGCATTTTTTGTGGAATTTTTTCGATTTTCCACTTTTCAGCATTTGCAGAAAATGGGAATTTTCAATTTTTCCTAAAATCGTTTCCGCAACGATTTTTGGTCTTATCACACACCTTATCAAACTCTTTCAGACTGTACAAATTCAAAAGACTAGGTTATAAATTTGTTAGTTAAAATGTCACTTAAAAATATGAAAAAATCTTAATGGTGCAAAACTTCTTTTGATGAGTATATTATTTATCACTGTAAATTTGAAGAAAAATTGATCTGTAGTTATGAAGATATGACGCATGAAACGCACACAATAATATTCACAAATTCTAGAGAACATGCCATTGGTTTTACCCCAGGTGTCTTTCAAGGCGTATATTTCTTAGTATTTATTTCTTTCGGGCATTATTTTGGCATCATTATAAAGGAGAACTGTAGCCCTTTCAATCAAGATATAATACAGCAGCCTATCATGCCTATTTACAAAGTTATGACACCTATGACAGAACTTTCTGACCCACCCTCGTACTTACCATTGTAAGTGACCGTAGTCAGCAAGAAGTCAGACTGAATCAATTAAAAGGGTTTTTATAGTAAGGGTGCCAGCCATTAGAAAAATGGTGATAGGTGGTCGGAGAGTAGCAAAAATTTAATTCATACCCTCTGACAGAGGACCCCACTGGAAGCTTGAAAACCAATGTTTGGTCAATTTTAAGTCTTGCAAAAGTGTTGAAATTAACGGATGTATAACGCAACACATGACATTCTAAAACACGGTATTCGAGGATGGGGGTGTACATACGAAACAGCTCATATCGCTATTAATGCTAATCATAGACCAATGAATATGCTATCCTTTTATAGCTTAGATACTGTCCTTTCATTCAGTAGTTAGAAATGACAATAAACTCACTTGCATCATTCATGCATATTCATGAAATATCAAATGTAAGGAATATCAATAAATTCAACTACATTATAAACTATTTTCAGACCCATTCCATCATTCTGGACCATAATTTGACTGATGTTATGGCCCATTGATGCAATTATACCATTTCGTTAATGCAATAGGGCTGCATATGAATGAAAATCATCACAATTGTATTTTCATGAATATTAATGAAAAAATGTGTCTTTGGTAACCAACAATATATAAAAAAATGGTTACCTACCTACTAAAATGCTCACATCAGGGCAGTCAGTTGTTCTAAAGATGGCTAAAATTGAAACCACAGGAACGCATCTTTCTGGTTGTCAATAATGCAAATATTTACTAGTACCTTGTATATTTATGATGAATATGTTTAATGGTACATATCGATAAAATCACAAAACTCATTAAAACCCATAATTAAACTCATTTCAGGCCCAAGCTATCATCCTGATACACTGTTATTGCACCAGTGGTGCCATTTCAACTGCCTGATATTAGGATCATCTCATTTGCATATTCATGATTATTATTTATAAAAACCTAAGAAAACTTGAGAAAAAAACCACTAAAATCTTAAAGAGTAAACTTACTAAATCACTTGAATCTGACATTTTTAAAACATGACATACATGTAGGATGCTGAAAGTGGTATTGAATGAATGCTTAGACTATGACCTATTGCCTTAAAGTCATATATATATGAATAAGTTGCTTTTGACTTTCAAGAACATTGATGTTAAAGCAAGAATATTGGATAAAAATTCACAGAAAAGCTAAGATGTTACACTTTCAAATGATTTGTATCTTCGCTACTGATAGCATAAGAGTGCAGATATTGGTAGCAAATGGTTGCTTTGATAATGTAACGTAACTGTGTAATCTGATTTTCTGATCTAATGTCTCATTAATATTAATGAAAACGTCTGAAGTAAGAGAAAAGGTTTGAAAAATGAAGGGATATACCAAGTCAATCACTGATATCTCGGATGTCCATTGCCTTTGAATGCTGAAATTGACATCAAAGGGTGGCTAGGACAATGCATTATTGTCATGTGGTCTCTCATGCAAATCCTTTGAGATTTAGTGTCTCATTGATATTAAGTAAAACATCGATACAAATAGAAAATGACAGACTAGGAAAGGGTGTCCATCAACAAAAAAAACACCTGTACTTTGGTTGCTTACTCATATGCTTTGGTATATCTGACAACTTGACAATAGAGCATTCTAATAGCAATTATCTGATGCTATTTTGAGCTCTCAAAGGTCATTGCCAGCAGAGAAATAAGCGATATTGTTGGTTAACCCCTTCACATTTCCGCATTTTTTCACTCATTTCTGAAATTCTCATTAAAATTCATGAAGCAAAGATTCATATAATTTTATCGTAAGATTACATGTTTAAAGAATATTGGGTCCTAGCAATCAGTTTTTACCAATTTCAGCTCCCTGTGGCTATCAGTAGCCAATATTCATAGTGGTTAAGTAGGTATACTCCTACTTAATTCAAATGACTTGCATATTGCAGTAGATGCTAATTATAAACTGACCTAGTAGTAGCAGTTGTTTAGTACCATTTTCAGCATGTTAAGGATTTTGGTACTTGAGTTCCATGTCATTTTGCAGGTATACTCGCTTAAATGTTCTGCGGTGTTTTCTCCATTTTTAATTTTCAAAAATAATCACGAAAATTATATTTCTATAAAGCTAGAGGGCAACAGTACAATTCATTACGGAATCCTTTGTTTGATACCACTATAAGCAACCTAGGTCTATAAAGAGCCCAGGTACAAAACTTTGTTATTTTGTAGGTATATCCCTTATTTTCAAAACTTTTCTGCGATTTCTTAAGTTTTATTCGTATTCATGAGGATGCAAATTAAGTGTTTTGCTTATTAGGCATTAAGGTAAAAGTGCTGCGCCCATGGATGCATTTGATGAAGATTAGTTTGGGATTAATTACTACAATCGATAGAATTATTTATTTGTCTTTTCAAGATGAAGTTATCTTCTCTGCTCTACATATTCCAGCATTAGAAAGGCGGTAATTTATTAGCCTTTATTCTATACATAGATTCATAGGCATGATGTTTAGAAATGAATAGGTAATGTCTGTTGTTTTATTTTACATTAAACACTTAAAATTACTCATAGGAAACATAACGTTTTCACCTTGTTTAGATAACATCTAGATAACGACCTTCTCTATTCATAAAATGTGATGTTACATGCGTTACATTATTCAGTAAGATCTCTGAGGCTAGGTTCTTGGTAACAATCGTAACAGTTGTTCAGAGCTTTGGTACTCAAATATCAAGGAAGCATCAAAATCATAATATATAATTACCATTCCCAAGAATTAACATGTTACATGTAAATACTAATGCATCATTTGGCGTATGAGAATGGCGGTTAGACTGCTGAATACTTCATTTAAGACAATACATAAAAGAAAGAAAAAAAACCTGTGTGTGATTTGTACATGGTAATTGAAATAAATATCTTGTTCTTGGTAAAATGCATATAACAACCGCAAAAGTATGTGATGTCACTTAAAATTGTGTTTTTCAAAGGATATTTTAATTTACATAACATGTACACATTACAGTAAGAGGAGGTCAGAAGTTTGTTCAAACAACTTCAATATGTAGCATAGGCATGCAGAATGCAGACTTTATGAGTAACTTGAGTAAAATGATCAAGTACTGTCATTTTTCTGTATCTCAAACAGTCATATATTATCACTTTACCTGTAATATATGTGACAGCCTTTTACATGATAATGCTCAGAGTGCAAACATCTCGATTTTTCTTTAAAGAAAAGACTTTTATATTGTCCAAAGACTGTACTCAACACCTGTCCCAGCAAAATATGACTGACCAAAATGATATTGTGAAGCTATTTCGTTGTTTGGAGCCTTACCTAGTGGCAAATTAACTTCTGTTACATACGTTACATATCACAAAAAGCTAAAAATAAATGTCAACACATAAATTTGTAAAAAAAAAAAAAAAATACTTTGCTAGCTTTATTGTTGTAGATAATTGGCTTTAAGTTTTTTAAAATGAATTTTCAAGTTGACGGGTCACTATAAAATGACGCAAATGCAGGGATTTATTCTGTTTATAATGTTACACTATGGACAATTATTTACACTGTAAGGATCTGTAGCTTTCCATCATCTTAAAATTGTCTATTACTTTCTAAAGTGTAATGCAGAACCAAACAATTAGGCAAAGTGAATCATATTAACAAAAAGACTGTAATTTTACAATTCAAAATAGAATGTTTAGATATCTCTGAAAATGGCCCTTAAAGCGTAACATATGTAACTTTATTTTTGTTTTAAAAAGCAAAATCAAGTCTCATTATCAAGTATATGTAATTACTAGCAGCTGCAATGAATACAAATTGCATGAACATGAACATAGGCAACATACTTATGGTTTGGGAATCTGCTGGCTGTCCTAAAAGTCACGGATCAAATAAGCTAGGGTACGTCATTTTCGACCACAATAAAAGTACTTTTGCAAGACCGAAAAAAATTAAAACATTGGTTTTCATACTTCCCAAAGATAGTACTAAACAACTATACAAAGGAAATTTTTGCTAAACAGCTGGCCACCTAAAGTGCTTTTATGGTGGCTTTTTCCCGTCTGGCACCTTCACTATTAAGACAACAAGGTTATCCAGACAGTTTGATAAGAAATGGTATCACGAAAGCAATCGACAAAGGTCCTATAACTGGTGAAGGGAGGCATACGGATGACACTAATGTAATACCCCTCGTGACTACTTTCAACCCGTGCAACACAAATGTTCTTCCGTTTGTACGCAGTTGTGAAAAAGTCCTACGAAAAAGTGAGTTCTAGACAACAGTAAAATTATAAACAGCAAGAGACAACCCAAGAATCTGAAACGTATCCTAACATCTTCTAAATTTGACTCGAATATATTGGAGGCTAGAGTGTCGAAATGCGGTGATAAGAGATGTAAAACATGTCCAGATTTAATACAAGGGAAAGAAATAACTTTCGTCAACGGAAAACACTTCGAAGTCAAATCAAACATGAACTGTAAAACTGAGTTTGTAGTCTATACTCTTACGTGTAAAAACTGCGGCGAATTCTACGTGGGGAAAACTACAAACATGCTCAAACAAAGAATGACAGTGCATAGACAACAAACTAATGATGCAAACTTGAGGGTTTTAAATGTGAACAAACATTTTTACTCATGTTCTGGGGGTGGTTTCAATATCTTCCCCATTTACAGTGTTTCTAATGCAAACGATAGTATGTTGGAGGAAAAAGAATAGCTCTTCATTAGAATTTTACAACCATCTCTGAATGCCTGATAGGGATATGCATGAACCATATAACGATGGGTATACGATCAGGTCAGACGCATAAAAAGCTATTCTTCGGTAAGACTTAATTGGCTTGAGACAAAGGATGCTATTGTACTTTCTATGTAATAAAAATGTAAAGACAGATTTTTGTTCGATCTACGTTTTATTTTCATGAACTTTAATATGTTGGTGTGTGTTGTTCTGACACGCTTAATACTTTTTGGATATTATGGACATTCTGTGTATATCAGAGATAGATTATATTCTTTTTGATAGCGTAATTAATTTTAACCTTAAAAAGTCATTCTCCACGTTGTTGCAACAGTTTAAGGCTGTATCTGACGTTTGGCGTTTTAGATCTGTACGAATCCGTGTTCTTTTACTCTAATGTTGTATACTAAGACTATGTCTAACGTTTGACGTTTTAGATCGGTATGAACCTATGTTCATTTACCTAAACGTTTTTCTAAAACAATGGTTTAGTAGGACGTAAATTTCAATATTTAACAAAATACTTAAACCCGGAATCATATATGTATCAAGAATTTATCGTTTATAGCGGGTGCAATTCAGATTCCTTATTAATTCCTTTTAAACGTAATATCTCAAAAGATTTTGTGGTTATGGCGTAAGGTGTAGTTTTATTTTCCAGCTTTATTATTTTATTTAATATATTTTTCTTAAATTCAACATCCATCCCAGGTTTTTCAAATGTGTATGAAAAATATGTATTTCTAACTTCAAGGGTAGTTCCCCCTGAATTGGTCTTTTTTTAATATTCCCGGAATGTTCACTGATACCGGAATATAAGTTGCATTTATTGTAGATGACGAAAGGGTATTTTGTTTAAAGAATACATGTTCATTTGATGGATCCTAGTTTGGAACAGCGATAGTTGCTGGATTCTTGTGATTTGTACATACACGCACAGCTCGCAAGAATTCAGTTGAAAATTATCGCACTCAAGTTAACGTAATAACAACGGCGGGAAACGCCTTTACGTAATGTGCTATTATACGGCAAAACATTTAGCGGAAGACGTAAACGTAACGTTTGTTTTGTGTGGTTTCTACGTTACGTTTAAACGTCATCATTTCTTGTTATGTCTGAAGATCAGCCATGAAGCTGTGAAAGCGCTTACAGAAAAAAGGAAAAATACAACAAAATACTTTCTATTTATTTCTCTTATCAGACTTTTATTTATATTGTGCGTCACTCGAAGAATTCTGACTGTTATATATATATATATATATATATATATATATATATATATATATATATATATATATATATATATATATATATATATATATATATATATATATATATATATATATATATATATATATATATATATATATATATATATATAAAGTAGAGAAATAAAGATGTACTAAGGTAGGTTTCGAACCCGCAGACTTCGGCTTCGGCGCCTAGCTATACAGGGCCATCCCCTCTACCGACTGCGCTACTACGCTCCTTAAAAAAGGAGTTATCATAGCTCAGGTTTAGAGGAGATTTCCCTGCATAACCCGTCTGATAGGTTACTAGTTTTCGTTGTGCAAGCACACTCGTCTATATACATGGAATAACTGGATCCTATGGGATGCCAAAGCTTGGAAATAATATTTTCATATCAAAGATATACAAACTTCAACAGCTATTCCTACCAAGATCATTTCTGATACAAGTACATCGGAAAAATTATAAAGTAGAGAAATAAAGATGTACTAAATTGGCGAAGGTAGGTTTCGAACCCGCAGACTTCGGCTTCGGCGCCTAGCTATACAGGGCCATCCCCTCTACCGACTGCGCTACTACGCTCCTTAAAAAAGGAGTTATCATAGCTCAGGTTTAGAGGAGATTTCCCTGCATAACCCGTCTGATAGGTTACTAGGTTTCGTTGTGCAAGCACACTCGTCTATATATATGGAATAACTGGATCCTATGGGATGCCAAAGCTTGGAAATAATATTTTCATATCAAAGATATACAAACTTCAACAGCTATTCCTACCAAGATCATTTCTGATACAAGTACATCGGAAAAATTATAAAGTAGAGAAATAAAGATGTACTAAATTGGCGAAGGTAGGTTTCGAACCCGCAGACTTCGGCTTCGGCGCCTAGCTATACAGGGCCATCCCCTCTACCGACTGCGCTACTACGCTCCTTAAAAAAGGAGTTATCATAGCTCAGGTTTAGAGGAGATTTCCCTGCATAACCCGTCTGATAGGTTACTAGTTTTCGTTGTGCAAGCACACTCGTCTATATACATGGAATAACTGGATCCTATGGGATGCCAAAGCTTGGAAATAATATTTTCATATCAAAGATATACAAACTTCAACAGCTATTCCTACCAAGATCATTTCTGATACAAGTACATCGGAAAAATTATAAAGTAGAGAAATAAAGATGTACTAAATTGGCGAAGGTAGGTTTCGAACCCGCAGACTTCGGCTTCGGCGCCTAGCTATACAGGGCCATCCCCTCTACCGACTGCGCTACTACGCTCCTTAAAAAAGGAGTTATCATAGCTCAGGTTTAGAGGAGATTTCCCTGCATAACCCGTCTGATAGGTTACTAGTTTTCGTTGTGCAAGCACACTCGTCTATATACATGGAATAACTGGATCCTATGGGATGCCAAAGCTTGGAAATAATATTTTCATATCAAAGATATACAAACTTCAACAGCTATTCCTACCAAGATCATTTCTGATACAAGTACATCGGAAAAATTATAAAGTAGAGAAATAAAGATGTACTAAATTGGCGAAGGTAGGTTTCGAACCCGCAGACTTCGGCTTCGGCGCCTAGCCATACAGGGCCATCCCCTCTACCGACTGCGCTACTACGCTCCTTAAAAAAGGAGTTATCATAGCTCAGGTTTAGAGGAGATTTCCCTGCATAACCCGTCTGATAGGTTACTAGTTTTCGTTGTGCAAGCACACTCGTCTATATACATGGAATAACTGGATCCTATGGGATGCCAAAGCTTGGAAATAATATTTTCATATCAAAGATATACAAACTTCAACAGCTATTCCTACCAAGATCATTTCTGATACAAGTACATCGGAAAAATTATAAAGTAGAGACATAAAGATGTACTAAATTGGCGAAGGTAGGTTTCGAACCCGCAGACTTCGGCTTCGGCGCCTAGCTATACAGGGCCATCCCCTCTACCGACTGCGCTACTACGCTCCTTAAAAAAGGAGTTATCATAGCTCAGGTTTAGAGGAGATTTCCCTGCATAACCCGTCTGATAGGTTACTAGTTTTCGTTGTGCAAGCACACTCGTCTATATACATGGAATAACTGGATCCTATGGGATGCCAAAGCTTGGAAATAATATTTTCATATCAAAGATATACAAACTTCAACAGCTATTCCTACCAAGATCATTTCTGATACAAGTACATCGGAAAAATTATAAAGTAGAGAAATAAAGATGTACTAAATTGGCGAAGGTAGGTTTCGAACCCGCAGACTTCGGCTTCGGCGCCTAGCTATACAGGGCCATCCCCTCTACCGACTGCGCTACTACGCTCCTTAAAAAAGGAGTTATCATAGCTCAGCTCAAGTGACAACCTATATATATATATATATATATATATATATATATATATATATATATATATATATATATATATATATATATATATATATATATATATATATATATATATATATATATATATATATATATATATATATATATATATATAGGGGGATTAAACCATTAACAGTGCAAGAATAAATCAAACTTAGCGCGCTTTCGGCTTTCGCCTTCTTCAGAGTCAGTATGTATTTACAGGTAAAAACTGGAAAAAAAAATGAAAATAGGTAAATAAACAAAATAAATAAAAAACAATGCAAAAATACACAAATACACAAAAATCACATGAAATGTGACAAAGTTGACACATGGTATTGTGTGTGTAATCTGGTGTGGGACTGTAAAGACTGATGTAAAAAGAAAACAAAACAAGAATATTTACAAAACATGAAAAATGGGAAGATATTTTGGATCAGATATGATTCGTGATGAATGTGAATATATATATATATATATATATATATATATATATATATATATATATATATATATATATATATATATATATATATATATATATATATATATATATATATATATATATATATTGTCTAAGGTTTAAACTTGATAAACTAATCAAGTTCATGTAAATTGCTAATGTAGGAGTGTACAACAACAATGGTCTTTTGCTTTTAAGGAATTTTGCTGAATGTGATCTCATAATCACGAGCACAGTCTTCCATCTACCTATCAGACATAAGACATAAGGTGGATGCACCACCGATCCAAACACTTACATCTCATGGAGAGGTACAAGTAGGCAATGATCAGGAAAGGCGCAATCAGAAAGAAATTCCCACTCCAAAAACCGAAGTGGGAAATAACTAAAGTGACAATTAGATACTTGTACTAAGAAAATACATTGTAAGCCGAGTGAGCAGCTATTTCCCAATAGGCGGTCACGCAGTTACCTAAACCTAACTAAAATATGAAAACGCACACAAGGCGCAAACAGCACAAAAATTCAACACCCATGATATAAAACAAGAACCACAACAGTATCGCCTTGGAACAATCAGTAATATAAAATTACTGGCGGGCTTAAATTAGTTTTACATGGCCATAACCTCACCCTCAACTTATGTTGTGGTTCATAACACGTAGTTCGTTGTTCGGTCCTCGTAGTGAGTCTCTAATAGTTTGTTGTTCGGTCCTCGTAGTGAGTCTCTAACTAGTCAGTGAATCATCAAGGGCAAACGAATCAATCATGATAATCACCATGATGAAACAAAAACGAGAACTCACAGATTCAGGAAGATGCCCGACATTGGAGATCCCTGAGTTCCCAATATCTTTCTGAAAGTCTGGAGCAAAAGAAAAACGCAAGTTGAACCCCGGTGGACCAAGCAACAGACAAGAAGCTCCGACCCCAACCAACTAAAATGAATAGCTTTAAGTCGAGGCCATCATAGAGTCTGATGCCCGACCCACCGGCGTGCAATTAAAGAAGGCAGCGTAGTTATCAACTATGATTGGGTTAAAAACTAAGCATGCAGACTGTCGCATAACATTTAAGTCGAACGTGTAACGATTTTTCTGAAATGAAAAAAAAACAAAACAAACAAAAAAAAAAAAAAAAAAAATAAAAAAAAAAAAAAAAAGTTTCTTAAATCTATAAACCAAGTAACCATAAAATTCTGGTTCCGAAAGGCCATCACGTAAAAGCGTCTTTCACTCAACATTACATTTGGAAATCAATTCATAGTGTCTGCAATAAAATTTAGAAAATATTGTTCGAAGTTTATGATACCGATAGCCCTGCTGGAGAACTTTGGCTGATAAACATTTATTTTGCTTGTTGAGGTCCGCAACATGATTGCAGACTCTAGCGAACCTAAAAAATTGCGAAATGTATACACCATAAGAAGCACGGCGAGGAACGTCACCATCCAAAAACCACGGGGACCCAACTGTTAATCGTGATTATTGATGCGACGTGGAATGTTAATGCATGCTACTATGAAGTTTCGTATGCGTCGGCGAGATCGTTACGAATGCGACGTTCCACATCCTCTGCCCTTGGACCGTAAGTAGCACATGTTTTGCTCTCGTGAAAATAAACAAAGCCGAGTTTGCAAAATCGGCGTCCACTATGATCTGCAAAATTCTTTTATGTTCCCACTTGAAGTCAATTGGAGTACTTATGGCACTTGTGTTTTTCAGCTAATGGTTTATAAAGTTGACACGTAGATACAATTTTGCCACGGAAACTCATTACATTCTTCAAGTCCTTTTGTTTTTCTTTGTCTTGGTCGTAAAATAAGAAGTATAACACAGTCCTGTGGGTGTCTTTATTGAAATTTATATCCAAACGGATTTGTAAATGCACATTTATTTACTGAGCGTGAAAAACAGTAAGATAAGCATATTTTGTATGCGTCGAAGACGAAGGTACGTACTACTAGAATGAGTCATGGAAGAATTAGCATTTTTGTTGTGCTCTTTCAAATGTTATTTACGTACATGCAGAAGCATAACGAGTGCCTTTATTAAGCGAAATATGGCATGGCGTTTTTTCCTTGGACTACATGCACTTCGTTGAGCGAGCTTCAAAGCATATACCACTTTTATTTTGAATGAGGTCACAGAGTGGGGTTGCTGATTCAGCTTTGTCAACATTCGAGTGACACAACAGATTTATTCTTGCCTCGAAACAGCAAATCATTTTCGGACATATCAGTAACAGAGCTTATATGTTTCCTTACATTAAATGAATCTAAGGCTAAACCAAATAATTTTTGATCATTGAATATGGGTGGCTCCATGCATTTCTGATAAGCAGGGAGAAAAAACAACAGATTCATTAAAGGGGTTTATGCGGTTTTTAGGTGCGGTTGCGAGGCAGTTTTCCATTGGAATGGTGTTATACAAGAACAGCGATCAACTACATGTATGTTTATTTCATTGCATTAACAATTAGAAAAGTCTTCGGGAGCACTTTGAACCCTCGGCCTCGGGCTCAAACAATTTTCTCCAGCCTCTGCAAGTAATAATACAGTATAAAAACCATGGTTGACCCCTTTAACATGTATCTAAAAATATTTATTGAAGAAAATGCATCACTGTCTCCATATCGCAACATTTGCTATTTTATTTTACCGAATCATCGGTCTCATTCTTCCTTGATGCATTTCTGTGTCGCATATTAAATTTTAACAACGTCTTCGATGCATACAACAGATGCTTATCTTACTGTTTTTCACGCTCAGTAGATAAATGTGCATTTACAAAGCCGTTTGGATACATATTTCAATAAAGACACCTACAGGACTGTGTTATACTTTATAGTTTACGACCAAGACAAAGAAAAACAAAAGGAATTTAAGAATGTAATGAGTTTCCGTGGCAAAATTGTATCTACGTGTCAACTTTATAAACCATTAGCTGAAAAACACAAGTGACGTAAGTATTCCAATTGACTTCAAGTGGGAACATAGAAAAATTTTGCAGATCATAGTGGACGCCGATTTTGTAAACTCGGCTTTGTTTATTTTCGCGAGAGCAAAACATGTGATACTTACCGTTCAAGAGCAGAGGATGTGGAATGTCGCATTCGTAACAATATCGCCGACGCATACGAAACTCCATATTAGCATGCATTAACATTCCACGTCGCATCAATAATCACGATTAACAGTTGGGTCCCCGTGAAAACGGAAAAATTACTATATCAAAATCAAAATCATTTCGTGTATTATAAATTCTAGAAGAAACAAATCCATTTGCAATAGAAAGATGTAAACTTAAAAAGGGCGATTCGGTATCTGTGGTGTTGGCTTTATTTAACTGTAGTTCAGGTGGATATACTTGATTGAACATGCCTTCAAAATAAGGATTGTCAATGTTCAAAAGGTCATCGAGGTACCTGGAAGTCGAATTAAAAGCCTCAATAACATCAGCTTGTCATGGTTAAGAGATTCCATGAAATCTCTTTCGTAGCAGTATAAAAATAAATCAGATACGAGAGGGACGCAATTGGTACCCATCGCAATTCTAGCAGTTTGTCTGTATAACTTGGTTCCAAATTTTATATAAATATTATCCAGGAGATAGGATAAGGCGTCGCACACATTCTGACATGACCAAAGTGTATATCGACTTTGGTCAGAGGAAGTGAAAAAAAGCCTTTCTGTCATTACAGGCCAAATAAAGTGAACCATAGTTCTTCAATGCTCTTTTGAAGGTTCACTCTACCAAATCGAATAGTTTTTCTTTAATCAGATTATGTGGCAATGTTGTATACAGAGTAGACAAATCGTATGTGGACAAGCTCTTCGCAATCCTCTACACTTCAGTTTACTAAGCACCTCGCCAGAATTTTTTATTGACCAAAACCAATTTTATTCGAAGTTTCATACACCGTCTCACAGTATCTCATGGTATGAGATTTGATAGCAGTAAGACAGGAAGTTAATAATTTAGAAAGTCCAGTGGTATAACAAGAAAAATCTAGCTTTATACGGTCTTTTGTGAAGCTTAGGTAGCCAATATATCGTAGAATGTTTGTTTTGGCCTTCAATGACACATACAGAAAACTTAATTCGTTAACTACAGATGCTGTACTATGGCATAAAGCAGATACACATGTCAGAGTGACAAAGACTATATATGGTGCAGACTGCTGAACAGCTCATTGACTGGTTGTCAGCAAAATCATTCTTGGCATCTAGTTTTCAAAGCGACATTAAAGCAAGAAAATTCCCAAGCTGAAACAAAGCGGCACCATATTAGCTTTTGATGATGACAGTTTCAAGTAACTAGGGACAATTAACGCAATATTTATGGCCCATCCCTTTCTCATTTATATGTTCACTGCTCTTAGAGGATCTCAGTTTTATTTTTTTTTAATTTAGACAGACCAAACTAAGGGACACGCAAGACGTACTGACAAATAATAATTTATGAGTCATATCTAAAGCGCTGTATAATCATGACAAGGATAGCTTTTAAAAAAGCTAGAAGCGGCTCGTTTAGCATTTTGTATTATGACCACACCATTTTGGAAATCTATTAAACAAATAAACCTGTATGCTAGTGGTTTCTGAGAAAACAAATTTCTTATTTTGATGTGCATGAGCTCAAGATTACTCTCACACTGATCTCATGAGAATTAGTCGTAAAGTAAATGTGTGTGTGTGTGTGTGTGTGTGTGTGTGTGTGTGTGTGAGAGAGAGAGAGAGAGAGAGAGAGAGAGAGAGAGAGAGAGAGAGACCGAGAGCGAGAGAGATATTCCGTTACACTTTTATAGGCTAGAAACGGCTGTGTGTGCATAAACATAATGGACAAGTGGGATAAAAAATATGTTGATTTCCGACCCACACTAATCAGTCATTAAGTAGGCATAAGCCACAGTACTGCTTGCAATGAAATAGCTATAGAAATCAGAGGTGTTTCGGAGGCGAACAGACACGGTCAAATGTATGGAAGTCGTGTACATGGTTTACTTGGTGTGAATTACAGTGTCAGTGAAAGTGGGGTCCCTTTGATCACGGTGCGAGACCTTCTGCTTGCGGTTTGCCAGATGGTTTTTCTTGTGGACCTCCCGTTTTCGTACCACCCACTTATATGAGCTGAAATTATCTTAAAAGGGACATAAAATTGAATTAAAAAAAGAAAAAAAAGGCCGAGTGGACTTGGTAAGACCGAAAAGTAAAAATGCAGAGATGACCTACTTCCTGGATTTCCTGTTCGGTAATTAGTCGACCCTTACGGCCCCGATATCAGCATACGCAAAATGGTCTACATCCGAACTTTGCTTAAAAGAAAAATGATGATTGGCTGGATTTCATTAAACCAATCACTGCTAACGTTTAAAACATCACATGTTTTCGGCTTACCGGATGACTAATTAGTGTAGATCGGAAACCAACCTGTGTAGTCATGCGGAGTGTTCGGTATTTTTCGTAGGTTCCCAGCCAAAATCCTATCGTATATTCGGCTCGTCGAGACGAGCCGAAACTAGACTGTGTACGAGGGAAAATCCAAAATAACGTAAACTTTTGCTGTAGCTTCAACATACGTAGATAAATTTTAGAAAAATGCATATTGCGACAAATCAGAACATTCGTATATCAAGATAAGATAAAACAATTACACATTTCTTAAGTATCGCAAACACGCCGCGCCATTTTAAAACCATGGTGACGCATAGGCGGCGCACGCGAGATTTCGGTCGTTTCCTGTGTCATACATGTCTCGATAAAATGTAAAATAGGCACGCGAATCGCGCCAAGTTTAGTACAGTAAAAAAGCTTGGCGTTTAGATAATGTTGTGCTGAAGTTTCAACAGATTTGAGTACTACGTTTTTGAAATACTAATATCAATTGTGTGCTTTTCAGCCTGCATTTAACGTTAAAAACGTCGTCGCCAGAAACAGCTTAAATCTATGCGATTACTTAACTTGCCACGATTTTTAAAAGCGCCAACACAAAGACCGTAAATAACTAAATGTAGAGAAAATAAGAATATTCAATGAACAAATCAGTTGTGCAAAAATATTGCCCTTGTGATTCTGACGATAAAATAGCATAACAAAGATGGAAAAAGAAACAAAAATAATGCGCGTCACTGGTGACGTAAATGCGTAATGCGCTTACCGCATGCAGACGGTTGATGATGAAGCGATTTTGAAGCAATTTAAAATTAGAGTTTGTTTCGAGTTTTGGATATTGACGGAAAATATGTGAAGTGCAAAGCACAATAAGTAAAAAATATTTTATCTACGCATGGTACATGTTTAGATGGCCGCAAACCCTGAGAGGGTGTTTAATTCAAAACGAATAAAAACGCCAACGACGTTACGAAATCAAAGCTGACGTGCGCCGGGTAGACCATAGTGACATTTTTGTTTTGACGGTAGATTTTCAACGGGTCGTTATTTTTCCTTGATATTTTGCCACGATATTTGAGACACATTCCGATTTATGTTCATGTTATTTTATAAGCATTTGATTGAGCGGTATAGAAGCTACATCAAAAGTCTACGTTATTTTGGATCATCCCCCGTATGTTATATGCAGTATTAACTTCGCACATTACCCATCTGGCACTTGCGTAGTCGCTTTCATTCAACTGGGATCTGGCACGATCGACTAAAGCACGGCCCTGGTGATATTCCATACACTAGCCACTATTGTACCAACTTTTGAAACATGTCACCTAAGATACACTGTTATGAACTGTTGCATCGCATACATTCGCTCTCCTGAGAAAGGTTACCCCGAAGACGCGATTTAAATTGCAAAACATATGTTATGGACATTCATATATGTTTTCTGTCCACGCTGTGCACTTCCTTTCCTCCGTCCCGACATGACTGAAAAATTGTTGACTGGGACGTTAAGCCTCAACACAAACAAACACAAACTTCCTTTCCACCCTTCTTGACCATGCCTTTTAAAAAAGGCTCATCAAAACACCACTGTATCTGTCTGTGTTTATCATTTGTTTGAATGTGTCTGTCGAGGTCAAACCGGTCTACACACAGAACTGGATTGCTTTTCGTAGCTTATTCTCTTCCTCTGATTTTAACATTTTCCCAAGATTGTAGTTTCAACGGACAACATTCAAATGTGTGCCATTTTCAAACAAATATTTCGTGATGTCCGAAAACTTCTGTGGTGACGTGAAAATAACGTTACCAATTAACAGACAGCTCGTGTTTGTGCTAAATACTAAATTTGTGCTAAACACTAAACTGGCTGAAAAATATTATTATTTTGTCACTTAGCACATTTATTATTTCAATGTATTTAGTTGTGTTGCGCCGAGTACACTTGCAATGGCCTAATCAATCATGCACAATTTACCAGTTGTATATAAACGTACACTGTTAATGCATCTCTTTTTACTAAATTTGAATGGCGGAAGGTATTTATGAAATTTAATGCTCACCTGATAGAACGTCAAATAAATCACATATCAACAAAGTCCAATATTGACTGAGACAGACCAAGTATTTATCATTAATGACTTTACATATGTCATGATTTTAAGTGTTTCGATAGTATCTATTTCAAAGTCATATGTATGTATACTCATATAAATATAGCTATGATTTCATCGAAAACCATCTCCGTATAAAAGAGAAGGAGCACAAATTGCAAATGAAATTGAGGTGTGGTGTTGTTTAAGGAAGTGAAATATAATTTGAAAAAGGAAAACAGTAGTGAAAATAGCCATGACAGAGTGGGAATGTTTTTATGTAAATTATACAGAAATTCTTAAGTACGGGCTCTGGAAAGCAGCACGGGATGGACACAAGGATGGTGTGTTAGACATTCTCAAGGACATCGGAGAGGATCTCGTTGACGAAATTATCAATCATCACACAAGTGAAGGTGGACAAAGTACAACACCCTTGATTATCGCTGCTATGAAAGGGAATGAAGAAGTTGTCGAAATTTTACTCAATTTCGGTGCTGATATAGACCGGAAAGGAAATGTTATTGTCGACGATAAATCACACGGCGGTGTAACCGCTTTATGGTGTGCATCATATGTAGATCACTACACCATAGTTAAGCTTCTTGTCGAACATGGAGCGGACATAAACCTACCGACAGATAGCGGATCCACTTCTCTTATGCCGCCATGCTTAAATGGTAATTTCGAAATTGTACGGTATCTAGTAGACCACGGGGCTAGTGTAAATGTAGTAAATGATAAAAAAGAAACGTGTCCAATGCTCGCAAGCTATACAAGCCAATATAAAATAGTTAAATACCTTTTTGAAAAAGGAGCCAGCCCAGAATCTATTAACATTAAGTACGGGCTCTGGAAAGCAGCACGGGATGGACACAAGGATGGTGTGTTAGACTTTCTCAAGGACATCGGAGAGGATCTCGTTGACGAAATTATCAATCATCACACAAGTGAAGGTGGACAAAGTACAACACCCTTGATTATCGCTGCTATGAAAGGGAATGGAGAAGTTGTCGAAATTTTACTCAATTTCGGTGCTGATATAGACCGGAAAGGAAATGTTATTGTCGACGATAAATCACACGGCGGTGTAACCGCTTTATGGTGTGCATCATATGTAGATCACTACACCATAGTTAAGCTTCTTGTCGAACATGGAGCGGACATAAACCTACCGACAGATAGCGGATCCACTTCTCTTATGCCGCCATGCTTAAATGGTAATTTCGAAATTGTACGGTATCTAGTAGACCACGGGGCTAGTGTAAATGTAGTAAATGATAAAAAAGAAACGTGTCCAATGCTCGCAAGCTATGCAAGCCAATATAAAATAGTTAAATACCTTATTGAAAAAGGAGCCAGCCCAGAATCTATTAACATTACAAACTGGGTAAATGGTTATGGAAATTATACAGAAATTCTTAAAAACGAGGTATGGAAAGCAGCACGGGATGGGCACAGTGATGATGTGTTAGACTTTCTCGAGAACATTATCAGAACGAGCCTCGTGGAGGAAATTGTCAATCACCATACGGATGAAGATGGACAAAGTACAACACCCTTGATTATCGCTGCAATGAGAGGACACGAAGAAGTTGTCAAAATGTTACTCGATTTCGGTGCTCAAATAAATCAGAGAGGAGCTGTTATTGTTGAAGGTGATTCACGAGGTGGAGCAACTGCTCTGTGGTGTGAATCGCTAAATGGGGGTCATTACAACATAATAAAACTTCTTGTCGAACATGGAGCGGACATAAACCAACCAACAGATAACGGATCCACTCCTCTAAGACCGCCATGCTTAAATGGCAATTTCGAAATTGTACGGTATCTAATAGAACACGGGGCTAATGTTAATGCTGCAACTAACAATAAACAAACGTGCTTAATGGTCGCAAGCCTAGCAGGCGAATATGAAATAGTTCAATACCTTCTTGAAAAAGGAGCCAAGCCAGAATGTGTAACCACATGTGGCATAACAGCTCTTCACCAATCTGCAGCACATGGACATTTCGCAATCTCAAAATTGCTGACAGAGACGGCTTGCTTAACAACGGCAATTAAAGACAATTACGGAATAACAGCTTTGATGTATGCTGCGATGAATCAGGAATGTAGAATTGTTGAATATCTTTCATTGATACCAGAATGTAAACAGAAAGATCAAATCGATGCACTGGATCTTCTCGGAACAGCATTTCTGTTTGACCCAACGACTGACCTATCAAAGGCATTTCACTTCTTTGAGAGAGCTATGCATGAAAGACATAAAAACAAATATGAATTAACTCTAAATTCAACAGCTTCTCTGATATCAAAAATAACCGATACAGCAGAAAGTCAAACATTGAAAGATTTAGAAGAAATCAAGAATGACGACCTTTCTATGTACACAGAAGCATTGGCAAAGCTAGAAAGAATTCTAGGTCTGACAAATCCTGCAGTTATTGACCCAATGATTTATACAGGAGAGCTGTTTGCACACAGTGGATTTCTAGAAAAGTGTGTGGAGCTGTGGCTTTTATCACTTCGTGTGTCCCAATGCGTAGATATATCATTTGATTATGCCGAGTATTTTTCAGAAATGTTTGTTCAAATGCTATATGATGCAAGAAATATAAATTTCTCATACTTGTTGGAAGTGTTTGAAGGCATTGTTACAGAATTAACTTTAGAGGAAAGGCGCATGAAAGAAGACACTAACGGTATTGAATATAGAAAGAGTTATGACAAAGGTATCCTAGTGTGTTTATACATGGTTGGTATATTGCTTTTGTGTAAACCAACGGCAATAGAAAAACACCAGCTGTACCGAGCAGTCTACAAATTCATAACATTGGATCCCAGGTTGAAGAGCGGGGCAACTCCATTGCACATGTGTTGTGATTGGGGTACAAACGATAATACGATGAAGATGAAAAACGTTATATTATTTCCAAATACACTGATATGCAAAACGTTACTGAAGTGTGGGGCCGATGCAAATGCTCAGGACGAGAACAAACAGACGCCTCTTCATGTTATCGCGAAAACTGGTAAACATGCATCTGATGTCCTAGTTCGTAAAATAAGTGAGCGTTTAATCCAGGATGGTGCTCACACGGATGCGTGTACCAAATCTGGTGCAAGTGTAGTCGATGTCGCTACATGTGACACTGCAACTGACATTGTGAAAAGCCACATGGAACTGAGGCTAAGTTGTATTGCGGCTATAGCGGTCATGAGACATAAAATTCCGTACCAGGGTGTTATACCATCATCTCTTCTACACTTTGTTAAGTTACATTAACATATTGTTAAAATGCCAGATATCAGAGATGTACAAACAGCAGCAAAGAAGAACTGTTAGACAAAGTAAATACCTCCAGTGACCTTTTCAGGTCTAGAATTTTGTTATGCGATGATACGACGGTTCTACGATAATATGACGGTGCCTCTCTAGACCATTGACAGTTCTCTACGATACATTACAACGGTACAAATAAACAATGCCCAAGAACTGTCACAAACATTGACCAGCACATTGCTACATGTATGTGTTACAAAGTAATTATCTTTGAAAGGTACAAGTAGGCAAAGGTCAGGAAAAGGCGCAATCAGAAAAAAGATTCCCACTCCAAAAACCGAGATGGGAAAAAAACTAAATTAACAATCAGTTACTTATACCATGAAAACATATCGTAAGCCGAATGAGCAGCTATTTTCCCAATAGGTGTCCACTCAGTTACCTAAACTTAACTAAAATATGAAAACATACATAAGGAGCCAACAGCACAAAAATTGTAAACACCAAGACATAAAACAAAAAGAACCAGTATTTCAATGAAAGTATGTTAATAAGTGAAACGTGAACACTAACATATATTTTCAACTATTTTTGTTTTTTTTTTCTTAGGTGTTCCAACAACGCTACATAATCCCCAGTAATTAACAATATTCCTGGCCGTTCAAAGACACTAAGTCTGTTGTGGTCCCTACTGTTTCTCGTTTAATGTCAGGTCCAATATGTGTGCACAGATCATACCGATATTTGGTTCAATTTAAGTAATTGAGTGATCACAGTTATGGTATTGGAATACAGCTTGGGGCCAAATATAATATTTGTGGAATACACCTTGGGGCCAAATATAATATTTGGCCCCATTTGGACTATACTAGTCTTTGTATAGCCCATTCCTTTTGTCATTAATATGCCCACTGCTCTTAAAGGATCTCAGTTTTATTTCTATTTGTATCGATTTAGATCAGCTGGCTAACCTGCACTCCGATACACTTCGTGACCTCGCTCCTCTCCCATGGAGAGGTCTAACGGAATACCGATGGAAATATTCCGTCTAGTATCGATTATCCTGTTGAAAGATACAAAATTACAGTTATTCTCTTTGGCTCCGTGTTGCCAAATCTATAGGGTCACTGAAGAGGCTTAAATAGCCGAAACCGCGGTATGGCCCATCTCCCTTCTCATTAACCCATATTTGACGAATGGATTTTCCCATCATTATCATTTGGAAGAGTCCACTTTCATTTTTAGGGATTTAGGTAGGATTTTCAAATTTTATTCAATTTTTCGATAAAAATTCTCTAAGCAAACAGAGTAGCCCCAGATAGGACGCTGCATTCTGCGCCGTCACATCTGGGGCTATATTGTTTGCCTATGTCCCACAAAAGGGACGCCAGGCTTAAATGAGTTAATATGTTGCTGCTCTTAACGGATCTCATTTTTATTTCTCACCGTATTGTATCTTGACTATTTCAACATAAACATGTACGTAGAACAATGCAGTGACCAGAAGTTGGCACGATCATTGAAAAACACCCTACCTTGGAATAGGGAGAAGGAGAGAGAGAGCACATACTTCTTACAACGCCAAAAGGAAATAAAAAACCGGGCTCGATTTGTTTTCATTTGGTAATACATGAGGAAATACTTGTTATTATATTGTCATTTAATAAAACAATGTATGAGTAATTTAAACTGGCCGACTGAAGTTCAAAAATAAAATCAGTCACTTGAGAAATGACCAGTGATCTGTATGATCTGGGAGTGTGTGTTTTAAAACGTTGAATGGCAAAATGCTCCAAATAAGTTTTCAAACATTTCTTTTCAATTATATTAATTTTCTGCTAATTTTGGCAAATCATTCTGGATTTCGAAAACTTGCAATTTATCCTGAAAGCATAACAGACGAAAATCAGATACATTTTGTGGGCTATTATAAAGGCAATGTATATATCAGAGACAATGATAAACTCTACAAACTGAAGAAATCAGACTTAAGCGTTGTCAAAACTGCGAGGATATGCACTCCGTCATGCCATCAGAACAGTATAGTGGTTTTAAACAAAAACGAAAATACTATTATTGTTTGTGAAGGTATTGAAAACAGTTTGTGTTCCTCATGGAATATTAGTGATTTGAGACCTCTGACCAATGATAACAAGACCTCTGCGTCATTGACAGTGTCTTCATTGTCTAGTCGACCTGCAGTTAGCTTAGCTGCCGAGAATGGTAGCACTTATGTTGCGATAACATACGGACCTGGTATCCAACCAGATCATTTTGGTGGAGCGTACACTTTCCATGAGACGTACAAGTCCGTTATATCAAGAATACAATCTGAGACAGGGACACTGACCATTGACAAGTCCCTGCCTTTCAGGCTCCCTTTAAGTGTTCTGTTGGATGACTACTTTATTTTCTTTAAAGGTGCATTCCAAGACGCAGATCATGTTTACTTCGTAACCAACCAGAAATATAAAGTCGGGGATAAGAACTATACATCAAAATTAATTTCTTTGTGCAAGAATGATCATCCATACTTTTATTCTTACACAGATATTGTCTTGGGATGCGAACGCAAAGGTAAACGTTTCAATTTGATTCAAGATATGCAGATTTTTCAATCCACTAAAGCACTTCGACACGACCTTAATCTGACGTCAGATAGTGCCGAGGTAATAGCAGGAATCTTCGCCTCCGGAAATGACCCTGATCACCCAACACAGCCGACAGCAATATGTTTATATAGCATGAAAGATATATATGACAAACTACAGCAGGCGAGAGAAAACTATGTGGCTTGTCCTGGTACTAGACTTACCGACGAAGAACGATACTTGGATAACAATGTTAGAGACGGATGTCTGAATGGGACACTAAACAATGTAAGTCTGGTTAAAATGACTAGAAGCTATTATAAATGTGTCTTTTGGTACAATAACTCAGCCAATTACACTGTTCGTGCGCTTCCTGACCATGGCAACTTGCGAGATCCTTAAATGGTGAAATGCGTCGTTCGATGTACCGAGCGATGAAAAAGTTCTTCTACTGTAAACGTTGGTATGCTGTGTTGTAAAATACGACAAATGATGAGGAATTTGAAAATGTTTTGACAAAAACACACACTCTCGTTAAAAAAACCTCGATATCCAATTAGCAATGAGTTCTAATGCGACCGAAAACAAAAGCATCGCTTTGACATATCTTTATCTTTATTTGCTTTTTCAGGTTTCGAATTCAGCAAGGTTGATTGGAGAATGTAAAGTAACCTTACCACTTTTATCCTACGTCATTGGCGATGTTGTTCTTTCCAAATCAGCAGTTTTCGAAATGGCAACAGGAACACACAGACTGGTAAAACTAAGCATAGAAATCGTAAGAGATTCCATAACGGGAGGAGAGACGACCCTACTTTATGCTGGAACAGCCGATGGCAAAGTCTTTGTCGTGAGTATACACTACAATACTTTGTATAAAATATTCAAATGAACGCAGCATCTAGAGTTATTAAAATGATAAAGCAAATACTTAAGAACATAAAACGGTAAAGTGAGCAATGATCAGGGAATGGTGCAATCAGAAAAAAATCCCACTCCAAAAAGCCGAGGTGGGGAAAAACTAAATAGACATACTAATAATGGTATTTCTCTATGAAACCTAATACGGCGAAACCAAATTTAAAAACGGGTAATGAATAACAGCACATCAGTACATAATACTAACAAAACACTGAGTGGCGCAGTGAACTTGTAATACTCGCAAATGAAGGCCTTTCTTGATAAAACTAAAATGTTTAAATCCAAGCTCCCTTTGTAAATCTCGAAATCTGATGTATTTGTATTTAAGTGTCTTTAAGTAACGTAAATTCGATTAAAACTTCAGTTTTCTCTCTTCGTCAGATGAATCTTAAAAATGCTTCATACGTCCACGCATTTGACGAAATAATTGTTGACGCCGATCATACTATCGATGCATTACATGTTGATGATGGACAGAACATGTATGCTATGAGCGACAGACAGGTATGTATTGTACATTAAACCCACTGGAGTATCAATTACAGTTTAATTATAACTTGCTACCATTTCACACATTATAAAAAGTAAACTAAACACAATGAATTGACCTCGACGGTTGGTAAATTCGCTGACAGTTTCTGTCACGCACTATCAGTCATTTTACAGATATTTTTATTTTGTTAAATTCATTCAGAATCAAGAAAGTGAATTTCACACATTTCATATATTGATGCAATCTGACCGTCTGAAGTTTCTTTTAAATTATTCAAGGGAATGCCTATAATTTCAGGTTGTTAAATACGAACCGTTTAAATGTAGTATGTACAAGAGTTGTGACGATGTCATAAGGTCCTACAATCCTTTCTGTGGTTGGTGTGTTTATCAGAGCAGGTTGGTTTTAAATGTTTCTTTAAGTATGGCGCTATTCATCTTGATTGTTTTAAAGTCAGACTGTTCAAGTTTTACACTAGCGACTATGCTCCTTTTATCATGTTTTGAGATCTCAATGTCTTCTGTCAGTTTCACATCTTTACTGATGACGTGATGCTAGTTATCTCGTTGAAGCCTGTTCGGCCAAAGAATCATGTGGGTTGTAGAAAGTCTTAAACGATGCCTAAATAGTGTGTTTGTATTCGTCCAGTAATTCTCCTGAGAAAACTTTCTTTCGCACCAACAGACATGACAGACATTCATTTAACGTTAATGCAACTGTCTGCGCAAGTTGTGTTGCTGTGTGTATGTATGCTTTGTATTCATGTGTATAGTACAGTACCTCTGTATCTGGGCTCTTGCCTTAATTCTTGATTTTCGCTTACATTTCTCGAGAGCTGTTAAAACAACATAAAACAGTATATATCACATCACTTTACATCACATCTCATCACACAATTTTATTTTAAAAGATGGACTTATTGTAACGACGATGTTGTATGATGAAGCACATTCCTTTTGCACAAAATTATATATTAAAGATTTGATTGTGACAGTGCTTATCAAGTCAAGAATATTTTCAGATCAATGGCTGCAAGATAACTCAGAAGTTTAGCGCAATGACTATGTTGTACAGAAATGTACTTCTTTTTAACAAAATTATGCCGTTTCATGTAAATATTATAAATTTGATTGTCACAGTGCGTAAAAGGTCAAGAATATTTTCAGATCCGTGGCGGCGAGTGGGTTTGATTGCAAGAATATCCAGAAGCCAAATCATTGGATTCCACACAATGGAAAGTGTCCGGAGCTTGTTTTGACCACAGGGAACTTTGAAGTCGGCGTGCAAAACCAGGTGAACTGTTTTATTGTCATTGAGAATAATAATGATACTTATGACAACAACTTTTTCTAGTTTCTCACCTTCTTCCTCAATGATTTACCGATGTAGCTTAGATGTAGCTTCTGAAGCAGCTAAGCTGGTACTACTGTTTATTGGATTCATGACCCTTGGTGGAGCAATATGGTCAAGATGTCAAAGGACTGTCATAATGAGGTGATTATCATTGCTCTTTGGTAGGTAATCAATAGGCTTTGCAGGATAATACACGTATATATGTGGTTTCACTGTTTATTGGTGTTATGGTCCTAGATTACCTGTGCAGTAAAATTGCATCCCTCCTTTGCAATAGGTATGAACAATCCTTTTCGGTGCCCCCACAATTTAATGTATATTGTCCAGCTTATTTCGTTCTGTTAGCTGGTGCAACTGACGGTTACCGTGTATTATATGAGCCGCGACGCGAGAAAACCGGTCTTCGGGGTTTCCGACCAGGTCTGACACAAACCCACCTGTACAGTCACAGAAGCAAGCTAGAATCATGAAATTTTGGATTTAAGTAGAGGAGGAATTGCACTATCCGAATAACGAAAACAAAGGCGCTGATCAGCTGTGCAGTTACTGCACAGCTGATCTGCGCCTTTATTTTCGCACAGGCAAAAATCCGGTTTTCTCACGATGCAGCTCATTTATTATACAGCTTAACTGAACATATTTTGTTTCAATTAAACATTACATTAACATTTTATGAGAATCTTTGATTTCAGATATTCTTTTTGATCCAAAACTGTCCCGAACCACTTCATGGTGACGAATACTATTGCGAGTTTAAGAATATTGAAACATCAGAAAATTACTTCTACGCTGCTAAAAGAGAAGAAAACGGAGCATTTACCTGCACAACGCCAACTGTTTCACGTAAGAGAACATCTAGTATATCAATAACATATCATTGTACAGCTCCGTTTCATAAGTTTTGTACATACCGATTTGTTTCATAAGTAATGACATAGCAGTACCCGTATTGAAGCTTGGCTAAATGTTATTGGGTGTTTGCAGATTTGAACGGATTTCTTTATGTCAAACTTAATGCATCAAACTATTCACTGATTGTAACATTTTAGATTTTAATCGACTGAATTATCAAAAGTAACACATTTAAAATGACAAGCAAAATATCATAACTTCAGGGATACAAATATGAACTTCAGTTGAACAAAGCCAATATCTCAGATACCGAAGCCCCCTTTTTAGATCTACACCTTTCTGTTGCAAATGGATTTGTTTCTTCTAAAATTTATGATAAGCGCGATGACTTTGATTTTGATATAGTAAATTTTCCTTTTTTGGATGGTGACGTTCCTCGTCGTGCTTCTTATGGTGTTTACATTTCGCAACTTATTAGGTTTGCTAGAGTCTGCAATCATGTTACAGACTTCAACGCTCGAAATAAATGTTTAACGGCCAAACTTCTCCAACAGGGCTATCGGTATCATAAACTTCGAAAAACCTTTTCTAAATTTTATCGTATACACTATGAATTGATTTCCAAATATAATGTTGGGTTAAAGACGCTTTTAAGTGAGGGCCTTTCGGAACATGAATTTTATGGTGACTTAGTTTACAAATTTAAGAAACTTATAGGAATTAATGATTTTTCTTTTCAGTTCAGAAAAATCATAACACGTTACAGACGTATAGGTTATAATTTGAATGTTATGCGACAGTCTGCATGCTTAGTTTTTAACCCAATCATGGTTGATAACTATGCTGCCTTCTTTAATTGCACGCCGGTGGGTCAGGCGTCAGACTCTATGATGGCCCCGACTTAAAGCTATTCATTTTAGTTGGTTGGGGCCGGAGCTTCTTGTCTGTTGCTTGGCCCACCGGGGTCCAACTGGTGTTTTTCTTTTGCTCTGGAGTTAGTAGGTTATTCGGCGCCCAGGGATCTCCATCGTCGGGCAGCTTACTCAGTCTGTGAGTCCTTGTTTTTGATTCATCAGGATGTTTATCATGATTTATTTGTTTGTTCTTGATGATTCATTGACTAGTTAGAGATTCACCACGAGGACCGAAGAACTTACTAAATGTTATGAACCACTGCAGAAGCTGAGGGTGAGGTAAGGATCCTGTAAAACCGGTTTAAGCCCGCCAGTAACTTTGTGTTACTGATCGTTCCAAGGCGATACTTCTGTGGTGGTTCTTTTTGTTTTATGTCTTGGTGTTTAAAATTTTTTGTGCTGTTGGCGCCTTATGTATGTTTTCATATTTTTAATTAAGTTAAGGTAACTGAGTGGCCACCTATTGGGAAAATAGCCGCTCATTCGGCTTACGATATGTTTCATGGTATAAGTGCCTGATTGTTGGTTTGGTTTTTTCCCACCTCGGTTTTTGGAGTGGGAATCTCTTTCTGATTGCGCCTTTTCCTGGTCTTTGCCTACTTGTACCTTTTTAACATTGATTCCATACACTTCAAGAAAGTATTAACCCAAAACAAATTATAACCCATAATAATTATATCGTTAATTTGGCAGATCACCCGGCATACTACACCTAACATAAAATTTGTTCTACCCTGTGTATATTCAAGTTTGTTGAAGCTTGAAATATTGCACCAAAATAGCCGCGGTATACCAAATTATACACTCAGTCAGCGTTTGATACATAATTACACAATGTCATATAACCGTTTGTTTTTACAAATAACACTGGTCATGGTCAAACAGTTGGATATAAAAAAATGATCCAAAGAAAGCCGCTCGAAAAGGTACTGGGACACAAAATGTTTAAACGACAGTCCAAACAAGGTAAGGCAGTCTAGTAGGATACATGTACAAGCTTTCAAGCTTCAATAACCTCGACTGTATATAGGGTAGACCAACTATTATGTAAGGCGTAGTCTCCTGGACGCTCTAAAATAATTGTTTAGTTCAAACTGTCCAGTAATGTGAGAAATCAATGTTAACATTGATATCTGTGTCACAGGAGTTATGTTATTTCGTGTATCATATTTGATGTGTTAGTATCTATTTATAAATCGAGCAAAATCTAAATTGTTACAATCATTGAATAGTTTTATGTATTAGGATTGACTTAGCGAAAGCCGTTTAAATCTGCAAACACCCAATAACATTTGGCCAAGCCTCAAGTACGGGTACTGCTATGCCATTACTTATGAAACAAATCGGTATGAACTAAACTTATGAAACGGAGCTGTACGTATCGTGGCAGAATGGTATCCAACACATTAAGTACAAGCTATTCATTTCATTTTAATATGGGATCCAAACTCACAGTTACCCGATAGGACGTAATTTACCCTTTCTTCTCATCACTGGCTTAACCCATATTTGATGAATGGATTTTCCCATAATTATCGTTAGGGTGAGTCCACTTTCACTTTTAGGGGCATCAGGAGTGATTTTTAAATTTTATTCAATTTTTCTATGAAAATTCTGTAAGCAAACAGAATAGCCCAAGATGGGACGCCGCGTTCTGCGGCGTCACATCTGGGGCTATTCTGTTTGCCTATGTCCCATTAAAGGGACGCCAGGCTTAAATGAGTTAATTAGCCTCTCATTTATATTTGTCGTTCATGATTTAATGATGAAGAAGTATATGCATATTTATTCAATAACTGAATACGTATAAGACTCATCCTGGTAATTCCTTGAAATCAATCCTGAAACACAATACAATAAACAATAGACAGTAAAAGGTTTTTAAAGTTTAACACAAGACATTTGTCAAATGATATTCCAAATGGTGTCATTTACGCAATAAGAATGCCAAATATATTTTTCCATTTATTGTTTTTTCCATCTATAAGCAAGTCCTTCGAAATTTATCATACACACAACTTCATTGCCTACTTTTACATTTTATATAGTATATCTCTGCTTACATAGTTTTAGAATAATTAAAAATATTGTTAAACTTGTAGAACACTCCTCGGCCACTTTAAAGTTGTTGGTTTCCACCACGACAGTCTCCAGTCAATCACGGTATAATGTGACACTTGCTGAGAGTCCCATCTTGTTCTACGACTGCAAAACATTCACAAGGTAATGTCATTCATTAATATCAGATTGTTGATTTCTTAATTTAAATTTGTGGATGCTGTCCAGAATGTTGCAAACAACATATTGTTTTTAACAGTTTAAGCACTCTACCTCCGGTACAACATGTGTATATTTTTAAAGCATTATCTTGTCTAAACCTTTTATGACATTTCTACACACATTAAGCATACGTGAAATCGTAAAATCAGTTAATAAATCAAATGCACAATATTAATCCGAAAGATAATTTAGGTGTACCATCGTCTGCATTCAAAAGCAAAGACAATTTTCGATTCAGATGCAACAAATGCACCGAGAACAAACAGCGACATTGCGCGTGGTCCCTGAAAGATGGGCGATGTCGAAAACATGGAGACTTCGATATCTCAGTTACCAATAGAATAACAGAGGTAACCGGTTTAGTCTGATAATTGTTTCAGCAGGTGTCGACCTTACAGTACCACGTGTAGGGTTTCTGTTTTTAAATCTTGCATACCTGATCATTCTTTCTCTTCCAAATGATCAGAGTTGTGCACATAAGGGGAATTGTATCAGAGAAATCGTTCCTAAACCTATCTCGGGCCTGTTTGTTTAGCTCTTGTGAGTGGACACAAAAATTCTGTAGAATATTTGAAGGTTGTTTTTTCTACATCCACAACCCGTTTGGTGATCTTTGTTGCACTATGAAATAAAGCATTTGCCTGCTTGCTTGATTTTCAGCCATCCGAGTGCCCAAAGGTGGTACGCATGTTGTCACAGCCGGCTTACTTTCACATCGGTGAGCATGTAGAGTTGCAAATACAAGCTAAAAATTTGCATGAGGTATGTCGTTGATTTTCGTATGAGGTTTGGCACTGAGTTTTGTTGAGATGGATAAAGAAGTAACCAATTATGATGAGTCTTTACAACCAAAACCAAGTATTACTAAGTTATTCTGTCTATGAAGTCCATTAGGTAATCCACAATTTTAGAACTACTCATTATACTACTCAAAGTTGGACAAAGTACTTATAAATTATAAATATTTTATATAAACTTGAAATGAGTTGTATACTATTTATTAGATTGACCCTGTTTGTGGAAATCGGCTCGAAATTAGCATAGTTTTTGGGACATGTCCGGTTTGTAAGTACTACGTATTTTTCTGTTTCAGTCTGTGGAGTTGGAATGTTGTATAGCGGAGACTCAGTGTTCACCAGCAGCTATTGTCAACCAGACTGTGATGCATTGTCGTCTACAGGTAAGCTTAGATTTATCGGTTTTTTGGCCTATTCAGTGTTTAACTTTAATGCGAATACGAAGAGTTAGATTTCAGATATTATTCTTTTGCTGATTTAGACCCTTTGTATCGGTCTACACTCGGAATACTGTTCAATATGTTTCTCTCACATCATTATTTTCGCTGATGATTTCAAAGCACCGTTGGTCATACCTATGTCTTTTCTAATGTTTCAATACATTTACGCTTATTTCTTTTCTTTGGCAGCATACATACATAAGTATTTAATGTTATGTTCAAACCGTTTATTACAGATCATTGATCCAGGAAGATCTCTGGTGACATTTCCACTTCAAGTGAAATATGCAGATGAATACCTTGATGGAACAGAAAGAATGAATGGTGAGCGATTGTACTAATCAATGAATCGTTTGAATAATCAGAAAATATTTGATTTCCTTATGCCGGTCTCAACCCTACCATAGATTTTTACTTTTTTGTCTAGATGAACAATATCCAATTCTTGGAATAAATTAATACTAAGCTCCAACTGACGAACCTTATCTTGATTCCAGATACTGACGAACCTTATCTTGATTCCTTGATTTAGACAGATTATGTCAATTTTTGAAAACATTTTTTTGTCATTTTTGCTTGAGTTTACTTTCATTTCAGTGACAATGTACGACTGCAAGGGTCTTATTGATGACTGTAGTCAGTGTAAAGTCCTCGACAAGTCCAAGTTTCAGTGTGACTGGTGCTCGCCTGGATTCTGTGAATTTGTTGGGTCTTCAAGCTGTATATTTGTAGAGATTTGCCCTCCTCCGACTTTCACCAAGGTAAGCCTTTTTCTGGAAATTAAGGTTGATAGATATCTACATGTATCTATATATCTATCTATCTATCTATCTCTCTCTCTCTATCTATCTATCTATCTATCTATCTATCTATCTATCTATCTATCTATCTATCTATCTATCTATCGACATCCTCCTTTTTGAGTGTTATGCAAAATGAGTGTACGAGTAAGAGAATAAAACTAAAATAAAATAGTGAGAATTTAAAACTGAAAATTATATTGAGACTTAAAACAATGACAATCAGGAATGGAATGAAAATGAAAATGAGACGAAAATAAACGACCAGCCTCGAGGTTTTATTGTAAGTTAGACAACAAATAGATATTCTAGTAAACCGACCCGTAACGTTTTATCGAGGAAGTTGGGACAATGACTTAAACCTATTACAAAAACAAAATGATATTAAACTTACTGTTTGTTACTTCCTTATTGTTTGAAACTTCATTTCATGGTATGTCTGTTTATGGTGATTAAGATGAATTGCATTGCCTATTTTAACTTATTAAATGTTAATAGAAAAATACACTAAAATATTTCCGACCTATCGAACCTACCACATCCCGTTTCTGGCACGTTTGAGTAGCGGAAATTTTCAAAGGTATACATTTATCTTGTTTGTCACGGCAATAGTCATTATATTGTCTAGGTATCTCCATCGACGGCACCAGTTGAAGGAGGCACATTGGTAACACTTACTGGGAACAACATGGGAACTTCACCAGAAAGCATCTCTGCAATCTCAGTGGCTGGAATTCCTTGTCATATGATCAGAGAGGAATACGTAGTGTCTAATAAGTATGTGCTGCATTTTACTGAAACAAAACAGAAAAAATACACGTCATAATAAAATGTTATTATAAAGGTTGCTCCTTGAAAACACAGCATACTATGATGGCATATAAGTGCGATCTAAATAACGAGATGAGTACTTTAACACGTGTGTGTTAGTCTAAGTTGACTTATAACGTCCTGTTCTCATACGTACTATCTTGTCTTCCGGTATGCTAGTGGACATTTACTGCACTCCGAAGTACCACCTTGCTATTAAGATAGTACTTAACTCGTCAGTTAAAACTTTATGTCGACTGAGGGTGAATGGTATGTTGAGACAGTATAAAACATTCATCCTTAGTCGACATAGAACTTTAACTGATGAGTTACTATACCTATAAACAAGGAAGCGTTTCAGGTGCATTCACATTCAATAGCAAAGCAAACATTTAACGTAAGACTAGATAATTCAGATGCTACATCCTTGTGTGAATGACATTTGTATATACCAGCGTCCAGCGATTGAAAACAGCAAAATAAGTACCATTTTGTCTGTTCGTGAGATAAAAACCAAAAAGAATTTACCTTAATTCGTAATATAAATTTATATATTTATAAGAACTATCTCGGATCCGAGGATATATTCATTATTATAGTTTGAGCCGCCGCATTCGAAAACCAAAAATCTGCATATGCGAAAACAAAGGCGCAAATCAGCTTCGCAGTAACTGCGAAGCTGATCAGCGCCTTTGTTTTCGCTACACGGATAGTACAATTCCCCTACTTTCCAGATCCAAACTTTCCAGCTCTAATCATCTTCTGTGACTGTACAGCCCGGTTTGTGTCGGACCTGGTTCGAACCCAAATTGTTGGTTTTCTCACGCACAGGCTCACTTGTATCAATTGTCTCTGTCTGATGTTTTTTCCACTTTACATTAATATATTTGTAGAGTTGTGTGTGAAGCAGGTAAAGCAGATGACATCACCAATGGACCAGTCAAGTTAACGGTTGGCAGTGTTACATCATCCGGACTTGTATTCTTTTATAAGGTCAGAATTTGCCTTCTTCATTGGATATAGTTTATTTTTTAATTATGTTAAAGGTTCTTGTATGTTTTTGTCATAATGTATCTGATCATTTACATGAAAAGTAATCTGTATTTACAGATTTTACGAGATTGTTATATTCATGTTGCTTAGTTTTATATAAAATATTCATTCACACAGATTGCATACATGTAATCAAACAACAGTTACATACAATTTAATTAGGGTAAGAATGGAAGCTTGAAGCTTATTTGATTCTCTTCCATCGACTGATCATCGTATTTGCTCTTTCCTAGCTAGACTCGTGTATGATACTGACTACACATGGTCTGTAAAACATACCTGTTTACAAAGATAGGAAGCGTGTTTCCGGAGTAGACTAATTTTAGCTCGAGCTGACTAAACATTCCAACTTAAAGATGTTCCTAGACCATGTCGTATGTTTCAGAATCCAAGTATCACAAGAATGACGCCCTCATCCGGACCACAAGCTGGTGGTACATTGGTAACTATGTTTGGACACAACCTGACCATCGGGAACCAGAACATAACTGTTTGTTTTAAAACTAATACCGAGTCTCGACCCTTTGTGATAGCTTCAGTTGTAAAAGAAAGGGTTTTAGAGGATCAAATTGTAGCCGCAACTCCTCCATCACATGGTGCTAGTGAACTGACAGGAGTAGAAATCGTTATTGATGGAAGCACACACAGAGAGATGGTGGCAGAGTTTAAGTATCTTCCAGATCCGATTATCGACACTATTCATCCGTCTAAAAGTATTGTCAGGTAAGTCAAAGATAATCTCCAAATTTATATTGTAAAAAGTATAAGTTAAATATATTATTCATGTTTGGTGTAGTTTTATTCATGACTGACCATCAATAATTAGACCACACGTTTTGAATATCCACGGATAGTTTAGCAATTGTTTCATCAATTTTGTCATCGGTAAGCTGATCAGAGTAAGAAAACAAAAGCCATATATAATGGACAAAATAAAGTTAGAGATCAAACTTTAAACAATTTCTAGAAGATTTCGAACTGCTGGTAAAATGAAACATTTCTATCATCCAACTATTTTTTGTAAGCTTTGTACACTTCAGGATCGCAACAATAGTCTTTGCCTTCAACAAGACCAGGCGTTAAGCCAGACTACCCTTAAAATGAAATCGGTATGGAATTCCCATAGAGAATTGATGATGTGTAAGTTTGTTCGTACGAACCTTTTAAAATGGCAAGAAATTTCCAATCTTTTTTGGCTGGCGATTGTTGTGCGAACCTTTTTAAAATGGCAAGAAATTTCAATCCTGTTTTGGCTGGCGATTATACTTGATGACTGTTGTGCAAATTCGCAAAGTTTCCATGAATTGGCAAACTTGAATTTTTTGTGGAATCAGTTTTTATGGACTTTTTACTACTTTGGTTTTTAGGGTAGTCTGGTTTAAAGAACAGCTGTGCATTAGTCAGATGATGCACAGATAAAAAAAATTGTGGCATATGAAAGTGCGATAAAACTGTTAATTCACCATATACATGTAAATGAAAAATTGATTAATTATCGAATGACCCAAAAATGCATCTTTAAAAGTTTGATCCCTAACTTTTTTGACTAGTAAACGCTAACTACATGTCGTTCAAGCTACATAATCTACAAACATTCAGTCGATCTTTCTATCACATTATTAATCAACGGACGTTTCTACTGCCGATACAAATGAATGGAGTAGACGGAACTTTGTTCCTAAATTCGGACGCAAATGTTTTTTTTTTCTAGATACTCTGTCATTGTTGTTGCTTGTATCTATTTCTTTATTGTAATTCCTACTGTAGTGGTGGAGTTAGACAAACTGTGTATGGACGAAGGCTCAAAAATACCAACAGAGCACGTATCAGTGTGACATACAGAGGCCCAAATAAGGTAATGCACGTCTCCTAATACCTAAATGCAGAGATGTGTTATTATATAAATACATTGTTTTTAGTATCATTTGTATTTTTCAAATAGTCATAATTACGTATAAAATTGATGCATGATTTTCTTTCACGTATACAATCTTATCATTTGTTCATTTGATCAATGCTGAAAAATGAAGAAACACTTACCATGAATAAGAATGTATATGTCCACGAAGCATAAAATAGAAATTGAAAAATGGAAATTTATAGAACATTAAATAGAGAAAACTTATACATATATATATATATCAAACGCTGTGTAATTTTGGATAAATATCGGCGAAGCAAAATATTTAATTTATCTTATGAAATTCCAAAATGTGAATATGTTTATTTCCAGATTTTCATAAAATATCGTGACTGTGTTTCGTTGAGCGATAAACAAATTGTTTGCAAAACACCAAGTCTAGATATAACAGAAATGACCCATGCACAGATAGAAACAAGAGGTGCTATAGTTTTAGATGGGGTGAAACAGACGTTTGTACTGCATTACTTCATGGACCCTGAGACTGGGCCAGCAGATGCTGTTAATTCTTCGACAATATTGGACGTCGTGAATGGACATCTGTTCATTGAGGTATGCAATTTAAAGAATGGTTTCAATTCGTTGTAATATTTAGCTGCGAGGAATCTTTGATGTTTGCATTTGCTTTATATCAGTCTGAAATTACTAGCTAAACTTAAAATTCGAATTATACACACACTAAAACGACGTCGTCCGATTTCTTTGACTGTTGAAATTATTTTCTTGAAAATAAAAATGGCTTCTTTCCTAAGGCTCACGGTGTTGTCAAATATTGTCCTGTCATTTCCAACTAAATGACTTGGTGGAAACTTTTAAGATTTATTAGTGTCAGTTGTTGGAATTTCTAAGAGTTAAATTCAGATAATCACATTAATTCCAATGGATTCAACGTCAACAGATAATTTTCACAACATACTTTTTGTCTGGATTCACTTTCTTTGTCTATAAAACTTACAGTTACAAACGCCATCCAACGATACACTGACATGTTCATCAATTTTTCATCCGGAATATATTCTTGATATTCTGTTTTTGGCAGGGTCGCCACCTGTCCTTAGCAGCCACACATTCCGACGTAAAGATAACTGTCGGGCATTTCCGTTGCCATGTTGTCAACTTGAATGACACACTGATCAAATGCGTTTTGCCCAAAGACCACAAAGTTACATCTCCTGGACTTCAATGGCCTGTAAATGTAAGAGCCTATTAAACTCAGAGGCATACTTGTGAATGTTCATTTAATACTGTTATGAGTTTGGTCTCTTAAATTATTCAATTAGCTGCATAGAACCTAAAACCAAAAATGGGAAATTCCTGAAACTGCAATGTAGACTAAAATTGAAAGCAGCTTCATTTAATTCATATTTTTTTAGGATTCTTCTTCATGAATTCATGGTAGAGACAGACTTATTTCTAAACATACATAAGCACTACCACTACCGAAACATTTAGGACCATTATGATGCAGTAGATTGTATTTATCCGACTAACTTGTGACAACATTGAAAATAATATCAAATTTTAACATTCTTGTGTGTGTTACTTTATATCAATAGGTAACGATAGGAGATATTCAGAAAGTAGTTGGGTATATTTACCAAGACCAAATGGGTTCTACGACCTTGGACTCGGGCTCTAGCATTGCGACTATAGCAGTACTGTCCTCGTTTATTGCTGTACTGGGATTGGTTGTTCTCGTTGTGGTGGTATGGCGTCTGAAGCTGTGCGTCAAGAAAAACAAAACAAAGTAATTCTACCTGACCCAAAGAACAACACGTGTTTGATATTTTTATTTCCGTGTTTGTTGTGTCACCTCAAAATTAAAATGATTTCCAAACACAGCTAGAAGCCATTTTACACTTACCTTTGTGGCACATCATATAAAGAGTTAAGTGATCTTTTATATATGAAAGAAAACTATTTGATATACCGACCACTTAGGCCAGAATATTCATGTTCTATCTTTTGTTCATGTACTTCATATAAATGTTACTATACTACTTTACGAACTTCGAAAAGAGTTTTTCACATCAGCTGATACTCACTTACTGAAATAATGAACCCATATGATTATGGCAGACTCCGTTATTTGACAATGGTTGACATGGGAGGTAATAGCACGCCGAGAGAGGAGACAATCTAATACCAACGACTACGAGGTAGTTAATGACCTACTGGACAACGCCTGCTGCGCGTAAGTAAGATGGGGTTGGGGTATATTCGTGATAATTTTAGAGTTTATTTTATATCAAATATATCTATCTGTGTAAATACTTTAAAGGTATCATAAAAAAATCTGACATTTTAATGTTAGTTAGTAACATAATTTAGAAATAGTCGACGACATAATAAAAAAATGTATTATCATTGTTCGATCGAGAACACGAAATTGCCTATTATTTCTGACACAGTGATGTCACAATTATTTGTTTGTCAGCAGTGTCAAAACTAACTGTTAATAACAGTTCATACGTAATTCTGAAATTGCGCTTTCTGGTTAACTCTTAAATTTATTTACAGTAAAGACTATTATCAAAAGGTACAAGTGGGCAACGATCAGGAAAAGGCGCAGTCAGAATGAAATTCCCACTCCAAAAACCAGGGTGGGAAAAAACCAAATTGATAATTAGGTACTTAAACTTATATAACTTATCGTAAGCCGAGTGAGCAGCTATTTCCCAACAGGCGGCCACTCAGTTACCAGAATTTAACTAAAACTATGAAAACGTACATAAGGTTCAAACAGCCCAAAAATTCGACTCCAAAACATAAAACAAATAGAACCACAACAGAAGTATCACCTTAAACGATCAGTTATATAAAATTACTGGGAGGCTTAATTAACACGTTCATTTATTTTATTTCCGACCCCTGTTAAGCCAACAAGCGGAGAACGACAGTCACTTTGGTAAACTGGAAAACGACTATAACGAAGACGCCCTTTATCAAACAATTGATGATGCACCGGGAGCAGTAGGAAACCTACATAGAACTGAAGACCGAAAGGGGCTCAGCAATACTGAAGAACAAGTGTCGACAATAAACCCCAACGACTCTGCCACGTCGACAAGCCACAAAAATTATTACTTATCGCCTGTATCACTGAAAACTCGAACATACAAATGATGTATTATTTTACTGATCAGACTGTTTATGAACCACCATTTCTATGCGAACAGATATAAATGCACGAAGTCGCTTATTAGAAACTGCTGACAATAATGGATATGAAAATGTGTTTTACATTAAGGGGACTCGATACAATTTGTATTAATAAATAGAAAGGTAAAAATATGCATGATCAAGAAATTGCGCAATCAGAAATAAATTTGCATTCCAAAAACCGACGTGGGAAAAACAAATTGACAATAAGGTACTTATACTAAGGGAACATATCATACGCCGAGTAAGTGTCATAGGCTATTCCTATATTCCTATATCCCCATAGTTCAATAAACGTCCCCATCATGCTTTTAAGTGCCCTTTGTAAACGACCCAGTAGCTAGGTGTAGCTAGACGTAGTGTAGGTACGGCTAGGTACTGGATTTTAGGCAATTTTACCCATAGTTCGTTTACATTGTTTACATTGCCATTTTGTATTGTACAAAGGCGACATTGTTATTTTGGTACTTTCATTATTTCATCAAATTAAATATATTATTTCAAAATATTTGTTACAGGTATGTTGTATTTAATATTTGTTATCATTTTGAAACAGAATTTGTAGTCATTTTGCTCTTAGAAATGTCTTAATGTCTTATTTTCATCATTTCATGCATCGTTCAACTCTGTTTATTTTACCTGTAAAAGCTGCAAGGTGTATACTGCAATACACATCATTATTGATAAATTTCATTCATGTAGTTTTTAGCTCACCTGAGCCGAAGGCTCACAGGTGAGCTTATAGGATAGGCAGGCATCCGTCGTCCGTCGTCGTCCGTCCGTCCGTCGTCCGTCGTCTGTCCACAATTTCAAAGAAGAATATTTCTGAAGCTAGTAGGCCGATCTTGATCAAATTTAATGTGAACCATAATTGGGTTGGGGGATTGATGGCATTAGGTTTTGGAGCAGATTGTATCAAAATTGTGGTTTCCATGGCAACAGATAGGTCCCATAGACTTACAATGGGAAAAACTAAAAAAATCTTCTTCTCTGAAACCACTAGGCCCACAGCTTTGATATTTGGTATGTAGCAATGGCTAATGGTCCTCTACATAAATTGTGCCATTCGTGCCCCTGGGGTCAAATTTGGCCACGCCCCGGGGGGTCGATAGTCTCCATAGACTTACTATGGGAAAAAAATTAAAAAATCTTCTTCTCTGAAACCACTAGGCCCACAGCTTTGATATTTGGTATGTAGCAATGGCTAATGGTCCTCTACATAAATTGTGCCATTCATGCCCCTGGGGTCAAATTTGGCCATGCCCCGGAGGTTGATAGTCTCCATAGACTTACTATGGGAAAAAAATTAAAAAATCTTCTTCTCTGAAACCACAGGGCCCACAGCTTTGATATTTTGTAGGTGGCAATGGCTAATGTTCCTCTACATAAATTGTGCCAATCATGCCCCTGGGGTCAAATTTGGCCACGCCCCGGAGGTCGATAGTCTCCATAGACCTACAATAGGAAAAAAACTAAAAAAATCTTCTTCTCTGAAACCACAGGGCCCACAGCTTTGATATTTAGTATGTAGCAATGGCTAATGGTCCTCTACATAAATTGTGCCATTCATGCCCCTGGGGTCAAATTTGGCCACACCCCGGGGGTTGATAGTCTCCATAGACTTACTATGGGAAAAAAATTAAAAAATCTTCTTCTCTGAAACCACTAGGCCCACAGCTTTGATATTTGGTATGTAGCAATGGCTAATGGTCCTCTACATAAATTGTGCCATTCATGCCCCTGGGGTCAAATTTGGCCAGGCCCCGGAGGTTGATAGTCTCAATAGACTTGCTGTGGGAAAAAAATTCAAAAATCTTCTTCTCTGAAACCACAGGGCACACAGCTTTGATATTTTGGATGTGGCAATGGCTAATGGTCCTCTACATAAATTGTGCCAGCCATGCCCCTGGGGTCAAATTTGGCCACGCCCCGGGGGTAGATAGTCTCCATAGACTTACAATGGGAAAAACTAACAAAAATCTTCTTCTCTGAAACCAAAAGGCCCAGAGCTTCTATATTTTGTATGTAGCAATGTTTGGTAGTCCCCATTATAAATTGTGCCAGTCATGCCCTTGGGTCAAATTTGGCCATGCATAGACTTTCATTGGTCGATTCTCAATTAATTTAAATCTCATGAGCTTACAATGTGATAATCTCTCAGGTGAGCTACAGGACCAATGGTCCTCTAGTTACTACATTTGTACTACAATGTTTACATTGTTTACATTGCCATTTTGTATTGTACAAAGGCGACATTGTTATTTTGGTACTTTCATTATTTCATCAAATTAAATATATTATTTCAAAATATTTGTTACAGGCTGATCTTACTATCCCTGTCACTTAAAAGAATCCACGACGCGCTAACATCCCGACTGGTGGTCAATTGCCAGTTGGGACTAGCGACCAGGTTCCGTTGACATTGGTGGCCAGTGTGGGGGGCAATGTCAACGGAACCTGGTCGCTAGTCCCAACTGGCAATTGACCACCAGTCGGGATGTTAGCGCGTCGTGGATTCTTTTAAGTGACAGGGATAGTAAGATCAGCCTGTAACAAATATTTTGAAATAATATATTTAATTTGATGAAATAATGAAAGTACCAAAATAACAATGTCGCCTTTGTACAATACAGAATGGCAATGTAAACAATGTAAACATTGTAGTACAAATGTAGTAAAAACTACATGAACGAAATTTATCAATAATGATGTGTATTGCAGTATACACCTTGCAGCTTTTACAGGTAAAATAAACAGAGTTGAACGATGCATGAAATGATGAAAATAAGACATTTCTAAGAGCAAAATGACTACAAA
This sequence comes from Rugalucina vietnamica, assembly GCA_964017185.1. Lineage (NCBI taxonomy): Eukaryota > Metazoa > Mollusca > Bivalvia > Lucinida > Lucinidae > Rugalucina > Rugalucina vietnamica. The sequence continues at coordinate 36,006,126 of OZ024875.1, forward strand.
TTCTGTTTCAAAATGATAACAAATATTAAATACAACATACCTGTAACAAATATTTTGAAATAATATATTTAATTTGATGAAATAATGAAAGTACCAAAATAACAATGTCGCCTTTGTACAATACAAAATGGCAATGTAAACAATGTAAACGAACTATGGGTAAAATTGCCTAAAATCCAGTACCTAGCCGTACCTACACTACGTCTAGCTACACCTAGCTACTGGGTCGTTTACAAAGGGCACTTAAAAGCATGATGGGGACGTTTATTGAACTATGGGGATATAGGAATATAGGAATAGCCTATGACATAAGCACCTTTTTTCCCAAAAGGCGGCCACTCAATTACTCGAACTTACCTAGAAATAGGAAAACGTACATAAGATATGCACAAAAATTCAAAGCAAAAACATAAAACTATTATGACCACAACAGAAATTATAAGGACCACAATAAAAGTATCACATCGGAACGACCAGTAAAATAAAATTACTTGCGGTCTTAATTTGCCATGTAAAATCGATTGAAGCCCGCCAGTAATTCTATTTTACTGATCGTTCCAATGCGATACTTCTTTTGTGGTTCTATATGTTTTATGTGTTGTTTTTGCGTTGAATTTTTGTGCTGTTTGCATCTTATGTACGTTTTTATAGTTTAGTTAAACTCGGGTAACTGAATGGCCGATTATTGGGAAATAGCTACTCACCCGGCTTACGATATGTATTCTTAGTATACATACCTTATTGTCAATTTAGTTTTTCCCATCTCGGTTTTTGGAGTGGGAATCTCTTTCTGACAGCTGTGTTTCCTGATTATTGTCTACTTTTACCCTTTCCTATGTATTTGTCTGCACATTTTTGCTATAAATCGAAGCAAAAAGCATGATGTTGATATACCAATTTCTGTTTTGTTTTGTTGATATTGCACTTTACAAGATAACCAACAGCGTAGATAAAAAATATATACTACTCAAACTTTGATAAGCATCAACACTTTATTTTTGATTACAGAACATACTGGCAATATAACATCCAAAATATTGCTATAGACACATTATAAAACTAAAAAACCGTTTTTGAATACGCACTCTGGTTTGCTCAAAACAGCGTTTTAGAAAATGTGTTGTTAAATGTTTAATCACATAATGCAGCGCAAATTTCAATTAAGAAAATGTTCAGTACAATGACAAATGTTTTAAAACGCTGTAAAATCTAAACCAATGCCCGTATCTCAAATCGGCTTTCAGTTCCAAACTCGCAGCCTAAAGGGCAACGTTTTAAGCGAAAACAAATTGGTAAAAAAAAAACGTGTTTTAACCAAAAATCACAGATTCCTGAAATTTTCAAAAAGTACATTTTTAACACGAAAGTATCGACATTTCGGTTATCAAAACAGTTTTGCAATTGAATGAACCAGTAAGATGGGGTGAATGACAGAATTGGATAGGATAGGCAACAGTGGCTACTTCGATTTCAGGTGGATTCCATCGTTTCTTCAAGTCTGTGAGAAGCACTCGCAGACAACGCGAAAAAATATGGAATGTTTGCACAGTGATGGTTCTGCTACATATCTATAGTAAAAGTTTGGGTGTCAGATTCACTGTTGTCTAACGACTCCGTATATGCTTGGATTGGTCGTGTAGACTCCGGTGAAAATATAATTGGTCAGAGTTTCAAAATGGCGGCACTATGCCAAAAACGTGTTGACACATTTCCAAAACTCGGATAGAACAATGTTGTAAGGTAGGTTAACTTAATTCATATTACAGAATAATGTCCTTGGGTGAAATATGTTATTATTTCTTTTATAACTCTTTGCATATCAGTGTCCCTAAGCGAAATATTGTTTATCAAAGTGAATGCTCGCCGAAAAAGCATTGTTCAAATCAAGCAGTGACCAAGAAAATGAGGTAAATAATTAGCCCTATTTGGCATTCTGCAACCTGTTTCTGTGTCGAAGGCAACAAGTGGGTATTTTCTTTTGTGAAAGTGATTTGTACTTTCACACTTTTGTTATTTGCTATCAAAATAATTGATTTTCATAGTTTCGAACCACACGCGTTAGCCCCGGATTGGCAAGTGTTAGACTACGGAGTGGTTTCATTTAGGGCCCGGATTGGTATAAGATTTTTCTACAAGATGTGCTGATTGGTTATGCTATCTGTTCTTTAAAAAGAAACGCGTTTGAGATGAGAATTCACCTTCATAAAATACATTTTCGCTTTTATACGAAGGCTGGCCCAGTAAATCGTGGACTGTGCTTGCTGTATAAAAACTATTCAATGCACAGGCGTCCAATTTACTAGTATATTACATACACATGTTCTGGGTATACATACAAAATTTCAGAAAAATACACCCAAGAATAAAATCTCAGTACACAATACAAATCTATAAGTCATGCAGACCCGGCGCACGCTGGCGATGTCGTCTACTGTTATGCGTTCTCTTCATGGAATACATGTACCTACCGTTTACTCTTTATAGACTATTGTAATAACTGAACAACGACTGATAATGTAGAAACAATGTATTGATGAAAGTTACAAACATGGATGATCTGATAATGTCCCTAAGCAACTGACGTCGTGACGTAACGTCGTTGACGTCGACCGGTTCTAAAACATTTACCAGGATATTACATTTCTCCCTTTTTTTATAAAAGTTCAAAGCCTTATTTTGTCTTTACGTGTCAACTACAAGGCTATGTATTAGTGTCACAAATTCTGAGCAATTCATATAAGTGTAACTGTTTTAAAACTAAAAGTTTGCCAAGTGCATTTCTTTGTCATAGCTATCGTTTATCTGTATGAACTTCCTATGCTAAAAATACAAAGCGTCTATTTCCCAGCAGTTGTTAAACTTGTCGAATTATGTGCATTACTAGACTCTGTCTTCTTCACTGATTTTATCAACTGTATTCGGCACCAAATTGATTAAGAAATGACACTGTTCTTTCAATATCTTAACTTTGTTTTGAAGGTCCTGCATTTGTTCATACATGTCGAATACTCTGCAACATCTGTCATATGCTCTCTCATGTTCTCTGGGGATATTGTTTTCTTGATCTCTCCTGTATCCCTCCCCTTTCTCCATCAGTCCTGAATCTTCAATTTGTTCTGGTATATCTGTTCCATTTGTTTTACTCACATTCACTTTCTTCACACGAACATTTCGGAGTTTCATGCAGATATCCTGTCTATCATACATCTTTGTGCAGTCATCTTCCCAATTAAAGGTTTTGCCGGTTCTTGGATATTTCTGTCTCAAAGGTTCTCTCCTACCTGATCGATAACTTTGTGTACGTCCATACCTTGGGGCAAAATGGTCCCGTTTCTCACATGTGTAACATTGCTTGCCAAATGCTGGGCAGTTATATCCCTTTTGATGTACCCCTGATAGTCCACAGTAAGAGCACCATGGCCATTTACTATTTCTATGCTGTTGTTGTCTCATGTAGCCAAAATCGTGTCCGCTTAAAGATGAACTCTTCATTGTTCTTATCTGTAACTGTGTGTCTTCATAATCACGTGCTTTTTCCAGGAACTGCGATAGTGTCCAGCCTTTAGACAGACATTTTCTAATTAATGTTTTACTTGCTATTGTCTGGATTAAGTGTTCCAAAATTCTATCTTCGTAATCATCATGGAAGTCACAATCATTGGCTTTTTCACGTAGACGTGTGACATATGAAAGGATCGACTCGCCATTGTATTGTCTAGTCTTGTTAAATAAATAACGCTCATAGTACTTGCTTCTCTTTGGCAAAATGTAGTCATTAAGTTTCTTCTTGAGTCTCTCATATTCATCAAGCTTAGTGTTTGCTTCAGGCAGATATTGTTCAAGACATGTCAATTCTTTCCCACCATACATCATCAGCCCATCTTTCTTATCGGAAGGATGATCTTTCCTAAAGAACCTGAATTGTCTCTCAGTATTTTCTAGACGTCGACTGGTTCTAAAATATTTACCAGGATATTACAATTATAAATTGCTGTAAACAAAACTATTTACTAAACCGTTTGTGATTAGAAAAACAAATAGATGCCGCCTTTTGAGACAACCAACATTTTGCATGTGCGAAAACAAAGACGCAGATCAGCTTGGCGGTAACAGCGAAGATGATCAGCGCATTTGCTTTCGATACACGGATAGTACAATCCTTCTACTCATACTTCTAGCGGCTTTCTTCTGTGACTGTACAGCCCGGTTTTTGTCGGATCTGGTCAAAAACCACAACGTTAGTTTTCTCACGAGCCGGCTCATATATTGTTTATCAAATCCTTTATTTGCAGGATCATACAGCCCAATGACGAGTCATTTCACGAGCCCGAGGACTCGGCAAACACATTGAAATAATCTTCTGTGTTCAATAGAGTAATATTTTTCAGCCATTTCAGTGTTTAGCGCCAATACGAGCTGTCTGCTCATAGCAACATTCTTTTAACATCACCAGAGAAAATTTCGAAAGTTATGTATCATCTGTTTGAAAATGGCACATATTTAAATGTTGTCTGTTAAACCTACAACCAAATGAAAATAAATAGCGACGTTAGCGGAAGAGAAAGCGCAACGAACGGCAATCCAGTTCTGTGTGTAGACCGTTATGACCTCAAATGATATATTCAAGCATCTGAAAAGCACAGATATATACGGTGGTATTTCGAGGAGCCTTGCTTTTAAATGGCATGGTCGAGTTAGAGATGGGTGGACAGAGAGTACACAGCATGGACAGAAACCATTCATGAATGTCCGTAACGTACTTTCCGCAGATGAAATCGCATCTTCAGTGTAAACGTTTTCAGGGCAGAGAGAAATTAATATAAGCGATTCAACAGATCGTTACATAGTGTATGGTTCAGCTACATGTTTCAAAATTGGTACAAACATTGCTTGTGTATCGCACACAACGGAGAGTACCTGATTATATGCAACTTATACACATATAAAAAAGTACCGAGTTCTAAATTTGCATATCTATTTGCACACAGTCAAAGTACTCTACGATCATGGAAATGGTGAAAGGCAAGTGGCACACAGCTATTCTCAAATCGGAATTGTTATCTTGACTTTAAACATGTTGTTACTGTGTTTAATTACGTTTGATGTTACAGACACGAAACTGCAATGAAACAAATCAAAGGGAAACAACTCGAAAAAATCCAAGCATCGTTTCATTGTGCTTTACAAGATTTGAAGCTATAGGGTGGGCACGATAATGCATATGATATACTCAGAGTAAAATTCCTCGAAAAATTTGAAAGACATGGCTTGACAACGTCTCGTTCTGCTTAAGAAGTGTGTTGTGGCCGACTCATTGAAAAATCTCTGTGTGTTTTTTAATACATAGAGCGGATACGAGTTGTGACGGAAAGAAAGTTTTGCGCTGAGCAAAACATCATACATGTATATCCTATGCCTGGTGTGTGTGGGGGTTTGGGTGGGGGGATACACCAGGACAACAAGTCCGAGAAGTGTATACACCCTTAAACCGCACATTCATGAAGAAAGGGTTTTCAGGAATGTCACTAATTTTCGTATTTTGCTCTAAAACATACAATTTGGGTACTCGTTAGAACCACCTTGCCGAGGCGCTTCTAACTTGTACCCACAATCTATGTTTTGAGCAAACTTAAGAAAAATAATAAAATTTTTGAACGGAAAATTCCAGTTTTTTTACAGTTTTAAAATTTTCTGTACATTGCATGGTCGTGTTTTCGTAATGATTATCACTGTATGCACTAAAATTGCTGCCCAAATCATTTTATCTGTAAGTTATCACACTTTCACTGTAATACCAATCCGTCATCCCTCTAATACCAATCCGGACTCTTACTCCTACCAACCAGTGGCTTGCCCAAAACCAATACAAAACCATTCCGTGTCGCGCGTTTTGTGTGCGAGTTTTTAATAAGTGAAATTTGCATGCGATGTATCACATGCTTACATGAATGTTTTAAGAATTTACACATTAATGTTTAAAATAAGCTTCAAGTCACAATTGGAGATTGCAAAGACACTAAAATTATTATTTTGCAGGTTTTTTCAATCATGACACGAAGCAACATATTGAAATGAGCAGGCAAATAATCAAGTCGGAAAACCATATTATCTGGCAATTTCAAAGTGCCCTTAGGAATGATAAAGTTTAATGTTCAAAACCCTACTCTGCTTTGAGGGTGAAAATGAAGGCTTAAAAAGACCAAACTTACCTGTTGACACCGCGTATGCCATCTATTTCCGCCATTTTGAAACTCTTACCAATCATATTTTCACCGGAGTCTACACGACCAATCCGAGCATAAACGGAGTCGTTAGACAACAGTGAGATTACCAGTATGTCCTGTGGACAAAAATAAACTTTTAATGCTTATCAAAATTTGAATAGTGTATAAGTATTTTCAAAGCATATATACTTATTGCTAACGTTTGATTGTATGTAACTAACACGTTTTTGAATTGGCCAATGTCAACGTTTCCATGCAAACAGAAAGCCAAGTTCCGCCCAGTGAGAGACTATTGGTTATTGGCAGTCAAGTGGTACCATGTTTGCAAAATCAACGATTTCCCAGTTTACGCATAAACAATATTAGAAATACATGTAAACATAAGCCTTTGATTGTTGATTATTTTGCAAGACGGGCTTCGGTTGCCTGTTTCTTTTTTAATCAAGATATTGATTTATAGAGTATCTATAAATTTATAGAGTTTCTATAAATTTATAGAACAAAGGTTCTATTAATTTATAGATCAAGCAGGTAATCCGTCTGCAAAACGTTACTGAATGAAAACTATGTTATGGTGTTGAATCTTTGTGGTGTTTGTTCAGCCTTATGTACGTTTTCATATATTAAATTAAGGCCGGGTAACTGAGTGGCCACCTATATGGAAATAGCTGCTAACTCGGCTTAATTTATGTTGTCTTTGTACTACTACCTGATTTTCTATTTAGTTTTAAATGTTCCACTTCGGTTTTTGGAGTATAAGACTCTCGTTCTGATTACGCCATTTCCTGATCGTTGCTTACCATTACCCTTCCACTTCAGATGCAACTACCTATAGAAAACATAAATGCTTTGGTTTGGCGAGAATAATTCGGAAATTCAAAGTCGCCTGAAGAACCGTTTGTACAAGGCACATCAAAGCGAAACTTGTTCGGTATCTAAGAAGGTTATTTACATGTATAAAAAAGGTAAAGTCTGGCAGTTAAAGGGAAACACAGTCACTATTCTATTTCCGCATATCACCTTCACGAAACTTCACATGCTTCAAGATAAATGTATACCCGTTCTAGACCTAAATTATGTAATCAGAGAAACAAACAGAATAAGGTTCGCCATTTTACAAATCAATTTAGAAACACCAACAAGAAAGCTAACATGCACATACTAAATGCCGATGTTGCGCAAACAATACAGATGTTTCCCCTTACGACACTTACATAGGTGCTTTTATTCAACTGGGGTCCGAAATGATCGACTAAAGCACGGCCCTGTGATATCTCTACCTTTCAAACTTGTAACTCGGTCGTGCTCATAAAATGAACTAGGCACTGTTGGGGGCTCTCTTATAATAATAAAGACACTACTTTACTGAAAGCAGAATTGGAATAATATTAACTGCCGATTTGTATAACGCACATATGATATTTATCATCATATGCCATGATTTTAACTGTTTCGTGATTTCAAGGGGTCCTAAACCCATATAAATATAGCTATGATTTCATTCCGGTATATAAAAGAAGGAGTGGTATTACAAGCGTAGATGTAAATGAAAATTGAGATGTATTGTGGTTGTATAAGGAAGTGAAATACAATGTGAAAAAAGGATAACAGTAGTAAAATGGCCGAGACAAAGTGGGTATATGCTTATGGAAATTATACAGAAATTCTTAACTATGAGCTCTGGAAAGCAGCGCGGGATGGGCACACGGACGCTGTGTTAGACTATCTCGAGAACATTATCAGAAAGAGCCTCGTGGAGGAAATTATAAATCATCAAACAGATGAAGATGGACAAAGTACAACACCCTTGATTATCGCTGCAATGAGAGGACACGAAGAAGTTGTCAAAATTTTATTCGATTTCGGTGCTCAAATTAATCAGAGAGGAACTGTTATTGTTGACGATTATTCACGAGGTGGAGCAACCGCTCTATGGTGCGCGTCATGTTGGGATCACTTCAACATAGTTAAGCTTCTTGTCGAACATGGAGCGGATATAAACCTACCAACATATAGCGGATCCACTTCTCTTATGCCGCCGTGCTTAAATGGTAATTTCGAAATTGTACGGTATCTAGTAGAACACGGGGCTAGTGTAAATGTAGTAAATGATAAAAAAGAAACGTGCCCAATGCTCGCAAGCTATGCAAGCCAAAATAAAATCGTTAAATACCTTATTGAAAAAGGAGCCAGCCCAGATTCTGTTAACATTACAAACTGGGTAAATGGTTATGGAAATTATACAGAAATTCTTAAACACGAGGTATGGAAAGCATCACGGGATGGGCGCAAGGACGTTGTGTTAGACTTTCTCGAGAACATTATCAGAAAGAGCCTCGTGGAGGAAATTATCAATCACCACACAGATGAAGATGGACAAAGTACAACACCCTTGATTATCGCTGCAATGAGAGGACACGAAGAAGTTGTCAAAATTTTACTCGATTTCGGTGCTCAAATAAATCAGAGAGGAACTGTTATTGTTGACGATTATTCACGAGGTGGAGCAACCGCTCTATGGTGCGCGTCATGTTGGGATCACTACAGCATAGTTTTTAAAAGCTTCTTGTCGAAAATGGTGCGGACATAAACCTACCAACAGGTGACGGGTCCACTCCTCTAAGACCGCCATGCTTTAATGGCAATCTCGAAATCGTGCAGTATCTAATAGAACACGGAGCTAATGTAAATACTGAAGTGTGGGGCCGATGCAAATGCTCAGGACAAAAATAAACAAACGCCTCTTCATGTTATCGCGAAAACTGGTAAACAAACATCTGATGTCCTAATTCGTAAAATAAGTGAGAAATTAATCCAGCATGGTGCTCATACGGATGCATGTACCAAATCTGGTGCAAGTGTAGTCGATGTTGCTACATGTGGCACTGTAACGGACATTGTGAAAAACCATATGGAGCTTAAGCTAAGTTGTATTGCGGCTAGAGCGGTCATGAGACATAAAATTCCGTACCAGGGTGTTATACCATCATCTCTTCTACGCTTTGTTAAATTACATTAACATATTGTTAAAATTCCAGATATCAGAGATGTACAAACAGTAGCAAACAAGAACTGTTAGACAAAGTAAATAACACCAGTGAACTTTTCAGTACTACACCAACGAAAACTTTGTTATACGATAATACGACGGTACTACGATAATATGACGGTGCCTCTCTAGACCATTGAGAGTTCTCTATGATACATCACGACGATACAAATAAATAATGCCCAAGAACTGTCACAAGCATTGACTAACACATTGCTACATGTATGTGTTACAAAGTAATTATTATTGAGTATTGCAATTCAAGTATGTTAATAAGCGAAACGTGAACAATAACGTATAATTTCATTTTTTGTACTTTTGTTTAGTATCCCAAAACGTTAAATAACCCCTAGTAATTTACCATATTCTTGGTGGTCAAAGGCAGTGAATCTGTTGTGGTCCCTACTGTTTCTCGTTTAATGTCAGGTTCAATATGTGTGCACAGATCATACCGATATTTGGTTCAATTCAAGTAATCATCAGTGAGTGTACACATTTATGGTATAGGGATACAGCTTGGGGCCAAATATAATATCTGACTCCATTTGGACTAGGGAGCGCAGTGGCGTCGGTAGAGCGTCGGACACCGAATCGAGAGGTCCTGGGTTCGATCCACAGAAGCGACACCGCGCTGTGTCTTTGAGAAAGACACATTAACTCCCTACAGTACTGGTTAAACCCAGGAAGCGTTGTCTCCGTCCCGACATGACTGAAAAATTGTTGACTGGGACGTTTAGCCAAATATCGACTATCACGTTGAAAGATACAAAACTACAGTAATTCTCTTTGGTTCCATGTTGCCAAATCTATAAGGTCACTGAAGAGGCTGAAGTAGCCGAAACCGCGGTATGGCCCAGGCCCTTTTCATTAATATGTTCACTGCTCTAAAAGGATCTCAGTTTTATTTTTATTTCTCACTGTATTGTATCTTGACTATTTGTCAGATTAGTCTTTTTAAACATAAACGCAATGTAGAACAATGCAGTGACTAGAAATTGGCACGGTCGTTGAAAAATACCCTCTCTTGAAAGAGAGAGAGAAAGAGAGAGAGCACATGTTACTTATAATACAAAAAGGAAATAAAAACCGGGCTCGAGGATTGTTTTCATTTGGTCAAACATTGAGGAAATACTTGTACTTATATTGTCATTATTTAAAACAATGCATGAGTAATTTAAACTGGCCGACTTAAGTTCAAATGATTGTCCTTTGAAATAAAATCAGTCATTTGTGAAATGACCAGTCCTAAAGTGTGATCTGGGAGTGTGTGTTTTATAACGTTAAATGGCAAAATGCTCCAAATAAGTTTTAAAACATTTCTATTCATTCATGTTAATTTTCTGCTAATTTTGGCAAATAATTCTGGATTTCGAAAACTTGCAATTTATCCTGAAAGCATAACAGACGAAAATCAGATACATTTTGTGGGCTATTATAAATACAGTGTATATATAAGAGACAATGATAAAGTCTACAAACTGAAGAAATCAGACTTAAGCGTTGTCAAAGCTGCGAAAATATGCACTTCGTCATGCGGCCATAACAGTATTGTGGTTTTAAATAAAAACGAAAATGCCATTATTGTTTGTGAAGGCAATAAAAACAGTTTGTGTTCCTCATGGGATATAAATGATCTGAAACCTCTGACCAATGATAACAAGACCTCAGCGTCATTGACAGTGTCTTCGTTGTCTAGTCGACCAGTAGTTAGCTTAGCTAGTGAAAATGGTAGCACATATGTTGCGATAACCTACGGACCTGGTATCCAACCAGATCATTTTGGTGGAGCGTACACTTTCTATGAGACGTACAAGTCCGTTATATCAAGAATACAATCTGAGACAGGGACACTGACCATTGACAAGTCCCTGCCTTTCAGGCTCCCTTTAAATGTTCTGTTGGATGACTACTTTATTTTCTTTAAAGGTGCTTTTCAAGATGCAGATCATGTGTACTTCGTAACCAACCAGAAATATAAAGTCGGGGATAAGAACTATACATCAAAATTAATTTCGATTTGCAAGAATGATCCATACTTTTATTCTTACACAGATATTGTCTTGGGATGCGAACGCAAAGGTAAACGTTTCAATTTGATTCAAGATATGCAGATTTTTCAATCCACTAAAGCACTTCGACAAGACCTTAATCTGACGTCAGATAGTGCCGAGGTAATAGCAGGAACCTTCGCCTCCGGAAATGACCCTGATCACCCAACACAGCCGACAGCAATATGTTTATATAGCATGAAAGATATATATGACAAACTACAGCAGGCCAGAGAAAACTATGTGGCTTGTCCTGGTACTAGACTTACAGACGAAGAAAGATACTTGGATAACAATGTTAGAGACGGATGTCTGAATGGGACACTAAACAATGTAAGTCTGGTTAAAATGACTAGAAGCTATTATAAATGTGTCTTTTGGTACAATAACTCAGCCAATTACACTGTTCGAGCGCTTCCTGACCATGGCAACTTGCGAGATCCTTAAATGGTGAAAAGCGTCGTTCGAGGTACCGAGCGATGAAAAAGTTCTTCTACTGTAAACTTTGGTATGCTGTGCTGTAAAATATGATAAATGATGAGGAATTTGAAAATGTTTTGACATCAACACACACTCTCGTTGAAAAAACTCGATATCCAATTAGCAATGAGTTCTAATGCGACCGAAAACAAAAGCATCGCTTTGCCATATCTTCATCTTTATTTGCTTTTTCAGGTTTCGAATTCAGCAAGGTTGATTGGAGAATGTGAAGTAACCTTACCACTTTTATCCTACGTCATTGGCGATGTTGTTCTTTCTACATCAGCAGTTTTTGAAATGGCAACAGGAACACACAGACTGGTAAAACTAAGCATAGGAAGATATTCCATAACGGGAGGAGAGACGACCCTAGTTTATGCTGGAACAGCCGATGGCAAAGTCTTTGTCGTGAGTATACACTACAAGACTTTGTATAAAATATTCAAATGAACGCAGCATCTAGAGTTATTAAAGTGATAAAGCAAATACTTAAGAACATAAAACGGTAAACGTGACCAATGATCAGGGAATGGTGCAATCAGAAAAAAAATCTCACTCCAAAAAGCCGAGGTGGGGAAAAACTAAATAGACATTGAGGTACTAATACAAAGATGGTATTTCTCTATGAAACCTAATACGGCGAAACCAAATTTAAAAACGGGCAATGAATAAGAGCACATCAGTGCATAATACTTACAAAACACTGAGTGGCGCAGTAAACTTGTTATACTGTTTCTTGATAAAACTAAAATGTTTAATACCAAGCTCCCTTTGTAAATCTCGAAATCTGATGTACTTGTATTTAAGTGTCTCTAAGTAATGTAAATTCGATTAAACTTCAGTTTTCTTTCTTCGTCAGATGAATCTTAAAAACGCTTCATACGTCCACGCATTTGACGAAATAGTTGTTGACGCCGATCATACTATCGATGCCTTACATGTTGATGATGGACAGAACATGTACGCTTTGAGCGACAGACAGGTATGTATTGTACATTAAACCCACTGGAGTATCAATTACAGTTTAATTATAACTTGCTACCATTTCACACATTATGAAAAGTAAACTAAACACTATAAATTGACCTCGACGGTTAGTAAATTCGCTGCCAGTTTCTGTCACGCCCTATCAGTCATTTTACAGAGGATATTTATTTTGTTAAATTCATTCAGAATCCAGGACGTGAATTTCACACATTTCATATATTGATGCAATCCGACCGTCTGAAGTTTCTTTTAAATTATTCAAGTGAATGCCTGTAATTTCAGGTTGTCAAATACGAACCGTTTAAATGTAGTATGTACAAGAGTTGTGACGATGTCATAAGGTCCTACAATCCTTTCTGTGGTTGGTGTGTTTATCAGAGCAGGTTTGCTTTAAATGTTTCTTTTAGTATAGCGCTGTTCATCTTGATTGTTTTAAAGTCAGACTGTTCAAGTTTTACACTAGCGACTATGCTCCTTTTATCATGTTTTGAGATCTCAATGTCTTCTGTCAGTTTCACGAAATCTTTACTGATGATGTAATGCTAGTTATCACGGCCAAAGAATCATGTGGGTCGTAGAAAGTCTTAAATGATGCCTAAATAGTGTGTTTGTATTCGTCCAATAATTCTCCTGAGAAAACTTTCTTTCGCACCAACAGACATGACAGACATTCATTTAACGTAAATACAACTGTCTGTGCAAGTTGTGTTGCTGTGTATGTATGCTATGTATTCATGTATATAGTACAATACCTCTGTATCTGGGTTCTTGCCTTAATTCTTGATTTTCGCTTAAATTTCTCGAGAGAGCTGTTAAAACAACATAAAACAGTATATTTCACATCACTTCACATCACATCTCATCACACAATTTTATTTTAAAAGATGGACTTATTGTAACGACGATGTTGTATGATGAAGCACATTCCTTTTGCACAAACTTATATTTTAAAGATTTGATTGTGACAGTGCTTATCAAGTCAAGAATATTTTCAGATCAATGGCTGCAAGATAACTCAGAAGTTTAGCGCAATGACTATGTTGTACAGAAATGTACTTCTTTTTTAACAAAATTATGCCGTTTCATTTAAATATTATAAATTTGATTGTCACAGTGCGTATAAGGTCAAGAATATTTTCAGATCCGTGGCGGCGAGTGGGCTTGATTGCAAGAATATCCAGAAGCCAAATCATTGGATTCCACACAATGGAAAGTGTCCGGAGCTTGTTTTGACCACAGGGAACTTTGAAGTCGGCGTGCAAAACCAGGTGAACTGTTTTATTGTCATTGAGAATAATAACGATACTTATGACAACAACTTTTTCTAGTTTCTCACCTTCTTCCTCAATGATTTACCGATGTAGCTTAGATGTAGCTTCTGAAGCAGCTAAGCTAGTACTACTGTTTATTGGATTCATGACCCTTGATGGAGCAATATGGTGCTTACAATTGCTCTTTGGTAGGTAACCAATAGGCTCTGCAGGATAATACACGTATATTTGGTTTCACTGTTTATTGGTGTTATGGTCCTAGATTTCCTGTGCAGTAAAATTGCATCCCTCCTTTGCAATAGGTATGAACAATCCTTTTCGGTGCCCCCACAATTTAATGCATATAGTCCAGCTTATTTCGTTCTGTTAGCTGGTGCAACTGACGGTTACCGTGTATTATATACAGCTTAACTGAACATATTTTGTTTCAATTAAACATTACATTAACATTTTATGAGAATCTTTGATTTCAGATATTCTTTTTGATCCAAAACTGTCCCGAACCACTTCATGGTGACGAATACTATTGCGAGTTTAAGAATATTGAAACATCAGAAAATAACTTCTACGCAGCTAAAAGAGGAGAAAACGGAGCATTTACCTGCACAACACCAACTGTTTCACGTAAGAGAACATCTAGTATATCAATATCATTGTACATATCGTGGCAGAATGGTATCCAACAAATTAAGTACAAGCTATTCATTTCATTTGAATATGGGATCCAAACTCACAGTTACCCGATAGGACGTAGTTTACCCTTTCTTCTCATCATTGGCTTAACCCATATTTGACGAATGGATTTTCCAGTCATTATCAATTGGGTGAGTCCACTTTCATTTTTAGGGGCGTTAGGAGTGATTTTTAATTTTTATCCCAATTTTCGATGAATTTTCGTTTAGCAAACAGAATATCCCCAGATGGGACGCCGCGTTCTGCGGCGTCACATCTGGGGCTATTCTGTTTGCCTATGTCCCATAAAAGGGACGCCAGGCTTAAATGAGTTAATTAGCCTCTCATTTATATTTGTAGTTCATGATTTAACGATGAAAAATACAATCATGAATATTTTCTTAATAACTGAATACGTATCAGAGTCATCCTGGTAATTCCTTGAAATCAATCCTGAAACACAATACAATATACAATAGACAGTTAAGGGTTTTTAAAGTTTAACGCAAGACATTTGTCAAATAATATTCCAAATGGTGTCATTTACGCAATAAGAATGCCAAATTTATTGTTGTTTTTTTTCATCTGTAAGCAAGTCCTTCAAAATTTATTTTTACGTACAACTTTAATGTCTACTTTTACCTGATTATATAGTATACCTTTGCTTACACAGTTTTAGAATGATTGAAAATATGGTTCTACTTTTGTATATTTTTCACTTGTAGAACACTCCTCGGCCACTTTAAAGTTGTTGGTTTCCACCACGACAGTCTCCAGTCAATCACGGTATAATGTGACACTTGCTGAGAGTCCCATCTTGTTCTACGACTGCAAAACATTCACAAGGTAATGTCATTCATTAATATCAGATTGTTGATTTCTTAATTGGAATTTGTGGATGCTGTCCATATTGTTTTAATCAACATATTGTTTTAACATTTTAAGCACTCTACCTCCGGTACGTTCCGTAACATGAACAACATATGCATATTTTTAAAGCATTATCATGTCTTGACCTTTTATGGCATTTCTACTCACATTTAGAATAAAATCAGTTAATAAACCAAATGCAAAATATTAATCTTAAATATAATTTAGGTGTTCCATAGTCTGCATTCAAAAGCAAAGACAATTTTCAATTCAGATGCAACAAATGCACCGAGAACAAACAGCGACATTGCTCGTGGTCCCTGAAAGATGGGCGATGTCGTAGACATGAAGACTTCGATATCCCAGTTACTGACAGAATAACAGAGGTATACAATGATACAGAATCGGTTTAGTCTGAAAATTGTTTCAGGAGGTGTCGACCTGCCAACTTATAGTAGCACGTGTAGGTTTTCTGTTTTTCATTCTTGCACTCCCGATCATTCTTTCTATTCCAAATGATCAAAGTTGTACACATAAGGGGAATTATATCAGAGAAATCGTTCCTAAATCCATCTCGGGTCTGTTTGTTTAGCTCTTGTGAGTGAACACGAAAATTCTCTATAACATTTGAAGGTTGTTGTTTTTCTACATCCACAACCCGTTTGGTGATCTTTAAGGCATAATGAAATAAAGTAATTACCCGCTTGATTTTCAGCCATCCGAGTGCCCAAAGTTGGTACGAATGTTGTCACAGCCGGCTTTCTTTCACATCGGTGAGCATGTAGTGTTGCAAATACAAGCTAAAAATTTGCATGAGGTATGTCGTTGATTTTTGTATGAGGTTTGGTACTGATTATTGTTGAGATGGATAAAGAAGTAACCAATTCTGTACAACAAAAACCAAGACCTTACTGATAATTATTACTTGTAAAAATATTCTGTCTATGAAGTCCATTATGTAATCCACAATTTTAGAACTACTCATTTGACTCAAAGTTAAACAAAGTACTTATAAATATGTTATATTATCTTGAAATGAGTTGTATACTATTTATTAGATTGGCCCTGTTTGTGGAAATCGGCTGGACATTAGCACAGTTTGTGGGACTGGCCCGGTTTGTAAGTACTACATATTTTTGTTTCAGTCTGTGGAGTTGGAATGTTGTATAGCGGAGACTCAGTGTTCACCAGCAGTTATTGTCAACCAGACTGTGATGCATTGTGGTCTACAGGTAAGTTTAGATTTATCGGTTTTGGCCTCTTCAGTGTTTAACTTTAATGCGAATACGTAGAGTTAGTTTTCAGATATTATTCTTTTGCTAATTTAGACCCTTTGTGTCGGTCTACACTCGGAATACTGTTCAATATGTTTCTCACACATCAAAACATTATTTTCGCTGATGATTTCAAAGCACCGTTTTGTCATAGTTATGTCTTTTCTAATGTTTCAATACCATTTAAAATAATTCATTTCTTTGGCAGCATACATACATAAGTATTTAATGTTATGTTCAAACCGTGTATTACAGATCATTGATCCTGGAACCTCTCTGGTGACATTTTCACTTCAAGTGAAATATGCAGATGAGTTCCTTGATGGAACAGAAAGAATGAATGGTGAGCGATTGTACTAATCGATGAATCTTTTGAATAATCAGAAAATATTTGATTTCCTTATGCCGGTCTCAATCCTACCATATTTTTTATTTTTTTTGCCCAGATGAACAATATCCATTTCCTGGAATAAATTAATACTAAGCCCCAACCGACGAACCTTACCTTGATTCAATAGACAGATTATGTCAATTTTTGAAAACAAAAATGTCATTTTTGCTTGAGTTTACTTTCATTTCAGTGACAATGTACGACTGCAAGGGTCTTGTTGGTGACTGTAGTCAGTGTAAAGTCCTCGACAAGACCAAGTTTCAGTGTGACTGGTGCTCGCCTGGATCCTGTGAATTTGTTGGGTCTTCAAGCTGTACATTTTTAGAGATTTGCCCTCCTCCGACTTTCACCAAGGTAAGCCTCTTTCTGGAAATTAAGATTGATAGTTGTTTATCTATCTATCTATCTATCTATCTATCTATCTATCTATCTATCTATCTATCTATCTATCTTGCGACATCCTCATTTTTGAGTGTTATGCAAAATGAGTGTACGAGTAAGAGAATAAAACTAAAATAAAATAGTGAGAATTTATAAACTGAAAATTAAATTGAGACTTAAAACAATGACAATCAGGAATGGAATGAAAATGCGACGAAAATAACCGATCATCCTAGAGTTTTTATTGTCAGTTAGACAACAAATAGATTTTCTAGTAAACCGACCCACAACATTTTATCGAGGAAGTTGGGACAATGACTTAAACCTATTACAAAAACAAAATGATATTAAACTTACTGATTGTTTCTTCCTTTTTGTTTGAAACTTCATTTCATGGTCTGTCTGTTTACAGTAATTGAGATGAACTTTATTGCCCATTTTCACTTATTAAATGTTAATAGAAAAATACACTAAAATATTTTCCGACCTATCGTACCTACCATATCCCGTTTCTGGCACGTTTGAGTAGCGGAAATTTTCAAAGGTATACATTTATATATATTTTTGTCACGACATAGTCATAACGTTCTTGTCTAGGTATTTCCATCGACGGCTCCAGTTGAAGGAGGCACATTGGTAACACTTACTGGGAACAACATGGGAACTTCACCAGAAAGCATCTCTGCAATCTCATTGGCTGGAATTCCTTGTCATGTGATCAGAGAGGAATACGTAGTATCTAATAAGTATGTGCTGCATTTTACTGAAACAAAACAGAAAAAATACACGTCATAATAAAATGTTATTATAAAGGTTGCTCCTTGAAAACACAGCACACTATGATGGCATGTAAGTGCGATCTAAATAACGAGATGAGTACTTTAACGCGTGAATGTTAGTCTAAGTTGACTTATAACGTCCTGTTCCCATACGTACGAGGGTCATTCAGGAATTAATGACAATGATTCCATTAAACTTCATTCTTAACACTTGTGTGCTTCTCATATACTAATACTTAAATTTGAAGATGCATGCTATTTAATGGTTCCTCCAAAAGTTCGCTAACATGCCAGTTCTGTGGTTGCTAGGCAACCAAAGAATACAAGGTAAATGAGCTTGGACGCGACATACTGTTGTTTATAAAAGCTAGTACTTGCCTGGATGGAAGACCAGTATCTTGGATATGTTAACAATATTTCATGAGGATTAAATATGTGGTTGTTGTAAGCATGACTGTCAATGGTATTGATCACAGTGACACTGTACCTAGTGTTTCAAAATGAATCAGCACCATCTCCAGTTCAAATTTAACTGTATCAAATCTAGCTAGTCTTTTTAAAATCTAATACTTGTTCTATAACAGTCTCAGATTTTTTTATTTTTTTGTTTTTGTTAAGAAGCCGTAGGAATACCTTTAAGATTAAACACACCACTAGCTGTTGGAATTTATTTGATTGTTTCATTATCTGGTTTAAAACACACTGTTATGCTCAGAATGGGTTTATTTTGTCCTGTTCTGTTGTTGCTTAGCAACCGCGCGTGTTGCTAATCAGGAAATTGATATAAATGTTATGGTTGCCCTTGTTGACCTCTAATGCTTTTATTAATCATCAAAAATCACTGATAAGACTGTCCAAGCACCAATCCTACACGTTTTACTTACCCTACCCCCATACAAAAATATGTAAAAATGGACTTTTTCGCGTCCATGGACACTTCAGGAGCCATATACAAATTAGCATAGCGTCAAATCTAGACATGATAAAAACACAAAATTTTCAGCGCGAATGCATAATATATGTGTCCACATGTAACATATCAAATAAAGCCGAGATTAATTATACTTTCCGAGATATGGATCCATTGTCATTAATTCTTGAATGACCCCCGTACTTTCTAGTCTTCCGGTATGCTAGTGGACATTACTGCACTCCGAAGTACCACCTTGCTAATAAGATAGTACGTAGCTCGTCAGTTAAAGCTTTATGTCGACTGAGGGTGAATGGTATGTCGGGACAGTATTAAACATTCATCCTTAGTCGACATAGAACTTTAACTGATGAGTTAATATACCTATAAACAAGGAAGCGCTTCAGGTGCATTCACATCCAATAGCAGAGCAAACATTTTTTTTTTACCGGAAGACTAGATAATTCAGAGCAGCAAATTACATGTCGACTAAGAAACTGAAATTGACGATTGCTACATCCTTGTGCGAATGACATTTGTATACACCATTGCGTCCAGCCATTGAAAACAGCAAAATAAGTACCATTTTGTCTGTTCGTGAGATAAAAACCAAAACGAATTTACCTTAATTCGTTATATAAATTGATATATTTATGAGAACTATCTCGGATCCGAGGATATATTCATTATTATAGTTTGAGCCGCCGCATTCGACAACCAAAAATCTGCATATGCGAAAACAAAGGCGCAGTTACTGCGAAGCTGATCAGCGCCTTTGTTTTCGCTACACGGATAGTACAATTGCTCTACTTTCAAGATCCAAACTTTCCAGCCTCTAACCATCTTCTGTGACTGTATAGCCCGGTTTGTGTCGGACCTGCTTCGAACCCAAATTGTTTGTTTTCTCACGCACAGGCTCACTTGTATCAATTGTCTCTGTCTGATGTATTTTCCACTTTACATTAACATACTTGTAGAGTTGTGTGTGAAGCAGGTAAAGCAGATGACATCACCAATGGACCAGTCAAGTTAACGGTTGGCAGTGTCACATCATCCGGACTTGTATTCTTTTATAAGGTCAGACTTTGCCTTCTTCATTGAATATAGTTTATTTTTAATTATGTTAAATGTTCTTGTATGTTTTTGTCATAATGTATCTGATCATTTACATGAAAAGTAATTTGTATTTACAGATTTTACTTTATAGTCTTTTTGTGTAGTTTTATATAAAATATTCAGTCACATGGATTGCATGTTTGTAATCAAACATTTACATACAATTTAATTAGGGTTAGAATGGAAGATTGAAGCTTATTTGATTCATTTCTTTGGACTAATTATCGTATTTTCTCTTTTCTGGCAGCGGCTAGACGCATATGGGATATTGTTACGGATTTTAACTCACTCGTTTGAATTTTAATATGTAAAATATGTAATTTTCGTCATTCAAATGCATGCATCATAATAGTGATCGTTCCTTAATCTTTCTATGATCATAAACAGTCACTCATGATTTGGTTTTGGATGAGAATGGGGTTGGTTGGATCAGAATGATCAGACTCATTATTATGCGCTCATTTGGACTTCCTGTTTGTGTGAGTGATCCATCTCGCCATATTTGGTATGATCAGCGGCCCAGCATTCTCTGCAGATGAGTAATTCTGATCCTCCACATTCCAGTAGGAGTGAGGTATATAAGGGCATGTCTGAGAGAGAGAGGGCGTTCTTTGGGGTATAGATTCTTTTAGATATAGGTTCTTTTGGGTTGTTTAGGCCAGCTACCAACATAATGAAATTAATAGAAAATATTAAAGTAAGAAAATCAGAAGTATTCTTGTGTTTTTATTGAAAGAAAACGACCGTCTACCACAAGTTAAAAAGCAGTGATTTTCTGAATTTTGTAACAATATTGACTATACATGGTATTTAAAACATATCTGTATACAAAGATAGGAAGCGTGTTTACGGAGTAGACTAATTTTAGTTCAAGCTGATCAAACATTCCAACCTAAAAATGTTCCTAGACCATTTCGAATGTTTCAGAATCCAAGTATCACAAGAATGACGCCCTCATCCGGACCACAAGCTGGTGGTACATTGGTAACTATGTTTGGACACAACCTGGCCATCGGGAACCAGAACATAACTGTTTGTTTTAAAACTAATACCGAGTCTCGACCCTTTGTGATAGCTTCAGTTGTCAAAGAAAGGGTGTTAGAGGATCAAATTGTAGCCGCAACTCCTCCATCACATGGTGCTAGTGAAGTGAGAGGAGTGAAAATCGTTATTGATGGAAGCACACACAGAGAGATGGTGGCAGAGTTTAAGTATCTTCCAGATCCGATTATCGACACTATTCATCCGTCCAAAAGTATTGTCAGGTAAGTCAAAGATTTATCTCCGAATTATATTGAAAAAATATAAGTTAGATATATTATTCATGTTTGGTGTAGTTTTAATCATGACTGACCATCAATAATTAGACCACACGTTTTGAATATCCACGGATAGTTTAGCAATTGTTTCATCAATTTTGTCATTGGTAATCTGATCAGAGTAAGAAAAAAGCCATATATAATGGACAAAATAAAGTTAGAGATCAAACTTTAAACAATTTCTAGAAGATTTCGAACTGCTGGTAAAATGAAACATTTCTATCATCCAACTATTTTTTGTAAGCTTTGTACACTTCAGGATCCAAACAATAGTCTTTGCTTTCAACAATACCAGGCGTTAAGCCAGACTACCCTTAAAATGAAATCGGCATGGAATTCTCATAGAGAATTGATGATGTGTAAGTTTGTTCGTGCGAACCTTTTAAAATGGCAAGAAATTTCCAATCTTTTTTGGCTGGCGATTGTTGTGCGAACCTTTTGAAATGGCAAGAAATTTCCAATCCTGTTTTGGCTGGCGATTATACTTGATGACTGTTGTGCAAATTCGCAAAGTTTCCATGAATTGGCAAACTTGAATTTTTTGTGGAATCAGTTTTTATGGAGTTTTTACCACTTTGGTTTTCAGGGTAGTCTGGTTTAAAGAACAGCTGTGCATTAGTCAGATGATGCACAGATAAAAAATTGTGGCATATGAAAGTGCGATAAAACTGTTAATTCACCATATACATGTAAATGAAAAATTGATTAATTATCGAATGACCCCAAAATGCATCTTTAAAAGTTTGATCCCTAACTTTTTTGACTAGTAAACGCTAACTACATGTCGTTCAAGCTACATAAGGGCTATTCCAGTAAAACATAAGTACGGGGGGAAGAAGGCACTTTGAATTTTGACCCTCCACCTATAGAAGTGAATTTCATCTCGACTGAGCCACCTACAGAACCGTTCATTTCAATAAAACACCCTCCTACAGAAGCAAAATTTAATACGGATAGAAGTAAATTAAGAAGGAATTTTTAGGAACAGAAGTAAATTTTTGTATTGCTGTTTTACAGAACTGTATTGTGTGATTTTTGTCAAAAGTCATTAAAATAATGTTCTCACTATAATAATAAAGATTGAATACCTATTTTTTGAAAATATATCTTAATATCTATTTTATCATTATAAATCTATTTTATCATCCTGATCAGCAAGCCATGTGGACAAGAAAGCGTGTTTGAATCTCATCAGCTTTCATGATTATTGTGCCTATTTTCAACAATGGGCTATATCCAATTAATTATATGTGTAACGTCACTCTTAACCATTATCATGCTGAGAAATATTTTTTTCCATGTGCCACATTTTTTTTTTTTTTTTTTTTTTTTTTTTTTTTTTTTTTTTTTTTCAAAAAAATCGCTTTTTCGCCACTTTTCAGGCTTCAAAAAGCACTATGTTGCATTTTCCAAAAAGCTAATACTTGCTTTGGGAGAGCGGTACAAGATCGTATATCGCTACGTTTTGTGTCTAAACATCATTAAATTCATCAATGAGCCGCCATTTTAGGTTTCAACAGGTCTGTAATTGTGATTTCTGACCAAAATCCCGGTTAAAATGCCTTTTCTAGGCTTAAAATGCCAAAAAACAACCTCGATCGCTGACAATTTCTTGATTCAGTTTTTTTTGCAAACGTCACCAGCGCGAACGTTATAGAGAGCACTCTCACCATTCTCGCGAGATCAGACGATACCTCATCTTGATCTCTCGCATTTGACACTTTGAATTGTGGGATATAGCCGATTTTGGCTACAGACGACACACGAAGGAAGCTGGGGCGTCCCGCATGAATTTCCCAGATCCCAATGGCCAACTGCGACAGGTCAGTGCGTGAAGCGCTACCTGTCAGCGACAATGCACTCTCACAGGAAAAAATCGAAGTCGGATCGGGCCAACGAAAGGTTTTTAGTCTGTTTAATTTGCTTCTATGCATTGCATTGAATTTTACACCTTAGAACCGATTTTCAACACGAAAAAATACCCCACCTCCTATAGAAGCAATTTTTCTCCAACTCCCACCACGTACAGAAGTATTTTAACCAATGAAGGACCCTACGATAGAAGTTTATTAAAGTGCCGTCTTCCCGGGGTACCTATGTTCAACTGGAATAGCCCTAATCTACAAACATTCAGTCGATCTTTCTATCACATTATTAATCAACGGACGTTTCTACTGCCGATACAAATGAATGGAGTAGACGGAACTTTGTTCCTAAATTCGGACACAAATGTTTTTTTTTTCTAGATACTCTGTCATTGTTGTTGCTTGTATCTATTTCTTTATTGTAATTCCTACTGTAGTGGTGGAGTTAGACAAACTGTGTATGGACGAAGGCTCAAAAATACCAACAGAGCACGTATCAGTGTGACATACAGAGGCCCAAATAAGGTAATGCACGTCTCCTAATACCTAAATGCAGAGATGTTTTATTATATATTTACATTTTTCTAAAACCTCCTTAGATGAACCATTAGATGTTCATCTGTGTTCATACTTCCATGAACAACATTGTGTCACGCGACGTAACGTAATCCAAACTTGACGTCAAAAAACATGAATCTCGTCAATCTGATTGGACGTTGTAAACGTCGACGCCGTTCCGCTGTTTGAACACACACTGTGTGTAGATTCTCTGTTTGCTGGTAAATGTGACCGCCTTGGTGATTTCTCAACAAGCGATAGCGAGAAATGAATGTAAATATAAGCAATGAGTTTAATTTTTCTGTTGTTCATGGAGCTATGAACCGCAGTGGGTCGCTAGCAAAGCTTACATGAACCTCTTCGGGGTTCATTCACTTTGCACGCGACCCACTGCGGTTCATAGCTCCATGAACACCAGAAAAATGAAATTCATTTCTTAAATAAATACATTGTTTTTAGTGTCATTTGTATTTTTCAAATAGTCATAATTACGTATAAAATTGATGCATGATTTTCTTTCACGTATACAATCTTATCATTTGTTCATTTGATCAATTCAGAAAAATGAAGAAACACTTACCATGAATAAGAAGGTATATGTCCACGAAGCATAAAATAGAAATTGAAAAATGGAAATTTATAGAACATTAAATAGTTAACTTATACATATATATATCAAACGCTGTGTAATTTTGGATAGAAACCGGCGAAGCAAAATATCTAATTTATCTTATGAAATTCCAAAATGTGAATATGTTTATTTCCAGATTTTCATAAAATATCGTGACTGTGTTTCGTTGAGCGATAAACAAATTGTTTGCAAAACACCAAGTCTAGATATAACAGAAATGACACATGCACAAATAGAAACAAGGGGTGCTATAGTTTTAGATGGGGTGAAACAGACGTTTGTACTGCATTACTTCATGGACCCTGAGATTGGGCCAGCAGATGCTGTTAATTCTTCGACAATATTGGACGTCGTGAATGGACATCTTTTCATTGAGGTATGCAATTTAAAGAATGGTTTCAATTCTTTGTAAAATTTAGCTGCGAGGAATCTTTGATGTTTGTATTTGCTTTACGTGGGGTGATCGGAAAGTACGTATAAAAAGGTTGTCATTTCTTTATCTTTTGTTATTTCGAGATGAAATTTCATCAAATAATGCAGCAATATATATGCAGTTAATCCATTGCAATAAAGCATGCATAGTACGCACACGTGCGTTGCAGCTGTCGTTATGGATACACCGCCTAACGTTATGCGGCGCAACGTAACGTCGAAGTTTTATTCTTATTTCAAAATACTTCTTAGTTCAAAGTATTGTAACACCCGTTTTGATTGCGTTTGTCCACATTTTATTTAATACTCATTAACTGCAACGTACACGGCTTATGTTTGTAAAGTTACGAGCTTGTTTATCGAATGGATTTGTCTGTAGAGTCTTGCAAATACCGTCTGTGTCAAATAGACAAAACTGTTAAGATTTTCAAAAATGTTGCATTTTCGGGGAGTCATTTTTTAAAAAAGTATATATTTACTGCAAGCTCAATACGTATCTATTCTTGACATTGTCTCTACTAGTTATTGTCTTTTGTCATTTCGTTAAACATCGGCCAGAAAACAAGGTATTGAATTTAAGTTTACAAAATGAAATCGACGTTCTTGCATATTTTACGCTAACCTGATGAATTCGATTTCACCGTATTAGTAGATAAAGCATCAGAATGCCGTATGTTTTCGAAAAATGGTCAATTAATGTTACAAAAATTATTCTCCATTAAAAATGTCGACCAACTTTCCCAGACCCCCCTAATACACTAACAAAATCAACCCAGGGGTACAGGTGCGCCGGGTCACGTGAAGTGACGTCATTACGCTGCCTCGTGCATGAACGTCTGACGTCATTTTTTTTAAAATGAGAATGGCATTTAATTACAAAAGGATCAATGTTTATTCGTACAAAATTTCATTTCAATCGGTTGACGCAAACTTATTTTACAGCATTTTTAGCTCACCTGAGCCGAAGGCTCACAAGGTGAGCTTATAGTATAGTAGTCGAGCCGGCGTCCGTCCGTCCGTCCGTGCGTCTGTGCGTCCGTCCGTCCACATTTTCAAACTTCAATATCTCTAAGACAACAAGGCCAATCGTGACCAAATTTTATCTAAAGCATCATTAAGGAGGGGGAAAGGTTGTATTAGGTTTTGGGCCAGGTCGGATCAGAACTCTGGTTTCCATGGCAACGGATAGCTCCCATAGACTTACAATGGGAAAAACATATAAAAATCTTCTTCTCCGAAACCACAAGGCCCAGAGCTTTCATATTTAATGTGTAGCAATGTATAATGGTCCTCTTTATAAATCCTGCCTACCGTGCAACTGGGGTCCATACGGGCCCTGCCCCGGGGGCGTGATGGGGCAAAACATAAAAAAATCTTCTTCTCCAAAACCACAAGGCCCAGAGCTTTCATATTTTGTATGTAGCAATGTTTAGTGGTCCTCTATATAAATCCTGCCAATCATGCCCCTGGGGTCAAATATGGCCCCGCCCCGGGGGTCATTAGCTCCCATAGACTTGCAATGGGAAAAACATAAAAAATCTTCTTCTCCAAAACCACAAGGCCCAGAGCTTTCATATTTTGTCAGTAGCAATGTATAGTGGTCCTCTTTATAAATCCTGCCAACCGTACCCCTGGGGTCCATACGGGCCCCGCCCCGGGGTGTCATGGGTAAAACATAAAAAAGTCTTCTTCTCCGAAACCACAAGGCCCAGAGCTTTCATATTTTGTTTTTTTTTGCAATATATAGTGATCCTCTTTATAAATCCTGCCGACCGTGCCCCTGTGGTCCACAGGGGCCCCGCCCCAGGGGCGTCATGGGCAAAACATAAAAAAATCTTCTTCTCCAAAACCACAAGGCCCAGAGCTTTCATATTTTGTATGTAGCAATGTTTAGTGGTCCTCTATATAAATCCTGCCAATCATGCCCCTGGGGTCAAATATGGCCCCGCCCCGGGGGTCATTAGCTCCCATAGACTTGCAATGGGAAAAACATAAAAAATCTTCTTCTCCAAAACCACAAGGCCCAGAGCTTTCATATTTTGTCAGTAGCAATGTATAGTGGTCCTCTTTATAAATCCTGCCAACCGTACCCCTGGGGTCCATACGGGCCCCGCCCTGGGGGGTCATGGGTAAAACATAAAAAAGTCTTCTTCTCCGAAACCACAAGGCCCAGAGCTTTCATATTTTGTTTTTTTGCAATATATAGTGATCCTCTTTATAAATCCTGCCGACCGTGCCTCTGTGGTCCACAGGGGCCCCGCCCCGGGGGCGTCATGGGCAAAACATAAAAAAATCTTCTTCTCCAAAACCACAAGGCCCAAAGCTTTCATATTTTGTATGTAGCAATGTTTAGTGGTCCTCTATATAAATCCTGCCAATCATGCCCCTGGGGTCAAAAATTGCCCCGCCCCGGGGGTCATTAGCTCCTATAGACTTACAATGGGTAAAAACATAAAAAATCTTCTTCTCCAAAACCACAAGGCCCAGAGCTTTCATATTTTGTCAGTAGCAATGTATGGTCCTCTTTATAAATCCTGCCAACCCTGCCCCTGGGGTCCATACGGGCCCCGCCCCGGGGGGGTCATGGATAAAACATTAAAAAAATCTTCTTCTCCGAAACCACCAGGCCCAGAGCTTTCATATTTTGTTTGTAGCAATATATACTGTTCCTCTTTATAAATCCTGCCAACCGTGCCCCTGTGATCCACATGGGCCCCGCCCCGGGGGCGTCATGAGAAAAACATAAAAAAATCTTCTTCTCCGAAACCACAAGGCCCAGAGCTTTCATATTTTGTATGCAGCAATGTATAGTTTTCCTCTTTATAAATCCTGCCAACGATGCCCCTGGGGTCCATACAGGCCACGCCCCAGGCATGTCATTATCTACCATAGACTTATAATGGAAATATATGAAAAAATCTTCTCTGCAACAGCATGACACAAAGCTTGTATATTTGATATACAACATTGTCATGTGGAGCTCTACATAAATCCTGCCAATCTTGCCCCTGGGGTCAAATATGGCCCAACCCCGGGGGTCATTATAGGACCCTGACCTTGTTAGATGATTTTTTCAAGTGAACCAAAATGGCAGAAAAGAGGATACACAATCCAGACAAGAGCTCTTCTGCTGATGTAAGTAGGGTTTCAAGGTCACATGACCAAGATGGCCATCATACCCAATGGCATATATGGTAAAAACCCCAACTACTTTGTCCAGTGACTGTACTTGTTGGCTCTCAGGTGAGCGATCGTTGCCCCTGGGCTACTTGTTATACGTACTTTCCGATCACCCCTCGTATATCAGTCTGAAATTACTTACAAAATACTGCAAGCTAAAATTCAAATTCGAATTATACACACACTAAAACGACGTCGTCCGATTCCTTTGACTGTTAAATTATTTTCCTCAAGCTCACGGTGTTGTCTAATACTGTCCTGTTAAGAATGGTGTTGTCTAATATTGTCCTGTCCTTTCCAACCAAGTGGCTAGGTTGTGATCTTTTGATATTTAATAGTATCAATTGTTGGAATTTCTTGGAGTAAAATTCAGATTATCTCATTACCTACAATGGATTTAACGTCAACTTGTCCAGGTCATTTTCACAACATACTTTTTGTCTGGATTCACGTACTTTGTCTATAAAAACTAACATTTACAAAAGTCATCTAACGTTACACTGACATGTTCATGAGTATTTCATCCGGAATATATTCTTAATAATCTATTTGTGGTAGGGTCGCCACCTGTCCTTAGCAGCTACACACTCCGACGTAAAGATAACTGTCGGGCATTTCCGGTGCCATGTTGTCTACTTGAATAACACATTGATCAAATGCGTTTTGCCCAAAGACCACAAAGTTACATCTCCTGGACTTCAATGGCATGTAAATGTAAGAGCCTATTTAACTCAGAGGCATACTTGTGAATGTTCATTTAATACTGTTATGAGTTTGGTCTCTTAAATGATTCCATTAGCTGCATAGAAATGGAGACCAGGGTCCCCCGAAACTAAAAATGGGAAATTCCTGAAACTGCAAATGTTAATTCAACATATTTTGGGATTCTTCGTTATGAGTTCATGGTAGAGACTGGCTCATTTCCAAAGATACTTAAGCACTACCACTGCCGAAACATTTAGGTCCTTTATGATGCTGTAGATTGTATTTATCCAAATAGTTTGTGACAACATTGAAAATAATATCAAAATTTTTTAACATTCTTGTGTGTGTTTACTTTATATCAATAGGTAACGATAGGAGATTTTCAGAAAGTAGTTGGGTATATTTACCAAGACCAAATGGGTTCTACGACCATGGACTCGGGCTCTAGCATTGCGACTATAGCAGTATTGTCCTCTTTTATCGCTGTATTGGGATTGATTGTTCTCGTAGTGGTGGTATGGCGTCTGAAACTGTGCATCAAGAAAAACAAAACAAAGTAATTCTACCTGACCCGATATGCCCGATGAATGACTCCATACAACACAACACGCGTTTGATGTTTTTATACATGTTTGCTGTGTTACCTTAAAATTAAAATGATTTCCACAGGAACCTAGAAGCCTTTTACACTTAACTTTCTAGCACATCATATAAAGAGTTAAGCGATCTTTAAACATTTAAGAATAAACATTTAAGAACACTTTTGATACACCAACCACTTAGGCCAGAATATTCATGTTCTTTGTTTTGTTGATTTACTTTAAAAATGTTACTTTACTACTTTATGAACTTCGAAAAGAGTTTTCACATCAGCTGATATTACTGACTTACTGCAATAATAAACCTATATGATTATTGCAGACTCCGTTATTTGACAATGGTTGACATGGGAGGTAATAGCACGCCAATATTGCCATCAGGAGAGAGGAGACAATCTAATACCAATGACTACGAGGTAATTAATGACCTACTGGACAACGCCTGCTGCGCGTAAGTAAGATGGGGTTGGGGTATATTCGTGATAAGTTTATTTATTATTTATCATTATTAATGTTATTATTATTATTATTTATTATTATTATTATTATTTTTTATTCTAATATCAAGTTTATCTGTCCATTACCTGTAAATATCTTACAGGTATCATGTAAAAATCTGACCTTTTAATGTTAGTCAGCGACATAATTAAGAATTAGTCAGCGACATAATAAAATTATAGAATTAACATTGGGTTGGAGAACGCGAAATTGATGATTTCTTACACAGTGATGTCACAAACATTTGTTTGTAAGCAGTGTCCAAACTGACTCCTAATAACAGTTCATATGGAATTCTGAAATTACGCTTTCGGATTAACTCTTAAAATTTATTCACAGTAAAGACTATTTTCAAAATACGCTAATTTATTTTATTTCCGAACCCTGTTAAGCCAACAAGCGGAGAACGCCAGCCACTTTGGTAAAGTTGAAAACGACTCTAACGAAGATGCCCTTTATCATACGATTGACGATGCATCGAGAGCAGTAGGAAACCAACCTGGAACACCAGACAGAAAGGGGCTCAACAGTGCTGAGGAACAAGTGTCGACAATAAACCCCAACGACTCTGCTACTTCGACAACCCACAAAGATTATTACTTATCGCCTGTATCGCTGAAAACTCGAACATACAAATGAGCATTCGTATAAAAAACCAACAAGCGTCCATTTCGACGATAAACCCCAACGACTCTGCCACTTCGACAACCCACAAAGAATATTACTTATCATCTGTATCATTGACAACTCGAACCTACAAATGATGTATTATTTTACTGATCAGGCTGTTAATGGGTCCCCACTTCTATGCGAACAGAAATAAATGCACGAAGTCGCTTATGACAAACTGCTGAATGATATGAAAATGTGTTTTGCATTAAGGGGCCTCGATACAATTTTTGCTGATAAATAAAAAGGTAAAAGTATACTCCTTGCATTGTTTATTGTCACCTTCCCGTGACCGACTGAATCCCGTGTTAACGGTTTAGTTAACGGACCACGGAACCAATATGAGCTTTGAGAATTGACTTTATTGATTTACCAAGCATATTCCAGGAAAAATCAGTGATACAGTCTATACCTACGTACTTCCAAAATTCAGAACCTCCTATTATTTGTTACAAATATAATAAACCAATCAGAAATACTATTTTTAATTTCAATAAACTTGTTTCTGATCTTGATATCCATGCTAATACTCATAAGTCTTGAGATTGTAAAGATTCAAAATTTGTTTATCAACCAGCCGAACATATAGTTACTGGAAATTTAAAAATAATTTCGGATTCTAGAATTCGCAAAATTGTTTCTAAAGGTCCGAAATATAGATTCCCCTCCTACATCAATTTCGATAAATGTAGAGAGGAGATTGCATCTGCATTGAATGATTTCGGTAATCGATGGTGTAAACGAGAGGGTGTTGAGGATAATGCTCTTAAAGAATGGAAAAGAAGTATCTTCACTATCGTGGATAAACGTATACAGTTTTATTCACAAAATACTAATCTTTTACCTCCTAAACCTAAATCGTCATTTAGGCATTTGAAGCAGGGTATCCAAGAATTTCACAGAAAGTATGTCTTGGTTCCGGCAGACAAAGCCGCAAACAATGTTGTTGTTGTTTGTAGGCTTCACTACGTTAACACCTTAAAACAGGAGCTGGATGGTACCAGGGCTTATCTGGAGACAGATACTGATGAGGTGTCTGTAGTAAATGCCCACTCACACGATTTACCTGTTAAGTTTTCTGTTTGTGTCAATGAAGGCCAAGACAGACTTCCTACGATGTATTGGTTACCTAAGCTTCACAATAGACCATACAAAGCAAGATTTATTGCAAATTCTAGCTCTTGTACTACTACTGAACTGTACCATATTGTCAATTTGTTTTCCCCACCTCGGTTTTTGGAGTGCGAATTTCTTTCTGATTGTGCAATTTCTTAATCATGCCTATCATGTCATTTTGTAAACATGTCGTGACAAAAAAGTACAAGTAGGCAAAGATCAGGAAAAGGCGCAATCAGAAAAAGACTCCCACTCCAAAAACCAAGGTGGGAAAAAACCAAACTAACAATCAGGTACTTATACCATGAAAACATATCGTAAGCCGAATGAGCAGCTATTTTCCCAATAGGTGGCCACTCAGTTACTTTAACTTAACTAAAAGTATGCAAACATACATAAGGCGCCAACAGCACAAAAATATTTAAAACACCAAGACATAAAACAAAAAGAACCACCACAGAAGTATCGACTTGGAACGATCAGTAACACTAAGTTACTGGCGGGTTTAAATCGATTTTACACGGCCGTAACCTCACCCTCAGCTTCTGCAGTGGTTCATAACATTTAATTAGTTCTTCGGTCCTCGTGGTGAATCTCTAACTAGTAAATGAATCATCAAGAACAAACAAATAAATCATGATAAATATCCTGATGAATCAAAAACCAGGACTCACAGATTCAGTAAGCTGCCCGACGATGGAGATCCCTGGGCGCCAAATAACTTACTAACTCCGGAGTTAAAGAAAAATATCAGTTGGACCCCGGTGGGCCAAGCAACAGACAAGAAGCTCCGGCCCCAACCAACTAAAATGAATAGCTTTAAGTCGGGGCCATCATAGAGTCTGACGCCCGACCCACCGGCGTGCAATTAAAGAAGGCAGCATAGTTATCAATCGTGATTGGGTTAAAAACTAAGCATGCAGACTGTCGCATAACATTCAAGTTATAACCTATACGTCTGTAACGTGTTATGATTTTTCTAAACTGAAAAGAAAAATCATTACTTCCTATAAGTTTCTTAAATTTGTAAACCAAGTCACCATAAAATTCTGGTTCCGAAAGACCCTCACTTAAAAGCGTCTTTAACCCAACATTATATTTGGAAATCAATTCATAGTGTCTACGATAAAATTTAGAAAATGTTGTTCGAAGTTTATGATACCGATAGCCCTGCTAGAGAACTTTGGCTGTTTAACATTTATTTTGCGCGTTGAGGTCCGCAACATGATTGCAAACTCTAGCGAACCTAAAAAATGCGAAATGTATACACTATAAGAAGCACGACGAGGAACGTCACCATCCAAAAACGGAAAATTTACTATATCAAAATCAAAGTCATCGCGCTTATCATAAATTTTAGAAGAAACAAATCCATTTGCAACAGAAAGATGTAGATCTAAAAAGGGGGCTTCGGTATCCGAGATATTGGCTTTGTTCAACTGTAGTTCAGATGGATAAATTTGATTGACCATACCTTCAAAATAAGGGTTGTCAATGTTCAAAAGGTCATCGAGGTACCTAGAAGTGGAATTAAAAGCCTCGATAACATCAGCTTGTCATGGTTAAGAGATTCCATGAAATCTCTTTCGTAGCAGTATAAAAATAAATCAGCTACGAGAGGTGCGCAATTTGTACCCATCGGAATTCCAACAATTTGTCTGTATAACTTGGTCCCAAATCTAATATAAATATTATCCAGGAGATAGGATAAGGCGTCGCACACATTCTGACATGACCAAAGTGTATACTGACTTTGGTCAGAGGATGTGAAAAAAGCCTTTCTGTCATTACAGGCCAAATAAAGTGAACCATAGTTCTTCAATGCTCTTTTGAAGGTCCACTCTATCAAATCCAGAAGTTTTTCTTTAATTAGATTATGTGGTAAAGTTGTATACAGAGTAGAAAAATCATATGTGGACTAGCTCGTCGCACGGAATCCTCTACACTTCAGTTTACTGTGCACATCGCCAGAATTTTGTATTGACCAAAACCAATTTTTATTCGAAGTTTCGTACACCGTCTCACAGTATCTTATAACATGAGATTTGATAGCAGTAAGACAG
The DNA here is from genome assembly GCA_964017185.1 of Rugalucina vietnamica. Taxonomy (NCBI): domain Eukaryota; kingdom Metazoa; phylum Mollusca; class Bivalvia; order Lucinida; family Lucinidae; genus Rugalucina; species Rugalucina vietnamica. Next base: position 36,040,213 of record OZ024875.1, read on the forward strand.
AAAGTTAATAATTTAGAAAGCTCAGTGGTAAAACAAGAACTAGAATTTGCAATAAATCTAGCTTTATACGGTCTTTTGTGAAGCTTAGGTAACCAATATATCGTAGAATGTTTGTCTTGGCCTTCAATGACACATACAGAAAACTTAACAGGTAATTCGTTTAAGTGAGCATTAACTACAGATGCTGTACTATGGCATAAAGCAGATAGACATGATGTCAGAGTGACAAAGACTATATATGGTGCAGACTGCTGAACAGCTCATTGACTGGTTGTCGGCAAAATCATTCTTGGCATCTAGTTTTCAAAGCGACATTAAATCAAGAAAATTCCCAAGCTGAAACAAAGCGGCACCATATTAGCTTTTAATGATGACCGTTTCAAGTAACTAGGTGCAATTAACGCAGTATTTATGGCGCATCCCCGTTCTCATTGATATGTTCACTTCTCTTAGACAGAACTGGATTGCTTTACGTCGCTTATTCTCTTCCTCTGATTTCAGCATTTTCACAAGGTTGTAGTTTCAACGGACAACATTCAAATGTGTGTCATTTTCAAACAAATATTTCGTGATGTCCGAAAGCTTCTGTGGTGAATTGAAAATAATGTTACCATTTAACAGACAGCTCGTGTTTGTGCTTAGTACTAAATTAGTGCTAAACACTAAAATGGCTGAAAATATTATCATTTTGTCAGTTAGCGCATATATTATTTCAATGTATTTATTCACAGCAGGCACCTGATGTCAACTTTACGTCGGATTTTAGTTGTATTTTGGTCACGACGTCATACAACCAATAACCAACGTCTTCCTGACGTCGTATATGACGTCAAACTGACGACGGAGACAACGTCAGTCTAACGCCTTATGTCGACAGAGTTAGCGGCCCTTGAACTGACATAATTTCTTACGCATATTATGTAACATAATCAAATTCAAATAATAATTTCAACATTGCCACTTAAAAGTCATATCTGGGTCTCGTATGGGAAATCCCATATTTCGCCCATCATGTTTAATTAATTTAGAAAAAATAATTATTTATTAATCAAAATAAAGTATTTCACTAAATTATTAAATTTTCAATTAAGATGAAAATAAAATTTGTATATTTTAATATTCATTTTACCATTTTAAATTATGGATTGTTCAGAATAATCTTATTTCTTACACTAATGTTTTATTGGCTTTAGCACCATATAGCAATAAAATTTCGCTTAAATAATATGTACCAACATCAGGGTGATTTAAATCTTAAACATTTTGAATGTCCTGAATAACTCTATCAAAGGAGTGAAAGGAAATTACAATAGTGCATCCCTGCACTTCTGAATCCACTTGAATTTCAGAATGTCAATTAAAAATACGAATAATATTCACGATAAACTGTTGATATGACATGAGTTCCAACGTCGGTTTTAGGACGTCAGATTGTCTTCAGGTTTCAGACGTTAAACCAACGTTGGTTTTGACGTCAAACAAACTTTTAAAATCAACCTAACTCCAACGCTATTATGACGTTGAAGTCTGACGTTAATCTGACGTCCCACGGGCGTCAAATGTCTGCTGGGTTTGGGTTGAGCCGGGTACACATGCAATGGCCTAATCAATCATGCACAATTTACTAGTTGTATATAAACGTACACTTTTAAGGCATCTCTTTTACTGAATATGAATGGCGGAAGGTATTTATAAAATCTAATACCGATAGAACGTCAAATAAAACACAAATCATCAAAGTCCATTAATGACTGAGGCAGTCCAAGTATTTATCATCAATGACTTTAAATTACATATGTCATGATTTTAATTGTTTCGAACAAGCGAAGCTAATGAAAAACAGCTAGCTTTAAATATAGCAGTTAGAAATGTCGGAGAAAAACCTAGAGAAAATGTTAAAAACGAGGTGAACAAAATAATCAAAGATGGCAAAGGAATTTTCGATGTAGAAGTAAGCAGTGCTGAGAGAAGGGTAAGCGCCGAGAATAAACCGGGTGTAATTATTGCCACGTTCAAGAGTATTGAAGATAAGAAGAAAGTCATGGAAAAGAAGAAAAACTTAAAAACAAAACAAAACTTCAGCAATATCTTTATTCACCATGACCAGTCGCGTGATCAAAGGAAAAAACTCTAAAAACTTGAAAGTGTTAGTTGACGCAATTAAAACTGGAAAGACAGATAAGTTAAGTGTAAGGGGTACAGCAATAGTAATGGCAGAGGATGATGAAAGTTCAGCTCGGACAACAGATGTCAGAAACGTACAGTCAAATAATGCTAATGAAAATAGAAACTCTGATAGAAATACAGGTAGGAAATTCATTCAATTCTAGAAACAGTCGGGATAGCGGTTACAACACACATCATAGGGAATCTAGACGTGGAGAACGACGTGAGTACAGCAGGGACAGGCTATCGGATAGAAACTTAAGATATGAAAATAACCGGGATGTAAATGATAGATACGATCGTGATAGGCAGGGTAGAGACTGGTATGGAAGAGATAACTACCATGGCCGTGACAGATGTAGCAGAGACACACGTAGAGACTCATACTATTATTCTAGTGACAGAAATACCAGAAGAGGTCATTATTAGGTTACTTGCGGGTTTTGGAATATAAATGGTTGGGGAAAGGACATTGCAAAAATGAAGTAAAATACAATGTTTAAGTCATTTAAAACTAGATATCATCACACTTGCAGAGACTCACTTGGTTGGAGATAATAACATTATTTTAAAGGATTTTAAATGGTTCGGTCAAAATAGACGCAGCATCCACCGGAAAGCTAGATGCGGATCAGGGGGTGTTGGTGTTTTGGTGAAAAAGAACATTTTTAACTATTTTAATGTTGATGTTTTAGACACTGCATATGAAGGTATTCTATGGTTAAAATTCAATTGTAAGAAAACCGAGTTTAGTTTTACTTTCTGCGCATGCTATCTTCCTCCCGAAAACTCCACGTATGTCTGTAATCATCACGACTTTTTCGAAAGTCCATCAAAAGTATGGACACTTTTTCATTGTAGGTGATTTTAACGCGCGATGTGGGGATGCCCAAGATTACATTGAAGGCGTCGATGAAATTGAACCGAGAGAAATCATCGAAAGTTGTAAAATAAACTGTGGTATTTTGAATGATCGTCTTGTGAAATGGGCAGACTTGAATAATAAACTAAATGATGAACAAAACGGGTTTCGAAATAGTCGCAGTACGCTAGATCACTTGTCCACTTTGTCAAATCTTATAGAAACGCGTTAAAAGAAACGTCTCTCCACATTTGCTGTTTTTATCGACTTAACAAAAGCTTATGATTCAATTTAGAGACGTTTGTTATGGGACAAACTTTCTGATATAGGCATCGGAGGTAAGATATCCAGAGCTATAAAGTCAATGTATGCAAACGTGCAAAGTTGTGTAAGGATAAATGGTATATGTACAGACTTTTTTTTAGGTAAATTTAGGATTGAAACAAGGCTGTCTTTTGTCGCCACTTTTGTTTAATTTCTATATTAACGACCTTGTAGATAATCTGAAATTCCTAGATTTGGGTGTCAACATTGATGGCGAAAAGGTAAGCGTACTTCTCTACGCCGATGACATTGTTCTTCTTTCGGAAAATGAAAATGACATGCAGAGGCTGCTAGATGTAATATCAGAATGGTGTAATGACAATAAGATACATATAAGTCGAGATAAAAGTAAAGTGGTTCACTTTCGGAACCCGTCTACGCCATTATCGTGCTACATATTTCATTGCGATAACAACCAATTAGATTTTGCACCTAGTTATCAATATCTTGGCCTTTTATTTACCGAGCATCTTGACTATAACATTATGGCGAAGACAGTTGCTCAGTCAGCTAGTCGAGCTTTAGGACTACTTATAGCTAAATGTAAGCAAGCAGGGGGGTTTGCATATTTGACATTTACCAAGCTATATGATAGTCTTGTATGGTCTGTCATTGATTATGGTGCGTCGATATGGGGCTTTACTGAGTACTCATGTATTAACGCAGTGCATCATAGGGCATGTAGGATTTTCAAGGGCGTTGGAAAATATACTCCAAATGCTGCTGTCAATGGAGACATGGCGTGGATTCCAACTATTGTTCGTCAGTGGAAAGCGATTGGCAGATTATGGACTAGACTTATACACATGGATAATACCAGACTAAATAAACGAGTATTTTTATGGTCAAATACCGCGTCTAATTCAAATGTTAAAAATTGGCCATACAAAGTAAAGGAAAAACTCGCTGTTCTTGAACTGAGTCATTTTTCCAATCCAGATAATATGTATAGTTTCAAACATGTGTTGTCAAATATAAATGAAAAATGCATGAATCTGTACAAACAAAAATGGCGAGCATTGGTTAATAATCAGAATGCGACACGGAGTCAAGGTAGAAATAAACTACGCACATATTCTAAATTTAAAGATGAGTACAAATGCGAACCATAGTTAATGCAGTCAATACCGAAGTCACACAGAAGCGCGTTGGCTAAATTTCGGTGTGGTGTCGCGCCCATTAGAATAGAAACTGGACGGTTCGAAAGATTAAATGAGGAAGATAGAGTTTGTGCACATTGCAATGTTGTAGAGAACGAAAAACATGTTTTAATAGATTGTCCCTTTTACCAGGACATACGGTTTGAATTGTTTGGAAGTTGTAAATTAGCCTGTAATGAATTTGAGACTTTTAATGCCGACGATCAACTGAATTTTATTCTTGCAAGTCAAAGTGTATTTAAGATTAGTGCCAAAATCTGCTTTTCAATTTTAGATAGGCATAGGGCCTTTAAATATTCATAATTCTATTTTTACATTTTTATCTACTTTGTTACTTGTATACAATGTTTCACTGTTTTGTACATATGTGCGTTTTGTTTTACATTGTACATCTTTTTACCAATAAGTCATAGAAAACCAATGGCAGTAATGTTTTAAGGATATGAGAAGGTTGCAGCTTAGGCCGCGCTCTCATGGACCGCCGTTTGTTCTGGGCACTTTTAAAGTCACCTGGAGAGACGGGGGTGGTACGTGGAGAATCTTCTCGTAACGCTCCGGTACCTGATCCGTTTAGTGAACAAGCATTCTTTAACGGTTCATAGGATCGGCCCATGGTCCATTTGAGTGCGACATGGAAAGAAGGGCTATTGTTGACGTGCGGGGCCATAACCATCTCTCATAGCTCAATTGTGAGCGGCAATTTTACAATTTGTTTTATTATATGTTTGTATATATATGTGTGTAAAATTGGTGAGACGTTAATAAAAATTATGCTATGCTTCGATAGTATTTATTTCAAAGAGTCATCATTATATACCCATATAAATATAGCTATGATTTCATCGAAAATCATCTCAGTATATAAGATAAGGAGTGGCGAAACAAACATAAATTGCAAAATGAAATTGAGTTGTGGTGTTGTATAAGGAAGTGAAATATAAATTGAAAAAGGAACACGGTAGTGAAAATGGCCATGACAAAGTGGAAATATCTTTATGTAAATTATACAGAAATTCTTAAGTACGAGCTCTGGAAAGCAGCACGGGATGGACACAAGGATGGTGTGTTAGACTTTCTCAAGGACATCGGAGAGGACCTCGTTGACGAAATTATAAATCATCACACAAGTGAAGGTGGACAAAGTACAACACCCTTGATTATCGCTGCCATGAAAGGGAATGAAGAAGTTGTCGAAATTTTACTCGATTTCGGTGCTCAAATAAATCAGAGAGGAACTGTCATTGTTAACGAAGAGTCACGAGGTGGAGCAACCGCTTTATGGTGTGCATCATATGGAGGTCATTACAACATAGTTAAGCTTCTTGTCGAACACGGAGCGGACATAAACCTACCAACAGCAGATAACGGGTCCACTCCTCTAAGACCGCCATGCTTAAATGGCAATTTCGAAATTGTACGGTATCTAGTAGAACACGGGGCTGATGTTAATGCTGCAACTAACGATAAAGAGACTTGCTTAATGGTAGCTAGCTATGCTGGCGAATATGAAATAGTTCAATATCTTCTTGAAAAAGGAGCCAAGCCAGAATGTATTACCACCAGTGGCACAACAGCTCTTTACCAGTCTGCAGAACATGGACATTTCGTAATCTTAAAACTGCTGACAGAGACGGCTAGCTTAACAGCGACAATTAAAGACAATTACGGAATAACATCTTTAATGAAGGCTGCGATGAATCAGGAATGTAGAATTGTTGAATATCTTTCATTAATACCAGAATGTAACCAGAAAGATCAAATCGATGCACTGGATCTTCTCGGAACAGCATTTCTGTTTCGCCCACCGACTGACCTATCAAAGGCATTTCACTTCTTTGAGAGAGCTATGCATGAAAGACATAAAAACAAATATGAATTAAGTCTAGATGAAACAGCTTCTCTGACAACAAAAGTAACCGATACAACAGAAAGTCAAACATTGAAAGATTTAGAAGAAATCAAGAATGACGACCTCTCTATGTACGCAGAAGCATTGGCAAAGCTAGAAAGAATTATAGGTCTGACAAATCCTGAAGTTATTTACCCAATGATTTATACAGGAGAGTTGTTTGCACACAGTGGATTTCTGGAAAAGTGTGTGAAACTGTGGCTATTATCACTTCGTATGTCCCAATGTGCAGATATATCCTTTGATTATGCCGAGTATTTTCCAGAAATGTTTGTTCAAATGTTATATGATAGAAGAAACATAAGTTTCTCATACTTGTTGGAAGTGTTTGAAGGCGTTGTTAGAGAATTAACTTTAGAGGAAAGGCGCATGAAAGAAGACACTAACGGTATTGAATATAGAAGGAGTTATGACAAAGGTATCCTAGTGTGTTTATATATGGTTGGTATATTGCTTTTGTGTAAACCAACGGCAAAAGAAAAACACCAGCTGTACCGAGCAGTCTACAAATTGATAACATTGGATCCCAGGTTGAAGAGCGGGGCAACACCATTGCACATGTGTTGTGATTGGGGTACAAACGATAATACGATAAAGATGAAAAACGTTATATTATTTCCAAATACACTGATATGCAAAACGTTACTGAAGTGTGGGGCCGATGCAAATGCTCAGGACGAGAACAAACAAACGCCTCTTCATGTTATCGCGAAAACTGGTAAATATGCATCTGATGTCCTAATTCATAAAATAAGTGAGCGTTTAATCCAGCATGGTGCTCACACGGATGCGTGTACCAAATCTGGTGCAAGTGTAGTCGATGTCGCTACATGTGACACTGCAACTGACATTGTGAAAAGCCACATGGAGCTGAGGCTAAGTTGTATTGCGGCTAGAGTGGTCATGAGACATAAAATTCCGTACCAGGGTGTTATACCATCATCTCTTCTACATGTACACTTTGTTAAATTACATTAACATATTGTTAAAAGCCAGATATCAGAGTTGTACAAACAGCAGAAAAAAAGAACTGTTAGACAAAGTAAATACCTCCAGTGAACTTTTCAGTACTAGAATTTTGTTATGCGATGATACGACGGTTCTACGATAATATGACGGTGCCTCTCTAGACCATTGACAGTTCTCTTGGATACATCACAACGGTACAAATAAACAATGCCCAAGAACTGTCACAAACATTGACCAACACATTGCTACATGTATGTGTTACAAAGTAATTGAGCCTGTGCATGAGAAAACCAACAATTTGCATATGCGAAAACAAAGGCGCAGACCAGCTTCGCGGTAACCGCGAAGCTGTTCAGCGCCTTTGTTTTCGCTACATGGATAGTACAATCCCTCTTCTTCTTAAATCCGAAATTTCACGTTTCTAGCCTGCTTCTGTGACAGTACAGGCCGGTTTGTGTCGGACCTGGTCAGAAACCCAAATTGTTGGTTTTGTCACGCACAGGCTCATATTATAATTGAAAGGTACAAATAGGCAAAGATCAGGAAAAGGCGCAATCAGAAAAAGATTCCCACTTCAAAACCGAGATGGGAAAAAAACTAAATTAACAATTAGGTACTTATACCATAAAAACATATCGTAAGCCGAATGAGCAGCTATTTTCCCAATAGGTGGCCACTCAGTTACCTAAACTTAACTAAAAATATGAAAACATACATAAGGAGCCAACAGCACAAAAATTTAAACACCAAGATATAAAACAAAAAGAACCAGTATTTCAATTAAAGTATGTAAATAAGTGAAATGTGAACAATAACATATATTTTCAACTATGTTTGTATTTTTTCTTAGGTGTTCCAACAACGCTACATAATCCCCAGTAATTTACAATATTCCTGGCCGTTCGAAGACAGTAAGTCTGTTGTGGTCCCTACTGTTTCTAGTGTAATGTCAGGTTCAATATGTGTGCAGAGATCATACCGATATTCGGTTCAAATTAAGTTATTGAGTGGTCACATATATGGTATTGGAATACAGATTGAGGCCAAATATAATATTTGGCTCCATTTGGATTATACTAGTCTTTGTATGGCCCGTCCCTTTTCTTTTGCTCTTAAATGATCTCAGTTTTATTTTATTTGTATCGATTATCCTATTGAAAGATACAAAATCACAGTTATTCGCTTTGGCTCCATGTTGCCAAATCTGTAGGGTCACTAAAGAGGCTTAAATAGCCGAAACCGCGGTGTGGCCCATCCCCCTTCTAATTTATATGTTGCTGCTCTTATCGGATCTCATTTTTATTTTTATTTTTCACTGTATTGTATCTTGACTATTTAAACATAAACGTATGTACGTAGAACAATGCAATGACCAGAAGTTGGCACGATCATTGAAAAAACACCCTACCTTGGAATAGAGAGAGAGAGAGAGAGAGAGAGAGAGAGAGACCACATACTACTTACAACGCCAAAGACAAATAAAAACCGAGAATTATTTTCATTTAATAATATATGAGGAAATACTTGAACTTAAATACATGAGGAAATACTTGAACTTATATTGTCAATTAATAAAACAATGTGTGAGAAATTTAAACTGGCCGACTGAAGTTCAAAAATAAAATCAGTCACTTGAGAAATGACCAGTCCTAAAGTGTAATCTGGGAGTGTGTGTTTTAAAACGTTGAATGGCAAAATGCTCCAAATAAGTTTTAAAACATTTCTATTCAATTATATTAATTTTTTGCTAATTTTGGCAAATCATTCTGGATTTCAAAAACTTGCAATTTATCCTGAAAGCATAGCGGACGAACATCAGATACATTTTGTGGGCTATTATAAAGACAATGTATATATCAGAGACAATGATAAACTCTATAAATTGAAGAAATCAGACTTAAGCGTTGTCAAAACTGCGAGGATATGCACTTCGTCGTGCGGTCAGAACAGTATAGTGGCTTTAAATGAAAACGAAAATGCAATAATTGTTTGTGAAGGCAATGAAAACAGTCTGTGCTCCTCATGGGATATTAGTGATTTGAAACCTCTGACCAATAATAACAAGACCTCAGCGTCATTGACAGTGTCTTCATTGTCTAGTCGACCAGCAGTTAGCTTAGCTAGTGAGAATGGTAGCACTTATGTTGCGATAACCTACGGACCTGGTATCCAACCAGATCATTTTGGTGGAACGTACACTTTCCATGAGACTTACAAGTCCGTTATATCAAGAATAAATTCAGAGACAGGGACACTGACCATTGACAAGTCCCTGCCTTTCAGGCTCCCTTTAAATGTTCTGTTGGATGACTACTTGGTTTCCTTTAAAGGTGCTTTTCAAGATGCAGATCATGTGCACTTCGTAACCAACCAGAAATATAAAGTCGGGGATAAGAACTATACATCAAAATTAATTTCGATTTGCAAGAATGACCCATACTTTTATTCTTACACAGATATTGTCTTGGGATGCGAACGCAAAGGTAAACGTTTCAATTTGATTCAAGATATGCAGATTTTTCAATCCACTAAAGCACTTCGACAAGAACTTAATCTGACGTCAGATAGTGCCGATGTAATAGCAGGAATCTTCGCCTCCGGGAATGACCCTGATCACCCAACACAGCCGACAGCAATATGTTTATATAGCATGAAAGATATATATGACAAACTACAGCAGGCCAGAGAAAACTATGTGGCTTGTCCTGGTACTAGACTTACAGACGAAGAAAGATACTTGGATAACAATGTTAGAGACGGATGTCTGAATGGGACACTAAACAATGTAAGTCTGGTTAAAATGACTAGAAGCTATTATAAATGTGTCTTTTGGTACAATAACTCAGCCAATTACACTGTTCGAGCGCTTCCTGACCATGGCAACTTGCGAGATCCTTAAATGGTGAAAAGCGTCGTTCGAGGTACCGAGCGATGAAAAAGTTCTTCTACTGTAAACTTTGGTATGCTGTGCTGTAAAATATGATAAATGATGAGGAATTTGAAAATGTTTTGACATCAACACACACTCTCGTTGAAAAAACTCGATATCCAATTAGCAATGAGTTCTAATGCGACCGAAAACAAAAGCATCGCTTTGCCATATCTTCATCTTTATTTGCTTTTTCAGGTTTCGAATTCAGCAAGGTTGATTGGAGAATGTGAAGTAACCTTACCACTTTTATCCTACGTCATTGGCGATGTTGTTCTTTCTACATCAGCAGTTTTCGAAATGGCAACAGGAACACACAGACTGGTAAAACTAAGCATAGGAATCGTAAGAGATTCCATAACGGGAGGAGAGACGACCCTAGTTTATGCTGGAACAGCCGATGGCAAAGTCTTTGTCGTGAGTATACACTACAAGACTTTGTATAAAATATTCAAATGAACGCAGCATCTAGAGTTATTAAAGTGATAAAGCAAATACTTAAGAACATAAAACGGTAAACGTGACCAATGATCAGGGAATGGTGCAATCAGAAAAAAATTCCCACTCCAAAAAGCCGAGGTGGGGAAAAACTAAATAGACATTCAGGTACTAATACAAAGATGGTATTTCTCTATGAAACCTAATACGGCGAAACCAAATTTAAAAACGGGCAATGAATAAGAGCACATCAGTGCATAATACTTACAAAACACTGAGTGGCGCAGTAAACTTGTTATACTGTTTCTTGATAAAACTAAAATGTTTAATACCAAGCTCCATTTGTAAATCTCGAAATCTGATGTACTTGTATTTAAGTGTCTCTAAGTAATGTAAATTCGATTAAAACTTCAGTTTTCTTTCTTCGTCAGATGAATCTTAAAAATGCTTCATACGTCCACGCATTTGACGAAATAATTGTTGACGACGATCATACTATCGATGCATTACATGTTGATGATGGACAGAACATGTACGCTATGAGCGACAGACAGGTATGTATTGTACATTAAACCTACTGGAGTATCAATTACAGTTTAATTATAACTTGCTACCATTTCACACATTATGAAAAGTAAACTAAACACTATGAATTGACCTCGACCGTTAGTAAATTCGCTGCCAGTTTCTGTCACGCTCTATCAGTCATTTTACAGAGGATATTTATTTTGTTAAATTCATTCAGAATCCAGGACGTGAATTTCACACATTTCATATATTGATGCAATCTGACCGTCTGAAGTTTCTTTTAAATTATTCAAGTGAATGCCTATAATTTGAGCCTCGACGCGAGAAAACCGGTCTTCGGGGTTTCCGACCAGGTCCGACACAAACCGGCCTGTACAAGCTCAGAAAAGAGCTAGAAGCTTGAAATTTCGGATTTAAGTAGAAGAGGAATTGTACTATCCGAGTAGCGAAAACAAAGGCGCTGATCAGCTTCGCGGTTACCGCGAAGCTGATCTGCGCCTTTGTTTTCGCCTAGGCAAAAATCCGGTTTTCTCACGATGCGGCTCATTTCAGGTTGTCAAATACGAACCGTTTAAATGTAGTATGTACAAGAGTTGTGACGATGTCATAAGGTCCTACAATCCTTTCTGTGGTTGGTGTGTTTATCAGAGCAGGTTGGCTTTAAATGTTTCTTTAAGTATGGCACTGTGCATCTTGATTGTTTTAAAGTCAGACTGTTCAAGTTTTACACTAGCGACTATGCTCCTTTTATCATGTTTTGAGATCTCAATGTCTTCTGTCAGTTTCACGAAATCTTTACTGATGACGTGATGCTAGTTATCTCGTTGAAGCCTGTTCGGCCAAAGAATCATGTGGGTTGTAGAAAGTCTTAAACGATGCCTAAATAGTGTGTTTGTATTCGTCCAGTAATTCTCCTGAGAAAACTTTCTTTCGCACCAACAGACATGACAGACATTCATTTAACGTTAATGCAACTGTCTGCGCAAGTTGTGTTGCTGTGTGTATGTATGCTTTGTATTCATGTGTATAGTACAGTACCTCTGTATCTGGGCTCTTGCCTTAATTCTTGATTTTCGCTTACATTTCTCGAGAGCTGTTAAAACAACATAAAACAGTATATATCACATCACTTTACATCACATCTCATCACACAATTTTATTTTAAAAGATGGACTTATTGTAACGACGATGTTGTATGATGAAGCACATTCCTTTCGCACAAAATTATATATTAAAGATTTGATTGTGACAGTGCTTATCAAGTCAAGAATTTTTTCAGATCAATGGCTGCAAGATAACTCAGAAGTTTAGCGCAATGACTATGTTGTACAGAAATGTACTTCTTTTTAACAAAATTATGCCGTTTCATGTAAATATTATAAATTTGATTGTCACAGTGCGTAAAAGGTCAAGAATATTTTCAGATCCGTGGCGGCGAGTGGGCTTGATTGCAAGAATATCCAGAAGCCAAATCATTGGATTCCACACACTGGAAAGTGTCCGGAGCTTGTTTTGACCACAGAGAACTTTGAAGTCGGCGTGCAAAACAAGGTGAACTGTTTTATTGTCATTGAGAATAATAACGATACTTATGACAACAACTTTTTCTAGTTTCTCACCTTCTTCCTCAATGATTTACCGATGTAGCTTAGATGTAGCTTCTGAAGCAGCTAAGCTAGTACTACTGTTTATTGGATTCATGACCCTTGATGGAGCAATATGGTGATTACCAAAGCTCTTTGGTAGGTAACCAATAGGCTCTGCAGGATAATACACGTATATTTGGTTTCACTGTTTATTGGTGTTATGGTCCTAGATTTCCTGTGCAGTAAAATTGCATCCCTCCTTTGAAATAGGTATGAACAATCCTTTTCGGTGGCCCCACAATTTAATGTATATAGTCCAGCTTATTTCGTTCTGTTAGCTGGTGCAACTGACGGTTACCGTGTATTATATACAGCTTAACATATTTTTGTTTCAATTAAGCATTACATTAACATTTTATGAGAATCTTTGATTTCAGATATTCTTTTTGATCAAGAACTGTCCCGAACCACTTCATGGTGACGAATATTATTGCGAGTTTAAGAATATTGAAACATCAGAAAATAACTTTTACGCTGCTAAAATAGAAGAAAACGGAGCATTTACCTGCACAACGCCAACTGTTTCACGTAAGAGAACATCTAATATATTAATAACATATCATTGTACATATCGTGGCAGAATGGTATCCAACACATTAAGTACAAGTTATTCATTTCATTTGAATATGGGATCCAAACTCACAGTTACCCGATAGGACGTAGTTTACCATCAGGAAAACATGTCCGTGTAATACACAACCCCTTATACCCTACTTTTATATAGCAAATATGGGGTATGCAGGGGTATACCTATTTTTCTTATTTTTGCTCCAAAACATAGATTGTGGGTACTCGTTAGAACCGCCTCGGCAAGGCGGTTCTAACGTGTACCCACAATCTAGGTTTTGAGCAAAAATAAGAAAAATATCAAAAATTTTCTACTGAAAATTTCCATTTTTTACAACTTTAAAAATCTCTGTTTATTGCATGGGCAAGTTTTCGTAATGCCCTTTCTTCTCATCACTGGCTTAATTAGCCTCTATTTATATTTGTCGTTCATGATTTAACGATGAAAAATACATGAATATTTTCTTAATAACTGAATACGTATCAGAGTCATCCTGGTAATTCATTGAAATCAATCCTGAAACACAATACAATTTACAATAGACAGTTAAACGTTTTTAAAGTTTAACACAAGACATTTGTCAAATAATATTCCAAATGGTGTCAGTTACGCAATCAGATTGCCAAATATATTTTTCTATTTATTGTTTTTTCATCTGTAAGCAAGTCCTTCAAAATTTATTTTTACGCACAACTTTAATGTCTATGTTTACCTGTTTATATAGTATATCTTTGCTTACACAGTTTTACAATGATTGAAAATATGGTTCTACTTTTGAATATTTTTTCACTTGTAGAACACTCCTCTGCCACTTTAACGTTGATAGTTTCCACGACGACAGTTTCCAGTCAATCACGGTATAATGTGACACTTGCTGAGAGTCCCATCTTGTTCTACGACTGTAAAACATACACAAGGTAATGTCAATGATTAATATCAGATTGTTGATTTCTTACATTTAGATTTGTGGATGTTGTCCATATTGTTTTAATTTGAATGTTGCCTACAACATATTGTCATAATTTTTTTTAGCATTTTAAGCACTCTACCTCCGATACGTTCCGTAACATGAACAACATGTACATATTTTAAAGCATCACCATGTCTTGACCTTTTATGGCATTTCTACTCACATTTAGAATAAAATCAGTTAATAAATCAAATGAAAAATATTAATCTTAAATATAATTTAGGTGTTCCATAGTCTGCATTGAAAAGCAAAGACAATTTTCAATTCAGATGCAACAAATGCACCGAGAACAAACAGCGACATTGTCAGTGGTCCCTGAAATATGGGCGATGTCGAAGACATGAAGACTTCAATATCTCAATTACTGACAGAATTTTAGAGGTAACCAAAGATCAACCTGATACCGATTTTTTCAGCAACTTTTAAAATGCAACTTCATTGCCAAATGATCTTAATCGGATAGATGTCAATATGCTATTTTGCAGAACATTATGGATCATACGATTTATTGAAGATTAATATCGGAGAAGCAATGAATTCTAGGTATTGTATATGAAGCCTTTTTGCGATCCTTTTGTATTGGTTGTGTTGTCGGAAGATGGTTTTTTACCTTACGGCTTTACTACATCCCACACCCAAACGTTAGAGCTTTTGATTATGCGAAATCTAGATTGATACTACTTGTTTTCCAGCCCCTCAAGTGTCCGAAGTTGGTACGACTATCGTCACAGCCCGCGTACTTTCATGTCGGGGAGCCTATTGAGTTGCAAATAGAGGCTGAAAATTTGCATGAGGTATGTCATTGGTTTGATTTCTTAAAATACACTGTTTTGTACTAGTTTTGTCATCTAAAATTGTATGAAATTCCAAAGCCGTTATCAGCGGAACCAAAATCATTTTTAAATTGATTTATCAATGTTTTATCTATAATATGTATTTCTTTGTCAAATGCAACTTGTGAATTTCTCTCTGTATCACTTTTAATACACTCCTTATGATTAGACAATCTGTTTCAGTCCCTGAAGCTCGAATGTTGTATGGCTGACAACCAGTGCTCACCAGCTGCTATTTTCAACCAGACTATGATACATTGTGGTCTACATGTAATCTCCTTTTAAATCTATTCAGTGTTTAAGCTTAATGATGTATAGGTAGAGTTAGTTTTTGAAACATGTTAATTATGTCATTATTCTTGTTAGACATTTTAAAACTCGAAATACCTTTATATTTTTTACTTTAAACATGGTTGTCACTGATGTTTCATACAGCACCAATCGATCATATGTTTGTCTTCTCTAATGTTCGCATCAACTGTTTCTTTGTCTGTGTGGGATACTGTGTGGATACACATTTTTTCATGTTGTGCTCAAGCCGTTTATTACAGATCATTGATCAAGGAAGATCTCTGGTGACATTTCCACTTCGAGTGAAATATGTAGATGAGTACCTTGATGAAACAGAAAGAATGAATGGTGAGCGATTGTACTATAAAACGACAAGAGCGTTGGATGTGTTTTTTGAATGTTTCTTTTTCAGAAATTATTTGATATATTTGTGCCGGTCTCAAACCTACCATAGATCCTGTTTACGTGTGTCTTTTTGTCATGTCCAGATGAACAGTTTCAATAACTTGGAATAAATTGATTCTTAGCTTCAAACAACGGACGTTTTCCTGATTCCATTTAAAGGGATTATGCCAATTTTTGAAAACAAAAACTGTCATTTTCCTTTAGTTTACGTTCATTTCAGTGACAATCTATAACTGTAAAGGTCTGATTGATGACTGTAGTCGGTGTAAAGTCCTCGACAAGACGAAGTTTCAGTGTGAGTGGTGCTCGCAAGGTTCCTGTGAATATGTTGGAACTTCAAGCTGTGCCTCTGTAATGGCATGTCCACCTCCGACTTTCGCCAAGGCACGTATCCGATTCGTATGAAGATACAAGTAGGTAACGATCAGGAAAAGGCGCAATCAGAAAGAGATTCCCACTCCAAAAACCGAGGTGGGAAAATCTATCTATCTATCTATCTATCTATCTATCTATCTATCTATCTATCTATCTATCTATCTAGATTTTATGAGCAGTGACGAGTGGAATAGAAACGAGAAATTAAAGTGAGCGTTAAAACCTGAAGTTGACAGTGAGGCTTAAAAGAATGGCAATAAGGAATGGAATAAAAAAATAAAATGAGACGATAATAAACCGACCGATCTTGAGTTTTTATTGTCAGTTAGTAAACAAATACAAATTGTCTATCCCTTCAGCCCTCATCGTTTTATCGGGAAAGTAGAGACAATAACTTAAAAATAATATTGACGTTTTGTTACTTCCTTACTTTGCTACTTCCTTACTGTCTGAACGAAACTTCATATCGCGGTCCGCCAGTTTCTCTAGTAATCGAGATAAATTTATTGCCTATTTATCGTGTTCACACTTGTTATTTAAGGAATCTCGATACTAATAAACCTAAAATTTTAAGACATCTTGATTTTAAGAACTCTTGAAATACAGATGGAAAGCTACCAAAAAGCATAAAAAATGTATCCATGCATTTTTTGTCGCAAAAATCGACTTGTTTCATTTTTCTTTTTTCTTTTTCTTTTTTTCTTTTTTTTTTTTTTTTTTTTTTTTTTTTTTTTTTTTTTTTTTTGATATTTTCAACTTCAATTTTCAAAGAATATAATCTAAAATATGTCAACGGAATATGTTTTAAACTGTAAATGCAATCACAAACAAAACAAACAGTTTCGATTCATTTTCATTTTTCCATTCTCTTTGCTTCTTCTATTGATGAAATACATGTACGCAAATTTCTTCTGCCGTATGATTTTCATCACAATGTATAGTCTATATTATATCATACAAACTCCGCACTTGCCAAATAATGACAAGTCTTGTTTTGTTTAGTTTATTACGGTTGTCTTTTTTTTATTGATATCGGGACACCTAATAGGAAAATTCGTAAAAATATTTACTGACATACCCACCTGCCGTATACCTTTTTCGGGCATGTTAATGGAAATTTGCGAAGATATACGTTGATCTTTTTGTTACGGCAATGGTTCTACGTTCTTCACTTAGGTATCTCCATCGATGGCTCCGATTGGAGGAGGCACATTGGTAACACTTACTGGGAAGAACATGGGGACTTCAGTGAAAAGCATCTCTGAACTTTCCTTGGCTGGAATCCCTTGCCGGTTGATCAAAGAGAAATACATTGTTTCTAATAAGTATGTGCTGCATTTTGCTGAAACAAAACATAGAAAAATATACATCATAATAAAATATTATTATAAAGGGGTCCCCTGAACATAGAGCATCTAAAGAACAAGAAAAATTAGTTTTGTTCAGTCTATTAATAAGATTAAAACGTTTTAGCTTTATTATTTACCATTCATCTAAAGCTTTATTTAAGATATTTTCTTATTTCGCCTTGTACACACCCAACAAACTGTCATGTGTTATAAATAAAATATAAAAAATAGATCCTGTTGAAGCAGTGAAAACGTTCAAAGGGAGAAAGAAAGTAGTAACACTATTTTGTACTTGGTGACGACTAATCTCTTTTTGGTTTTGTTTCCTCTGTATATTATTATGTTTGCAGACTTGTATGTAAAGCAGGCAGAGCGAATGATATCACTAATGGACCAGTCAAGTTAACGGTTGAAAATGTCACATCAACTGGACTAGTATTTTATTATAAGGTCAGATTTTGCCTTTTCCATTGTCATAGTTTGCTTTTAAAACTTTTTTGTATTC
Organism: Rugalucina vietnamica; assembly: GCA_964017185.1. Classification (NCBI taxonomy): domain Eukaryota; kingdom Metazoa; phylum Mollusca; class Bivalvia; order Lucinida; family Lucinidae; genus Rugalucina; species Rugalucina vietnamica. The sequence continues at coordinate 36,058,440 of OZ024875.1, forward strand.
AAAAGTAATTTTTACAGGTTTTAAGAAATCATTATGGTGTGATTTTAGCGAATATGTTGTTTGCTGGCTTGTATTACTTACTATAGCTTGTTAGGCATAAATGTCAAGGATGAGAGCCAAGTATTACTGAGCAGACTTGTTTAGTATAAGCTGGAAAACATCCGAATACAGGAGGTCTCTAGACAATGTCTTATAATGTGTTTCAGAATCCAATTATCACAAGAATGGTTCCCTCAGCCGGGCCACAGGCTGGTGGTACATTGGTTACAATGTTTGGACACAACCTGGCAATCGGGAACAAAAATGTAACAGTTTGTTTCAAAACTGATATCACGTCCATACCCTGTGAGGCTGCTTCAGTTATCAAGGCAAACGTGCTGGAGGACAGCATTGTAACTAAAAGTCCTCCATCAAATGGTGCAAGTGAATTAAGAGGGATTGAAGTTGGTTTTGATGGCAACACGCGGAGAGAGATTGAGACAGTGTTTAAGTACCTTCCAGATCCGATTGTCGACGCTATTCATCCATCTAAAAGTATAGTAAGGTAAGCTCCAAATTATTTGTACATATTGAAAAAATAAAATTTAAACAAATATCCATTAAGAGCAGCGAACATATTATGAAAAAGGGGATGGGCCATACCGTGGTTTCGGCTACTTAAGCGTCTTCAGTGAACATATAGATTTGGCAACATGTAGCCAAAGACCTAACTACAATTTTGCATTTTCAGCAGTGTGGTCGATACAAAGTCAAGTATTATCCATTGGGGCCAAACATATTAATCGTTGGTTAGAAATGAATCTAAACCGATGATAATTATCTGATTTCTTAGAATACCCTCGCTGATCTCAAAGGACCAAAGGTAAAATATAATCTGCATTATGGATAATGTATATACAAACAATTTTACGTTTCATGTCGTTTTATCTATGTGCGTCTGTGAATACGATAGACACAGAAATCTGTGATCGATCCTGTCAATCAGTTATTGTATGAATTTTATTCATCGGGATAAGAACACTATTCCATTTCATGATAGCATTACATTTGACAATTAAACATATATTACAACATCTGCGAATAAAATAAAATTGCAAGATCCTTTGAAAAAAGGCACAAGTAAGCAACGATCAGGAAAATGCACAATCAGAAAGAGAATCCCTCTCCAAAAACCGAGGTGGGAAAAACAAAATTAACAATCAGGCTCTTATACCATGAAAACTTATCGTAAGCCGAATGCTATTCGTAAGCAATTTTCCCAATAGGTGGCCACTCAGTTACCTAAACTTAACTAAAAATATGAAAACATACATAAGGCGCAAACAGCACATAAAGTTTCAACACCAAGACATAAAACAATAAGAATCACCTCAGAAGTATCGCCATGGAACGATCAGTAATGTAAAATTACTGGCGGGCTTAAAGCGGGCTTAAATCGATTTTACAGGTACCTAACATCACACCATTTAGTCAGTTGTTCGGTCCTCTTGGTGAATCTCTAACTAGTCAATGAATCATCAAGTACAAACAAAGCTGTGGAATCAGTGAAAACATTCAAAGGGAGGTGGTATGGGCCATTTTGCGCAATTTCGGTCACTGAACCCTCATCAGTGACCTTTTAAAATACCCATTTCACTAAGGCATCAAAGTTTGAACTGCTCGAACGCATCCATGTGGAAGAAGACAGAGCTTTTTCCCTGAATTTGGACACAAAACTATTAATATAGATGCTTGGTCCTGGTTGTTTATACAATATCTTTAACTGTTGTTGTTTTATCTTGTATTTCCTACTGTAGTGGTGGAATTAGACAAACTGTGTTTGGAAGAAGACTAAAAAATGCTCACAGAGCAGGTTTAAAGGTGACGTCTAGAGAAGAAAACAAGGTAATAAAGTAGGCTAGCACGTGCACTATGTCTACGAATGTATTTGTATACTCAAATTTAGTGATGCATTGTTGTTTTTAAATTTCGTTTATGCCTTATGACTCACGAATGTCATAAATCCACCATGAACCGACACACTTATTACCAAAATCATGTCGGAACACTAAATATAAAAATAGACAACTCAGGTTTTATTGATAGACCTATATAAAGTTTAGAATATAGAATTAGTGATTAGCCAGCCCTTGTAATCGATACGATCTTCATAAGCACTGTAGATAAAATGGCAGACTAATGACAAACGAAACAAAAATGATGTTATTTCCAGATTTTCGTAAAATATCGTGACTGTGTTTCGGTGAGCGATAAACAGGTTGTTTGCAAAACACCAAGTCTAGATATAACTGAAATGACCCATGCACAGATAGAAACAAGGGGTGCTATAGTTTTAGATGGGGTGAAACAGACGTTTGTACTGCATTACTTCATGGACCCTGAGATTGGGCCAGCAGATGCTGTTAATTCTTCGACAATATTGGACGTCGTGAATGGACATCTGTTCATTGAGGTATGCAATTTAAAGAATGGTTTCACTAGCAATTCGTTGTTTTATTAGCTGCCAGGAATCTTTGATGTTTGTATTTGCTTTATATCAGTCTGAAATTACTTACAAAATACTACAAGCTAAAATTCAAATTCGAATTATACACACACTAAAACGACGTCGTCCGATTCCTTTGACTGTTAAATTATTTTCTTGAAATTAAAAATGGCTTCTTTCCTCAAGCTCACGGTGTTGTCTAATACTGTCCTGTTGAGAATGGTGTTGTCTAATATTGTCCTGTCCTTTCCAACCAAGTGGTTAGGTTGTGATCTTTTGATATTTAATAGTATCAATTGTTGGAATTTCTTGGAGTAAAATTCAGATTATCTCATTACCTTCAATGGATTTAACGTCAACTTGTCCAGGTCATTTTCACAACATACTTTTTGTCTGGATTCACGTACTTTGTCTATAAAAACTAACATTTACAAAAGTCATCTAACGTTACACTGACATGTTCATGAGTATTTCATCCGGAATATATTCTAAATAATCTATTTGTGGTAGGGTCGCCACCTGTCCTTAGCAGCTACACACTCCGACGTAAAGATAACTGTCGGGCATTTCCGGTGCCATGTTGTCTACTTGAATGACACATTGATCAAATGCGTTTTGCCCAAAGACCACAAAGTTACATCTCCTGGACTTCAATGGCATGTAAATGTAAGAGCCTATTTAACTCAGAAGCATACTTGTGAATGTTCATTTAATACTGTTATGAGTTTGGTCTCTTAAATGATTCCATTAGCTGCATAGAAATGGAGACCAGGGTCCCCCGAAACTAGAAATGGGAAATTCCTGAAACTGCAAATGTTAATTCAACATATTTTGGGATTCTTCGTTATGAGTTCATGGTAGAGACTGGCTCATTTCCAAAGATACTTAAGCACTACCACTGCCGAAACATTTAGGTCCTTTATGATGCTGTAGATTGTATTTATCCAAATAGTTTGTGACAACATTGAAAATAATATCAAATTTTTTTAACATTCTTGTGTGTGTTTACTTTATATCAATAGGTAATGATAGGAGATTTTCAGAAAGTAGTTGGGTATATTTACCGAGACCAAATGGGTTCTACGACCATGGACTCGGGCTCTAGCATTGCGACTATAGCAGTATTGTCCTCGTTTATTGCTGTATTGGGATTGATTGTTCTCGTAGTGGTGGTATGGCGTCTGAAACTGTGCATCAAGAAAAACAAAATAAAGTAATTCTACCTGACCCTATATGCCCGATGAATGACTCCATACAACACAACACGTGTTTGATGTTTTTATACATGTTTGCTGTGTTACCTTAAAATTAAAATGATTTCCATAGAAAGCTAGAAGCCTTTTACACTTAACTTTCTAGCACATCATATAAAAGGTTAAGCGGTCTTTAAACATTTAAGAATAAACATTTAAGAACACTTTTGATACACCAACCACTTAGGCCAGAATATTCATGTTCTTTGTTTTGTTGAATTACTTTAAAAATGTTACTTTACTACCTTATGAACTTCGAAAAGAGTTTTCACATCAGCTGATATTACTGATTTGCTGCAATAATGAACCTACATGATTATTGCAGACTACGTTATTTGACAATGGTTGACATTGGAGGTAATAGCACGCCTATATTGCCATCAGGAGAGAGGAGACAATCTAATACCAATGACTACGAGGTAATTAATGACCTACTGGACAACGCCTGCTGCGCGTAAGTAAGATGGGGTTGGGGTATATTTTCGTGATACTTTTAGAGTGTTTGTTTTTAATATCTAATATATCTATCCGTGTAAATACTTTAAAGTGTCATATAAAAATCTGACATTTCAATGTTAGTAAGTGACATAATTTAGAATTACTAATAGTCGACGACATAATAAAATTGTATAGACATTCAATTTGGTCCATCGAGAACACGAAATTGTCTATTATTTCTGACACAGTGATGGCACAGTGTTTGTTTGTCAGCAGTGTCAAAACTAACTGCTTATAACAGTTCACATGGAATTCTGAAATTACGCTTTCGGGTTAAAATTTATTAAACGATAAAGTCTATTTTCAAAACACGTTAACTCCCTACAGTACTGGTTAAACCCAGGAAGAGTTGACTCCGTCCCGACATGACTGAACAAAATGTTGACTTGGACGTAAAACCTCAATACAAACAAATAAAACACATTAATGTCTTTTATTTCCGACCCCTGTTAAGCCAACAAGCGGAGAGCGACAACCACTTTGGTAAACTGGAAAACGACTCCAACGAAGGCGCCCTTTATCATACAATTGACGATGCATCGGGAGCAGTAGGAAACCAACCTGGAATACCAGACAGAAAGGGGCTCAGCAGTGCTGAAAAACAAGTGTCGGCAATAAATACCAATCACACTGCCACTTCCACCACCCACAAAGATTATTACTTATCGCCTGTATCACTGAAAACCCGAACATACAAATGATGTATTATTTTACTGATCAGGCTTTTTATGGGCCTCCCACTTCTATGCGAACAGATATAAATGCACGAAGTCGCTTATGACAAACTGCTGACAATAAAGGATACGAAAATGTGTTTTACATTAAGGGGCCTCGGTACAGTTTTTGTTGATAAATAAAAAGGTAAAAGTAGGCAAGATCGGGGAATTGCACAATCAGAAATAAAGTCGCATTCCAAAAACCGACGTGGGAAAAAACAAATTGACAATAAGGTACTTATACTAAGGGAACATATCATACGCCGAGTAAGCAGCTTTTTTCCCCAAAAGGCGGCCACTCAGTTACTCGAACTTAACTAGAAATAGGAAAACGTACATAAGATATGCACAAAAATTCCAAGCAAAAACATAAAACTATTAGGACCACACTAGAAACTATAAGGACCACAATAAAAGTATCACCTCGGAACGACCAGTAACAAAATTACTTGCGGGCTTCAATTGCCATGTTAAATCGATTGAAGCCCGCCAGTAATTCTATTTTACTGATCGTTCCTGCGATGCTTCTGTTGTGGTTCTATATGTTTTATGTTTTTGCGTTGAATTTTTGTGCTGTTTGCATCTTATGTACGTTTTTATAGTTTAATTAAACTCGGGTAACTGAATGGCCGCTTATTGGGAAATAGCTACTCACCCGGCTTACGATATGTATTCTGAGTATACATATCTGATTGTCAATTTATTTTTCCCCATCTCTGTTTTTGGAGTGGGAATCTCTTTCTGACTGCTCCCTTTCCTGATTATTGTCTACTTTTACCCTTTCCTATGTATTTGTCTGCACATTTTTGCTATAAATCGAAGCAAAAAGCATGATGTTGATATACCAATGTCTGTTTTGTTTTGTTGATATTGCACTTTGCAAGCTAGCCAACAGCATAGATAATAAAATATATACTACTCAAACTTTGATAAGCATCAACACTTTAGTTTTGATTACAGGACAAACTGGCAATATAACACCCAAAATATTGCTATAAAACTAAAAACCGTTTTTGAATACGCACTCTGGATGCTCAAAACAGCGTTTTAGAAAATGTGTTGTCAAATGTTTAATCACATAATGCAGCGCAAATTTCCATTAAGAAAATGTTCAGGACAATGACAGATGTTTAAAAACGCTGTAAAATCTATACCAATGCCCGTATCTCAAATCGGCTTTCAGTTCCAAACTCGCAGCCTAAAGGGCAACGCTTTAAGCAAAAACAAATTGGTAAAAAGATCGCGTTTTTAAAGACACATTTTGCATTGCATAACACCCTAATGACCTTAAGCAGACTACTGATAAGAAATCACAGGTAATGCAAGGGTGGCTTACAGGTAGGGGCCCATGAAAGGGAACTTAAAAGTCAATACCTGTGAAATATGTATTGTATAACTTTATCTATGATCATCATTTTGGTAATTTAGATGATCTGTCCCTTTGGGTCTAATTCAGAAATAAAGAATATTGAAAATTTAGTGATTTATTTAGTGATTTATTTATTTATTTATTTATCTATTTATTTATTAATTCAACAAAGCATTTTCATTGAATAATTGGCATACATTTGAAAGTCTTGTGTCTAATAGCACTGTTCACAGTTTAGAAGGTTCCTTAATCCAGTTTGTACAGTTTGCTTGTTACATGAATGAATGTAGCATGAATAATTGAAAAGGAAAACTGTCATAAAACCAATTTACATTGCGACGAGGGTTCTCACACGTTTTGACAGATACTAAACAAACACAGACTTAGTGGAAGACAGTGAGTCCATGAAATAATGTTGGTTTGATGAAGGTGTGAAAAACAGATGATCACTTTGTCAATGTAATACACTTTAATGACACTTCATTCATTTCTAGTTAGACCTTTAGAGTGACAAGTCCCTCTGAGATTTATGACACAAAGTGACAAATGTTTGGATATCATTCTAGTGATAAAAAAACCCGGAACCTATAAGTGCAGTGTGACATGACACATTTATTTCTATTTGGAATATGGATATTATTATAATTTATTTCGAAACTTTATTTCAGTTAAATCTTTTTTTAGAAAGTATATCAGCATTCAATGAACTAATGAGAAAATGATCAATGGTCTAGGCCTGCTCTTTCTGACAGAATTTAGGTTATGCTTCAGCATTGGCTCAATTCAGAAAATGAGATGAGTTTAAATGCAAAACTGAAAATCAGAATAGAAACTATAAGAAAATAAAAGAGGTTCTAAAATTTCATTTTACACACTTCTCAATTATATTTTAAGTTCCCTTCAAGTGGCCCCCTCAAGGCAGAGGCCAATGACCCCATAATCACTTAGATAAGATAAGCCTTTGGTGTGCACTATGCCTCCTGGACTGTTTATTAGGGGTCATTAGACCAGGCCACCCCAGGTGAAGAAGCAGCAAACTGTGTCTTTAACCAAAAATCACAGATTCCTGAAATTTTCAAAAAGTGCATTTTTAACACGAAAGTATTGACATTTCGATTATCAGATCAGTTTTGCAATTGAATGAACCAGTAAGATGGGGGTAAATGACAGAATTGGATAGGATAGGCAACAGTGGCTACTTCAATTTCAGGAAGATTCCATCGTTTCTTCAAGTCTGCGAGAACCACTCGCAGACAATGTGAAAAAATATGGAATGTTTGCACAGTGATGGTTCTGCTACATATCTATAGTGAAAGTTTGGGTGTCAGATTACCAGAATGTCCTGTGGACTAAAATAAACTTTTAATGCTAATCAAAGTTTGAGTAGTGTATAAGTGTTTTCAAAGCATATATACTTATTGCTAACGTTTGATTGTATGTAACAAACACGTTTTTGAATTGGCTAATGTCAACGTTTCCTTTCAAACAGAAAGCAAAGTTTCGCCCAGTGAGAGACTATTGGTTATTGGCAGACAAGTGGTACCATGTTTGCAAAATCAACGGTTTCCCACTTTACGCATAAACAATATTATAAATTCATGTAAACATAAGCCTTTGATTGTTGATTATTTTGCAAGAGGGGCTTCGGTTGCCTGTTTTTTAATCAAGTAGGGGAAAGATATTGATTTATATCTATGTTATGGTGTTGAATCTTTGTGGCGTTTGCTCAGCCTTATGTACGTTTTTATATATTAAATTAAGGCCGGGTAACTGAGTGGCCAACTATTTGGAAATAGCTGCTAACTCGGCTTATTTTATGTTGTCTTTGTACTACTACCTGATTTTCAATTTAGTTTTAAATTTTCCACTTCGGTTTTTGAGTATAAGACTCTCGTTCTGATTACGCCGTTTCCAGATCGTTGCTTACCATTACCCTTCCAATTCAGCTGCAACTATAGAAAACATAAATGCTTTGGTTTGGCGAGAATAATCCGGAAATTCAAAGTCGCCTGAAGAACCGTTTGTACCAGGCACATCAAAGCGAAACTTGTTCGGTATCTAAGACGGTTATTTACATGTACAAAAAGTAAAGTCTGGCAGTTAAAGGAAAACACAGTCACTATTCTATTTCCGCATATCATCTTCACGAAACTTCACATGCTTCAAGATAAATGTACACCCGTTTTAGACCTAAATTATGTAATCAGAAACAGACAGAATAAGGTTCGCCATTTTAAAGATCAATTTAGAAACCACAACAAGAAAGCTAACATGCACATACTAAATGCCGACGTTGCGCAAACAATACGGATGTTTCCCCTTACGAAACTTACATAGGTGCTTTAATTTATTCAACTGGGGTCCGAAATGATCGACTAAAGCACGGCCCTGTGATATCTACCTTTCAAACTTCATCAGGATGTTTATCATGATTTATTTGTTTGTTCTTGATGATTCATTGACTAGTTAGAGATTCACCACGAGGACCGAAGAACTAACTAAACCACTGCAGAAGCTGAGGGTGAGGTTATGGCCATGTAAAACCGGTTTAAGCCCGCCAGTAACTTTGTGTTACTGATCTTTCCAAGGCGATACTTCTGTGGTGGTTCTTTTTGATTTATGTCTTGGTGTTTAATTTTCTTTTGTGCTGTTGGCGCCTTATGTATGTTTTCATATTTTTAGTAAAGTTAATGTAACTGAGTGGCCACCTATTGGGAAAATAGCTGCTCATTCGGTTTGCGATATGTTTCATGGTATAAGTACCTGATTGTTACTTTGTTTTTTCCCACCTCGGTTTTTGGAGTGGGAATCTTTTTCTGATTGCGCCTTTTCCTGATCTTTGCCTTCTTGTACCTTTTTGTAACTCGGTCATACTCATAAAATGAACTAGGCGCTGTTGGGCGCTTTCTTATAATAATAAAGACACTACTTTACTTAAAGCAGAATTTGAATAATAACGTCCGATTTGTATCGCACATATGATATTTATCATCATATGCAATGATTTTAACTGTTTCGTGATTTCAAGGGTCATAAAGCCATATAAATATAGCTATGATTTCATTCCGGGAAAATCACTTCAGTATATAAAAGGAGGAGTGGCAAAACAAGCATAGATGTAAATGAAAATTGAGATACATTGTGGTTGTATAAGGAAGTGAAATGCAATGTGAAAAAAAGGATAGCAGTAGTAAAATGGCCGAGACAAAGTGGGTATATGCTTATGGAAATTATACAGAAATTCTTAAATATGAGCTCTGGAAAGCAGCGCGGGATGGGCACAAGGACGCTGTGTTAGACTATCTCGAGAACATTATCAGAAAGAGCTTCGTGGAGGAAATTATCAATCATCAAACAGATGAAGATGGACAAAGTACAACACCCTTGATTATCGCTGCAATGAGAGGACACGAAGAAGTTGTCAAAATTTTATTCGATTTCGGTGCTCAAATTAATCAGAGAGGAACTGTTATTGTTGATGATTATTCACGAGGTGGAGCAACCGCTCTATGGTGCGCGTCATGTTGGGATCACTTCAACATAGTTAAGCTTCTTGTCGAACATGGAGCGGATATAAACCTACCAACATATAGCGGATCCACTTCTCTTATGCCGCCATGCTTAAATGGTAATTTCGAAATTGTACGGTATCTAGTAGAACACGGGGCTAGTGTAAATGTAGTAAACGATAAAAAAGAAACGTGCCCAATGCTCGCAAGCTATGCAAACCAATATAAAATAGTTAAATACCTTATTGAAAAAGGAGCCAGCCCAGAATCTGTTAACATTACAAACTGGGTAAATGGTTATGGAAATTATACAGAAATTCTTAAATACGAGGTATGGAAAGCATCACGGGATGGGCGCAAGGACGTTGTGTTAGACTTTCTCGAGAACATTATCAGAAAGAGCCTCGTGGAGGAAATTATCAATCACCACACAGATGAAGATGGGCAAAGTACAACACCCTTGATTATTGCTGCAATGAGAGGACACGAAGAAGTTGTCAAAATTTTACTCGATGTCGGTGCTCAGATTAATCAGAAAGGAACTGTTATTGTTGGCGATTATTCGCGAGGTGGAGCAACCGCTCTATGGTGTGCATCATGTAGGGATCACTACAGCATAGTTAAGCTTCTTGTCGAAAATGGTGCGGACATAAACCTACCAACAGGTGACGGGTCCACTCCTCTAAGACCGCCGTGCTTTAATGGCAATCTCGAAATCGTGCAGTATCTAATAGAACACGGAGCTAATGTAAATGCAGTAAACGATAATAAAGAAACGTGCTTAATGATCGCTAGCTATAAAGGCCAGCATAATATAGTTCCGTACCTTCTTGAAAAAGGAGCCAGTCCAGAATATGTAAACATCTTTGGAACAACAGCTCTTCACGAATCTGCAGAATCTGGACATTTAACAATATCAAAATTGCTGGCAGAAACTGGCGTAACAATATCTATACAAGACAATTACGGAATTACACCATTGATGAAGGCTGCGATGAATCAGGAATGTAGAGTTGTTGAATACATTTCGTCACTACCAGAATGTCAAAAGAAAGATCAAATCGATGCGCTGGACCTTTTAGGCACTTCATTTCTATTTTGTCCACCGACTGACATATATAAGGCATATGACTTGTTTAAGAAAGCTATACATGCCAGGCAAAAATATAAATATGAAATAAGTCAAGATCTAACTGCTTCTCTGGTGACAAACATAACCGATACAACAGAAAGTCAAACATTGAATGATTTAGCAGAAATCAAGAATGACCACCTTTATATGTACACAGAAGCATTGGCAAAGCTCGAAAGAATTCTAGGTCTGACAAATCCTGAAGTTATTTACCCAATGATTTATACAGGGGAGCTGTTTGCACACAGAGGATTTCTAGAAAAGTGTGTGAAGCTGTGGCTTTTATCACTTCGTATGTCCCAATGTGCAGATATACCCTTTGATTATGCCGAATATTTTCCAGAAATGTTTGTTCAAATGTTTTATGATAGAAGAAACATAAGTTTCTCATACTTGTTGGAAGTGTTTGAAGGCATTGTTTCAGAATTAGCCTTAGAGGAGAGGCGCTTGCAAGAAGACACCGAAAACACTGAACATAGAAGGATTTATGACAAAGGTATCTTAGTGTGTTTATACATGGTTGGTATTATGCTTTTATGTAAACCTACGACAAAAGAAAAACACCAGCTGTACCGAGCAGTCTATAACTTCATACGATTGGATCCCAGGTTGAAGAGCGGGGCAACCCCATTGCATATGTGTTGTGATAGGGGTACAAATGATGAAACTATAGACGTGAAAAACGTTATACTATTTCCAAATACACTAATATTCAAAGCGTTACTGAAGTGTGGGGCCGATGCAAATGCTCAGGACAAAAATAAACAAACGCCTCTTCATGTTATCGCGAAAACTGGTAAACAAACATCTGATGTCCTAATTCGTAAAATAAGTGAGAAATTAATCCAGCATGGTGCTCATACGGATGCGTGTACCAAATCTGGTGCAAGTGTAGTCGATGTTGCTACATGTGGCACTGTAACGGACATTGTGAAAAACCATATGGAGCTTAAGCTAAGTTGTATTGCGGCTAGAGCGGTCATGAGACATAAAATTTCGTACCAGGGTGTTATACCATCATCTCTTCTACGCTTTGTTAAATTACATTAACATATTGTTAAAATGCCAGATATCAGAGATGTACAAACAGTAGCAAACAAGAACTGTTAGACAAAGTAAATAACACCAGTGAACTTTTCAGTACTACACCAACGAAAACTTTGTTATACGATAATACGACGGTACTACGATAATATGACGGTGCCTCTCTAGACCATTGAGAGTTCTCTATGATACATCACGACGATACAAATAAACAATGCCCAAGAACTGTCACAAGCATTGACTAACACATTGCTACATGTATGTGTTACAAAGTAATTATTATTGAGTATTGCAATTCAAGTATGTTAATAAGCGAAACGTGAACAATAACGTATAATTTCATTTTTTTGTACTTTTGTTTAGTATCCCACAACGTTAAATAACCCCTAGTAATTTACCATATTCTTGGTGGTCAAAGGCAGTGAATCTGTTGTGGTCCCTACTGTTTCTCGTTTAATGTCAGGTTCAATATGTGTGCACAGATCATACCGATATTTGGTTCAATTCAAGTAATCATCAGTGAGTGTACACATTTATGGTATAGGGATACAGCTTGGGGCCAAATATAATATCTGACTCCATTTGGACTAGGGAGCGCAGTGGCGTCGGTGGAGCGTCGGACACCGAATCGAGAGGTCCTGGGTTCGATCCACAGAAGCGACACCGCGCTGTGTCTTTGAGAAAGACACATTAACTCCCTACAGTACTGGTTAAACCCAGGAAGCGTTGTCTCCGTCCCGACATGACTGAAAAATTGTTGACTGGGACGTTTAGCCAAATATCGACTATCACGTTGAAAGATACAAAACTACAGTAATTCTCTTTGGTTCCATGTTGCCAAATCTATAAGGTCACTGAAGAGGCTGAAGTAGCCGAAACCGCGGTATGGCCCAGGCCCTTTTAATTAATATGTTCACTGCTCTAAAAGGATCTCAGTTTTATTTTTATTTCTCACTGTATTGTATCTTGACTATTTGTCAGATTAGTCTTTTTAAACATAAACGCAATGTAGAACAATGCAGTGACTAGAAATTGGCACGGTCGTTGAAAAACACCCTCTCTTGAAAGAGAGAGAGAAAGAGAGAGAGCACATGTTACTTATAATACAAAAAGGAAATAAAAACCGGGCTCGAGGATTGTTTTCATTTGGTCATACATTGAGGAAATACTTGTACTTATATTGTCATTATTTAAAACAATGCATGAGTAATTTAAACTGGCCGACTTAAGTTCAAATGATTGTCCTTTGAAATAAAATCAGTCATTTGTGAAATGACCAGTCCTAAAGTGTGATCTGGGAGTGTGTGTTTTATAACGTTAAATGGCAAAATGCTCCAAATAAGTTTTAAAACATTTCTATTCATTCATGTTAATTTTCTGCTAATTTTGGCAAATAATTCTGGATTTCGAAAACTTGCAATTTATCCTGAAAGCATAACAGACGAAAATCAGATACATTTTGTGGGCTATTATAAATACAGTGTATATATAAGAGACAATGATAAAGTCTACAAACTGAAGAAATCAGACTTAAGCGTTGTCAAAGCTGCGAAAATATGCACTTCGTCATGCGGCCATAACAGTATTGTGGTTTTAAATAAAAACGAAAATGCCATTATTGTTTGTGAAGGCAATAAAAACAGTTTGTGTTCCTCATGGGATATAAATGATCTGAAACCTCTGACCAATGATAACAAGACCTCAGCGTCATTGACAGTGTCTTCGTTGTCTAGTCGACCAGTAGTTAGCTTAGCTAGTGAAAATGGTAGCACATATGTTGCGATAACCTACGGACCTGGTATCCAACCAGATCATTTTGGTGGAGCGTACACTTTCCATGAGACGTACAAGTCCGTTATATCAAGAATACAATCAGAGACAGGGGCACTGACCATTGACAAGTCCCTGCCTTTTAGACTGCCTTTAAATGTTCTGTTGGATGACTACTTGATTTTCTTTAAAGGTGCTTTTCAAGATGCAGATCATGTGTACTTCGTAACCAACCAGAACTATAAAGTCGGGGATAAGAACTATACATCAAAATTAATTTCGATTTGCAAGAATGATCCATACTTTTATTCTTACACAGATATTGTCTTGGGATGCGAACGCAAAGGTAAACGTTTCAATTTGATTCAAGATATGCAGATTTTTCAATCCACCCAAGCACTTCGACAAGACCTTAATCTGACGTCAGATAGTGCCGAGGTAATAGCAGGAATCTTCGCCTCCGGGAATGACCCTGATCACCCAACACAGCCGACAGCAATATGTTTATATAGCATGAAAGATATAAATAACAAACTACAGCAGGCCAGAGAAAACTATGTGGCTTGCCCTGGTACTAGACTTACCGACGAAGAAAGATACTTGGATAACAATGTGAGAGACGGGTGCCTGAATGGGACACTAAACAATGTAAGTCTGGTTAAAATGACTAGAAGCTATCATAAATGAGCCTTTGCGTGAGAAAACCAACAATTTGTTGTTCCGACCAGGTCCGACACAAACCGGCCTGTACAGTCACAGAAGCAGGCTAAATTTTTGAAAGTTTGGATTTAAGAAGAAGAGGAATTGTACTACCTGTGTAGCGAAAACAAAGGTGCTGATCAGCTTCGCGGTTACCGCGAAGCTGGTCTGCGCCTTTGTTTTCGCATATGCAAATTGTTGGTTTTCTTATGCGGCGGCTCATTAATGTGTCTTTTGGTACAATAACACAACCAATTACACTGTTCGAGCGCTTCCTGACCATGGCAACTTGCGAGATCCTTAAATGGTGAAAAGCGTCGTTCGAGGTACCGAGCGATGAAAAAGTTCTTCTACTGTAAACTTTGGTATGATGTGTTGTAAAATATGAAAACTGATGAGGAATTTGAAAAATGTTTTGACATCAACACACACTCTCGTTAAAAAAACAACTCGATATCCAATTAGCAATGAGTTCTAATGCGACAGAAAACAAAAGCATCGCATTGCCATATCTTCATCTTTATTTGCTTTTTCAGGTTTCGAATTCAGCAAAGTTGATTGGAGAATGTGAAGTAACCTTACCACTTTTATCCTACGTCATTGGCGATGTTCTTCTTTCCACATCAGCAATTTTCGAAATGGCAACAGGAACACACAGACTGGTAAAACTAAGCATAGGAATCGTAATAGATTCCATAACGGGAGGAGAGACTACACTAGTTTATGCTGGAACCGCTGATGGCAAAGTCTTTGTCGTGAGTGTATACACTAAAAGACTTCGTATAAAAAATTCAAATGAACGAAGCATCTAGAGTTATTAAAATGATAAAGCAAATACTTAAGAACATAAAACGGTAAAAGTGAGCAATGATCAGAGAATGGGTGCAATCAGAAAAAATTCCCACTCCAAAAAGCCGAGGTGGGGAAAAACTAAATAGACATTGAGGTACTAATATAAAGATGGTATTTCTCTATGGAACCTAATACGGCGAAACCAAATTTAAAAACGGACAATGAATAAGAGCACATCAGTGCATAATACTTACAAAACACTGAGTGGCGCAGTGAACTTGTAATACTCGCAAATGAAGGTGTTTCTTGATAAAACTAAAATGTTTAATACCAAGCTCTCTTTGTAAATCTCGAAATCTGATGTATATACTTGTATTTAAGTGTCTCTAAGTAATGTAAATTCGATTAAAACTTCAGTTTTCTTTCTTCGTCAGATGAATCTTAAAAATGCTTCATTCGTCCACGCATTTGACGAAATAGTTGTTGACGCCGATCATACTATCGATGCCTTACATGTTGATGATGGACAGAACATGTACGCTTTGAGCGACAGACAGGTATGTATTGTACATTAAAGCCACTGGAGTATCAGTTACAGTTTAATTATAACTTGCTACCATTTCACACATTATGAAAAGTAAACTAAACACTATGAATTGACCTCGACGGTTAGTAAATTCGCTGCCAATTTCTGTCACGCTCTATCAGTCATTTTACAGAGGATATTTATTTTGTTAAATTCATTCAGAATCAAGAAAGTGAATTTCACACATTTCATATATTGATGCAATCCGACCGTCTGAATCAGTCATTTTACAGAGGATATTTATTTTGTTAAATTCATTCAGAATCCAGGGCCCAGTTGTTCAAAATTAACGACGTCGTTAGTTAACGTTTCGTTAAAATTTCAAACATTAATATTACAAATACACTGTTATTTTTTGTTGAAAAAATGTGAGAATCCTTTGCACTGCAAAGGATTCTCACATTTTTTCAACAAAAAATAACAGTGTATTTGTTACTTTAGCTGATATTTGCTTAACAAATTTATGTCTTAACGATATCGTTAAGTTAACGATGCTTTGAACAACTGGGTCCTGGACGTGAATTTCACATAATTTATATATTGATGCAATCTGACCGTCTGAAGTTTCTTTTAAATCATTCAAGTGAATGCCTGTAATTTCAGGTTGTCAAATACGAACCGTTTAAATGTAGTATGTACAAGAGTTGTGACGATGTCATAAGGTCCTACAATCCTTTCTGTGGTTGGTGTGTTTATCAGAGCAGGTTGGCTTTAAATGTTTCTTTTAGTATCGCGCTGCTGCATCTTGATTGTTTTAAAGTTAGACTGTGTTACAAAAAGTTTGACACTAGCGACTCTGCTCCTTTTATCATGTTTTGAGATCTCAATGTCTTCTGTCAGTTTCACGAACTCTTTACTGATGACGTAATGCTAGTTATCTCGTTGAAAAATAAAATATAAAAGTTTGATCCTTTGGAAGCAGTAAAACGTTCAAAGGAAGGTAATTGGGCCAGATTGCGCAATTTCGGGTACTGAACCTCGTCAGTGACCCTTTATAAACTAGCGACGATAGCCAGACAAATATACTACGATTTCAAAAATTTTACACAAGTGTTGTCTAAATCAAAGACACATGCCTAAACGGGGTCTAAAATTGAAAAAAAAAATCTTTAGAAGATGGCTCTAAAAGCCATAAGAAAAAAAAGCCAGAAGAAGCCTGTTCGGCCAAAGAATTATGTGGGCTGTAGAAAGTCTTTAATGATGCCTAAATAGTGTGTTTGTATTCGTCCAATAAGTCTCATGAGAAGACTTTCTTTCGCACCTATAGACATGACAGACATTCATTTAACGTTAATACAACTGTCTGTGCAAGTTGTGTTGCTGTGTGTATGTATGCTTTGTATTCATGTGTAAAGTACAGTACCTCTGTATCTGGGTTCTTTCCTTAATTCTTGATTTTCGCTTACATTTCTCGAGAGAGCTGTTAAAACAACTTAAAACAGTATATATCACATCACTTCACATCACATTTCATCACACAATTTTATTTTAAAAGATGGACTTATCGCAACGACGATGTTGTACAGAAGCACATTCCCTTTGCACAAAATTATGCAGAGTTACATTTTATATTATAGATTTGATTGTGACAGTGCTGATCAAGTCAAGAATATTTTCAGATCAATGGCGGCTGGTAGGCTTCTTTGCAAGATAACTCAGAAGTTTAGCGCAAGGACTATGTTGTACAGAAATATACTTCTTTTTTAACAAAATTATGCCGTTTCATTTAAATATTATAAATTTGATTGTCACAGTGCGTATAAGGTCAAGAATATTTTCAGATCCGTGGCGGCGAGTGGGCTTGATTGCAAGAATATCCAGAAGCCAAATCATTGGATTCCACACAATGGAAAGTGTCCGGAGCTTGTTTTGACCACAGGGAACTTTGAAGTCGGCGTGCAAAACAAGGTGAACTGTTTTATTGTCATTGAGAATAATAACGATACTTATGACAACAACTTTTTCTAGTTTCTCACGTTCTTCCTCAATGATTTATCGATGTAGCTTAGATGTAACTTCTGAAGCAGCTAAGCTGGTACTACTGTTTATTGGATTCATGACCCTTGGTGGAGCAATATGGTCAAGACGTCAAAGGACTGTCATAATGAGGTGATTATCATTGCTCTTTAGTAGGTAATCAATAGGCTCTGCAGGATAATACACGTATATATGTGGTTTCACTGTTTATTGGTGTTATGGTCCTAGATTACCTGTGCAGTAAAATTGCATCCCTCCTTTGAAATAGGTATGAACAATCCTTTTCGGTGGCCCCACAATTTAATGTATATAGTCCAGCTTATTTCCTTCTGTTAGCTGGTGCAACTGACGGTTACCGTGTATTATATACAGCTTAACATATTTTGTTTCAATTAAACATTACATTAACATTTTATGAGAATCTTTGATTTCAGATATTCTTTTTGATCCAAAACTGTCCCGAACCACTTCATGGTGACGAATATTATTGCGAGTTTAAGAATATTGAAACATCAGAAAATTACTTTTTCGCTGCTAAAAGAGAAGAAAACGGAGCATTTACCTGCACAACGCCAACTGTTTCACGTAAGACAACATCTAGTATATCAATAACATATCATTGTATATATCGTGGCAGAATGGTATCCAACATATTAAGTACAAGCTATTCATTTCATTTGAATATGGGATCCAAACTCTCAGTTTCACTACTGGGAATCACGTGGTATTTGTTTACATACAGACCGATAAATGAGCGGTGACATACACTGCAATTGAAACGAAGTTGAGGTTAGATTTTCGGGTTTTCTCCTACAGCGTTTGTTCTACTGACTAATAGATAGGTGCAGTCCATGCAGAAATGAAACATTTATTGAAAGAAAGTAACATAAGACATCCCAGTTATTTCGTTTTTGCAAACACTTCAATGTTACTGTTTTGGAAGTACTATACAATCACGGGACGGAAGTGTTTGCGAAAACGAAATAACCTGGATTCCTTATGTTACTTTCATTCAATAAATGCTCAATTTCTGCATTGACTGCACCTATCTATCAGTCAATTGAGTAAACGTTATAGGAGAAAACTCAAATTTCTCATCTCAACTTTTGACAGAATTTATGGTGCGTCACCCGAGCATATATCGATTTGTTTGAAAACAATACCACGTGTTTCTCAGCTGTGAGTTTATCGATAGCTCGTAGTTTACCATTTCTGCTTATGTCTGGCTTAATTGGCCTCTCATTTATTGTCGTTCATGGTTTAACGACGAGGAAGTGCATGAATATTTTCTTTGTTACTGAATACGTATCAGACTCATCCTGGTGATTCTTGAAATCAATCCGGAAACGAAATACAGTATATACTGTAGACAATTAAGAGTTTTTAAAGTTTGACACAAGACATTTTTACAGTGTCAAATCATATTCCAAATGTTGCCAGTTATGTATTTAGAATGCCAAATATATTTTTCTATTTATTATTTTTTCATCTGTAAGCAAGAATTTATTTTTACGCACAACTTCATTGGCTACCTTTTCCTTTTTATATAGTATACCTCTGCTTACACAGTTTTAGAATGATTGCAAATATTGTTCTACTTTTAAACATTTTTTCACTTGTAGAACACTCCTCGGCCACTTTAAAGTTGTTGGTTTCTACCACGACAATCTCCAGTCAATCACGGTATAATGTGACACTTGCTGAGAGTCCCATCTTGTTCTACGACTGTAAAACATACACAAGGTAATGTCAATGATTAATATCAGATTGTTGATTCCTTACATTTAGATTTGTGGATGTTGTCCATATTGTTTTAATTTGAATGTTGCACATAACATATTGATTTTAGCATTTTTAAGCACTCTACCTTCGGTACGTTCCGTAACATGAACAACATGTGCATTTTTTTAAGCATTATCATGTCTAAACCTTTTATGGCATTTCTACGCACATTAAGCATAAAATCAGTTAATAAATCAAATGCAAAATATCAATCCGAAAGATAATTTAGGTGTACCATAGTCTGCATTCAAAAGCAAAGACAATTTTCGATTCAGATGCAACAAATGCACCGAGAACAAGCAGCGACATTGCCAGTGGTTCCTAAAAGATGGGCGTTGTCGAAGACATGGAAACTTCGATATCTCAGTTACCGACAGAATAACAAAGGTAACCAATGATACAGAAGCGGTTTTGTCTAATAATTGTTTCAGCAGGTGTCGACCTTACAGTAGCACGTGTAATGTTTCTGTTTTTAAATCTTGCATACCTGATCATTCTTTCTATTCCAAATGATCAAAGTTGTTCACATAAGGGGAATTGTATCAGAGAAATCGTTCCTAAACTATCTCGGGCCTGTTTGTTTAGCTCTTGTATGTGAACACGAAAATTCTCTATCACATTTGAAGTTTTTTGTCTACATCCACAACCCGTTAAGTGATCTTAAAGACATTATACCTGCTTGCTTTTCAGCCATCCGAGTGTCCAAGGTTGGTACGAATGTTGTCACAGCCCGCTTACTTTCACATCGGTGAGCATGTTGAGTTGCAAATAGAAGCTAAAAATTTGCATGAGGTATGTCGTTGATTTATGTATGAGGTTTGGTACTGAGTTTTGTTGAGACAGATAAAGAAGTAACCAATTACAATGAGACCAAGATCTTGCTGATAATTTTTACTTGTAAAAATATTCTGTCTATGAAGTGCATTATGTAATCAACAACTTTAGAACTACTCATTTGCCTCAAAGTTAAACAAAGTACTTATAAATATTTTTGTTTGTTTGTTTGTATTGAGGCTCAACGTCCCAGTCAACAATTTTTCAGTCATGTCGGGACGGAGCAAACTCTTCCTGGGTTTGACCAGTACTGTAGGGAGTTAATGTGTCTTGCTCAAGGACACAACACGGTGACGCCTGTGGGGATCGAACCCAGGACCTCTCGATTCGGAGTCCGACGCTCTACCACTACGCCACCGCGCTCCCTAATAAATATTTTATATAAACTTGAAATGAGTTGTATACTATTTATTAAATTGGCCCTGTTTGTGAAAATCGGCTCGAAATTAGCACAGTTTGTGGGACAGGCCCGGTTTGTAAGTACTACGTATTTTTCTGTTTCAGTCTGTGGAGTTGGAATGTTGTATAGCGGAGACTCAGTGTTCACCAGCAGCTATTGTCAACCAGACTCTGATGCATTGTGGTCTACAGGTAAGTTTAGATTTATCGGTTTCGGCCTCTTCAGTGTTTAACTTTAATTCGTATACGTAGGGTTAGTTTTCAGATATTATTCTTTTGCTGATTTAGACCCTTTGTATCGGTCTACACTTGGAATACTGTTCAATATGTTTCTCACACATCATTATTTTCGCTGATGGTTTCAAAGCACCGTTGGTCATACCTATGTCTTTTCTAATGTTTCAATACATTTAAGCTTATTTCTTTTCTTTGGCAGCATACATACATAAGTATTTAATGTTATGTTCAAACCGTTTATTACAGATCATTGATCCAGGAAGATCTCTGGTGACATTTCCACTTCAAGTGAAATATGCAGATGAATACCTTGATGGAACAGAAAAAATGAATGGTGAGCGATTGTACTAATCAATGAATCGTTTGAATAATCAGAAAATATTTGATTTTCTTATGCCGGTCTCAACCCTACCATAGATTTTTACTTTTTTGTCCAGATGAACAATATCCAATTCTTGGAATAAATCAATACTAAGCTCCAACTGACGAACCTTATCTTGATTCCAGATACTGACGAACCTTATCTTGATTCCTTGATTTAGACAGATTATGTCAATTTTTGAAAACATTTTTTTTGTCATTTTTGCTTGAGTTTACTTTCATTTCAGTGACAATGTACGACTGCAAGGGTCTTGTTGATGACTGTAGTCAGTGTAAAGTCCTCGACAAGTCCAAGTTTCAGTGTGACTGGTGCTCGCCTGGATTCTGTGAATTTGTTGGGTCTTCAAGCTGTATATTTTTAGAGATTTGCCCTCCTCCGACTTTCACCAAGGTAAGCCTTTTCCTGGAAATTAAGGTTGATAGATATCTATCTATCTATCTATCTATCTATCGACATCCTCCTTTTTGAGTGTTATGCAAAATGAGTGTACGAGTAAGAGAATAAAACTAAAATAAAATAGTGAGACTTTAAAACTGAAAATCATATTGAGATTTAAAACAATGACAATCAGGAATGGAATGAAAATGAAAATGACGAAAATAACCAACCAGCCTCGAGGTTTTATTGTCAGTTAGACAACAAATAGATTTTCAAGTTAACGGACCCGTAACGTTTTATCGAGGAAGTTGGGACAATGATTTAAACCTATTACAAAAACAAAATGATATTAAACTTACTGTTTGTTACTTCCTTATTGTTTGAAACTTCATTTCATGGTATGTATGTTTATGGTGATTAAGATGAATTGCATTGCCTATTTTTACTTATTATATGTTAATAGAAAAATACACTAAAATATTTTCCGACCTATCGAACCTACCATATCCCGTTTCTGGCACGTTTGAGTAGCGGAAATTTTCAAAGGTATACATTTATCTTGTTTGTCACGGCAATAGTCATTATATTGTCTAGGTATCTCCATCGACGGCTCCAGTTGAAGGAGGCACATTGGTAACACTTACTGGGAACAACATGGGAACTTCACCAGAAAGCATCTCTGCAATCTCATTGGCTGGAATTCCTTGTCATATGATCAGAGAGGAATACGTAGTGTCTAATAAGTATGTGCTGCATTTTACTGAAACAAAACAGAAAAAATACACGTCATAATAAAATGTTATGATAAAGGCTACTCCTTGAAAATATAGCATACTATGATGGCATGTAAGTGCGATCTAAATAACGAGATGAGTACTTTAACACGTGAAAGTTAGTCTAAGTTGACTTATAACGTCTTGTTCTCATACTTACTGTCTAGTCTTCCGGTATGCTAGTGGACATTACTGTTCTCCTAAGTATCACCTTGCTAATAAGATAGTACTTAGCTCGTCAGTCGACTGAAGGTGAATGGTATGCCGAGACAGTATAAAACATCCATCCTTAGTCGACATAGAACTTTAACTGATGAGTTACTATACCTATAAACAAGGACGCGCTTCAAGTGCATTCACATCCAATAGCAGAGCAAATTACATGTCGACTTAGAAACTGAAGCTGACGGTTGCTATATCCTTGTGTGAATGACTAGTTAGAGATTCACCACGAGGACCGAAGAACTAACTAAATGTTATGAACCACTGCAGAAGCTGAGGGTGAGGTTAGGTACCTGTAAAACCGGTTTAAGCCCGCCAGTAACTTTGTGTTACTGATCGTTCCAAGTCGATACTTCTGTGGTGGTTCTTTTAGTTTTATGTCTTGGTGTTTAAAATTTTTTGTGCTGTTGACGCTTTATGTATGTTTTCATATTTTTAGTTAAGGTAACTGAGTGGCCACCTATTGGGAAAATAGCTGCTCATTCGGCTTACGATATGTTTCATGGTATAAGTACCTGATTGTTAGTTGTTTTTTTTTCCCACCTCGGTTTTTGGAGTGGGAATCTTTTTCTGACTGCGCCTTTTCCTGATCTTTGCCTACTTGTACCTACTTATATACACCATAGCGTCCAGCGATTGAAAAGAGCAGAATTAGTACCATTTTGTCTGTTCATGAGATAAAAACCAAAAAGAATTTACCTTAATTCGTGATATAAATTTATAAATTCAATACAAATATCTTTGATCCGATTATAGATTCATTATTATTTGTATTAATCATCTCTGTCTGGTGTTTTTCCCACTTTACATTAACATATTTGTAGAGTTGTGTGTGAAGCAGGTAAAGCAGATGACATTACCAATGGACCAGTCAAGTTAACGGTTGGCAGTGTCACATCATCCGGACTTGTATTCTTTTATAAGGTCAGAATTTGCCCTTTTCATTGAATATAGTCTATTTTATGTATTTTTTTGTGATAATGTATCTGATCATTTACATGAAAAGTAATTTGTATTTACAGATTTTACGTTATAGTCATGTTGCTTAGTATTATATAAGGTATTCATTCACATAGATGGCATACTTGTAATCAAACAACATTTACATACAATTTAATAGGGTTAGAATGGAAGCTTGAATATTATTTGATTCATTTCCATGGACTGATTATCGTATTTGCTCTTTCCTGGCTAGACTCATGTAGGATATAAAATTAAAACTGAGATACTTTAAGAGCAGTGAACATATTGATGAGAAACGGAATGGGCCATACCGCGGTTTCGGCTACTCAAGCCTCTTCAGTGACCCTATAGATTTGCCAACATGGAGCCAAAGAAAATTACTGTAATTTTGAATCTTTCAACTAGGTAGTCGATACAAGACTAGTATAATCAAAATGCGACCAAAATAGTTTATATTAAAAGTTGTTTAGAAAATGAATCTAAACCTATAATAATTTTCTGATTTCTCAGAATAACTTTGCTGATCTCAAAGCCTCAAAGGACCAAATGGAACTATGGATGATACTGACTACACATGGTCTTTAAAACATATCTGTATACAAAGATAGGAAGCGTGTTTACAGAGTAGACTAATTTTAGTTCAAGCTGATCAAACATTCCATCTTAAAGATGTTCCTAGACCATTTCGAATGTTTCAGAATCCAAGTATCACAAGAATGACGCCCTCATCCGGACCACAAGCTGGTGGTACATTGGTAACTATGTTTGGACACAACCTGGCCATCGGGAACCAGAACATAACTGTTTGTTTTAAAACTAATACCGAGTCTCAACCCTTTGTGATAGCTTCAGTTGTCAAAGAAAGGGTGTTAGAGGATCAAATTGTAGCCGCAACTCCTCCATCACATGGTGCTAGTGAACTGAGAGGAGTAGAAATCGTTATTGATGGAAGCACACACAGAGAGATGGTGGCAGAGTTTAAGTATCTTCTAGATCCGATTATCGACACTATTCATCCGTCTAAAAGTATTGTCAGGTAAGTCAAAGGTTATCTCCAAATTTATATTGTAAAAAGTATAAGTTAAATATATTATTCATGTTTGGTGTAGTTTTATTCATGAGTGACCATCAATAATTAGACCACAAGTTTTGAATATCCACGGATAGTTTAGCAATTGTTTCATCAATTTTGTCATCAGTAAGCTGATCAGAGTAAGAAAAAAGCCATATATAATGGACAAAATAAAGTTAGAGATCAAACTTTAAACAATTTCTAGAAAATTTTGAACTGCTGGTAAAATGAAACATTTCTATCATCCAACTATTTTTGTAAGCTTTGTACACTTCAGGATCGAAACAATAGTCTTTGCTTTCAACAATACCAGGCGTTAAGCCAGACTACCCTTAAAATGAAATCGGTATGGAATTCTCATAGAGAATTGATGATGTGTAAGTTTGTTCGTGCGAACCTTTTAAAATGGCAAGAAATTTCCAATCTTTTTTGGCTGGCGATTGTTGTGCGAACCTTTTAAAATGGCAAGAAATTTCCAATCCTGTTTTGGCTGGCGATTATACTTGATGACTGTTGTGCAAATTCGCAAAGTTTCCATGAATTGGCAAACTTGAATTTTTGTGGAATCAGTTTTTATGGACTTTTTACCACTTTGGTTTTTAGGGTAGTCTGGTTTAAAGAACAGCTGTGCATTAGTCAGATGATGCACAGATAAAAAATTGTGGCATATGAAAGTGCGATAAAACTGTTAATTCACCATATACATGTAAACGAAAAATTGATTAATTATCGAATGACCCAAAAATGCACCTTTAAAAGTTTGATCCCTAACTTTTTGACTAGTAAACGCTAACTACATGTCGTTCAAGCTACATAATCTACAAACATTCAGTCGATCTTTCTATCACATTATTAATCAACGGACGTTTCTACTGCCGGTACAAATGAATGGAGTAGACGGAACTTTGTTCCTAAATTCGGACACAAATGTTTTTTTTTCTAGATACTCTGTCATTGTTGTTGCGTGTATCTATTTCTTTATTGTAATTCCTACTGTAGTGGTGGAGTTAGACAAACTGTGTATGGACGAAGGCTCAAAAATACCAACAGAGCACGTATCAGTGTGACATACAGAGGCCCAAATAAGGTAATGCACGTCTCCTAATACCTAAATGCAGAGATGTGTTATTATATAAATACATTGTTTTTAGTATCATTTGTATTTTTCAAATAGTCATAATTACGTATAAAATTGATGCATGATTTTCTTTCACGTATACAATCTTATCATTTGTTCATTTGATCAATGCAGAAAAATGAAGAAACACTTACCATGAATAAGAAGGTATATGTCCACGAAGCATAAAATAGAAATTGAAAAATGGAAATTTATAGAACATTAAATAGTTAGAGAAAACTTATACATATATATATCAAACGCTGTGTAATTTTGGATAGATACCGGCGAAGCAAAATATCTAATTTATCTTATGAAATTCCAAAATGTGTATACGTTTATTTCCAGATTTTCATAAAATATCGTGACTGTGTTTCGTTGAGCGATAAACAAATTGTTTGCAAGACACCAAGTCTAGATATAACAGAAATGACACATGCACAAATAGAAACAAGGGGTGCTATAGTTTTAGATGGGGTGAAACAGACGTTTGTACTGCATTACTTCATGGACCCTGAGATTGGGCCAGCAGATGCTGTTAATTCTTCGACAATATTGGACGTCGTGAATGGACATCTTTTCATTGAGGTATGCAATTTAAAGAATAGCTTCACTAGCAATTCGTTGTTTTATTAGCTGCCAGGAATCTTTGATGTTTGCATTTGCTTTATATCAGTCTGTAATTACTTTAAAAAATACTACTGTACAAGCTAAATTCAAATTTGAATTATACACACACCAAAACGACGTCGTCCGACTGGTACGACTGGTGAAATTATTTTCTTGAAATTAAAAATGGCTTCTTTCCTCAAGCTCCCGGTGTTGTCTAATACTGTCCTGTCAAGCTCACGGTGTTGTCTAATATTGTCCTGTCCTTTCCAACCAAGTGGTTAGGTTGTGATCTTTTGATATTTAATAGTGTCAACTGTTGGAATTTCTTGGAGTAAAATTCAACTCATTACCTCCAATGGATTTAACGTCAACTTGTCCACGTAATTTCACAACATACTTTTTGTCTGGATTCACGTACTATATCTATAAAAACTTACATTTACAAAAGTCATCTAACGTTACACTGACATGTTCATGAATATTTCATCCGGAATATATACTTAACATTCTTTTGTTTTTTGCAGGGTCGACACCTGTCCTTAGCAGCCACACATTCCGACGTAAAGATAACTGTCGGGCATTTCCCTTGTCATGTTGTCAACTTGAATGACACACTGATCAAATGCTTTTTGCCCAAAGACCACAAAGTTACAGGTGTATCTCCTGGACTTCAATGGCCTGTAAATGTAAGAGCCTATTTAACTCAGAAGCATACTTGTGAATGTTCAGTTAATATTGTTATGAGTTTGGTCTCTTAAATGATTTCATTAGCTGCATAAAAATGCAGACCATAGTCTCCCAAAACCAAAAATAGGAAACTCCTGAAGCTGCAATGCATACTAAAATTAAAGTAACCTCTGTTAATTCAACATATTTTAAGATTCTTCTTCATGAATTCATGGTAGAGACTGGCTCATTTCCAAACATACTTAAGCACTACCACTGCCGAAACATTTAGGTCCTTTATGATGCTGTAGATTGTATTTATCCAAATAATTTGTGACAACATTGAAAATAATATCAAACTTTTTAACATTCTTGTGTGTGTTTACTTTATATCAATAGGTAACGATAGGAGATTTTCAGAAAGTAGTTGGGTATATTTACCAAGACCAAATGGGTTCTACGACCTTGGACTCGGGTTCTAGCATTGCGACTATAGCAGTATTGTCCTCGTTTATTGCTGTACTGGGATTGATTGTTCTCGTAGTGGTGGTATGGCGTCTGAAGCTGTGCGTCAAGAAAAACAAAACAAAGTAATTCTACCTGACCCGATAAATGATTCCATACTACACAACATGTTTTGATGTTTTTTATTTCCCCGTTTGCTGTGTTACCTTAAAATTAAATGATTTCCATGGAAAGCTAGAAGCCTTTTACACTTAACTTTTGGCACATCATATAAAGAGTTGTAGTGATATTCTGTATATGAAAGAAACTGAACTATTTGATACACCAAACACTTAGGCCAGAATATTCATGTACTATATTTTGTTCATTTAATTCAAAGAAATGTTACTATACTACTTTACGAAGTTCGAAAAGATTTTTCACATCAGCTAATACTGACTTACTGAAATAATGAACCTCCATGATTATTGCAGACTCCGTTATTTGACAATGGTTGACATGGGAGGCAATAGCACGCCTATATTACCATCAGGAGAGAGGAGACAATCTAATACCAATGACTACGAGGTAATTAATGACCTACTGGACAACGCCTGCTGCGCGTAAGTAAGATGGGGTTGGGGTATATTCGTGATAAGTTTGGCGTTTTTTTTTTTATTTTTCATTTATTATTATCATTATTATTGTTATTATTATTATTATTATTATTATTATTATTATTTATTCTAGTATCAAGTTTATCTTTCCATTACCTGTAAATATCTTAAAGGCATCATGTAAAAATCTGACCTTTTAATATTAGTCAGCGACATGATTAAGAATTAGTCAGCGACATAATAAAATTATAGAATTAAACATTGGGTTAGAAAACGCGAAATGGATGATTTCTTATAGTAAGTAAGTAAGTAAGTAAGTAAGTAAGTAAGTAAGTTCTTTATTTAAAGAGGGTGACCCAATCGGTAAGAACCAATCTTCCTTGGGGCCCTCTATAACAAGTTAACATATTTACAACAACATATTAACATACTGGGTGAAAATGTTAAGAAATACATTAATAAAAGTAAGTTAGGTAATTGCAGAGGCATGTTTACGATGAGAACTGATCATAAATTTACATTTTACATACAAAAATGATGAACAATAACTTTACAAAAACATAAACGTAGATGGATGTATGCATAAAAATGTGTAATGGCGGTGGAGGTTAAAGACTCAAAATATCTGTTTAATACTTAATCCATTCAGCGCATCTTTTGCTGAATACATTCAGGAAAGATGAGTTTTTTATGTCTAGTATACAATTGTCACTACTTATTTCTGACACAGTGATGTCACAAACATTTGTTTGTAAGCAGTGTCCAAACTGACTCCTAATGACAGCTCATATGGAATTCTGAAATTACGCTTTCGGGTTAACTCTTAAAATTTATTTACGGTAAAGACTATTTTCAAAAAAAGGCTAATTTATTTTATTTCCGAACCCTGTTAAGCCAACAAGCGGAGAACGCCAGCCACTTTGGTAAACTGGAAAACGACTCTAACGAAGACGCCCTTTATCATACGATTGACGATGCATCGAGAGCAGTAGGAAACCAACCTGGAACACCAGACAGAAGGGGGCTCAACAGTGCTGAGGAACAAGTGTCGGCAATAAACCCCAACAACTCTGCCACTTCGACAACCCACAAAGATTACTACTTATCACCTGTATCACTGAAAACTCGAACATACAAATGATGTATTGTTTTACTGTTAGGGCTTTTTCTATGGCCTTCCATTTCTTCTAGGTGAACGTGTATAAAATGTACAAAAAGGCTTATGACAATTGCTGATAATAAATATGAACTTACGCTTTACTTTATGTGCAAATGATAAACTTTGAGTCAAATTAATGAGTGTAGATGCAGAAAGTGACGTTTCCTCCCAACGACGAAAAGCTGTATTTTTAACTGCAATCATGTATATTTGAATAAATGATATCAATAACGTGAAATTCCCTCTTTGTATTATTTCATAATCATACAAATGTTTGGAACAGAGACTTAAATTTAAACTCAGGCCCTGAGGTTTAAGGCAAAATTTTGAGATGCCCGTGATATACAGCTATTTGTGTGAAGGGCTGTAACGCACCATATCCACCAAATTATTGCATTCTAGCCAATAGGGTAGACTCTTACAGAACATTTACTTGTTGCAAACTCTTTGTATAAATGGTTTATTGTAGGAAAACAAATGAACGAATGAACAGCTAATTGTAAATACGTTATTGCATTGACCATTGTCAACATTTCCATGGCAACAGAAACGTGCGAAGAAACACATTATGACCCAGTGTTGTGAAAATTAACTTAATTCACGCGATTTCAGATCGATATTGACAAAATGTTTCGTGCAGTATAACTGCTTGCAAAAATGAGTGTATAAACACGCAATCTGTGCATTCACTCGCTTATTCAGGATAACGATTACTGTAACGTTTCATGCGGCTGCGGCTCTGTTGTGCTGATGGGCTTTAATCATTTCACCCTCTGAGCTCGCGGGTATTAATATTTATTTCCTCGTGTCTTAGCTTTATAGCTTTAAGGCTGTCACAGATGTTGAGATTAGCTAATGCACGAGAAGACCCACACAATATACGATACGAATATATAGCATCTGCCTAAACTAACCAGCTCTCACTGAGGCTGACTCTTCTACACGCAGTAATGGTGATTTTAGAATTCACCTGAGCCTAACCTTGTTCTACTATATTTTGAGGTAGATCTTCTTAACCAATATTTGACGTATGGATTCGCCAATCATTATCAATTGGTTGAGTCCACTTTCATTTTAGGGGAGTTAGGAGTGATTTTTACTTTTTATCGATGGGATTTCTCTATGCAACAGAATAGCCCCAGATGGGACGCCGCGTTCTGCGGCGTCCCATCTGGGGCTATGCTGGTTGCCTATGTCCCACAAAAAGCTACGCCATGCTTAAATGAGTTAATAGTATCTATAAACATCTGGCAACTACATGGAACATTGGAACTAAAGAGCTGTTGCTCTCACGTACGCAACTACACATTTAAAGTCCATCGCCGGAATTGTCAAATAGCCCTGACATGACTTGTTAAGTCACTTAAGCCTGGCGTCCCTTTTATGGGGCATAGGCAAACAGAATAGCCCCAGATGTGACGCCGCAGAACGCGGCGTCCCATCTAGGGCTATTCTATTTGCTTAGAGAAAATTCATCGAAAAATGTGATAAAAATTAAATATCACTCCCTACGCCCCTAAAAATGAAAGTGGACTCATCCAATTGATAATGATGGGAGAATCTATTCGTCAAATATGGGTTAAGCAATAGATCTACTAAGACTCTTCTTCGCGTTTCGTGTCTAAAACTAATTTTGTAGTGAAACACATCTTTCTGAAGTGCAGTTTAGTTGATATTGGAATATCGGTTATTTTTAGCCACACCGTACATCAATATGTTCAATATAAAGCTGCTAAGTCTGTGAAACACCAAGCTAGATTCCAGAACCACTGAGGAATTAGAACAGAAAAATATCCTTGAGGTGTAATGTACAATATGTTCTTAGTTGTTTGATGTTATTAAAGATAGTGGATTGAGTTTAAGAGACATTGTTGTTAGAGATAATGAGATCTTCTATGACGTGTTACGGTGAATGGTTTTGTGTGCTGCCTTCTTGACAGCCAACACTGTCTTGGTTTAACGTAGAGATGAATTACGTGACCCCAGCTCAAGTGGTCTTCTTTCAAATATTGCTTGGAAAAGGTAAGAACATGCGTATTGTTTATTTAAGACTTTATATAATTATCATATAGCAGGAGAAACACCATTAGGTGTTCTGATGAAACAGCTGCATATTATCTTAAAAGTGCATGAGCAATGGTCCACAACTTGCATTTTAAGGCTCATGGATGTGAGCATATCATTTTAAGGATGTCCATGGATGAGTACATATCACTTTAAGGCTGTCCATGGATGTGAACATATCGTTTAAAGTCTTTCACGGATGTGTACAGAACATATTAAGGCTGTCCATGGATGTGAACATATCGTCTAAAGTCTTTCACGGATGTGTACAGAACATATTAAGGCATCCATGGATGTGAACATGTACATGTATATCAGTTTAAGGTTGACCATGGATTTGTACACATCATTTTAAGGCATTCATGGATGCGAACATATCACTTTAAGGTTGTGCATGGATGTGCACATCACACCAGGTATGTTAGGTGAGCACCGGGTGTTTACTTGATATGAGTGTTTTTTCACCCATTGCATTAAGCCATGTTGTGAACTTAATGATCTGATATGAAATATCGCGTCAGTGGTGCATCGTGTATGTGATACTTACCGTGTTAATAAAACAGTGTAGAGGCAAGACTGTGATTAAAGCAATGTCTCCTAACAATTTTCCATGAAGGCTAACATGAGCACATAACAAGGATAATCAGTGTTGCTTTTGTGACTATAGTGTAAATGTACATGCCATGAATGAATGAAACAATAAATGTAGATGTCAGGATCGGTTTTGGAGGAACTAGACCAAGGAGTGTACATGCCTGCACCAAGTGTATACTTCTATGAACTAAAATTGCGCACGAACTCGTCGAACTTCTCAAACAAGTATCCATGTGGCAATTTTCGCACCAATTCTCCGAAATTACTTTGTGTCGCTTATTTGTAGTCTCTGTATGATTATTGTCGACAAAAATAATTGGTCAACAAAGAATGACAATATCGATAGCCCATTATGACAGATTGAAAAGAATTTCTAGTCAATAACAGTAAATATTTCTGAGAATTTTGAATTATTCATGTATTCTTTTCAGACGTGACTTTAATTGGTAGTTTAAGCAAATGGGAATATTTGCTCATTAAATGTGTTTGTTGTCTGGAATTATTAAAACAGATACAATTTGTACTAAATCGGCGAAATGTTGACCCCAGCAAAAACTAATGGGACGGGAGTTTTTTTCAACTTAGCAAATACCCTTAAATACCCCGGTAACATCAAAGCGTATGTATATATTTCCATACTTGATTTCACATACGGTTTCAGAAAAAATGTATATACCCGTATAGTGCAATTTCTTTGACCGTGCTGGTTTACCTCTAGCCTTCTCATAGCAAATACCCTATATGTCAGAGGTAAAACGGCACGGTAAAAATATCGCACTATAGTAAGCTACACGACAATTAACACGAGTATTCGCCCCTGTGCATTGTCATGGTTCATGCAGAAATAAACGATATGTTATAGGATTCTGAGTTATCAGTTTATGATGAAATGACTACTGCATCATTAGCAAAACCTGGAAATTGCTGTACATGAGCAGATTGTATCTTGGTGAATACCGATGCATTAGGACTGCAAACTGGAGCTTACGTGCGTAAATGTGAATTTTACAGAAGAACAATGATGCAAATGCTAATCAAACGTTTAATCTAAGTCTTAAATCAGCAATCACACCATTCTACTGAACTTGTTAACTCATGTAAGCCTGGTGTCCATTTTGTGGGACATAGGCAAACGATATAGTCCCAGATGTGACGCCGCAGGACGCGGCGTCCCTTCTGGGGCTATACCGTTTGCTAAGAGGAATTTCATCGAAAAATGGAATAAAAATTCAAAATCACTCTTGATGCCCCTTAAAATGAAAGTGGACTCACCCAAATGATAATATGGGTTAAATGATGGTATTGATTGTGATTCTCTTAGCTGAGCATGTGCGTGAGAAAACCAACACTTTGGGTTCTGACCAGGTGTGACACAAACCGGGCTGTACAGTCACAGAAGATGGTTAGAAGCTTGGGATTTCGGATTTAAAAAGAAGAGGGATTGTACTATCCGTGCAGCGAAAACAACGACGATGACCAGCTGTGCAGTTGCTGCACAGCTGATCTGCGTCTTTGTTTTCGCATATGCAAATTGTTGGTTTTCTTATTCTCTTTGCTACAACAGCGACAGGTGTTTTCAAAGCACTTGAGACAAAAACACCATAATGACAGATAATACGATAAATGCATTTCAAAACATAAAGCACTTAACGCATTTAAGAAAGCAACATTAAAGTTACGCCTGAAAAGTGCAACGTCATTGCATGTAGACTTACGTTTAAGAAATTGATTGGCTACAGCAGTAATTGTCGAGTAATACGTAGCTATTTTAGACGTCAGCTGTAAAGAAACCAAATCATGATTATTGTCGACTGAATAATTGGCCAACAAAGAATGACAACATCGATGGACCATTGTGACAAATTGAAAAGGATTTCTAATCAATAACAATAAATATTTCTGAACATTTTAAATTAACATTGATTGTATTTTTATGGGCCGAAATGGTTATGGGCCGAAATTGCCATGGGCCGAAATGGTTATGGGCCGAAATGACCAGTTACTTTTTAAATTACTCATATATCCTTTTCAAACATGATTTTAATTGGTAATTTAAGCAATTACAATGTGAACTGATGTATTTTGTACTGAATCGACGACATGCTGACTTTTCAGCAAATTTAATGTCACTAGGGCATGACTACAGATTATTTCAATTTGCAATTACCCTTAAATAACATAAAAGCGTATGTATTTCGATTTTATGTATGTCTTCATATACGGATTCAAAATGAAACATCTAGTAATCTACATGACAAGTAACAAGAATATTTGCTCCTGTGCATTGCCATGGTTCATGAAGTAATAAACGACATTTTAGAAGATTCTGAATTATCAGTATCATTAGCAAACCCTGGAAATTGTTGCTCATGAGCCGATTGTATCATGAAGAATATCGATGAGATTGAGACTGCAAACCTGAACTTAAGTGTGAATTTTACAGTAGAACAATGATGCGAATGCTAATCAAACGTTTAATCAGCACACACCATTTTATAAAACCTGTTAAACGATGATATAGATTATGGTTCTCTTTGCTACAACAGCGACAAGTGTTTTTAAAGCAACTGAGACAAAAACACCATAATGACAGATAATACGATAAATGCATTTCAAAACATAAAGCACTTAATACATTTAAGAAAGCAACATTAAAGTTACGCCTGACAAGAGCAACGGCATTGCATGTAGAGTTATGTTTAAGAAATTGATCGGCTACAGCAGTGATTGTCGAGTAATACGTAGCTATTTTAGACGTCAGCTGTAAAGAAACCAAATCATGATTATTGTGGACTGAGTAATTAGTCAACAAAGAATGACAACATCGATAGCCCATTATGACAGAATGAAAATGATTTCTAATCAATAACAGTAAATATTTCTGAACATTTTAAATTAACATTGATTGCATATTTATGGGCCGAAATGGTTATGGGCCGAAATTGCCATGGGCCGAAATGGTTATGGGCCGAAATGACCAGTTACCTTTTAAATTGCGTGTACTCATATATCCTTTTCAAACATGGTTTTAATTGGTAATTTAAGCAAATGTGAACTGTTGACTTCCCAGCAAGGGCATGACTGCAGATTGTTTCATTTTACAATTACCCTTAAATAATAACATAAAAGCGTATGTATTTCGATTTTATGCTTGTCTTCATATATAAGATTAACATAAATGCATACACTAAGCTGCACGACAAGTAATAAGAGTATTCGTTTCTGTGCATTGTCATGGTTCATGATGAAATAAACGACATTTTATAAGATTCTGAATTATCAGTTTGTGATGAAATGGCTCTACTATATCATTAGCAAACTCTGGAAATTACTGTACATGAGCAGATTGTATCATGACGAATATTGATGCATTAGGACTGCGAACTGGAGCTTAAGTGTGAATTTTACAGAAGAACAATGATGCGAATGCTAATCAAACGTTTAATCTATGTCTTAAATCAGCAAACACACCATTTTAACTCGTATAAGCCTGGCGTCCTTTTTATGGGACATAGGCAAACAGCTTAGCCCCAGATGTGACGCCGCATAACGCGGCGTCCCATCTGGGGTTATTCTGTTTGCTCATAGAAATTGCATTGAAAATGGGATAAATAATGAAAATCACCCCTAACACCCCTAAAAATGAAAGTGGACTCATCCGATTGATAATGATGGGGGAATCCATTCATCATTAATGAGTGAACTTGTTAAACGATTATATTGATTGTGATTCTCTTTGATATAACAGCGACAAGTTTTTTAGCAGCACTTGAGACTAAAACACCATAATGGCAGATAATACGATAAATGCATTTTAAAACATAAAGCTCTTAATGCATTTAAGAATGCATCATGGAAGTTACGCCTGAAAAGTGCAACGTCATTGCATGTAGAGTTATGTTTCAGACATTGATCGGCTATAGCAGTGATTGTCGAGTAATACGTAGCTATTTTAGACGTCAGCTGAAAAGAAACCAAACTGAGTAAATTGGTCAACAAAGAATGACATGATGACAAATTCAAAAGGATTTCTAATCAATAACAATAAATATTTCTGAACATTTTAAATTATTCATATATTCTTTTCAAACATAGTTTTAATTGGTAATACAGGCATAATGAATATTTGCTCACAAAATCCCCAGCAAACGAGAGTCTGACACTGCCAAATATTTTCAGTTAGCCGTATAGCCTTAAATATGATGAAAAGATAAAAAGTTAACTAGTATGTCTATTTTCACATTTGTGTTCATATAAGAAAACGTAAGCTACAGCACTGTTGTTGTGAAGAGACTTAAATGCATGTATAGAATCTCAATGAGATTTGTGCCGAAACTTTTGACACGGAAAATTTTATTATTGGCTCATCAAGATTTAAATGCGTTATTTCTAATCTCATGCAAAGCAGAATGAGTGTTCGCTCTTGTGCCTTTATATTGCATAGTTCATAGAAAAATAAACGGCACTTGACTAGATTCTGAAGTAGCTGCACTATATATATATATATATATATATATATATATATATATATATATATATATATATATATATATATATATATATATATATATATATATATAGTTCATGAGTCGATTGTATCATGACGAGTATCCTTGAAATTGTACTACAAACTTAAAGCGAGAGATTCTGAAGAACCTTAAGTGGTACCACTTTTATCCTGCTGGTGCAATATTATCCAGATATCAAGGGGCTATTATAAGGAGGTGATTATCTCATCTCTGTGGGGAGTGGGGTAAAAAAGAGGCCCGTAAAGGATAATACCAGTGTTACCACTGTTTATTGGTTTTATGGTCCCAGACAATCTGTGCAGTAAAACTGCCTCCCTCTGCAATCAATACTGATTTTTTTTTTCATTTTTTGGACCCCTTCCTACATTCAGATTCATTGTCAGGCCACCAGGTTTACTAGTGTCATGTCCCTTGTCAATCCCCCAATAGATAGGAATACAGGTCTTTAAATGTTGAATGTTACAGAAGAATAATGATACCAATGCTAATCAACATTTAAAATCTGAGTCTTACAATTAACACACACGCCGTTTCATTGAACTTGTTAAATGTGATTCTCTTAGCTGAGCCTGTGTGTTAGAAAACCAACAATTTGGGTTCCGACCAGGTCTGACACAAACCGGGCTAAACAGTCACAGAAGATGGTTAGAAGCTTGAAATTTCGGATTTAAGAAGCAAAGGAATTGTACTATCCGTGCAGTGAAAACAAAGCCGCTGATCAGCTGTGCAGTTACTGCACAGCTGATCTGCGTCTTTGTTTTCGCATATGTAAATTGTTTGTTTTCTCACGCGGCGGCTTTAAGTTAGCAATAACAGCGACAAGCGTTTTCAAAGCACTTGAGACAAACACACCATAATGGGAAATAATACGAGAAATGTAAACATAAACCACTTAATGCATTTTAGATCAGTTTAAATTGCAAAAATAAAGGTTTTAGTTTGCCAATTGCAGCGTCACTGTCCTGAGAAACAATAATTATTCTGTCACTAGGCTAAGGCAGAATAGTTCGCTCTGTTCTGGAAAAATTCTGGAGTATCCTACATATCTGGTCAACTAATCATACTATTTTTTTTATCTTTCAGTTTTATCCCTAAATTGCTTCAAGTGCCACTCATTCAACAATACTGACCCCCATTGTGGGGACCCATTCCATCCCTACTATGGCAACTATGTGAAAGACTGCACTGCTGGTAAAGAAAACAGGATAGGAGAGTTTCCAGCTAAACATTGTATCAAACTCATAGGAACAACAGGTAAAACATTCGTTACATATTTCGAAAACATGTCCATGCAATGTGTAGAGATTTTTTCAACTGTATAAATTGAAGATTTCAATAGAAAATGTTTGATATTTTCCCTTATTTTTGCTCAAAACATAGATTGTGGGTACACGTTAGTACCCACAATCTATGTGATTGTGGGTACACGATAGTACCCACAATCTATGTTTTGGAGCAAAAAAAAAAATAATAAGAAAAATAGGTATACCCCTGCATACCCTAGTTTTGCCGGTTTAAACACCCAGTAATTTTATATTACTGATCGTTCGAAGGCGATACTTCTTTGGTGGTTCTTGTTTTGTGTCTTGGTATTGGATTTTTGTGCTGTTAGCACCTTATGTACGTTTTCATATCTTTAGTTAAGTTTGGATAACTGAGTGGCCACCTTTTGGGAATTTCTTTCTGATTGTGTCATTTCCTGATCATTGCCTACTTTTACCTTTCTGTTGGACACCTAAACTTAGTAAGCAGGAAACATTATGTCATATCACATACGGGCCTATAGATCGTCCTATGCAGTTACTGAAAATCCTGTCAAAGAAATCCAATGCCAGAATGTTGGAAAACAATGTTATAAATCAAAAGTCTATATAATGTAAACCTAAAGTTGAAAAGTCAACAAAAAGAAGAGTGTTAATAGTAGGGGGGCTCACAATTTTTCAAACTTGTAAGAAAGTGTCCTGCAGTAAAAATTGGCAATGAAAATAATGTAGAACATTAAAATCCTAAAATTAAATTATAGAACGCTTTAGCTATTTCAATATTTTTTTTTCTAAAAAATGTTCTAAAAAAATGTTTCAAAATGAAACGTTAAAAGAGAAGCCAATAATCCCTTTTTCAAGACTCAATCTGGTAGCCAGACAAACTGGTCGCCTTAGGTAAATTACAGGATATAGAGAACAACTAGTCAATAAAAGAGTCTATAATTTCGACTTTTAATTACATATCCGTCATTTGTAGGAATTTTTATGACACAAAATAAATTAATAGCCTAGAATTACTTTCGGGTAGTGAGAGATGATTCCATGATATCAGAGAAACCGGAGCTCGTATGGAAACGGCTATTACAACCGAAAGAAATGAAAGGTGTTGATATCGAGGAAGTCAAAAGATCGCAGGCTAAGGGCCTTTAATATTTGTTTGACTCGGTATTTAACAAGTGGGGTGGGTTGTTAAACGTCCATTTTATTTGAAATAATAATCAAACATTAAAATTACCCCTTCAAAAGATAGTGTTTTAACCATTTTTTTTTCAATGCCCTCATCTGGCTACCAGACTCGCTGACTTGTTGAGTAAGTATACTAGAGGACTTTGAAAACGCCTCATTGTACATCGGTTATCATTTGTTTAAAAACTTCCTTAAAGTTAAGCGGATGTACAAAATAATTATAGTATCATACTCGATAAACAATTTATCCATAAAGATCCATAAAAATTTGTTTGCTTGCGTGTTTGCTACAGCTGTTTTCACAGACGTCATCGAGACGTATGAAAACCGTAAAACGGCTACAAAAAGGGATTTTTTAAAAAAAAAAAAAAAAAACCGTCTCCGGTGACAGCTAACAACCTTAAGCACAAGGAAAAACAAAATAAAAATGGAGGATTTCTTTCAATGTCGTTTGAGGCGCTAACCTTATTTGATGACGTCAAGAGAAAGTGTTCAAAATACCTCTAGACATTCGATTACAGCGTCAAAAGTAATTGTATTTTTTAAGTAAGTCTGTGCTTATTTATTATGCACAAAAAAACTTTTGAATTTGTTTCATTTTACTCGAAAAAATAAAGTTTTCCTAATAAACGTAAAAGTGACGCAACTTCCGTGGTTTTAGTGCAAATGAAAGCAAACCAACAGCATTTGCTTGGCTTATGGTGTTTCTTTCCAGAAATCATGTTGTATCTGATGAATATTTGCCGTCCCCAATCTTTGGTTTTGTTGAATACTGGGTAACGCTTGAATTTATTGTGTATACCGTTAGTAACAGGCGTTGACGTTCCGGTTTTGGTATCGAAGTTAAGCAGACTAGCCGTACTTTTTAGTGCAAAAATATTTTTGTCGATATATCCTGTATTCTGAGAGTAAGGAGCAATAAAACAAGTGAGGCGTTTTCAAAGTCCTTGAGTATAATATACATTCAGTTGTTATAAGTCTCACAGATGTCATAGATGGTAAGATATAAAATACTGATAGTCAATAAAGGAGTCTATAATTTCTTCGACCTTTAATTACAAGACCGTCATTTCTAGTAATTTTATGGCACAAAATAAATTAATAGCCTAGAATTACAGCTGGTTAGGGCGAAATGATTTCCTGATATAAGACAACATCGTTGATCGAATGCAGACGGCTAGCAAAGCCGAGAGAAATGAAAATTATAAGTCAACAGGTCGCAGGCTGAGTGCCTTATTGGCTCCAGTACCTTATATATAGTCCTATCTCCATATAAATAGAATATATTTTTAATAATTGCACGACTTTGTGTATTTATAATTGTGCTGTTTACATTAAAAAAATGTAAGTTTATGATATGTGTAAATACTAAATAGATTACTTAGAATCGGAAGTATAGAGTTGCTTGTAGAAACTTTATGCTCGGAAATGAGAAATGCCATCTGTAAATATTTCACTTTGAATTCTTGAAAATAAACTGTATTGCGCTTTTGTGACTTTGCGTTTAAGCACTTTGAATGGGACTTTTAAAATTTCATTTTTTATGAAAAATCATCAACCCTTGTAAATAGTCAATACTTAAAAATAGTATTATTTTGATGCCCTAATTGGGTAGCCAGTCTCGCTGGTTTGGTGAGTAAGGTACACATTTATTATTTTATGGTCTGGTAGATGGCAAGATGAACAGATAGTCAATAAAGGGGTCTACAATTACTCCGACTTTTAATTGCATAGTCGTCATTTGTAGGAATCTTTATGACACAAAATAAATTAATAGCTTAGAATTATTGTCGGACAGATAGTATCGTTGATCGAATGCATACGGCTAGGGCAGCCGAGAGAAATATAACCGTGTTGATATCGAAGCAGTCAATACGTCGCAGATTAAGAGCCTTCAATATTGTTAGACTTACTGTAAAACAATTTAGATGGGGTGTTCCGTTTTATGTGAAAACTATAATCAAGTATTGTAATTACCCCCTCCAAACGATAGCTATTCACCATATTTGCATTATTGGCTGGTTTCCAGCTTTGGAATAATCAATATTGGAAATGCAGGTAACCAAAACCACCCTGACCTTGAGGTCAGGGTGGTTTTGGTTACCTGTATTTCCAATATTGATTTCTTGTAGGCTGGAAACCAGCCGATAATGCAAAAACGGTGAATAGAGTTTTCAACCAATATTTTTCATTTCCCTCATCTGGCTACAAGACTCGCTATAATATATACTCAGCTATTAGAAGTCTCATACATATGTTATAGATGATAAGATACAAAATACTGATAGTCAATAAAGGAGTCTATAATTTCTTCGACCTTTAATTACAAGACCGTCATTTCTAGGAATTTTATGGCACAAAATAAATTAATAGCCAAGAATTACAGCTGGTAAGGGCGAAATGATTTCCTGCTATAAGACAACATCGTTGATCGAATGCAGACGGCTAGCAAAGCCGAGAGAAATGAAATTAAAGTCAACAGGTCGCAGGCTGAGTGCCATATTGGCTCCAGTACCTTATATATAGTCCTATCTCCATATAAATAGAATATATTTTTTAATACTTGCACTCCTTTGTGTATTTATAATTGTGCTGTTTACATTAAAAATGTAAGTTTATGATATGTGTAAATACTAAATAGATTACTTAGAATCGGAAGTATAGAGTTGCTTGTAGAAACTTTATGCTCGGAAAAGAGAAATGCCATCTGTAAATATTTCACTTTGAATTCTTGAAAATAATATGTTAAAATGAATTTTCACGCGTTGTGTTGCGCTTTTTGACTCGGCGTTTAATTAAGTACTATGAACGGGACATTTAATTTTTATTTTATGAATCAAACCTTGTAAATACAAATACAAAGGTAAAAGTAGGCAATGATCAGGAAATATATTTATTAGCAATAAAGCAATACACATCGCTTCTAGCCTAAACATTTGAAAAGCAATCATGGCAACCTTTATAAGTAGCACCCATAGATAGTCTAATTTGAGCTGCCGCATCATAAAACCAACAATCTGCGGTAACCGCGAAGCTGATCAGCGCCTTGGTTTTCGCTACACGGATAGTACAATCCCTCTTCTACTTAAGTACACATTTTCAAGCCTCTTACCATCTTCTGTGACTGTACAGGCCGCTTTGTGTCAGACCTGATCGGAACCCAAATTGTTGCTTTTCTCACGCGCAGGCTCATTTCTATGCTCTCATCCGATGGTGAGTATGGTACACATTATACAATTGTTGCCCTTGAGTGAGGGTGACATGACGTTTTGTTAACCTGAGGCAGGTAATAAGTGTCGAGGGTGAACAAATCGTCATGTCACCCTAACTCAAGGGCAACAATTGTTTTATTATACCGAACCACTTTTGAAACAAACAAGCGACATGCCACTTGACAAACGTATGTGACTACAAGTACAATTGCACATTTAGGCGGATATGACGCCAGAGGGTAATATGATCATGCGACATGACAGAATAGCACCCTCCACTTTAAACAAACCCATGTGACTACAAGTGCAGCTGCACTTTTTAGTCAGATATGATGTCAGAGGGTAATATGATCATGCGACATGACAGAATAGCGCTCTTTGCGTGACCTGCTCTGAACGAATCAAAATCCGCACTCAGCGAATGAATATTAATGAGGTATAATAATTGTTATTAGTATGGTAGACGGTAAGATATAAATGAACAAATAGTCAATAAAAGAGTCCATAATTTCTTCGACTTTTCATCACATAACCGTCATTTCTCGGGATTTTATGACACAAAATAGATTAATGGCCTAGAATTACTGTTGGGTAGTATGAGATGATTTCATGCTACAAGACAATATTGTTGATCGAATGCAGACGGTCAGGACAGCCGAAAGAAATGTTACGGTGATATCGAAGAAGCCAATACGTCACAGGCTTACGAGGCTGAGGGCCTTATTTTTCTTTCTCCATAACAAAATATTTTGAAATACAATCAGTTTGAATATAATCACGACTATGTCTTCGATATATCATTTCATAAAATGCAAAACTTTTTAAGACCTGTCAGATTTTAATACACATGAGTGAATAAATCAATAATAATAATAATAATAATAATAATAATAATAACACATTTCAAATGGAAAAGAGTCTGGGTTGTTTCTTTTTTTCTATCGTTTTCGTGTATTTGAATGCACTCAGAAAACGAAACCTATATGCATACTGGGAAACGGTAATACTAATTTGCATCTTTGAATTATTATTAAAAACGTTGAAGTTTCACGCCTTTAATTCAACATTGTAGGACATGGAAATATTTAAATCATTTTGCACGCAGCACTTTATTTTCTATTAATGCATGGAAGAAACAATAAGCACTTGTTAATTATTATATTACCCCTTAAACACTGGGTGCTTCCTTCGTCCCGATATAAAAAGGTTTTGTTTGATTTTTACTATAGGTCCCGATAGGATTTGGTTTTGTTTGATTCAGGTACCAGATTTTTTTCTACAATAATTCCTAGAATTTGGTCAAAGATTTGATTTGATTCTAATTTATGACGTCACTGAAAGAATTTCAAGTCATAATATAGTGCTTTGAATGCAATTTTAAAGTAAAATTTAATTTGATTCGCTAAAAGGTGATATAAATAAAGGAATTTATATTATTGTCGACTCTGTTTTATGGAGATTTCCTGTGTTAAAGAAGTAGCACAAAATCCGTTACCAAAAAGTCAAACAAAACCTTTTTATATCGGGACCAAGGAAGCACCCAGTGTTAAACATTGTCTCAGTCCAAAATCTTTATATTATGGTGGCAAGACTCCTTGGTCTGGTGAGTAAGATACATTTTTTTAATCTGGTAGGTACTAAGATATAAAACATCTGCTTGTCACTTAATTACTTCGACTTTTAATTACAGCACTGTCATTTCTAAGAATTTTATGACACAAAATAAATTAATAGCCTAGAATTACTGTCGAATAGAGGCAAAATGATTCCATGCTACAAATACGAGGCAGTATCGTTGATCTAATGCAGTCATTTAGAAATAACATTGGTGTCGCTGTTGTCAACAAGTCTTCAGTCGATGCTTTTCTCCATTTTGACAGGAAAATTTGGGTTCGTTCTCTGAGATACCATAGCTAAACGCTAATGAACAAAGACACACATATTAAACCGCCTGTCTTTCTCGTCCGCTGGATTCCTTAATTCATTCATTTCCGTGCCTGCCGTGACAATCTTACGTTCGCGTAGCTAGCTCGTGTAGCCTGACTCTTATAAATAAACGAATACATTAACCCATACTTGACGAATAGATTCTCTCACCATTATAAATTGGATGAGTCCACTTTCATTTTAGGGGTGTTAGGAGTGATTTTTATTTTTCTATCTGATTTTTCGATGAAATTTCTCTGTGCAAACAGAATAGCCTCAGATGGGACGCCGCGTTCTGCGGCGTCCCATCTGGGGCTATTCTGTTTGCCTATGTCCCATTAAAGGGACACCAGGCTTAAATGAGTTAATTACGAAAAACTTGCCCATGCAATATACAGACAATATACAGTGTACAGAGGATTTTTTCAGAAGAAAAATTGAAAGTTTCATTGGAAAAAAAATGATATTTTTATTATTTTGACTCAAAACATTGATTGTGCGTTAGAACCGCCTCGTCGTATGTATACCCCAGTTTCGCTATATA
Source organism: Rugalucina vietnamica (assembly GCA_964017185.1). Taxonomy (NCBI): domain Eukaryota; kingdom Metazoa; phylum Mollusca; class Bivalvia; order Lucinida; family Lucinidae; genus Rugalucina; species Rugalucina vietnamica. Next base: position 36,103,246 of record OZ024875.1, read on the forward strand.
AAGTGCGGTTTGAGGGGGTATATACGAGGTATGGCAGGAAAGTTCGTAGACACCATTAGTATTTTCAACAGGAAAAGAAATTCAGTCAAAATGAATATATCTGGGTTTGCATATTACACGGACATGTTTTGATGATGAAATAAAAACTTTTATTTTCCAGATGATGGTATCGAGATGGTGTTCCGTGGATGTTCTCTGGAGTCACTAGACAGCCAGTGCGGGGATTTTAAGTTTGATGAAGTCAGATACAGAGGATGTGTGACGTCATGTGAAGATAACGGATGTAACGCGGCTAACGCTCTAAGATTAGATGTTTGCTCACAAACACTAGTGATTTTTGTATGGAGTTTCATATGTCTTGTGGTTCTGACATGAACGTAGATGTCTGACATGAAAAATTAGATGAATCTAAGTGCTATAAAAACAATTCGATATTCGAAAAAATAATAATATAGATGTTATATATATGAGCCCGTCCAAATACAATAGATTTGTATGATGTATTTTCATATGTTGCTAACCATCTATTACTAACTTCAACGATTAATCGGCAGATCTATTGAATGAAATGGTAACGTAATTAATACTACTACTGTAAATAATTGAATTACTTTGTCTACATTACCTTTCTTGCAAAGCATATTTTGTGCCCATTAGCCTCCGAAAGTAATATTACATAGGGTAAGATAAGATGAGGTATGCCGGCTCATTTTATGGTTCAGTTGGAAGCACCTAAAAGGAATTTAAGTCTGAAGACATGAGGGACATTTAGTTTGTAAAACCGTTGACTGGTGTAATACAACTAACTCTCTAATATATGACCATTGTAGACGTGTAATACATGTAGATTTTGTTTGGATGTGGTTATGTTAGATTTGGCATTTTAGGTACCAATATACAAAATATGATCTACATCATGGGTAACGTAGGTAACACTTTCTCAGCATTGATTTCCGTGTGACTGTAATCGCGTTTAATTACATTTGTTTCATTAGAAGTGTGACAATCAGTTTTGGAGTTTGAAACCGCAAATCATGAAGAAAATGACATTAATAAAACGTTACGTCTTAAGATCTCCTTTAACGTTCATTAGTGATTCTAACTGGTTTATACAAACATGCTTTAGCGTCTCGAAAATATTATTTTCAGACCGGTTAAGTTGCAGAAAAAGGTAATATACTCATACATCAAAATCACATCAACCATCAGTGGCATTACCTAGCTGGTCAGTCCAGATGGGTCTCCGCGAATCTTTGTCAATACGAAACACATACCAAACATCTGGTTGAAAACAAGTGAGTGCTAACGTGTACAAATTACATGTTTTCACTGCCCCAAATGATCTAACTTTTATATTTTATTCCTCATTTAGACACTTTTTAGTGATGGAATATGATAGAAAACTCATTTGGAAATGTCATTCAATTCAAGAAAGCGATCTGAATCTGAATTGGAATGTCACAAACCATTGTCAGTTTTCACTCATTTGTTGGCATATCGTAGATTTAACCACAGGACTCTTTTATACGAACAATATATGAAATATTTTCAGTCTGAGAATTTCATGTGGGGAAACGAGTGGTGCGGACATTCTTCTGAATCACATTAGACAATAGCTTTCACGTGCATGATAGCTTTCACGTGCATGGCATGCAATGCCTATATAGGCACTGGAAAGCCCTGTCTAAAAGCTCTTGCCAAAGGCCTATGAAAACTCGGGATGCCTTTGACTAACTGAGATATGTTGACTAGCTGACATTTTACCGTCATTGAACAGAAGAAAAACGAATTACTTCCTGAATCGTCATGATCACTGATGTAAATTAATCCGCTAACCTACGAAAATGATGCATAGCTAACTAGTTTCATGATTTTCTTTAATTGTTTTTAATTATTTGTTTTAGAAATAACATGTTAAACTAAAACAAATAAATGCCTTTGTTCTTTTTATTCCTTTGTCGAAATATATGTTTGCTAAATGACTTTTAATTGCAAGAATCACAATGTTTTTAACATATATGTGTTTTTTATTCGGCCCCTAGCTTGAGATACCAGTGATTTGATTCCTGTAGACGTCCTAAGCGTTTGAAGTACTCAGTGGTATATTCAGATATTACTGAAAAACTGCAGATATTATTAAGGCTCAAACAAAGCATTTAAACATTCAATACGACTACCAGTATATGTAGCTTTTGGAAGTTAAGGACTTATGTGTGGTCACTGTATATACATAATTGAAGATTTACCTGTATAAAAATCATTGTTTATTTTGTCAACAATGCTACATTTTTAGCATGCTTTATCATGGGACTATTGAATATGTTGCAAAAACATGGATTTGTGTATACATGATTGTGGAATGAGTGGTCACCTCAGAGGGGTGCGTTCCTTTACCGGAATGGACCGGAATGGACATACTTACCGGAATGGACATAATTACCGGAATGGACATAATGTTGCGTCTCTGTGTGCTTTAAATGTATTTTAGTTGCATAAATTTCACTTCTGTAGTCAGATAAGTAGTTTGCATAATTTTAATTTCATCTTAGTATAGCAAAAGTGACGTTACGGGGTAATAAGGTAGCTCAGGGGGTGGGGTACCGTGTGGGGCCAATCTTCATGAGTTTCTCTGATAAAAGCTATTTAGTGATCACCAGTGGTTGTTCTACAGCAAGACAGGGGTGAATGGAAGTATAAATGAGCCAAAAAGTTTTGGCACTATGACAGGGACCTTTAAGCACATGTGCTCCTCGTCTAGGCTATCCCGTCATACGGAACACAATTTAACTGTGCTTAAACCACATAATTCTCGAACTAATCACTGTCTGTGTATATTCTAGGCCAATCTGTCCTAAAAAACGAAATGAAAAGTACTGCAGGACAAATATAAATGTCCATTCCGGTAGTCCATTCCGGTAATCATGTCCATTCCGGTAAAGGAACGCACCGAGCTCAGAGCAAGTGAGTCATTTTTCAGTTACTTCCGGGTTGAAATTGTCGGACCCATTTTTCTTAGCTTTTTGAAAACAGATTTTTCGATGTAGTCATTGACTTCAATCATATAAGAACCTGAAACAAAAGGCATGTCATCTTTCAGCAAACAATAAGCGCACACGATCCGCCCCAAGTTACCCACTTTCAGAATTTTCCAGAAAAACATGTTTACACTAACTTTTCCCAGAGAAATACATTTCCATGACCCTAAAATAACTTTTAATTTGTCAGATTATGTATCCTAGACATTTAGGCTTTGCGTAATTTTTATTCAAATGCATTCCATTTTCCAGGAAATGGGTCCCACGAAAACCAGTTACATTTCCAATTCTACACCAAGCTATTTAAAATTTTAAAATAATAACTATATTGACTCATTCCTAGTATCAGTGACGTCTATTAGCAATGAATACACATCATCATTTGATTGACAGATTCAAGAAAACAGTAGATTTCTGTTTTACATACCCCACCCACTCATGTCAATATTGATAAATCCTTAAGTTCATTACGATAACACGCCCATGCTATATACAGATTTTTCTTAAGTTGTAAAAATTGAGAATTTTCAGTAGAAAATTTTTGATATTTTTCTTATTTTTGCTCAAAACATAGATTGTGGGTACATGTTAGAACCGCCTCGCCGAAGCGGTTCTAACGAATACCAACAATCTATGTTTTGGAGCAAAAATAAGAAAAAATAGGTGTTCCCCTGCATACCCCAGTATACAATAATGGGGTGTATGGGGGTATATATTACTGGAAATGTTATCCTGATGCATTTCGCGATTGATGGTAAACCTTAGATGACATTAAATGATAATGGTAGAGACAAACCGATTAAATATGAAACTATGTTTCTCGATGTTAACGCTGTGCCAAATAGTTTTATTGTACAATTAAGCATTGTGAATTGGCAAATATTCTATGCATGCATGTTATATAATTTTAGCATTCAATAATGAGGTTAAATATTTATCAGACCATGTGTATCAACATGTCTAACATATCTACAATGAACCGTATTCGGTTCCAAAAGCAAAAGTAGGATACCTAACAATCAACGCGTGTGTGTTTACAAAAGCACACAGTGCACACTTTGATTAACATTGGGATCTGGTAATTTTCATGGCACTGGTAAATGGTGAGCGATGGCTGATGGAGTAGAAAAAGCAATAACTATTGTACATGATGACACGGATGCAGTGAAATTCTGTATTAAAGACTTGAGGAGTAACTTAGCCTTCGTTCAGCCACCGGTTTCCTTCAAATCATGCTGCCTTTGGGACTTTCAAGAGGATGTTTTTCAGAGGGAGCAAAACATTCTAGTCATTCTATCGAAGAAAACGGTAACGTTCTGCAAAACGGTGTATGCAATGGTATTGAAACAACAGCGCACGTTCCTAGCCTCTCCGACCAGGGTCTGTGTTGTAATCGAAACAACTGGTGACTTCATTCCGAAGAGATTTGAAGAAGTACTTGGAAGTAACTATGTTGCGTGTGTAGATGATTTGTTTGACATATTTTCTTGGTTTCCAAAAGTTGCCACTTTCATTTTTCCTCCTGAAAAATCACAAAGGTATCTACAGAAATGTGTTATACCAGAGATTGCTAATGATAAAATACTGGACAAGCATCGACAGAGTTTCATAGGTATCCTCAAAGATCTTGATGTTTCCGTCAGTACTGAAGGAGAGGGAATTTCTTTAATACATTGTGGATTCTTCTTGAGAATGAGAAAGGAAGATCCGCTTGCTGGCAATATTAGACGAGTGATAAATAAGAGTGCGAAGCATGGTGCGCAAATAATAGAGAACGTAATACACTACGAAGATAAAATCAGGCTTAAACGAAAGAAAATAATCACATATGGAAAAAGCTGCCAGATTCTGTTTATTCTGAATGTTTTGTATATCGTCGGATTGATCGACATATATACAATAAAAGATCAAGACTTACACCGTCGACTGTCGAAATGGGAGGCCATCAAAGCAAATGTAGACCGTATCAATTTGATAGGATGCCTAGTTTTATCATCCCTAAATCCAGGACTTATTATCTACTTCTTTACACCACTGCCTTATTTAGCTTACATTCTGTGCAAACTGACTGGGATGAAATTATTGTGGACTTTTTGCCTAACCTTTTGGTTGGTTGTTTTCTTGCTTTGTGTCTCCGGAATCGGTTTCTTTTTCCTTGCAAGAGCAGATGTCCTAGCTTATGCTATAGCTGGGTTCTGGCTCCTGGTACTTTGCTGTTCATTTTGTACGTTTATGATTGTAAAACTATTGGCAGGAACTTTCAATAAACTATGGGATCTTGATTTGATATGAAAACAAATTTTAGATATATGTTAATGTTGTAGTTATAGTTTAACCTCATGGCATGCGTTTTTTATTGGTATATGTTTTGTACATATATTTGACATTTTATTATTGTTGCTCAACTCCAAATAATAAACAAATATTAGGTCATTTACAGGGAATAAAGAATACAAATATGTCTAAAGAAAAATAAGTTAACTCATATAATAAATGAAAGAACAACTGTAGAAGCTGAAGGTGCGGTTATGGTCATGCAAAACTAGTTAGTTTAAGCCCGCCATTAATTTATATTACTGATCTTTCCGATGCGATACAGCTGCAGATGGGACGCTGCGTTCTGCGGCGTCACATCTCGGGCTATATTGTTTTTGTCTTGGTGTTGAATGTTTGTGCTGTTTGCACCTTATGTGCGTTTTCATATTTTCAGTTAGGTTTGGGTAACTGAGTGGCCACCTATGGGGAAATCACTCGGCTTACGATATGTTTTCTTAGTATAAGTATCTAATTGTCAATTTAGTTTTTCCCATCTCGGTTTTCGGAATGGGATTTCCTTTCTGATTGCGCCATTCAATGATCACTGCTTACTTGTACCGTTTCATATGTAATGTTGAATCCTAGCAAAGTCAGCTTTATCACAACTCTTATCTACTTTTTTTTTCGTGTGAGCTATAGAACTGGCCTTGTCATGTGTGGCCTCTCGTAGACCATATGTATTGTTTGAATATTTTAATGGGTTTTAATTTTGGCTGTATACTCATATTGACAAATGCTTTCTAGATTAATTACAAGACATGAGAAAATTACACTCGGTTAGAAAGACTTGAGATTGGTCAGCGATTTCTATTTACTCTGTTTTTTCTCGACATTCAAGTCACGGTGTCGACTTTTTCCATAGAGTGGTAACAAAGATTGCAGCGTATTATTCGACAAAAGATCCTCATCCTTCTCTTAATGACGAGTTGACTTTCCCATCATTATCATTTAGGCAAGTCCAAATTCATTTTTAGGGACATCAGGAGTGGTTTTGAAGTTTTATTCCATTTTTTGATGAAATTCCAGACAGCAAACAGAATAGCTGCAGATGGGACGCTGCGTTCTGCGTCGTCACATCTCGGGCTTTACTGTTTGCCTGGGTTTCTTCTCGGCTTACGATATGTTTCATGGTATAAGTACCTGATTGTTAGTTTGGTTTTTCCCCACCTCGGTTTTTGGAGTGGGAATCTTTTTCTGATTGCGCCTATTCCTGATCTTTGCCTACTTGTACCTTTCTATAAAATATATAAGGGCTGTGGCAAGATAAAATGGACAAAAAGTGTTTCCTGGGTGTCAATTTTTCAACTTGTTCAAATCATCATCTCTTTAGCACTATGTTATAGCCTAATCACTGCCATAACCAGAAATGGTAATGAGAAGATAACTTTTTGCCATATTTGCTGACAGTGTCTTTTTTTCGAGATGAACCCCTGAAAACTCTTCGGACGCTACAACCACCTTTTAAAGCCAATAACTGAAAGAATGAAAACTGTGTTGTTTGTCTTTTCATGTTTTATTATAAGTTTAGTCCTTCATCCAAAAACAAACATGGACCAAAGTTGCTTTGAATTTGCTTATGTATTTAATTTCCACATCTTTTGAAGTACTGTATCAAAGTAACATTTTTATATGTTTTTTTAAGTTATTTCTGAGAGAAGTGAATGCAAACATCTGTCTTACTCAAGGATGTGTTGTTGGTATTGTTTTCTCTGACATACAACCCAAACCTTTCCAAACGATATTGGGCATTTTTTTTTTGTAAAGCATTACAGTCAGCTCTTCGGATGATACAAATGCTCTTCGGACGATACACAATGCTCTTCGGATGATACACAATGCTCTTCGGATGATACAGCTTTTGAATCAATTTCATGATTTTTTCATAATTTACACCATAAAGCTACTTGATAGATATCTTACATTATTATAAAAGCTTCTTTTGTCCATTTTAATCTCTTTTAAAATTGTAAGTGAACTCTTCGGACGATATTTAGAACTCTTCGGATGATACAATTCAAGAGCTGTATCGTCCGAAGAGTACTATGTATCGTCCGAAGAGCTCTTCGGATGATACAAACCCAAGAATAATATAGATTTTAATACATGCATCTATTATTTAAATAAAACCAAAGCATAACAATGATCACTCATATGTTTTCTAATTCATCACTGCATATTAATTTTATATGAATTTTATATGTGTGTCCTAAGAATGAGCTTAGGAAGCCGAATTTCTAAAAATCATTTTTTTTTTTCAGTTCAGCATACTATGATAGAAGATTTTTGGCTTACAAATCATCACATCTTAATTTGTGAAAAGCTTAGGTAAAAAAACAAAATAGAGAAACAGAGAACAAAATCACAGACCAACATTTTGTGAAAAGCACTCTTCGGATGATACAAAAATTTGTTTCGGACACATATCGGCAACAATGTTTTCCGAAGGTTTATGCAGAGCAAAAAAAATTTCCCTGTGTTCTTAAACTGTTTTTCATCAACCATTAAAAAAAGGTAATATGAACTGTTTGTAACTTTGTACGTAAGAGAAAAAGCCACTCTTCGGATGATACAGGCCGTTTCGGACACCCTAAAAATAGCATATAAAAAGTGATATCAATTTTCCTCTTAGTACTCAGCTTTCCAAAGCCTGAAGTATAAAAAAGACATGTCATTACTATTACATACCACAGTTTCAATTACACAATGCTTATATTTGGTATCTTTATAATGGTTTATAAAAAGCTATCAAAATTTGAAAACCTTTTCGTAACATCCGACCACAAATGTTCAATACGAGCATCAGTTGCGATAAAATTATGAACAATATATCAAAACAAACATCAGTAATATCTCCAGGTTATAAAGCTATATATATGCTGCTTTGGAGCTAGATAATGGTTAAAAATGCAAATGAAATTTGTTGAAAATATACAGGAAACATTGTACACTCAAAATTTAGCCATTTTAAGGCATTTATTTCGATATTTCATCGCAGTCACTAAATCAAAATTATTGGATTTGTCTTTCCAGTTTGCTACCACCATGTACCACTATCTGAGGCATAAACTGTCTCTATATCTCAAAGCATTGTTTTCGTACATGTGAAAAGGTTGAAATGACCATTTTATCTTGCCACAGCCCATAAGTTAAAGTAAATAAATCACGCGAAATGGCTGTTGTGTGCTTCGGAAAAATATGTCTGTTTTTAAAAATGAAATCCTACAAACCCACGTGCAAATGCATTTTAGCTCTTTATGGCCTCTCTAGCAGACAAATCAAGGTTGTAATATGTTCAAAGACATGTTTTACATACTATGCCTGGTTTTCTTAGTTTGATGTTTGTACACGGTCTCTTGATGATCGGTAGTATAATTATATACATGTATAATTATATTTAAAGAAGAGCAAGATAAAAATTGTAGTGACGACTCGTCCAGTTTCTTATTTTGAATTTTGTCGAGCTACGATTCCAAAGGGCCAGTACCGCTGGACAAAAATTAATTCAGCTAACCTATTTCCTGACCTATGATATAAAAATGTCAAAGTTAAAAACACAGCATTCTGCAAAAGAAACATCTCAATAATTCTGGAAACATGTGCGCACATCATTCCAAGGGGGTGGTTACGGGACACCTATGGGGGAATAAGATGATTTACTAAAAAGTAATAAAACCTAGATTCTATTTCAGGATCATTGAAATGTACGGCCAAAGTCTTCTGGTCGGGCCATCCACTTGGCTGGTGCTCTTAGTCATTGATGGGGTAATATATTGGTGTCTAGTTGCCCTTGACCACCAACCGCTCCACATCTGGTGGAACGTAATAGATCAGTCGAATGTTTAAGCTGCCACCGTGACTATGCTAGCTTCGTTGTCTTAAAAACACCACATCGGTCATATCGACGATGATGTACAAGCACTAGGCGGCGAAGACTGTATTATTTTATTGCAGATAAAAATGTTTAGTACATACAACTGGCTAGTCTTTAAATTTGTACGTCGAGACTTATTGATGTCTTAATGAATTATTACAATTAAAATATGTATTATTTAAAGATTTGATGATAACACTTCATTTAAAAATGGCTGTTTTGTACTCGTAGATTGTGGACTGTTCAGTCCTCTTAATGTAAAACGATTTCATATAAACTGATTATAGATTTCATATAAAATGGTTTATATCAAATAGAAATCATGGGAAATCGAATTCTTCCATTCGAGCAGATTCATTAATTATTTTCGCAATTGTACTTTTAACATGTAATGTTTGCCATTAATTTACGTTAGTCACCAACACGACAGGTGTGTGCCAGTTTGCCTTTAAGTGCTATGCACCAAGCAAGGTAGCCACTGATACCATATACCTTGATCTTTTCAATTAATGCAAGGGACTAGTTTAGGGTTGTGTATAGGCACTTTAGGGATAAAGTGCCAGGTACATGTTTATGGTTTAGCTCCCGTAATTGTTTAGCTTATTTATTTAGCTAGGTAGGCATTAGCGTAAAGTGTAAAAAGGTACAAGTAGGCAAAGATCAGGAAAAGGCGCAATCAGAAAAAGATTCCCACTCCAAAAACCGAGGTGGGAAAAAACCAAACTAACAATCAGACACTTATACCATGAAACATATCGTAAGCCGAATGAGCAGTTATTTTCCCAATAGGTGGCCACTCAGTTACCTTAACTAAAACTATGAAAACACACATAAGGCGCCAACAGCACAAATTTTTTTTTAAACACCAAGACATAAAACAAAAAGAACCACCACAGAAGTATCGCCTTGGAACGATCAGTAACACAAAGTTACACCCTGAAAAGAAAAATAGAAAGGTCATATAACATGAACGCACGAACACATCAAATTGTCGGATTTAGTCAGTATTCTTGAGCAGACTTTTTGGTCGACCCTCTTTTGGCAACGATCGTTTAAGTGTTGAGACGTATCATAATGGTTAATTGTTTTAATGTCGTTAAGTAATTATATGAAACATGTATAATGAATCGTAAAAGAGGGATTAAATATGACTTTATTGCCAACATGCAAAGTTTGGTACATGAAAATGCGTGTTTAAAACGATGAAATCAGAAAGTGAGACTAAAATTCTAGTTACTCTGGTGCATGATGATACGACAGAAGTTAAAGTGTGCATTAACAAACTTAAACGGAATCTTATCTACGTAGATCCCTCTGTAGATTTCAAATTCTGTCATGTTAGGGATTTCCAGGATTCGGTGTTCAAACTGTCACAGAACGTACTGGCAATGCTATCGAAGAGGTCTGAGCCATGTCGCGAAAAGATATACGCCTCGTTTGTGAGGCATCAGCGATCTTTCCTCGCAAAGTCTGCAAGATTGTGTGCAGTGATCGAAACGGATAATCCGGGCATAGAAGAAAAGTATGTTGCAATTATAGGGAGAGATAATATAGCTCTTGTTCATAATCTGCATAATACTTTCGCGTGGCTGCCGAAAGTTTGTGTGTTCTTATTCAAGCCAAGCAAAGAGAGGAAATACCTTCAACAATGTGTGGTTCCGCGAACTGTAGAAGATCCTAACATAGCAATGCTTAGACAAAGCCTTATAAAGAGTTTGACTGAACTCCGTGTTAGTGTTACAGAAGACTTGAACGAAATTTCCAAGTGCCATTGTGGATTCTTGGTGAGAAAAAGGGAAGAAGAAACTGTCGCGAGGTTTATCAGAAAGAAACTCAACGCTAATAAAACTGGTGGGCCGATTATTCTGGATTACGTGGTGCATTTCGATGACTCGTTTGATCAAGATGGAAGAAAGAGGGTCACTTTTGCCCAAGAAAGCCAGGTCTTGTTTGTCCTCCACGTGTTATATATAGTGGGACTGATAGACGTCCGCCTGATCAATGGAGAAAAGGTCCAGAGAAGAATATCTAGAGCGAGAGCATTCTGGGAAAACGTGCCTTGGACTGACCTAATTGGTTGTTTTGTTTTGTCAATGCTTAATCCGGCCCTGATTGTGTATATATTGACACCTATTCCATACATTGCTTTAGTTTTATCCGCAATAACTGGAAAGAAGTTTATATGGACTTTTTGTTTGAGTCTGTGGATGGTGCTCTCTTTATTTGCCATGTACGGGGTTGGATTGTATTATGCTGCTCTAGAGACTTATTTCGTATACGTACTAATCGGACTCTGTGCTGTTTTTGTATGTAGCTCATTCTGTACGTACTTGATCGTCAAACTGGGGTCAGACATATTTGAAAAATATCGAGCATTGTCTCTGATTTAGAAGCAAAACTCGAGAGTATGAAAATAGTAAGAAACAACCAGCCTGCAAAAAAGTGAGAAAGTAAACAAAGACTGGGAAGCGGTGCAAACAGAGCTAAAGTCTCGTCCCAAATATACAAGATGCAAAATAACCAAAATACAAAACAAGTTGCCTTCTTTAAAAAGAAACCAATGAAAAGGTCAGCAGCCGTTTGTTATAAGAAATATTCCCATTTGCTCTAAATTTCAGTGTTGTTGATTCTCTGGTTCGTCATTAATTTCGATTCTCATATATTTCAGTTTCGTTTCCTATACATGAATGTCGTTTCTTGTAATGAAAAGGTACAAGTAGGCAAAGATCAGGAAAAGGCGCAATCAGAAAAAGATTCCCACTCCAAAAACCGAGGTGGGAAAAAACCAAACCAACAATCAGGCACTTATACCATGAAAACATTTCGTAAGCTGAATGGGCAGCTATTTTCCCAATAGGTGGCCACTCAGTTACCTTAACTTAACTAAAAATATGAAAACATACATAAGGCGCCAACAGCACAAAAATATTTTAAACACCAAGACATAAAACAAAATGAACCACCACAGAAGTATCGACTTGGAACGATCAGTAACACAAAGTTACTGACGGGTTTAAATCGATTTTACATGGCCATAACCTCACCCTCAGCTTCTGCAGTGGTTCATAACATTTAGTTAGTTCTTCGGTCCTCGTGGTGAATCTCTAACTAGTCAATGAATCATCAAGAAAAAACAAATAAATCAAGATAAACATCCTGATGAATCAAAAACCAGGACTCACAGATTCAGTAAGCTGCTCGACGATGGAGATCCCTGGGCGCCGAATATCTTACTAATTCCGGGGCAAAAGAAAAACATCAGTTAGACCCCGGTGGGCCAAGCAACAGACAAGAGGCTCCGGCCCCAACCAACTAAAATGAATAGCTTTAAGTCGGGGCCATCATAGAGTCTGACGCCCGACCCACCGGCGTGCAATTTAAGAAGGCAGCATAGTTATCAACCGTGATTGGGTTAAAAACTAAGCATGCATACTGTCGCATAACATTCAAGTTATAACCTATACGTTTGTAACGTGTTATGATTTTTCTAAACTGAAAAGAAAAATCATTTTTAAATTTGTAAACCAAGTCACCATAAAATTCTGGTTCCGAAAGGCCCTCACTTAAAAGCGTCTTTAACCCAACATTATATTTGGAAATCAATTCATAGTGTCTACGATAAAATTCTACGATAAAATCAATTCATAGTGTCTTGTAATGAAGCTTGACCAGTGTGTGTATCTGTTGCTCAAGGCAATGACAAAATTTTTTGATGTTATGGAATCAAAGCCGATACTAAAGGGGGCACGATAACAATCAATCTGTCGATTTGTAGAAAACCATTTTGCAGTGCAGTCAATTTGTGACAGAGTTCTGAATTTTGACCTGCAGCCACACTACCAGAAACCGACCCATAGTGCGATGTGATGGACTAAAAGTCAGTCATATAGAGTTTCTGTAGTTTCTGTACCCCTCGTCAGGGTATATACGATGTAATCCTAGATGCGCTATGATAAGCAGTCACCACGATCGAGATTGCTTGCTAGATATTGACCGCTATTTGACGGGGAGTGTCAACAATTGATAAATTAAATTGATTGCGGTGAACTGTCTAGTCCCTATAGACGGGTTCACTAGTTTTTAGTAAGCGCTTTATGTGACAAAACGTGTAATTGAGGGAGAGCAGTCGATCATGGGTACAATTTTCTTCATATTCAAAGTAAACACTGTGGAAAAGGTCCTGAGGGACCTTTTCCAATAAGTACTGGTACAGAGACGAGTCAGTTAACCGAATAAGCAGCTCTTTTACAAAAGTGTGGCCTTCATTTTCTCAAACTTGATATATATCGTATGTTATGTTTACGTAGAAATGCTAGTGAAACAGGGAGCCACAACAGAAGGTCTGTTAAAACAAATAGATAAATAAAGTGATTACAATGTAGAGGCTTAAGTCGGTTTTACGGCCCAAACCAACATAGATGAATAATTTAATTATGATAATGAGAAGATTACTTTGTGCCAAGTGTTTTGTTTTATTGTTACATGAATTTACTTAAATTATTATAAATTATACTGAAGCTTTGGTCAAACCTGGTTTGATTTAAATCCAACATTGGAAACAGTGAAATAGTGAGTTTTTTAAAAATGGCCTTGAGCCTCATTTCAGGATCACTCACAAATTAAAGAAATGTCAGGTATATATTTTAGTTATCTCTCATTCTGTTGAAAAACACGTCTTCTTGGTAGATCTCAGCTTATTTCACTGTTCAGTTTGGCACTGACACCACGGATTCAGGTTAACTGTTCAATACATGATCGGAAGCTCTTGATACAAAGAATTAATTTAAAAAATCTCTTAATGCTAGGCTGTCATTTTTAGAGCACAATTTAAAATAAGACAAATCAGCACCAGAATAGTGCAACCTCTCGCTAGTGACTAAAGAAACAAATTTCAAACCCTTTTTAAAGGATACATGATTACTTGACATCAAATCAATGATCAAAACCGAGTATGTTCCAATGTGACTATACATAATGGACACAATCGTGAGCAGAGCAAATATAGAGAAAATGGCGTAAATATGAGGAGGGTTCAGTACCCGAAATTGCGCAATGTGACCTATACTATCTCCCTTTGAATGTTTTCACCGCTTCCAATGGATCTAACTTTTATAGTTTGGTAAGTGTATGAATGGTACAAAGGGTAAAACTAAGCGCAATGATAAAAAAATGGACAATCGGAACGAATGTCCCACTAAAAAACCGAGATGGAAAATCTGAATTGACAATCAGGTACTAATTTAATACAAAGAGAACATATCGTAAGAAGAGTTAGCAGCTATTTTCCAATAGGTGGCCACACAGTTACTCGGACTTAATGTATGAAAACGTACATAAGATGTGCAAGCAGCACTTATATTTCAACACCAAACATAAATTAATTAGAAGCACAACACAAAAGAATGTAATTTATAGTTATAGAACTGTATCTCATTTGGAAAGTAGCTTTACTTAAGGTACTGCGCAAGTCGGGTAATAATAGGTTTATTGCATCGCAGTAATGAATAAACCTCAATGATATTGGGTGTTGTTTGGTTTATTTTAGAACAGAGACAAAATTTTTGATACTTTGATTCATTACCACGTTAATTTCTTAAAGGCCAACACCTCGACATGGCGATGCCGTCCGACAGCTGTTTATTTCCTTTTAACATTTTAGATAAGGGCGACTTAGCTACTGGATCCAGATAATTCTTAGCCCGTTGGAAAGTCTGTAATATCCGGTGACAACGTTATTTCAAGTGGATAACATATTTGGTATGTATGCCAGTCTAATATAATGTTCTCATTTTATAAAGTTTGACAAGAAAATGGACTCCAATAGATGTATACGTTTTTAGTGTGGTTCTCAATCATTCTCCTATAGCAGAGATGTACAATTTAACCAGGTTCTGTAGATGCTACATGTACCTCTCAATGTGTCCTAATGAAGCACTTTCAAAAGTCGAAACAGGGCTTGGTAAATATGTCGTTAGCGGGTCCGAATCATATTGCAGTGAACTGGAACACACACACACACGCACACGCACACGCACACACACACACACACACACACACATCTAGCATTTTTGCCATTTCTTTTGGGAAATTTGGCACTAGACTTCCGCCGAGGAAAACTTATGTGGCTAGCGTAAATGACGTCCCAATATGACATCAGTTGTTGTCTGTGAACCAGACACTTTCACACTAGGACAAGTAAAGCATTAAATATTTCGGGGAAAATTACTCGTTTGTGCATTTTAGGGTAACCCTTCATGCAGTGGATGGCGACACGAAACGTCGTGCGACACAACTGTAACTGCTTCGCCTGTGAGAGGAGTTCCGGATGGATACGACACCAGATCAAACTCCCCAACAGTACCAACACCTCCGTTGCTCTCCGATGTTTTGTGACACATAACACATGCAATAAAAGTAAAGTTTCAAAAATATGAATAATCTGAACAAATATAACCCTGATCATCACCCCCAAAGGTATCCCTTAGGCCGAAAACCACACAGTGCGAAAAATGTGGAGCGAAAACGAAATATACCCAAGGAGTATATTGGATGTAGATAAGTAGGAGCAAAATACTGGTCATGCATAAAACATAAAGCATAGGGCACACCTACATTGTGTACCACTCCATCCTCTTATAAATGCTCTGAAGGAGTTGAAATCTGTAATTTTCCTAGCTTCTTCGGGCAGGGAGTTCCAAAGCTTCGCCGCCTGAAATCTGAAGCTGTTTGTGCCGTACTTGGTGCTCTTTGGTCTTGGTACTTGGTATACCTAGAATAATATGAAGTTTGCGTTAAACATATAAAATCTTTCAGATAAGATGGAGATATATTATATACAATTTTAAAAGCTTCAATTGCCAACATCCTGGGGCGGGATAAATGTAATGTAGTGGAACCAGCGTTTTCAAGCAGGACTTCGTAGTTTGAGTTAAAATCTTGGTATATAGATAAAGCTCTAAAATGTATCTTTTCCAGTTTTTCTGTGTTTCCTTTGGAACAAAAATGTCATATTAAAGGACAGAAATTAAAATTTGACATAATAAAAGCATAATATTTCCTTCACTCAAAATATAAAAATTTTCCAATTCTTTTTAAAACATTTATTTGCTGTGAAGCTTTCCTACATATATTGGAGATTTGATTATAAAAGTTTAGTCTAAAATCAATATCAACACCAACATGACCAAGGAGTTTACAGTCTCATCACACTCGATCTCTGCCTTCCCTATCTTGAAAGTGGGCCTCTCGCCATGTGTCCTCTCCCGAACAGCCACAGCCTGAAACTTGTCAGGGTTGGCCTTCATTTGGTTCTGAGTAAACCACTCGACAAGATTCTACTCACGTTTACTCACGTAGTCGACGTCGTAGAAAGTCTTCAGACTTGTAAGGACGCATTTGGAATATAATTTCTTTGTCCGGTGTTTGTTCCAGTCTCATAGCATGCAGGCTCGAATTTGTGGGGGTGTCCTTTCCAGTGGGTATTCAAACGACTCTTGAACGCGTTAACGGAGGGTGCCATTACTACGTGTTCAGGAAGATTGTTCCATGTATTTACTACTCTGTTTGAAAAGCTATTTGCACGAATGTTGAGACGGGGTCTTTCTTTAAATATCTTTTTTGGATGACCTCTTGTTGCACCATATGCTGACAATGTGAAGAGTTTATCCTTATTTATTTTGTCAATATCATTTAAGATCTTATATACTTGAATAAGGTCAGATCTTTCCCTTCTATATTCCAGTGATGGTAAACCAAGCTTTCTTAATCTTTCTGGATATGATAGGTCTTTGCATGATCTTACAAGTTTTGTCGCTCTCCTTTGCACATTTTCAATTGCTATTTTGTCTTTTTTATACATGGGCGACCAGATAACAGTTCCATATTCAAGATGCGGCCTAACAATACTCTTGTAGAGATTTTTAAACATTTCTGGGTCCAGATAGGTAAAGGTTCTGAATATAATTCCCACATTCCTATTAGCTAGATTGATTTTTGATGAAATATGTTCCCTAAAATTTAGGTTTTTGTCGATGGTAACGCCTAGGTCTTTTTCAGAGTCTACTTTTGTAATAACACAGTCTGTTCCTTGATGTTCAATAGTGTAATTGAGGTTACTGTCATGTTTTCCTATGTGTAGATGGTGACATTTAGTATTGTTAAATTCCATGTCCCAGTCTATCGCCCATATCGCCGCTGATGTTACACTCCTTTGTACAGGCTGCCTATCATGCTGACTTTTTATCGTTTTATACAGTTTGGTGTCATCTGCAAAAAAGCTTCACACAAACCTCCAGAACATCGGGTAAATCGTTTATGAATATTAAAAAAAGCACCGGCCCCAGTACGCTCCCTTGGGGTATTCCGCTTGTAACCTCTTGCCAATCAGATTCTGCACCATTGACAACTACCCGTTGAATTCTATTACTAAGAAAATCTTTAATCCAGTTGTATAATTCTCCCCTTATTCCATATCCATGTAGTTTACGTAACAGCCGTGCATGGGGTACACGGTCAAATGCTTTGCGGAAGTCCAGATATATCACATCAACATCGTCACCATTATCAATAGCTTGTGTTATATCCTCCATATATTCTAGTAATTGTGTTGTACATGATTTCCCTGATATAAACCCATGTTGTTCGGGGGTAAAAAGATTATTGTCAACCATGTGCTCGACAAGTGCATTTCTTATCAATCTTTCCATTATTTTCCCAGGAACAGAAGTTAGGCTTATAGGCCGATAGTTAGCTGGATTTTTTCTTTCGCCTTTTTTGAAAATTGCTGTTACATTGGCTGATTTCCATATGTCAGGGATTTTACTTTCTGCCATAGATTTTTTAAATATTTTTGTCAGAGGTTCGATAATGTTATCCTTAGTTTGTTCAATAAAACGGGGATGAATCTTGTCTGGGCCTTGTGATTTAGTTGGATTTACCCTTTTTATTGCCTTTTCGACTAGTTCTTTAGTAATATTAACTGTCTCGATGGTCTGATTGAACGGTCTATCGTCAAAGTTGGGTATGTTGTCAAGGTTTTCTTTCTTAAAGACACTAGCAAAGTAGTTGTTCAATGTGTTGGCTGTCTCCTGTGAAGTCGATGAAAGTTCTCCATTTGGCATTTGTAACTTGGACACCACTGTTTTGGTTTTTGTATGCTTCCTCACATAACTCCAGAAGATTTTATTGTCTGTTTTGATTTTGGCGGAGAGATTTTTTTCATATTCGTATTTGGCCTTCCTAACTTCAGCTGTTACACGATTTCTAGCAGTTTTGTATATGTTAAAATTTTCTTCAGTTTGACAGTGCTTAAATTTCAGCCATTTCTGATGTTTAGATCTTATAGCGTCAAAACAAGACTGGGTTAAATATGGAATATAATCCTCGCGATTTAGCCGGGACCCCCTCACCGGTATGTAATCTTCAACTAATTTGAAATATATTTCAGTGAGTCTCGACCAGGACCGCGACAAGTCCACCCTGTATACCGTTCATGCAACTGAATATGTTACGGCACAGATTGATGCAACATTTCACGAGGTTAGTGAGGAATGTAAAACGATAAGTTGACGATTATTTTAATTTTACATGCATTAATGTGACGATGTCGAGTCGTGAAATTTAGGGAAACCACAGTTGAAGGATGCCTTCATTTTTTGCCGTAAGTAGTTCGTTAAAAAACCTTACCTTGTGACAGAAAATATACATTTTATTGGAGAAATATGCCACCAGAGACACGAAAATTGATTACATTTGCTAATTGCTCGAATTCTTCATCATCGTTTGTCAATGTCAAAGTTTCGGTATATACCGGAATCATTCCTTGTTTCATACCACCAAAAGAGAATCATGAACTCTAGCCGACTTTTGCACAATACGGTGTTTACACACCTAGATTGGAACGTTTGGGAAACAACGTACGTCAATGTGTTCATTGCCTGGATGCAAGCTACGTCTAAGATGTGTTGTTAAAGAATGAGGCTACGTACGGCGGATCGTTGGGCCGAAAATGATATTTCTTACGGCGGACAAATCGTAGAATGGAAATAATGTCCAATTTTAGACATTTTCTGCTGTGAATTGACAGATTCAATATCAATTTGGATAAACATATATCGAATAATATATTTGTTGTACTTATCTACACGCGTTGCAGAATTATACTTAAGGAATAAAGAAACGCAACAGACACTTTGGGTCACTGTAGTCAGGATGTGTGATGCAAGTCTGTGGTGAAACTGGTCTTGCTACATGATCGCAGTATCTTTACGTCACATACAAATTATGGATTACACGTATTATAATTGAGCCTCGACGCGAGAAAACCGGCCTTCGGGTTTCCAAACAGGTCCGACACTAACCGAACTGTACAAGCACAGAAGATGGCTAGAAGCTTGAAATTTCAGATGTAGGAAGTAGAAAACATGTGCTATCCGAGTAGCGAAAACAACTGAGACGCTGATCAGCTTCGCAGTTACTGCGAAGCTGATCTGCGCCTTTGTTTTCGCATAGGCAAAAATCCGGTTTTCTCACGATGCGACCCATATTATATTATATACCTTTGAACGTTTTCACTGCTTCCAAAGGATCTAAGGGGTGCTCACACCACAGCGTATAGCGCCAACGTATGCCGACGTATGAGATATTTTGTCCATACGTCGGTGTACGTTGCATACGTTCGGCATAAGTTTTGCATAAGTTAGGGGTACGCTACAATACGCTGGCATACGTTGTCGTACGTCATGTACGCCCAGAAATTTTGTGCATGCACAAAATTTCCAACGTATGCCGACGTACTGATAATACGTTACTCATAAGTTAGGCGTACGCAACGAATACGTTATGCATAGTTCATGAACGTTACCTGTAAGTTACTCAAACGTTCGCATACGTTGTCGTACGCCAAAGCTCACCTGGATTTTTGTTTAGCGTATGAGAAGCGTATGCATAACCAGTGGTAGAGCTAGAAGGGCGTCAAAGGGGGGAGCACCCTGCCCTCATTTTGAAAATGGGAAATGCACCCTGCCCTTTTGGACTCCAGAAGGTGGCACCCTGTCCTTTTCAGAACCTTTAAATATTGAAAAATACATAATATTTGATATTTCTGATTAAGATTTGTGTTATCTTTTGATTATAAAGCCTTTAAATGAGAGGAAATAGCTAAAAGTAGCCCAAAAGTGCCCTTTATCATGAGACGAAGACGCTTTGTGTGCCCTCATAGCAGAATTTCACGCAGTAAGTGCCCTCGTACTGACAATATGCCCCCCTGCCCTCTCTAAAACTTAGCTCTACCACTGATAACGCATTACCAACGTACGAGCAGCGTGCTCGGAACGTACGCAGCGTATGTTAAACGTGCGAAGAACGTACTCAGCGTATGCACACAACTTGCGCGTAGCGCATTGGTCAGCGTTCGGGATTTTATGTATAAAAATGGAAGGAATAGGGACTGTGTTCATGATTAAATAGCCACACGGAAGCGGAAGCATCTTTTCAAACTTTAATATCTTTAGACTCATGAAATAAAATGCCCGATTTGTGCAATTTTGTGGAAATTTATCGTTCCGTCAAATGTAAGGTACTCGCTGCATTAGGGTGGATAGGTACAATGTTTATACTGTATGTATGGTTCCATACTCTTCATCATACATAAGGAATTAAAATACGCAACACATAAAAGTTCAACTGTAACGTTTGTTTTTAACATTTTGATGAAATCTTTTTAGACTGCATGTGGCATGTGATGAAATGAGAAAACGTCATTTTGTTGATAAAATTAACGTCGAAACGTCAAAAACCATGGAAAAAGAAAATCGTTACGTAAGCGTCGGGCGAAGGTGAGTATTCCAAAAACTGTACATGCTTGGTAATATGAAATCGACTAGAAAATATTTCATTAAGACTGGCGAGATTGCATACTTGGGTGTCATGCCATGTTGCGTCAAAACTGGCTAACGGAATGCAAAAGTGCACAATAATGAATGATAAGCAATTAACGTCATTTACAATTTTCGATGTGGACGTTTTGTGTTTATACGGTATTCATCGAACCAAACGACGACACGACATGCTTTTCAAGCAACAATGACGCCACAATTACTGTAGTAATGGGGCACCTAAAGTTTGTTTTGGCATTGACGTAGGTGGCGTTAAACGTCCCAAATCACAACAAATGCTACCCACGGTCAATGATCACCTCTGCAATCACTTTTAGCAGATTTGGAAACAATAAAATTGGTTTTGGTTCAAATTTGACTAATTGATCATGTTTCCAGAGTGCGTGACTGTAGGCCAGTGAGGTTATGCGCACGCCATCAAGCAAACGTAACCGACATAAAGGCTTTAACTGCTGTAATTTGACGTAAAGATACTGCGATCATGTAGTAAGACAAGTTTCGCCACAGACTTGCATCACACATCCTGACTACAGTGACCCAAAGTGTTTGTTGCGTTTCTTTATTCCTTAAGTATATTAATAATTCTGCAACCCGTGTAGATAAGTACAACAAATATGTTAAGCGATATATGTTTATCCAAATTGATATTGAATCTGTCAATTCACAGCAGAAAATGTCTAAAATTGAACATTATTTCCATTCTACGATTTGTCCGCCGTAAGAAATATCATTTTCGGTCCAAAGATCCGCCGTACGTAGCCTCATTCTTTAACAACACATCTTAGACGTAGCTTGCATCCAGGCAATGAGCACATTGACGTACGTTGTTTCCCAAACGTTCCAATCTAGGTGTGTAAACACCGTATTATACAAAAGCCGGTTTGAGTTCGAGATTGTCTTTTGGTGGTATGAAACAAGGAAGGATTCCGGTATATACAGAAACTTTGACATTGTAAAACGATGATGAAGGATTCGAGCAATTAGCAAACGTAATCAATTTTCGTGTTTCTGGTGGCATATTTCTCCAATAAAATGTATAATTTCTATCACAAGGTAAGGTTTTTTTTAACAAACTTCTTATGGCAAAAACTGAAAGCATCCTTACTTTGTTTTCCCTACAACTCACGACCCAGACATTCTCGCATTTATGCCTGTAAAATTAAAATAATCGTTCTCCATTTTTCCCTACCCTCGTGAAATGTTGCATCAATCTGTGCCATAACATATTCAGTTGCATCAACGGTATACAGGGTGAAGTCTAGCCCATTGAATTCATCATCCCAGTCCAGTGAAGATAAGTTTGCATTTATTGACTGATAGTCACCTCTGTGAAAATTGTATTTGATCTGCTGACTATTTTCAAATTCAGATGTTATATAACAGTTAAAATTAAAAGATATCAAAACATGGTCACTTTTGCCTATACTGGGCAACAAATTGATTTCTGACACCATGTCTTCTTCGTTTGTAAAAATAAGATCCAACACTGACGGTTCTTGACCAGCGCGGATTCTAGTTGGCTCTGTAATATGCTGAATAAAATATGAATCTCGTACACACTCTACAAAGAGATTTGATAGATGGGTTTCCCCGACTGATGTAGACATATCCTCCCAGTTTATTTCTTTCAGATTAAAGTCCCCCATGATTAATTTATGCGAATCCCTAGAGTCTCTAGCTCTTTCAAATAAATTTAAAAGTTCACGTGAATTTGTGTCAACACTACTGGGGCTCCTATACACACATCCAGTTAAGAAAGAATCATTGTTTCTCAGTTTTATTCTACACCATACCAATTCCTTAAACTCAGATTGCAAAGTTACCCTTTCAGCACAGAGTCCAGCTCTCACGTAAATCGCAACACCACGACCATCATTTAAATTGTTTGTAAAAAGATTATAGGTTTTCAGTTCATAATGTTGCTCGACATTTTCAAAGGATGAATGTTTTGGCGAGATTTCAGTCAGACCAATTATATCTACTTTTTCATTAATTAAAAGAATCTCTAACTCACTTTTCTTTTCCTTTGTGAGGCAGTCTACATTGAAATAAAACACCTTGAGTTTGTCTATGTTAAAGTCATTGGAGGAACTAAAAGCCCCATTTGTTTTATGACTGTCTTGGGGTTGGCTATTTACACGATTAAAACATGTTCCCTATGATGTATTTGGTGGCGCTGGAGGTGGCCATTTCAATCTCCCCCCTTGTGTATCGAAACCACCTATTATTGTATCTTCACCGATTACTGTCGTCTCGTTGTAAGCTCTCAGAGTGTCATTCATAAGACTTGAATCGGCAGCCAGGTGTGACAGGGCTGTCCTGCTTGCTATTGGACTGGGTTCTTCTTCATCAACTAGCATGGTGGCAGCATCGCCCGTACCCCTCTGCTGTGCGGCTTCATCTTCACTTGTATCGATTTCTGTACCCCTTTGCTGCCTCTGGCCGTTCCTCTCATTTCTTCTATGTTTCACTCGCTCTCTGCGCTCTTTACGTTGTTCCTCGGTGAGGTCTTTTGTTATGATTACGCGTTTGAATTTAGGTCTGGCTTTTGTGGCAATGAACTTTGCATTCTCAAGAATGAATTTCCTTTGCGCCTTTGAATCAAGAACAACCTTTAGTGGTCTTGTTTTCCCTTCGGTTTTCTTACCTAACCTATATGAGGTCACAATATTCAGTTCACCTAGCCCTAAATCTGAGCTAATTCTGAAAATATCTTGTTGATCTGCAGTCTTATTATCAGTACCTAGTTCATGATTGTGTTCAGTTAAGATAAACACAGTTAAATTAAGCTCTCTCCTCTTCCTGTCTTATAATTCCTTATTCCTGGTATCCACTACTTTATTTATATCCTGTTTCAGGCTGTCAATAATTTCATCTTTCATACTAGTTACTTGTAATTTGATTTCCTGTTTCGTATTGACCACCATTTTTGTCATTCTTTCCTCCATTCTACTCATTCTGTGATCATGCTGTTTTTGTATGTCCTTTATAGAAGAGGAAATACTTTCAATTGAAGGAAACATGGACCGGCAACTGCGACAAGTCCAGTGAAAATTGTCTAATTCTCCCTCCATAAGGCTTTTGCTACAAGTAGGTCACATTTTTGACAAATTGTTCCCGATTGATCTTGGTCACCAGATTCCTGCCTTTGTCTTTTATTTTCATTTCTTGACAGACTCGAGTCTCTGCTGCTAGCACCAAAGTTTTCCGCCATGGTGACAGGGTGTGGTGAGGCAATCCCTCACACAACGACTCAGGTTCACCTTGGTAATGTTAATATTTGGAAATGTGCTGCAAAGCAGCCCTCACACAATGTTGAATTTTTTTATCAAACGGATATGTGCGGCGAGGCAATCCCTCACACACACGAATAGGATGATCGTGTCTTGTAGGATGTATAATAATGGGTGTGGCGAGGCGTGCCCTCACACACACAGAATGGAATATTGGTATTCTTTTATGTGTACTAATAGCAGTCTTGTCTGATCTGTACACTAATCTTCCTTAGCCAGCATTTATTCAATTCATGGATTGGGTGTACCCCACCATGGTACAGGTTGTAGGACGTATAATAGCGTATTCGCTGCCTGTGATTTTTTCTACTGACCTCTAAGTCTACATTCAAAAGTGGTGCATGTGCTTGATTCAACCGATTTATTCTATGTATATGCTCATTAACAGATTTGATAATAGAGCTCAAGTTTTTGTCCTCTATTTCAAATGAGCTTGGTCTCGGATGACCCCGTCTTGTATTCCATTTTTTTATAGAAAAGAAAGGAATCTCGAGAAGCGTCACTTCAATATTTTTGAATGCGCCAATTCAACAATTCTTTCAAAATTGCGAATAGAGATTACACTATCACTTATCTCATTATGTGGGTTATCATTAAGAAAAAGATACCGGCGATCCCCTACCAAAGTTGTGAAATCGCATGTTCCCAGAAATATATATAGTCTTATCCGACCATAATGTCTTATCCAACTATCAATTCTACTAGAAATACAGTCCAAACCTGCTGTACCCTGGGCTGCTGTACTAGTTCTGCTCCTTGCACACTTCCAAACAATGGATCTCTCTAGTTGTGATTGACAAATTTGTTCGAGATAGACCCCCTTACTATCACTTATCACAATAGGAGTTATTCGCAATGGCGGCAAGCCATGATCAAACCCCGCAGTATTGCTTATGTATTTCTGTAGTTTTCACAATGACATGTCAATTTGTGTGGCATTTTGATAGCATTTGTAAGAAATCAGGTTTCATTTTGGCTCTTTCTCATGTAAAATACATAATATTTATATAACTTTTATGTATTTACCATTGCATTATAAATGCCAGAAATTAAATTTCAAATGTCCCTGATCTATCAGTCAGTTTTCTGACACAAGGAACACTTCAGTATAATTCGAACAAATTAAGTATAATTGTGGTTTTGTCAGTTTATCACTACTTGCTGTCACTTGCAATAACAATGTTATAACATACACTTCCCTTTAAATCAACTTAATGCTCGTTTCTAAACAGTTTCAGGTAAGTCACCAGCTTTCGCGACTTTGGGCTAATTCAATTCGAACAATTTAGCATAATTGTAGGTTTATCAGTTTATCACTACTTGTTGTCACTTGCAATAACAATGTAATAACTGACGCTACCCATTAAATACCTGCTTTCAATCAATTTTCTTCAATTTACCCGATTTCGCGAACTTAGGCACCCTCCGAATTCAGTACAATTTTACCGCCGAAAGGTTCTGACAGTCTAGTCACGAAAACAATAGTCATTAATCGGAAAACTTCAAATCCTCCAAATAAACTGTATTAAAGGCTATCATATGGCATAAATAAAACTTTTTCCCCGCTACTTATACTCTCAATAATTGATATTTTTCTCGACAATTTTCTTCGGTTGGAAAAATGTGGCTTCCCTCTGCGCATGCTCAGACTGGTTTTGAAGATTCCCACTATCCCTTTCAAGTACTTCAACAAGGGTGACAAAAACCGGGTGTGAGTATAACAAAGTGTTATCGTCTGCATAGTTAAAAAGCTTTCCCTTTTATAAAATAACATATATCATTTAAGAAGATGTTAAAAAGAAGAGGGCCAAGTATAGATCCCTGTGGGACACCCTTTGTAATGTTTAGAAAAGTGCTACAATGGTTTCCTGTCTGAACACACTGCTTTCTGTCAGACAGGTAGCTACTTATGAGGTTTACAGCTTTTTGTGAGAGACCATACGCTGTCAGCTTATCCCTAATTAGGGATGGAGGTAGGCAATCAAATGCCTTGGACAGATCCATGAGGATAGCCGCCACATGGTCACCTCTGTCCAATGCACTACGCCATTCCTCACAGATTGATAACAACACGGACTGACAACTGTATCCTTTCCTAAAAGCTGACAGATATGGGTTAAATAAGTTTTCAAAATACTGACTGAGTTGTTCTTCTAGAGATCTTTCAGAAATTTTAGAGACTGTTGGTAATATGCTATTAAATAGACCTATAATTTTGGCAATCTAAAGGGAATTCATGCAATCTGTCATTACACAATATTATAAACACAATAATGATCAATAATGACTATTATTTCGTTAATGGTATTTTAATAGTGTTGTTCTTTTTACCTAAAACAGATTAGCATTTTATCATCTTTCATAAATTGACCAAGTACAGGTGTATCAAAACCAATTAGAGGACTCAGGTTGTCTAGATAATTTTATCGCAGTATATCTAAGTATATCTAAAATACTCTTCCTATATTCCAAGAGTGATTTAAATATATACGAACACAGTTCCAAAGAGTTCCTTATCAAACAATATAAAACAAACAGGCCGGGTTGACTCAGGGGCCGAGTTGGTACCAGGCCGAGTTGACTCGCTCCCGGATACAGTAACGGGTTTTATCATTTTATCAATAAATCCACTTCCTTTTCCGGTTAAGATTTCGTAAAACCTGTGAGTCGCTGAATTTGTCAATGAAATCGCACAATATCTCGGCATCTGAAGCGTCAGACAACCCATAGTAGTTGTGAAATGAAGTCTCTTAATTGTCCTCTCAGAACCCAGGCCAAATTTCTGTCCAAGACTGAATAAGTCGTCTATATTTTGCCTTTAGTGATCGCTTGAATGCGATTTTTCCAAAAAGACATTGTAAGATATTGCGGCTTTAGGGTCCATTTCATCAGATTCCTTAACAATACCATAAACGACAGAATTGCAGCTTTAAGGATGACTGGTGTTGCGATCTGGTGCAGCTGTAAAGTCTCGTACTGAGCAAAGGCCTGAAAGTGGAGCGGACTGGCGCAGGGGTAGAGTGGTTGACTTCGGTCCCAGAGGTCCCGGGTTCAATCCTCAGCCGGGGCGCCTTTCGTTGTGGCCTTGAGCAAGTTACATTTCCACAGCTCCTGGGGTAATGGTCAGAAATTGATCGACTCAGTAAACAGTAAAAAAAAAAAAAAAAGTGCATACAGATGATTGGGGCTTTTGTTAAAAGCTTACACTTGTTTTTTTTGTTGTTGTTGTTTTTTAGAATTTCACCATGAAATGATTTCGAAAATAGTCTAATGTATACATAAAGCAATAGAACATACTCTAAAACTACCTTATGATAAAATAATGTAAAAATTTACAACTGTGCCAAACAAAAATTTCACTTGTCTAGTATATTTGTTATTGATGTGTCCGGGAATGATTATGCTTCAAACAGACACAGAAAGTGTTTCAATATGCCCTTGCATACCTACAAAATCTTCCGTTAAACAATAATTTGAATCGCTACAATATTATCTTGGACACAACATGCACAATGCATGTGTAGAATTCTAAATCAGAGTACTATATTGATACAAGCGTCTGCTTCAGCATTAAATGATGATGATATAAAAGGACTTGGCTCTTCCTTCCGTACATTCAGTTAAACTGACTTGCCTCATTGTTTGACCAAAACTTTGATAGTTTAGACATATATTTTCAAATGTTTTTTGTTGACAAGAAACATTTTTCTTTTATTCATGATTTGTGAAAATGGCAGCTATTGATGCCTTGGGCATGACAACCACTCTGTTGATTTTAAGCTTAAAACAGAAAAATCTGTAGGTAAAAGGTACAGGCAGGCAAAGGTCAGGAAAAGGCGGCCGCGCAATCAGAAAAAGATTCCCACTCCAAAAACCGAGATGGGAAAAAAACTAAATTAACAATCAGGTACTTATACCATGAAAACATATTGTAAGCCGAATGGGCAGCTATTTTCCCAATAGGTTGCCACTCAGTTACCTAAACACGACTAAAAATATGAGAACATACATAAGGCGCCAACAGCACAAAAAAATTTACCCCCCAAGACAAAACGAAAGAACCACCACAGAAGTATCGCCTTGGAACGATCGGTAATATAAAATTTCTGGCGGGCTTAAACTGATTTTACAGGTACCTAACCTCACCCTTGAAGTCAAATTGTGATAAGTTTGTAAGCTTTTGTATAAAGTACAGAAATGGACAATGAAATTCGCATTTAAGAATTTTTAAATTAAGTTTGTTAGTTGTACGGCAGAAACAGGGTTGTGAAATGCTCAATTTAAATCTGTTTTTAGCTCACCTGAGCCATAATCTTTGACAAAATTAAAAAAAAAATGGGAAATTCTTTTTCATTGATCTCATTTAAATGAAGTGAATACAGTGTGGTTAGTGTTTTACTTAACCTCATGCAGCTGTATGCTTTAGTTTGAACACTATCACTGATAGCTCTTCTCCACTTTTTAGTTGTGCTTTGTATGTGGTTTAGATCTAAATCAATAAAATCATTAATATCAAATAGATGCTGGAAATGAAGAAAAAAAAAGAAAGAAAATACTTATATAATTTATGTATGTTCTTATTTTCTAGGCGAGATGGCCAAGTCAAAGAACCACACTAATCATAATCAGAGTGAGTACCATCTATACTTTGATCACAGCTGTAACACATCGTACTTGTACATGTACTTATTTACCAGCCATTTGTAACCACAGCCTCCCTAGTAGGGCAGGCATGATTAAATTCCCATTAATCGAAATAAACTTGATATTAAAGAAAAGAAACTTAAAGCCAGATGTACGTAATTGACCTCACGGTAGAAATCTTTTATTAGCTCACCTGAGCCGAAGGCTCATAGGTGAGCTTATAGTATACCCATGCTCCGGCGTCCGTCCGTCGTCCGTCGTCCACAATTTCAAAGATCTTCTTCTCTGAAACCGCTGGGCCGATTGTTCTCATATTACACATACACCATCTACAGGTAGGGGGAAAGAATAATTGTGTTTTTTGTTTTGATCGGATAAGGACTCTGGTTGCTATGGCAACTTATGCTTCCCATAGACTTATAATGGAAAAAAGTGAATATTGCCAGTTTTTGCTGTCTTGTTGGAGATATTTGAATTTTGTTTTTGCAGAAATGTTTATTGAGTAGTCCTCTACGTTTCATGTGACTTTTGTCCTAATGCTTCATTTTGATTGGTTGCAGGGGCCCCAAATAGGGCAAAAATTCGAAAAACATTCAAAAATCTTCTCCTCAGAAACTGTCATGGGGATGAAGCCTATACTTTGTATACATGTTCCTGACAGTGGCCTCTACATAATTTGTGTTTTTTATTCCAGGCGGATAAGAACTCTGGTTGCTATGGCAACTTAAAGTTTCCATAGCAGGGCTTTTTCTGACCTTTTGGGGAAATTTTTAGTACCGATGAAATTGGGAAAAAAAATTGTGATTTTGGGAAAAAATATGACAATTTTGGGAAAAAATATTGCATTTTTTAACAAAATTGGGAAAGTTTACCTTTTAAATTGGGATTTTTCTGCTAATTGGGAATGTTCCACATCAATTGGGAATTTTTTCAGCCAATTGGGAAAAAATTTGGTACCGGAAACCGGACCCAGTTTTGTATAGAGAAAAAGCCCTGCATAGACTTATAATGGGAAAAGTGGAAATCGGCTATTTATCGGCTGAAATTGCAGACATTTGAATTTTGTTTTTGCAGAAATGTTTATTGAGTAGTGTTTGATGTTTCTTGCGAGTTTTGTCCTAATCCTTTATTTTGATTGGTTGCTGGGGCCCCATAAAGGGCAAAATTTTGAAAAAAACATTCAAAAATCTTCTCCTCAGAAACTGTCAAGTGGATGAATCCTGTACTTTGTATACATGTACCTGACAGTAGCCTCTACATAATTTGTGTTTTTTATTCCAGTCGGATAAGAACTCTGGTTGCTATGGTAACTTTAAGTTTCCATAGACTTATAATGGGAAAAGTGGAAATTAGCTATTTTTTTGAAAACAATTGCAGCCTGAGATCTGAAAAGTGGTAGATGCAAACAACTAATGGATTAGATGAAGGTATATGATTAATTTAGGTCAAGGTCATCTCTTGACCTTGGCCGGTCTGTCGTCCATACACACTTTTCAAAGATTTTTTTCTCTGAAACCACTTGGCCAATCAAAGCCAAATTTTATATGAAGCATCTATAGGAAGTGGGAACCAATGTGTATATAAATAATCCAGGTCACATGACCAAGATGGCTGCCATGCCCATATGTGGTAAAAACCCTTAAAATATCTTCTTCTCCAGAACCGGTGAACTGATTTCAACGAAACTTTGCATGAAGTATGGATGACTCAAGTACTACAATGTATATATAAAACATGACACTGTGGTGACCTTGAACTATTTTATGGCAAGGTCAACATAGGTCGTCAATGCATTCATTTGAATGGGGGAAACTTTTAAAATGTCATTAAGTGAAAGTCTTGCAGGAAATGGGCAGTAGGACTGAAATTTAATGATTCTGAAAAAAAAAAAAATGGACCCCAGGGGCTCATCTGTTTTTAAAATGTTATTTGAAGGGGAAAATCAGCAGAAAATTGGCAAATGGACAGAATATTGATTATTCTGAAAAAAGAAAATGGCCCATTCATGCAGGGCTTCATCTGCCCATGCACTGGGGTTAAATACCATAATATTCAAATATGTTTATTGGTATATGAAGCAGATCTCAGGTGAGCGTTTACAGGACCATTGGTCCTCTGGTTTTTTGCATGCGAGTGTATTTTGATGTCCTACAAACGAAAATGAAAAGAAATCGATACCGTTCCGAGCTTGTTTTCGAGATATCGGCCTTTAAAATCGTCAATTTTGAGAGCGAAAATACATTAACGTCAACGTAAATCCGATTTTTAGACCCCCTTTTTTGTTACTTTTCTTGATATATTTAAAAAAATCCACGGTAGGATTTTTTAAAAAACTGATATGTAATAGAGAAATTCCTGAACTACAAGTAGATAACGAGAAAGTCCTTGGTTACCGGATTCGTTTTCCTGCTATAAGCGTGCGAAGAGAGGTAGTCGTTGCTGAATTCAGTACGTTTTACGCGCGACATCGATTTTGCGCCAAAATCTCCGACGCTATTTAGTATTTCAATAATGCTAACTGTCGCGCAAATGATGTTTTCCTCATGATAACATGTCCACAATCTATATATTGAGCAGAAATAATAAATAATATAAATTTTTTACATTTGTGTAGTACTCTGCATAATTGTATGGAAACAGTTTCATATTCCGAGCGTAAAATGACGCTAGAAATGACGTTTCGAGCGAAAAGTGACGTTACGAATGCGGCGTAAAAATGACGTTTCGACCCTTGGATACGCACGTTCTTTTAAGCGCCTTCAATTACGTACATCTGGCTTTAAGTTTTGAATCTAAAATCCATGGCAATTTATAGCATTTTGAAAAATTCAAATGTAAACCATACATTTTATACTTTTGAACAGCGAGTCTCTGCAGGTTTTAATGAAGAGATAGATTTTAGCTGTTCATAATTTATATGTATAAAGTTATTTTTTATACCACAGACAGAAAACAGCACAGAAATGGTATCCACAGACCTAAAAGACAAAGATATCCATCTATGCATGGGGTATGTACATGTACTTGAAATGAAATTGCGCCTTTGTGTGAGAAAACAATTTGAGTTCCGACCAGGTCCAACACAAACCGGGCTGTACAGTCACATTTATTTTGGCCTATGCAGATTGTTGGTTTTCCCATGCGGCGGCTCATATATAGATATAAGCATGGCTAAAAATTGAGTTGTGTGTGGCAGGCGTAGGGAAAAATGAAATTTTCTAGACAACTTAACAAACTTAGATAATTTCAGTATTTCAGAGGAACTTAAAAATAAGATGTAACAATAACATTTAACAACAGGCCATGTTACATATGAGCCGCGTCATGAGAAAACCAGATTTTGTACAATTTCTTTTCTTCTTAAATCCAAAATTTCAAGCTTCTAGGCTCTAGCCTGCTTCTGTGACTTGCTTCTGTGACTGTACATGTCGGTTTATGTCAGAACTGGTCGGAAACCCCGAAGACTGGATTTCTCGCGTTGCGGCTCGTACCATTGTTGTAATTTTAATCCTTGACTATGAATCTATACTCAGAGGAAAAAGTTTAGTCAGTAACTTTGCCAGCCCGATTACTATAATGCTCAGCCGCTTGCCCTAGATGTTCCCCTTTATTATACCCCCGGCATTTATGCCGACGGGTATATAGTTTTCGCTTTTCCGTTCGTATGTTCGTTAGTTCGTTTGTTCGTTCGTTAGTGACAGTAGAATTTGTGTCAAAGTTTTGGTTAAAGTTTTTCTAGTGGTGTATATCTCATGCAGTTATCTGGTTATAGTCAGAAACCATTCATATTTGGACCATAGGTACCCTATAGGGTTTGCCTTGTTTCCATGAGTTCGGACCCCAGGGTCCCTGCCCCCCAGGGTCCCTGCCCGGGGGTGGGGCTAGAGATCAAAATCTAGGTCACTTTTAGTTTGCGACAAAGTTTTGGTTCAAGTTTCTCTAGTGGTGTATATCTCAAGAACCATTTATCAGAAATCATTCATATTTGGACTTTAGGTACCCTATAGGGTTAGCTTTGATTCCAAGAGTTCGGACCCCAGGGTCCATACCTGGGGGTGGGGCTAGAGTTCAAAATCTAGGTCACCTTTAATTTGCGTCAAAGTTTTGGTTAAAGTTTCTCTAATGGTGTATATCTCATGAGCCAATTTTCAGAAATCATTCATATTTGGACTTTAGGTACCTTATAAGGTTTGCTTTGTTTCCGTGAGTTCAGACCTGAGGGTCCATGCTCGGGGGGGGGGGGGGGGGGGGGGGGGGGTGGGGCTAGAGTTCAAAATCTAGGTCACCTTGAAAATGTGCTATTTACATAGTGTTTTTTTCTTCTCTAAGTTCATATATTAACAAAGACTCCTATTTGGATCATAGATACCCTTTAGTGTTGAATTAAATTCCATGGCACCAAACTCTAGGGGTGGGGCTGGAGGTCAAAATCTAGGACACATTTATAAAATACAGAATATTTACCAAGATTAATATTCTGTAGGTCTATATCTTGACAACCATT
The DNA here is from genome assembly GCA_964017185.1 of Rugalucina vietnamica. Taxonomy (NCBI): domain Eukaryota; kingdom Metazoa; phylum Mollusca; class Bivalvia; order Lucinida; family Lucinidae; genus Rugalucina; species Rugalucina vietnamica. Next base: position 36,136,803 of record OZ024875.1, read on the forward strand.
TGTCAGAAAGCATTCATACTTACAACATAGGTACCACATAAGGGTTAGACCCAAGGATCGATGCGTGGGGGTGGGATGGACCCAAGGGTCCATGCATGGGGTGGGGGTGGGACTTGAGGTCAAGGTCTGGGGCATTTTTTTTTTTTTAATCTAGGACTGAGGACCTGACCCATAATGTCCGTGGATTATGTCCTAGATTGAGTATACACATCAGCTCTGTATACTGCTCTAAAATGGATCTGTCATTCTAAAACACCACTCCCCCATGTTTGTATGTAATGTGCTTTACAGTGCTTATTTCTAAAGTGTACTTGATAAGGGAACTGTCTTTCATTGGGGTTTGAGGTTCAATGTCAGGGGTGAGCATGTGCAGGGTTGTATAGGTAGGGGGTAGGGAGGGGGCTTTGTGGCTACCAGCCGGGGGTATACGTGCCTCTCAAAAGGGTCCATGCATGGGGTGGGGGTGGGACTTGAGGTCAAGGTCTGGGGCATTTTTTTTTAGCTCACCTGAGCCGTTAGGCTCACAAGGTGAGCTTATAGGATGGCCATGATCCGGCGTCCGTCCGTCCGTCGTCCGTCCACAATTTCAAAGATCTTCTCCTCTGAAACCACTTGGCCAATCAAAGCCAAATTTTATATGAAGCATCTATAGGAAGGGGGTACCAATGTGTATATAAGAAATCCAGGTCACATTACCAAGATGGCCGCCATGCCCATATATGGTAAAAACCCTTCAAAAATCTTCTCCCGAACCAGTGGACCGATTTCAACGAAACTATACATGAAGCATCAATGGCTCAAGCACTACAATGTGTATATAAATTATGACACTGTGATGACCTTGACCTATTTTACAGCAAGGTCAACATAGGTCACCAATGCATTTGAATGGGGAAAACTTTTAAAATGACATTTAAAGTGAAAGTCTTGCAGGAAATGGGCAGTAGGACTGAATATTAATGATTCTGAAAAAAACTGGACCCCAGGGGCTCATGTGCCCCCACCCCGGGGCAATATACATGTATATCTTCACTATATTCAAATGTCTTCTCCTCTGAAACCGCTTGACCAATCAAAGCCAAATTTCATGTAAAGCATCAATAGGAAGGGATAACTAATGTGTATATAAATAATCCAGGTCACATGACCAAGATGGCCGCCATGCCCATATATGGTAAAAACCCTTCAAAAATCTTTTTCTCTGGAACCGGTGGACCAATTTTAATGAAACTTGGCATGAAGCATCGATGGCTAAAGCACTACACTGTATATATAAATCATGACCCTGTGATGACCTTGACCTATTTTACGGCAAGGTCAACATAGGTCGCCAATGCATTTGAATGGGGAAAACTTTTAGAATGACATTTAAAGTGAAAGTCTTGCAGGAAATGGGCAGTAGGACTGAATATTAATGATTCTGGAAAAAAAATGGACCCCAGGGGCTCATGTGCCCCCACCCCGGGGCAATATACATGTATATCTTCACTATATTCAAACGTCTGCTCCTCTGAAACCACTTGACATATCAAAGCCAAATTTTTTGTAAAGCTTCAATAGGAAGGGATAACCAATGTGTATATAAATAATCCAGGTCACATGACCAAGATGGCCACCATGCCCATATATGGTAAAAACCCTTCAAAATCTTTTTCTCTGGAACCGTTGGATCAATTTCAATGAAACTTGGCATGAAAGATCGATGGCTAAAGCACTACAATGTATATATAAATCATGACCCTGTGATGACCTTGACCTATTTTATGGCAAGGTCAACATAGGTTGCCAATGCATTTGAATGGGGAAAACTTTTAAAATGTCATTTAAAGTGAAAGTCTTGCAGGAAATGGGCAATAGGACTGACTATTAATGATTCTGACAAAAAATGGACCACAGGGACTCATATGCCCCCACCCCGGGCCAATATACATGCATATCTCCATAATATTCAAACATCTGCTCCTCTGAAACCACTTGGCCAATCAAAGCCAAATTTTATGTGAAGCATCTAAAGGATGGGGTAATCAATGTGTATATAAATAATCCAGGTCACATGACCAAGATGGCCACCAGGCCCATATATGGTAAAAATCTCTCAAAAATCTTCTTCTCTGGAACCAGTGGACAGATTTCAAGGAAACTTGGCTTGAAGCATCGATGGCTCAAGTACTACAATGTATATATAAATTAAGACCCTGTGATGACCTTGACCCAGTTTATGGCAAGATCAACATGCGTTGCCAATGCATTTGAATAGGAATAACTGTTAAAATGTCATTTGAAGGAAAAAGCCAGCAGGAAATTGGCAAATGGACAAAATATTGATTATTCTGAAAAAGAAAATGGCCCAAGGGCTTCATCTGCCCCTGCACTGGGATTAAATACCATAATATGCAAACATGTTTATTGGTATATGCAGCAGATCTCAGGTGAGCGTTTACAGGACCATTGGTCCTCTGGTTTTTAATCTAGGACTGAGGACCTGACCCATAATGTCCGTGGATTATGTCCTAGATTGAGTATACACATCAGCTCTGTATACTGCTCTAAAATAGATCTGTCATTCTAAAACACCACTCCCCCATGTTTGTAATGTGCTTTACAGTGCTTATTTCTAAAGTGTACTTGATAAGGGAACTGTCTTTCATTGGGGTTTGAGGTTCAATGTCAGGGGTGAGCATGTGCAGGGTTGTATAGGTAGGGGGTAGGGAGGGGGCTTTGTGGCTACCAGCCGGGGGTATACGTGCCTCTCAAGGCACTTTTTCTAGTTGAATTTGCAAAGTCAGTCTCTTTCTAATTCTGGAAAGAAACTCCACCAGTTGTCAATTTTGACAGCTATTGGCCTTTTTCGTAAAACATCAGTTTTGTAATTACCCGATAAATGATCAAATCGGTGCTTTGATTAATAGGGATTTCTGATAGAGGTTGTTGCCAGTGACAAAAGTCCGAAAAAATCTTTTCAAAATTCATTTACAGTCTCGAGAAATAGCAAGCCAAATATTCATTATTTTTAGATTACCTCCCTTTCATTTAAAATAACGAAAATTGGTGTATGCACTATGGTAAAACCACATGCAATATTTCAATCGTTTTTGTTGGAAATGTTAGGTTTCATTCACAGTTTTATGACTCTAATTTTTATCCCAAACTATCGAGGGGTTTTGAAGCTTTAGCGATTTAAACTGTCCCAATGGGATTTTACATGTATTTTCAGTGACTAAACTTTTGCCGGTGAGCATATTTCTGAATTTCTGCTTATAACAGAGTGTGTATCATTTCAGGTTGATCCAAAGTTCTTGAAGAACATGAGATTTGCCAAGAAACACAACAAGAAGGTTCATGCGCCGGCATCCTAGGTCCCCACCCTCAGTTCCAGCTTGATGTGAAGACATTTAATTGTTAAATGTTGACACTATTAAACTGGGAAAAAATGGTTGTTGTTTCTCTCTTGAACACATAAGCCTTGGCAGGAGAAAAAGAACAAACTGGGTTTCCAACCAGGTCTGACACAAACTGGCCTGTACAGTGATAAAAGAAGGGTAGAAACTTGAAATTTCAAATTTAAGAAGAAGGATTTTAGTATCGTGTAGCAAAAACAAAGGTGCTGATTTGCGCCTTTGTTTTTCACATATGCAGATTGTTGGTTTTCTGATGCGTAAGCTCACATGCCACGAATTTCAAACAAAACACTGCTAAAAATTTTATGAAGGTCCACTAATTTCTATTAAAATGGCAGTGTTATAAAACTGATATTTCACCCTCATCCCTCATGTATCAACAGCAATCCAGAAAAACAGGCTCTTTAACATGAATTAGATGGTGCCTCAGAGAAAATGAATTGCCTAACATCTAAAACGTGAACAAATGTCAAAGTTTGGAAATTTACACAAAGGTTGAATTTCACATTTAATAGGCTGTCAGACTTTAACTGCAAGTTAATCTTCAAAATTTCTATGAATCCGCTTTCAGAATTCTGGATAATGCCAGGATTCCACAAAATATGAAAACTGCAAAAGTTAACCAACTTAAATGTTTAAAATGTTATAAATTTTGTCCATTGGCGATGTGCCATAGTACTTGTAATTTGCCTCAATGAGGCTTGCTCAGGAAAAAGTGGCTAGTATAACTGGGAAGACTGGCCATCTAGACCTCGGGTGTTGACCATTCACCTCAGCAAACAGTAAGAACATCAAGAAAACATGTCCGTGAAATGTATACCCCCTTAAACCCCACTTTTATATAGAAAAACTGGGGTTTGCGGTGGTATGCCTATTTTTCTTATTTTTTCTCCAAAACAGATTGTGGGTACGAGGCAGTTCTAACGTGTACCCACAATCTATTTTTTGAGCGAAAATAAGAAAAATATCAAAATTTCTACTGAAAATTTTAATTTTTTACAATTTTTAAAATCTCTGTATGTTGCATGGGCATGTTTTTGTGATGATAGGTCCAGGAATTGATAGAATTAAAAAGCGGATCCCAGACACCGAGCAGGAAAGGATATCGCAATACAATTTTTTACAACACATGATGATCAAAATAAAACTGAGATCCTTTAAGAGTAGTGAGCGTATTAATGAGAAAAGGGATGGGCCATACCGCCGATTCAGCAACTCGAGCCTTTTCAGTGACCTTTTAAATTAGGCAAAATGGAGCCAAAGAGCATGGACGAGATGATAAGCTTTTACCTCAAGATAGCCATTTTGCTAGCATCAACCAATACAAAGGTGAAAAGTACATGTACAACAGAGAACAGAAACGCGTTGGGCACAGTAGATCAGTTTTTCTCACCCTTCAGACAAGCATATCCTTTTGAGCTATGTCTATATCAATTGTCAGAGACAAAAAGAGCCTAGCAGATGCTAATTTCAGTAGATATCAAGAGAAATTGTAGTCTGCTGCTTTGATAAAAATCTAAAAATTTTAATTTTGCTGGGAATTTGTGAATAAAACAAAAAGCTGATTTAATATTTATACTTAGCAAAAGTGAAAACGCTACATGTCACTATAATTATATTACAAAGTATCAGAAAAGGGGCATTTAATCAGTTTTTATAATGTTTTCCAGGCTTCCAGCAAATGTTTCGTGAAAATTTCATCGATTGGTCTCATTTGATATCTGAGTTAGGGATCATTATGCGTTTAAAGTGTTTTTCGATAAATTATGCATGTGCGCATGCGCAAGAAAAGATTTTTTACGCTTTTTAAAACGTACGATGCCCGTGTTACATTAAAACGTTTAAAAACTTGACTTATCCTTTGAAACAAGCTCAGAAATCAATGTCTAATTTTGCCATTTTGCCAATTGTCTCCCTTTGACATAAACAAATAGGGAATATTGAATGTTCGGTATTCTCCGGTGTATACCGATTTTCGAAAAATTTCTTTTGCCAATTCATTAAGGTCTACAAACACATCATTCCTACCATTTCTCGATTAGGAGTATCTTCAAACGTCGAAACAACAGGTTCATTATCCTATGGAGATTACATTGAGAAAATTTCAAGCATTGCGTTTTGATGAAAAATACCCTTTTCAAGGTTGATTTTAAAAACCATCACATAAGCTTGTGGTGAATCGTTTACAGTTTCTGACTGACACATGTCCTGACTACATATCCACGCAATTCCACATGGTTGAAACGTTTACTCTTGGTTTTCTTAAGTTGTAAACTGTGTGAAATTTCTGTTCAAATTGCACACATAAAAAATGGTACCCTGACACACTGAATGGGCGGTTCTGTCTTTATTTGTGACAATAACCGTATCATGTTTAGTGTTATGGACAGCCAAGTCTTTAAACATTTCAAAACACTTTCATTTGATTTGAGGGCTTGTTTCATTTTTCAGAAATTTGACAAACAATTAAGGTGTAGCGTTTTCACTTTTGTTCAGTATATGTAAGGCGAGTGCAAACAAAATTATTTTTTTCACTGGTAAATTTGCATATGTCCAAACAAAATAACCGCCTGAACAGAACTTGAAGCCTATTCAGTCGAAATGTTTTGAAAGGTGGGTGAGAAAAATAATGATGGTGTTGAAGCCTCGAGAAAATCTCGGGCTTGTTAGCTCACCTGAGCCGAAGGCTCACAGGTGAGCTTATAGTATACCCATGCTCCGTCATTCACAATTTCAAAGATCTTCTCCTATGAAACCGCTTGGCCAATCAAAGCCAAACTTCATGTGGAGCATCCTTAGGAAGGGGGAACGAAAGTTTATTATAAACTTTCGTGGTCCAGGTCACATGACCAAGATGGCCGCCATGGCTATAAATAGCAAAAACCTTTAAAAATCTTCTTCTCCAGAACCAGTGGGCGGATTTCCACGAAACTTGGTATGTAGCATCGGGGAAGCGGGCCCATCATAGTTTATTTAAATCATGACCCTAGGATGTCCTTGACCTATTTTACGGCAAGGTCAACTTAGGTCGCCAATGCATTTGAATGGGAAAAAATTGTAAAATGCTATTTAATGGGTAAAACTTACTGGGAATAGGCAAATGGACAGAAGATTAATGTAAATGAAATTTTAGCCCCTGGGGGGTTGTCTGCCCCTGCCCCGGGGCTATATACATGTATATTTCCATAATAATGAAACATCTTCTCCCCCTAAACCGCTTGGCCAATCAAGGCCAAACTTCATATGGAGCATCCTTGGGAAGGGGGAAAGAAAGTTTATATAAATGGTCAAGGTCACATGACCAAGATGGCCGCCATGGCTATAAATAGATAAAACCTTTAAAAATCTTCTTCTCCAGAACCAGAAGGCCAATGATTTTGAAACTTGGTGTGAAGCATCAGTGACTGGAGCTCTACAAAGTTTATATAAATCATGACCCTGGGATGACCTTGACCTATTTTATGGCAAGGTCAACATAGGTCGCTAATGCATTTGAATGGGGAAAAGTGTTAAAATGTCATTTGTAGGGAAAAACTTGCAGGAAATGGGCAAATGAACTTAATATTTATGATTCTGAAAAAATTTGTACCCCGGGGGTCTGTCTGCCCACACCCCGGGGCAATATACATGTATATTACAGTGATATTCAAAGATCTTCTCTGAAACTGCTTGGCCAATCAAAGCCAAACTTTATGAGGAGCATTGTTAGGAAGTGGGAATGAAAGTGTATATAAATGGTCAAGGTCACATGACCAAGATGGCTGCCATGGCTATAAATAGCAAAAACCTTTTGAAACTTGGCATGAAGCATCAGGCAATGGAGCTCTACAAAGTTTATATAAATTGTGACCCTTGGATGACCTTGAACTATTTTACGGCAAGGTCAACTTAGGTCGCCCATGCATTTGAATGGGGAAAATTGTTTAAATGTCATTTGAAGGGCAAAACTTGCAGTAAATTGGCAAATGGACTGAAGTTTTATGTTTTCAAAAAGAAATTGACTCCAGGGGTTGCTCTGACCCGGCCCTGGGGTTATATACATGTATATTACCATTCTAGTCAAACAAGTTTATTGGTATATATCTCGGGTTTCAGGTGAGCGTTTATAGGACCATTGGTCCTCTGGTTTTCTCATCCTCGAGACATCTGAAAACTTGCCCGAGATTTCCTGGTCTCGGCCTCAACCCAATCATAGATTCTTTTATCGCACCTGTTTGTAACAGGATGTGATATAGGCCAAATTTCTGTATATGCATCAAACCATATGTCAACAATCACAAAGTCTATGTCGAAGATTGGTTTTCTCTACACCTGTAATGGCTGCGAATGTGAAATCTTGGCAGTTATTGTTCTTAGTTACCTTTAAGCGCACACCTTGGCCCACATTTCACTGACTACTGGCTTCTTTTTACGCCAAAGCTTGGTTTTCTCTCCACATATTGCATCCTTGCTCATTAATTTTCCTTAACATGCAATTCGAGCATGCACCTTGACCCAGTGCTCGATCTATTTCACGGTCCAGTGACTTATTAATTTTTTATGTAGAATTTTGGGTTTTCTCTGCACCTGTGGTACTGTGAAACCTTGCATAGGAGTTTTCCTTCACAAACTCTTCAAGCACAAACCTTGACCTGACGAACCTTGACCCTGTGCCCTTGACCTGTATTTAATGGGTCAACTGACTAAATTTTTATGTCAAAGTTGGGTTTTCTCTGCACCTATGCTAGCTGCCAGTGTGAAATCTTGAATGATAATACTTGGGCTAAGGAAACCATAATCACAAAGGTAGCTTATACTGGTGTGTTATTCTAGGAATAAACACATCTAAAATCTTTTTCATCTATTTTGTTTAAGGTAGGAAGTTAAATAACTACAAAGGCTAATCTGCTCCAACCAATTTCTTGCACGATTCATTTTTGAAATAATTATATTAAGATTGTATTATTCATGTATGTATACAGATTCAACACTGTATAATTTGGTAGCACTTGATTTGCAATCACTTCAATACATGTATGGCAAGCACATCCACATGATTTTATTCACAAAACCAAAGCATCATATGATCAGCAAAATTTGTTTTTTAAGTTTTACACACAATCTGTCATACATAATTTGTTGTTTAACATTCAATTAAGTCGGTCAACAATTTTTCAGTCATTGTCCAGATGAAGCCACTACTTCTTGGGTAAAAACCAACACTGGTGACTTAATATGTCTTCCTCACTATCACACTCCCGCATCAGTCTTGATCATCCGCCCACCCCCTTTGACATTGCAATCCGGTGTCTTGACACACTAATCACTAGGCCACCACACTCCCACTCAACCAGTATCTATTTTTTGAACAATAACATTGTCCTTGGCCATAACCATTAAATAAATAAAACACATATTTTGAAGTCTATCTAAACAACTGCCATTAAATAGCATATAACATTTTTGCATGTAGAGATAAAATGTTCGGAACTGTTTGACTCGTAACTTCGTCTTTATGATCTGGTGCTCGGAACAGCTTGACTTGCTTCCCATTGACACTGAATACAACTTTGGCCTGAAGAGTAAGATCACGAAAGTTCAACAATAGCTACAAACAGGTTCAATTTTTCAAAAATTCAAAATTTATAAAAATTATCAGTTCACAATGAATATTTATCACATTTATCATGATGCAACTACTATTTACATTTGAGCCTCGACGTGAGAAAACCAGTCTTCGGGGTTTCCGACCGGGTGAGAAACTAATTGGCCTGTACAGTCACAGAAGATGGTTAGAGGCTTGAAATTTTTGGATTTAGAAAGAAGATGAATTGTACTATCCGTGTAGCGAAAACAAAGGCGCTGATCAGCTTCGCAGTTACTGCGAAGCTGATCTGCGGCTTCATTTTCGCATAGGCAAAAATTCGGTTTTCTCACGACGCGGCTCATTTAACAGTGAAGTGAGACAACAATATTACAACCCATCCTGCATTCAAACATTTTTCAGATACCAATACTGTGTTTTACAAAACTTGAAAAGTTTTTTTATATGAGCCGCCTCGTAGGAAAACCAACAATGTGGTTTCCGAACAGGTCCAACACAAACCGACCTGTACAAGCACAGAAAAGAGCTAGAAGCTTGAAATTTCGGATTTAAGTAAAAGAGGAATTGTACTCTCCGAGTAGCGAAAACAAAGGCGCTGATCAGCTTCGTGGTTACCGCGAAGCTGATCTGCGTCTTTGTTTTCGCCTATGCAGATTGTTGGTTTTCCCACGAGGCGGCTCATATTTAGTTACTTGCAACGTTTGGAGAGTATAGAGGGCCAGAGTTTGAAAATCAGATTTTTATGGTAAGATAACTCTTGCTTTTCAAACAGACTCACCTGTTCTAAAAGATTTTCTACCTCCAGTGTATCCCCCCTAGGGTTCTCCAAGAGTAGTGTCCCTTTCTGCCCCTTATACTCCACATTGGCAAAATGGCACACGGGTGATACCAGGTTACTGGGGCTGGTCCTGTTTTTAGAATCACTATCCGCTGCCATGTACAACGTTTTCGATGCCAAGTTAGCAGGGTTTGAGCCCGGCTGTACCAGAGATGACAGGTTGGGGTCTGAGTAGACTTGGACTCTTCGGCCCCTCAGACCAAACACTGATTGTACCTAGAAATAAAACACAGGTAGTTCTCTTTCCATGCCTCATAAGAATGTACATTATGTGTTTGCCTTTATTTTATTAACAGTTTTAGTTAAATATTCATTTCATCGCATGCATTTTAAATTTTTTGCCCAAGTGCATATTATCTATTGTTATCAATACCCTTTCAGTGAAAGTGTTTTTGTCCTATGAATGAAATCTACACTAGAAGTACATGTATCTGTGATCATGTGTTATTTTTCAGTTGCAGTTGGTTTTTTTCAAATACATGTCTTCTTTTTTTTTAATTTGAAAAAAGATCTTCAATGTGACATATATAGGTTCTGTTGAAGATCATTTTGTTTAATACAATTACCTGTTGCAAAAGCCCCTTGGCATCCAGCATATTTTTCCCCTGGGGGTTCTCCAGCAGCACAGTGGCCTGCGTACCACTCACACCCTCATCTGGGCTCAAACCACACAACTTGACATTGACAAACTTGCAGAATGGCTTTACATCATTGGGGACAGGGGCTGGAGGGAGTTCTGAGGCCGTCTCAGGGGCAGGGCCCTCATCCCTGCTTGTTATGGTCATTTCTAACTTGTGGGACTTTAGCTGACAAAAGAAATAGATTTAATGTTTATTTTTTTCATTCTCCTGTTGGTTCAATATGTGTCATGATTTTTATCCCGTATAAATGCAGTGTGAACAGCCCAAACATAAATACTCAAAGATCTTAGATTATACTGGGTATTCAACAGACTGAAGATAAAGCTCTTAAAAATCTCAGAACCATGTAGACTAGTTTGATCATGCTTCAAACTGCTTAAATATTTACGTAGCATAACTAGCTCTCCTAAAAAATATCTTAATCAAAAGCATTACAGCAAAACATTTAGCTATAAAGATATTTAAGCTACCAACCTGTGTAGTTTCTTGTATCAGAGATTTACTACCCCCAGCCACAGGGTAGGCTACAAGAGGTTGTTTTATGGTGGAGTTTATGAAATCTGCGAAGTCTGTTATGATCTTTGCTAGTTCCGGGGAGGTCTGATAGTATATAGTGATGTTGTCTGAGGGAACTAGGCCAGCCTGAAAGACAGGAATAGGTCAATATTAAAAGGAAAGGCAAGGTGTTGAAATAAGATGTATCTTAAATGAAAGTACTTGCCTATTTCAACAATGTGGTACAAGTTTTATTAAAATCGGATGGAAATTGATAAGGTTACGTTGGTTGGACTATTCATTGATTTCTGTTAAAGGAGGCGGCCATCTTGGATATTCATTAGGCTTTATGACGTCATAAAGCCCTAATTAAATATGCATAATTGATATTAACGAAACCCTCATTAATATATTTCTGTTGATTTCTTTTAAAATGTTTCTACTATTGATTTAGTATCAATTCTCGACATATTTCTCCATATTAGTTTTGAAATATAAAATGTATACATTGTTTATGGTTTTACAGTTTTCTAATTAAATATTCAAAATGGCGACCAGAAGTCACTTCCTTCCAAGACTTCAATTCACAAATATCTCACTTATTCCTTGACCGATTTGAACAAAATTTGCACCAAAATGTTTGCTTTGATCAGTTCTTGAGTTAAAAGGTATTGTTGTTGAACATTGCGTTCTTCATTAATAGTTCATTACGAAAACTTGCCCATGCAATATACAGATATTTTTTTCAAAAGAAAAAATCGAAAATTTCAAAGGAAAATTTTTGATATTTTCAATTTTTTGGCTCAAAAAATATTGTGGGTACACGTTAGAACCGCCTCGCCTGGGCGGTTCTAATGATTACCCACAATATATATTTTGGAGCAAAAATAATAAAAATAAGTACACCCCTGCATACCCCCGTTTTGCTATATAAAAGTGGGCTTCAAGGGGGTATATATTATACGGACATGTCTTCCTGATGTCATACAAAAGTAATCAGTTCACAATTCAACTGCTGAAAAAGCCTTTGGAACTTGAACCACAAGAACTTAAAGGAGTTTTTTCTATACAAGAACATAACTTGGTTCTTTAAACAGAAGCAACCTAAAAGTAATGGCACCAGCCATGAGTGAAAATATAATTTTTCCTATTTTAAAGTGAAGTAAAGCCAAAAGGTAGCCAAACTTTTTTTTATTTTTTGCTGATTTGTGACCTTCTATCTCTTTGTCAACATTTTTCAGTCATGTGGGGATGGAACCACCACTATGTGAGTACGATTTGGAATTAATTGTCTTGCTCACATACAGAGCCTGGTACTGATGGAATCCAATCTCCTTACAAGCCCACAAAATCGTATTTTATATACAGAATGGCATTTAGATTTTCAGATAAACTTGGCTCATCCTACCTTTTTCCTGAGCTTCTGTATCCTATTTATGACCTCCCTAGCCACACCTTCATCTAACATGGTCTGATCTGGTGACACATCTACTAGAACTAACACCTGGAATAAATGCCAAAGAAAAATCAGATTTGAAATAAAGTTACTCGACAGATTTCAGCAAAAATAGGAACAATTACTTTTCTCAGTAAGAGCAGAGTTAACAACCCTAAAGACGACGAAAGCTCATAGTTCACAGATCTATTCATGTAAAACATTTTTTAAACTGAAGTGTGTAAACAGAAGTTAAGAGCTGATAAAGTGTATTTGCAATGTATGTTTTATAACAAAACTGTCATTAATTGTTGCAAATAGTCATACCATTTATTCAATATGCCAGCCTGTTTATTGTATTGGGCATGCTATCTCTTTAGTTTAACACACAGGCGCGAAACCTAGTTACGTGGCTTGTCCCAAAAGTCCCGTTACACATACATTTTATTCTGAACGCATGGCTGGAACCAACAACAGTTACTCATGCAGACCAATTGGCCATATTGGACCTTATTTTACTGTACAAAATGATACTCACTTCAATGACCTCACTGCTACAGTTACCTTGGTTACCATAAGTAGGCATGACCGGAGCAAGTCAAATTATGTAAAATGTTTTCGTAATTTCTATTTTTTGCAATCTGCTAAATCAACATAGGTATAATGTGATCATTTAGAAAAATATACCAGCCTAACTACTATTCTATGGGCATCATTTAGTGATAATGTTATGAAATTTGAGAACGATTTGATAGTTTGGGTGACAAATAAAATAGCTTACCTATAAAAATTGAACGACAAAATTACGACGTCAGCAAAAATATGCGGAGCAGAAAAACAGGGTCTTTATATTTAAACATCTAAAATACATTCTTTAATGTAAACCAAGCAAATGTTTAGGTTGATATAAGTTGGTGACTTCAATACTATAAGACAACACCTACTTTTAAAACGATATGTCAGCTAGCAGTTATATTACATGACCAAATGAAACATGGGCAGTTGTTAACATGGATAGCATTTAATTAATTATTCTTATTTTGCATGGCTGATCTTTATAGCATTATTTTGACGAATTGCTTATAAATATTTTACTCAGATTTCCAAACATATGCAACAGTATCGTTTACATGTAGCTAAATATAAATCTAATTCAGTTTAAATAGATTTTTTGTTTGTAGTGTATTTATCCAAACGGCAAAATATTAAGAAAAAATCAGAATTAACGGCAACGTCATTAGACCTGCTCCGGTGCAGTAGGGGAACAAAGGTTCAAACCACCGCTGCATTTTAACAAATGCACGTAGCTGTACGAAAATTGGCACCCAAAGCCCTTAGATACAGTACTTGGTGATCATAAGGGTTGTAAGCTCTGACATGCTTTTATTGTGGCAAAACAGTGAGTGTAATGGAACTTTTGGGACAACCCTCGTATATCCCAATTTGATAAATAAATGAAGCAACTTTTACATGCCTGTTTATCAGAATGGGCATCATAAGTGCCAGCCTCTTTAGACCCGGAGAACTTGTACATGACCCTGAGATCACCTTCGACAAACGTAAAACCTCCTCTAGTTATCTCCCCTTTGTCTTGGAACTCTTCAACCTCCTTGTCAGACAGCGAGCAGATAACCTCCATTGCCTGCAGAAAGAGCATGAAAGCAAAGATTTTTTATTTTTTATTTTTCCAGTTTTTATTTTTCCAGTATCAAACTAACAGTATACATCCTTGCCACAGCTTTATGACTCTGACAACAAATTCCTAAGGGCTTTTCCAGGAAAATTTACCTGGGAGACACGGAACTGAACTGAATTTTTTTCATCGTGGTGGTCGGTGTTCAGACAGTTTCAGTTTCCTTGGTCGTCGGGGTCGTTGATATTTCAATTTCCTGGGTGGTAGGGTTAATTCCGAGATGGATTTATTTCTGGTGGGTCAGTTAAGCCACAAATAAACTCATTTTCACGTTAAATCGCAGGTTTTTATTCCCGAAAACGACTTCGTTTGTATTTTGTATTAAAGGTAAACAATGTGGAGTGTTTGTTTGTTTGTTTGTTCCGCGCCGAACGGCGTTACGGTTTACCGATTTTTTGGAATCCCAGTCGTTTCTCCCCGGGTCGTTTCCCCCTTGTTTTAGGGGTGGGTCGTTTCGCCCTTAGAAGGTAAGTCGCTGGATGGATGGATGGTGGATGGATGGCTGGATGGGTGGCTTGCAAACGCATGATTCAATTAATTAGCCAATAATTGATTGTGCACTTCAAAGACCACAGCTTGTTTTGATAATTAATTATACTCACACCTGTTAATTAAAGTGGAAGCCTTTCTAAGACACAGTGCCAATCAAGAAGAACAAAAAAAGGAAAAACAAAAAAAAGTTGCTTTATTGGTCTCTGAGTCTCAGAACCATTTTATCACCCCTGATTTTAAATGACTGCAAACGTTGCTCAGTTGGTTGATTTAGTCCTTTGCGAAATAGATCACATGCTTAACTTTTGATAACTTTCTGTCAAATAGTGACAATAACGGAATTTTGAAAACAATATTTTTCTATCTTGGTATCAAAAAGCATGCATTCTGTTTTTACAAATACGACATGGATCTAGGTTAAAACAGAGGCAACAGAGCAGCTACACCGGGGAATGAAATGTCACTTTATTCACTGTTAAGTGTTCACTTTATTCACTATTAAGTGTGTATCTGTTATCACCAGAAGTCCTCGAGTTTGCCGAAATCCCAGTATTTGTGTCTGGAGAATATGATGTTGGTCAGGATGGTAGATAGGGGTGCTTGCGCCTCCGCCATTCGCAAATGCTCTATGGTCATAGTATGGTTCAGGCATTTGCAGACCAGCATCCTCTTGGTATTTTGATGAAACAGACAAGGGTTCTTCCAGGACAATTGAGGACCAATCCCATTTTCCTGGAAACCATTGTCTTAGTTTATTTGAATACTGCAACCCCATAAACGGATACAAAGGTGAACCCTGTTTATGTGTTTATACTGTTGCTAACAGGATTTTGTAACAACTAATTTCTATCCATGGAATCCATGTCGTTTCGCCGTTATCGCCGAGATCGGAAAATGTTTGCTTCAAAATCGTTGAAATTTATTGAATAAAGTATTGAGTATAGAACATCTCCCTGTTGTACGGTCCTTCCGAGATGAGAAATTTGATGGTCAGTTTCCATTATAGCATGGAAAACACCAATACATAAAACAATAAGAACCACCACAGAAGTATCGCCTTGGAACGATCAGTAATATAAAATTACTGGCGGGCTTAAACTAGTTTTACAGAGCTCTAACCTCACCCTCAGCTTCTGCAGTGGTTCACAACATTAAGTCTACAGCCTACAAAACACTCCTGAGACCACAGCTGGAATACGCCTCCATTGTGTGGACACCTCATACAGCAACCTCCATCAATAAGTTAGAATCCGTGCAGCGTAGAGCTACTAGGTGGGCTACCCGAGTGTCACTGCTATGCTCAAAGACCTTCAATGGCGTCCATTGGCTCAAAGACGCATTGATAGTCGTCTCATAATGCTATACAAGGTCACTTATGACCTTGTTGCCATACCAGTAAGTGATTATCTTGTCCCACATATCAGAAGAGACTCCAGACATAACCATCCTTTGGCATACAGCTTGATTACCACTTCAAAAACTACTTCTGTCACACATTGGAATGCCCTACCTCGCCAAACAGTCATGTTACCCACCGTGGCACAGTTCAGTGATGCTTTCCCCCTAATCTCAAGCATCTGTTTTTATCTTTTAACTATACTGTACTAACACCTCTACTCGCACTGTATAAACTCTTTTCTTTTACTTCAACTAACCCCCTTCAGTACTTGGTATACTGTAGTCACTCAGTGGCGGATTTAGAGGGGTTCAAGAGGTTCGCTCGAACCCCCCTCTTGACCCAAATTATTTCATGTTCATGGGGAATTTCAATGGATTTTGTGTGAAATTAGGCAAATGAACCCCCTTTTCTACATTTGAACCCCCTCTTGAGAAATCCTGCATCCGCCTCTGTCACTTCTGAATGTTCGGAGGTTAAGAAGTACTGGCAGCTAGATAGAACATGAGCCGTTTTATTTTTGGGCCGTTTTGACCATCTTCCGGCCGAAACGACTCTGATTTCCTCTGATTGCAAAATCAAGTTCAACGTTGTACTTCCGTTTCCGCTGATAAAAACGTGATGGAGAAATTTTCCGTCGAACAAGTATTAAAAATTTCTGGGTGGGGGGGTTAAATTTAAAAATTTCTGGGTGGGGGGGTTTATTGGAATTTCAATTTTAGTGGTGGTACCCATAAAAAAATTAAAGTTAGATGGGTGGTCCCCCTAAAAAAAAGTTCAGTTCCCCCCCCCCCCACCCCCCCTGTAATTTTTCCTGGAATAGCCCTAAGTTTCGTGAGGCAATCGTTTTGTGAGCAACACTGTTAGAATGTCATATAAAAAGTTTTCAACATGTTCATTTGCTTTCTTCGTATGAAAATCAAAAGGATGCACGGCACGTAAGGCTATCTAAAGACTGCTTTGAGACTAACAAGGTGTTTCAGTGTCAGACTGAAATTAAAACTTTACCTCTGATTTTTTTGTTGTGTGACTACCGTAAGACCATGAGTAATAACCTTGCATGTTTTCAAAAGATTGCCATACAAATGTTTTAAATATTCTACAACTTTGCACAGATTCTGAATGAGTGTTTTAATGGCCTGCATCGTCGTTCGTCTCACACTAATGAGACCATCATTATTTCTTGAATAGGTACGTGTGTGTTGGTGAGTTCTTTGATGGCTGACTAGGCCAATTCTAGCTCTAAACTGTTGGTTGCAAGTAGAGCAAGTCGATGTCATGGATTCAGCTGCTGGCCCATTGGTATTGGCTTTGCGTTCTCTGCGCTTTCAGCTTCACTGATTCTCTTTTTTTTCATAGAGAGCTGCTCCTTTGTTGATGAGACCTCACCACTTTGATCGCTCCTGTGCAGTCTGTTCCCAAGACCCAATTGGTATATCAAAATCCTTCAGAGGCTTTGAGGGTGTCCTTGTAGCGTTTCATCTGGCCAATGGCCTATATATAAATGGCCTAAATCAAGTCTTTGAGACACTTAACAGCTTGGTCTCAAGAAACCTTTTGATAAAGTGAAGAATCAGCTCAAGTTGAAACATGATTTTGGTCATTTGAAAGTTTTATTTGTCTAACAGCACTTTACCTGTTTAAACTGTCCCTTGAGTTTCTCTCCCAGCACCTTATGATCTGGTTCTGCCACATGATGGGCTCCATACCTCTCTTTATCACTGGTACAGGTCAACTTCTTCACATTTAATTCCTGCAAAAAATATTTCATACTTAATGCATTAAGTTATCTAGATATTGAAACCCCCTTTTAATTTTGCTGGTTTAGACAGCTTCCAATGCTTGACTGTAAGTGTTGCTACTTTATGTCAGACAACAATTGTTCTGTCTTGCAGGCACAAAGCCATCACTTCTCTAGAATTCAACCAATATTATATCTTGGCTCAATGGCGGGTAAAGTTTTATATACAAGAATGTCGCGGAGGTTGATATCACACCTGCATCAGGCAAAATAACTAAAAATGTGACATATAGATCGAGGGCACCGGGTCAAGGTGTGTTTTGAAAGGGTATGTCAAAGACATTTACTATGTAAGGTTTCACACTCGTAGCTATCACAGGTGCAGAGAAAACCAAACTTCAATTTGAAAATTAAAAAAGTCAATGGACCATGAAATATAGGTCAAGGGCACCGGGTCAAGGTGCATGCTTGAAGGGTATGTCAAGGACAATTATTACGCTAGCTTTCACACTTGCAGCTATGACTGATGCAGAAAACAACAAACTTTGACGTAAAAATTAATTAAGTCAATAGACGTGAAATATAGGTCAAGGTCAGCAGATCAAGGTGCGTGCTTGAAGGGTATGTCAAGGACAACTAGAATTTGTTTTCTATGTGAAAACTGATGTCTCCCCCCTTTCTACTTGCATGTCCAAAATATGCAAGCAAGATTTAAAGTTCTTGTGCATCACATATCCTGTCATTCTGTTTTAAAGTGTACCAAGTTTCATTGAAATATCTCTTACGGTTTTCAAGTTGTAGAGGGGGCAAGAAAGTGTTTGGAAAATAATCAAAGGGAAATAACTCCAAAGATATGAAAGCAAGAGTAATGATTCTTGTGCGTCATGCTTTATAAGTGTACCATGTTTCATTGAAAAATCTGTAATGGTTTTTGAGTTATAGAGCAGACAAGAAATTGAATGAAAAATAATCAAAGGGAAATAACTCCAAAGATATGCAATCAAGAGTTATGGTTCTTTAGCATGACACATCATCTCATCGTGCTGTATAAGTGTACCAAGTTTCATTGAAATATTTCTTATGGTTTTCAAGTTATAGAGTGGACATGAAATTGTATGGAAAAATAATCAAAGGGAAATAACTCCAAAGATATGAAAGCAAAAGTTATAATTCTTGTGCATAACACATCGTCTCATCATGCTTTATAAGTGTACCAAGTTTCACTGAAATTTCTCTTACGGTTTTCAAGTTATAGGGTGGACACGAAATTGTATGGAAAATAATCAAAGGGAAATTACTCCAAAGATATACAAGCAAGAGTTATGGTTCTTTAGCACGACACGTAATCTCATCGTGCTTTATAAGTGTACCAAGTTTCATTGAAATAACTCTTACGATTTTCGAGTTATAAAGCAGACACGAAATTGTATGGAAAATAATCAAAGGGAAATAACACATAAAATACTCAAGCCAGAGTTATGGTTCTTGTGCATGACACATTGTCTGATCATGCTCAATAAGTGTACCAAGTTTTATTGTAAAATCTTAAACTGTTTTCAAGTTATACAGCGGACACGAAATTGTATCGAAAATAATCAAAGGGAAATAACTCCAAAAATACTCAAGCTAGAGTTATGGTTCTTGTGCATGACACAGTGTCGTCGTGGTCTACAAGTGTACCAAGTTTCATTGAAAAATCTTTAACAGTTTTCAAGTTATACAGCGGACACGAAATTGTATCGAAAATAATCAAAGGGATTTAACTCCAAAAATACTCAAGCTAGAGTTATGGTTCTTGTGCATGACACATCGTCTCGTCGTGGTTTACAAGTGTACCAAGTTTCATTGAAAAATCTTTAACGGTTTTCAAGTTATACAGCGGACACGAAATTGTATCGAAAATAATCAAAGGGAAATAACTCCAAAAATACTCAAGCTAGAGTTATGGTTCTTGTGCATGACACATCGTCTCGTCGTGGTTTACAAGTGTACCAAGTTTCATTGAAAAATCTTTTACGGTTTTCAAGTTATAGAGCGGACACGATTTGTGACAGACAGACAGACAGACAGACAGACAGACAGACGGACGGACAGACGCACGGGGAAAAACAATATGTCTCCCGACCCTGTCGGGGGGAGACATAATTACTAAGCAAGGTTTCCAACTCATAACTATCACTGATGCAGGGAAAACCAAACTTCAACGTAAAAATTAACAAAGTCAATGGACCGTGAAATATAGGTCAAGGGCACTGGGTCTAGGTGCGTGCTAAAAGGGTATGTCAAGGACAATTACTTTTTTTAGCTCACCTGAGCCGAAGGCTCACAGGTGAGCTTATAGGATAGGCAGGCATCCGTCGTCGTCGTCGTCCGTCCACAATTTCAAAGAAGAATATTTCTGAAGCTAGTAGGCCGATCTTGATCAAATTTAATGTGAACCATAATTGGGTTGGGGGATTGATGGCATTAGGTTTTGGAGCAGATTGTATCAAAATTGTGGTTTCCATGGCAACAGATAGGTCCCATTGACTTACAATGGGAAAAACTAAAAAAATCTTCTTCTCTGAAACCACTAGGCCCACAGCTTTGATATTTGGTATGTAGCAATGGCTAATGGTCCTCTACATAAACTGTGCCATTCATGCCCCTGGGGTCAAATTTGGCCACGCCCCGGGGGGTCGATAGTCTCCATAGACTTACTATGGGAAAAACTAAAAAAATCTTCTTCTCTGAAACCACAGGGCCCACAGCTTTGATATTTGGTATGTGGCAATGGCTAATGGTCCTCTACATAAATTGTGCCAGCCATGCCCCTGGGGTCAAATTTGGCCATGCCACGGGTGTCGATAGTCTCCATAGACTTACAATTGGAAAAACTAAAAAAATCTTCTTCTCTGAAACCACTAGGCCCACAGCTTTGATATTTGGTATGTAGCAATGGCTAATGGTCCTCTACATAAATTGTGCCATTCATGCCCCTGGGATCAAATTTGGCTACGCCCCGGGGGTTGATAGTCTCCATAGACTAACTATGGGAAAAAAATTAAAAAATCTTCTTCTCTGAAACCACAGGGCCCACAGCTTTGATATTTTGTAGGTGGCAATGGCTAATGGTCCTCTACATAAATTGTGCCAATCATGCCCCTGGGGTCAAATTTGGCTACGCCCCGGGGGTCGATAGTCTCCATAGACCTACAATAGGAAAAAAATTCAAAAATCTTCTTCTCTGAAACCACTAGGCCAACAGCTTTGTTATATTGGTATGTAGCAATGGCTAATGGTCCTCTACATAAATTGTGCCATTCATGCCCCTGGGGTCAATTTTGGCCACGCCCCGGGGGTTGATAGTCTCCATAGACTTACTATGGGAAAAAATTTCAAAAATCTTCTTCTCTGAAACCACAGGGCCCACAGCTTTGATATTTTGTATGTGGCAATGGCTAATGGTCCTCTACATAAATTGTGCCAATCATGTCCCTGGGGTCAAATTTGGCTACGCCCCGGGGGTCGATAGTCTCCATAGACCTACAATAGGAAAAACTAAAAAAAATCTTCTTCTCTGAAACCACGAGGCCAACAGCTTTGATATTTGGTATGTAGCAATGGCTAATGGTCCTCTACATAAATTGTGCCATTCATGCCCCTGGGATCAAATTTGGCCACGCCCCGGGGGTTGATAGTCTCCATAGACTTACTATGGGAAAAAAATTAAAAAATCTTCTTCTCTGAAACCACTAGGCCCACAGCTTTGATATTTGGTATGTAGCAATGGCTAATGGTCCTCTACATAAATTGTGCCATTCATGCCCCTGGGGTCAAATTTGGCCAGGCCCCGGAGGTTGATAGTCTCAATAGACTAGCTATGGGAAAAAAAATTCAAAAATCTTCTTCTCTGAAACCACAGGGCACACAGCTTTGATATTTTGTATGTGGCAATGGCTAATGGTCCTCTACATAAATTGTGCCAGCCATGCCCCTGGGGTCAAATTTGGCTACGCCCCAGGGGTAGATAGTCTCCATAGACCTACAATGGGAAAAACTAACAAAAATCTTCTTCTCTGAAACCAAAAGGCCCAGAGCGTCTATATTTTGTATGTAGCAATGTTTGGTAGTCCCCATTATAAATTGTGCCAGTCATGCCCCTGGGTCAAATTTGGCCATGCCCCGGGGGTCAATAGTGTCCATGCATAGACTTTCATTGGTCGATTCTCAATAAATTTAAATCTCATGAGCTTACAATGTGATAATCTCTCAGGTGAGCTACAGGACCAATGGTCCTCTAGTTTTAATTCAGTTTTACGTCCCTTTCAAGATTATTCCAGCTCATATGAGACGGGCCAATCAGTAGGTGGGCGAAAACTGGAGAACCCTGTGAAAAACAACCTGGCACACCTGCAAGCAGAACTTGGTTTCTCACATGTGGCTAGTTCGGGGCTCGAACCCACACCAGACACAGCTGTGAGATGATCAATTGATTAAGAAACTGCACTCTTAACCGCTTGGCCAAGGGGGCTGCAAGGACAATTACTATGCAAGGTTTTACTTACTATGCAAGGTTTCACACTCCTAGCTCTCACTGATGTAGAGAAAACCAAACTTCAACGTAAATGTTGACGGACGAAAGAACGCATGGACGGATGGAAATTTGGACTCCTATATCGCACCCTGCTATAAGCAGTTCAATATAAATGTCATCTGTTGATCAACTAACAGTATCTCAAGTCTCCAAAATACATTGATTTTTAGCATTAACTTTGTGAGTTAATTAACAATCTATCACAACAAAACCACGCAATTTCTCGTAATTAGGCATATATATATATATATATATTTTTTTTTTTCAAATAGGACTTAGTGAAAAAGCAAGTAGTGAAAAGAAAGCTTACCTCTAAGATGTATGACTCCAGTGATTTCACATCTGCCAGGGTCTGTGGATCATTGGAGATGGCTACAACTTCCTTCAATGGGTACTGTAAGAAAGATGTAATCATGGTAATATTACAGTCCAAATCAAGTATGAAGATTTTTTTAATGACAATTACCATTTTACGAGGGGGGTTCAAAAAGTTCGAGGAAAAGTGCTGCCAAATTTGTAATTGTCTTCGGAAATTTACGTTCTCTGTGCATTTTGTAAATTAACATATAGTTAACATATGCACAGAATTTGAATAAAATCGGATGAAAATTAGGCATTAAATCACGTGCGTTTCTAAGGTAACAACAGTAAAACCGGCCCAACGTCACAACAAAATGCTACACGCATTCATGCTGCTGTTGGCTAGCTCTTAAGCATTTTCGGAATCATCCTGGCATATGGGCGTCTGATTGTCAGTTCTGTGTGTGTAATGCGGTAAATGTGCCGAAACTACAATTCGATATGTTGTGTATTTCACGAATTCTAGTCTTTTCTATCACGACGATCATTTTAGACAGTATGACGTTATTTGACGTTACACTGTGCGAGTCGACATGGACGCATTTCTGGTCGTGTAGAAATCATGCATACTACTTGTTGATTGCCGTTTTCTTAATTTTCTTGTTGCCATATGCGCTTTCTGCTCTTAGCAGTGTTTCTTTCATGTATAGTCCTTTCCAAACACACAATTTATCGAATAACGTTGTTCCCTTCGCATTTTAGGCATACCCACTAAACAAAATGGGCGCTTAACGCCAAAATGACGTCACAGACTTATATGACGTAATGTGCTCATCGCAAACATATTGAACTTTGCTCATACAAAGTTTGGTGAAAAAAGCATGGTTAATTATCAAATGCAACCTCATCATTAGACATCGACTTTTTGCAAAAATGAACAAAAGTGGGCCGGTAATCGTGATGTACGGTTTCCATAGCAACCACTGTTAGCATTGTGTTCATGCCAGAGCAGCAAAAATTGCTGTATAAGTACAAATCATGTTGGTCTATATAAATGTATTAGTTTAATTCACCTGATTTACAAAATAAGAATATGATGGCACTTTTCCGCGAACTTTTTGAAACCCCCTCGTATATCAATAAATTAAATCTCTTCTGTCCTGAAGTGTTTTCAGTCAAGTAAAAGTGTACAAGATCAGTAAATCTCCTATCACCGTGCATGTGTGTATATGCTCCAGACTGGCAACACTGTTGCCGAGTGGTTAAGATCGCTGACATTTCATTACCGCGCTTAACCATTCCATCATCTCACCATTGTGTCTGGTGTGGGTTCGAGCCCCACATGGGACATGTCATTGAGACAAGCAAAGTTCTGTTTGTGTGTGTGCAAGGTGGTTTTTCCTGGGGTTCTCCCGTTTTCGCCCCACCTACTGATTGGCCCGTCTCATATGAGCTGAAAAAATCTTGTAAGGGACATTAAACTGAATAAAACCAGAGGACCATTGGTCCTGAGAATGCTCACCTGAAGCCTAATCTTGGAGTATTAAGTCATCATGAAATGACCTTGACCTTGAATACTCACACACCTTTATTGACTTCACAAGTTGTCTGCATCTGCAAAGTTTCAGGTCTCAGGCTGCAATAGTTTCCAAACCCAGTGATTTCTGAGAAAACCATAATTTTAATTTTGATATTTAAATGACCTTGGGTCAAGGTCAACAAATGACCTTGGCCTTCATTAATTACTTACCTTCATTGACTCCATTAGTTGTCTGCATCTAGCAACTTTCAGGTGTCAGGCTGCAACAGTTTCCAAAATATCCATTGTTTTCGCCTTTTCCCATGTAAAAGCCTATGTTTCCAAAATTGACCTTGCCGTAAAATAGGTCAAGGTCATCCTAGGGTCATCATTTCAACAAACTATGATGGGCTGGAGTCCCAAATGCTACATACCAAGTTTCGCGTAAATCAGCCAGCCGGTTCTGGAGAAGAAGATTTTTGAGTGGTTTTTATCAAAGTTGGGCATGGCGGCCATCTTGGTCATGTGACCCAAATTTCGCGATCACACTTTCGTTCCCCCTATCCATGGACACTCCACATAAAATTTCACTTTGATTGGCCAAGCAGTTTCAGAGAAGAAGATCTTTGAAAAGTGTGTATGGACGACAGACTGGCCAAGGTCAAGAGATGACCTTGACCTAAATTAATCACATACCTTCATCTATGCCATTAGTTGTTTGCAGGTCTCAGGCTGCAACAGTTTTCAAAAAATCCATAGTTTTCACTTTTCCCATGTAAAAGCCTATGTTTCCAAAATTGAAATTGCCGTAAAATAGGTCAAGGTCATCCTAGGGTCATCATTTGATCAAATTATGATGGGCTGGAGTCCCAAATGCTACATACCAAGTTTCATGAAAATCGGCCAGCCGGTTCTGGAGAAGATTTTTGAGTGGTTTTTACCATATATGGGTGTGGCGGCCATCTTGGTCATGTGACCTGGATTTAGCGATCAAACTTTCGTCTCCCCTACCCATGGATGCTCCACATAAAATTTCACTTCGATTGGCCAAGCAGGTTCAGAGAAGAAGATCTTTGAAAAGTGTGTATGGACGACAGACTGGCCAAGGTCAAGAGATGACCTTGACCTAAATTAATCACATACCTTCATCTACTCCATTGGTTGTTTGCATCTACCACTTTTCAGGCCTCAGGCTGCAATAGTTTTCAAAAAATCCATAGTTTTCACTTTTTACCATGTAAAAGCCTATGTTTCCAAAATTGACATTGCCGTAAAATAGGTCAAGGTCATCCTATGGTCATCATTTGATCAAACTATGATGGGCTGGAGTCCCAAATGTTACATACCAAGTTTCATGAAAATCGGCCAACCGGTTCTGGAGAAGATTTTTGAGTGGTTTTTACCATATATGGGTGTGGCGGCCATCTTGGTCATGTGACCTGGATTTCGCGATCAAACTTTCGTCTCCCCTACCCATGGATGCTCCACATAAAATTTCACTTTGATTGGCCAAGCAGTTTCAGAGAAGAAGATCTTTGAAAAGTGTGTATGGACGACAGACTGGCCAAGGTCAAGAGATGACCTTGTTCTAAATTAATCACAAACCTTCATCTACTCCATTGGTTGTTTGCATCTACCACTTTTCAGGCCCCAGGCTGCAATAGTTTTCAAAAAATCCATAGTTTTCACTTTTTACCATGTAAAAGCCTATGTTTCCAAAATTGACATTGCCGTAAAATAGGTCAAGGTCATCCTATGGTCATCATTTTATCAAACTATGATGGGCTGGAGTCCCAAATGCTACATACCAAGTTTCATGAAAATCGGCCGACCGGTTCTGGAGAAGAAGATTTTGAGTGATTTTTACCATATATGGGCGTGGCGGCCATCTTGGTCATGTGACCTTGATATAGCGATCAAACTTTCGTCTCCCCTACCCATGGATGCTCCACATAAAATTTCACTTCGATTGGCCAAGCAGTTTCAGAGAAGATCTTTGAAAAGTGTGTATGGACAACAGACTGGCCAAGGTCAAGAGATGACCTTGACCTAAATTAATCACATACCTTCATCTACTCCATTAGTTGTTTGCATCTACCACTTTTCAGGCCTCAGGCTGCAATAGTTTTCAAAAAATCCATAGTTTTCACTTTTTCCCATGTAAAAGCCCTATGTTTCCAAAATTGACCTTGCCGTAAAATAGGTCAAGGTCATCCAAGGGTCATCATTTTATCAAACTATGATGGGCTGAAGTCCCCGATGCTACATACCAAGTTTCTTGGAAATCGGCCCACCGGTTCTGGAGAAGAAGATTTTTGAAGGGTTTTTACCATATATGGGCGTGGCGGCCATCTTGGTCATGTGACCTGGATTTCGTGATCAAACTTAAAATGCCACTACCCAAGGAGGCTCCACATAAAATTTCAACTAGATCGGCCAAGCGGTTTTAGAGAAGAAGATCTTTGAAATTGTGGACGACGGACGGACGCCGGATCATGGCCATCCTATAAGCTCACCTTGTGAGCCTTCGGCTCAGGTGAGCTAAACCAGAGGACCACTGGTCCTGAGAACGCTCACCTGAAGCCTGATCTTGGTGTATTAAGTCAGAATGAAATGACCTTGACCTTGAATACTCACACACCTTTATTGACTTCATAAGTTGTCTGCATCTGCAAAGTTTCAGGTCTCGGGCTGCAATAGTTTCCAAACCCAGTGATTTCTGAGAAAACCATAATTTTAATTTTGATATTTAAATGACCTTGGGCCAAGGTCAAGACATGACCTTGGCCTTCATTAATTACTTACCTTCATTGCCTCCATTAGTTGTCTGCATCTAGCAACTTTCAGGTCTCAGGCTGCAACAGTTTGTTTTCGCCTTTTCCCATGTGAAAGCCTATGTTTCCAAAATTGACCTTGCCGTAAAATAGGTCAAGGTCATCATAGGGTCATCATTTCAACAAATTATGATGGGCTGGAGTCCCAAAAGCTACATACCAAGTTTCATGAAAACTGGCCTGCCGGTTCTGGAGAAGATTTTT
Source organism: Rugalucina vietnamica (assembly GCA_964017185.1). Lineage (NCBI taxonomy): Eukaryota > Metazoa > Mollusca > Bivalvia > Lucinida > Lucinidae > Rugalucina > Rugalucina vietnamica. Next base: position 36,163,949 of record OZ024875.1, read on the forward strand.
GAAAGGTTTTTACCATATATTGGCGTGGCGGCCATCTTGGTCATGTGACCTGGATTTAGCGATCAAACTTTCGTCTCCCCTACCCATGGATGCTCCACATAAAATTTCACTTTGATTTGCCAAGCAGTTTCAGAGAAGAAGATCTTTGAAAAGTGTGTAAGGACAACAGACTGGCCAAGGTCAAGAGATGACCTTGACCTATATTAATCACATACCTTCAACTACTCCATTAGTTGTTTGCATCTACCACTTTTCAGGCCTCAGGCTGCAATAGTTTTCAAAAAATCCATAGTTTTCACTTTTTCCTATGTAAAAGCCTATGTTTCCAAATTTGACCCAGCCGTAGAATAGGTCAAGGTCATCCAAGGGTCATCATTTTATCAAACTATGATGGGCTGAGGTCCCCAATGCTACATACCAAGTTTCGTGGAAATCGGTCTACCGGTTCTGGAGAAGAAGATTTTTGAAGGGTTTTTACCATATATGGGCGTGGCGGCCATCTTGGTCATGTGATCTGGATTTCGCGATCAAACTTGAAATGCCACTACCCAAGGAGGCTCCACATAAAATTTCAACAAGATCGGCCAAGCAGTTTCAGAGAAGAAGATCTTTGAAATTGTGGACGCCGGACGCCGGACGGACGGACGGACGGACGGACGCCGGATCATGGCCATCCTATAAGCTCACCTTGTGAGCCTTCGGCTCAGGTGAGCTAAAAATCCATAATTTTCACTTTTTTTCATGTAAAAGCCTATGTTTACAAATTGACCTTGCCGTAAAATAGGTCAAGGTCATGCTAGGGTCATTTGATCAAACTATGATGGGCTGTAGTCCAATATGCTACATACCAAGTTTCGTGAAAATCGACCTTCCGGTTCAGGAGAAGATTTTTGAGTGGTTTTTACCATATATGGGCGTGGCGGCCATCTTGGTCATGTGACCTGGATTTCGCTATCAAATTTTCGTCACCCCTACCCATGGATGCTCCACATAAAATTTCACTTTGATTGGCCAAGCGGTTTCAGAGAAGAAGATCTTTGAAAAGTGTGTATGGACGACAGACTGGCCAAGGTCAAGAGATGACCTTGACCTAAATTAATCACATACCTTCATCTACTTCATTAGTTGTTTTCATCTACCACTTTTCAGGCCTCAGGCTGCAATAGTTTTCAAAAAATTCATAGTTTTCACTTTTTCCCATGTAAAAGCCTATGTTTCCAAATTTGACCTTGCCGTAAAATAGGTCAAGGTCATCCAAGGGTCATCATTTTATCAAACTATGATTGGTTGAAGTCCCTGATGCTACATACCAAGTTTCGTGGAAATCGGCCCACCGGTTCTGGAGAAGAAGATTTTTGAAGTGTTTTTACCATAAATGGGCGTGGCAGCCATCTTGGTCATGTGACCCGGATCTCGCGATCAAGCTTCAGTTCCCCCTACCCATGGATGCTCCACATAAAATTTCACTTTGATTGGCCAAGCGGTTTCAGAGAAGAAGATCTTTGAAATTGTGGACGACGGACGGACGGACGACGGACGGACGGACGGACGCCGGATCATGGCCATCCTATAAGCTCACCTTGTGAGCCTTCGGCTCAGGTGAGCTAAAAATATCTAGTTCTATCACAGATTGCATACATGACACTGCTGTCTCTATATCTACTTGTATCATAGATTCACTGACCCAGAAAATGATGTAGACCCTGACTACGCTGTAAATACTCATAATTATGATAGAAAATTTAAATTACCTTCAGGGGCAGAGTGTTCCTGTCTCTGACTAGTCTACCCAGTTCTATCACAGATTGCATACAGGATACTGCTCTCTCTATATCTACTTGTATCATTGACTCACTGAAAGCAACAGAAGAAAATTCTTTATATCTACATTTTTGATTTGTGTTTAAATATTTTTTTCAATAGTATTATGATTTTGTAATGTCTACAATGGCAAAATGCAATTAATGGATATAGAAATGCAAGTGGTTCAATGCGGCCATCACCATGGCTCATGTTTTTCTGCTGCAATTAGCTGTATTAAGACTTTGAGCCACGTCATAAGAAAACAAACATTTTGCAGAGGCAAAAACAAAGGCGCAGATCAGCACCTTTCTTTTCTCTACACAGACAGTACATTTCCTCTACTTTCTAACACTAAAATTTCCAGTCTCTAGCCATCTTTGTGTTTGTACAGGTTGGTTGGTACTGGACCTGTTCAGAAACCACAATGTTGGTTTTATCATGATGCGGCTCATATGTACACAAGGGAATGCTAAACAAATTATACCTGAACAGACCAGTCAAAGAATGCTGAATTCTAAATATTTAGGTATGTCGACTAAAGCAGTGCTTACCATGGTTCAGGTATCATAGTGAAATGTACACTCCTGACGTCCTGTCCTTTTGTTGCCTTTGGACACACCAGATGGCGTAGATTCTGGTACATATGTTCTGTTATATAGGGTATAAGTGGAGCCTAAAACATTACACAGAACATTAGCTAAAACATATACACGACCACCATTTAACTACTAATGTTCTCTTACCTTAATTACCTTTGGACACATGAGGTGTCATAAATTCTGGAACATATTGTCCCACTAGTGCAAAACTACATTTTGGTGAAAATAGCTTTTTTCATTAACTCGTATATATATGAGCCTAACATCTTTTTGTGGGACATGGACAGACAGTATAGCCCCAGATGTGACGTCTCACTGCGCGGCGTCACATGTGGGGCTATTCTGTTTGCTTCCTGCTGAGGAATTTCATGGAAAAATAGAATGCAAATACAAAATCACTCCTCAGTCCTGATACCCCTACAATGAGTGGACTCGCCCATGTGATAATGATGGGCAAGTCCATTCATCACATATGGGTAAATGGGTACCTCTGGTCAAGAATTGAAACATTGCCTGGAAAAAATATTAAAAATGCTCCTGACTTAGTTAGAAGCATTGATATTCAACTAAAATATTGCCACCTACCATGACCTTTGACATAGAGAAGAGCACAGTAAACAAGGTCCACAGAGCGTGCTCACAATCTTCTGCTCCACCGTCACCCTAGACAGAAAATACATACAATTGTATCTTTAGCTTAAGAACAGAACCACGCATATTTCATTATTTAAACTTTTATATGTTGTTGTCTTGCTATTTGACGTCTTAAATGCTGCTAGGTTCATATACAGTCAGGGTCTCAATTTCAAGCCTCATCTGAAAGAACTTGTTAATTTCATTTTATATCATTTCTTTTTTTTTTTCTTATTATTCAGTTTTCTGATTACACTAATACTGTAAGTTCAAAAGTGTTAGTGAGAACTTCATTTTTTGCAAATATTTGCAAATTTGTGGCCTTGCAAATTATATATTCTGGCTAGTAATGAATCACTATCAGCCATATAGACAACAAGAATACGTGTTCGCAAATTAATCGAAATAGAAAATTCTTGAAATAAAAGTCACATGAAAATTTCATAATTTACAGTATGTATTAATCAGTGAAGCCTGGGAGTCATGGTGATATTCACCTCACCTTTAATCTTTTCCTGTTCATCCTGACATACCAGTTGGTCAGCTGATCAACAAATTTCACCAGGCGCGGCATCACAGTGTACAGGCGATACGCTGAAATTGATAAAATTATTTTTAACAAACTTTTCCACTGTCAAAAAAGAATTTTCTAAAAGATCTATCAAGAATCAAAACTATTAATCAATTCAATAGTTAACCATCCCTTTCAGATTTTTTTTCTAAAAGATCTATTAAGAATCAATACTAATCTTCAATTATTTGCTGCTGAGATGTGGTTTTTAGCCTTCCTAAATGATCCCAGTTCCCCTGGTTTCCCAATGAAGTTAAAAACCATTTTAACATAATTTGCCTTTGTTAAAACACGAAGCAGGTTTTTAAAATATTTTGAATTTAATAATAAATACTAGAATTTGACAGCCAACCTTGCATTTCTGTCCTGACATATTTGATGAGTGACTGTGTAAATGAGAGTATCCATCTGTCCATATAGTTCTCTGATGTCTCAGGCTTGTTAGGGTCATATACTAGCTTTATACCATCTTCCTACAATTAGAGATTGGAATGTACAAATCGAAAAGGGATAATTACCCAAAATTGAGCAATAAGGCCCATATTCACTTCTTTTAAAGTATCTCCCTTTACACATTTTTTTTTCAGTAAGATCTTGCAAAGAAAGTTCAAAGGGCTTACAAACCCGCTCTTGAAGGCGCTAATGTTGGAGTATATGGTCATGTAGTATGGTGTTAAGTGGAATAGCTATCAACCTCAGAACGGCAATCACTACCTTGCCACTTCCACATAGCCAAGTTTTAGCCCATGTTGCAGGGTGAATGAATGCAAATAATATCATATTGATTCAGTTTATTTAACCCTCTTTTCAAATCTTATTTAAAATTTCAGTTTTTATGCCCCCAACTTCGTAGAAGTTGAAGGGGCATACTGGTTTGGGTCTTTCCGTCCAGTGAGTAGAGTGTCCAGTGCGTGAGTTACGCTTAGCACTTGGTCAGGAGCCATTAGAGCTAGGATCTTGAAATTTGGTATGTGGTTTGTATATGAAAATTAACAGGACCCATATTTTATCTTTTAGGTAAATTCAAGCCGCTAGGGGCCTATTCTGTGAGAGTTGTTTCCCTTTTTAATTCTTGATAAAGTGAATAGATAGTGGGTACCTTGTGTGTGCGCAACTCCTCCTACAGTTTAATACCGATTCTCTTGAAACTTTACAGATGTTGTGACCATGCTTTGAAGATATGCATGTGGTTTGGATATAATCCTCAGATTAATTTTTGTCACTTTTACGCAATTTGAACAGCCATTTTTCGGTCATTTTGACAATGAAAGTGAATGGACAGTGGGTACCATGTAAGCGCACTCCTCCTACAGTTTCATGCCAATTGCTTTAAAACATTACATGTGTTATGGGCATGGTCTGAAGATATGCATGTGATTTGGATATAATCCTCAGATTATTTTTTGTCATTTTTTTTCACAATTTTTTTTTCACAATTTGGTATTCTAGTGAACGGATAGAGGGTACCTTGTGTGCGCAACTCCTCCTACAGTTTAATACTGATACTTTTGAAACTGTACAGACATTGTGACCATGCTTTGAAGATATGCATGTGGTTGGGATATACTCCTCAGATTAATTTTTGTCACTTTTTTGCAATTTGAACTTAGTCATTTTTCAGACATTTTCACATCTTGAAAGTGAGGTACCAGTTGGGGGCATAGTGTTTCATAAACACATTTTCTAGTTCTCTCTGAAACTAAAAGATGATTCCCTCATTCTCCAATTGCAATGAACTGACTGTAATAACTAATGGTTCTTACCCTTTCTAGTCTCTCCACATTCTGCATCAGGAATCTGTAGGCATTATACCAAGGGAGGAAAACATCTTTCAGAACGTCTCGAACACCCTCTTCCTTAAACCTCAGGTTATCTGCCCTTACTGCAGGGGAATTACACAGGTATAACCTGGAATGGGTAGTGAAAACATTAACATCTGCAAAAGATTTTTTTCCCTGCATATGAGAAAACCTGATTTTCGCCTACACAGATCAGTTTCGCAGTAACTGCGAATCTGATCAGCCCCTTTGTTTTCGCTACACGGATAGAACAATGCCTCTTCTTTCTAAATCTAAAATTTCAAGCTTCTAGCCATCTTCTGTAGCTGTACAGGCTGGTTTGTGTCTGACCTGGTCAGGAACCCTGAAGACCAGTTTTCTCGTGTTTTTATGTAATATGGCTAATTCTTTGCTATGCTCTTATGCAGTGATAACATGCTGAACATCCAATCTTTCCATATAGGGTAGCTCATACCACTGGTAGTACATGTAGTCAGAAATAACTGTGAACAATTACATTAAGTTACAATGAAGAAGAGTCTTTATTTTCAAACTACAAAGCAATTACGCCATCATTATATTTGAAGATTTTAGCTTTCTTCATACCACTGTAGATGACACCAATTTGTACTTTACCTCAAATGAAACCATATATTCAACAAAAACCTTTCTCCTGCAAGCTATTTATTTACATGTTTTATTACCTGAGAGCATCAGCACCATATTTATGCACCACCTCCAGAGGGTCGGGGTAATTCTTTTTCCTTTTACTCATCTTCTGACCATCTCTACAATCAAAGAAGAAACATAATTTGAGCTTACAACTATGGCAGGAATTATACCTTAGCACATATAGAAAATTTGCATACTATGAAGAATTTGATTTGGTTCAAAAAGCTATTTCCATCCATGCAGGTATCCTATTTGAGCCGTCTCGTGAGAAAACCAACAGTGTGGTTTCTGAATAGGTCCGACACAAACCAGGCTGTACAGTCACAGGAGTAGGCTAGAAGCTTGAAATTTCTGATTTAACGAAAACAAAGGCGCTGAACAGCTTCGCGGTTACCGCGAAGCTGATCTGCGTCTTTGTTTTCGCATATACAGATTACTGGTCTTCTCATGAGGCGGCTCATTTAGGGTTACATGTAACATTATTTTCAAAGCCAGATAGAAATCCACAGCACTATTTAAAGGATTGCTATAGCATGGTATATTAACTATACTCATGGTGCCAAAATAAGACCATTGCTAACAAGATTCCTGAATGTTGGCTTTTGAAACAATAATGCAGACAGAACTCAAAGTGTATAAAACCTGCAACAGACAACCAACAATCTGCATATGCGAAAATAAAGGCAAAGATCAGCTGTGCATTAACCTTTGTTTTTGCTCTATAGATAGAACAATCCCTCTTTTTCCTACATCAAAAATTTCAAGTTTCTAGCTGTCTTCTATGAGTACACAGCCCAGTTTGTATCGAACGTGGTCATAACCTAGATTATTGTTTTCCTCATGTTGAGGGCTCAAGTGGAAGATACTACTTACGAGGCCAGGACTAATCCATTGCAGACCAGGTTCTTGAATGGTGGCTTGCCAAACAGTAGGGTAGATAGGACTAGAAGGGTGTAGAACCTAGAAAAGGTTAAGATAAAAAAATAAAATTTATATACAGTATCACTGAAGAGAAAACATTGTCAGTTCAAGAAAATAATTTAAAGTTATTTGTTTGTACAGAGGTTTAACATCCCAGTCAACAGATTTTCAGTTATGTTGTAGTGTAGCCACTGCTCGCAGTACTTTTGGGAACTAATGTAAACAAGGGCACAACACAGTGACCTGGCACAACACAGTGACCTCTCATTTGGAGTTATGACACTCTACCAATAAGCCACAGCACTCCCCAAAGAATCTTAAGTATAAACCAAAATTACCTTACATGCATCTTCTTTGAATTAACGAACACTTTTTTACCATTCCTCCTCTTTGTCTGTCATCATAAGTGGATTACAAGAGAATAAACACTAACTATTCGTAAAGTTTGCAAGAAAACATGGTTCAGAGAAATGGCAACACTCAATATGACATGAAATGTATCAAAGGACAACAAAATTGAGCTGCCTCATGAGAAAACCAACAATCTGCATATGCGAAAACAAAGACGCAGATCAGCTTCACAGTAACTGCACAGCTGATCAGCGCCTTTGTTTTCGCCACATGGATAGTACAATTTCTCTTCTTTCTAAATCCAAAATTTCAAGCTTCTAGCCATCTTCTGTGACTGTACAGGCCAGTTTGTGTCAGACCTGTTCGAAAACCACATTGTTGGTTTTCCCACGAGGCGGCTCAAATCTTAAGACCCCAAACAACTCACCATCCTCGAGTCTGATCTATCCCCTCAGCAATGAAATCTGCCGGGAAATTGTCATCAAAGTCTTTCTTGTGTTCAAACGGGTAGTGAACCTGGGCATACGGCATACTGCCACTCTCGAACCAGCAGTCAAACACCTCGGGCACTCTCCTCAGAACACCTTTGCCCAGTTTGGATGGTATAGTAACCTTGTCTACTCTGAAAGTTCAATAAGAAAGAAAAGTAAGATCCAAACATTATTTATGGAAAACTACTGTAAAATCAAACAAAAATAGCCCAAGATATCATGCAATATACAAACGATGTCGGCCTACTTTCTAAGCTTGAGCCGGCAAATCAAAAAACTTTAAAAAGTTAAGACTTAAAATGCGAAAAATTTGTTGGCAAAATTATTTGTCAAGATAGTGCTCTATAAATATTTTATCTTCAGATGTGAAACATTTTTTTATCTGCATTCGTAAATTCACAATGGATTTTAAGTCACAACTCAAGTTTTAGTGTTGAAAATGTGTTTGTCTAAACATATGAAATTACATACGTTTCTCTGTGTAAATCTTTCACATCAACTCCTGACAACTGTTTCAGCTCAGCTATGGAACCCACACATACAACCTCCTCTCCATCGTCACTGACCCACAGGGGTATGGGTGTGCCCCAGTACCTATTTCTGGATACTGCCCAGTCCCTAGCATTAGACAACCAGTTGGCAAACCTCTTCTCCTTAACAAAGTCTGGGACCCTAACAAAGGATAATTAGAATTCCTTATTGATGAGACAGAAAAGTCCAAACTCATAGTCTGATGTTCCAGCGAGGAGCAAGGCTCTGTCAATTTTTTCACTGGAACAATTCATTTGAATTTCTATTAAGTATTTGTGGACTGATGGACTGATTTTCATTTTGGTTGCACTTTTTAGGATGGCATAAAATTTATTGCGATCTCGCCACGGTGAGAGCGCATATATAATTGAACAGGGCTGGAATCTTGTTGTTAATCGACAACCGACTTCCAGTCGTACTTGATTGGACGAGGCAGCTCCCATTGGGTCACACTAAATACCGCATGCCAGGTCGGGTATTAAAGCTCACGTTGAACCAAGCTGCAAGAGTCTTTTCGGTCTGGTTATCGCTGTGGGTTTTTTACGTGGTCATGCAATGAAAATAGTGCCGAGAGATCGCAAGCGTTTTGAAAACGCTTATACTTGTCTTGAGTAATTTTTTAATAATTTAAAACAAAAAAACCTGTTTCCAAAAGATGTTGAAAGAAGAGTATATAAAAGTTACCAGTAAGTCTGTGTGTTATTGGCCAGCAACAATTCCTGAGCCTGTTCCACTCTCACAAACCAGCTCGGCACAGCTTTGTATATCAGTGGGGTCTCCGATCTGGAAATGAACAAATATGCATTTAATTTTGCAACAAAATTCAGCAAATTCATTTCTGGGTCGAGATTCTTAAGAGGTCCTACCAGGGGCGGGGTCTTAGCTCCTTGCTCCCTGGAAGAAAATGATCATTCTCCCAAGATCCCTAAAATGTTTTTCCTCCGATCCCTGCTCCCTACTCCCTAAAACCCTATTTTTGTGCTTGCTCCCCAAATCCCTGAAAATAAACAACCCTTTTCCCCGAATCCCTGAAAATAAATGGCCTTTCTCCAAAACCCCTAGTAGGGCCCCTCTAACATGGTGGGGTCTAAATTAGCTAGTGCTGTTCCAGACATTTGAGCCGCCACATGGGAAAACCAACAATCTGCCTAGGTGAAAACAAAGGCGCAGATCAGCTTCCTGGTAACTGCGAAGCTGATCATGCCTTTGTTTTCGCTACACAGATAGTACAATTCCTCTACTTTGTAAATCCAAAATTTCCAGTCTCTAGCTATCTTCTGTGATAGTACAGCCCGGTTTGTGTCGAACCTGTTCGGAAACCACATTGTTGGTTTTCTCACGAGGTGGCTCAATTTTGTTACATGACTGGTCACTGTCAGCAAACTATGAGGGGTTTCATTAAGTATCCAGTAAGTGTCATAATTCTTTACACGGGAATACAAGGGATAGTACTATCCCTTGTGAATACTCGGGATAGTACTATCCATTGTCTTCTTAAATCCTAAATTTCAGGTTTCTAGCAATCTTCTGTGACTGGTTGAACCTGATCGGAAATCAAGATTGTTGGTTTTCTCAAGCGAAAGCACAATTATCAGTACATGTAACTCTATGCCTACCTCCAACAGAATGGGTAGCTATGTTTCACTGTTCCTTGGTGTACCAGTCTACCTGCCTCCTTCAGGTGCTTTATTATCTGTTTATCTGCATCCTAAAATAGACATAAGAAACATTGTCATGTACCAGTCTACCTGCCTCCTTCAGGTGCTTTATTGTCTGTTTATCTGCATCCTAAAATAGACATAAGAAACATTGTCATGTACCAGTCTACCTGCCTCATTCAGGTGCTTTATTATCTGTTTATCTGCATCCTAAAATAGACATAAGAAACACTATCATATACCAGTCTACCTGCCTCCTTCAGATGCATTATTATATGTTTATCTGCATCCTGGAAAGTAAAAGTCACTGTTTCAATTATCATCTAGAAGCATTTCATGGCTAATTATTGTTCAATCTCTTTCTTTAATTTTCATGCGTGTTCTTTTGGCTTCAGACACAGAGTACGGCTTTTTAACAATTTTAAATGATTTTTTTTTAAGTTTATGTTGTTTCTTTTTTTTTTTATTATTTATTTATTTTTTGTATGCTCAAGATAAGAGCCATCACATAACAAAACCGACAACATTCATAGGCGAAAACAAAGGCGCAGATCATCTGTGCAGTAACTGCACAGCTGATCAGCGTCTTTGTTTTCGCTACACAGATAGAACAATCCCTCTTCTTCTTAAATCCGAAATTTCAAGCTTCTAGCCTGCTTCTCTGATTGTACATGCTGGTCTGTGTCGAACCTGGTTGAAATCCAAGTTATTAGAAATGTTCAACTGATCAAAGGGACTCCATCATTAAACAAATTTTGTTAACTTAAACAAATAAAAATTCCAAACTTTAAGAAAATATCCTAAGATTCCCCTAAAATAAATGTTTTAATTATTTGACTCTGTTTAGGCATGTGTCTTTGATTCAGACTTCCCTTGTGTAATTTGTTTGAAACTAGCTTTTGTCTCCTATCAATTAAGGGCCACTGATGAGGGTTCTGTACCCGAAATTGCGCAATATGGCCCATACCACCTCCCTATGAACATTTCACTGCTTCCAAAGGATCTTCCATTTATATCTTATCTGTAAGTTATCTACCTTTATATACAAGCCTTTGAAGTGTGTGACCTCTTCTGTGAACTTCCCACTGGCATCTACTGGGCATATCATGTCCATGTCCTTGGTTATGATACCATACTGTAGAGCTACACGCTGGTCATCCTATAACACAGGAAAGGCATAGACTTGAGTAGCGATTATCTCCTTGTATTCATCATACCTCATCCTTACAGTGTCCTACAGTTTTACAGTTGTATATAGACTGATTTTTTATTGCTTTAAAATCAATTCAAGAACAATGGCATGCTTCGAAAGATCTAAATGTGTCTTTTTTATCATGTCAACATACAACAGTCTAGTTCATGTCACAGCTGGCAAATTGAATTTTTTTGCAGGGCGAACCCCAATTTCGTAGGACAGCGCTATACTTTATAATTGTCATCTTGGTAATTTTTGCTGGACATTTTGTCTGAAAGAATAAAATATTTTGTCAGACGGCATGAAATTTTGCTCTCTTTTTTTTCTGACAGACCATCACTTTTCGTGAAGACTGATGTGAGGATGATCAACTATAGACACTCTATCGCTCCGCAAACAATCGTAAGACACTTTACCAGTATCTAATGACCATTATTTCACCTGTAACTGACAATATTCTCTTGCTGAATAAGAAAAGGCAAAGATTTTTTTGCATGTCCGACCAAGGAAATGAACTTGAAGACTCCACAAACCACGACTCAACAATGCAAGCCAATATTACCAACTGCCTTACTTGAACCGTGATGCATGAGGGTTCCGACACAAACGGGTCGGCACAGTCACAGAAAAAGGCTAGAAGCTAAAACTTCCTGAATTAAAAGATCTCACCTCTCCAAAGTATGGCGCCTGGTGTACCACCCCTGTACCACTCTCAGCTGTCACATACTCAGCACACAGGACACGGAATGCTCCAGTCTTCTCCTTCATCTAAAACAAAATGTACCCTCATAACTTAGTCAATTTCTATCTATCATTGATTCTGAATAAAATAACCACAGTAATATGTAAAGCTTATGTGTCTTGTTCAGAAAACACAGAGGATAGAAATCTTGACCTCTTAATCTACCATGAGGTCAACATGCTCCCCTGTGTTACAAGTAAAACCGAGTCAGCCAAGGCAAAATGTTATTAACATATCAATTAAATATGAACATTCGCATGAGAAAACAAACAATCTGGGTTTCCGACCAGGTCCGACACAATCCAGGCTGTACAGCTACAGACAAATGTTAGTTTGGAATTTCGGATTTAAGAAGGGGAGGAACTGTACTATCTGAGTAGCGAAAACAAAGATGCTGATCAGCTGTGCAGTTACTTTGGTTTTGCCTATGCATGTTGTAGTTTGTGGCGGCTCAAATATGTTTTAACTGTATCAAAAGTTTAAATCTAAAACAAATTGGCATCCAAAATGCAACTTACGTAACTGAAGTATGGGAAGAGAGGTTTGTATTTTTTTCCTTCTAATGTTTTCCCTTTAAATCTGCAACAAAAATCAAGGTTTCAGATTATCAATTAGCCCACTAAACCACCAGAGCATTATGCATAAAAGGCCTGATTTGAAAGGTGTTGAAGGTACATGTATTTCTTGGGGACATCATCAATTTCTGAATATCCACGTATGGAAGTATGTTAGTTAATATGACTTTAAAGAATTAAAGTGTATGTGTATGTCAGAAGAATACTTTTAATCAGAATGAGCTCTAAAAGTGTCCTCTTTGCCGAAACCATATTATTTGTGAGCATTTACTTAATAAACGCCAAGAAGACATTCATCTTGATGGGGTTTAACGGTTTTGAGAAGAGTGCATAGCTTGGCCACAGATGGCTAAAAACTTCTGATTTAAAAGTTCACCATACCTTTCTAGTATTTTATATTCTTCCTCAGACTTGTATAGTGCGACCAGCCTCGCCTCCATCATGATGTATACATTGCCTGTCTCGGCATCTGTAACACACAGGTCAGGAATCACAGAAAAGTTTATCTGGTTGGTTTAATTTTAATGCCTCCTATCAAACATTTTTGGTATGTTGGGATGGAGCCAACACATCCTGGCAAATTTTTTAATGCCTCCTATCAAACATTTTCGGTATGTTGAGATGGAGCCAACACATCCTGAGTTGTACCAGCACTTCCGGTGATGTGTCTTGACTCTTGAACAAGGACACATCCCAGCAGAAGTAGGGTTAGAACTTGGGACCTCTCAATTTAATTTTGAGTCCTCCTTGTATGAAGAATTTAAGTTAAAAACTGTCTCTGATTTGCAACAATGAAACCAGCATACCTAGGCCTAAAAAAGTTTGTTTCCAGTCACCCAATTTTTAAAATCGACCAAAAATTTTTCAAGCAGTGTTAGGGGATTTCCAAGGGATATTCTCCGGCAGACATTTTGTTTTCATATCTCCTCCATGCAAAAATTTGTAGTTTTGCATACAATTATAGTTTAATACAGCAGTTTACCTTTGACCTTGACATAATCTAAGTCTGGGTTGACACATAGCGACAGGTTGCTAGGCAACGTCCATGGTGTTGTTGTCCAAGCTATCAAACAAACATTGGCATCTTCTTCAAGGGGGAAGCTTATTATCACTGAAAAATTTTTTAGAGCAAAATCATATCACTTGATTGCTTCAATAATGGCAGCTTTTTGGTAAGGTCTGAAAAGGTACCTATCCAGATGAATGACTTTAATGTTTTCGCCTGCATCAGCCTGCATCTTAAGTTGACAATATTTGATGTCATGTGCATAGACTGATTAATGTGCAGAAGACGACTTTTCAGCTCTATCTTTATTCTAAAAAGACTGATAACAAGTTCAAACATACCTCCTCAGACATTCATTTCTTTGAAAGTTTTGACCTAGTATTTTGTTAAATTAGACATCAACTCGTGTCATTGGTGACTTTTGGTTCTGTGTTCCGCTAAAAATGCAGCTATGTGGAGATGACAAATACCACTAGGCAATTTATGAGCAGGATTCTGTTTTTTTTTTTTTTTTTTTTTTTTTTTTTTTTTTTTTTTTTGTTTTTGTTTTGTTTTGTTTTAGTTTTGTTTTTTTTAATAACTATGACAAAGCATTTTAACTATGACAATGAACAGTGATAATTCTAACAATCGTACCTGCTGGGTCCACCACATCTTTGTAATTCTGCCCAGACTCAAAATTTGACAGTGGTGTGTTGCAGGTGGTGGAAAATGGCATCACCTAAAATTAAATTGGTGTTAAATTAATGTGGTTTTATAAAAATATACTTTTAGGTTCCCCAGATAGGCATGACGCACAGTGATACAGGCCTACCATACTCTAATTTGCAGACTGCATTGGAAAGTGAAACGCAAGAAAGGTACATATGCGCATAGTCATGATAAACCCTTCATCATAATTGCATTTGATCTCAGTGTCTGTATGTAATCAAACAACTTTATAGAGATAAAGTCATCATACGAACGAGACAAACTCATCATAGATCAGTGTTAAACATGTGTAATGTTTTAAAACAAGACATAAGAAAAAATATGATGCTGTAAAGGAAAGAAATCTGAACATAGCTGATCTCAGTGTCTGTATGTAATCAAACAACTTTATAGAAATAAAGTCATCATACGAACGAGACATTCTCATCACTGATCAACACTAGACATGTAACTCAATTTAATATTATGCAGCATCATTAATGAATCTGCTTTCCCTGCCTTGCCTCAAGATAATAAAACTTCTACATGCCTAACTCAGCTGAGCATAAAATTTGAACTGCTCATAAATACTGAAATAACCAAAGTTTATCTTTAATTTCAGGTCTAGATCACCAAAGTGGGTAATTTATTCTGCTAATTCTAGAATATCATCAAGGGAAAACAGGACAAACAATCAGCAACAGTAGGGTTTACTTTATTTTAATGTTGTCTATGCGTTTCGGTCACTCAGTGTCCTTCATCAGGACAGAGTTTAACAGAAATTTAGCTCCTGAAGTACAAAGAACGGTAAAATGTGTATCACGTGATCTGATTGTTTTAAACATAGAATGTTGGTTGTCAAGGTAATTATGTGTTTTCATAAAGATGTAGGTAAAATATTTAATAAAAGTGTAATATTGAGTTCATTAAGCAAGTAATTGTCTTTGAAATTAGTTAGTTACATAGTACAAGTGAGTGTCCATCACAGCTGGGGGTTTTCATCCAGGCATACTGTCTCTGTTGAGGACATTGATGAGTCAGATGAGCTGAGGTAGAGATCGTCTTCTAGTAGGTTGATATCATTTGCTGGTTTGAAGTAATCCTTGAAAGTAGAGTCTATTTCTGTCAGGGTTAAGGGTGTCCATATACGTTCTGGTTGTGAAGTTGTAGCGGGTGGCTGCTGAGATTCATTGAAGTTTGAAAAGGAAGGAATGGTAATAGTGTAGATGGTAACTTTTCTTGGCCTTGCCTCCTGTGGTGGGGTCCATGGTTCGGGTGCAAAAATGTCCGGTCTGTATCTAGTGTTCTTAGTAGTGACAATGATAAATTTCCCCTCGTGGTCTCTATGCACTTTGATAGAGTGTTTTAACACATTTTCTTTCCATATGTAAGTATTACTGCAGCTCCAACATTGGTATTTAGTAGTGATTTCTGTATGGCGGCTCTGGTTATGTCTTCTAAGCGTGGCTATAGTTGCAAAATTCATGTTACACGTGGTGCAGTAGTGGCTTACTGTATGAGATTCAGCCCATTTGGTGTTCTTGATCTGAGTTTTTGGATCCATGACTCTTCGGTTCTTAAGCGGATGTTGATGTTTCCGTTTGTTTGCGTCAGTAAAACGGCGTCAACGTCATCAATCATATGATTGTCCGTCGTGAAGTGGGTTGAAACGGGTTTGTTGACATTCCCGTGGCGAATGTCCGTGAGTTGTGCTCTGAAGCGTTCATTGAACGTATTTCCAGATTGTCCAACATACTGGATACCACATTTCTTGCATGAAAGAAGGTAGATAATGTTCTTTGATTTGCAGTTGTAGCGTCCGCCGATGGGGATGTTTTCTTTGGTTGTCCAACATACAATAGAGGTAGTTTGTTTCATGAAAGGGCATGTTTTACAAGGTGTGTTGCATGGCCCTGAACCTTTGGTGATGGTGACTGGGTTGAGGTCTGTCTAACCAGAGTCTTGCAAGTTCGTAGCTCTTATGTTCACAACAAAAAGTTTGCTATCTAATATGGTCTGAAGTTCCCCGCTCGTGTTTAAGATGCGTTTATTGGAGCCTAAGATCTGGTCAATCGGGGGGTTGTACGGGTTGTAAGTTGTTATGAATGGTATGAGGTTGTTTCCCTTGACTGTTTGTGGTTTGCTGGTGTCTAAAAGCATCGATCTGTCCTTCCTAACGGCTTTTTCCAGTGCGCTCTGAATCATTCTTTTTGGGTATCCACGGGCTGTAAGATTTTCAAGGAGCATCTTAGCTGCATCCCAGTAACGTTCGGTGGTGCTGCATATTCTTCTTATGCGGAATGCTTGGCTGTACGGGATACTCTTCTTTTGGTATTCTGCTAATTGTTGGCATTTTAACATTTATGAGCAAGATAAATTTTAGTCTCAGATAAGCTGAGCATAAAAAAGGTTTTATAACCTTGGGGCCAGGTGTTTGTGTTGGGATTTTAAATTTAATTGCATCAAATCATGGACCTTCTATTCTGACTTAGCATATGCAAAATAACAACTCAACTCACCCATCTTCAGTGCGTGCACACAGCCTTTTTTTGTCAAACCTGATCAGAAACCCACAAAGACAGATTTTTTTCAAGATTATTTTTTTCATTTTTTTCCCCTTTTAAGATTATTTCAGCTCAGAAGTACCCAGATATTGAAACACTGCCTGACACCTCCTCCCCCCCACATGCAAAACTGGGTCTGTCTTACATATGCCCAGTGCATGGCTCCAACCCACACTAGTTATAGCGGTGAGATTAAAGATAATGAAATCCATGTTTTAACAACTTGGCCCCAGGGGCCACCATGTACAAAACTGTGACATATCATTCTTACAATCTGATCACAGAGTCTGCTTGTAATCAGAAACCTTAATAAATTAAGGCATTCATACGAACGAGACAAACTCATCATAGATCAACATAAATGCAATAAAGGTCAGAGAAAAGGAAGATGGGACAAATAGGATGAAAAATGATCTCAGTGTTTTCTTGTAATCGAGAACTTTACGGTAATAAAGTTATCATACGTCTGAAAAAACTCATCAGAGATCATCACTGATAAATATGACAATGAAAATGGAATTTTAAATGGAAAGCACAGGAATGGCATGATAAATTTAGTTGATCTCAGTGTCTGTATGTAATCAACCAACTTTAAAGAAATAAAGTCATCATACGAACGAGACAAAATCATCATAGATCACCAACAATGGGTGTTTAATTAAACAGTACAATAAAGTTTTTGTGGGTATGCGAGAAGAAAGGAAATTCAAAATCTACAATTGATCTCAGTGTCTGTATGTAATCAAACAACTTTACAGAAATAAAGTCATCATACGAACGAGACATTCTCATCATAGATCAATATGGGATAAGGTTTGTAGCAGAACAGAAAAGTAAACACTGTAAAATGGGAAACAAAAGCTAAACATGGTATGATCTCTATCTGTCATCCCAATGCACGATTCTGAACAGAAATTTAATCAAATGAACAGCTGAAACTTTTAACTTAGCTCTATACTCAAGACAAGACTGGGTGTGGTACAGTACAGTCCAGGGGGATTTTCACCAGCCCGCCCACCCCCGCGGACGATTTCTCTTGAGTCCCCCGCAATCCCGCTCACCTGTCCGCTTATAATCCCACCGCGGAATATTTTAATCCCGCCGAGGATTGCGGCGGATCCGCAGAGGATCCTCCCGTTACCTGTATAATTCCACCGCGGGTTTACGGAGGATTTCCAATGAAAAATAATGACGTCATAATGATTGATATATAGGTAAGCAATTACCTATGTTAACATTTTGTCCATTATTGTCACATGAAAAAAAGATTTTTTGTGTATGATCTTGTAATTATTTACAGGTATACTACTAAGAATAACTGTTTGCCTTTAGGTGTGTGCAATATCTTATATCTTTCACTGAAGTGATTCTACAACCATGCAGAATCTTGGAATTTCGTGACAGAAATGCATTTACACTTTATGATCGTAAAACATGTATTTTTAATTAAGATACAAGAAACAAAAATAATGATCGAATTAGATTTAAGGTAAAGAACCATAAAAATCGTGGCGCTTAAAGGTCCGTGCGTCGCGAAGGACGAAATGCCATAACGTCGCGCCAATGACGTCGTATTCAAGATGGCGTCGGCTGTAGGTTTGCGGTCCGAACACACAGTACATATCGACAGAAGCAAAGAAACGGATCGCTTTTATTGCTTAATTTACGAACAGACGCATTATAATGAAGAAAAAAGAAGATCTAGAAAATGATAACGGCGATAGTCAAATCTCGTTTCCAATTTTATGCATATTTCTTTATTTAGATTACGAGCGTGTACTTTCGGTTTGTAGTATAAAACTGGTGACAAAAATACTAAAACACTAAAAATTTGTAGAATTTCCAGAAAGCTGGTGTACGTAATTGCGTGCATCCATTCATTTCGCATGGCTCTGTTGTATGGAAGGCGAGGTGCAGGAACGGGAAGATCGAACCCGCCAACGCCTCATTATCATTCATTTATTTATTCTGTTCATTCACCTGATAATTTATTTATTTATTTATTTATTTATTTATTTATTTATTTATCAAATTTCATTTTTCATTTATTCGTGATGTTTTGTTGGCTTATCAGATCGAGGTTTCAAACCTCGTGGAAGAAGAAACTTTAGCTTTGGAATCAGCCCCTGTGAGAAAAAACAATAGTGATAGGGGTTTCCGACCAGGTCTGACACAAACCAGACTGTACAGCCACAAAAGCAGGATAGATGCTTGAAATTTTGGATTCAAGTAGAAGACAAATCGTATTATCCGAGTAACGAAAACGAAGGTGCTGATCAGCTGTGCAGTTACTGCATAGCTAATCTGTGCCGTTGGCTTTGCATACGCAGATAGTTGGATAGTTTGCATATGCCAAAAAAAAAAAAAAAAAAAAAAAAAAAAAAAAAAAAAAAAAAAAAACACCTAACGTATTAAGCAGAATCATCTGACACAATTTTATCTAGTGGTTGAGTGGTTAAGAGCTCTGATTTCATTAACGCGCGCGCTTAAAACGCGGCATATTCGATCATCTCACCGCTATGTCTGGTGTTTGTTCGAGCTCGACATCAAGCACATGCGAGACTAGCCTAGTTCTGATTGCGGGTGTGCAACATTTTTTTTCTGGTCCCACCTTCGTTTGTAATCAGTCACGCAAGAGAGATAATAAAACCAAAACAAACACATTATTTACAAGAAATATTTTGTACAAAATGACATAAAGTGTACATTACATCGCACGCATTGCACGTTTGATGCAATGATATATATAAAATGAATAATTGAAAATAAGTTTGGATTATTGGTTAACCGCTCAGGTTTGAGCCTGCCCAGGAAAAGTGGTTTTAAGTCAAACCATTCATACATATATGCCTTATTGGCTTAGTTGGGTGGTTATAATTTCGGGCACTTTTTGTATGTCATGGCATCCTCAGGCTAATTTTGGGTAAAAGTCCCATAAAATGGTGGCAACGTCCCGACATGACCATGGCTGTTGGCTGGGATGTTAAGCATCAATTCAAACACACAAATAAGTTTGATTGAAATTTAGGGTGAAAGACTTTCAACAGTACTTCTATGTACATACTGTTGGACTTAGGTCGGGTTTGACCCATTCACTGTTCGTGATATGACCGAAAGGTCGTTGGATATTCGGATTCGAGTTGAAAATTAATTTAGATATAAGCACACGTTAATTTCTTAACCACCTAAAGCTTATTCTAATAAACCAAATGCAGCACGCTTCTAAAACACGTCCGAAAAGTCATAAGGCGTAATCCTCATGACGTCAACGTCACTTACGGAAAATTAAGAATTTTAGCTTACCTGTCTTCTTTCGTCGACAAATACCGCCGAAATCAACCTGGTAGTCAAGGACTTTTATTTTACTTTTTGACTCTCGATATAATAACGAGACTATATTGAGTTTTTAAAAAATTTCTATGGATTAGTTCTCTTGTAAACGGTGCTCATGTGCAAAACGCGACTCGTTTTTATTACTTTCCCATTACGTTACGTACAAAAAATGGCATTTTTAGCCATTTTAGAAGAGCGATTTGCAGGAAAACCAACCTGGTAACTATGTTTTTTTATTACACGAATCGACAGATATTAATGTTTTCTCTAAAATATCAAAAAATAAAAAAAATCTATGGATCAGCATTTTTATGGTTCTTTACCTTAAACTCGGGTGTAAGTATGCATAACAATAAATTAGAAACAAGCCCCGCCCACTTTCCTTATTCATCCTCATTCCACCGCGGGTCCGCGGTGGAAAGTTAAGACAAAAAATACAGGTAAGCGCGGACGATAAAATTTCTACTTCTTTACCCCGCCGCGGAAACTCCGCAATCCCGCCGACTAGGGCGTTTCCGTGGTGGATATCAAAATTTTAATCCTTTTTCTTGCAGCCCCCTCTCCGCGGGGATGGGCGGGCTGGTGAAAATCCCCCTGGACTGTACTGTAGCTCAATTGGTAGCATGATTGATCCTATGTCTGACATATTTCTTTTTTTAAAGATTTAGTCATGAAAATGTTTAGAACTACAGACATTCTTTCTCTTCTGCTGATTCAAGAAGAGCATTTGAGCCTGTGCGTGACAAAACCAACAATTTGGGTTTCTGACCAGGTCCAACACAAACCGGCCTGTACTGTCACAGAAGCAGGCTAGAAACGTGAAATTTCGGATTTAAGTAGAAGAGGAATTGTACTATCCGAGTAGCGAAAACAAAGGCGCTGATCAGCTTCGCGGTTACCGCGAAGCTGATCTGCGTCTTTGTTTTCGCCTATGCAAATTGTTGGTTTTCTCATGCACAGGCTCATTTGTCAGTTAGTGGTAAATGAACTGCGTGACACCACATCACCTTAGCTGTTGATAGTGTATGTAAAGTACCAAATTAAACAAACAAAATCAATTAGACACAGAAAATGTGTACTTCTTAGAACACCAACTTCACCAACTTCATGAAAATATTCTTCAAAGATACTTTGTTAATGGTATTTTTAAACACACTGATAAATTAACATACTATTACCTTAAATCCTTTATAGACAAGCCCTTTGTTGAAAAGCTCATTAAATATCCACCAAATGGTCTCCATAAACCAGGGGTACATCGTCTTGTAGTCATTCTCAAAGTCTATCCACCTGCCCAACCTTGTAACTATTGTCTAAAAAAGAATATAGATTAAAATGTGTGAATCATACAAACCACCAAATAATCACCATGAACCTAGGGTTCATTGTCTTGTAGTCATTCTGCTCAAAGCTTATCTACCTGCCAAGCCTCGTGACTATGGTCTGATATAGGGTATATAATATAAAGATTTGAATAAAAATAATCAACTCTACAAGCATAATAAAGGAAGAGAGAGTTGGTCTTATGTCACATAATACATGCACTTTCATTTTTGTTGTTCATGGTTAAGAGAGAATCTTCTTCCATCAGAAAAACATGTCCGTGTAATGTATACCCCCTTAAACCCCACTTTTATATAGTAAAACTGGGCTATGCAGGGGTATACCTATTTTTCTTATTTTTGCTCCAAAACATAGATTGTGGGTACACGTTAGAACCACCTCGGCGAGGCGGTTCTAACGCGTACCCACAATCTATGTTTTGAGCAAAAATAAGAAAAATATCAAAATTTTTCAGTGAAAATTTTCAATTTTTAAAGCTGAAAAAATCTCTGTTTATTGCATGGGCAAGTTTTCGTAATGTCCTGAGTACTTGAGATTGGCTACAATATTGTTGTTGCACTCCCAGGTTCTTCCTTTAGGCTACCTTATCAGTCTCCTCTATTTACTCTTACCCAAAAATTATTGTACTAACAGATTGTGCAACATAACTCTCTTGACATGTGTATCTATATTTTTATGTTTCAAGCTTTGTTTGTTTAATTTTCAACATCTATTTTGCCAAAGACTAAAAAGGTACAAGTAGGCAAAGATCAGGAAAAGGCGCAATCAGAAAGAGATTCCCACTCCAAAAACCGAGGTGGGAAAAAAACAAACTAACAATCAGGCACTTATACCATGAAACACACCGCAAGCCGAATGAGCAGCTATTTTCCCAATAGGTGGCCACTCAGTTACCTTAACTTAATTAAAAATATGAAAACATACATAAGGCGCCAACAGCACAAAAAATTTTAAACACCAAGACATAAAACAAAAAGAACCACCACAGAAGTATTGCCTTGGAACGATCTGTTAACTAAGAAATGGCCCTAAGCTTGCTTCACATAACCAGTGAAAACTGATCAGACTGCCCAGGTCGACTTGGTCTGAAGATTGAACAGTAAGCTTTAAGATATGATGAAATACTTAGAAAAAACAAACAAACAGATCACAAAGTAAACAATACAATAATCACGATTTACTTTCACAGTATTTCATCAGATGGTTTATGGCTTATCTTTTATTACTTCATTGTTGTGCAATCCTTGTATCAGCCTAACAGTAATTGTACATGTTGTAACTTTATCAATTTTAGTCCCAAATACTATCAGAGTACACTTTATCAGCACATTTTTGTAATTTACCATGAGTCATCACATGACAATCAAAATCATCAATACTTTTCTTTAACAACTTCCACATAAGGAAACTTCCTTCTGGCATCGGCAAAATTCCATCAAGCCATTTCAATGTAATTTGACTGTTTTACCCTTCAACCAGAAGATTAATGTGTTTGTCATTGCTTAACATCCCAGTTAACAATTTTTCAGTAATGTTGGGATTGAGCCATCACGTCCTGGGCATGAACCAGTATTATGGGGAGCTTAATGTGTCCTGTCCAAGGACAGAACTGCCACTACATGGCGTAGGTTGGTATCGAACCCAACCAAGGACTTCTCCCTCTACAATTCTGTACTCTACCACTAGGCTAATGACACTCCCACCAAAACAGAGTAATGTGAATTCTTTTACCTCCCAATCAGAAGAGTATCTCATGACAATCTTCCGACACTCAGCGTTGTACGCCTCTATCCCCATCTTGGCAACATCTTCCGGTCCTTTGATACCAAGGGTCTTGTCTATCTCATACTCCTAGAAAAGATAAATACATGTAACAGGTTTTGCAACAAGAAAAAATATGCACAACCCACTTTTAGACAAAGTCCAAATTAAATTATAGTTTGTATGATTTGAGCCAAATTTGCCAAGTTGACCATCTATGTGCCCTTTCTGCTTATTTTTATAAGGTTAACAATTATCTTGACTGCAAGTAAATTCTGGGTCAGTGAAGACCCTAGAATGCCGGGGCTGATGCCACAATATACTATAGTCTTGGTCAATGTTACTTTCGACAGTTCAACTTTTGCATAAATATGTCCTATTAGACTCAAAACATAATTCCTTTGCAACTGTGTAGAAACTATTAAAACAAAGCACAAAGCCTACTTACCACAGGCAAACCATGACAATCCCACCCAAACCGCCTCTCTACATGGAAGCCACTCTGGTGTGCCCACCTCGTCACAACATCTTTGATGGTACCGGCCAGTATGTGACCATAATGTGGTAGACCAGTGGCAAATGGTGGCCCATCATAAAATGTATACCTGCAAAGAAATTATTCTCATTTAAGATATAGACAGATAACAGTGTACTACAACTGTAGTCGCCAATTTAATTAAGTATTAATGAGCATTCTTAAAACATCAAGATTTCCATTTTTCTCTTATGAGATGCAAGAGTAAGGTCCAGTGTAGTCTGACTGTGTTGGAATAGATATGTCTGGGAAATAGTGTAGCTATGAATCACAGACTGCCTCTAGACAATCAGTGTCTACACTATTCACAAATCAATTTTGTATTAACCAGTCTCCAACATGCCAAAATTGTTCATTCAACTCAACTATAATCTATTCAAATTGTTCATCCATCAACGGCAAATAATTGATTTAAGATCTTAATTAATTTTCAGATCTTTGATTATTTTGGGAAATCAACCAAAAAGAAGCATCAGTATCAGTCCCAAAGCAGCCCCAACTGCACATCATCCTCTTACCTCGGTCTACCCTTGGAGAGTTTCAGTGAGGTTTTAAAGGCATCTATCTCCTTCCAGTATTGAAGAGTTTTCTCTTCTTCATCAGGGAAAGATATCTTCTCTGGCACAGGCTGTGCCATGCTTTCTTTATGATACTACTTCTTTCTCTTTATTACTCTCTTGTCTTTAAATACAAAAAGATGGTACTTAAAATTTGATAGGATTCCTTGAAAGTTGACCACCTTACTACTAATACATTGGTTACAGGTAGTTTGAAAAAAACTCAACTATATTTCGCTATAACTTTCTGTTTGGAACTGGTGATTACACCAGTCAGTGAAGAGGTGCAAACAAGTGTGAGATGGTTGACTACTATTAATTTCTGTAAAATTTAATGTGATTTTCTCTGGAGACCTCCTATCACAAGAATGCTGCACATTTAATACAATAATGCATTTAGACACTTTATTCCATAAAACTGAGAACTAACATGTTTAAAAGTAGACTTATCAACCCTGGCACAGGCTGAGGCTATATCAACAGTACAAATCTTGCCACTCAAGTGACTCTACCAATGAATTTAGACAAAACTGCTAAGATTATTGTCATTACGAAAACTTGTCCATGCAATATACAAAAGAAAAAATTGAAAAAAGGTACAAGTAGGCAAAGATCAGGAAAAGGCGCAATCAGAAAAAGATTCCCACTCCAAAAACCGAGGTGGGAAAAAACCAAACTAACAATCAGGTACTTATACCATGAAACAATCGTAAGCCGAATGAAAACTTCATTGAAAAAATTTTGGTTGTTTTAATATTTTCGCTCAATTATACATTGTGGGTACACGTTAGAACTGCCTCGCCGTTCTAACGGATTTGATTTGTATACCCAGGCAAACCCCAATTTTTCCATAGGAAAGTGGGGTTTAAGGGGGTATACATTTCACGGACATGTTTTCCTGACGTAAAAGCAAATACATGTAGCCTGCAATGATGTGGAGGATACAAATTCAAAGTGAGTATGGGAACTTTGTGCTGCAGAAATAGGAAAAGGACAATATACTGTACCACTATCTTCCCCCATCTCTGATTTCCATCAAAAAATACCTGGTGTTTACCACTTAAGGATGTTCGCTGCCAATGAAAAAGTATTCAAACTTTTTTTCTAACCACTCTTTTAATATTCCAAAATACAACACAAGACATTTGAAAACAAAATAAATATAGGGTAGTGTGCATTTTTTCAAGCTACAGGCCTCTGAATGAGACCCCTGAGCACCATGTGTTAAATTTGGTAAAATTAATTTAATTTTTAATTCTCTGAAACATACCTGTCTTCAACAACAATACACATGTATAGAATGCTTTCAAAAGTCATAATATTTACGTAATGCAGACTATTTTGGACCAAAAACATAGAAAAATTTGCAACTTGGAGTAGATGAC
Source organism: Rugalucina vietnamica (assembly GCA_964017185.1). Lineage (NCBI taxonomy): Eukaryota > Metazoa > Mollusca > Bivalvia > Lucinida > Lucinidae > Rugalucina > Rugalucina vietnamica. Next base: position 36,189,644 of record OZ024875.1, read on the forward strand.
AAAATTTTACGATTCCTTTTCCAACCCTACCCCCATACTTGAAAAATTGGAAAAAATCAATATTTTGAAATGTGCCAAACCCATATTTGTTGATTCAAACTTTTTCTTGTATTTTCACACAACATAGAACTTGGTAATATTGTTCCAATAAAAGAAAGACAATAAAAGAAAGAAATATATAGGGTAGTGAGCATATAAGAGAGAACCAACAACTTGAAAATCGACATTTTCAGCCTTTCTTTGGCTGTTTTGTTTCTAAAAGCCCATTTTATAAAACCACTGAAAATTTTAAAACCAGCCCACCAAAGACACAAAGAATGACTTAGAAGACCATGTACACATATACTGCGTCTAAAATAATCATCGAACTAGTGCACTTAATTTGAAGATATGTAATATTCAAGTTTAATCTACCAGGGTTCGCGCTAGCGGTCGCCATCGTCGCCATTTGCGAAGATTTTTATTTTTTGGCTCCTAAAATTTGACTTTGGCGAAAGTAAATGGCGAATATATAGAGCCGCTTTGTCCAGCCAAAAAGCCATTGTTTTCCACAGAAAACCATCATTTGATTACCTGTATATTCGCGCCTACAAAAGAGATAATCCTATTCTTTATCGGTGTTTATTCAAGAGTGTTGAGTGTATTGCTAAAGCATTCAATTGACAGGTGTCATTTCTGACCTTGTGTATTCAGGCGTGTACTGCATAACACGCTTTGCGCACGTGGTCCGGTAATTATATAGACCGCCATCAGAGTGTTAGATTTGAAATAATGTTTGAGCGCAGATGAGTGGGAAATGTCAATATATACCATTTAAAAATGAAACAGATTCTTTTTAGAATCAGCAACTCAACTTTACCCATGCATTTATTTTATAGCTTTAACTCTTGATTTTATATATCATATGCCGATCACTGAATTGGAAAACAGCTCTGAATCAGTTTGGGTAAAGGTATTTGCGAACAAAACTTCCCATTTTGTGGCAAGTTGGTATCGACCTCCAGATGGTAAGATAGAGGAACTTGAGTTATTCAAAGACCAACTTGAAAAGGTGAAAACTTTACATAAAGGAAACAAACCCCCCTCGGTCCATGTCATGGGTGACTTCAACTTCAGAGATATTGTTTGGCCAGATAGACTCAACAAACTAGGTTTTTCATTGAGCGTGTCTGAAGGTGCAAAGTTGGTAGAACTTATTAGTGACCACGAATTGGAACAGGTAGTGCACTTCCCCACAAGAGGACAAAACACATTGGATTTGATTATCACTTCACTTCCCGGACAATTTGTTGATATTCATTCCCCGGACAGGCTTAGTGATCATGACATTGTCGCTGGAACTTTGAAAATAGTTATTCCCCCCATCAAGAAACCTAAGAGAAAGGTGTATAAATATCAGAAAGGTGATTATGAATCTATGAAAGGTGATGCCCTTAAATTTGCAAAGGAGAAATATTTCAACGGTTACTCTGGCACACGGTCGGTTCAAGAAAACTTTAATTTGATCACATCTTTTATCCAGGATTCAGTGGATAAACATATCCCATCAAAGACTAGTCGCTCAGTTTCCTCAGTCCCATGGTTAACTCCTGAAATAAGAAGAAAGATTCGTAGAAAAAATGCAACTCACGCTAAAGCGAAGAAAACTGGAAATGCAAAATTTAGAACGAAATTTGAAACTTTGAGAAGAGAAATCAAAGCAGATATCAGAAAACAGCATGAGTTGTATGTAAATAACTTGGTTGGTGATGTTAAGGCTAATCCAAGAGATTTTTATCGGTACATAAATAGTCAGAAAAAAGATGTTCAAGGTATCCCCCCTTTGAAAAAGCGAAATGGAAGTGGTCTTGCTGAATCAGATTTTGAAAAGGCTGGTGAATTCAATGGTCAGTTTACGGATGTGTTCACCAAAACTGAACATAGCCAGGTCCCTCTTCTGAATAGAAAAGCCCCGTTTATGGAAGACATAGTGATATCCAAAGAAGGTGTCACAAAACTTCTGAAAGGTTTGAACCCGTCGAAAGCTTTAGGTCCTGATGAGCTTCATCCTAGAGTCCTTAAGGAATTGGCATCTGAGCTAGGTCCTGTCTTTGCACATCTTTTTCAACAGTCAATAGACTCGGGTGAAATCCCCAAAGAATGGTCTTTAGCAAACATTTGTCCCCTGTTCAAAAAGGCTGACAGGTCTCTTGCTTGCAACTATCGTCCAGTTTCCTTGACCTGCGTACCCTGCAAACTTCTGGAACATATAGTGTGTTCTAATATCATGTCCCATTTGGATCATCATAAACTTTTGTCAGACAGGCAACATGCATTCAGGAAATCCCACAGTTGTGAAACCCAGTTAGCTACAGTGATTGATGACTGGGCAAAAATCTTAGACAATCAAGGTCAGGTTGACACATTTATCTTGGATTTCGAAAAAGCTTTTGACACTCCTCCGCATGAACTCCTTAAAAGCAAATTGTTCAGTTATGGAATTGGTGGGAAGACAATTAAATGGATTGATGCCTTCCTTTGCTATAGACAACAAAGAGTTGTGGTTAATGGCGTTAAATCAGACTGGGCTCCTGTCGTATCTGGTGTCCCACAGGGCACCGTTCTTGGCCCCTTGTTGTTTTCGTTGCATATAAATGATATCACCTCAGATATTGAATCGGAAATCAGACTCTTTGCTGATGATTGTGTTTGTTATCGTGAAATTAAGAATGAGGAGGATACAGTGAAACTTCAGAAGGATATTGATCGATTAGGTAGTTGGGCCAGGAAATGGGGTATGAGATTTCAACCTGTCAAGTGCAACATGATGCAGCTGACAAATAAACGTACTAGTAAAATTCAGGCTTCTTACAAGCTTGAGGCCGTTGAGGGTACTGTGTTGGAAAATGTTGAGAGTATCAAATATCTTGGTGTAACAATAACTAAGGATTTAAAATGGAATACTCACATCAGCAATGTGTGTACCAAAGCCAATAGGACCCTTGGTTTTTTGAGACGAAATCTGTTTTCTTGCCCCCAAGATGTGAGAGAAGCTGCCTATAAAGGTCTGGTGAGACCTATTCTTGAATATGGTAGCTCAGTTTGGGACCCTCATTATGAAGGTTTGATAGATGATTTGGAGAAGGTGCAAAAGCGTGCGGCTAGGTTTGTAACTAGGAACTATACATATGAAAAAGGTAGTATGACTGGCATCCTTAAAAAACTAAAATGGGAATCCCTGCAGAAAAGAAGGAAGGATAATAGAATTATATTACTTTACAAAGGTCTAAAAGGGAGAGCAAAAATACCCACGGATGACCTTATCCCCAAAAATAGGCGTTGTAGGAATCAACACTCCTTGGCATTTCAGATACCTTCAGCAAGTACAAATGCCTATTTACACAGTTTCTTCCCCCAGACCATTAGAGATTGGAATGAACTCCCTGATTCTCTGATCTCCTCTGCTGAATTGTCAGATGATTGTGTGTCTAAATTTACTTCTCTTGTGAGAGCTCGGGACTAATCCCCTCCGGTCAAGCCCCATCCCCCCCCTGGTGTAGTATTGTCAGTTTGACGTGTCACCAGTAAACTATTCTGATTCTGATTCTGAGAGTGTCATTTATTTTTTTTCTATTAAAGTATATGAATTTTAATATTTCAATCTGTCTACTAATCTTAAAAGTTTTGTTTCTGATTTTGTACAAGCATAAACTAATAATTTTAGTAGTTGTTCCCCTTGTTTACAAATACAAGAACAAGCTTTATAAAACATATTTTCCCAAACTATATGTATAGGGATCTCAGTCTACACCTGCCCTTCAAATCAGTTGGAAATTCATAATTACATTACCTGGATCTACTGTTGAAATATAACTTAGAACATGTAGCATGTATGGGACTTGGGTGAGAAGGGCAATATGTATTTTTAGGGAACTGGAGAGACCAAGTTAAAAAGGGCAAACAAAATATTTGGGGGTTTAAGTGAGCAAGGAGCTGAGTGAGATGTGTCCTCTTGGCGAAAAAATGGCCAAGATTTGGCTCAAACTTCAAGAAAATGGCGAAAAAAAATCTCAAATGGCGAAAGTGATGGCGAAAGAAAAATATATCCTAGCGCGAACCCTGTCTACCCTACCCCCTAAATTTTACTGACAACTAAAATTTTCCGAAAAGTTACAGAAAATGGGGTGAAAAAATGAAGTTTCTTAGATTGACAATTTTTACGACTCATTCAATGCATATCATCAATATGTATCCAAATATAAAATATTAGGAAAATATCTGCAACCGTTTACGAGATATTCAAGAAAAGAAAAAACGGAAGGTCCGAAATGTCAAATGTTAGCAGCGAACATCCTTAACTGATTTACAGAATGCATTGTCTACTACTTAAACCATAAAACCAATTTTCCCTAACAGACATGCCTATTCAATACCACAATAAAATTTTGTGAAAACATGCAGGTTGATTTGCGCATCATAAAGCAAGTACATGTAAATAGTACAATCAAGCACAATGGAAATTTAGATATATTACAAGGAAAGACCATAGAATTAACATTATCATTTATTTTGATTTATTTGACCTCTTAATAATGGATTGGTATGAAAAATACTAATGGTAGAAAAAATTATCATCTGACAAACAGTACATTTTCTGTGTAATACATGGTTTCAAGTTCAAATATTGTGTCCATAAAATTGACACCGTTGGGAAGCTAATTAAATTGTGCACACTGCATACATGTGATGAGTTTGAAAGAGGCATCAGGGAGATTTTTCTTTCATTTCAGGGAGGATTTTTAAATGTTTAGTCTATAGAATATATAGGAAAATTCTTGGTTCATTTCAGGGAGATTTGAATTTTCATGAAAAAGTGGTGTCTTTTAGAAGAATTTTAGATCATTTTACTGCTCATTTCCTGGAGTCTCCCTGATGATGAGGAGGTATCACATGTATGACACTGACACAGGATACATTTTATTTCTGTTTTGCAAACAATATTTTGAGTTTTTCGTGGTTACTTCTAGACCAATACATAGAGCTGTCGTAACGGCAATACGCTTCACAAATGTTGCACTGCTCGCTCCTTGTTATAGACAGCCCTATAGCAAGAATTTCCCTAATCATGACATCAGTTCCCAGTTAAAATTATCACTGTTTCTGGACGTCACCGTTCAAAATTATTTGGCCGTTTAAAACATTTAAAACTTACAATACCACAAATGTACCTGGAAAAGAATCCATGAATCTGAGAATAATTACAGAAAATGCCCAAAAAATTGACCAATGGCAACAGTGAACTTAATTTACAGCGGATTTGACCAAAACAAACTTGGCGGTGCCTGACGAGTCAAAGCGTTAAAATGGGTCTTTAACTTTAGTGATTTTAGGAGATTTAGATTGCTCTAAGTCCCGAGTTGCCATAGGGAAAACAAGGAGTTAAACTGCTAATTAAAAATGTTGTAATGCGTATAATGAATTGATTTAAATTTATAATTGCTCTTTTTTGGATATATGGAGACGTTCTTACACTCGCCATATCCTTATATTGCTAGGCTAATTCCTACGAATTTCCAATTTTTCCTCACCACAATACCTGGATTTTGAGTGGACAACGAATAAGCATAATTTATAGACAAGTGTATTGGAGATTGTAATCAAACTAAACAAACTACAGTAATCCAAGTTTCCACCATTGGCATTTATACGGGCATTTATATCTATCTATCTTCCTGTACATCTTAACCTCCGGAGAGGACTTCAGATGGTGTTCCGGTATACCAAATGCTGAAGGGGGTTAGTTGAAATAAAAGCAAAGGAAAGTGGGTGATAAGGATTTATACAGTGCGAACAAAGGTGTTAGTATAGTTAAAAGGTAAAAACAGATATGCTGGTATTTAAGGAGTTTTGTGAGTTATCTGGCAGACAGCTAAACTAAACTGCGCCAGAGTAGGTAGGACAGGAATATGTGGAGGTAGGGCATTCCAGTGTATTATTGTCCGTGGGAAGAATGTGTACTTGTAGTAGTCTCTCAGAGTTGTGAACTCTGTTTAACAAGATAGCCAGTCAAAACAAGATGAGAAAACATGTGAAACTGATTTTTGTTAAAACTGGGTACACTAACATTTTAGAAGACCGTTGTTGCAAGTTTCTTCCAGTAACTTCAAGCAGTAATACAATTCATCAAAATTACCCTAGGTCACGAAAATATGTGACATTTGAAAATTACACTTTTCTCTCCAAGCAATCAAACCTTTCTTCTTACCTTCTCGGACAACTTCAGATTTTGATTGATTGTATCAATCCTTTTTGCTTATACATATACAAAAACAATTACGATTCATTGCATCATTTACCGGCACATGTAGGATGCCAAAGCTGCACTTGTTGAGTAGAAAGGTACAACCGTCAATTCAGATTTGGCCTTCGCAAAACTCGGTCGTTTCTACCAAAAGGGTTCAATTTCGATTCTTGCTGGCTATAGCAAGTATTGACTTGTACTGCCCTATACGTATATATACGCATCACTTTTGATGATAAATGGGTACCAGTTAATAGCAAGTACGTCTGGGAACCCGTCTACCAAAAGTATTACATCGGGATTTCAGCCTGGGTTATTTCCGTCATTTTTGCAGGCTGGTTCGTTTTGCACGAACCACAGTGAATCAAATTTGACTTGTACCTGTCCTATATGTATATAGTGTGACGGGATAGCCTCCCTTGGAAAAATACGTTGGTGTAACGTATTAGCGGCATCTTGAGTGCTAGTAATATGCAAATTAGACTCTCGAAACTTTGTGAATCGAGTAAGTGTTGACTATATAGTGCAGTAAACCACCCTTGGTGGATGAGCATGCTTTTCCACCGACGGGGTTTGCTGTGGCTTGGCTCGGCCGTTCGTTACATTTGGTGGCAGCGTTGGGTTGATGACAACTGCCAGAACGGAGTCCCCAGTACCCATGTAGTCCCCAGGCCAAGACTCAGGACGAGTCTTCTCGGAGGGGGGAGTAATGTGACGGTATAGCCGCCCTTGTAAAAATACGTTAGTGCAACGTATTAACGGCATCTTGAGTGCTAGTAATATGCAAATTAGAAACTCGAAAGTTGACTATATAGCGCAGTAAACCACCCTTTGCTGTGGCTTGGCTCGGCCGTTCGTTACAATAGGTTTTTTGGTTAAAACTGGGTAGTCTAGTGTTGTTCGATTATGGAATTTTCATAATCGATCATCGAAAATAATGAGACATGCTTTTCCGATTAATTATCGATTATAATCGAAATGTGACCAATACTGATTTCCTTCCACAGAACTGATCAGAACTGGGAGGAGTACTCTGCCAACATACTCAATTAAATCTAAAAATATAATGTATGGAATAGGTGAAGTAAAATTGTGCATTTAATATGTATAAAGACTTTTAATTGATTATATGCAACAGAGAGGACTTGCTATTTTAGCTACGTTTTTACGAGAGTGAAATTTACTTCTAAAACAGTTCCGCTATAATGCGCTGGTCGGAGTTCACAAATCGCGGGCCCGTTATACGAGAGTCATGTAACAGAAAGGCTATACTACCAAATCCGACCAGACTGCACACCGTTTCTGTAGTTCGTTTGGGTGGGGGGAAAGCACCTTATAGGCTCATTAAAAACCATTATTAAATTAATAAACCATTTACCTCGAGATCTTTGTACAATGGAATAATAAATTGCAAGTTTGCGTTTTAAAATTTTAATCCATTGTAAACACTAGATATAAACAATACAATTCATTTTTATGACGCACCATTGAAAACAGATTTTAGTGGTTCTTCTGTAGTGGTTCTTTTTGTTTTATGTCTTGGTGTTTAAAATTTTTTTGTGCTGTTGGCGCCTTATGTATGTTTTCATATTTTTAGTTAAGTTAAGGTAACTGAGTGGCCACCTATTGGGAAAATAGCTGCTCATTCGGCTTACGATATGTTTCATGGTATAAGTACCTGATTGTTAGTTTGGTTTTTTCCCACCTCGGTTTTTGGAGTGGGAATCTTTTTCTGATTGCGCCTTTTCCTGATCTTTGCCTACTTGTACCTTTTTAAAGCGTCAATGACAGCGGAAACAGTAGAAATCACCACTAATTTCACCCAGTGAAATATATTGGATAAAAACGGTAGCGAGTTTTCTATAAAAATATTGCCAATTTCAGTAGCGGATCATGTGCAAATACTTGATTTGATGAGCAGCTCGATAAGATATAATTGTCTCTAAACATTTTGGACTCTTATAATCGCCGACACGAAAACATAGAGTAGCGTCACGTTAACGTGCCATGCTGCTTGCTTCAACGGACATTTTCTGCGTTTTTGCAATGACAAGTGACAGCCATACGCCGAAAATCTAGAATGCAGACGACCATGGACTTCCTCTAAAATCAGGTGCGTCCGCTAATGGTAGTAATGGTTACGAGAATTTGTGTGTGTCTCTGATCTTACCGCCTCGGAAACTCATACGTGCGTGAAGTCATGGAGTGACTTTGAAAAAAAAATCGATTGGCCAATGAGCGCTCGTGCTGAATGCAGGCCGCGCCTACTTTCGGCAATCTGCAGATTTAATTGACAGTTCAATTACGCATCTGTGTTTATGTTTTCATGGTAATGTAATTGGATTAAACGGGCCGATATCACGTGGCGTGCGTGTATTCTTCGGCAAGCATGAATGGATTGCGATTATCGGATTAGGAATAAATGGACAATTAAGTAAACGCGGGCGTAAAGGTTTGACAACTTTGTTTAATGATCTCGTTTACCATCTACTTACTGATAATCCATTGCGGGATGTGTATCCCTTGGCTTATTTTCACAACCTTTGTGACCTATCTAAGAAAACAATGGGTGTCATTCACGCTCGCCGGCAATGAATTCAGGTTGCCAAGCGGGCACCCTAACATAGGGCCTAAGCACCCTACCATGATTGCATTAAACCTGGCTTGCCGACGTTTCAATCCGTGTCAGGCAATCGGGCAATTGCTTATTTCTAACACTGTTAAATTATTCAAGTTTTTTTGCCGAATTTCGGCGAATGAGGGATCCTACTGTTACCTGGCCAGCATAATCGATTGTCGCCGACCTGGACAACTTTTCAATTTTCGATTGGACTCGATCATCGTTACAACACTACTGGGTACCGGTTAAAATCAAATAACACACAAAGATAAATGGACATCCTTGTGAAGAGGTACCTTGTTGGACAGATACAAACACTGGTAGGTAAGTCGACGGCTTGAAGTTACTGCTTAGCCTCCTGTAACGGTGTACTATAAATAGATATGCAAATTGCCAACTCGGTAGTTGGTGAAGTTAGTAAGTGTCGCATATATAGCACATTAAATAAAAATAAAACTGAGATCCTTTAAGAGCAGGGAGCATATTAATGAAAAAGGGGTGGGCCATGCCGCGGTTTCGGCTATTTAAGCGTCTTCAGTGACCCTCTAGATTTGGCAAAATGGAGCCAAAGTGAAATATTATATTTTTGCCACCACCCTTGCTGGATGAGCACGCTTATCCACTGGCGAGGTTTAGATGTTTCTTAGTTCGGCTGCACGTTACACTCCGAGGAGGATTTCAGACGGAATTCCGGTTGATGTCTATGTTGGGACTTTAAATTTAATTGCATCGATTCCTGATCCCTCTATTCTTACTTTACCAAGTGCTAAAGAGAATTAGTTGAAGTAAATGATAGAACAAGTTAGTGAGATGAGTCTGTACAGTGAAAGAAGTGTTAGTATACATAGAAGCTATAAGAAAGAATCTGGTGATTAAGGGGATACATACATAGCTTAGCTAACAGCATAACTAAACTGTGCCACTGTGGGAAGCATGACAGTGCATGTGGGGAGAGCAGTCCAATGTACAACAATTTTGGTGAAAAGCTGAACTTGCGGTAATATTTTGATGGAGAGGCGGATTTGTATGCATGCCAGGGGTGGATGAACTCAGGACAGTCTACGGTTTGATATAATGCATTCAGAGGCTTGAATAGCGACTGGACCATGTGTGATATTGTACATCAAAACACAGCAGTTGTCTATGTATCTCTGTTTTGAGAGTTCTGAGTATTTCAGAGACACTAAAAATGTTCCGGTTATCACGTGTGGTCCTATGCCGGACAGTTTCAATCTTTTTATATTCTCATTCGTGTACGGAGATCATATTGTGGTAATTTTAACTTTAAAAACGGTTTAGAGTGAGTGTTGCTCCTCATACAAGGTTCGCCTGACAAAGGCGGGATTTGCCATCGTTGTTGTTGTTGTTGTTTCTTAGAGTTCCCTCGCTTGTTTATTCGAGGCACACGTCTTTTGACGTTACTTGGGCAAGTAAAGAGCTCAAATGAATTATTTCAGTGATTCAATGTTCGCGACTAGTGACTTGTTATTTACAGTAATATATACACAGTACTGTCTCTTGACGAATTAGCCAATGTTCTTCAGAGCAGCAAACCGTCGATTATGAATATTAAACACAAACTCCCTCGTACAGATTTCTAGCGACCCCAACTGAATTTCATCAATGTCCTTTAGGCTGGGAAGTGCAGAAGCATCTAAGGTGTCGGGAATTCTGGGTCTTGTAGCTGATGTTTCGCTAAATCTCCTAGTCCACCAATTGCTAGTAACTTTCTGGTATAAGGCTCTTTGATAGAGTCACATATGGGTCACTTTCCTACGAAATGTTCTCTAGTTTCAGGTTCTTTAGAGCACAGTTTACAAGTAGGATTCACAGAATACTGATTAGTCGAACGGCAACGACGTCAAAAGTTGTGAAAGTATTTACAAAACGTCACTAAGCGCGTCACAAAATAATCCCTTAAAAATGGCGTCATAAAAATGGCGCGAAATTCGTCATAATTTCAGCAGAGTTCATGTTATTATCGTGTGCGTCGCATGCACTGACAGCATTTTCTTGATATTTGATAACGTTTTGGCATCCTTTTTACAGCTTTATGCCACTTTCATACAAGTTTTAGGTCATGTGTTGCTTTTTAAATGCACGGAAAACTGAAGCATCAGAATCTCAAAAAAAATCTTCTTGTGAAACACCTGCCTCAGAAAATAATGGAACATAAAAATCCCCCAGAGGGAAAGTCGATGTTGGTATCAAAATTCTCTCAAAGAAACCCTTGGCCATCTTTCTGCTAAACCCCTTCGTGGGAGAAGTTACCTGTGCTGAGCAAGTCGCTTTCAAATTTGAAGCTTTGTATCTCGTTAAATACGATCAAATCATGCATACGAACATAAGTTTCTCGGGTTATTTTTCATAAAATGAACACACAAAGACATACCTTACAAGAATTATTTCATAAGGAAGCTACTGTCATGTCTGTTTGTTATGATTTTACAAATTCAATGTGACGTAATCATTGAAACGTCATCAGTTGCGTTCGATTTTCAACCACTAGTCTACAAGTACTTGAACAGAATGGAATGCAAATGTACTTCTGCAGCACACTTTGAGAAATCAATTACTAAAAAGATGTTGCGTAGACAACAGTACAGGTTGAAATAAAATCCCGACAAAGTTACTTACCCGTATCTGCAGCTAATATAATGTAAAACCTCTACATAACGGGAGTAGCCTACTTACGTACCGTGGGATGACTGTGTGAATTTTTTTATTTAGCTGTACACATTGATTTATTTTCGTTAATTCTGTCGTGATTGCTATACTGAGGTTCGACACTTGCTATCTGCCAGGCTTAATTGACCCCGACATCATTCGTGGTTTCAGTCGGTACCCCCCCCCCCACGCACCCCCCCACACACACACCCACAAAAAAAATGCCCATTAAAAATAGATTTAAACAATGATAATGTGATAATGTCAATGGTGATTTGGTTATGAAACTGTTTCTGTGGTCATTTTCATCTCTCTGACTGTTAAATATCGTCACCTGCTTGCAAGCCTGAGCCTGCAATGGTTGCAAGAATGTGGAATGAGTGCTATAGTCACATCAATATGGCTTGCCAATCAGCCCACCATGGACGAAACGGTAATCAATCAATCAATCAATCAATCCATTAATCAATCATTCAATCAATCAATCAATCAATATTATCAATCAATTAATCACTATATCAAATCAATGATCAATCAATTGATCGATGCGTGGTTCTGTATTAACAGTTTGCGTGCTAGTCGAACTCGCCCCATGACGTTTAATTTGTTTACATCTCAATTTCTCGGAATTTCACGGGGACTAACTGTGTATGATTTATTGAGCGTTGTACGCAGAGATAAACAACTGTAGCCCGGGACGCGAATTATTTTAAATATGCCATCGTTTATTCAGTTCTGTGTTTTTGCAAATAGTCAATAAGTTTAGTCATGCAGGGACAAATTCACGAAAATTCCCGAACGATTTGAAATTAAAACAACGGTCACACATTAGCGTATAAATCAAACGCACGCCGGGCGTGTTGACAAAATGTAAAATTCAACATACGCCAGAAACACGTCGGAGACACGTTAGAAGCGCGGTACAGGCTTGGTGCACGTTGATATACGTCGCTGAAGGTCGCTGCGCCTCCCTGGTTTGGGCTCAAAAATTTTTCAAACATGCTTAAATTTTTTCTAGAAGCTCGGCGTGTCCCAGGCGTATGTCTGATACGTTTCGAATAAGCTCCACGCGCGTTACAGTCGCGCTGAATACGCTTCGAATGCATTCGGCGCACGTTTGAGGCACGCCAGTGTAAGGTACATGCGCAAGTTCCGTTTTTTATGAGATATTGCTCAGTCAGTAGCGTGCTCCAAGCGTGTGTGTGACGCGCGCTGAACGTTTTCTGCGCGCCTGTAGCGCGTGCATAGCGTGTTTGGTACGTAACACAAACGTACTCCAAAACTTTGAGATATTTTACCTCCGGCACACGCCCCAGTCACGCGCTACTGTGTGACTCGGCTAAAGCGAGTTAAAGGAACAAATTAAGTTTTATACGTCCAAAATCTTCAGCGTGTTGAGAGTTTTCATACGCCCGGCGCGCGTTTGGGTTATACGCTACAGTGTGTGACTGCTGTTTTAGCAATTTCGATAGATTTAAAAAAGGACTGTCCAGTCGTCCTAACACACACACACACACACACACACACACACACACACACACACACACACACACGTGTACACATATTGTTTTGATTGTTTTGGATGCGGATCCTGTCGGCGTCCGCATATAGCTTCTTTCTGGTGCGATATCCTTTGAACCAGTTACTGGATTTTGACCAAACTTTCACAGATACATGGTTGGGACTTGGGAGGAGGAAAGAGTTGATTAGACTTTGGTGACCATGGCCTAATTTTCAAGGCCAACGTTCATTAAAAACTGGGGGAAAATCCGCCGCAGTATCTTCTTGACAAATGTATGGATTTTGACCAAATTAATGATAGAAGATTTAGAGTTCACTACATGTTGTTGCTGTAACTGATTTCAACTAAATTGAAAAAAAAATAAATGTTGAGAGAACTCAATGTCAGATCATCAGGAATACATATTCGTGTAATATATACCCCCTTAAACCCACTTTTATATAGTAAAACTGGGGTTTACAAGGGTATACCTATTTTTCTTATTTTTGCTCCAAAAATAGATTGTGGGTACTCGTGGGTAACGTGTACCCACAATCTACATGTATGTTTTGAGCAAAATTAAGAAAAATATCAAACATTTCCTGCTGAAAAATTTCCTTTTTTTTCACAACCTAAAAATCTCTGTACATTACATGGGCAAGTTTTCGTAATGTTTGGGTCGGTTGTGGTGATATATATAGTTTTCTTCACACTTGTCCGTTTCCTTTTCTTCTTCTTCTTCTTCTTCTTCTTCTTCTTCTTCTTCTTCTTCTTCTTCTTCTTCTTTCTTCTTCTTCTTCTTCATTTCTACCCGTTTGAAGACCCTAGCAAAACGTACATGCCATTAGTTTTTATTACAATCACATTTATCAACACCCACCCTCGGGTTAGGGGTAATAATATATATGGGATTGTAATAAAAATGTTTCGCCAGGGTCTTCAAATGGGTGAATATGCAAAAACCTATCCAGTCGTCGAGCGCATGTGGTCGGTCAAGATTATAAAGTACATGTATCCTCATACCATAATTCGTATCGGTTGTTTCCCCTGAATTGCAATCTTAACTTGACATACAACAGACTGCACAAGAGCGATCAATTAAGTGGCGGGGTCTTGTCAACAAAGGAGCAGCTTTCTATGAAAAGAAGAGAATCTGTGAAGCTGAAAGAAAGCGCAGACAACGCCAAGCCAATACAAATGGGCCACCAGCTGACTACTTGCAACCGACAGTTTAGAGCTAGAATTGGCCTAGTCAGCCATCAAAGAACTCACCAACACATATGAACCTATTCAAGAAATAATGATAGTCTTTCACATTAGTGAGAGACAAACGGCCAATCTTAACTTACTGTGTAGATAACAGTCTATTTAGATTGTATACATCTATTTATTCAATTAAAGCACATAAAATGAATATCGCAAAGTTGTGTAATAAATTGACAACGTTAAGCTGGCTTCTGAAACTTGTCCCGTTTGAATAAGATTTAATCGCGGTGGTGGCATAATGTAATTAGCGAATCACTGCAGAAGCTGAGGGTGAGTTTAGGTGCCTACAAAACCGGTTTAAGCCAGCCCCCCCCCTCCCCCCCTAGAAATTTTGTATTTCTGACCGTTCAAATGCGGTACTTTTGTTGCAGTACTGTGGTTCTAACTTTCAGACTTTGAAGTCGATTTTTATGTTCACGTTTACGCCTTTTATGAATCCAAAGTTCAGTGTAACAGAGTAGCTACCTTAGGAAAACAGATTGCGACATGTTCTTTGCTTATATTACATAATTGCCGTTTTGGTCCCCACCTATGTTTTAGGAGGATGTAACTTGAATTGCTTCTGATTGCACCAGTTCCTGATCATTTATTTTACCTTATGCAGCCGAAATAGTGTCACAGTCTTATATGTCTGTTGGTAGCAGGGCGTTCCATCTCAGTTTGATTAGCTCAAAAGAATAGAGATCGCTTGCATAAATGTACTGTGAATCAGTCTGATGATTTCGTAGATAATGAGGCCCTCCCAGGGGTTTTGGGGATTCAGGGAGAAGGGCTATTTATTTTCAGGGATTTGGGGAGAAGGGTCATTTATTTTCAGGGATTTGGGGAGAAAGCAGGGTTTTAGGGAGCAGGGAGCAGGGGGCTGAGGAAAAACTTTTTAGGGAGCTGGGGAGAAAGGTCATTTTTCTTTCAGGGAGCAGGGACTAAAGACCCCCCCCCCCCTGGGAGGGCCTCGATAATGCACTGGTCATTTGTAACCACGCCCACGCGGTGACTTTGATTTTTCATTCAGCAAACGAAACGTATACATGTACCCCGGGTATGTACAAATGGCGATTTCCTTCTTGTCAGTGATTTAGGTGTTGGAAATCCGGGGTGGTGGGTGTGGTTAGGGGGGTAATTCCTTGAAATGTTCTGGAAAAATCCAAAATTTCTTCTTGTGTCATTTGCATTTCTAAATACCCTTCAAGAGCTACTTATGACCACTTATGTCATATCCCTTTCTGTTTAGATAAATTGACAAACGTACATATTTTTTTCTCTGTATCCCCAACATATTTTTCAACATTATTGCCCTCATGCACACACCCACTTGTCAATTAGCAGGTGCCCGTGCATGTGAGGGACATAGCTACATGTAATTGACTAGTTGAGTTATTGTTCATGCGTATTTTGAGCGGACATTCGCCTTTACAATCTGACACAGGTATGGTCCGAATTCATATTTCGCAGATAGAGTCCGGTATGGTTAAGCACCGTGAAATCGATACCCGCTGAACCTGTGACGCAAAATTAATTGATTACGTCACCAAATGTTGTGACTTCCAAGAAATGAAATCAGAACAAAACATGAAACTGTGTCATAGTGTGTGAATTTTATGTTGTTTTAAACATCAACCGTGTTGTACATTTGGATTAAAGTAAAACAAATAAGGTATCACATCATTTTAAAATGGTTAACAAGTGTTTTGATTCATTGCCTTTCTGTTTGTAGGGAAGGAAATAGCTGTACTCAAGCGGGAGGCTTGTTGAGCTCGTTCAGTCGTTGCCATTTTGAAAAGAGTTCCATTTTTAGAGGGGTCCTTTCGTAAATACTGGAATATAAAAATCCCCCAGAGCCTGGCCCAGAACCCTTGGTATCGTTTGAAGGCAGATACCCTGAACTTTTTAATGACCTGGGTGAGCCAATAGGAGCAATTTCACACGCTGAGATATTTACAATCAAAGATGAGCTTTGTTTCGACAGCCATTTCCAGTTTTTTGAATGGTGCATTTCGATGCATTTAGGGGCTTGAATCGATGTTTTATTATGATAAATAGATGCGATGATATGTTGTAAAGTCACTTTGAATATTTTTAGCTTTGCAAAGCTATCACAACATGACTTTGAATTGTGGAAAGAAAGGTGATGGTCTGTCGATTCAAGAAAGACCACAAAAATTTCGAACGTTTCTCTTGGTTACAAATGTTTGATAATATTCTTGCGCGGCTCCGTTGCTCCATTTTTGGTGGGTGCGCATGCGCACGTTCGTGACGCTTCCTGTTTTCAGGAACCTATTTTGGCTTTTTTCTCTGCATTTGGGCTGAGTCATTGGACTATTTATTATTTATCCTTCTTTTCAATGTAAATAGTTTTAATGGTCCACCCCAAATGTTTAATTTTCCCTTGACTAAATTCTAAATTTAGCCACCCACCCCACACCTGAGGTGATGATCAGAAATTGATCGACTCAGTATCAGAAGATAGATAGACTAGATTTCAACTGCGATTTCAACGCCGGCAAATAGTCGCACTATATTTTTTTTCAATTGTCCGTGAATCAAGTGTGCTCCCTGTGTTCCATTTCCGGTGACATGTCACTATCAAAACTGTAAACAATCAAATGAACCAAGGTGTTACTTGACAGAAAACTGGTGCAAACATGACAAATGGTAAAGACAACAACACAACTGATTAATTACAGTAAATCTGTTGGAAAGAACACTTGTTCACCATTATGCTACTATTCTTACACCTCCTTCCCCGTTTTTCAAATCTCACACTTTTCAGTGCTTTTTTTCCAGTGGCACTGTCTGACATCTCTGTATCTGTTGAATACTGGAGATGGGCTCATTCGCTGAGTATAAATCTATCATCTGATACTGAATTGACCAATTTCTGGTTATCACTTCTGGGGTCCCGGGTCGTTTCGCCCGTGAGTTGTTTCGCCCCTGAGTCGTTTCGCCCGTGAGTCGTTTCTCCCTGGGTCGTATCGCCCTGGGTCGTTTCGCCCGCGAGTCGTTTCGCCCCTATTTGGTGAGTCGTTTCGTCCTTATTTTTCTACCATGCCCAAATGTGTGATCTGTATACAATCAGCCTGTTTAAATTTCATACCAAAATGTGTGTAAAATGAAACAAATTCGAAAGTTTTCAAACACAATAAATATGCATGGACTTGGGTAAAAATCACCCTAACTTTTGGCGCTGTAATCATATACATGTCTGTGTGTTTTGACCACTTTACGCTTGAAAACAGCGAAAAACCCTAGCTCCTTAAACGGCATTGAACGAAAGTCATTTTTTATTTTTTATTTTCTTGTGCTTAAGGTTGCACGCTATGCATCGGAGTCATGTTTTATTCTTTTCCCATTTAACATTTCAAGAATGTCGGCCATCGGTCACGCGAAAGACAAAGCATTCACATTTCGCCTTTAATTGACAAACGCGATTATTGTCACCTTACGTGTGATTAAAGGCGTAAACATATTAATCTATCCTTTTTCCTTCCTTCCTTCCTTCCTTCCTTCCTTCCTTCCTTCCTTCCTTCCTTCCTTCATTCATTCATTCATTCCGTTATCTTTCTACAACTTCCTTCCTCCCTCCCTTCCTTCCTTCCTTCCTTCCTTCCTTCCTTCCTTCCTTCCTTCCTTCCTTCCTTCCTTCCTTCCTTCATTCCTCCCTTCCTTCCTTCCTTCCTTCCTTCCTTCCTTCCTTCCGTTATCTTTCTACAACATTAAAAGCCACATAAGCGGAAGTTTCCTTCATTCCTTCCTTCTTTCTTTCCTTCCTTCCTTCATCTTTCTACAACATTAAAAGCCATTGAAGGGGAAGCGCTAAAATGTTTAAATAAATATTATATTAACAAGATACGACAAGATACTCATTTTAACCGAATCTATCTATCTATCTATCTATCTATCTATCTATCTATCTATCTATCTATCTATCTCCTTCCTTCCTTCCTTCCTTCCTTCCTTCCTTCCTTCCTTCCTTTCTTCCTTCCTTCCTTCCTTTATCTTTTTACAAAATTAAAAAGCCACAGAAGCGCTAAAATGTTTTAATAAATATTATATTAACACGATATGTCAAGATACTCATTTTAAACAAACCTACCTACCTACCTACCTACCTATCAGCATCAGCATCATCGACAATAACAATATCAACAACAACGACTACAACAATACTACTACTACTACTACTACTACTAATAATAATAATAATAATGGGCGAAACAACTCACGGGCGAAACAACTCACGGGCGAAACAACTCACGGGCGAAACGACCCACCTAATAAGGGCGAAATGACCCACCCATAAAACCAGGGCGAAACGACTCAGGGCGAAACGACCCACGGGCAAAACGACCCGGATTCACTTCTGGGGGTAAATTATCCAAGGGACAGAATATCCTTTGCATTCCAATATAGTCTATCTATCTTCATATGTTTTATATACTGAGTCTATCAATGTCTGATCATCATCTCAGGTTAAAGTCATCTGTGAAGAATTGGCACACACTTCGAACAACCCCAGGCAGGTCATTTATCATGTTTATATAGAGATAAAACAGCACAGGACCAAGAATCCTTGTGGGTTGTTCAACAACACATCATTCCATTTAGATTCTATTTTCATGAGTTTTTATAAGGTAAAAGTCCTTATTTTCATGAGTTTTTTTAAGGTAAAAGTCCTAAAAAGTTACACAAAAATTTTGAAAATTGTTTCACCAATAACGATCTTGAATAGGCATTTTGCATGTAGTAGATCCTGCAGATGAAGAAGCAGGAACAAATCCCCTGCACTGTGGAATTCTAAGAGCATAGTTATGCTCTTTCATGATAGATTTAGCTAGAGGGGTGTCCTTCTTAAGAAATTTAAGTGATCAGTATATAAAACGATTGATCAAACCCCCAATTTAAAAATTTGAGCCCCCTCCTGAAATCTGGATCCATCCCTGATAACATATTGTTTGCAGAACTCTGTCATGTGGAATTCAGATCATATTGAATAATTGATTCTTTCATTTACAGCCTATTCATTTGATGGAGTACTGATCTTCAGCATCTTAGTGATATGTACTTGTGCTTATATGAGACGAGTACCAAGATTAAAGCAGTGGTTTCTATCTGAGAAGAAAGGATTTCTGGGAGTGTTTTATAAAGGTTAGTGAGTGATTCAGCAAGGAAGTAAAATATTTTTTGTAAAAAATGAAAGCTGTGAAAAGAAAACACTTTTTTGCTGATGCTACTGAGCATATTTTTCCTGTTTGTCTTAAAGAACCTCTCTTGAAAGTTTATCTGTACTGCCTGTAGATAATCAGTTAGACATCTAGAGGTTTTGAAACAACATACAAATTAGTCGCCGCTACATAAGACCAGAGGACCATTGGTCCTGAGAACGCTCACCTGAAGCCTGATCCTGGAGTATTAAGTCATCATGAAATGACCTTGACCTTGAATACTCACACACCTTTATTGAATTCATAAGTTGTCTGCATCTGCAAAGTTTCAGGTCTCAGGCTGCAATAGTTTCCAAACCCAGTGATTTATGAGAAAACCATAATTTTAATTTTGATATTTAAATGACTTTGGGTCAAGGTCAAGAAATGACCTTAGCCTTCATTAATTACTTACCTTCATTGACTCCATTGGTTGTCTGCATCTAGCAACTTCCAGGTCTCAGACTGCGACAGTTTCCAAAATATCCATTGTTTTCGCCTTTTCCCATGTAAAAGCCTATGTTTCCAAAATTGACCTTGCCGTAAAATAGGTCAAGGTCATCCTATGGTCATCATTTGATCAAACTATGATGGGCTGTAGTCCCAAATGCTACATACCAAGTTTCGCGAAAATTGGCCTGCCGGTTTTGGAGAAGAAAATTTATGAGTGGTTTTTACCATATATGGGCATGGCAGCCATCTTGGTAACGTGACCTGGATTTCGCGATCAAACTTTTGTCTCCCCTACCCATGGATGCTCCACATAAAATTTCACTTTGACTGGCCCAGCAGTTTCAGAGAAGAAGATCTTTGAACAGTGTGTATGGACGACAGACTGGCCAAGGTCAAGAGATGACCTTGACCTAAATTAATCACATACCTTCATCTACTCCATTAGTTGTTTGCATCTACCACTTTTCAAGCATCAGGCTGAAATAGTTTTTAAAAAATCCATAGTTTTCACTTTTTCCCATGTAAAAGCCTATGTTTCCAAAATTGACCTTGCCGTAAAATATGTCAAGGTCATCCTAGGGTCATCATTTTATCAAACTATGATGGGCTGGAGTCCCAAACGCTACATACTAAGTTTCATGAAAATCGGCCTGCCGGTTTTGGAGAAGAAGATTTTTGAGTGGTTTTTACCATATATGGGCGTGGCAGCCATCTTGGTCATGTGACCTGGATTTCGCAAACAAACTTTCGTCTCCCCTACCCATGGATGCTCCACATAAAATTTCACTTTGATTGGCCCAGCAGTTTCAGAGAAGAAGACCTTTGAAAAGTGTGTATGGACTACAGACTGGCCAAGGTCAAGAGATGACCTTGACCTATATTAATCACATACCTTCATCTACTCCGTTAGTTGTTTGCATCTACCACTTTTCAGGCATCAGGCTGCAATAGTTTTCAAAAAATCCATAGTTTTCACTTTTTCCCATGTAAAAGCCTATGTTTCCAAAATTGACCTTGCCGTAAATTAGGTCAAGGTCATCCTAGGGTCATCATTTTATCAAACTATGATGGGCTGTAGTCCATTATGCTACATACCAAGTTTCATGAAAATCGACCTTCCGGTTCAGGAGAAGAAGATTTTTGAGTGGTTTTTACCATATATGGGCGTGGCAGCCATCTTTGTCATGTGACCTGGATTTCGCGATCAAATTTTCGTCACCCCTACCCATGGATGCTCCACATAAAATTTCACTTTGATTGGCCAAGCAGTTTCAGAGGAGAAGATCTTTGAAAAAGTGTGTATGGACGACTGACTGGCCAAGGTCAGGAGATGACCTTGACCTAAATTAATCACATACCTTCATCTACTCCATTAGTTGTTTGCATCTACCACTTTTCAGGCCTCAGGCTGCAATAGTTTTCAAAAAATGCATAGTTTTCACTTTTTCCCATGTAAAAGACTATGTTTCCAAATTTCACTTTGCCGTAAAATAGGTCAAGGTCATCCAAGGGTCATCATTTTATCAAACTATGATGGGCTGAAGTCCCCGATGCTACATACCAAGTTTCGTGGAAATCGGCCCACCGGTTCTGGAGAAGAAGATTTTTGAAGGGTTTTTACCATATATGGGCGTGGCGGCCATCTTGGTCATGTGACCAGGATTTCGCGATCAAACTTGAAATGCCACTACCCAAGGAGGCTCCACATAAAATTTCAACTAGATCGGCCAAGCGGTTTCAGAGAAGAAGATCTTTGAAATTGTGGACGACGGACGGACGCCGGATCATGGCCATCCTATAAGCTCACCTTGTGAGCCTTCGGCTCAGGTGAGCTAAAAACCAACAACACCCATATGCCAAAACAAAGGCGCAGATCAGCCGTGCAGATACTGCACAGCTGATCAGCTCCTTTGCTTTCACTACAGATAGTACAATCACCCATCTTCGTAAATCCAAAATTTTAAGATTCTAAACTGTCTTCTGTGACTATGCAGGCCAGTGTGTGTCAGACCTGAACGGAAACCACAATATTGGTTTTCTCGTGTCACGGCTCAAATATATAACAGATAAGAATGCATTGCATATATAGTCCAAAAATATTCACCTGGTGTTGGGTGAACTCTATTAGTATATAATTATAGTTTGTTGCAATTCTAAATACATGTTCGGAACGCTTCGTGATTGCTCGTACATCATCGTGACTCTTCGTGATTGTTAGCAAGGTAAATGTATCGGTATATAAGGTTGCTATGCTAAGAATTTGTTCAGGACTGCATAGCTCAAATGGTAGAGCATGCAGATATTATTACTTTTCATTTTACAGATAGAGGTTCGAGTTCCACGATTGTTCCTTTTTTTTTTTTACAATTATTATTTCTTATCATCTTATGTACCCTATTTATTCTCTATCGTATATAATAATTTGATTGTTTGGTCGATTTTGTGTATTTTTGAAAATAATTTCTTTGGCTTTAGAAGAAAGAAATGGTTTGACTTCTGCTTAGACATATTGTCGCTATGGTTGTGTTTGAAAACCCTTATGTTGCACGATATGACACATGAAAAGTGCAATTAAGCAAGAATATCATGTTCTCCGTGCGATTGCTTTTGATAAAATGTGATGTGCATTTTATTGGCTCACCTGAGCCGAAGGCTCACAAGCTGAGCTTATAGGATGGCCATGATCCGGCGTCCGTCCATCGTCCGTCGTCAACAATTTCAAAGATCTTCTTCTCTGAAACCGCTTGGCCGATCTAGTTGAAATTTTATGTGGGGCCTCCTTGGATAGTGGCATTTTAAGTTTGATCGCGAAATCCAGGTCACATGACCAAGATGGCCGCCACGCCCATATATGGTAAAAACCCTTCAAAAATCTTCTTCTCCAGAACCGGTGGGCTGATTTCCACGAAACTTGGTATGTAGCATCGGGGACTTCAGCACATCATAGTTTGATAAAATGATGACCCTTGGATGACCATGACCTATTTTACGGCAAGGTCAAATTTGGAAACATAGGCTTTTACATGGGAAAAAGTGAAAACTATGCATTTTTTGAAAACTATTGCAGCCTGAGGCCTGAAAAGTGGTAGATGCAAACAACTAATGGAGTAGATGAAGGTATGTGATTAATATAGGTCAAGGTCATCTCTTGACCTTGGCCAGTCTGTTGTCCATACACACTTTTCAAAGATCTTCCTCTCTGAAACTGCCTGGCCAATCAAAGTGAAATTTTATGTGGAGCATCCATGGGTAGGGGAGAAGAAAGTTTGATCGCAAAATCCAGGTCACATGACCAAGATGGCCGCCACGCCCATATATGGTTAAAACCACTCAAAAATCTTCTTCTCTAGAACCGGTGGGCCTATTTCCACGAAACTTGGTATGTAGCATCAAGGACCTCAGCCCATCATAGTTTGATAAAATGATGACCCTTGGATGACCTTGACCTATTTTACGGCAAGGTCAATTTTGGAAACATAGGCTTTTACATAGGAAAAAGTGAAAACTATGGATTTTTTTAAAACTATTGCAGCCTGAGGCCTGAAAAGTGGTAGATGCAAACAACTAATGGAGTAGATGAAGGTATGTGATTAATATAGGTCAAGGTCATCTCTTGACCTTGGCCAGTCTGTTGTCCATACACACTTTACAAAGATCTTCTCTGAAACTGCTGGGCCAATCAAAGTGAAATTTTATGTGGAGCATCCATGGGTAGGGAAGACAAAAGTTTGATCACAAAATCTAGGTCACATGACCAAGATGGCCGCCACGCCCATATATGGTAAAAACCACTAAAAAAATCTTCTTTTCCAGAACCGGTGGGCCGATTTCCACGAAACTTGGTATGTAGCATCAAGGACCTCAGCCCTTCATAGTTTGATAAAATGATGACCCTGACCTATTTGACGGCAAGGTCAAATTTGGCAACATAGGCTTTTACGTAGGAAAAAGTGAAACTATGGATTTTTTGAAAACTATTGCAGCCTGAGGCCTGAAAAGTGGTAGATGCAAACAACTAATGGAGTAGATGAAAGTATGCGATTAATATAGGTCAAGGTCATCTCTTGACCTTGGCCAGTCTGTTGTCCATACACACTTTTCAAAGATCTTCTTCTCTGAAACTGCTTGGCAAATCAAAGTGAAATTTTATGTGGAGCATCCATGGGTAGGGGAGACGAAAGTTTGATCGCGAAATCCAGGTCACATGACCAAGATGGCCGCCACGCCCATATATGGTAAAAACCTTTCAAAATTCTTCTCCAGAACCGGCAGGCCCATTTTCATGAAACTTGGTATGTAGCATTTGGGACTCCAGCCCATCATAGTTTGTTGAAATGATGAACCTATGATGACCTTGACCTATTTTACGGCAAGGTCAATTTTGGAAACATAGGCTTTCACATGGGAAAAGGCGAAAACAAACTGTTGCAGCCTGAGACCTGAAAGTTGCTAGATGCAGACAACTACATGTAATGGAGTCAGTGAAGGTAAGTAATTAATGAAGGCCAAGGTCATGTCTTGACCTTGGCCCAAGGTCATTTAAATATCAAAATTAAAATTATGGTTTTCTCAGAAATCACTGGGTTTGGAAACTATTACATCCTGAGACCTGAAACTTTGCAGATGCAGACAACTTATGAAGTCAATAAAGGTGTGTGAGTATTCAAGGTCAAGGTCATTTCATTATGACTTAATACTCCAAGATCAGGCTTCAGGTGAGCGTTCTCAGGACCAATGGACTGAATGGTCCTCTGGTTTCATAAAATAAAAAGAAAAAATATATTTTTCATCTTCTATGGGATTCGAACCAGGGATCCCCTTGTTAAAAATCCAGTGTCCTAACCACTGAGCTATGGTCCTTGTGATACAAGATGTAGCAAACTGATTATATATTGGGTACACATTCTTCGCGTACTTTATCGAGTCTTGCCGACGGTGCACGAATCAATTTGGATAATATCGATAATTTATTATTCAGCGGCATAGCGACTTAATTTATGCGATGCATAAAGGTCAACGTCGGGTGAATATTTGTGGACTATAACTTCAGTTAATTTCAAAGACTACCTCCAATGTATAATCTTTAATGAAATAAAGACTGATGAAAATCATTATCTGATTACATGTTACATGTCATCAGGAAAACATGCCCGTGTAATGTATACCCCGTTGAACCCGACTTTTATATAGCAAAACTGGGGTATGGAGGGGTATACCTAATTTTCCTATTTTTGCTCAAAACATAGTTTGTGGGTACTCATTAGAACCGCCTCGCCGAGGTGGTTCTATCGTGTACCCACAATCTATGTTTTGAGCAAAAATAATAAAAATATCAAAAAAATTCTACTGAAAATTTTCAATTTTTACAACTTAAGAAAAACATGTACACTGAAAAAAAGTTATAAGAGGCCACCTTATATTTTTTCTTCTACTTCAGAAAGTAAATTACGATCAATTAAAATTCATGATCGAATTAATAAACCAATGTCTAACAGTGGCTCTGAGAGTGTCTGCATTCCAAAATGCGTGATATGTCTCACGCAGTCGAAGCATGAGTAAAGGTACCCTCTTTTTGAAAATCACACTTTATTATCATCAAATTAAATGTCATATTATGACGTTGTGTTTTACATTTTAATTTATTTGAACGTGCTACTGACTACCATGATGCAAGATAAAATTAAGTCAGATGTGTTGCTGCAATAAGAAGACAGCAACATGAATAACATGAATTCAGCTTTTTGTATGCAATTTGCATACAAACTTTGTTCATCTCTGGTTGCATTATTATCAGCAGTATGGAAATGAAATTTTCAGCAGGTATTAAGGTATAATACTAGAGTCTGATAAACTTTGAAAATTTAAAAAATCATCCATAAATTTCGTTATTTTGTTCGTTAAAAATTGGTATTGAAACCGGAAGTGTGCGTCAGCCGTTACCTGTTTGTCCTCGAAAATAGTCTAAAATAGCTCACTCGGGTTATATCTCTCATTTCCAGGCTTCATCAAGTGAATTTAACAGCGATTAACATGTTTAAGAGGCACATTGATGATTTTTTTAAAAAATCTCAAAATTAGCGATTTTCAAAAATGCACAGAAAGTCTACCAGTAGAGAAAATTCGAATGTTTGATGTTTTTCCAAGCCGGAAGGGCCCCTCTGATGACACCCGCTCATAATTTCAATTAATGTTATACTTTATGAATTTTTTTATTCAAAAACATTGATTTTTGCATTTTAACTCCGAAATCGCGTTTAATGAAAGAAAATTATTTCTGAACACTTTGGAACTTTACTTACTTGAAAGACACGTCTTTAGACTAAAAATTGTGCAATTTTGAACATGGCTTAGTTACAAAAAATGAGTTTGAAAAATGGCCTCTTATAACTTTTTTTCAGTGTATATTACACGGGCATTTTTTCGTAATGTAAAATGTTTTCTTTAATTTTTTTCAGCTTCTGTGATAGGAACTAGACTACATATCCCTGTAGCATTGACTTGTGCCATTATGGCAGTGTATGTGCTCTTTCTCAAATAGGGACACATCATTTCACAAGTGATCTGATATCTTAGGACTAAAGTACAAGGGGAGGAGTCATTGGTGAGAGAAGTTCAGACTATCAACTTAGGAAAATGGAGAAACACAGGATGTGCTATTTTCTGAATGTAACTGCCGAGATTTATTTTTGTGACAGGGTGGTTCAGAAATTGAAGATGGCATCATGACCAAACTGACCAGTGTAGATCTATTCAAATGAACCTTGCTTAGGAATCTGAAATTTTACTTTTTGTTTACAAAGTTTATTCAGACCAGTCAAGATGCATTCACAGAGACTGGTGGATAGCAGATAAGATTCTGCAGACAGTGTAGACACGGCTCATATTTAAGCCGCCTTGTGGGAAAAGCAATGATGTGGTTTCGGAACAGGTCCGACACAAACCGGGCTGTACAAGCACAGAAGAAGGCTAGAAGCTTGAAATTTTTGATTTAGAAAGTAGAGGAATTGTACTATCTGTGTAACGAAAATAAAGGTGCTGATCAGCTTCGCGGTTACCGCGAAGCTCATCTGCGCCTTTGTTTTCGCATATGCAGATTGTTGGTTTTCACATGAGGTGGCTCATTTGTTTCTACGTATTTAAAATGTTGCTTCTCTACATTGTTTTTCACTGGAATAGATCTGCACTGGTTACAGTCATAATCCAAAACATTAGAAAAGAACTTTGTAAATTTTGATCATTTGATGATGCTAAAGTATTTGCTTTCCCACAATATCCGTGGTGGATAGTAGTGTCATTGCAGTTTTCCTCGAGTACCATCAGCTCATTCGTCTACTAGATCTATGCAGGGTTTATTTGATTTTCTCTTGATGATGAGGGTACTGCAATGGAAATTCAGAATAAGAAAGTGCATTTACTTCACAATTGTCTCTGTTGTTTTATAAGAATTTATTGATGTTGATTATAAGACATGTTTTAACTTAAAATGATAGTATCAAGTAAATGTATTTAAATGTATTTCATTGACCAGTCATGCTTCAATCATACAATGGGGAACACAATTTGGTGATAGCAAAAGGTCTATTTTGGTGATTGTTGATACAAGAAAGTTCAAAGCTCATTGTAAAACTGGGACCAGTTGTTCAAAACTTATTTCGCTTAACGTCATCGTTAAGACCTCAACTAGTTCAGTAAATGCCGATTTCATAAACAAATACAGTTATTTTTTGTTGATAAAATGTGAGAATCCAGGATACATTTTATCAACAAAAATAACAGTGTATTTTTAATATTCATGTTTGAAATTTTAACAAATCGTTTACTAATGATGTCGTTATTTTTGAACAACTGGGCCCAGATTCTTAGGTCTACATATCGATAGAAATTTATGGTTATCTAAATAACATTGTTAATAGAAGTCTTGATGAAAATATTTCTTTTGCATAATTCATAGGATTTGTTAGTTAATGGCCTTGTGAAAGAATATACACAAGGTTCTAGTAAACCTCCATCAGGAGGCTTGTCCAAGATAAGAATGATTAGAGCAACATGATGTCAACTGGTCACCACAGACATTTAGCTACAGCTCTAGATGATGTCATGTGGCATCAGGAAAACATGTCCATGAAATGAATACCCCCTTATACCCCACTTTTACGTAGCAAACCTGGGGTATGCAGGGGTATACCTATTTTTCTTATCTTTGCTCCAAAACATAGATTGTGGGTATTCATTAGAACCGCCTCGGCGAGCAATACTTTGAGCAAAAATATTAAAAATAGAAAAATTCTTATCCAACAAAATTTTCCATTTTTACAGTAGAAAAAAAAACGCTGTATATTGCATGGGCATGTTTTCGTAATGTAAACAGATTTGCAAGAAATGCAAATGACCACCATCCCTGGCACTGAAGACTTGGTTTCAAAAACATTTTGCATACTTGATAGCGCCGAACTCTGTGCACAGACAAATGTACATGTAATTCCAAGGTGCCAGGCAGCCTAAAGCTAACTAATTTCTGGGGCCAGTTGTTCAAAACTTTGTTAGCTTAACATCATCGTTAAGACCTCAACTTGTTAAGTTAATGCCGACTACATAAGCAAATACACTGTTATTTTTTGTTGATAAAATGTGATTCTCACATTTTATCAACAAGAAAATAACAGTGTATTTGAAAAGGATTCTCACATTTTATCAACAAAAAATAACAGTGTATTTGTAATATTTGTGTTTGAAATTTTAACGAATCGTTAACTAACGACATTGTTACTTTCGAACAACTGGCCCCTTGTTACTTTCGAACAACTGGCCCCTGGACTTTCGAGGTTACAGCCAATCTGTGTAGGTAGACAATATTGGTAATTGAGCCTGTGCATGAGAAAACCAACAATTTGGGATCCAGACCAGGTCCGACACAAACCAAGCTGTACAGTCACAGAATTAAGCTAGAAGCTTGAAACTTTGGATATAAGTAGAAGAGGAATTGTATCGGAGTGGCGAAAATAAAGGCGCTGATCAGCTGTGCAGTTACTGGCTTACTGCACAGCTGATCTGCATTTTTGTTTTCGCATATGCAAATTGTTGGTTTTCTCATGCGAAGGCTAAATTATCATGCTATAAATCCACATCATCTTACAAACTCATGTATCCGCATAATGTTTGTAGCTTTTATTTGAGCCTGCACATAACAAAACCATCAGTCTGGGTTTCCAACCAGGTCTGACACAGACTGGTCTGTTCAGTCGAAGAAGCAGGCTAGAAGCTTGAAATTTCGGATTTAAGAAGAAGAGCCTGAGGGATTGTACTATCTGTTCAGCGAAAACAAAGATGCTGATCAGCTGTGCATAGCTGATCTGCACCTTTGTTTTTGCCTATGCATGTTGTTGGTTTTCTTAAGCAGCGGCTCATTTATCTTATTTGTTCATACATGTATTTGTGAATTATGTCCCAGAAAACATATTCTGAATTCATTATTCTTGTGGGATAAGTATTTAAAATGAATCATGTATAAAATGCTCAAAAAAGATTGTTGTAATGTTTTGAATTTCTTCCCAAATTATTTTGTTTTCATTGATTCAAATAGGCAAGGAGCTGCCTATGGCAATGGATTTTTAGTAGTTTCTCAAGTTTGTACAACACATAATTGAGGGTCTCGGTGTAATCTGTAAAATTTAGCCAAGTCAACAAACTAAGATCATGTCAGGATAATGCTGCCATTTTGTGGAACTTCTACCCAGCATTGGGGATGGCATGACATCTGAAAGGCATGACATCTGAAATGTGCTTTGAATATGGCCATCTAAGTTAAGACCTAAGGTTCATGGTTTGACTACACATTTCTTGGGCAGACATACTATTAAAGCGGTTATCAAGTAATCAGGTGCTCCATCATTCGGTTATGAGCTTTGCCTGGAGAAACAAGCAGTCCATCTATTTCTCATGGCCCAAACACAAATGAGCTGCCCCATGGGAAAACCAACAATCTGCTTATGGAAAAACAAAGGCACAGATCAGCTTCGCGGTAACCGCGAAGCTGATCAGCGCTTTTGTTTTCGCTACTCGGTTAGTGCAATTTCTCATCTACTTGTAACCAAAATTTCGAGCATCTAGCTCTTTTCTGTGACTGTACAGGCCGATTTGTGTCGGACATGTTCAAAAACCACATTGTTGGTTTTCCCACGAGGCGGCTCAAATATTGAAATTTCTACAGGATGTTGATGTTGGGTAGCAAAGCCAATTCCAAACCAAATGTCTAGTGACCAAGAGGCACATTCTTGCTGCTTTAATTGCATAAAAACTTGTCATGAAAATATTTCAATAGAGAGCAAAAGTGGAATACCTTACTGTTACAACTTTGCTCCATCTTGACATCTGTTGTTAAGCTGACAAATTATCCTGGAAATTCCTAAGTTTATCTCTTATTTAATTGACACCTGAACCACAATTCTTGTCCAGTAAATCAATACTGAATTTGATCTAGCAACTTCCTATTTCATAATGGAGTCGGAGAGGAAAACAAACACATCTTACGAAAGTTAACTTCTGTATTACTCCTTTTACAGATGGAAAAATGGTATGGAAGAGTTCTATGAAATGAAAAATGAGCCCTCGCACAAGAGAACAATCTGCATACGCGAAAACAAAGGTGCTGTAACTGCACAGCTGATCAGCACCTTTGTTTTCGCTACACAGATAATACAATCCCTCTGTCTTAAATCAAAAATTTCAAGCTTCTAGCCTGCTTCTCTGACTCTACAGGTTTGTGTCGGACCTGGTCGGAAACCCAAATTGTTGGTTTTCTCATGCAAAGGTTCAAATACCACAAGAATGGCAGTTGTTATGCCATTACAGTTAGGGACATTACACTGATATACTGGACTGAGATTAACTTTTCATGCTCAACTCAGTTGAGCATAAAATTTATCTTCCTCATTTATGTCAAAATGCCAACCAATGTTGGAATGTTGATATGAATTAGTAGGATAAATAAATGACTTTTCATGAGTCATGACTTCCTTTGCTTCTTATTATTTCCATATTTATGAGAAGTTTAAGTTCAATACAATGTTGAGCATAAAAAGTTATATAACTTCAGACCAAAAGAAGTGAGATTTTGGTGATAAATGAAGCTGTGATTTTCAACTCTCAGTGAGATGGCCAACATTTTTTCCTGGTATGAGAGAAAAATGAGCCGCCTCGTGGGAAAACCAACAATCTGCATAGGCGAAAACAAAGACGCAGAATCAGCTTCGCAGTAACCGCGAAGCTGATCAGCGCCTTTGTTTTCGCTACTCGGATAGTACATTTCCTCTTCTACCTAAATTTCAAGATTCTAGCTCTTTTCTGTGCTTGTACAGGCCGGTTTGTGTCGGACCTGTTCGGAAACCACATTGTTGGCTTTTCCCACGAGGCGGCTCATATGTCCATGAATAATCGCCAAACACCCACTTCATATTTTCAATAATTTGATGTGATAATGAAAGAAATGGATAACTACTCTATGCTTGTTTTATTGCAGCCTGTTAAAAAAGCTGATTTTGAAATGATATTCAGTCTCAATATTATAGATTGGATATTTATGACAGACCAAATGTTTGTTGTTTTTTTTTTTACCTCTTCATATATGTATTGGAGCTACTCTTGGTAGAAATTCTTCAAAGAGTTTTAAAGAGGCAAATGTTATTTCATAATCCCTATAGATTCTGATTCAAAGAATTAAAATTGAATTCATTCTTCAAATTGCCTTGCATTAAAGTATTGACAATACCGTAGGCTGAATGTGTCTAGGTGCTATTTTGTTAAGTACTGTTCTGTTTTCTCTTGATCCTTTTTGTGTTCAAAATCACATTAATTCTTCATCTTTTGTAAATTATATGTCCTTAAAGTTATATTACAATCTATCATTATTTACACATATGAAGCTGTAACATAATACATCCAAAATTATATTTACATGTAGCTAGCTACTTTATTTAAGATTTACAAAAATCAATAAAACTGTAAAATGTATTTCAAGAAAAAAATGTAGTGCTTATGAGTGTTGTGGCTCGGTTCATAGCGTATCCCATTAATAATGAAGCAGACCAAAGATAGACATCCACATACTGCATTTTTTTTTTCACGAACATTTTGGTCATGAAATTTTGTCAATTAATGGCAACATAAATATGCACAATGTACTTGTAATCTGCTTCTTAAAAGCCTACTCAGCATCAGTGGTTAGGTTCCTCCCAACATGACATTAACTGTTTACCCAAAGACATAAGAGCTGTCACAGGACAGCGTAGCTCGCCTGACTTGTGCTTTACCACTACATCTGTTAAAATCTATGACCCATGACCTTGACCTCAAGGTCACTCAGGTGGGTCATGATGGTACAACATAAAACTTCAGACCAATGCAAAGTATCAACTTGATCAATCTACAAGAGATATAGACTTATAAAAACATTAACCAAAACTTAAACACAAAACTTCCAAGTCCGTGACCCTGACCTCAAGGTCATCCAGGTGAGTTGTGATGTACAGCATAAAACCTGAGACCAATATCTATCAACATGCAAGTATCAACTTTATCCATCAACTTGTTCAAGAGATTTAGACTTTAACCAAAACATTAAACACAAAATTTCTAAGTCTGTGACCTTGACCTCAAGGTCACCCAGGGTAGGTCATGATGGTACTGCATAAAACTTCAGACCAATATCTACCAACATGCAAAGTATCAACTCGATCAATCAACATGGTCAAGAGATATAGACTTACAAAAACTTTAACCAAAAACTTCAAAATTTCTAAGTCCTAGCAACATGCAAAGTATCAACTCAATCCATCAATATGGTCAAGAGATATAGACTTACAAAAACTTTAACCAAAAACTTAAACACAAAATTTCTAAGTCCGTGACCTTGACCTCAAGGTCACCCAGGGTGGGTCATGATGGTACTGCGTAAAACTTTAGACCAATATCTAGCAACATGCAAAGTATCAACTTGATCCATCAACATGGTCAAGAGATATAAACTCTAACCGAAAGTGTGACGCGGACACAGACGTACATGTAAATGTATACGTAAACGACCGAGGTGACTACAATAGCTCTATGCACATCGTGCAGGTGAGCTAATAAACCAATAAATCCAACATAGTTTTTTATGATAAAGAGTTAAATAGGGCACTTGGAAAAAAATGAAAAAGCATGTAAAATATTATCAATACATATCATGTGACACAGACACGTGGTATTTCTTAACAAAACATGGCATATATAAACAAGCTCCACATAAACAGTGCTGTATTGCTAGATAAGATGGCCCATGGCTTAAATTTTGAATCCTGAAAGAAGGATTAAACTACCTTTGTACTGAAAGCAAGGTGAGCATCTAAACTGGTCCAAAATTATGTTTTTATCGTCATTTTGAGACTTCTTTCTTCAAACGAGATTTCATTATAAAATCACTAAAACTTGCAACAATTTAAAGTTTATGAATTCATATTAAGTAGATTTCGCCTTTATTTGTGGATACAAAACCTAGACAAAGACATTGTAACAAATTATTATTATAGAAACAAACATCCTATTCCAACAGAAAACAACAAATGAGCCGCCGCATGAGAAAACCAACAATCTGCATAGGCGAAAATAAAGGCGCAGATCAGCTTCGCAGTAACTGCGAAGCTGATCAGCACCTTTGTTTTCGCTACACGGTTAGTACAAGTCCTCTTCTACTTATATCCAAAGTTTCAGGCTTCTAGCTTTATTCTGTGACTGTACAGCCTGATTTGTGTCGGACCTGGTCGGAAAGCCAAATTGCTGGTTTTCTCAGGCACAGGCTCAAATATGATATGAGCCTTAGCGTGAGCAAACCAACAATTTGGGTTTCAAACCAGGTCCGACACAAACCAGCCTGTACAGTCACAGAAGCAGGCTAGAAGCTTGAAAATTAGGATTTAAGAAGAAGGTTGTACTATCCCTATAGCAAAAACAAAGGCGCTGACCAGCTTCGTGGAGCTGGTGTGCGCCTTTGTTTTCGCATACGCAAATTGTTGGTTTTCTGGTGCGGCTGCTACACTTAAAACAAAACCAGGCTGCACCAGTACGCAGGCTAAAGTCAACCATTCAAACTTTTGTACTGCATTTACCATGTATGATGTGATAGCCTATTCCAATAAATTTTCATAAAAGGTGTACCGGTAGTTGTTATATAGCATTATTCTAAAATAGACTTCCATGTTTCAATATTGAGCCACAATAACAGCTATATGACACACACTGACTCAAATTAAAACCAAAACAAATCTGAACCAAAACAATTACACAATGGGTGATATACAACTCTCATCAGCGATAAATTCTCCACCAGACTGATCTGTTTCATGAGAAAACCTGTCTAAGGGGATTTCTGCCAGGCCAGAAACAAATGAGCTTGTGCATGAGTAAACCAACAATTTGGGTTTCGACCAGGTCTGACACAAACCGTACAGTCACAGATGGTTAGAGGCTGGAAATTTTGGATTAAGAAAGTAGAGGAATTGTACTATCCGTGTAGCGTAAACAAATGGCTGATTAGCTTCGCAGTTACTGCGAAGCTGATCTGCGCCTATGTTTTCGCCTATGCAGATTGTTGGTTTTCCCATGCGGCGGCTCAAACCAGTCTGTACAGCTGTGGAAAACAATGTATGAAAATTCAGATTTAGAAAGTGGATAGCTTGTACATTTTTGTAGCAATAGTAAAGGCACTGATCAGCTGTACAGTTACCCTAAAGCTGATCTATGCCTTTTCGCATATCCAAATGCAGATTTTCTCATGAAAGGGATAAGAGGCTGATCTCAATCTTATCTGTGAGCAAATGCAATTTTTGAATTACCAAGCTGCCCCTTAAAATGTTATTGTTTGGCCCTCCAAATTACAAAATAAAAATTCATTTCAACAACTACTATAAAATGTCCGTATAAATGGCATTATAAAAGGAGAATTGAAGCCCTGAGGGTCATTTTGTTTCCATCTGCTCCTCGATCGTCGAGGGCACGGGGACAGGCGGTTGGGCCGCATGACCTCCTGACTTTTTCCTACGTTTTCTCAGTATAGCATTATCTGACTCATCAAGGTTCTTGATGTTGACCTGGTCGTAGTCTACTCGCATGGTGGCTAGAGCGTTAGTCATTTCCTCCTGTGAAAAGAGTAGATACATGTAGTGATCTTGGTTATGAAGTAAACTTTTAACTGTTTGGGAAATTGAGTTCTAATAAAAAGGGTGCCTGCTTGGTCCCAATGTATATGTCATCGGCCCAGCCATATCGATATCGGGAAAGGACAAACTCAGTCAAATGACAAAATTTCTAAATTTATTGCAGACTTATGATAATAAGTCTGAGGGTGCCTAGAACAACAATATTTACAATTTATTTTCAGGCACACATAGAACCAGAGGACCAATGGTCCTGTAAACGCTCACCTGAGTCTGCTGCATATACCAATAAACATGTTTGAATATTATGGTATTTAACCCCAGTGCAGGGGTAGATGAAGCCCTTGGGCCGTTTTCTTTTTTCAGAATACATGTAATCAATATTCTGTCCATTTGACAATTTCTTGCTGGCTTTTCCCTTCAAATGACATTTTAACAGTTTTTCCCATTCAAATTCATGGGCAACCCATGTTGACATTGCCATAAACTTGGTCAAGGTCATCACAGGGTCATGATTTATATATACATTGTAGTACTATAGCCATGGATGCTTCACGCCAAGTTTCACTGAAATCAATCTATTGGTTTCAGAGAAGATATTTAAAGGGTTTTTACCATATATGGGCATGGCGGCCATCTTGGTCATGTGACCTAGATTATTAATATATACATTGATTCCCCCATCCTATAGATGCTTCACATAAAATTTGGCTTCAATTGGCCAAGTGGTTTTAGAGGAGAAGATGTTTGAATATTATGGTAATATTTATGTATATTGCCCCGGGGTGTGGGCATATGAGCCCTTGGGTCCATTTTTTTTCAGAATCATTAATATTTAGTCCTACTACCCATTTCCTGCAAGGTTTTCACCTCAAATGACTTTTTAAAAGTTTTCCCCATTCCAATGCATTGGCGACCTATGTTGACCTTGTCGTAAAATAGGTCAAGGTGACCACAGGGTCATGATTTATATATACATTGTAGTACTTCAGCCTTTGGTGCTTCATGCTAAGTTCCGTTGAAATCGAACTACCAGATTCGGAGAAGAAGATTTTTGAAGGGTTTTTACCATATATGGGCATGGCAGCCATCTTGGTCATGTGAACTAGATAATTTATATATACATTAATTCCCCCATTCAATAGATGCTTCACATAAAATTTGGCTTTGATTCGCCAAGCGGTTTCAGAGGAGAAGATGTTTGAATATTATGGTAATATACATACTGCCCCAAGGTGGGGGCAGATGAGCCCCTGGGGTCCATTTTTTTTTTCAGAATCATTAATATTCAGTCCTACTGCCCATTTCCTGCAAGACTTTCACTTTAAATGACATTTTAAAAGTTTCACTATTCAAATGCATTGGCGACCTATGTTGACCTTGCCATAAAAAAAGGTCATGGTCATCACAGGGTCATGATATATATATACATTGTAGTACTTTAGCCATCTATGCTTCATGCCAAGTTTCTTTGAAATCGATCCACCGGTTCTGGAGAAGAAGATTTTTGAAAGGTTTTTACCATATATGGGCATTGCGGCCATCTTGGTCATGTGACCTGGATTATTTATATACACATTGATTACCCCTTCCTATTGATGCTTCACATAAAATTTGGCTTTGATTGGCCAACCGGTTTCAGAGGAGATGATGTTTGAATATTATGGTAATATACGTGTATATTGCCCCGGGGTGGGGGCATATGAGCCCCTGGGGTCCAATGTTTTTCAGAATCATTAATATTCAGTCCTACTGCCCATTTCCTGCAAGACTTTCACTTTAAATGACATTTTAAAAGTTTTCCCCATTCAAATGCATTGGCGAGCTATGTTGACCTTGCCGTAAAATAGGTCAAGGTCATCACAGGGTCATGATTTATATATACATTGTAGTGCTTGAGCCATCAATGCTTCATGCCAAGTTTCGTTGAAATCAGTCCACCGGTTCTGGAGAAGAAGATTTTTAAAGGGTTTTTACCATATATGGGCATGGCGGCCATCTTGGTCATGTGACCTGGATTTCTTATATACACATTGGTTCCCCCTTCCTATAGATGCTTCATATAAAATTTGGCTTTGGTTGGCCATGTGGTTTCAGAGAAGAAGATCTTTGAAATTGTGGACGGACGGACGGACGACGGACGGACGCCGGATCATGGCCATCCTATATGCTCACCTTGTGAGCCTAACGGCTCAGGTGAGCTAATAACAAAGGTGTGATTAAAAACACAGTTGCTTTAAATATACAAAAGCAATTACTTACTTACTTACTTGAGGGATAATATCAGGTGTATACCGGACAAATATTAAAATAACTGCGGCAATTATTATTCGGCTAAGATTATAAATATTAGCCGAAACATATATCATATGGGCCGTGCCACCAGAACGTTTGGTTCTAGGTTTTACTGAATAACTGAGACAGTTCCGTGAAGGACTGTTATAGAAATCATAAAAGCCATTAATATCCTCATTGGAGATCATTGGATATAAGGGTTCAAATGACACAGCACACATGCCAAATATGTTAAAATACTATGTGAAACAAATCACCCTGAATAATTGGCATGAACATACAAGTAATCACATTATTACCATGTCAGTTATCCTAACCATGTGCATTTTAATTAAAGTCAATATTGGCGGAAATTCATGCCACAAAGAACATTTCAAAACATGACAAATTGCAGAAAAACTACAGTGAAATCGTTACCAGGGGCGTACTTGATTTAGAAATTTTAAGAGTGATCGGATTGCTCCGAGCAGCACGCTAAATCAAGGGAAAGTGGGCAAACGGAGTGCATTCCCATTACTAAATCAAGTGAGGAAAAGCAATGTTCTGAATTTGGTCATAGCGAGTCTAATTATGAGCGATTCCACGGCTCATCTGAAGATGATTCAGATGAAGAGTACTTCCACAAGTCACCAGCACTCGCACTCTCGCTGTACGATTGTGTTTTGTATAAATATTTTGACGCCATGTTTTTTAGAGCAGGTCACGTGACTTGCTCCGATCACACTACCTTGGACGGTGGAGCGCTTTGTCACGCTCCATTGCGACTACTTGATTTAGAATCCTTATGCTCCGGTCGATCGGATCAATCGGATTGGCTATATCAAGTACGGCCCTGGATGCCACTGTAGAAATCAATAGATTCCTATGAAAGGAATATATGGAGTTCAACTAAACATAGTGAACAATGGATTTATGCGGAAAGCATAAATCACTTCATGTTTTGAAGAAAATTTTTGCCGCTTTGTGAAAGATTTGTTCTTTTTTCTAAAATGTGATTAAAACTCGGGGCAAAAACCAACACCAGGATTAGTAGCCAATCACACACACGCTTCTACAACCACACACATAAAATACATTAAAAGAACCGAAAGCCTTTGAAACAAACAATTTCATTGGTCAACAACTCTTGACAGCTAGTCTATTCGCACAGACAGCGTGTACCAATACCAGGTCAACTCGACCCGGTCTTTCCTATTCACCATTTTTGCATTATCGGCTGGTTACCTGCTGACAAAAATCAATATTGGAAAAACAGGTAACCAGAAACCCCCCTCAGGGGGGTTCTGGTTACCTGTATTTCCAATATTGATTTTTTTAAAGCTGGGAACCAGCGGATAATGCAAAAAAGGTGAATAAAAAGTCACTCTATGACATATATATATATGAAAAAAATTTTTTTTTCCAACTTTGTGTATCAGATTTTTTCAGATAACAAATTTTACTGACTTTCATGGAAGTATGATCACTGCTAGTATTTATTGTATAATTAAGTTCATTCTGTAACAGGGTAAACAATTGCTTTTAACTAGAAAATGTGTTTATGAAACACTATGCCCCCAACTGGTAGGTCACTTTCAAGATGTAAAAATGTCCAAAAATGACTGAGTTCAAATTGTAAAAAAAAAAGTGACAAAAATTAATCTGAGGAGTATATCCCAACCACATGCATATCTTCAAAGCATGGTCACAAAGTCTTCAAAGTTTCAAAAGTATCAGTATTAAATTGTAGGAGGAGTTGTGCACACAAGATACCCTCTATCATTCACTAAAATGCCCGAAAAAATGACTAAGTTCAAATTGTGAAAAAAATGACAAAAAATAATCCAAGGATTATATCCAAACCACATGCATATCTTCAGACCATGCCCATAACATATGTAAAGTTTTAAATAAATTGGCATGAAACTGTAGGAGGAGTTGCGCACACAAGGTACCCACTGCCCATTAACTTTCATTGTGAAAATGCCCGAAAAATGGATAAGTTCAATTGACCTGGTCATAGTCTACGCGCATGGTGGCTAGAGTGTTAGTCATTTCCTCCTGTGAAAAGAGTAATCTTGGTTATGAAGTAAACTTTTAAATGTTTGGGAAATTGAGTTCTAATAAAGAGGGTGCCTGCTTGGTCCCAATATATATATATGGGCCACAACATGAGAAAATGTACCTTCGGGCATTTTTTTTATTATTAGAAAAACAATCTTACTTTGAATGTATGACGTTTCTAGAGTCTAATAGATTTTATTTGGCCAGATTATTCAAATTATTTTGTGAGTTATGACATATTTTCTATATGGACCCTTCAGACGTCATTGTCCTGAAAATTGACGTCAAAGTTGCGTAATTGCATTTTTGCATGTAAGTAGTGCCTACAAAACTCGATGTATTTTCTTAAAATTGTTGAAGCATTGGCTAGTACATATTGTTTAGATAGATGCATATCATCCTTACAATTAATCTGTCGAAATTGTTTTGTCTATTTCTGTGACCATGTGGTTGCTATGGTTACAGTTTGACTATAGATATAGTAAAATTAAGTATATAATGGGCAAAAACAAGGGCAGATAACTCAAAACTTTGAACTTAATTATGTTTTAATACTCATTCATTGGGTAGCCTTGTGTTCAAAGATTACAAATACAGTGCTACTTCTAAAACATATATTTCATGATTTTTCAGCTTTTGGGCAGTTATCTATTAGTAACGTCAGAATGTCCGAAGGTACATTTTGTCACGTTGAGGTTCATATATATATGAAAAAAAGATTTTTTTTTCCAACTTTGTGTATCAGATTTTTTCAGATAACAAATTTTACTGACTTTCATGGAAGTATGATCACTGCTAGTATTTATTGTATAATTAAGTTCATTCTGTAACAGAGTAAACAATTGCTTTTAACTAGAAAATGTGTTTATGAAACACTATGCCCCCAACTGGTAGGTCACTTTCAAGATGTAAAAATGTCCAAAAAATGACTAAGTTCAAATTGTAAAAAAAAAAGTGACAAAAATTAATCTGAGGAGTATATCCCAACCACATGCATATCTTCAAAGCATGGTCACAATGTCTTCAAAGTTTCAAAAGTATCAGAATAAAACTGTAGGAGGAGTTGCGCACACAAGGTACCCACTATCTATTCACTTTATCAAGAATTAAAAAGGGAAATAACTCTCACAGAATGGGCCCCTAGCCCCTTGAACTTACCTGAAAGAAAAAATATAGGTAATCTTAATTTTCATATACAAACTACATACCAAATTTCAAGAACCTAGCTCTAATGGTTCCTGACCGAGTGCTAAGCGTTACTCATGCATCACAGACTGACGGACTGTACGGACAGACCCAAACCAATATGCCCCCTCAACTTCTTCGATGTTGGGGGCATAAAAAGTGTTTGTTTTTGCTTGATGTGGGCCACATGGATACCTTGCAGGAAAAGAGCTAGTCATCTTGCTTTTCATATGTGATGATAGAAATTCTAGTGATGCCTTGTAATGTAATTTTCATACTCATGGCCATTTTATATAAAATTTATTGAACTCGCCAAAAGCTCATTTAATAACTAATCCTGTGTCTATACCTGTACATCCATCCAAGTATCCATATCTTCCTTAAGAACCATGGCTGACATCAGTGGGGTCTGGGGTACCACTTGGTGGTCCTGTAAAAATAGTAGTTATAATTTATTCTAACTAGGGATGTCAACAAATATTCGAATGTTCAAATATTTGCATTTCATATGAATATTAAAATTTTTCTTACCTCCAATATTTTGTAAGATTTGTTATTAGTAGCCCAAGACTAGATGTATGTCTAGCTTGCTTAGCGTAAAAACACATTTATGTCTGTCATGATATGATGTCGCATGTAACAGGTACATGTATCTCTCTTGAATGCAATAGGGTATGTTATTCGAATATATTTGATAATCCAATACAAATATTGGAATACAGATTTTGGCATTCGTTGCCATCCCTAATTCTAACAAACCTCACCTGTTTAGCCAATGGTTAAAAAAACATGCTATAGTGTGCAACAATTCACTAGGCCAGTAAGCGTGACCTTTGATCAATTTGTAGCCAGTATAGCCACTCTTTTGCCATGCATGGTTATAACAAGTTGCTTATTCTTGTCGGGTCTAAACTCACAGAATCAATACAAAACCATTAATACTCCCTAAATTCATGATGGCAGAGAAACTTACAGAAATCCATTTGTTTCTCATCACCTCCTCAATCTTCAGTCGTTCCTCTGGGACAGTCCGCAATAAACCTTTTATTAAATCTTTAGCTGGAACGATAAATATGACAATAATAGAGAATACATTACGAAAACATGCCCATGCAATATAAAGAGATTTTTAAAGTTGTAAACAAAAATTGTCCGCTGAAAAATTTTGATATTTTTCTTATGTTTGCTCAAAACATAGATTGTGGGTACACGTAAGAACCGCCTCGCCGAGGCGGTTCTAACGAGTAGCCACAAACTATGTTTTGGAGCAAAAATAAGAAAAATAGGTATACCCCTGCAAACCCCAGTTTTACTATATAAAAGTGGGGTTTAAGGGGGTATTCATTGCACGGACATGTTTTCCTGATGATTCATGTAGATTTTATTCTCCATAAACACCTCTTGCTAAAGTTATGCAGTATACAAGTAATTCAATAATATATGTGCATGACAGGTATACACGTATTTAGTGGGTAACTACTTGTATTGAACATAGTATCTCAGGGGTTCAGAGCATGCCCTTTTTCAAATCAATTTCACTTCGAAGTTGTAGACTCATGGTTCTTTCAGTGTAAAGTTTTTTTGTTTGTTTGTTTTTGTCAGGGTTTTACTACATGTACATGGCAGAATAACGAAAGTCCTAGCCAGACTGCTACAGGACAACTGCTGAGCAATTTGTTCTGTTTACTCAGGTCTAAGTGTTCATAAAACAACTTTGGAGTATTGTACTGTACTTATCATTTCAGACGCATCATGAGAAAACCGGATTTTTGCCTTTGCGAAATCAAAGCTGATCAGCGCCTGTGTTTTGGCTACACCGATAGTACAATTCCTCTTCTTTTTGAAAATCC
This sequence comes from Rugalucina vietnamica, assembly GCA_964017185.1. Taxonomy (NCBI): domain Eukaryota; kingdom Metazoa; phylum Mollusca; class Bivalvia; order Lucinida; family Lucinidae; genus Rugalucina; species Rugalucina vietnamica. The sequence continues at coordinate 36,232,190 of OZ024875.1, forward strand.
GAAATTTCAAGCTTCAAACTATTTTCAGTGACTGCATAGCCTGGTTTGTGTTGGATCCTGGTCTGAAGCCAAATTTGTTGGTTTGTATTTTTCACATGACGTTGCTCAGCTGTTAGTTACTAACCAGCAGGCACATGACGTCAAAATGACGTCAGATCTACGTCGATGCGACGTCATGACGTCACATCGACATTGATATGACGTCCTTTTGACGTCATGTGCCCGCTGGGTATTACCATCTTTGGAGACTCTACTCCATTCTGGGTTAGGAAATTCATACTGTCCGTTTCTTATTCTCTTCTTCATACCGGGTGATATGGCTGCACCGTGATTGCTATAGAACGGGGGATAACCACATAATCTGAAACACACGCATGGGGTTACGACACTGTTCAACTACATGTGTTAACAAAACATATTTCATACACATTTGCAAGTGATGCTGTCAACAACGGACAAGGCATTTTAAGCAGAATGCAAATTTGTTTCTTTGTTCTGAGTTGGTGCTTTACATTTAAATTTCGGGTCATTCAGTTATTCTCACTACTACTATTCCTGCACTATTCCTGGTAGTTTGATTCCACTTTACTCAAATAAGTGAGCTGCCTCGTGGGAAAACCAACAATCTGAATAGGCGAAAACAAAGGCGCAGATCAGCTTCGAGGTTAGCTTCGGGTAACCGCGAAGCTGATCAGCGCCTTTGTTTTTGCTACTCGGATAGTACAATTTCTCCTCTACTTAACTCCAAAATTTCAAGCTTCTAGCTCTTTTCTGTGCTTGTACAGGTCGGTTTGTGTCGGAAACCACATTGTTGGTTTTCCCATGAGGCGGCTCAAGTATTGACACCACTCTTGAGAAAACGTTTTGCTATGGCTCGGTTAAAAGAAGGCAGTATAATTATATTTCATTCTTAAGAATCATAAGATCAAAAACATGCAGAATAAACATACTTACAATATGTACATTATAACACCTAAAGACCACATGTCACACGATTTATCGTATTTTTCTGGACCTAACACCTCCGGTGCTGAAAATGAGAAAAATTACACGTGTATGAATAGCACTGCCTCATGGTGAGTCAGATTGTTGAGATTTTCCAAGTACAAGTATTATAAATTTTCCGAGCTCAAACTCAGAAGATCCTGACATTTATCCTGTTTATTATTATTATTATTATGTTACAATGTAGACAAAGGCTGGCATTATAACAAATCTTGGCATTGATTATATGAGCCGCCCCATGGGAAAACCAACCAGAGGACCAATGGTCCTGTAAACGCTCACCTGAGATCTGCTGCATATACGTGTACCAATAAACATGTTTTAATATAATGGTATTTAACCCCAGAGTAAGGGCAGATGAAGCCCTAGGGCCGTTTTCTTTTTTTCAGAATAATCAATATTCTGTCCATTTGCCAATTTCCTGCTGGCTTTTCCCTTCAAATGACATTTTAACAGTTTTTCCCATTCAAATTCATGGGCAACCCATGTTGACCTTGCCATAAACTGGGTCAAGGTTGTCACAGGTCATGATTTAGTTATACATTGTAGTACTTTAGCCATCGATGCTTCACTCCAAAGTTCATGGAAATTTGTCAAATGGTTCGGAGAAAAAGATTTATATGGGCATGGCGGCCATCTTGGTAATGTGACCTAGATTATTAATAAACACATTGGTTCCCCCATCCTATAGATGCTTCAGATAAAATTTGGCTTTAATTGGCCAAGTGGTTTCAGAGGAGAAGAAGTTTGAATATTATGGTATTATACATGTATATTGCCCCAGGGGCAAATGGAAAAAAAACAAATGGACCCAAGGGCTCATATGCCCCCACCCGGTGGGGGCATATGAGCCCTTGGGTCCATTTGTTTGTTTTTTTTCAGAATCATTAATATTTAATCCGTCTGCCCATTTCCTGCAAGATTTTCACCTCAAATGACTTTTTAAAAGTTTTCCCCATTCAAATGCATTGGCAACCTATGTTGACCTTGTCGTAAAATAGGTCAAGGTCACCACAGTGTCATGATTTATATACACATTGTAGTGCTTGAGCCATAAATACTTCATGCCAAGTTTCGTTGAAATCGGTCCACCGGTTCTGGAGAAGAAGATTTTTGAAGGTTTTCTACCATTATTGGCATGGCGGCCACCTTGGTAATGTGAACTAGATTATTTATACACATATTGATTCCCCAATTCTATCTATAGACACTTTACATAAAATTTGGCTTTGATTTGCCTAGCGGTTTCAGAGGAGACGATATTTGAATATTATGGTAGTTTACATGTATAATGCCCCGGGGTGGGGGGAAGATGGGCCCCTGGGGTCCATTTTTTTCAGAATAATTAATATTCAGTCCTACTGCCCATTTCCTGTAAGACTTTCACTTTATATGACATTTTTAAAGTTCTCCCCATTCAAATGCATTGGTGACCTATGTTGACCTTACTGTAAAAAGGTCAAGGTCATCACAGGGTCATGATTTATATATACATTGTAGTGCTTGAGCAATAGATGCTTCATGCCAAGTTTCGTTGAAATTGGTCTACCGGTTCTGGAGAAGAAGATTTTTGAAGGGTTTTTACCATATATGGGCATGGCGGCCATCTTGGTCATGTGACCTGGATTTCTTATATATACATTGGTTCCCCCTTCCTATTGATGCTTCACATAAAATTTGGCTTTGATTGGCCAAGTGGTTTCAGAGGAGATGATGTTTGAATATGATGGTAATGTACAGGTATATTGCCCCGGGGTGGGGGCATATGAGCCCCTGGGGTCAAAATTTTTCAGAATCATCAATATTCAGTCCTACTGCCCATTTCCTGCAAGACTTTCACTTTAAATGACATTTTAAAATTTTTCCCCATTCAAATGCATTGGAGACCTATGTTGACCTTGCTGTAAAGAAGGTCAAGGTCATCACAGGGTCACGATTTATATAAACATTGTAGTGTTTGAGCCATCGATGCTTCATGCCAAGTTTTGTTGAAATCGATCCATCGGTTCTGGAGAAGATTTTTGAAGGGTTTTTACCATATATGGCATGGCCGCCATCTTGGTCATGTGACCTGGATTTCTTATTTACACATTGGTTCCCCCTTCCTATTGATGCTTCACATAAAATTTGGCTTTGATTGGCCAAGCGGTTTCAGAGGAGATGATGTTTGAATATTATGGTAATGTTCAGGTATATTGCCCCGGGGTGGGGGCAGATGAGCCCCTGGGGTCAATTTTTTTTTCAGAATCATCAATATTCAGTCCTACTGCCCATTTCCTGCAAGATTTTCACTTCAAATGACATTTTAAAATTTTTCCCCATTCAAATGCATTGGCGACCTATGCTGACCTTGTCGTAAAATATGTCAATGTCATCACAGGGTCACGATTTATATACACATTGTAGTGCTTGAGCCATCGATGCTTCATGCCAAGTTTCGTTGAAATCAGTTAACTGGTTCTGGAGAAGAAGATTTTTGAAGGGTTTTTACCATATATGGGCATGGCGGCCATCTTGGTCATGTGACCTGGATTTCTTATATACACATTGGTTCCCCCTTCCTATTGATGCTTCACATAAAATTTGGCTTTGATTGGCCAAGCGGTTTCAGAGAAGAAGATCTTTGACCAGAGGACCAATGGTCCTGTAAACGCTCACCCGAGTCTGCTGCATATACCAATAAACATGTTTGAATATTATGGTATTTAACCCCAGTGCAGGGGCAGATGAAGCCCTTGGGCTGTTTTCTTTTTTCAGACTAATCAATATTCTGTCCATGGATGCTTCACGCCAAGTTTCATTGAAATCAATCTATTGGTTTCAGAGAAGATATTTGAAGGGTTTTTACCATATATGGGCATGGTGGCAATCTTGGTCATGTGACTTAGATTATTAATATACACATTGGTTCCCCTATCCTATAGATGCTTCACATAAAATTTGGTTTCAATTGGCCAAGTGGTTTTAGAGGAGAAGATGTTTGAATATTATGGTAATATACATGTATATTGCCCCGGGGTGTGGACATATGAGCCCTTAGGTCCATTTTTTTCAGAATCATTAATATTTAGTCCTACTACCCATTTCCTGCAAGGTTTTCACCTCAAATGACTTTTTAAAAGTTTTCCCCATTCCAATGCATTGGCGACCTATGTTGACCTCGTCGTAATATACACTCCCGGTAAAAAAATAACAACATATTCCGGGTTTCTCCGCAACCATGGCAAACGCGAAATTTTTATTTCTCGGAGAAACACCGCGAAATAAGCCAGGTACACGAAATCGTCTGCGCGAAATTTCGCGGTGTTTCTTGGTGAAATTTCTCGGTGTTTCTCCGAGAAAGGTAATTACCTGGATTTATCGATCAAACTCTTTTTCTCGGAGTTTCTCGGAGGAATTTAAAAGACAAGTACATGTCTATAATTTTTGAATAAATATAAAACAATTAATTAAAAAAATAAGCATTTGCAAGTATGCAACTTGTAGATGTTACGTATTTGTTTAAATGGCTTATAATCCACATTATATTCTTCAAAATATACATCTACATGTTTGTTATACCTTGTCTAGACTTGCGGTTGTGTGGAACATTGTAAATGTACATGTACGAGTATATACAGTCAAGAAATTTATTTGTCTTAAATTTTTATTTCGCTCCTTCTTTAAATCTGATTGATATCATTAGACGAAAAATGCATTATGTGCAACAAATACTTTTGTATAGGAAAAACTGTTTTGATATGTCGCACACTGCATCAAATTAAGTGGCTGAAATATACTAACTTTTCTTTACATGTACATGAATTGGAGGCAATGTCGGTTATGATAGTATTTTTATTTTAATTTTCTTTTACGCGTTAGGAAACAACATCGAGATATGAATGTGGATGCATCAAACATACATACTCAAGTATCTGCAGTTTATAGCGTGTCGGATGCTGTTTCGGTAGTTTTTGTAACTGACGGGTTTACAAATACGAATGTTATGTAGAACGTCAGGACATCCCAAGCTTGTACGGTACAATAAAGCGGCGGAAACGTAACGACATAACCGTGGCTGAGGACAAGAACGTTAGTAACAGCAATATTGCACCCCGATTTTTCTATTCATGCACATGCATAGTTTCTATACTTAGATGGTCCCAGTAATTTTTAAAACTGACACCAAAATATAAGGTCATGCATTTGTTTTCGTGTACAATGAGTGTATCCGTTCCTGCCTTTTACGAAAACATTAATAATGGTTAAGTTTTAATGCGATTTAACGTGTAAATAAGATGTAAGATGTAAGATATCCATACGCCAGTTGAGCTGTGTTCTAGTCGAGCTGCACATGTTTTTCGGAAACGATCAGGATGTGCGATTTTTGGAACATGTGCACTTATTAGATCGACTACGGTGAAAAAAAATCATATCTATACATCTTGATCAGTCACAGAAACAGGCTAGAGGATTGAAATTTTGGCTAGAAATGAAAGATGACTTGTTCTATCCGAGTAGTGAAAACAAAGGTGTTGGTCAGCTGTCCAGTTACCGCACAGCTGATCTGCGCCTTTGTTTTCGCCTAAGAATTTTGGTGGTATGCAGTGGATCATTTAGTAATTATTTAAAATCCTTATCTGCAGGTTGATCGGGTCAATAAAATTTTACAAAAATAGCATGCTCCGTAAGTTGACGTCACAATGTGATAAAATTATGCCATTTCATTCTACATGCACGTTTCCATAGCTTGACACTACAACCCGGACCAGAAAACATTTATTTCATTACAATATGAATTCAAGAATGCGCAAAATGGTCACCTATTATACTCGTACATGGTAATGGCCTATTGCTTTTATGTTTCCTAACTCAAACAAATGAAACTGTAACACGTCATTTACTTGGAGAAAGGCATAATTGAGATAAAACAAAGTACTACTTAATTTGTTTGTCAAATGCGAGTCAAGTCATGCCTGACCAACCGTAACGGAAACCAGTGTAGAAGATTGTGGAATGTTTGCTCAGTAATTAATGTAACTTATTAAAACGTGTCAAACTGTTAGAGGTGTCATATACAAAAACACTTATACTGATTATTTAAATGTTTAAAACTTCTTTAATTAGTAAAAATAAGGTAAAATCAATTTTCATAATCGTGCACAATATTTCTTCGAGAAACTCCGCGAACAGGTAAATCTGAACTTACCTGTGTTCATCGGTAAATACCTGAGGTCGCGGTGAAATTTCTCGGTGTTTCTCCGAGAAATCGAAATGAACGAAACGCGAAATACCTAAATGAAAAGAGAAATTTAGCGTTGTTTCTCCGAGAAAAATAGCTTAGGGTCCTCCGAGAAAAGAGAAATATGTTGTTGATTTTTTACCGGGACTGTAGGTCAAGGTCACCACAGGGTCATGATTTATATATACATTGTAGTACTTCAGCCATTGGTGCTTCATACCAAGTTTCTTTGAAATCGGTCCTCAAAATTCGAAGAAGAAGATTTTTGAAGGGTTTTTACCATATATGGGCATGGCAGCCATCTTGGTTATGTGAACTAGATAATTTATATATACATTAATTCCCCCATTCCATAGATGCTTCACATACAATTTGGCTTTGATTCGCCAAGCGGTTTCAGAGGAGAAGATGCTTGAATATTATGGTAATATACATGTATATTGCCCAGTGATGGGGGCAGATGAGCCCCTGGGGTCCAATTTTTTTCAGAATCATTAATATTGAGTCCAACTGCCCATTTCCTGCAAGACTTTCACTTTAAATGACATTTTAAAAGTTTTCCCTATTCAAATGCATCGGCTAACCAGTTCCGGAGAAGAAGATTTTTGAAGGGTATTTACCATATATGGGCATCGCTGCCATCTTGGTCATGTGACCTGGATTTCTTATTTACACATTGGTTCCCCCTTCCTATTGATGCTTCACATAAAATTTGGCTTTGATTGGCCGAGCGGTTTCAGAGGAGATGATGTTTGAATATTATGGTAATATATATGTATATTGCCCCGGGGTGGGGGCATATGAGCCCCTGGGGTCCAATTTTTTTCAGAATCATTAATATTCAGTCCTACTGCCCATTTCCTGCAAGACTTTCACTTTAAATGACTTAAAATAACATTTTAAAAGTTTTCCCCATTCAAATGCATTGGCGACCTATGTTGACCTTGTCGTAAAATAAGTCAAGGTCATCACAGGGTCATGATTTATATATACATTGTAGTGCTTGAGCCATCAATGCTTCATGCCAAGTTTCTTTGAAATTGATCCAACTGTTCTGGAGAAGATTTTTGAAGGGTTTTTACCATATATGGGCATGGCGGCCATCTTGGTCATGTGACCTGGATTATTTATATACACATTGATTACCCCTTCCTATTGATGCTTCACATAAAAATTGGCTTTGATTGGCCAAGCGGTTTCAGAGGAGATGATGTTTGAATATTATGGTAATATACATGTATACTGCCCCGGGGTGGGGGCATAAGAGCCCCTGGGGTCCAATTATTTTCAGAATCATTAATATTCAGTCCTACTGCCCATTTCCTGCAAGACTTTCACTTTAAATGACTTTAAATGACATTTTAAAAGTTTTCCCCATTCAAATGCATTGGCGACCTATGTTGACCTTGCCGTAAAATAAGTCAAGGTCATCACAGGGTCATGATTTATATACACATTGTAGTGCTTGAGCCATCAATGCTTCATGCCAAGTTTTGTTGAAATCAGTCCACCGGTTCTGGAGAAGAAGATTTTTGAAGGGTTTTTACCATATATGGGCATGGCGGCCATCTTGGTCATGTGACCCGGATTTCTTATATACACATTGGTTCCCCCTTCCTATAGATGCTTCATATAAAATTTGGCTTTAATTGGCCAAGTGGTTTCAGAGAAGAAGATCTTTGAAATTGTGGACGGACGGACGACGGACGGACGACGGAAGGACGGACGCCGGATCATGGCCATCCTATAAGCTCACCTTGTGAGCCTAACGGCTCAGGTGAGCTAAAAATGGTGGACGACGGACGACGACGACGCCGATGGACGGACGCCGGGTGCCTCCCTATCCTATAACCTCACCTGTGAGCCTTCGGCTCAGGTGAGCTAACAATCTGCCTAGGCGAAAACAAAAGCGCAGATCAGCTTTGCGGCAACCGCGAAGCTGATCAGCGCCTTTGTTTTACAATTCCTCCTCTACTTAACTCCAAAATTTCAAGCTTCTAGCTCTTTTCTATGACTGTAAAGCCTGATTTGTGTCGGGCCTGTTTCGGAAACCACATTGTTGGTTTTCCCACGAGGCGGCTCATATGAAGCATGAACTGTGGTTTTCTGATGCAGAGCTCAGTTGAGCAGGAAATGTTCTATATAATTGGGTTATGCCTAACGGAAGCTATTAAAGACTGGCTAAAGAAACATTTTCAAGACAAAATGTTCTATTTCTTTATTGACTATACATACCATCAATACACTCAATAGCAAGCATGTGCTGACTAATGAAAGATCCTTTATAGACTTCTTAAAATTACTGAAGATTTCTTAAGCATAATGCTAACTTCTTAAAGTTTCTTCCGAAGCTTCTTAAAGCCTTGCAATGCTAATTTTGTATTCATTACAAAAACACGCCCATGCAATATACAGAAATTTTTTTGGTTGTAAATATAAAAATTTTCACTGGAAAAATTTTGATATTTTTTCTTATTTTTGCTCCAAACATAGATTGTGGGTACACGTTAGCACCGCCTCGCCTCTAACGAGTACCCACAATCTATGTTTGGAGCAAAAATAAGAAAAATAGACATACCCCTGTAAACCCCAGTTTTGCTATATAAAAGTGGGGTATGATGGGGTATACATTTCACGGACATGTTTTCCTGATGTACTTACCAACATAATATGGCGTATAACATGGAGTTTGTAAAGACTTGTAGGACGTCGGCTCTTTGGCAAAACCAAAATCTGTTAATTTTATTACACCATCTATACCTTTCTTTGAGTATAACAAGTTTTCTGGCTGAAAGGAGTAAATAATAAATCAAAATGAGACCGAGTCTAAATGAAATAGAAAAGACAAAATAGAGAACTTGGAGCAATTATCAACATAATTCCCAAACTAGAGAAAAACTAGAAAATGTGTTTATGAAACACTATGCCCCCAACTGGTAAGTCACTTTCAAGATGTAAAAATGGCCAAAAAATGACTAAGTTCAAATTGTAAAAAAGTGACAACTAGAAAATGTGTTTATGAAACACTATGCCCCCAACTGGTAAGCCACTTTCAAGATGTAAAAATGTCCAAAAAATGACTAAGTTCAAATTGTAAAAAAAGTGACAAAAATTAATCTGAGGAGTATATCCGAACCACATGCATATCTTCAAAGCATGGTCACAGTGTCTGCAAAGTTTCAAAAGTATCGGTATTAAATTGTAGGAGGAGTTGCGCACACAAGGTACCCTCTATCCATCCACTAAAATGCCCGAAAAAATGACTAAGTTCAAATTGTGAAAAAAATGACAAAAAATAATCTAAGGATTATATCCAAACCACATGCATATCTTCAGACCATGCCCATAATACATGTAAAGTTTTAAATGAATTGGCATGAAATTGTAGGAGGAGTTGCGCACACAAGGTACCCACTGCCCATTCACTTTCATTGTCAAAATGCTTGAAAATTGGCTAAGTTCAAATTGCGAAAAAAGTGACAAAAATTAATCTGAGGATTATATCCAAACCACATGCATATCTTCAAAGCATGGTCACAACATCTGTAAAGTTTCAAGAGAATCAGAATAAAACTGTAGGAGGAGTTGCGCACACAAGGTATCCACTATCTATTCACTATATCAAGAATTAAAAAGGGAAATAACTCTCACAGAATTGGCCCCTAGCCCCTTGAATTTACCTGAAAGAAAAAATACGGGTCCTCTTAATTTTCATATACAAACTACATACCAAATTTCAAGATCCTAGCTCTAACGGTTCCTGATCGAGTGCTCAGGCATCACAGACTGACTGCACGGACAGACCCAAACCAATATGCCCCCTCAACTTCTTCGAAGTTGGGGGCATAAAAATTAATCTGAGGAGTATATCCCAACCACATGCATATCTTCAAAGCATGGTCACAATGTCTGCAAAGTTTCAAAAGTATCGGTATTAAATTGTAGGAGGAGTTGCGCACACAAGGTACCCTCTATCCATTCACTAAAATGCCCGAAAAAATGACTAAGTTCAAATTGTGAAAAAAAATGACAAAAAATAATCCAAGGATTACATCCAAACCACATGCATATCTTCAGACCATGCCCATAACACATGTAAAGTTTTAAACGAATTGGCATGAAACTGAAGGAGGAGTTGCGCACACAAGGTAACCACTCCCCATTCATTTTCATTCTGAAAATGCCCAAAAAATGGCTAAGTTCAAATTGCGAAAAAAGTGACAAAAATTAATCTGAGGATTATCCAAACCACATGCATATCTTCAAAGCATGGTCACATCATCTGTAAAGTTTCAAGAGAATCGGAGTGAAACTGTAGGAGGAGTTGCGCACACAAGGTACCCACAATCTATTCACTTTATCAAGAATTAAAAAGGGAAATAACTCTCACAGAATGGGCCCTTAGCCCCTTGAATTTACTTGAAAGAAAAAATATGGGTCCTCTTAATTTTCATATACAAACTACATACCAAATTTCAAGATCCTAGCTCTAACGGTTCCTGACCGAGTGCTAAGTGTTACTCACGCATCACAGACAGACTCACTGCACTGGACTGGACGGACAGACCCAAACCAACATGCCCCCTCAACTTCTTCGAAGTTGGGGGCATAAAAATACAGGTTCTTTTTTGCATCCAATGAAAGGTTTGGCATTTTAGCTCAATAACATCTCAATACTGCTTTGCATGTTTGTTTGTATTGAGGTTTAACATCCCAATCAACAATTTTTCAGTCACATCGCGACGGCGCCAATAAAATCCTGGGACTTAACCAGTACTAAAGGGAGCTAATGTGTCTTGCTCACGAACACAGCATGGTGTCACCATTGGGATCGAACCCAGGAACTCTCGATTGTAAGTCCAATACCCCAGCACCCCCTACCCTCAATACTGCATTATGATGATGAACAATGCAAAATGCTCCACCATAACGATGATTACATGATCCTTTAATTATGTACCTGAAGTCATTAAACCAACCCCCATCCCCTCATTATACACAGTCTTAACCTATTCAAGTCAGTCACACAGACTTGAGACATAACGAAAACACGCCCATGTAATATACAGATTTTTCTTAAATTGTAAAAATTGAAAATTTTCAAAAGAAAAATTTTGATATTTTTCATATTTTTGCGCTAAAACATAGATTGTGTGTACACGTTAGAACCGCCTCGGTGAGGCGGTTCTAATGAGTACCCACAATCTGTTTTGGAGCAAAAATATTAAAATAGGTATGCCCCTGCATACCCCCACTTTCACTATATAACAGTGGGGTTTAAGGGGGTATTCACTGCACAGACATGTTTTCCTGATGAACTCATGCAAACAATTAATTATCCCATGTGAAAACTGTTGATTCTAACAGGGTGAGGTATTGGAAGACTAAACTGTCCTTTGAGCCATTGACCATCATGTGAAGTAAGTTCAGTGGTGATGTTTTAGTTTTCATAAAGTTTATTCACCCCAACCTCTTTATAACAGATATTATATTCTTGCACACCAGATAGAGAAATACTACGTTTTACCCCATGTGACAAATTCTTATCTCACCCTTGTTATCTCACCCCAGGCTCACCCTGCGTTCAAGTGCTCTTTTTTAACATTGGTTGTATAGGACATCACAAAATTTTGTCGTTCAGCACACACATCAAAATGACGTCGAAATAATTCAATTCAAAATGGCGGACTGCCATTGTAGGTGTCCGCCATTGTAGCTTTAGGTAAATAGAATGAAAACCAAGCTTCACCGCATTAAGGCATGCAAGAAAAAGAATCCATCATGCGTGTAAGGTACGGATAGACAAATCTGTCCCTTGGATCACGGTTTGGCACCACTCGGCGAGCCTCGTCATGCCAAACTGTGACCTTCAGGACAGATTTGTCTATACACACCTAACACTCATGTAAGGTTCTTATAAAACTGATCCTTGCTGGAACCCACAATGTCATTTAAGATTGATTGATTTTCTCTTCTCCTTCTTCTATACATTTTACTTTGGTATGGATTGCACAGCTTAAGAAAAACTGGATTGAACCCCAGCAATAGTTGTTTTTTTTATAGAGGTCATGGTTTAGTATTTATACACAGTGTCAATATGCACACACTAGGTTAGCATGTCCATGAAAAGTATACTCCCTTAAACCCCAGTTTTATACAATTAAACTGGGGTCAACAAGGGTATACATTTTTTTCTTATTTTTGTTCCAAAACATAGAGTGGGTACTCATTAGAAATCATGGCAGTGCGGTGGTTCTAACATGTACCCACAATCTATGTTTTGAATGAAAATAAAAAAATCAATTTTTTTCGAAATAAAATTTTCAATTTTTACAACTTTTTAAATTTTGGAAAAATCTGTTTATTTCATGGGCGTGATTTTGGAAAGACTGATATAGAGATAACTCCTCACCTTTAAGTCTCTATGTGCTATGTTCATGGAATGTAGGTAGTGTATGGCTTTGGCAATATCGCTGATGATGTGTGCTGCCTCTGTAATACATAAATAATTACAGTATTAACCCTTTTATGATGAATGGACTTGCCCATAATTACCGATTGGAAGAGTCTACATGTACTTTCATTTTTAGGGGTATCAGGTGTGTTTTTTTTTAAGATGGTTTCTTCATTTTTCCCTGAAATTCTTTTAAGCAAACAGAATAGCCCAAGATGGGACACCGTTTTCTGCTGCGTCACATCTGGGGCTTTAATGTTTGCATATGTCCCATAAATATGATGCAAGGCTTATACATGTTAACAGAAACTGGCATTGACAAAATCGAACTTGAAGCATCAAGCATATACATAAACATGTCTCCACATATTACATGTTGTACAAATAATCTTTGTATGTAACCAAAGCTCCCTAACCTATCTGCACAGTCACTAAAGCGATGTGGGAATACCCTGGGTTTGTGTTGTATCGGCAAAGAGGGCAGAGCTATGTAAACAACAGGGCCCAGTTGTTCAAAACTTCATTACCTTAACGCTGTTGTTTAGCCCTCAATTTGTTAACTATATATCGACTTCAAAAGTAAATACACTGTTATTTTTTGTTGATAAAATGTGAGAATCCTTTGCAGTGCAAAGGATTCAAAGGATTCTCACATTTTAGCAACAAAAAATATCAGTGTATTTGTAGTATTGCCATTTGCAATTTTAACGCATCGTTAACAACATCTTATTTTGAACAACTGGCCCCAGACAGCTACCTAACACAGGTCACTTTTTTTTGCAAATGTCTAGTGTATACTTCTATTATTCAGTTCGCATTAACTTCTTCATACCTCTTTCTGTGAATGCAGAATCTGCTCTCTCCTGTATTCTGCTGAAGAGTTCACCCCCGTCCATACTGAAAACAGATGAAAGTCAACATTAATTCTACCATATTCTTTTTTTTTTGAGTTTTTTACTTCCCTTTCAATATTATTTTAGTTCATGAGACTATGGGAAAAAATGGGAGTACATGTATTCCTAAGAAAAAATGCCTGGCAAACATGCAAGCAGAACTTGGCTTGTACCAACATTGGGCATAGCGGTGAGCTGATCAAATGATCAAGGGGGGCGATAAAATCAGTGACCTTAACTACTCGGCGTAAGAGGCCACCCTACATGTATCTACCTTTCTTTTTTATAACTTTATACACTTCCATTCAAATTTACAAGTGACAGAATTTAACTGCTTTTGTTGAACATTTGTAAATACATTTTTATTGATAAACCATTAAATGACTGCACCATTATGCATGTTTATAGTGCATGACTTGTAAAACCAATCAAACACTATATGATGTTTATTGAAGTTTTTACAGGCATTAAGGTTAATTCACCATCAATAAACAATTTTAATTTCAAGGTAACAGCCTGTTAGATAAAATCATAGCAACAGCTTGATAATGAACAAGAAAGACATATATCATATGAGTTCCAGCATAAGAAAACCAATAAGACGTATATGCATGGGAGAAAACAAAGGCGCTGATCAGCTGTGCAGTTACTGCACAGCTGATCTGCACCTTTGTTTTCACTACACGTATAGTACAATTCTTCCTCTACTCATATACCCAAAATTTCAAGATTCTAGCTTTCTTCTGTGGGTGTATAGGCTGGTTTGTGTAAGACCTGGTCTGAAACCCAAATAGTTGTTTTTCTCATGTAAAGGCTCATATCTTAATTAGGATCATGAATAGCCTGTCCACTGTCCTAATAGCATGTCTCTAGATGGCATAATTCAGTATTTACAGCAATAGCTTTAAGATTTTGAAACAAACTTTTTTGCTTTAGGGGTACATATGCCATTTTTATTCTGTGAAAACATAAAATGTAAAAACAATGCTTTAAACACATTACATGTACAGGGATATTGTTGGCTTGAAAATGAAAGGGGCCATTTCACGAAAAATCATTATTGCCTATCTACTTACATTATAAAACTGGCCCATTATTTCAAAAAGAAGGGGCCATTTTGAAAATTAAAGGGCAATTTTGCCCATGGCCCCTCCCAAAAATATCCCTGCATGTATGTTTTTAATAAAGCATGAGCCATCTTTATCATGTTTATCTCTATCATATACATATTGTAGCTTAATGTCACAGTCATTAAGTCTAATTTCTAAGGGTGGTCGCATGGGAGTATGGGACCTGCCCATTGGGGCCTAGGGGAAATATATGGGCTGCCTGTGCCTCCAGGCAAAGCTTCTAAACTACTGACTGACCACCTGAGTACATGTTAACTGCTCCAGTCTGCGCCTGCCCAGGAAAAATGGTTTAGTCAATCCGTCCATATAATAAGGTATTGGTTTGCTTGGGTGTCAATATAAATTTATGAAGCACGTTTTGAGTGTCATGACACTCTAATGTTGGGTAAAAGTCCCATAAAATGGAGGCAACATCCTGACAAGACCATTAATGTTAATTGGGACATAAAGCATCAATTCAAACAAACAAAAATAATTTCTCATGTTGTGGCTTTGTGTTTTTAACCACAAAGTATTTGAACAACATCATGAGAAAACCAGATTTTTACCTATGCGAAAACAAAGGCGCAGATCGGCTGTGCAGTAACTGTACAGCTGATAAACACCTTTGTTTTTGCTACAGGTATAGTACAATTCCCCTTCTACTTATACCCAAAATTTCAAGATTCCAGCTTTTTTCTGTGGGTGTATAGGCCGGTTTGTGTCAGACCTGGTCTGAAATCCCAAAGACTGGTTTTCTCATGACATAGCTTATTTCAAACATGACAATATTACGTAAATGACCTTTGTTTTTCTTAAACTGTTAATTTAATGTACAAGTATACTGAATATCAAAGGCAGTGGCTATTTTGCCGGACCCGGCAAAATAGCCCCTAGGAGCTATTTTGCCGGACCCGGCAAAATAAGGCAAAATAGTCTGTAGGCTATTTTGCCGGACCCGGCAAAATAGCTATAATATACATACAGGCTATTTTGCCGGACCAAAAACTTTAAAATTTTTTATTTTATATTTTATATATATATATATATATATATTTTTTTTTATATATCTACATTTTTTTTATTTTATTCACCTATTTATTTGAGATAATTATGTTTTTAAAATAAGAATACACATACTGAAAATGTTGATAAAAGACTATATTCAGATACAAATGGGAGTATGGCTGGCATTCTGGGACACTTTAAAGGGGAATCCCTTAAGAAAAGGAGAAAAATTGTAATGAAAAGGTCTGAAGATTAAAGTCAGAATACACACAGATGATCCCCAAGAAGTATAAGTATAAATCAACCCTCATTGGCACTGCAGATATGGTAATTTTCAGTTGTCTCAAAATGTCATTATACCCCCGGTATTTAAGCTGACTGGTATATAGCTTTTGCTTTTCCGTTCGTATGTTAGTTTGTATGTTTATTTGTAATGCAGGAACGTTCATAGAATTTTATGTCAAATTTTTGGTTAAAATTTCTCTAGTGGTGTATATCTTATGAACCAACCACCGGAAACAATTCAGACCATAGGTACCCTATTGGCTTTGCTTTGTTTCCATGAGTTCGAATCCGAGGGTCCAATGCCCGGGGGTAGGTATGGAGGTCAAATCTAGGTCGCACTCAAAATGTGCTATTTACAATGAATGTTAATGTTTCTTCTCTAAGTTCATATCTTATAAACGATCTTAGGAATATTTTCCTATTTAGATCATATATACTCTGTAGGGTTTGCTTTTAATCCATGGCACCAAATCCTGCCTGCCATCCCCAAAGGTGCAGCTAGGGGTCAAAATCTAGGACACCTTTAGAATATGATAGATGCCATGATAAATTTTCTGTAAGTCTATATCTTGACATCCATAAAGTCTTGTCAGAAAGCATTCACACTTAGACAGTAGGTACCCTGTAAATGTCAGACTCTTGGGTCAATGTGTGGGGGTGGGGCTAGAGGTCAAAAACTAGAACATCTGTGAATCCAGGGTAGCAGGGTCGGTGCTCAAGTTTCCTGGAACTAGCCATGATCAGCTATAAGTCTATTTAAAATTTCGAAACTCTAGCATTCACCATTCAGAGTTTCAAAAAAGTGACCAACAGACCCAGCCAGCCAGCCACATCTCTGCACACAACCCCACTGGCATACACCCCAACCAGCAAACACCCACCCCAACACACAGTGTCACACACAGGGTTCGAAAAACCCGGGTATTAAACCATAAAACCCAACCCAGTGGGTTTCAGCGGGTAAACCCCTATACCCACTGGGTAGCGGGTAGTGCTTAGTATTAAAAATTTTATGATCTTTATATCTCATGATGATACTAAAGTTTTGAGCAAGGTATTAAGGTATTTAAGAAATATTATGTGTACAAGTAACAAGACATTTAAATTTTTCTCCTTTGAATAACCTACTTAGTTTTGTATGAAGCAAATCCAAAAGAACAATCAGCTATCTAACCAAGCTGGCAAGATTGCATTAGGGGTGTTTGATGATTAGACAGAAGTATGCAGATGTTTTAACTTCTCATTGAGTTTTTTGTTTGTTTGTTACTAAATGGCTGATCGTGCACAGAAGAAAGACTTGGTCTGTGATAGGGTTTTATCAACAGACTTATGATAAGAGAATGGTAAAAGATATTTCTACTGCCATAAAAATAATCAGATATATCTAGCTAAGTCACATTTTACTTATAATTCATCATTTAACTACCATGCCAGATGTCATTATAGTTAGACCTACAAGGCAGTCAACTAAGTGACAATTTTAAAACAAACATACCAAACAATTAGTTAACACATAATTTTAGCAGTGCTTTTAAAGTAGATGTAATATGGGATATTGTTATGAAAGTGTTATCAACACTTCCTAGAGCAATAATTAGGTGAAAACACAAACAAAAGATTAAAGCAATTTTCTATTAAATGTGAGAGTCATATGCAACAAGACATGATTGGTGACATACTTTCACTGCTAGCTTTCATTGAAGTACAGTTCTATAATTATCATTAGCTCCTACAAATATTCAAAATTCATGGTGTCATGGAATTTTAGTGGATATAATATATAGTACACATTAGTAGTAAATGAATGAATTTTGTATATCCTTATGCTTATGTTTTTAAAGAAAAAAGATGTTTTGTCTGTCAAATTACCATAAAATACACAAATCTGAACATCAAAATACTGAAGACCCACTAAGTACCCACTTTTCCAAAATAAGGCTTAAAGCCCAACCCGGGTTTACCCGGGTAAACCCCATGGGTAAACCCGGGTAGAGATGGGCACTTTGAACCCTGGTCACACAACCCCAACACACAGTGTCACACACACACACACAGACAGACAAGCCTTCCAAGGCTTCCAACTTTACCAAAGTTGGGTCATAAAAAAAGGCACAAAAAGCAACCTATTGATTGAGAAATATCTCAAATAAATAAGTAGATAAATAAAACAAAAATGTAGATTAAAATACCCTAAAAAATATGAAATTAAATTTTTAATAATTATTTGGTCCGGCAAAATAGCCTATAAGTCCAATATAGCTATTTTACCGGGTCCGGCAAAATAGCCCCTACGGACTATTTTGCCGGGTCCGGCAAAATAGCTCCTGGGGGCTATTTTGCCGGGTCCGGCAAAATAGCCACTGCCAATATCAAAACATGTACCTTTACGTTACAGGATAGTACATTATTATCCCTAATACTGCAAACATGCATTACAAATGACCCATTGTTTTTGTAATTTTTTGAGGTATATAAAGCTAAACAAAAAAGGTCATGCGCAGCTGTCAGTTATTTTGGCATAAACAAAGATGCTTATGTATGGTCATTAGTAACTGTTGTTATTCTCTTTCATTTTAATGTTGTAACAAAACATTTATAATTCAAACCATTCATCTTTCATTGCAAAATGTGAGCTAGTAATACTCTGACTTAAAATGCGGTGACGGACTGTTACATTCAACCAAACCAAACCTTTTAAAATTGACAGACCACAATGACTGAACTAATTTTTGGACTAAACAAGGCTTAATTGTGTAGTCTTTACTTTTTGTGCAATGGTATAACCTACTTAAGTGGACAGTGAAGACTAATGACTAATTATACGGATGTCCATGGGGTTAAACACTTATCATACCATAGTGATCTCTGTATAGTCATTTTGTTGTTTTGAAATATTTTCGCCTTTATAATTATTGAAAGTTTTGATTGTTCATCACATAATTATTCATCTAGACCGATTTTACATTTGAGCCTTCATCAGAAAAGCTGAGAAAACAAACAATTTGCCTATGCAAAACCAAAGGCGCAGATCAGCTGTGCAGTAACTGCACAGCTGATCAGAATCTTTGGTTTCGCTACACGGATAGAACAATGGCACTTCTTCCTCCATCCAAAATTTCAAGCTTCTAGCCATATGCTGTAGGTGCACAGGCCGGTTTGTGTCAGACCTGGTCGGAAACCCAAACTGTTGGTTTTCTCATGCGAAGGCTCAGTTTACAAACAAGCCGTGTCACTGTCTTAAATACACAAGTAACCCTGCATCCATGGTCCATAACAAGGTCAACACAGCAAGCCACATGCTTGTAATGTCAGAGTTTCTATGCATGGATATTGGAAGCAAAGCTGAATTGTATTTTTGTCAAATCCATCCAAAAGACAGGTTTTATTCAAACAGGGCTTATGTATACAAGGAAGACAATACGGTATCCTGTTTTGTCTTAGTTTGATACAGATTATACACATAGAAGTAAATCACTGTAAATGGCTTTAAAAGTCAATTACTATTTACATGTACTTGCTAATGAGCCATGAGTAACAAGCCTTTCATCGAAACAGACACAAGCTTGATTTGGATATTCAAAATACATGTTTATGAATATATCAGCTGTATACTTCAGTATGTGCTATGGTATACCAGCTAACCAGACAGGCTACATGTACTTGCATGTGTACGTATAATCCTTGCTTTTTTCATATTAGTCCTGAATTCGGAAAACACACATACCCAAGATATTGCGATCAAGCTGATCATCAAAATGAAATGGCAATCTCTCCAGTCTGTATTGGCCTTGATGTCAAATCATGTCTTACATTGCAGGGTATATACAGCTAGCAGCCTAACTATCTCACCACAAAGCTGTCTGTCCCATTTTGCAGCCACACAGCTGTGTTTAAATCGCATGCTAGAAAAGCGTTTCAGCCTCCCAATAGTGAGATCCTAACAGTGCCCTTGCGACCAAAAACTACTGGTTAATACCAAGGTAGGGGTGGCTCTGTTCGTGAAATGACATAGCATAAAATTGCTGGCTGGGATGTTTAACAAAGAACAAGAACAAGGCTTTTATCTGCATTACGAAAACTTGCCCATGCAATATACAGAGATTTCTAAAGTTGTCAAAAATGAAAATTTTCAGTAGAAAAATTCCGATATTTTTCTTATTTTTGCTCAACGGACATGTTTTCGTGATGGATAAGACACACAAGAAACTCACCATTCCATGACAACCAGGAGACATTTCTGTCCACCGTAAACATTTTCATACACGTCCACTATCTTAACTATGTGTTTACATCCTGACGCTCTCCAGTGTAGGTCGATCTCTCGCCGAGCTTTTGGCACATCTCGTAGCACCTACAGGAATAGAAGAAATTTAAATCTCTTAGAGTGTTTAGATTATAGATTTGATGCCATAAAGAAAGCCTCTTTCAACAAAGGTGGAAATCAAAGGCACAGATTAAATGTGATACAACAGAAATAAAACAGAAAAATAATCATAATAAGAGCTGTCGCAGGACAGCGTAGCTCGCCTGACTTGTGCTTTGCCCCTAAATCTATCAAAATCTATGACCCATGACCTTGACCTCAAGATCACTCAGGTGGGTCGTGATGGTATCATAAAACTTAAGACCAATATCTATAAACATTGCAAAGTATCAACTTGATACATGTACATGTTCAAGACATATAGACTTCCAAAAAGTTTAACCAAAACTTAAACACAAAATTTCCAAGTCAGTGACCTTGACCTCAAGGTCATCCAGGGTGGGTCATGATGGTACTGCATAAAACTTCAGACCAATATCTACCAACATGCAAAGTATCAATTTGATCGATTATCATGTTCAAAAGATATAAAATCTTTAACCAAAAGCTTAACACAAAATTTTTTTAAGTCCGTAACCTTGACCTCAAGTTCACCCAGGGTAGGTCATGATGGTACAGCATAAAACTTCAGACAAATATCTATCAACATGCAAGGTATCAACTTGATCCATCAACATGTTAAAGAGATATAGGCCTATAAAAACTTTAACCAAAAACTTTAACACAAAATTTCTAAGTCCGTGACCTTGACCTCAAGGTCACCCAGGGTAGGTCATGATGGTCCTGCATAAAACTTCAGACCAATATCTACCTACATGCAAAGTATCAACTTGATCCATCAACATGTTCAAGAGATATAGACCTATAAAAACTTTAACCAAAAACTTTAACACAAAATTTCTAAGTCCGTGACCTTGACCTCAAGGTCACCCAGGGTAGGTCATGATGGTACTGCATAAAACTTCAGACCAATATCTACCTACATGCAAAGTATCAACTTGATCCATCAACATGTTCAAGAGATATAGACTTATAAAAACTTTAATCAAAAACTTTAACATTTGAGCAACGCGAACGCGAACACGAACGCCGACGCCGGGGTGACTGCAATAGCTCTTCCTGTACTTTCGTACAGGCGAGCTAAAAACAATTGAAAAGATGTACATTGTACAAATTTTGCCCAGGTATGATGATATCAAAAGAACTGAAAAAAATTCTTACATTCTGTAAATTACCCTAAGAATTCAACAGGGAACACCTGAAAGTGGTGCAGGTTTAAACATTGGTAAGCATATAAACAGCAGTTGAAAGATACAGCTGTTCATCTTGTGTATTTAAAACAAGATTATCACTTCAAAAACAGGTGCTGCCTTTGGTTATACTTCATGGTAACTTATAGTAATACATAAAAAGCTGTTAAGATTTGATAGGCAATAATCTACTACCAGTAGTTATAAAATGCAAGAATATTCAGCAATTCATTACTCGTTCCAGATGCACAAACACTGATTTAATAACATTGATGTTGCATTGCTGTTGTTATTAATATTGGCAAAAGATAGTCTTTACAACTCTTGTCTTACACAATGACATTCAGACAGGCAGCCAATGAAAAATTCAGACTTGTGCAAAAGGTGTTGGTGTGAGAGAGACAGAGAGAGAACAAAGAGAGAAATAAATTATCATAAGAAAATTTGTGGGAAAGCTGTTGATCATAGACACAATTTTTATAGTGTAACTAACTCTAGATTAAATTTACTACAAATTTAAAGATCAGATTATTTTACTGCAAAATTTGACAAAATCAGTAAATGAAAACTGCATTCCAAATCCGTGCAGCATTGGTGTCCAGGTTTTGCTGTTCATTTTTCATCAGGAAATCATGTCCGTGAAATGTATACCCCATTAAACCCCACATATAAAGTAGGTCTATTAATGGAAATCTTTCCCCTACCTGCAGATCTATGGCAAATTTTTCTGTGACTTCTATGTCACAAATTATTGGCCCTTTCTGAATTATTAGCAAGTTCTTGAATTTGCAAGAGCGACCTGTGTTAGCAAAAACTTAAAATTTGCAAGAAATCAAATTCTATGGTGAATGAGGTGGCCTATAGTTATTACAAAAACAATGTTGTTCACTCAATTGGTTTCATAGATGTTCTTGTTCCCATTGCACACAAAAAATATCTTCCTGTGTCAGAGGATTTCCCTATTTTTGAGAAAATCTACCATAGAATTTCCCTGTATATCTTGTACATCTCTCTAAATCAAATTTCAAATCTCCCTACCAAAATTCACGAAATTCCTTCTTTGTTTAATCATTCTCCCTATTTAGAAAGGGAAAACCTCCTTGCCCTAGATGTATTACAAGTCTGCCTTTCAGTTGTTGGGCTTGGCGGTAACATAAAATTTCAAATAGTAAAAGTGATTGAGAATAGGACACCAGAGAGAGTGAAACCAATGTCCACTGCATATTGACCTTGTAAGAAGAGACTTTAAACTCGTAGTCTGGTTGATATCCAGGAAGCACTGTCTCTGTCCCAACATGACAAATTGTTGACTGGGACGTAAAACCATACTCCCATAACATGAGAGATCAGGTATTTCTGATATTGTCTATTATGATGTTCCTGTTGAAACACCTGATCAGACAGTCAGCATCAATGTCCCAATATCAAAGTCGACTGACACACCATTTATGTTATAGATCTAGTAAAACTACAACCAACTAACCAATGACTATGATGACCCACCGACCAAAAAGAATGACCTCAACTTTTCCCATTCCATCAGTCCTAGGCCGAAACAATTATTGTGATATAAGGCCACTTCCATGCAGTTGTGCTAGCTCTTTAGTGACATGGTTAGAGTGGTCGTTTGTCACGCGGGCAATCTGGGTTCAATCCCAGCATGGGGTAAATTGGACTGTTGTGGTCTAGCAAGCCTTTAAGTTGGTGATATTGGTGGATGCAGGAGTGAGGGTTATAGTCCCCTCTGTCTGATTGTTCCCTGCTGAGAGTGATCTGCCCACAAGGTATTAATTGTTAATTAATTATACTTCGAGCTGCATGTGGAAGTCTGATCATGTATGCTTAAGGTATTACTTCGACCGCCAAGATCACAAAGATAAGGTGGGGAGGAACATTGTGAAATATGGCCACTTCAAACAGCCTTGCTATAGGGCATGCCGGGATGACGTCATACAGGTAAGTTTGTTCATTCGATGGAGGTATATTACTCGGTGTTTATCGCTATGCCTAACCAAATTTGGAGCGCAAATATAGAATCAAAATGAATATTTTTCATCAAAACATTGCATATTGTATTAGATTTCCGGATAATAATTTATTCTAAGGTAAGGAATGCGTAATATTTTGGTCATATTATGATGTAATTAGCGTCTGAAAGTAGTAAACGCATAGCGATAATGACCGAGGTTACCACCTCCACCGAATAAAGAAAATAGCGGGAAAGGTGACCGATATCGATTTCTTTTCACGGAAGAGTACCTTGCCGACCTGCCCTATTTGGCTAGCTCTTTAGAGACATGGTTAGAGTGGTCGCATGTCACACCGGCGATCCAGGTTCGATCCCAGCACGGGGCATGGGACTTTTCTCCTAAATTACTTCACGATAATGATGAAATGACCAAAACAGATTTGAGTCATCAACAGATCTATATATGGATCATACAAACTGGACTACCTTCAAAGCAAATTTCTCTCCTGTTTTATGTGAGAAGCATTCTACTACTTTTCCGTTTATTCCAAGGCCCAATACACTTCCTGTCACTCTATAATCTTGACTTATTGGATTCTTTTTAGGTTGTAAGTTTCTAGTGTTATGATCACTCGTCGTATTAAACATTCTGTCAAAATATTTCACAAAATTGAGAAAGATAGCCACTCTGTTCGGAGTTACGGGCACCTGCTTGCGAAATACGTCACCAATTACTGAGCTTAATTGGTACGCGTGAAATGAAACGTCACTGATTCAATGAGGTCAAATTCTATTTTTAGTAACAAAGCAATTTTTGCAATATCTACAGCCACCTTCAGATAGGTACGAAAATTGTCATTTCGGTCCCAGAAGCTCCAGTAGTCATCGGTTGATACAAATGCCAAAAAATGATAGTAAGTTTTAAATAAAAAATAATATTGTGTCTGAATAAAAAGTTTAGCCAGGGAATTGTAATTACACTTTCCTGGTTTAGCAAAGAAAGCATGAAATTATAATCAGGAACCCTATGAAAATGATTTTGTCTCCAAAGCTACATGCCAAGTTGTTGTTGTTAGTAGATCCCTCCTCTTCCAGGAGAACCACGTTGATACGTGTGAATTTCTCAGATTTAATACTTTGAGGCTTAATACTTGCACCCCACCGATTTCAAGCTCTTATATTGTTCTTGCTATCAAGTGTTTTCCCATACACCACGATAAACATGCAACTAACTTCAACTTATGTACACTTGTATATACAAGTTCGTAACAGTTCAGTTTGACTGGCTGAGTAAGGAAGTGCGTTTCATATGAAGAGCATAGCAGAGTCCTCTGGAGAATGTCTCCATCTCATGCAGGAATGCTTCCAGGAGTAGCACACTATTAGGATCAATCAGCACTGTGCAGTCCAGGAGAATAGCAGTGAACTCTGTATCATTAATTTTAAAGTCATTCAGCTTTGCCACACCCAATGAATTCTGAATTAACTTATAGATCCTATCCAGAAATGGTTGTCTTATTTTGTTTAGTGACTCACATCTAAGCAAGAAATGCTCAATATTTTCTGGTTCTTTGAAACATAACAAGCACGTTGGATCCACCTCAAACTGATTAAACCTCGCACGTGTGGCCTGTAGCATATAAGTACCAGACATTAACCTGGCCTTCCAACCAGCCCTCTGGACCGACATGATATCATAACCAGCATCACGCCAGACCAGATGCATGAGCCAATCCGATGGGATAATTCTGAACATTCATAAATCTCATGGAAGTTTTTCCCATAGCCTCTTCCAAAATTTTGTCTGACCAATACTCATTAACAGCCTGCTCATAAAGACTTTTCCACTGTGCTTTGGCATAACCAGCATCAAGCAGATCCACCGTGCTTGGAAGCCCATACTGCTCCAAAACCTTGTTTACATAAACAAACCAACTTTTCGACTTTCCATCCTTGACATGTATTTGTCTTTCGGCCAAGCGCCTTTCAACGGAATCACTCCTTAAAATCCCCCCCAAAGCACCTAAGGTACGTTTATGAATTTCCCCCTCAACTGGAATTTGACCCGACAACATATAGACCGCTGCGTCTGCAGTTCTATCCGGAAGGTGCATTATCTGTTTAAGAAACTTTTTATGAAACTGAGTAATCTTTGCGATATCAGACTTAACCAGAGTTAACACGTCCAGACCATACAGCAAACAAGGCAATATAAATACATTCCACATTGTGAAAGAAACCAAAGGATTAACCCCATTTTGCCCATGAAGACCCGCACCCATGAGAGAGTAGGCACACCTCCGGGCAGACTGAATCCGTTCGTCTATTGTTTTAGCATGTCCAGACCTGGATTTTGAGTCTCTTGTTATACCTAGATGTACACACTCTTCCACTACTTCCACTTTTCGTCCATTCAAGACAAATGTACTGTTCTCATTCCAAGTCTCATTTGAAACAACACTATTTGCTATGAACACTTTTGTCTTTGTATCACTAACATCGTAACGCTCAGCATTAGCATAGAACTCTTGAACGAAAATCATTTCCTGTAACTCAGTTGCTGTTTTGGCCAAAAATAGAAGATCATCAGCACAGGCAGGCGATCCTAAGTACACATTCCCAATCTGCAGTCCAAGACTGTTAGAAGAATAGAGATCCAACAGCGGGTTCAAGAACATCTTGTAAGCTGAGGGTGAGATGATACCACCTTGGCGGACACCTTGCTGCTCAACAAATGGTTTCGACAGCTCACCTCCCCAGTTCACCACTGAAGACATCCCTGTATAACTATCCTTCAAGATGTTCCAACTGGCAGGTGTAAGGCCCATACTGAAAAGTTTGCGCAGCATTGAGTGATGCCAGACAACATCAAAGGCCTTTGATGCATCTATACAGGCAGCATACAAGGTGGTCTTAGTATCCTTGGCTTCCGCTAGGGCTTCTGTGAATATTAGAGCAGCCGTTGTGGCAGATGTTCCCTTTGTAAATCCCTTCTGAAGTGGATTCTGTTTTCTCTCTATTTCGGCAAATGCAGTCTGCAGAATATACTTTTCCAGAACTTTTCCAATCAAGCTGGTGATGGTTATTCTCCTGTATGAATTGGGATCATGAATAGGTTTGCCATGTTTCTTGTAAATCGGAGTTATAAAACCAAGCTTAAACATTTCCGGTACCCTTCCCAGTCTGAATATCTCATTCAAGACACATGTAACAAACTCCACAACTGTAGAACCTCCATACTTTAAATGTTCGGCTGACACACCACACCCATCCATAGCTTTGTTGTTCTTCAATGACTTTATAATCTGCTCAACCAAGTTGGTAACACGACAATTAACTGACCACTCCATTCACCAGGATAACATGTCCGTGTAATATACACCCCGCTACACCGGCCCACTTTTATATAACAAAACTGGGGTATGCAGAGGTGTACCTATGGCTAATATGTTTTATTTTTGCTCCAAGACATAGATTGTGGGTACTGAGGCGGTTCTTATGTGTACACACAATCTATGTTTTGAGCAAAAATAAGAAAACATTTTCTACTGAAATTTTCAAATTTTACAGCTGAAACATTTCTCTGTATATTGCATGGGCAAGTTTTCGTAATGGTGGGAAAAATCGATGATTTAAGGGGGGCATATGTATAATTGTCTACGCGCCAGCGCGTAGACTACTCTAAAGTTTGAGATTGACCTACTTACATAATTAAATTACAAGACAACTCATACACCTCTCTACAACTGCAACTGCACGTCTGAGTCTAGTGGCTTGACCATCGTGTTAGTAGGATTCCGGGTCGTTTCGCCAAGGTCCGTGTAAACACCCCAAAACACCTATGCATACCTCCCTTTGGTTGGTAACATTTGTACCAATGGTGCAGTAGGTACCAAAAATGGGGCAAATTGTTAAATTCGTGGAACTGGTGCATGATTGCATGAATTTAACAATTTGCCATGTAGCCAATTACATTCTATCCAAGCCACAACGGAATGAAATGAACCGACAGTATTGTGACGGTCTATTGTTAGATATGAATGCTTTGACCGCGCAGCGTTTTATTTCTGTTCAGTCAAATGAACCACGATGAAATGGAAGTACGGTCAGATTCTTTGACATTCTAGTTTATCTATGCGAAGAGCGTAGACCAAGCTTTTTGTTAAAGCTTATACTTGTAGTATTCCTCATTCTGATTTGAGGAAGCTGGTATATAACCAGTAGATAATGCAAAAATGGTGAATGTCGGCCATCTTGGTCATATGACCATGACCAATTATTAAAATTTTGTTTCTCGCATACCAAAAAGCAACAACTGTGGGGTGATAAAAAAAGTCCGTGCAGTACTGCCATAACTTTTTAAATGGCATGTGATATCATATCAGTCATTGTATTATATTGTAGGCACGTATGTGAGGCGACTAAGTAGGAAATGCGCTTAAATAGGGAAAAACCGTCCAGGTGAAGAAAGAAAATTGCGCTTATCTAGGAAATTCGTTCACTGCGCTTAAGTAGGAAACGCTAGCAAACTGAAGACAATTCCTTCCAATGTTTCATATCAGCCGCATCATGGGAAAACCGACATTTGTATATGTGATAATATTAGCATAGATCAGTTGAGCAGCTGAGCAGTGCTTGTTTTACAATACAAAAATAGTAGGTCTACAATCCCTCTGTTTTCTGAACCCAAAGTATCAAGAGTGCTCGGTAGATTTCTGTGGCTGTGCAACATATTAATGTGTGTCTTACCTGACCTGATACCACGAAGGCATCTTTTAACGCTCGCGGCTTAAATGATACCATGAAATGCCTAAATAAACACCTAGCGGGGTGGGGGAGGGGGGATGCAACACGAGAATAAATATTATTTTCATCGTCCGTCCTGGCCCGTGGTAACAAATGGTTCATATTTAATAAAATCGTGTATTATTAAGAAATAAATACACTACAAAAACTTGCCCATGCAATATACAGAGATTTTTCAGCGGTAAAAAATAAAAAGTTTTGTCGGAATTTTTTTCTTTGTGGGTGCAAGTTAGAACCGCCTCAGCGAGGCGGTTCTAACGAGTACCAGCAACCTATGTTTTGGAGTAAAAATAAGTATACTCCTGCATACCACAGTAAAGGTAAGGTATTTGGTTGTACGCTTTACACGGACGTTTTCTTTATGAAAAGTAAAAAAAGATCAGCTTGTGCAGCATCAAATGTGTTTGCTGCTAGAGTAGCGTGGTAACTGTGCAGGTTGCGCATTTCGCTCGTTTGGTACTATGGCAAAAAGCAATCGTCGACTTTCGAAAGCCATTGCAACAGCGAAAATTCCTTTAAAATTAACCCCGAATACAGATTTTTGTTGGTTACACACAATTCACAGGCGATAAGCCAGTGGTTAGCAGATAATCGGTGTTTTAATTACAATTTTACATGCACTATTGAAACTGATAGTTTATTGATGTAAACAATCGGAAAAGCAGAACTGCTTATCATGTATAATGTCACATAAATCCCACCACCAGCCATTTTGACTTTCCCTTTCTGTTCTCTGCCCAAAGATACAACATGGCGCATTTTTCCTTTCTTTTTCTTCTGTTGTTTAGCGTTTATACTGGACCCTGTCCTAGAGTTACCTCCCCTATATCACAAGTACTGGTCCCTGTCCTAGAGTTACCTCCCCTATATCACAAGTACTGGTCCCTGTCCAACAGTTACCTCCACTATATCACAAGTAGTGGTCCCTGTCCTAGAGTTACCTCCACTATATCACAAGTAATGGTCCCTGTCCTAGAGTTACCTCCCCTATATTACAAGAGTACTGGACCCTGTCCTACAGTTGACTCCCCTATATCACACGTACTGGTCCCTGTCCTACAGCTACCTCCCATATATCACATGCACTGGTCTCTGCCCAACAGTTACTTCCACTATATCACAAGTAGTGTACAGTACTAGGGATATAGTGGGCTAAGCGGTAGGAAAGTGACCAGTACTTGTGATATAGGGGATGTAGCGGTAGGATAGGGACCAGAGTGTGTTTGTTTTGTTTCGCCAGATTTTATATTGATGCCAGTTGTTTTGCTTATGGTAAATGTCACGTTGTCGGGCTGCAGATTTAATATCATCGTTGATCCATTCCGGCTGGGTTTCATGCTTAATACGTTTACTTTTTACTGGGGCGTGTTTATCAAGTATGTCCGAAAAAATTGAGCACCACTTATTAAAGTTATGGTTGCGGTCAGTGTCTGATGTTTGTATTGTATTTATTGCGATTGCTAATTCATTGCAAAAATCATCATCATTAAAACTTTTAAAACATCTGTAATCCATTGATCTATGTTCGTGCCTTTTTAACTGCCGCTTTGCCGTGCAACGAGTAAAGCAAATTGGGTAATGGTCGCTAATTGCAGTCTTCGGGACAAAACATTCTGTAACTTTATCAGGGTGTGAGACGTACAGATGATCAATCAAAGTAGAAGAACGCGCAGTGACTCTGGTAGGTTCGTGTATAAGTTGATGTAGATCGTGCAGCTCGGTAATATGTTTCCATTTTGTACAATTTAAAGTGGCGTTTTGGCGGTTCACATTGACATTTAAATCCCCCATTATATAAATTTCATCTGATACTTCAAGGGATTTTTCAATTTGTGTCGAAAAAGAGTCATACTATTCCGATTTAGATGTTGGTGGTCGATAAACAGAACATAAGAGGAAAGATTTGCTATTTATTATTTTGATTTCTAGCCAAATTGACTCGATATTAGACGACTCAAGGTCACGTCTACGTACATAATTAATATGATTACTTATGTAGACAAGTATACCGCCGCCGCTTGTTGATGTATCATTCGCTGATTCAGCTCTATCTTTTCTCTCGAAAACGTAATCTGGCATGTTTAGTATGTCATCGGGTACAGAAATATTCAAAAATGTTTCGCATGTACCTAAGATGTCTATATGTTGTGAACTGCTCAGCATCATTTTCATATGATCAAGTTTTGGCTTTAAATGCCTTATGTTGAGATTTGCGATGTGGAGACCTCGTTTAGAGAAATGTAGATCGGTCTCCGTATTATTTTGCGGAGCATGCTCATTAGCGGGACTATACTTGTTACAATGGCTTTGTATCGATGTGTTTAGACTATCAGATACAGAAGCCGAGGTATTGGACAATGGTGCTTGGGTTTGTGAGAAATTGTGAGATGTAGAAAATGAGACTGTTTGGTCTTGAATTTGGTTTTCGGTGACTAAAGTAAAAGAAGAAGACGTATCGCACATACATGCAATATTGTTGCATTCACTGCATACAGTTTCAAGTACCTGGAAAACGTTTGTGCTTGTTTCATGCTTCGGTAAATGTTCCCCAGACTCTATTTCCTAATGTTTCCGTGCGCCCCAGTGACTTACAGCGTTGTATCGACGTCGACCGGGTCTGGCAGCTCGGCCATTCTGTGTAGGTGACCATGTCGGGAGAATGTGGCATTTGTCGTTGATATTTTGAATTAGCTTTCGGACCCCAGGAAATTTCAGGTTTACTCGATCTGCATGAAAGAAATCAAACGGGAGTTCTCCAGATGCCATAATGAAGGAATTGTGATTATCTATGTAGCTAGCTTTGTACTTAATGCTGAGACTTTTGAGTATGTCATTGAAGGGTTTCATGTCTGTGCCTCCTCTCGGCAGTAGGCCCGATATAAATATCTTACAGCCGGAGGATTCAAGCGAATCCAACAAAGAATCATACGGAAGAGCATTAGTGCCAAGTGGATTCGATTTAAGTTTCGTTTTTGCAAGTTGTTCATTTTGTAATTACAGATTAACAATCTGTTTTTACAGATTGGGAACTTGTAATTTCAAATTGACATCTTGTTAAAACAGATTGACAACCTGAAATAACAGATAAACAACTTGTAAAAACAAATTCACAACTTGTTAAAACAGATTGACAACTTGAAATTACAAATTAACAATCTGTTTTTACAGATTGGGAATTTGAAATTTCAAATTGACAACTTGTAAAAACAAATTCACATCTTGTTAAAACAGATTGACAACTTGAAATAACAAATTAACAATCTGTTTTTACAGATTGGGAACTTGAAATTTCAAATTGACAACTTGTTAAAACAAATTCACATCTTGTAAAAACAAATTCACAACTTGTAAAAACAGATTGACAACTTGAAATAACAAATTAACAATCTGTTTTTACAGATTGGGAACTTGAAATTTCAAATTGACAACTTGTTAAAACAAATTCACATCTTGTTAAAACAGATTGACAACTTGAAATAACAAATTAACAATCTGTTATTACAGATTGGGAACTTGAAATTTCAAATTGACAACTTGTTAAAACAAATTGACAATTTGTAAAAACAAATTGACAATTTGTAAAAACAAATTGACAACTTGTAAAAACAAATTGACAACTTGTAAAAACAAATTCACAACTTGTTAAAACAGATTGACAACTTGAAATAACAAATTAAGAATCTGTTTTTACAGATTGAGAATTTGAAATTTCAAATTCACAACTTGTAAAAACAAATTCACATCTTGTAAAAACAAATTGACAACTTGTAAAAACAAATTCCAATCTTGTTAAAACAGATTGACAACTTGAAATAACAAATTAACAATCTGTTTTTACAGATTGGGAATTTGAAATTTCAAATTCACAACTTGTAAAAACAAATTCACATCTTGTTAAAACAGATTGACAACTTGAAATAACAAATTAACAATCTGTTTTTACAGATTGGGAACTTGAAATTTCAAATTGACAACTTGTTAAAACAAATTCACATCTTGTAAAAACAAATTCACAACTTGTAAAAACAGATTGACAACTTGAAATAACAAATTAACAATCTGTTTTTACAGATTGGGAACTTGAAATTTCAAATTGACAACTTGTTAAAACAAATTCACATCTTGTTAAAACAGATTGACAACTTGAAATAACAAATTAACAATCTGTTTTTACAGATTGGGAACTTGAAATTTCAAATTGACAACTTGTTAAAACAAATTGACAACTTGTAAAAACAAATTCACAACTTGTAAAAACAGATTGACAACTTGAAAAAACAAATTAACAATCTGTTTTTTCAGATTGGGAACTTGAAATTTCAAATTGACAACTTGTTAAAACAAATTAACAACTTGTAAAAACAAATTAACAATCTGTTTTTACAGATTGGGAATTTGAAATTTCAAATTGACAACTTGTAAAAACAAATTGACAACTTGTAAAAACAAATTCACAACTTGTAAAAACAAATTCACAACTTGTTAAAACAGATTGACAACTTGAAATAACAAATTAACAATCTGTTTTTACAGATTGGGAATTTGAAATTTCAAATTGACAACTTGTAAAAACAAATTCACATCTTGTTAAAACAGATTGACAACTTGAAATAACAAATTAACAATTTGTTTTTACAGATTGGGAACTTGAAATTTCAAATTGAAAACTTGAAATTTCAAATTGACAACTTGTAAAAACAAATTCACATCTTGTTAAAACAGATTGACAACTTGAAATGACAAATTAACAATCTGGAAATACAAGACAAATTTGAGGTTTTATTCCAATATGGCGAACAATGATAGAGAGGAACTCGTAGAGCTACATTTTCATATGGGTTTAAATAACAAGGAAATTTTGTACTCTCTAGCGCATAATCATGGAATTGTTGTTTCGTTAAGAACATTAAAGAGAATCACAAAAACGTGTGGCCTTTTTAGGCGCAAACACTATTCTGATATTGCTGATGTGGCAACCTTCATTTTAAGCCAGTGCGAAGACGCAGGCAGTGGTCATGGCTATCGGTGGATGCATTTGAAATGTATACACAATGGTTTAAATGTTCCGCAAAGAACCGTGCGTTTATTAATGGGTATATTAGATCCCAAAGGAGCTGAAAAGAGGAAACTGGGACGATTGAAAAGACGTACTTATCATTCTGCTGGTCCCAATGCTCTCTGGCATGTGGACGGAAATGATAAACTAAAACCGTATGGAATTTGTATACATGGATGCATTGATGGATTTTCTAGAAACATAATATGGTTGGAAGCTTGGCACACAAACAATGATCCAAGGGTCATAGCTGGTTACTTTGTAAGTGCAGTACGAAAACAAAACGGGAGTCCGGAGCGAGTTCGTGCAGATGCCGGGACAGAAAACACCCACCTCAAGCAAATGCAAATCTTCCTCAGGAGTGATCATGTAGACAGGTTTGCGGGAGGCAGAAGTTATGTACAAGGGACAAGTACCGCAAATCAAAGAATAGAATTCTTTTGGGGCATTCTTCGAAAAGAGGCACTGAATTTTTGGATTGATCTATTTAAACAATTACAACATGATGGCTACTATACCGGGGACTTTTTAGACCGCAGTTTGATACAATTTTGTTTCTTAAACCTTATTCAGGTAGGTACTCTTCGGATACTTATGAATCAAACTTGCCTGGCAGTCAACGCACGCAACAGGTAGATAAATAATAATAATAATAAAAAAACAGAATCTGACGTGTTGTACCCATTTAAGAACAACGAGCATTTTGATATGTATGGTCTTAAAATGGTTCAAATATCAACACCTGACGTGACGACAGTCTTACACATTAATACTTAGTTTTAATATATACTGTAGAGTCACACATTCACGTTTCAAGGCCAACGTTTCGCTGCGTTTCCAAGTTCTACGTTTTAGCCAAAAATCGCCCCGTTTTGCAAACTACTACGTTGTCCTACGTTTATGCTACGCTTTTTGTACGTTTCCACCACGTCCATTCAGGTTTCACTACGTTGAAACTACGTAGTGTCCCGTAATCTAACGACCGCAGTTACACTTGTTCAAGGGCTTGGTACGTTTTGTTAGGTTCTTAACTACGTGTCGCTACGTATTTGATAGGTTCTACTACGTTCTACCACGTTTTACTAGGTAATTACTACGTATAGTCACTATAATGTATCTCACTCACATCGAACAGCGGTAGCAGACTGACTCGCGTCCATGATGGGCGTGTATACTGACGTCAAAAAGAAACGCTACAAAAAACATGACGTAATTATTCCGGTTGGGACCGTACCTAAGGTTAGACAGACAAATTCCGTTCTGCTACGCCGCGTTTTATGTCTAAGAAACAAGATATTTTCATTTATTATATAGCAATTGATGAAATATAGAGAAATATGAGTGGAATAAATAGCATATTTCACTCAGTGAAATATTTATAGGTTATTGAATGGATACTGTGAAATATTCTGCACGAGTTCATATGGCAAAAGACGTGCTTTCTGATGTAAAGGCACCCGTACGGTTACAATGTGAACACACCAGTACTGTTGCGATATGGACGTCCGTCCCTTTTTTCTGTGTGAATTCACCCTAACTGTTGCCATGTGAACACACTCGTACTATTGACATGTGAACGCACCCGTATTGTTGTTATGTGAACGCGTTTTTTACCGATATCCTATAGAAGCAACCTTACTGTTGCCGTGTGAACTCTCCCTTACTGATACCATGTGAATTAACCTTTATTGTGACAAATGACAAATGACAAATGACAAATGATTTATTCAGCACAAACACATTTACATTTCAATGGTTATGGCTGGAGCAAACATAATACACAATAGGACAAACATGTTTAAAAATCAAATAATTTTATATACAAATGGTAGTCACAGTAGTCAGGATATTAGAGTCTACGAATTCAATAGAATTTATCTATTTTAAATACTCAAGCCATATGGCTATTTTTAAGCAAATATTGAATTAAGAAATGACAGTTTCTCTTTGTTTAAAACAATTGTCTATAAAATTTGCAGACTGTTTCAAGATATAATAATTGTTGTTATCAAGAATGATTTTAAGGTCTAGACACTGATTATTCACTGACAAGCTTTGTCAAAAAACCATGCCTTATAGATGTATATGCATTGCAGTTGAGTAGAAAGTGTTCTTCGTCCTCTATTTCACCAGAATTACAAACAGTACAAAGTCGTTCCCGTTTGGGGGTTTTTATACGTGTATATCTGCCACTTTCTATCGCAAGTTTATGAGCACTTACGCGCATTTTACTGAGCATCGCTCTTTCATTCTTATTTTTTAGGATATCAACATATGAAGGGCGACTATTTGACTTATAAAATTTCATTAAAGTATTGAGTTTCTTTGAATTTCTTAATCTCATATTTTGTTCTTGTATGTGTATATCAATGATACGTTGTTTGACAGAAAATTGTTTACGTAAGCTAACATTTGAGGTATCAGAAAGATATGAGAGACCTAAAGAGTTAAATATGCAACCCATTTGACTAAACCAACCATTATTGGACTTGGATTTTTCCACTACTTTACAGACTAGACTATTAGGGGAAGACCATAAGTGATTCCAGTAAGTACAGGCCGAAGTTAAAATCTTATATCTTAAAGGTAATCTATTTAATTCTGCTCGACATGCATCATTTGAAGCTTTACTATGAACCCCTAGGATTTCTTTTATAAATTTTAAATGTAGATGTTCATAAGGGGTCGAGTCATTTACTGGAGAAGCAATGCCCCATATTTCACTACAGTACAACATCACAGGAACAACAAGGTTATCAAACAGCTTTTCCAAAAGATTGCATGGGTTGTCGAGTCCAATTGTATTTTTAATTTTAAAAAATGCTTTTTTAGCTTTTTCCATCAATAACATGCTTGTATGTGTCAAAGACCCTGTATATTTAAATGTGACCCCTAAATAACAGTAGGAGCTACTTGTTTCCAATCTACTATTTGCACACTTAAACGTATCTAAGTACTGTTTTCCATCTGAGTTAAAAACTACTACTTTTGATTTGTCAGTATTGATATGCAGTTTCCATGAGGTACAAAAATCATTTAATATATCAAGATAAGTCTGTAAAGCTTCTTGACTGTTTGCCAATAAAACAATATCATCTGCATATAAAAGCGAATTTATTGAAAGTCCATTAACTGAAATTGCTCCAGATGGACAAGAGTTTAAATTTTTCACCAGGTCATCAATAAACAAATTAAAAAGTATGGGACTCAAAACATCTCCTTGTTTTACTCCACAGGTTGATGGAAATTGTTTACTTAATCCATGAGCAAATTTAATTTTACATATGTTATCGGTATACATAGAGCGAATAATATTATAAACTCTTCCATTGATACCATTAAGTAATATTTTGTAGAACAAACCATCTCGCCAAACAGTATCAAGCGCCTATTGT
This sequence comes from Rugalucina vietnamica, assembly GCA_964017185.1. Classification (NCBI taxonomy): domain Eukaryota; kingdom Metazoa; phylum Mollusca; class Bivalvia; order Lucinida; family Lucinidae; genus Rugalucina; species Rugalucina vietnamica. The sequence continues at coordinate 36,268,965 of OZ024875.1, forward strand.
TGTAATATGGTTATGCACCCTAACTAATCACATTTGAACGCACCCATACTGAGCGCACCCCCCCCCCCCCCCCCGTGTCCGAGTGGTTAAGGTCGCTGATTATCAGCGCTCTTAACCATTCGATCATCTCATCTCGAGCCTCGCTTGGGCCACAAGTGGGATAAGTCAAGTTCTACTTACGGGTGGGTCCTAGGGTGGGTCAGGTGTTTTTTTCCCGGAGTCTTCCCGTTTTTGCCCACCTACGTATTTGCAACGTCTCGAAATGAGTGAAATACTCTTGAAATGGACGTAAAACTGAATAAATAAGTAAGTAAGTAAGTAAGTAAGTAAGTATACTTTATTTTTAGAGGGTAACCCAATTGGCTTAGAGCCAATCTTCCTTGGGGCCCTCATAAGCAACATAAAGAAAACAAGCATCCATACTGCTGGCATTTGAACACACGCTTTCTGATGGCATGTGAACGAATCCGTTACTCCGTTACTCTTACCATGGGTACACATACTAAATGTTGCCATGTGAACGAACCTTATTGTTGCCATGTAATTGCACCTTACTGTTGACATGTGGACGCACCTTACTGTTGCCACGTGAAGGGTTCGTTGTTGATGCAACGTGAATACACTGTCCCTATATGAACACAACATTGTTGTCGCCGTGCAAACGTTTCCATACCGTTACTATGTGGACGCACCGTTCCTGTTCCCGTGTGAATGTACATGTAACTTACTGTTGTCGTGTGAACACGTCCTACTATGGCCGTGTGAACCCGTACGTTCCACGCGAGCGCCATGATTTCTAATCTGGTGACCCAACATTCATGGTATCGCTATAAAATAGCAAAACTAATATACTTAGTATTTTATCATTTTTACCATCTTCCTCGGAAGATGGTAACTACCGGTTATGCTTAGAAACTTTCACAAACAAGGTTTCTATTCGCTTTTTACTTATCCTCTTCCTTCTGTTGTATATTCCGCCTGTCTACAGGCGAATATTGACGCACCACCCATTACCATACTCCACATTGGTCGGTTATATAAGCCACTGCTCGGTCCGTGGAAATCGAAAACCACACACAGGAACAGTCACTCACAGAACCATAGCCTCACACACAGCCATAACCACACACACACACACACACACACACACACACACACACACACACAGCCATTTCACAGATATATCCATACACACACAGCTACACACACAGCCATAGTCACACGCACAGCCACACACAGAGCAATAGCCACATACACAGCCATAAACACACACAGCCACACACACACACACACACACACACACACACACACACACACACAGTCATAGCCCCGCACACAGCTAGAGCCACACACACAGTTATAACCGTATTCTTTTATATTAAAACTCAATAAATTGCCTGCCTTTTGAAAATGCTACATTTAAGCACAAACATCATAATGTATCATGAACAAAAAAAACCTATATCCTAATTTCTGACACTGGTTCCGAGACTGCCAGACTTTCCTTGCAAGGTGTAATGTCTTGGTAACGCTCTAAAACAGAATACTGTCGTCCGCAGACTAATGGCCGCTTGCTCGTCAGATCCGGGGATCATCCATCTATCACTTTTGCAAAGATTTGTTAATGCTAATTTGATGTTTTAATATGTATCTAGAGACTGCACTTCAAAAAATGTACATTGCTGACCTACGTTCTTATATTTTTTTTTTTTCATTTTATGCAGAAAACAATGCAACACCCGACTAAATTGACCTTAACCAGCACAACTCCCGAGCATATTGGCTTGAAAAATAGACCCCGTGATGATCGGCCGATCCACTAATCCGTGGATAATCTACAGGTGAACTGCGGATCTAACCAATTTCGCACGTGCGATTCAACAGACGATCAGCTGAGCATAAGATCATCTTCGATTCAAAGGTGAAAAAGACACAATGCAATTAATAGCTATATCGGAAGAAAGCCAGGGCGGCAAAAACGGTGTCATTTACGGCACTGTCAACAATATTTCAGTCATTCAGTCGGTGGATTTTTGATTTTGAAAGGTCCCGTGCAATGAACGACCCGCTACGTAGCCTATATAAAGAATCTCGAATCTCGCAGATTTATTTCTGAAAAACAAACTCTTGCTATGAAATCCCTATCATCCTATCAGCAAAGTGGTTTTGTCCTATCCCTTGTTATCCCTTTGTAAATTACCATCATTCACCAAATGTATCAAAACCTTGAAATACCAAACTAATAATGCATTTTCTAGTTTTTTTAAAAAATAACTTGTTGACCAAAACACTAAATTTCTAATAAATATATGAATGAACCAGTGATAAAAACCTACTACCTGGCAGGTTTGACTGAGAGCGCTCAACGACGGATCACCGCTACAGATTGCTTTGAATATGTATGCGGCTTATTGTAAAGAATGGAAACTTGAAATAAATAATGACAAGACTAAGGTAATGGTATTTACCAAAGAAAGAAATATTAACTATACTTTTACTATAAACGGGGTGCAGTTAGAAGTTGTATCTGAATACAAATACCTCGGTATATTATTTAGCCGAAGTGGTTCGTTCTCAGCAGCGAAGGTATATACAATGTATTGCAAATCAGGCTACTAGAGCAATGTTTAGTCTTTTAAAAAAAGCCAGAGACCTTCTTTTGCCTATAGATTTACAAATTGAATTGTTTCAGAAAACAATCAAACCGATATTATTGTATGGCTGTGAGGTTTGGGGTTTCGGCGATCTAAGTGTAATAGAACGTGTGCAGTTGAATTTTTGAAGTACATTCTGAATATGAAAAGAAGTACTCCTAATTGCATTGTTTACGGGGAAACAGGTGTTATTCCTCTCAGGGTTGATATTAAAAGTAGAATGGTTGGGTATTGGGCAAAGCTTGTGAGTCCAGCATCAAGTAATTTATCTACTAAACTTTATTTTATTGGCAAATCGTACTTTGATGTTAATATGCATAATAAATCTTTTATATGGTTTTCAGAGATAAGAAATATATTAATAGCCTGTGGAAATGTAGGTTTCTGGAATAACTTAAATTTTCCAAGTAAGAAATGGTTAATAAAAGCAACAAAACATAAATTAACTGATCTTTTTATCGGTGATTGGAAAAAGGAATGTGAAAGCAACACGTCTTGTAATATATATAGAATTTTTAAAACAAGTTTTGGATTTGAAAACTATTTAAAAATTGTACCATCAAAATTTCGAAAATTCTTAATCAAAATTAGAACACGTAATCATAAATTACCAGTTGAAACTGGTCGTTGGAGAAGAGCTAGTAGAGAACTTAGAAAATGTCACCTTTGCGATTCAGATATAGGTGACGAGTATCATTATATTATGTCATGCAAAATGCTTAAAGATGTGCGTAGAAAATATTTAGATTCTTATTACTTAAATCACTCAAATACATTTAAGTTTAGTAAACTAATGAATTGTAAGAGTATACAAAAACTGAAAAAATTATGTCTTTTCATACAACAAATTTTCTACACTTTATAAACACCCTCCCATACATGTATTTATATATGTATTTCATTGTTTTGAATGACATTGGTATATCGCTCTGCGTTTATATTTAACCATGTTTTGCATCTAACTATGAAATGTTATTATGCCTCGTTAAGGGGATGCCAATTGTCAAAAACTAATACTTGTATAATTTTTACCTGTATAAAGAAAAATGACAATTTTTCTAAGGAGACTGGGCATTCTTGACACATTCTTGTATGAGTCATTCAAACATCGAATACATATTCTTTTATGCCCCAAACCTCAGCTCTAGAGGGCTCAGCAGCACGCTTATCAGCATTGTTCAAGTCACTTCCTGGTTTGATTCCATTGTCATCCGTCTGGCATGCCGGATAAATTTTACTAAAAGCTTTCACCGTAAACATGATCTCCAATGTCTTGACTACAATCTGTGAAAGTATTTTGAACAAAAAGTCAATATGTTGGGAGAAATCATACTATTTACTGTATCTTCTGTATAAGGTTTTCAGCATATATGATAAATATCATGTTTTCCCTGAGAAGAAATCATCTCCGAGTGGACAAACTTTCACAGATTGTAGTCTGGCTTTTGAAGATCATGTTAATGGTGGTAGCTTTTAGTAACACTTATCCAGCATGCCAGACAGATGACAACGGAATCAAACCAGGAAGTAACTTGACCAATGCTGATAAGCGTGCTGCTGAGCCCTCTAGAGCTGAGTTTTTGGGCATAAAATAATCTGTATTCGATGTTTGAATGACTCATACAAGAATGTTTCAAGAATATCCAGTCTCCTTGGAAAAATTGTCATTTTTCTTTATACAGGTAAAATTATACAAGTATTAGATTTTAACAATTGGCATCCCCTTAAGCAGTACCTATCTATCTATCTATCTATCTATCTATCTATCTAACCTAAGAATGAAAGCAAAATAATATTTTTCTATTTAAAAATGTTGCTAACTTAACTTTTGTGCTCAAAATTGCCGGTGGAATCCTATGTTAAGAACATTTCCATGCCGGCCATATTGGATACCAGCTTGATATCATTAGGATTCAAATAAGTCTCAGGTGTTCACTTTTGTCCGAAATAAATGAATAAAATATTCGCGTAGTATTACTTCAGACTTATTTCACAGCACTGACTTAATTTGGAGATGATGTTGTTTCCAAACAACTGCGTTGCTGTCTGTTAGCTTCCTAGTAGCGCAATGTATTTTTAAGTTTGGCAACTATCTTGGAAGCCGTCTTCATAGTTGAACCTAATAAAGTCGTTTAAGGCTTAAATTTATAATATTTCAATATAATAATAATAATAATAATAATAATAATAATAATAATAATAATAATAATTCTATATTTGTCAATGTTAACACGACCATAAGAATTGGAAACGCCCTAATAGTGCGGTTTGTTAATAAAATATGTTTTTATTTGCAAACTTTACCGTTTCTGGCTGCCATCTTTACAACTTCTATTACAAATAAAACAATTCCAATGATACAGACAAGTAAGTGCAAAGTATATTTGTGATAAAACCCATTCCGATTACCATTTCGACTGAACATAGATCTTTTAAGCAACCATTTATTAATTGTGTGCTACAACTTTGCAAGAAAGTACTGTTTTGGCAGCCATTCTGGCAGCAAACCTTGAAGCTGATAAAAAAAAAAAAAAAAAAAAAACATGTTATTTCGTTGTGCTTCAAAGTATGTTAAAATAGTGGCTGTTGCGTGTTAAAGGACCTCCCATACACATTTTAAAGAAAATGTACTTAATACCTAGTATTACCAGCCTCAGATGCAGATCTAGTTAAAGCTTAGACATAATTGAAGACTTTGGTATATGCTTTTTCTGTTTCATTCAAATGCGGAAAAGTGCTCAGGAAAAGTGGACTTCAATGTCGCATCTTGTAAGCAGGTGTAATATTTTACAACAATTCTGACGTAGTTTATTTTTCTTCAGGTTGACTTAGACAAGACTGCTGAAGTCTGGAACTGTCATCGAATACGCGGAATGCCCCGGGCTGAGCGACCAAGCGGACGACCGGTCATACTTTACACGATACCCGGTTTGTTTGGCGTCACCGAGTGCATTAAAGAAATCAACATTGATCACCTTGACATCTGTGATGAAGAATGCGTAAAAAAAACACACATCCCTTGCGATGAGGAAATGTACAGACTGTTCCAGATTAGTCTGGAGGAGTTGGGCCTCACTTTATCATCTGATCCGTTGGAAATGTGTGATCTTTATATCCACCTCAGGCAAAGAATCAGAGACCAGATTTAAGAATATGATGGAATAGGCCCAAGTGAGTATAAATATCACAGTAATAGCAGGTTTGCGGGTGAAGTCCGATAAAAGACTGTCAAAGAACTTGGGATATGGACCGCTTACTCATGATGGACCCAGCTGCATAAATTATGTTGACTGTCAGAAGACATGTGCACGAATCACACAAATCAAAATTTGTTACTGATGGTAACGATGCTATTCACCTGAATAAAGTTGGTTTATATAATAAAATGACACGTTTAAAGTTATTACAAACCCAGACTTCGGCATGACACTGGCACGCACCACATACAAAAGAATTTGATACAGACGTTGACTTCACGCTGTTGTTAATTACAGAAAAATGGAGCAAAAGCTTTCATTTTACATTTTAAAACTATTTATAACTCAAAAGACAGTTAATGGAAGGGTAAGTACAAAGGACATAAATCAGTAAATTTTGTTGACATCAGTCTTTGTTTTAGATTGTAGTTTCCTCTATAGAATTTAGCATTAAAAACTCAATGTAAATAATACAAGTATTAGCTTTTACAAAAAGCTTCGACCAACGCTTAGCACACATTTATTTGTAATAATAATAATAATAATAATAATAATAATAATAAAAATAATAATAATATCATATTAATGTCTTTATTTCAAGAGGAATTACATATTTAGTCAATATAACTAATCTAACATATGGTCCTCCATAAAATGCAACATATATACATTTAAACATATACAAATATACATAAAATGACACATAAAATATTCATGGTTATCCAGGAATCCTAGGATCTAAAAGCAATACATTTAGAAAATTCTATAAATCAAATTATGACATTGCTTTGAATAAGACGTTATTGATGTACAACATTTTTTCAACTCTGAGCGTTGGCTACTAAGACATATTCTATTTTAAAATTCAATTAAAACACACATAATCTTGTGGCAAAACTTGATATGACATGATAAAACGAAAATTGTGTTTTTATGTTGTAAAAGATGTAAAATAAGTAATTTAGATATCACAGTGGTTTAAAAGAATTGCATAAAAATGTATGGCACATTTGAACTTCACAGACCTAGTCGGTGGGTTTAAGTAGAAATAATGTCACTTTTACATTGGTTTACTGCATTTCGCAAATTAGCAATCATCGACTCTCCTGCTGCTCTCCTCCCGCCTCACTCCTGCTTTAAGAGCGAAGCGAGCACATCTGTATAATCTAGAGTATGAAAGGAACGAAAATGTATTTTTTTTCCTTTCTAAAAGTAAGGCTTGCCTAGTGCAACCAAAATTTACTTTGATTTTTCAATCTGTCAAATTCACTTGTTTTTGCATTCTGCTTTTGTCTTCGATGGTTTTAGTCTGAAAAAAAGATTTTAATAATAATAATAATAATAATAATAATAATAATAATAATAATCTTTATTTAAAGTTGCATATAATATAAACAATGAACATAAGCTATGTAGAGCTTTTGTGCGACTAACTTATAAACGAAATAAAGAAATATATACATTATATTCATTTGAGCTGTGGGTAAAGTGACTTGGCCAAGGTCACAATAAACCGGCGACGGTAGGATTCCAACCCGTGTTGCTTACCCCGAAGTCAGACACGCTACCATCTGCGCATGTCCGCCCCAAGTACCCCTTAATTACCCGTGTAATCGTACCCTAGAGACTAAATGTAAATGCACCCTACTGATACCTATGTAAATGTTCCCCTGCTGATGCCCATGTGAATGCACCATACTGATACCCGTGTAAACGAACCCCTACTAATGCCCGTGTAAACACACCCCTACTGATGAACGTGAAAATGCACCGCAACAGATGAACGTGTAAATTCACCCTTATGATACCCATGTAAATGCACCCCTACTGATGGCAGTGTAACCTCACCCTGCTGATACCCGTTTTTAACGCACCCTGCTGATCCCTGTATGACCCCACCCTGCTGATGCCAGTGTGACCACTACCTGCTGATACCCGTATGACTGCACCCTGTTGACAACCCGGGTCCCGTGCGAACGCATCCTACTGATGCCCTTGTGACCGCACCATGCAGATGGCAGTGTGTGACCGCAGTGTGTGACCGCACCCTGGTGATGCCGGTGTGACCGCAACCCTATCGATACCAGTGTGACAGCACAATGCTGATATCCGTGCGTCTGCGCCCTGCTGATACCCGTATGACAGCACCCTACTGATGCACGTGTGACCTCACGCTGCTGATACAGTGAATGCACCCTGCTGATTCCTGTATGACCGCCCCCTGCTGATGCCAGTGTGACCGCACCCTGCTGATACTCGTTTGACTGCACCATGGTGAAACCCGAGTGAACGCACCCTACTGATGCCCGTGTGACCGCATCTTGCAGATGGCGGTGTGTGACTGCACCCTGCTGATGGCCGTGTGACCACAAACTGCTCATGCCGGTGTGTCCGCACCCTGCAGGTGCCGGTGTGACCACAACTTGGTGATGGCGGTGTGATCGCATACTGCTGATGCCGGTGTAACTGCACCCTGCAGATACCCGTATGCCTGCACCTTGCTGTAGCCAGTGTGACCACAACCTGCTGATGCCTGTGTTACTGCCCCCTTACGATACCCGTGTGACTGCACACTGCTGATGACTGTATGACGGCACCTTGCTGATGCGAGTGTGGCTGCACCTTGCTGATGCCTGTGTGACCCCACCCTGCTGAGGCCAGTGTGACCGCATCCCGCTGATGCCGGTATGACTGCAAACTGCTGATGCCGATGTGACTATACCCTGCTGGTGCCAGTGACCTCACCTTACTGATACCCGTGTAACTGCACCCTGTTGATGCATTTGTGATTGCAAACTGCTGATGCCGGTGTGACTGCACGCTGATGATACCGGTATGACTGCACCCTGCAGGTGCTGGTGTGACCACACCCTGACGATGCCGGTGTGACAGCACCCTGATGATGCCGATGTGACTGAACCCTGCTGATACTGATGTGACCGAACCTGCTGATGTCCGTGTGACCCACATCTTACAGACGCCGATTTGACCACACATTGCTGATGTCATTATGACTGCATCTGCTGATGCCAGTTTGACAGCACCCTGCTGATGCTGGTGTGACTGCACCCTTTGGATGCCGGGATGACTACACCCTGCTAATGCCAGCGTGACTGCACCTGTTGATGTCCATATGACAGCACACGATTGATGCCGGTGTGACCTCAACCTGCTGATACCCGTGTGACTGCACCCTGCTGATACCAAGGTGAACGCACCTGCTGATACCTTTGTGACTGCACCCTACTTATGCACGTATGACTGCACTCTGCAGATGCCCGTGTGACTGCACCCTGCTGATACCAGGGTGACTCCACCCTGCTAATGCTGGTGTGACTGCACCCTTTGGATGCCGGGATGACTACACTCTGCTAATGTCAGCGTGACTGCACCTGTTTATGTCCATATGACAGCACACGATTCATGCCGGTGTGACCTCAACCTGCTGATACCCGTATGACTGTACCCTGCTAATACAAAGGTGAACGCACCTGCTGCTGACTGCACCCTACTGATACACGTATGACTGCACTCTGCAGATGCCCGTGTGACTGCACCCTGCTGATACCAGTGTGACTCCACCCTGCTAATGCTGGTGTGACCACAACCTGCTTTGGCCAGTGTGACTGCACCCTCCTGATGCCGGTGTGACAACAACCTGCTAATTCCAGTGTGACCGCACCCTGCAGATGCCCGTGTGACTGCACCCTGATGATGCCGATGTGACTGCACCCTGCTAATGTTGGTGTGACCACACCCTGTTTTTGCCGTTGTGACTACACCCTCCTGATGCAGTTGTGACGGCACCCTGCTGATGCTGGCATGGCTGCATCCTTCGGATGCCGGTCATCTTCTATAGTTTATCTATAAGTCTATGAACAGATGAACAAGTATTAGATTATAACAAAGTCCATAAACCCTTAAGTTTAGATGGCTGCTATAGCAACGTTAAGGGTATATTCAAAAACATTTCTAAAAATTTTGTTCTCAGAAAAAACTCTATCAATTGAAGTCAATTTCACGTGGAATTTCCCAGGGATTGAGGTGGGGTTGCAAAAAGTTATCGCAAATACGGTAGGATTTTGCTTGATTCCTGTGTAAAAGGTAGAGGCGTTCCGTAATAGTTCCCAGCAATCCAACTCCAGTTCTTCACTGGGGAAACCTGCATTCGTGCCACCTTGTAGGTGTGTTCAGAGTTTTCCCTATTGGTAACTTATGGTTTCATTGGTACTCTTCGGCTACCCAAAAATCTGGAACTTCTCGGTATTGTTCGTCAGATTTACTGCGGGACTGTAAATTTTTGGTAGCCGAAGGGTACCAATCCTACCATTGGTACTTCTTGGTAGAATTCTGAACACACCTTTGGTTGAAATTTTTAATATGCATCATCGACCAATCGAAGCGGCTGTTTTAAAACACGTTCAGTAATTCCACCTGATGCTATTGGATGCTACTGATACGGGTGGCGTGCCGAGATGCTTAGCCTCTCGCACACAAACTTTCCCTTATTGAATGTAAATCACTTTCGCATCACAATAAGCACTGGGTGTTTGCTTGGTTTCGATATGAAAAAGGTTTTGTTTGACTTTAATGGTAACGGATTTTGTTTGATATAATTTCTTCATTCAAATGACGTCACAAATTATAGTCTGAACAAATCATTGACCAAATTCCTGGAAAACAGCCAGAAAAATTCCGGGACCAACTCGAAAAAATCATTTTGTATCGGGACCTATAGTAAAGTCAGAAAAAAACTTTGACAAAAGTCGAAATAAATCATTTTATATCGGGACCAAGCAAACACCAAGTGATAAGGCACATCATTTATTACCCTAAACGGAATATTTCCATCGGTATTACGTAGACCTCTCCAACCCATGAAGTTCCATGGCCCGAGACACATGACCACGAGGGTGTTAAGGTACATGGCCACGGGGTGTGGCATGGCATATTTCAATCATGCTGACATCACTTACATTACACTGTTCATTCAACTGAATTAATGCATCACAGATGCGATAGAGGAGCGTTTGGTACATGGCCCGAGAACAATGACCACGCGTGAGGGTGTCAAGGCACATGGCCACAGGGTGTGGCATGGCACATTTCAGTCCTGGTGACATCTCTTTCATGACAATGATGTTCATTCAGTATGCTTGTTGTCCATAAAATCATATGTTTTGGCTATCCTCTATAATCACCTCATCGATTCGATGATAACAGATACCCACAATATATGATTTTATGGATTAATATCAAAAATAGATAATTCCATAACGACCCCTGATTTTCCCCATTTTTACTATATGTAAGGTGCAAATCTGGGGTAGCATTTATACGGAGGTGTTTCCATGATGTAGGTTATAACTTGAATGTGATGCGACAGTCTGCATGCTTAGTTTTTAACCCAACCATGGTTGATAACTACGCTGCCTTCTTTAATTGCACGCCGGTGGGTCGGGCGCCAGACTAAGATGGCCCCGACTTAAAGCTATTCATTTTAGTTGGTTGGGGCCGGAGCTTCTTGTCTGTTGCTTGGCCCACCGGGGCCCAACTGGTGTTTTTCTTTTGCTCCGGAGTTAATAGGTTATTCGGCGCCCAGGGATCTCCATCGTCGGGCAGCTTACTTAATCTGTGAGTCCTGGTTTTTGATTCATCATGATGTTTATCATGATTTATTAGTTTGTTCTTGATGATTCATTGACTAGTTAGAGATTCACCACGAGGACCAAAGAACTAACTAAATGTTATGAACCACTGCAGAAGCTGAGGGTGAGGTAGGTACCTGTAAAACCGGTTTAAGCCCGCCAGTAACTTTGTGTTACTGATCGTTCCAAGTCGATACTTCTGTGGTGGTTCTTTTTGTTTTATGTCTTGGTGTTTAAAATTTTTTGTGCTGTTGGCGCCTTATGTATGTTTTCATATTTTTAGTTAAGTTAAGGTGGCTGAGTGGCCACCTATTGGGAAAATAGCTGCTCATTCGGCTTACGATATGTTTCATGGTATAAGTACCTGATTGTTAGTTTGGTTTTTTCCCACCTCGGTTTTTGGAGTGGGAATCTTTTTCTGATTGCGCCTTTTCCTGATCTTTGCCTACTTGTACCTTTTTTTCAGTCCAGGTGACATCTCTTTCATGACAATGTTCATTCAGTATGCGATTTTATTACCTTGGTGTATGACATTTAAACCTATTTTTCATGGTCCAGCAAACCTATTTCCGTTCGAATTCACAATTCCGAATTCCGAATTCTGAATTCCGAATTTCGAATTCCAATTCTGAATTCCGAATTCTGAATTCCGAATTCCGAATTCCGAATATCGAAAATCTTTTTGAAAATCTTTTTGAGGTCGTAAACCCAGGAGGTTCCATGCCCAGGGGCTGGGGCTAGAGGCAGAAATTAGAACATAAAGGTGAATTTGGAAGCTATTCTGATAGGCCAACTTGATCAATGCATCAAAAATACGATAGAGGAACATTTGATACATGGCCCGAGATACATGACCACGAGGGTGTCAAATGTACACGGCCACGGGGTGTGGCATGGCATATTTCAGTCCTGGTGACATCTCTTTCATGATAATTTTCATTCAGTATGCGATTTTATGACCTTGGTGTATGACATTTAAAACTATTTTTCATAGTCCAGCAAACTTATTTCCATTCGAATCCACAATTCCGAATTCTGAATTCTGAATTCCGAATTCTGAATTCCGAATTCTGAATTCCGAATTCCGAATTTCGTATATGTTTTTGAGGTCGGAAACCCATGAGGTTTCATGCCGGGGATGGGGCTAGAGGCAGAAATAGAACATAAAGCAAACTTGATCAATGCATCAAAAATGTGATAAAGGAACATTTGATACATGGCCCGAGACACATGACCACGAGGGTGTTAAGGTACATGGCCACGGGGTGTGGCATGGCATATTTCAGTCCTGCTGACATCTCTTTCATGACACTGTTCATTCAACTGAATCAATGCATCACGGATGCGATAGAGGAACATTTCGTACATTGCCCAAGACGCATGACCACGAGGGTGTCAAGGCACATGGCCACGGGGTGTGGCATGGCCTATTTCAGTCCTGGTGACATCTTTTTCGTGAAAATGTTCATTCATTATGCGATTTTATGACCTTGGTGTATGCCGTTTAAACCTATTTTTCATGGTCCAGCAAAGCTATTTCCGTTCGATTTAACAATTCCGATTTCTGAATTCCGAATTCTGAATTCCGAATTCTGAATTCCGAATTCTGAATTCCGAATTCTGAATTCCGAATTCTGAATTAGAACATTCGGAATTCGGAATTCGGAATTGTGAATTCGAACGGAAATAAGTTTGCTGGACCATGAAAAATAGGTTTAAATGTCATACACCAAAGTCATAAAATTGCATATTGAATGAACATTGTCATGAAAGAGATGTCACCAGGACTGAAATATGCCATGCCACACCCCGTGGCCATGTACCTTGACACCTTCGTGTTCATGTTGCTCGGGCCATGTATCAAATGTTCGTCTATCGCATTTTTGATGCATTGATCAAGTTTGCCTATCAGAATAGCTTGCAAATTTACCTTTATGTTCTAATTTCTGCCTCTAGCCCCAGCCCCTTGGCATGGAACCTCATGGGTTTAAGACCTCAAAAAGATTTTCGAAATTCGAAATTCGGAATTCAGAATTCGGAATTCGGAATTCAGTATTCGGAATTCAGAATTCGGAATTCGGAATTCAGATTTCGGAACTCGGAATACGAAATTCGGAATTCGAACGGAAATAGGCCAAGTTGCTGGACCATGAAAAATAGGTTTAAATGTCATACACCAAGGTCATAAAATCGCATACTGAATGAACATTGTCATGAAATAGATGTCACCAGGACTGAAATATGCCATGCCACAACCCCGTAGCCATGTGACTTGACACCCTCGTGGTCATGCGTCTCGGGTCATGTACCAAATGTTCCTCTATCGCATCTGTGATGCATTGAATCAGTTGAATGAACAGTGTCATGAAAGTGATGTAAGCAGGACTGAAATATACCATGCCACACCCCGTGGCCATGTACCTTAACACCCTCGTGGTCATGTGTCTCGGGCCATGTATCTTTTTTGATGCATTGATCAAGTTTGCCTATCAGAACAGCTTGTAAATTTACCTTTATGTTCTAATTTCTGCCTCTAGCTCCAGCCCCTGGGCATGGAGCCTCATGGGTTTACGACCTCAAAAAGATTTTCAAAAATCGGAAATCGGAATTCGGAATTTAGAATTCAGAATTCGGAATTCAGAATTTGGAATTCAGAATTCGGAATTCGGAATTGTGAATTCTTACGGAAATAACAAAGTGAGCCATCTGGGCCATCGTAGTTTCGACCATGATACGTAATGTTAATGTATTCTGAAAGTAGACCCATTGTCCTTCATAACGGTGTAACTTGCAACGATTTAGTACGTAAGATACAAAACAAACAAACAAACAAACAAAAAACATACTGCTAATTAAACTAGGGGTTTAGACATCGACAGAAAATATGTGTTATTTTAAAACTCCGTTTATGAAAAGTATCTGGTACAATGATTTAGCTGTCGTTCCTCCGATTTATATGCTACTTAAAGTTTGTCAAATATGTTCATATTCAATGTCAGATTTTATGGTTTCATTGGTATTAAACTATCTATGTATTTGTGTCATGTTTTTAATTCAAGTGAGAAAATGAGGTCTTATTATTAAAAAAAGAAGGAAAGTTTGCTAAGTGGACAATATTATGATATTTTAGACATTTTAGTACCACTGAACATGACTTTGATAGAAATTTGAAGTCTACACCCGGTTTTATTAGTGGGTGGGGTAAGTTGGCCCCTTGCAAAATTGAAAAAAAAAATACATAATTAAAATTGTAAATAGTGCTTCACACTTGATGGAAACATATGCTAAATGTACATTTTGGTACATTCTGTCTTTACAGAACTATTTCAGTTGCTGAAAGTATACATTTTGAATAAAAATGTAGCTAAAGTTTAGGATTTTTCCAAAATTATAATATATAGTAAGACCCCTGACAGAAGTACCAAAATTATCAAAGTTTTATTTCTGTCAAAATCATTTTGTTTAAGAGATGGCTGACTTCATTGTTATATATGAAAACGAAGATGAGTCATCGTGTTGGTTGTTTCTTTTTCGCCAAAATGCATGTGTTGTGTGTTTTTGAGAGAATTTCCGAAAAAATAAAAGTGTGACCTTTATAATTTCGCGTACCTTGATGACGAAATAAGCTTGAATCTAGCATGAAGAAAGCAGACATATGGGGCACAGTGATGAAATAAAAAGCGATCGTTTCAGCGGTCGCGGTTGGATTTTTGGCGTGGAATCACTTTTTTATTATTAGCTCACTTGAGCCTTTAGGCTCATAGGTGAGCTTATAGTATATACAAATCCGGTGTTGTCTGTCTGTAGTCTGTCTGTCAACATTTTTAAACATCTTCTCCTCCGAAACCGCTGGGGCGATTGAAGTCAAATTTCATATGGAGTATCCCTGGGGTGAGGGAAAGATTTTTTTTATAAATTATGAAGATTGCTTAGGTGCTTAGATTGCTATACCAACTTAAAGTTTCCATTGACTTATAAGGGGGAAAAGTGGAAATTGGCGATTTCAACCATTTCACATTTCATTGGTATTCGAATTTTGTTTTACAGAAATGTTTTCTGAGAAGAAGAAAAAAAAAAAAAAAAAAAAAATCAGAAATCTTCTCAGAATCCACTGGGCGGATTGAAGTCAAATTTCATGTGGCGGTTCCCTGGGATGGGGAGACGAAAAATTATATAAATAATTAAGATTGTCCAAGTAGTTTGGTTGCTATGGCAACTTAAAGTTTCCCTTGACTTATAAGAGGAAAAGTGGAAGTTGGCGATTTCTGCCATCTCATTGGAGATATTTGAATTTTGTTTTCACATAAATGGTTATTGTGAAGTCCTCCACGTTTCTGGTGGCTTTTGTCTATATATCTTATTTTGATTGGTTGCTATAGCAACATAAAGGGTAAATTTTCAAACCAGAGGCCTATCGGCCACGTAGCTTACCTGAGTAATGCAGAAACGCTGCGTTTGTAGATTCCCCGTATAAGACAATGGAAACTTCAAGTTGCCAAAGCAACCAAAGTAGTTGGACAAGCACAATAAAAACACAAACTTTGTAGAGGTTAATGTCATAAGCATGCATGTAAAGTTTCAGCTTCATCCTCCTTACAGCCTTTAAGAAGATTTTTAAATATTTTTTCATAAGTTCACCCTTACGTTGCTATAGCAACCAAAATAATTATGCAATTATGACAAAAATTGCCAAAATTGTGGAGGACTAGTCAACAAACATTTACGTAAAAACAAAACTCAAATATTTCAAGCGAAATGGCAGACATTGCAATTTTCCGCTTTTCGTCTTAAAAGTCAATGGAAACTTTAAGTTGCCATAGCAACCAAAGTAGTGGGAGTAGGACAATAAAAAACACAAACTTTGTAGAGGCTAATATCATAAGCATGTATGCAAAGTTTCAGCTTCATCCGCCTTACAGCTTCTGAGAAGAAAATTTTTGAATATTTTTTCAAAATTTACCCTTTACGTTGCTATAGCAACCAAACGAATAAAGCGATTTTGACAAAAGTTGCCTAAAACGAGGAGGACTACTCAATAAATATTTATGTAAAAACAAAATTTCAATATCCTCAATGAAACGGCAGAAATTGCAAATTTCCACTTTTTGCCTTATAAGTCAATGGAAACTTAAAGTTACCATAGCAACCAAAGTAGTTGGACAAAGACAAGAAAAAACACAAATTTTGTACAGGCTAATGTCATAAGCATGTATCCTAAATTTCAGCTTCATCCCCTATACGGCTTCTGAGAAGAAGATTTTTGATTTTTTTTTCGAAAATTTACCATTTATGTTGCTATAGCAACCAAACGAATAAAGTGATTTTTACAAAAGTTGCCTTAAACATGAATAACTACTCAATAAACATATATGTAAAGACAAAATTCAAATATCCCCAGCCTGACAACGGAAATGCCAATTTCCACTTTTCTCCATACAAGTCAATGGAAACTTCAAGTTGCCATAGCAACCAGAGTTCTTATCCGATCGAAATAAAAAACACAAATATTTGTTCCCCCACCTGTAGATGCTATATGTGAAATATGAAAAGATTCGGCCTGGCAGCTTCAGAGAAGAAGTCGTTTGAAAATGTTGACGACGATGGACGACGACGGACGACGACGGACGGACGCCGGATGCCTCACTATACTATAAGCTCACCTTTGAGCCTACGGCTCAGGTGAGCTAAAATATTCAAAAATCTTCTCAGAAACCACTGGGCCAATTGATGCCATACTTCATATGGAGCATCTATGGGAAGGGGATATAAAAGTTATATAAATTATTTAGGTCACGTGACCAAGATGGCCGCCATGCTCAGAAATGCTGAAAATGCCCCAGAATCTTCTTCTCCAGAACCAGTGGGCAGATTTCCATGAAACTTGATATTTAGCATCGGGGATATGGGCCCATCATAGTTTATATAAATCATGGTCTTGACATGACCTTAACCTATTTTTACAGAAATGTAAAATTTTGTAACTTAGGCTTTTACATGGTAATACAGTGAAAATAAGGACATTTAAAAAAAAAAAAAACATTGCAGCTTGGGATATAAAACATGATAGCTGCGTGTACAACAAGATGAGTTTATGATGTCATAAGCTTTTTAGGTAAAGGAAATGAAAAAAAAAATATCTTGGTATCCAAAAAGCCTGCATTCCGTTTTACAAATACGCCATGGATCTAGGTTAAAACAGAGGCAACCGAGCAGTCATTTCATTCACTATTAAGTGTGCATCTGTTTTCACTGTCAGTCCTCAAGTTTGCCGAAACCCCAGTATTTGTGTCTAGAGAATATGGTTAGGATGGTACATAGTGGTCCTTTCGTCTCCGCCATTCTCAGATGCTTTATGGTCATAGCACGGTTCAGGCATTTGCAGACTAGCATCCTATTGGCTTTTTGCTGAAATAGACAGGGGTTCTTCCAGGAAAATTGAGGACCAGCCCCAGACAGTTTCCTGGAAGCCATTATCTTAGCTTATTAAATATGATATTGGTCACATGACCAAGTTTTCAGGTGAGCGATACAGGACCACTGATCCTCTGGTAATATGGTTGATTTAAGCATTTTCCAATGGCAAAAGTCTGGCCATAGGGGCATAACTTTGCAACATGACATCATAACACGAAATTGTTTTCGTTTAGACACATGGTAGTACTTCAGCAAAATTTATACTTATTTACACTTTAGTTCACAAATAAAGGCAGGAATTGACAAGTTTCAGGATTTAATTAATGCCCCTCGTAAACATGATTGAAATATTCAAAAACATACCAACATATTTACAAAACATGGAATTAACTTCTCGTTAATAATAACTCTAAAATAAGCATGTTTAGACAACATAACATAACATTACATAACATAACATAACGTAACGTAACGTTATGCAGCTTTCACACTTACCACGATTCGACCACGATTGGTATCGTGGTGTTAATCGTGGACCAATCGGGACTATCGTATCCAATCTTATCAGATCGTATCATATCTTGATGTCAGTCGTGATAATCGGGATAATCGTGGAGAATTTTTTGGCTGCCAAAAATTTTTCCACGATTACCACGATTGGCGGGACCATCGTGGCCATCGCATCAGATCGTATGTCATCGTAACAAATCGCAGTAAATCGTATCTCATCTTGTTCCTGAATCGCGGTGATCGGGGTCGACCAAAACACTGCGATCTGTTGAGATGAGTTGCGATCTCCTACGAATTGTTACGGTCTGTCACGATTCGAGAAAAATTGTCTGGCCCGATTAACTACGATTAACTACGAGACGATGCGAATTACTCGCGATAGGATGCGATCTGATACGAGTAAATGCGATGAGACACGATACCCAACGCTTTTGCCACGGATGCTTACGATCTGTTACGAATTATAAATACAATAAACACATCGGGCACGATAAATGAATTATATTCTTTGATCAACAATAGAAAACTGAATTTTAATACGGTCCTTTTCAGTATTAATTAGAAATCTGAAGGATGGCAACAGTGGCAGGGGTAGAAAGGGGAATGATAAGGCTTTATCATAAGCATGCATTAATAATGCAAATGTCGCATTCTCTTCATTCTCAACTCCTTCCATCATCAATGTTATTTCGTCTTCAGTGCTTAAAAACGTAATGAGTTATATGTTTGTTTTCGAAGTACGAGGTACAGTCGGAAAGTTCCCGGACTGGTTCAGTTCAAATGATATTTGACGTCAAATCACAATGATTTTTTCCAAATAACAAATCCCATCCATTTCCTTTATTTTTCGGATAAATTAAGAAAAGAATATGCAAGAATTGTTTTAAAATATTGACTAAGATACGGCATATACGAGGGTACGGAGCACTTTGAAAAACCGCTAAATCGGATTTTTTTATGTTTGGAATCGCTGTCAATTCCTTTATAAAACGGCCCCACAACGACGTGAATTTTTGCATGATGTCATATCAACAGTATTTTGATTCAGCAACAAAGAATTAGAGTGATAAAATAACAATTACTATTTTAACAGTGTTTTGAACAGACATGGGTGAATTTTCGATCGTTAAAAAAGCCGACGTCGTGGGAACGTACGGAGCAGCGCGCGGTAATCAAGTATGGTGAAAGAGCAGATAAGACCCTACAAACACCTGGAAATTCATAAAACTCTAGGATAGTGCATAGAAAATGGTGAGGAGTCTTGTGTTCCAGTGGGATAGGCTTATGACGCGCGGATATTAACGACGATCGCAAACGCGGGAGGCATAGGTAAGAAATGGTCGGGTTTTGACATAAAAAGTCGGATTTTTCACGAAGATAACTCCATCCGCTCATCGATCGTCAGATACATTGACGACTATTGATTTCATAGGATACAAGAGATCATGGCATGCGCCATATAGCCGCGATTTAGCCACTGTGGACCTTTCCTCGTCTGAAATCTGAGTTTTACGACACGCTCAGTTATGAACGTTGTTAACATCAAAATAACGTTGTTAACGTCAAACTGCTCCGTAAGTTGTTAGTGTCCATACTTTGAGCCCTGGATTTTCAGTGGTGTGATGAAAAAGCCCCTAAATGTATATATTTTTGTGTAGAATAATGTTTTTCCCACTAGTGAGCAAAGTTTTGACTTTCTTCTTTGAAAACAAATAACACAACACAAACAGTCCGGGAACTTTCCGACTGTACCTCGTATATATACCAATCGTGGTCTCATCGTGACACAATCGTGACCACAATCAGCAAAAAGTCAAACGAACAGTCGTAATCTATCGCAACACATCGTATCAGTTCTTGGGACTCGTACCGGAACGCATCTACGCGTATCAGTTCGTATCAAATCGCGGTCAAGTATCGTGGTAATCGTATCAGATCGCATTGGAATCGGGCGCTTAATCGTAATAATCTTATCGGAACGTAACTAATCGTATCTATCCGGGACCAATATCGTGTCTCCAAATTTTGACCGATCACCACCCTATCGTATCAGATCGGAACAGATTGTATCAAAACGCAACAACTCGCAAGAGAACGTATCAGAACGTCGAATTTTGGCAAAATGTCCCGATTAGTTGCGATTTGTCAATCGTGGTGATCGTAACAGATCGTGCTCTAGTGTGAAAGCCGCATAACGTAACGTAACGTAACGGAACATAACATAACATAACATAACATAACATAACATAACATAACATAACATAACATAACATAACATAACATCTTCAGTTGTAGAAGATGAAACACACTTTTTATTTACAAGTGAATAATAACTTAGCACGACTGGGCTCCAGTGAGAAATTAAGAATTTTAATGCAGCATAAAGACATGCAATTTGCACTTAGTAATGCTGTACATAAGCAAAAATGTTTCAAAGAAGCCGAATGTTCGTTTAATGATCCACGAAAGTTATTCAGAGTCAACCGATGCGGATGACGACCGAGTGCGACCAGCCGATGGGCGTGTTACGGAGGGGGCACCCGTCGGACGACTTCATGCTATAGCACACATGGTATGTTGTTCTCTGGCGGGTGTCTGCTCCGGTTCATGTTTGTTGGTCTGTTAGTGCTCAGATCACTGTCCTCTTCCGCATTTGTTGGCTCTGGACGACAGGTGTACGGCATAAATGTTTTAAAGTTATAAAATGCAATAGTTGAACATGTTTTATGATAAATGTGTACATAGTGTCTTATAAGTCATTCATGGCTGGACATCAATACGAATTATGACATATCATTTTAAGCATGAAATTTTATAATAAAATTTTTTTAATAAAAAAGACAAACATGAATTAGTCGGGGCACAGTGGATTTTACCCTTCAAGAAAAACAAAACTGAACAGTTTGCACCCGCTGGATTCCAAGGCATCGGGCGAAATTGTGACTGGTAAAACTCGCTGACGGGGCGTAAAACGCCAAGCGACGTCACTGCAACGTCGACACCTGTCCCGCACAGGGTCGGGTAGGTCCACGAAGAAGGCTGTAGAAGACGCATTCTTTTTCAGAACATCATAAAATTTCATATTATTTGCTCAGTGAGTATTTCTGCATATGCTGGTGGTTTTATTTTGATTGATTCTTGTTTTCTCTTCAAGATATTAGAAGTGTCCACGAACTTTTCTGACAACCCTCCTATTTCCCGAAATAAGTTTAAACCTAACGCAATACATTCAGCGAGAAGTCGGACTTTGAAACAAAGCAGAGATCTTTAGCCGTCTACGTTACATAGCATTGTTCAAAGTTGTTCATGTTATTTCACTAGGGGGTACGTATCACACCATACAGGCCCGGTAAAGCAAAATCCGCGTGTTAACATCAGGTTCGGGATACTCGATCGAATACTAGTACTCGATCGAATACCAAAAAGTAAACAGAACGCTAATTTATATGCTTTATTCGTTTAAGAATGTGATAACATTCAAAATGTAGACCCTGCATGGAAAATCTTGACTATGCTTATACTCTTTAATAAAAACCGTGAAATTCCCATGATACGTTTTTTGCTGAAATCATGTTATTTTTAGTGCAAAATCGGTAATTTCTGGAAAATTCAAATTGTAGACCCTGTGTGATGAAGTGCTTTTTTGCGACATGGAAATTATTGACTATGTTTATACTAGTTAATTAAGATAAAACAGTGAAGTTCCCATGAATCCGCCGATTTTTCCCTAAAAATAATATGATTTTAGCAAAAAAAAAAAAAAAAAAACGCATTATGGGAACTTCACGGGTTTTTATCTTAATCAACGAGTGTAACCATAGACAAGTATTTCCATATCGCAAAAATATGCACTTCATTTCACAGGGTCTACAATTTGAATTGTCCAGAAATTACCAAATTTTATCTAAAATATCATTTTAGAAAAAACGAATCATGGGAACTTCACGGTTTTAAGCTTAATTAACGAGTATAAGCATAGTCAAGAATGTCCACGTCACAAAAATATTCAATTGATCACGAAGGGTCTAAAACTTGAATTTTCCAGAAATTACTGATTTGGCGCTTAAATATATGATTTTAGCAAAAAACACATCAAAGAAATTTCGTGGTTTTTAGCTTAATTAACGAGTAAAAGCATAGTCAAGAATTTCCATGTCGCAAAAATATGCACTTCATCGTGCAGGGTCTACAATTTGAATTTTTATACATTCTGAAACGCATAAAAGCATGTAAATTTTAGGGCATTGTGAACTTATTATTTCTTCCATTATTTGGCACCGTATTATTTAATAACCAATGCATACATTCTCAAATTTTCACCCTGGTCTACCCTGCACTTTTTGATCACGTGGTCCAAACAAATAATTGGTTCCCTATAGAGTACCTTATTTTTTTAAAATCTATGCTTGTTTTCACACAAAAATGCAAAACTGACTATTTTGAGTAAAGAAGGAATATTGTCCATACGGTTTTTGCTTATATATATTCAAAAAGCTTACATTTGCATGTTTTGCCATCTCGATCAAATAGGGCCAGATTCTGCCCGACTTTGATTAACGCGTACTCGGGTTACACACTGTGGTTTGAGAACCCATAAACTTACAGTGTCTGTTCTTACTTTCCGGCTAACTACAATCAATTTTGCTTCTAAAATACATGGGAACTAGAGAAAAGAACAAATATGTAGGCAGTTATATTAAAATGTCACTTTTACCCCCATTTTTGGATAAAAAGAAGCATTATTTTAGAGGTTTTGCATGAAGAATCTTACAAAAAAACAACAAAATCAGCACGGTCCTTGTTTTAAATCTTTGATTGCTTTAAGTTCTTTTCAGCAAAACACAAACAATGCCCAATATGTGCCTCACTTCTGGTAAAAATAGCCAAGAAGATGCATAAATCTTCAATTAGTGGTGACGAAAGAAAGTCGAATTTCCACAAGAAAGCCAAAGCTCATCGGTCGACAAACAGAAAAGGAGGAAAAATGTCTTCGCGTCAACCGTGTAACGATATTTTTGTTGTTCGCATTAAATTGCAGCAAGAAACTAGTCATAACAGACCATTATGAGATATTACTTTGCCCCACCCCTCAAAATACACATAAAAGTGGCTTCTAAAGGCCATTTTAAATTCAGTTAAGCAAAAACTTGTCTTCTAAGCCAAAATTCTATCTGACTTTAACAGAAAATTTCAATATTTGTGTTTCTGAGATGAAAAACATGCAAAAAGTGCTGAAAAATTCTGGTATATTGTTGACAAAGTCAGGTTTTCTGCTTCTGTGTAGGGCACTGTGAACTAATTATTTCTTCCATAGGGCCCGATGCTAACTCCATGGTCTTTGGAAGATTGCTGTGCATCACACAGTGTATGATAGGCATTCATTTATGCCTCAAATTCAAGCTAAATTATAGAAACAACTGATTGGAATGTGTAAAAACATAGGTTAACCTTCATATTTTGGAACTGTCCGCCATTAATTAAACATGGCCGCCCCCTGTACGTCATCCATTGGCCACAGTAAAGAACCAAAATCACTACTTCCAGTTTCGGGTCCAAAAATGCACAATTATAGACCCTGTCTGGCAGTGAAAATTTTCTAAATGAAAAAAAAAAAAAATATTTCTGCCCAGAAATAAAGAAATATTGTCATTTGGCACCTTATTATTTAATAACCAATGCACCCATTCTCCAATATTCACCTTGGTCTACCCTGCACTTTTTGATCACGTGGTCCAAACAAATAATTGGTTCCCTGTTCGATTTACTGTTTGGTATTCGATGAGTACTAGTATTTGATCGAATATGTATCCCGAACCTGATCATTGCGGCTTGGTGACTTTAACCATTACATTATGTGACACCTAAAGATCACCGACATTCAAATACAGTATATTATGCAATTTCCGGGCTTCGAAATTAAAGTTTTCTTTCAAATAACGTGTAATATAATACACTCAGTACAAAAAGAAACGCAAAAAGTTTGATTTGAAATATTTTGCAACTGAAAATATCTAGTGGTTCAAGTGGAATGTAAAACCGTTCAGAAGTATCATTTTCACAAGCTGCAATGCAATTTTGCCGTGTGTAGACTTTCTTTTTACTTCATAAAAATACAACCTTTCCACGTGTGGGTAACACATGTAAACTTACAGATAGTCATATATGCATGTAAACTTTATTTGTAGCCAGAACCTTGTCAATAAAGAAAACCAAATTATTACCACGAAAAATTTACCATATGAGTTGCACGAGCTCATTGAAATGTTATGCAATTGAGGTGTGCACGGATAACATCACCCATACGATTGTTGTCATGAGTCTATATCACGAATGTTCAACAACGTCTAAGCTCAACAGTCACGTTCGACAAAAGGTGAAATCAAAAGTCTTTCTAAGTCAATAGGATTACGGATAACCGCCTGCCAAACAGATTTCCATATCCAGGTCATGCATCCAAGAGACTGTGTTATTCTAGCAACAGCAACTGTTCATTACGAAAGCATGCCCATGCAATAGACAGAGATTCTTTAAATTGTAAAAATTGAAAATTTTCTGTAGAAATGTTTTGATATTTTCCTTAATTTTGCTCAAAACATAGGTTGTGGGTACACGTTAGAACCGCCTCGCCGAGGTGGTTCTAACGAGTACCCACAATCTATGTTTTAGAAGAAAAATAAGAAAAATAGGTATACCCCTGCATACCCCAGTTTTGCTATATACAATTGGGGTTTAAGGTGGTATATATAACAGAGAAATGTTATCCTGATGTGTTGAATGCACAACACTCTTATGCATGTTGATTCAATGTAAAAAGAAAGAAGGATATACAGAAGGGACGAGTGCAAAATGCACCAACATCGTCGTCAAACTGTGAGAGTATTTCGTCAACTACTTGTATAGGAATGGAAAAGCATCCGACAACAGCTGATTGGTCACATGATTCCCTTAACATGGCGATTGGAAACATCAGGTATTGATTGTGACATTTCATATCGACGATACCTCTAGAATGAGAGTATTAAAATAATTAATCCAAAATGAGTTTTCGTGGTTTGAAGGATATTGTATCCGTCTACATATTCTAAAAATGCAGACGTGTATGGGAAACTCTGATAAAGCTACACCCGAAAATATAAGTTTCGCGTTTCTTTTTGTACTGAGTATATAAGGGACATATACAGTCGGTCATAAATGAAGCACCACCCCTGGCATTATTATAGAGGTGTATATCTTAAAAAGTTTCTTCAAAACAAGAATTAACTGGTTACGGTATTTCATCCCCGCCTTTCTTTTATCAGTTTGACCAGTCAGAACGGCATTTGACCCAATCCTAAAGGTTTTGTGGTCTCCTCTATACACTTACCCCTATTTTGGGGCCCATGCTCTTAAAAGTTGTATAACTCATCCCTAAGTGTTCGCGCTGAACTCGTTTAATCATAAAAACAAACTAGAGTGATGCTGTAAAAATGTACCTAAACATGTTATTCCTGCTCAAGACAGGTGGTTGCAGGAAAACTTTTTTCGCTTGTACGCTAGCACTACGTTTTCACTATGTAACATGCCATTCTTTAAACTCCCATAACTTTCTTTGTATTAGACGTATCCATCTGTAATTTTCAGACTGGTTATGGTTTTAGAATAAGAACAAAATGGCATTATCATTTTTAGCGTTTTGGCGACCGGAAACTTTCTCAAATTTTCAGTGCTAAGGCCAATTTTGAGGGTAGGTGTACATAATATACCAAAATTATTTCATGTTTGGACTTTGGAAAGTGTTCTCTTGGTTATCCTTCCTTTTTAGCAATAAGACACAATGGTATTTAAAAAGCGGATGCTTGGGTATCACGATAAATTACATGAATCAAACTTAAGTTTTTGAAACGTAGAAGGTAGGTGTATAAACCGGTACTAATAAGTCAAATGTCATCATATCCTTTCATCTTTGTTAGTACGATTCTACTCTAAAACAATAAGGGTTGGCTAGAAATTACACCGGGAGAAAATAACGGATCAGCTGCAAAAGTTATGGTACGATTTGATCAGGTAGTGCTTAACTTATGACCGACTGTATATTTTCTGTCACTTTACACCATTATTACACATGTAAGTTTTCCCACTCGCTGGAGAGTTAGTGATATTCCATTGCCCAGATGCTGCTCTTCAAAACTCCAACGAACTCGTTTTTGAACTGGAGGAAGTCATCATAATTGGTCCACAGTTCAAGCACTCTGCCACAGGTATGCCCGATCGGCCGACGTGCAAATGCCGAAACGGGGATTTTGTTGAACTGGATCTGTATGGTGTGATAGGCACCATTGCTATCCATTGTCAGAATATCTGCACCGGTACAAAACCGCATAAACAATGAGATTGTTTCGCAATCTAGTCCACGAACAAACCGTTTAAGGTATTTTGCTATATCTTGTTCAGTCCCGTCCATTTGCTCAGGGAACTGCAATATCTCCAAAACCTTCTTAGCAGAAGGTATGAGTTTGTCATATAGTGTACTCAGGTCTTGATCGAACACAAAGTTGTTTACTTTAAACAACTCGTTCCAACAATCTTTCACAAACGTTGGCTGCTGTAACAGCTCTTTGTGCGCAATTTCTCCCAAAGTTTTTCGGAAATTTTCAGGGGTTGGTTGAACCCGACAGTCATGTGCAGTTAGGACATCTTCAACGTCTTTCTCGTCGTATTCCCCTTTCATAGTGTTTTCTATTACCTCCCGTTCAAGTTCTGGAACAAAGCGTTTGAATTCATCAATAAGCTGTTCTGTCGAATTGGCGAAGCTGTCTACACCATACAAACAGTAAGACATAAAAGCCTTAGACAGATGAAGAGGGAAATATTTTTGCTCCCTCCAACCAAAAATAAACACTTTAGCAACTGCAGCCCAGTCATCATAATTGAAATCATGTCTAAGTATTGGGACTTTAATGTTCTCTCCTAAAGTGCATGCCTTGTAAAATCCTTCCCAAAATTCTGATAAAACATCCCTCAAAACACCACCGCTGTCTTCTGCGATTTCCTTTTGCCCGTTTGGCAGAAATACTTCGAGTTTCACTGTGTGCTTGTTAAGATCCATTTTCGTTTTGAAATGGTCTTTGAGTTCATCAAATATTTGACCTCGGTGTAATTTAATTGTTAATTCTTCACGCTCAATGTGAATGCCTTCATTTGTTCCGGTGTCATCTGCCAGTTGCAAAATGGTATTCGTGTCGGTAGCTGCGATTCCGACGGATCCAAAATAATTGTGTTGTTGTGACAAAAATTGAATTTCACCCCTACTATCCTCAAAAACAACATTATCGTTATTTGTTAAATACACGACATCTTGATACGCAGCAACATTCTCAGTCACATCTTGAAAAGAAGCTGAAAATGCGTCTGCCACAAGTGATTCTGTCGCAGAGGTGGTAGGATGTATATTACTGATTTCAGTATTTGACAATCCGGTTATACTAGACTCAGATGTAGATGCCGCTACGTTCAAATTTATGTCATCTGCTGAAAGGTTGGTCTCATTATTAGCCAAATCTGTCTTGATATCACTTGCTACAGTAACTACAGTTTCATTCACGCCATCCTCAACGTCAGGTAAGGACTCTGTAGTGGTATTCTTCTTGGCTCGTACAGCCAAGTAAAACTTAATTCTTTGAAGCTTAGTGGTTTCAATGACTTCTATCAAGGAAATGCCATCCGGGAGTATATTCTCCTTTATGTCCATTAGATCGCAATCATAATCTTCTTGTTTCCCAAACGATTCTGGTTTTCCATTTAGGAACACTGACTGAGCATGTTGAATGATTTCCATTTTGTTGCTTGTTTTTGCAATTTTTAATACTCTTACTCCGCCGCCTTTTGGTGCCTTAACTTGCATATATCTTTCTTTTTTAGGGTCGAACAACATCAGTCCAACTTCCACTCTCCTATGTGCTTTAATGGCATTACTTGCATAGCACGACTTTTGTGCAGGAACAGGTTCTTCTTTATTTTCAACTACAGATTTTCTTTCTTCACTTTCACTTTCCCGTTTACGTTTCAATCTCATTCTTAATTTTTCTAGTAGGCTCATTTTTTCTGAGGTTTTAGGATTTTTCCTCCTCGCTAGAAATGATCTCAAAGCGATCCTGTCTCCATATTTGGGGAGAAACTCTTTAAGTTCTTCATCAGCCATAAGAGATACTGTTTCTTCGGTAATCTAAAATGAAAAAGATTACTTTTTATAAAACAATGTTAACTGTACATGCCATACAAAGGTGATGTAGAGAACAGGTGCCAAGCACGTGACAGAGACCTGGTATAGGACAGAGGCCTGGTATAGGACAGAAGCCTGGTATAGGACAGAGATCTGGTATAGGACAGAGGCCTGGTATAGGACAGAGGCCTGGTATAGGACAGAGACATGATATAGGACAGAGACCTGGTATAGGACAGACACCTGGTATAGGACAGAGGCCTGGTATAGGACAGAGACCTGGTATAGGACAGAGACCTGGAATAGAACACTGACCTGGTATAGGATAGAGACCTGGTATAGGGCAGAGACCTGGCATGCTTGGTATAGGACAGAGGCGTGGTATAGGACAGAGGCCTGGTATAGGACAGAGACCTGGTATAGGACACTGACCTGGTATAGGGCACTGACCTGGTATAGGACAGAGACCTGGTATAGGACAGAGGCCTGGTATAGGACAGGACTGGTATAGGACAGAGGCCTTGTATAGGACAGAGGCTCGGTAGAGAAAAGAGACCTGGTATAGCACAGAGACCTGTTATAGAACAGAGACCTGGTATAGGACAGAGGCCTGGTATAAGACAGAGGCCTGATATAGGACAGATGCCTGGTATAGGAAAGACACCTGGTAAAGGACAGAGACCTGGTATAGGACAACGAACTGGTATACGAAAGAGGCCTGGTATAGGAAACCGACATGGTATATGAAACCTGGTATAGGACAGAGGTCTGGTATAGGACATAGACCCGGTATAGGACAGATGCCTGGTATAGGACAGAGGTCTGGTATAAGACAGACACCTGGTATAGGACAGAGGCCTGGTATAGGACATAGGCCTTGTATAGGACAGAGACATGGTATAGGACAGAGACCTGGTATAGGACAGAGGCCTGGTATAGGACAGAGACCTAGTATAGGACAGAGGCCTGGTATAGGACAGAGGCCTGGTATAGGACAGAGGCCTGGTATAGGACAGAGACCTGGTATAGGACAGAGACCTGGTATGGGACAGAGGCCTGGTATGTGACAGAGGCCTGGTATAGGACAGAGACCTGGTATAGTAAAGAGACCTGGTAATGGACAGAGACTGGTAAAGGAAACTGACCTGGTAATGGACAGAGACCTGGTATAAGACAGAGACCTGGTATAGGAAAGAGGCCTGGTATAGAACAGACCTGGTATAGGACAGATGCCTGGTATAGGACAGAGACCTGGTATAGGACAGATACCTGGTATAGGACAGAGACCTGGTATAGGACAAATACCTAGTATCGGACAGAGACCTGGTATAGGACAGAGTCCTGGTATAGGACAGAGACCTGGTATGGGACAGAGGCCTGGTACATGTATATGACAGAGGCCTGGTATAGGACAGATACCTGGTATAGGACAGAGACCTGGTATAGGACAGAGGTCTGGTATAGGACAGAGGCCTGGTATAGGACAGAGGCCTGGTATAGGACAGAGACCTGGTATAGGACACCGACCTGGTATAGGACAGAAGCCTGGTATAGGACAGAGACCTGGTATAGGACACCGACCTGGTATAGGACACTGACCTGGTATAGAACAGAGACCTGGTATAGGACAGAGACCTGGTATAGGACAGAGGCCTGGTATAGGACAGAGGCCTGGTATAGGACAGAAGCCTGGTATAGGACAGAGACCTGGTAAAGGACAAAGACCTGGTATAGGACAGAGACCTGGTATGGGACAGAGACCTGGTATGGGACAGAGGCCTGGTATAGGACAGAGACATGGTATAGGACAGAGGCCTGGTATAGGACAGAGGCCTGGTATAGGACAGAGACCTGGTATAGGACAGAGACCTGGTATAGGACAGAGGCCTGGTATAGGACAGAGGCCTGGTATAGGACAGAGGACTGATATAGGACAGAGGCCTGGTTTAGGACAGAGACCTGGTATAGGACGGAGGCCTGGTATAGGACAGTGACCTGGTATTTGAGACCTAGTATAGGACAGAGGTCTGCTATATGAGACTTGGTATAGGACAGTGACCTGGTATATGAGACCTGGTATAGGACAGAGGTCTGGTATATGAGACCTGGTATAGGACAGAGGTCTGGAATAGGACAGAGACCTGGTATAGTACAGAGACCTAGTAATGGACGAAGACCTGGTATAGGACAGAGACCTGGTATAGAACAGAGTCCTGGTATAGGACAGAGACCTGGTATAGGACAGAGACCTGGTATGGGACAGAGGCCTGGTATGTGACAGAGGCCTGGTATAGGACAGAGACCTGGTATAGTACAGAGACCTGGTAATGGACAGAGACTGGTAAAGGAAACTGACCTGGTAATGGACAGAGACCTGGTATAAGACAGAGACCTGGTATAGGAAAGAGGCCTGGTATAGAACAGACCTGGTATAGGACAGATGCCTGGTATAGGACAGAGACCTGGTATAGGACAGATACCTGGTATAGGACAGAGACCTGGTATAGGACAAATACCTAGTATCGGACAGAGACCTGGTATAGGACAGAGTCCTGGTATAGGACAGAGAACTGGTATGGGACAGAGGCCTGGTACATGTATATGACAGAGGCCTGGTATAGGACAGATACCTGGTATAGGACAGAGACCTGGTATAGGACAGAGGCCTGGTATAGGACAGAGGCCTGGTATAGGACAGAGGCCTGGTATAGGACAGAGACCTGGTATAGGACAGAGACCTTGTAAAGGACAGAGACCTGGTATAGGAAACTGACCTGGTATAGGTTACTGACGTGGTAAAGGACGGAAACCTGGTATAGGACAGAGGCCTGGTATAGGACAGAGGCCTGGTATAGGACAGAGGCCTGGTATAGGACAAAGACCTGATATAGGACAGAGACCTGGTATAGGACAGAGACCTGGTATAGGACAGAGGCCTGGTATAGGACAGAGATCTGGTATGGGACATAGGCCTGGTATAGGACAGAGACCTGGTATAGGACAGATACCTGGTATAGGACAGAGACCTAGTATAGGACAGAGGCCTGGTATAGGACAGAGGCCTGGTATAGGAGAGAGGCCTGGTATAGGACAGAGACCTTGTATAGGACACCGACCTGGTATAGGACAGAGGCCTGCTATAGGACAGAGGCCTGGTACAGGACAGAGACCTGATATAGGACAGAGACCTGGTATAGGATACTGGCCTGGTATAGAACAGAGACCTGGTTTAGGACAGACATCTTGTATAGGATGGAGACCTGGTATAGGACAGAGGCCTGGTATAGAACAGAGGCCTGGTATAGGACAGAGACCTGGTATAGGACACCGACCTGGTATAGGACACCGACCTGGTATAGGACACCGACCTGGTATAGGACAGAGGCCTGGTATATGAGACCTGGTATAGGACAGAGGTCTGGTATATGAGACCTGGTATAGGACAGAGGCCTAGTATAGGACAGAGACCAGGTATAGGACAGAGGCCTGGTATAAATCAGCGGTCTGGTGTAGGACAGAGACCTAGTATAGGACAGAGGCCTGGTATAGGACAGAGACCTGATATAGGACTGAGGCCTGATATAGGACAGAGGCCTGGTATAAGACAGAGGCCTGATATAGGACAGATGCCTGGTATGGGACAGAGGCCTGATATAGGACAGAGGCCTGGTATAGGACAGAGACCTGGTAAAGGACAGAGGCCTGGTATAGGAAAGTGACCTGGTATTTGAGACCTGGTATAGGACAGCGGTCTGGTATATGAGACCTCGTTTAGGACTGTGACCTGGTATATTAGACCTGGTATAGGACAGAGGCCTGGTATAGGGCAGAGACCTGGTATAGGACAGAGACCTGGTAAAGGACAGAGACCTGGTATAGGAAACTGACCTGGTATAGGTTACTGACGTGGTAAAGGACGGAAACCTGGTATAGGACAGAGGCCTGGTATAGGACAGAGGCCTGGTATAGGACAGAGGCCTGGTATAGGACAAAGACCTGGTATAGGACAGAGACCTGGTATAGGATAGAGACCTGGTATAGGACAGAGGCCTGGTATAGGACAGAGGCCTGGTATAGGACAGAGGCCTGATATAGGACAGAGGCCTGGTATGGGACAGAGGCCTGGAATAGGACAGAGGCCTGGTACGGGACAGAGGCCTGGTATAGGACAGAGGCCTGGTATAGGACAAAGACCTGGTATAGGACAGAGACCTGGTATAGGACAGACACCTGGTATAGGACAGAGGCCCGGTAAAGGACAGAGACCTGGTATAGGACAGAGACCTGGTATAGGACACTAACCTGGTATAGGACAGAGACCTGGTATAGGACAGAGGCCTGGTAAAGGACAGAGACCTGGTATAGGACAGAGTCCTGGTATAGGACACTGACCTGGTATAGGACAGAGACCTGGTATAGGACAGAGACCTGGTATGGGACATAGGCCTGGTATAGGACAGAGACCTGGTATTGGACAGAGACCAGGTATGGGACAGAGGCCTGGTATATATAACAGAGGCCTGGTATAGGACAGAGGCCTGGTATAGGACAGAGACATGGTATAGGACAGAGACCTGTTATAGGACAGAGACCTGATACTGGACATAGGCCTGGTATAGGACAGAGACCTGATATAGGACAGAGACCTGGTAAAGGACTGAGGCCTGGTATAGGACAGAGACCTGGTATAGGACAGAGGCCTGGTATAGGACAGAGACCTGGTATGGGACATAGGCCTGGTATAGGACAGAGACCTGGTATAGGACAGATACCTGGTATAGGACAGAGACCTAGTAT
The DNA here is from genome assembly GCA_964017185.1 of Rugalucina vietnamica. NCBI lineage: Eukaryota > Metazoa > Mollusca > Bivalvia > Lucinida > Lucinidae > Rugalucina > Rugalucina vietnamica. Next base: position 36,302,383 of record OZ024875.1, read on the forward strand.
AGGACAGAGGCCTGGTAAAGGACAGAGGCCTGGTATAGGAGAGAGGCCTGGTATAGGACAGAGACCTTTTATAGGACACCGACCTGGTATAAAACAGAGGCCTGCTATAGGACAGAGGCCTGGTATAGGACAGGGACCTGATATAGGACAGAGACCTGGTATAGGATAATGGCCTGGTATAGAACAGAGACCTGGTTTTGGACAGATATCTGGTATAGGATGGAGACCTGGTATAGGACAGAGGCCTGGAATAGAACAGAGGCCTGGTATAGGACAGAGACCTGGTATAGGACACCGACCTGGTATAGGACACCGACCTGGTATAGGACAGAGGCTTGGTATAGGACAGAGGCCTGGTATATGAGACCTGGTATAGGACAGAGGTCTGGTATATGAGACCTGGTATAGGACAGAGGCCTGGTATAGGACAGAGACCAGGTATAGGACAGAGGCCTGGTATAGATCAGCGGTCTGGTATAGGACAGAGACCTAGTATAGGACAGAGGCCTTGTATAGGACAGAGGCCTAATATAGGACAGATGCCTGGTATGGGACAGAGGCCTGGTATAGGACAGAGGCCTTGTATAGGACAGAGACCTGGTAAAGGACAGAGGCCTGGTATAGGAAAGTGACCTGGTATTTGAGACCTGGTATAGGACAGCCGTCTGGTATATGAGACCTGGTTTAGGACAGTGACCTGGTATATGAGACCTGGTATAGGACAGAGGCCTGGTATAGGACAGAGACCTGGTATAGGACAGAGACCTGGTAAAGGACAGAGACCTGGTATAGGACACTGACCTGGTATAGGGCACTGACCTGGTATAGGACGGAGACCTGGTATAGGACAGAGGCCTGGTATAGGACAGAGGCCTGGTATAGGACAAAGACCTGGTATAGGACAGAGACTTGGTATAGGACAGAGACCTGGTATAGGACAGAGACCTGGTATAGGACAGAGGCCTGGTATAGGACCTGGTATAGGACAGAGGCCTGGTATAGGACATACCTGGTATAGGACAGAGGCCTGGTATAGGACAGAGGCCTGGTTTAGGACAAAGATGTGGTATAGGACAGATACCTAGTATAGGACAGAGACCTGTTATAGGACAGAGGCCTGGTATTGGACAGACCTGGTATAGGAGAGATGCCTGCTATAGGACAGAGATCTGGTATAGGACAGAGAACTGGTATAGGACAGAGCCCTGGTAAAGGACAGATTTATTATCAATATAAATAAATGTTGCGTTATAATTTTGGCTCAGTATATTTTGGAGAAATTGTCCGAGCGCAACACCTGAATGATAAAAGATCAGACAAGTCCATTTAGTAGCACGAGTCGTACGTAAAAGGTTATTCATTTTTTTTTAGAAACAGGTTTGTGTGAAATATTAAAAGCGTTTTTTTAACCGGACTACCTTTTTCACGTGCTACCAAATGGAATTGTCTGGTCCTTGGTCATTCGGAGGTCGAGCTCGGACGATAGTTGTATAGGAATGTGTTTTAGTAACTTTGTTTCTTTCCTGATAAGTTGGTATGTTTTGCTGAAAGGATGGACGCTAAACATATAACCTAAACTGTCGACAACATTTTTGTCCTGAAGGAATCAACCACTATAGAGCACTACAGATAATTTGTACGGTACATGAAAATGAAACTTGGCGATAAAATGCACCCATAAGGGGAAATGACAAACTTGGTCTCAAGTGAAAGCTTATTGTGCCTGCTATCGATTCCCGGTTGTCGTAGCGTCATATCAGAAAAAGGGGAGATAACTCCCTACTATAACAAACAAGTTTCGACAGACAGTTGTTTCCGTTAGAAAAAATCGTAGAATTATTCGTGGAACAACGTAAATTTCCTAGTTATGTAATACAAGCATGTATTTCAAGGCGATTGGTTGCTGTTTAGGTTCCTTGAATGTCAAGACGATGTTATTACGTAATGTTACGTAATATACTCATAAAATCGTTGTAAATGAATATTTTCAATTTTGTTTGCGCGATTCATATACATACTGTTGAAAAAAAGTTTTCTATAGTGCTATAGACAATTGCATAAGCTTTTCAGCCATACAAGCTACGTTTCTGTACAAGTTTTACTAATTAAGTTACATCCCTTTAAAGTATGGCACCCCCCTTCAAAAATTCGCACATTCTAGTGAATTACTAATGGGGGTACACGAAGAAAATGGACCATAACTCAGCATTTTCCTATCCTAGATCACAGAACTTGGTCTCATTTTAAAGACAAGACATTTGTCTGATATCGCATGATAAAAATGTAAATTACCTAATTTGCATATTCATGAATTTCAATTAATTTAACAAAATGACAGAATAAACCATAAAAACAATAAATGAACTTATTTCATAAATTAACTATCACTGTGACACATTGTTATTGCACCAATAATACCATTTGACAAAATTGTTGATGTCATGTACCTTAATGAAAATTATATTATTAGCATTTTCATGAATATTAATGAAAAATTCAAAACTCAGGAAAAACGAGTAGAAAATATTTTGCAATTGAAGACTTTGAGGCGGGTTAAATGATCTACATGATCTATATGATTTTTCTACTCTGTATACAACATTACCACATAATCTGATTGAGGAGGGACTTCTGGATTTGATAGAGTGGACCTTCAAAAGGGCATTAAAAAACTATGGTTCACTTTATTTGGCATGTAATGATAGAAAGGCTTTTTTCACTTCCTCTGACCAAAGTCGGTATACCCTTTGGTCATGTCAGAATGTGTGCGACGCCTTATCCTATCTCCTTGATAATATTTATATTAGATTTGGGACCAAGTTATACGGACAGGTTGTTGGAGTTCCGATGGGTGCAGATTGCGCACCTCTCGTAGCTGATTTATTTTTATACTGCTACGAAAGAGATTTCATGGATTCTCTTAACCATGATAATCAAGCTGATGTTATCGAGGCTTTTAATTCCACATCTAGGTACCTCGATGACCTTTTGAACATTGACAACCCTTATTTTGAAGGTATGGTCAATCAAATTTATCCACCTGAACTTCAGTTGAACAAAGCTAATATCTCAGATACCGAAGCCCCCTTTTTAGATCTACATCTTTCTGTTGCAAATGGATTTGTTTCTTCTAAAATTTATGATAAGCGCGATGACTTTGATTTTGATATAGTAAATTTTCCTTTTTTGGATGGTGACGTTCCTCGTCATGCTTCTTATGGTGTATACATTTCGCAACTTATTAGGTTTGCTAGAGTCTGCAATCATGTTACAGACTTCAACGCTCGAAATAAATGTTTAACGGCAAAACTTCTCCAACAGGGCTATCGGTATCATAAACTTCGAAAAACCTTTTCTAAATTTTATCGTAGACACTATGAATTGATTTCCAAATATAATGTTGGGTTAAAGACACTTTTAAGTGAGGGCCTTTCGGAACCTGAATTTTATGGTGACTTGGTTTACAAATTAAAGAAACTTAAAGGAATAACTGATTTTTCTCTTCAGTTCGGAAAAATCATATCACGTTACAGACGTATAGGTTATAACTTGAATGTTATGCGACAGTCTGCATGCTTAGTTTTTAACCCAATCATGGTTGATAACTATGCTGCCTTCTTTAATTGCACGCCGGTGGGTCGGGCGTCAGACTCTATGATGGCCCCGACTTAAAGCTATTCATTTTAGTTGGTTGGGGCCGGAGCTTCTTGTCTGTTGCTTGGCCCACCGGGGTCCAACTGGTGTTTTTCTTTTGCTCCGGAGCTAGTAGGTTATTCGGCGCCCAGGGATCTCCATCGTCGGGCAGCTTACTCAATCTGTGAGTCCTGGTTTTTGATTCATCAGGATGTTTATCATGATTTATTTGTTTGTTCTTGATGATTCATTGACTAGTTAGAGATTCACCACGAGGACCGAAGAACTAACTAAATGTTGTGAACCACTGCAGAAGCTGAGGGTGAGGTTAGGTACCTGTAAAACCGGTTTAAGCCCGCCAGTAACTTTGTGTTACTGATCGTTCCAAGTCGATACTTCTGTAGTGGTTCTTTTTGTTTTATGTCTTGGTGTTTAAAATTTTTTGTGCTGTTGGCGCCTTATGTACGTTTTCATATTTTTAGTTAAGTTAAGGTAACTGAGTGGCCACCTATTGGGAAAATAGCTGCTCATTCGGCTTACGATATGTTTCATGGTATAAGTACCTGATTGTTGGTTTGGTTTTTTCCCACCTCGGTTTTTGGAGTGGGAATCTTTTTCTGATTGCGCCTTTTCCTGATCTTTGCCTACTTGTACCTTTCTACATTGCACTCTAAGACACATTTTCATGGCGCGGTTTTGTCTGAAGAACACCCAAATGCCCAAAAGGTTGCCTTCAACACTGAACACATTTATATGATGAAAATATTATAGTTTTCCAACCTACCCCTAATGCGATTATAAAGAATGGGGGTGTACTTACTCATATCCCATCAACAGCATTCTCTAGAAGATTATAGTTTGCCCGATAGTAATGTACGGACATAAAACATTTACATACATATAAATAAAGATTCACATAATAATAATAATAATAATAATAATAATAATAATAATAATAATAATAATAATAAAAGTAATAATAATGATCTCTATATTTATAGAGGATTACGTATTTAGCACAACGGCCAGTCTTCCATACGGCCATCTAGTGAATACAGACATTGATTATTTTCGGACCTTTTTTGTTATTATTCAGATTTTTTCATGTTAGTGATGCTATATTTTGTTTTGGGAGAAGAGAAGCCAGTGCTTGCCTTATAATGCTGAGCGCCAAGCAAGGTAGCCACTGGTACCATTTTTAAAGTCTTTGGTTTTGCATATTCATGAAATTAATAAAACTTAAGAAAAATCGGTACAATATGGAGGAATAGTTACAAAATCACTTGTATCTGAGCTATTTATAAACTTATAACACTGAACGTGGTATTAAATGAATGTTATGGCAATGAAAGATCACCCTCATGTCTTATGTCAAGACTCACCTGATTTTCATTTTCATGAATATTAATGAAAACTTGAAATTGGAGAGAAAAAATAAAATAAAATAAACGGGAATATCTACAAAATGACTTGTTTCTCAGCAACCAAAAACAATATAGTGCTAAAATTGGTATAATACAATTGCTACAGCAAAATTATATCACTCTATTCTACAATATATAAGCCATTTGATTTTAGTTTTTCATTAAATCTGTAGAATTTGGAGAAAAATGCAGAAAAATGACCTTTATTACCACATCGATCTTGGCTACTGATATGCCCAGAGAGCTGAATTTGGAATAAATTGATTGCTATGACACAGGACTATAACCAAATACTAAGAAATATAAATCGGCTGACTAACATATTGTTCAAAATTGTTAATAAAACTAAAGAGTGTTGAGAAAAATCACTGAAAAATGAAGGGGGATACCAACAGACCGCTTATATCTCAGCTAGTAAAAACCTTAGATTTTTGTGAGTGGTACCAAATGATTGCTTAGACATTGTGCTATAATCATGTTATAAGATATGTTGATCAGCTGAAATTCTTGTTGTTTTATTTGAATAAGAAATATAGATATTAGGGAAAAATCACAGAAAAATGAAGTGGTATAGCAACAAAATCGCTTATATTTCAGCTACCAAACGCTGTAGAGTTTTAAGAATGGTACAAAGTATTGCTAGGACAATGTGCTATAGTCATGTAATAAGATATGTAAGCTACTTGACTTTCTTAATGTTCGTACATTAACGAAAACAAAATAGATGTCATTGAAAAGGCACAGAAAATGAGGGGGTATACCACCAAAATCACAACTTAGCTAAACCAAATGTCATAGAGTTTGAAAATGGTAACACTTGATTGCTAGGTCAATGTTCTATCCGTGCAATAAGATATATAAATCATCTGACTAGTCGTTGTTCGAATATTAATGGGAACATTAGATATTGAAGTAAACATCACCAGAATAAAGTGACTATACCAACGAAATCGCTTATATCTCAACTAGCAAAACTCTCCTTTAGAGTGTTGTAAATGGTACCAAAGCATTCCTAAGACACAGCACTATTGCCATGCAGTCTGATATATTAACCACTTCAAATATATTTTGTGAATGTTATGTAAAACTTCAAAGAATGTAAACATAACAGAAAAAATAAGTTTGTGCTCAAACAGAATCATTTTTGCATATGTTCTTAAATAATTGATGTTGTAAATCTGGCCATATAGCAAAGACTAGTAGTCGTAGAAATTATTTGATGTAAATTTGAATAATTTGTGGATGCTAACAACTGATAAACAGGTGATTTTGTTGGTATACCCCTTTAATTTTCCTCGATTTTTCACTTATGTTTGTGGTTTTCCTGAAAATTCATGAAGCAGACATTTATATGATTATTAATAAGATGAAATGTGTAGCTATTTTAATACAAAGTCTAATTCTCTAGGGTTTTTTCTAGCTGATATACGTGTGGTTTTATAGGTATACCGCCATATTTTTTCTGCAATATTTCTCCGATTTCTCAAGAATTTATTCATAGTCATGAAACAAAAGTCAAATGACATAATTATATTTTATAGTGCAGGGTGTATAATATTGCCTAAGCAATATTTTACACCGGTTTCAGTACATCAGAACTTTTGGTTGCTGAGTTACAAGTGATCTTGTAGGTATACACCAATTTCTATTTTTCATTAATATTCATGAAATTGAAAATCAGGTGAGACTTATATATTACCATAGCATGTATTTGATATACTTTCAGTGGTCTATGTTTATGTACAGCCCAGGTAAAAGTGTCAGGTCTCTGTATTAATATAATACCAATCTTAGTAATTTTGTCAATTGTTACGAGAGAAATAGAAGTTTAGTAGGTTCAAACCGTTCTAAAGAATCATATAATGGGTAGAAAATCATGGAAAACTTGTAATTTTATGTCATTCCAACGTTGAGCTACCAGGGACATATTGTTTTTGCATTTTGGTGGTACGTCTGAACAATTTGGTATATATGAGGAATTAATCTACAGTTATGAGGTAGATCTTATATCTATATATCACCCCGGTCTCTTTAGTGACATATTTTCCATTACTTTCCCAGATTAGTCGATGTTTTGATAAATATTTATGAATATGTAAATATGATAATCTTATTCAGGTCCATGTTATTAGCAAATATGTCCAATAGTATCACTGGTGCAATAGCTATGTGCCACAATAATGGTTTGGTCTGAAATATTTTGGGTTTTAAATGCTTTTCTATCATTATTGATATTTTATTGACGTTTCATGAATATGCATTATATTAGTTGCATTAACTAGATAGCAAATATTTAAGCTCTAAACTGAGACCAGGTTAGTGGTCGGGGATCACAAGCAGTGGCGATAACATTTATTTAGTATTTTACACTCAAAACAAAAAAGCATACAAAACAGTGTATTTCTAAGTGTTATGGTATAGAATTATCTCCCCAATTATCGATATTACGGTAAATATTTCAAACACGACAATAAGGTACAACAGAACGGAGGGACGATAATATTTAATTTGACATAATTTTCAGCGCTCTGATGCTATTTTATAGCCGACTTGCAAGTCATTTTTGTAAGTGTATTGTTTTGTTTTTCCGTCTTTTTCTGTATTTCGATGTTTTCATTAATATTCATGAAACTAAAATCTCATGATTGTATACCTGACTATTTGTGCAAAATTTCATTGTCTGAGCATTCATTGGAAAAATACTTTCAAAACCCTATGTCTAACAACAACCCAGGTACATGTGTTTTTGTAGGTATAGTCCCTCATTTTTTGCTTGATTTATCTCGGGTTTTACTAATATTCATACATATGCAAATGAGACGATTTTTCTACAGGTACTTGACATTAAAGAACTTGTCAAACTGTATTATCGCTTAAATTGATTTATAAATTCGCCACAATGGTGATTTCGGTGTTAATTTATTTACTTTTTGATTATAAATGATCTTGAAACATGCTTTGATCAATAATCATGAATATGCAAATAAGGTAATTTGCATAACTTACCATTAGATGAAAGGAGTATGTCTACGCTTTAGAATGAGACCAAGTCTAGTCATCTAGGATATTTAACAGTGGAGATATGGACGATTTAGCATTATGCACTCTTGAGAATATTGCATTTTATACGATTTTAGTATAGAGTTGTCTCCCCATTTTACAATGTGACGCTACACTTTCCGGACACTACGACAACCGGCAAATGAAAGACGAAATGATAAGCTTTAATTTGAGACTTATTTCAACCTTTCCCAACAAAGGTGCATTTTTCGTTCGATTTAAGCGTCGTACAGGATTCATGTACCGCACTATAAGGGCGTGTTCACACTTATACCGGTACGTCCCGATGACAAGAAGCCGGTAAACCGGGTTGATCCCGGACTGTTTTCATGAAAACAAGTATTGCGTTCTCAAATACCCCGACGGTACCCCGGTGTATCTTGTAGTTTGATTCGCCGGCGGAGCTACGATTGTTCCCTGTTTATCACGATGTAGCTTCGTTGCATGCCAGTGCGTTCTTGGTTACTCCCGATAGAGCCCCGGTTGATGCCGATGGAGCCCCGGTTTATGCCGGTGAAGCCCCGGTTGATGCCGGTGGAGCCCCGTTTATTACCGGCAGCACCCTGAATGTCACGGTTATATCTCGGTGACGGTCATGGGCATCCTTCCTGGTGTGTCCCGGAACGTTCCGGTTCTATTTAGCAACCGTTTTGTCACGATTCACCCCGGTATACCCCGGATGTTCACGGTGGCGCTACGAATTCGCCCCGTTTCATCACGATTCTCAAACCGCGCCGGTGTGCTAGTGTGAACGCGCCCTTAAGCTAGTAAAATAACCACATGGGCTACTAGCTAATACATGTGTCATAATCCTGACTGTTCTGATGATGTTTGGTCAGCTCTCAGGAAGGCAGCTAGCCCGTAAACTTTAGATACTGAAAGTTTAACCAATCTGATATTGTTTACAACTTTTCTTTCGCTTTTTGCTCGATACACACCAATTCATGGACGCGGGGTGTTTTTTATTTTTTTTTTTTATTTTTTTTTTTTTTTTTTTATTTGAATTGCATTGGAAATTTCCAGTATTCGGAATGTGACAAGATTTCGTAAAAAGAGACGCCCGTTTTGACATTTTCTCTGGCCTTTGAAGCTGTAATCATTTTTTATGTGTTAATGCATCATCTCGCGTTTCTTTCATTGGTCATACTGTTGTCGCAAAAAAGTGGGAATTCCGCACTTTGTCCAACATGGATATTTTGTTCAAAAATCAGAATTCGAATAATAAGAAAAGTCTTTGAGTGCCTCAAATTCGTAAGGAACTGTTGGGAAAGATTAGCTAGCATCAATAACAAGGTGATCTTAACGATTGTGTCAATGAAAATCCTTGTTTCTAATGATGACTTTGCATTACAGTTTATGGACTTTTTCAAAATGAAACTTAAATTTGGGTGCTCAAAACTTTCAAGTACATGTAGTGTAAAAGGCTAATTACGCAGATGATTTGTAAACGATAGTGTTCATCTGATCGGACGGGCGTCAAAAATTGCCTGACGTTACAATTTATACTTTCCCGTCTCCATATGACCTTAGCTGTTGGTGGGACGTTAAACCCCAATCAACCAACCAACAATTTATACTTTAAAAGTGCACGTAACGAACATGTTATTCGAGAAAATGCTGTTTTGACCAATCAGAATTTAGCTCAGTGAAGCGAACCAGAAAATCTGGAATCAACATTTTTACAACTTTCGTTTTTGGCTATTGATCATTATTATATAAGCTACTGAAAATCTCGCTTTTCATTGGCCCAAAGCGTCCACGTGGCAAGTCTTAAAATTGTCTTGTTATATGACTGAAGGAATTCCTGTCTCCTGATTGGCTCATTCAGTATTAATAAATCCTTATATTTCTCTGAAATCAGACCAAACTGATGAATACCAGATCAAACCAGTTCCTGGAGGTTAATTATTTTGACAGGTTTTCTATATTAACCTCCAAAATCTATATTACGCTCCTGAGTACCCAAAAATAGCACCAGCATGAAATCAACATGGGCTTCATGAAATTGACATGATTTGATGTATGTGTTTAAAACCTGCCAGTCAGCTATAAATAACTATGAACTCATTTCAGTTCATGAAATCTACATGCTTTGCAATAGCACACTATTACAGGTAAACAAAGCACTAGATAACAAGGTGTATTTTATTATAATTAAGGGATAATTTTGTGGGTTTTTTTTTCTTCATAAGAACCTATGTAGTTGGTACCCATTGGAATTGCCTCATCGTGGTGATTCTTAGGAGTACCCATAACATATGTTTTATTAAGAACTAACAAAATTACCTTTCAAGCATAATCAATTGTTCCTCATTGTCTAGCCTTTAATACTTAACATCTGATATGATTTTGTTTGTTTATTTGTTATAAGATAAACATTAAAACACTTGAAAAGTCATATAACAAAACAATATTGACTTCAATTTCGGTAGATATAAGGATTTATCTACCCTCAAAAGTGATATTCACCTCGGCCGACTTTTTTCAGGTAGATAAATCCTTATATCTACCTCATTGAAGTCAATAATTGTATAATATTAACTGGCTAGCGCGTGCTGGCAGGTCAATATTAGTCAATAAATTTAGAGCTGATTGGAAACTTGCCATTCTTGTTTCCGCTCCAATCAGCTCTAAATTTAGTAACTAATATAGACCTGCCAGCACGCGCTAGCCAGTTAATATGACAATTTGAAGACTTGTCAAATATAAACTATTGAGGCATTGGATATGATGTGATATCGACCCGAGAATACCAATATTGACCTCGGCTTCGCCTCGGTCAATATTGGTATGCTCGGGTCGATATCACATCATATCCAATGCCTCAATAGTCATTAATTGTATAATATAATATCAGCTATATAGGTTTCCCTATGCAATATATAACCATAAAATCAGAACCATTTTCCTGTTGCGTTAGAAGTTTGGGCTAGTATACTTACTTACAAGTATAGTCCGACTTTGACCTCTGAGTGATTAAAGATCAGACAAGACTATTAAGTAGCACGTGCAAGGTAATTCAAGTTTAACAAACCGGTTTGTGTGACATATTATAAGCTTATTTTATCCTGCTTCCCTTTTCACGTGCAACTTCATGGATTCGTCAGATCTTTGGTCATTCAGAGTTCAAATTCGCACAATATATATAATATTATTTAATATATATTACATCATAAAAAATATGAAGTAAATTTTATTAATGATTGCAAATGGTGCGCCTTATAAACTTTATCGCAAACCTTTAACAAAAAAAAAAATAAATAAAAAAATAAAAAAAAAATAAAACAAAATAAAACAGTGACCTTGGCCATGAGATGGCCGGTGGAACTGCACAAACTTTTGAACCAGTGTGTATACTACTTTCGCTGTCGCATTCTCAAGCTCGGCTACCTCGCTGGCACGTTTCCTGCAGGTTGTTAATACTCGTATGAAGTAAAAATAATATAAGGTTTGCAAGTGGTGTTATTGCATACAGTGAGTCAATATATATTTTTGCAACCATTTCAAGGGGTTAGTTGTTAAAAATTCAAACCTCTCAAATAGGAAAGTGACATTAATAAACAAGTTTATGGATCTCTCCCCCGTGTAACCCTATTCAGTGACCCTTAAAAGATATCTAATTTGCATATTCATGAATTTTAATGAAAACATTAAAATTGACAGAAAATCGTTAAAAATCAATAAATAAACTAAATTTGAGGTCGAAACTATCATTGTGACACTTTATTATTGAACCAATAATATCATATGACAAATTTATTGATGTCATGGGCCAAAATGACAATTATCTTATTTGCATATTCATGAATATTAATAGAAAATGTCGAAAATCGAGGAAAAGCGAGGGATAAACTATAGAAATTTCAAGGTTTTGGATGGGTTACAAGATCTACCTTGCATCCCTGAAACCAATGTTCATGGCTGCCAGTGTGTTCGGAAGGACCATCTAAATGCCATAAAATATTGTCCTCAACAATGAACACATTTGCATGATGTAAAATTATATAGTTTCCGCATCCACCCCTACTGTGATTCTAAAGAATAGGGTGTACTCACAAAAATATTCATATACGAACAAAAGCATGCTCTAAAATACTATAATGGGTTTGGTTGTGATGCATGGACTGAGCAATTTTACCTTAATACCTATTATTCAAATAATTGATATTGCTTATTCATGAAAATAAATGAAACACACTATTGCAATGTTCTATGACCCTAAAGTCTCATATAAGAATGATCTTATTTTTTGTTCAATTTCATGAATTTTCACGAAAACTTCATAAATTGGAATGAAAAAATGGAAAAATTTAACCGGCAAACCTAAAAAATGGTGTGTATCTCGGCAACCAAAAGCCCTTACACGCTGAAAATGGCATGAATTGATTGCCAGGACATAAGTATACCATCCTGTACTACAATATATAAGTCTTTTGATTTTTAGCTCGCCTGTACGAAAGTACAGGAAGAGCTATTGCAATCACGCCGGCGTCGGCGTTAGCGTTCGCGTTGCTCAAATGTTAAAGATTTTGGTTAAAGTTTTATAAGTCTATATCTCTTGAACATGGTGATGGATCAAGTTGATACTTTGCATGTTAGTAGATATTGGTCTGAAGTTTTATGCAATACCATCATGACCCACCCTGGGTGACCTTGAGGTCAAGGTCACAGAATTTTGTGTTAAAGTTTTTGGTTAAAGTTTTTATAAGTCTATATCTCTTAAACTTGGTGATGGATCAAGTTGATACTATGCATGTTAGTAGATGTTGGTCTGAAGTTTTATGCAGTACCATCATGACCCACCCTGAGTGACCTTGAGGTCAAGGTCACGGATTTAGAAATTTTGTGTTAAAGTTTTTGGTTAAAGATTTTATAAGTCTATATCTCTTGAACATTGCGATGGATCAAGTTGATACTTTGCATGTGAGTAGATATTGGTCTGAAGGTCTGAAGTTTTATGTAGTACCATCATGAACCACCCTTGGTGACCTTGGGGTCAAGGTCAAAAACTTAGAAATTTTGTGTTAAAGTTTTTGGTTTAAGTTTTTTATCAAGTTGATTTGCATGTTTGTAGATATTGGTCTGAAGTTTTATGCTATATCACAAGGACTCACCTGAGTGACCTTGAGGTCAAAGGTCATTGGTCATAGACTTTGATTAATGTAGTGGCAAAGCACAAGTCAGGCGAGCTACGCTGTCCTGCGACAGCTCTTATTTGTATTATGAATATTAACAAAACCTTTCGAATTTAGATGGAAATTACGGAAAAATTAAGATGGTATACATAAAAAATCACATGTATCTTGGCTACTGACTGACCTAGAGAGCTATAATTGGTATCAAATGATTTCTAGGACAATTTTCTATAACCATATTATCCGATATTTAAATCACCAGCTTCTTCTATTAGATGGATATTAATGAGGTTTATATAAATAAGGGAAACATCAACGAAAAATGAAGGGGTACACCAACAAAATTGCATATATTTCGACTACCAATGGCTGTGACATCAATAATAGCTAGGACAATATTGTATTATCATGTATTCAGATAAACAAGGATACACTTGCTGGCAACCAAGATTCAATAAAATTTATTTGAGCACAAGCTTCGATTTTCTGTTAATATTACACTTTTCATACATTTTATTCAGTATTCACAAAAAATAAAAAAGTGTGATTAGGCTATCAGACTGCATGGCAAAATTGTATCATCCTAGCATTCTATTAGTACCATTTCAACACTCTATGGGAATTGGCAGCTGAGATATATGCAATTGTGTTGGTATATCACTTCATTTTTCGTTAATTTTTCTCTTATTCTTAGTGATCTCATGAATACCCATATAACAAAAGTCACTATTTATTTATATAACAGATTATATGGTTATAGAATATTGTCCTAGTAATCATTTGAAAACAATTATAGCTCTCTAGTCTATCAGTAGCCAATGTTCATGTGATTTTCTATGTAAACTGCCTTAATTTTTCTGTAACTTTCCTCTAAATTCAAAAGGTTTTGTTAATATTCATAAAATAAAAAATTGAATGACTAACATATTGTAGTACAGGATGGTATAATATTGCCCTAGCAACCATTTAATGCCATTTTCAGCATGTTAGGGCTTTTGGCTGCTGAGAAAAGCATCATTTTTATGTTTGCCGGTTAAATTTTTTCCACTTTTTCATTCCTATTTATGAAGTTCCCATTAAAATTCATGAAATTGAAAATAAGATCATTCTTATATATGAGACATAAGAGTCAGAGTACATAGCCATAGCATTTATTTGATAGTTTTTTTAGCATCCAGGGTTTGTAACAGCTCTACTTTTAGTGATTTTGTACGTATACCCCCTATTTCATCTTAGATGTTTCTCCGATTTCTTGTGTGTTTTATTTATTTTCATGAATAAGCAAAATCAATGATTTAATTAATAGGTACTAAGGTTAAATTGCTAAGTCCATGCATCATTATCAGACCAATTATAGTACTCTAGAGCATGCTATTGTTTGTATATGAATACTTTTACGAGTACACCCTATTATTTAGGATCACACAAGGGGTGGATGTGGAAACTATATAATTTTACATCATGCAAATGTGTTCATTGTTGAGGACAATATTTTAGGGCATTAAGATGGTCCCTCTGACACACTGGCAGCCATGAAAATTGGTTTCAGGGATGCAAGATAGATCTTATAACCCATCCAAAGCTTGCAATGGCTATAGTTAATCTCCGTTTTTCTTTAATTTTCTATATTTTTATTAATATTCATGAATATGCAAATGAGGTAATTTTCATTTAGGCACATGACATCAATACATTTGTCATATGCTATTACTGGTTAAATAACAAAGTGCCACAATTATAGTTTCGACCTCAAATTAGTTTATTTAGTGACTTTTCATGATTTTTTTCTGTCATTTTTTAATATTTTCATTAAAATTCATGAATATGCGAATTAAATATCTTGTATTTCTTACCATATGATGAAAGGGCAATGTCTAAGCTTTAAAATGTGACCAAGTTCAGTGGTAATGAATTTCGTATGCACACCTCCATGCTCCATTTTTTTAAATGACCTAAATTAATTTTCAAACGTTCAAGTTTGCGAAAAAATACCGCTGATTGTTGAGAATCTTCCGAAACCCAAATAAAACTGAATCATTCCATATTTTGGGCACAGGAAGTGCGGTTTGTTGGATACAAAGACAATGTTGAAATTTGCAGACAGTTTGAACCGAAAAGACAAAGGCATAAATGTACTGGTTATTATGCTGAAAGTTTCTTTTTTACTGGCTTAACGTATACTTTGTTCTCTTTTTTTTTCTAGAAAAATCAGCTTTTTGATGAATGTTCAATTAGTTCCTTAATGTAATAACAGGGTAATTTGGGGCAATATGGACTATTGGGGAATATGGGCCACCTTGTGTTTTCTTCAAATATTCTACTCAATACTCATGTTTGACAAAAAGTAATACCATTCTGTTATTCCCTGACTATCCATCCTAAATTATCGAAATCATTTTTTACATTCATACCTAAGCTGGACAAGTTAAATTAATGAACCCCAATAAAACAGCATGTGAAAATCGTGTACTTAAAATGTTTTTGTTTACACTTAAGAACCAATAAAAAGATCAATGATATTTATATAGAACCAAGTTTCACGTAAAATTAACCTAATACACCATTTTTAGAAGATGATACACATGGTCATTTGCATGAGCTATTTTTCAGTGTTGGAAAATTTCTCTATTGATATAACCGTCGTGTCTGGGGTAATATGGACCACCAATTTCCCAATGTAAATTTTCCTTTTGGGGTAATATGGACCATCTAAGAATTTTGTCTCAAACTCTTTCTGAAAGTGATACACTGAACATTTGATACCACATGTCTTTAGAATTTTAACTTTTGCACTTGCGTGATATGTTTTAAGCTATTTTTGAGAATAAATTGTTTTACAAGTGAAGTTTATAAGCAAAATTTACATATTTTGAAATCTGTGACATTTTTGTGAATGTCCGTTTTGTATGTTTGTCAAGGTGTTTTGATTTTGATGCGAAATAATTTTCCAGTGAATTTGTTTTGTGAACATCTATGTTTATTTTATGCTAAATAGACTTTAAAATAGTTTACATTTTGTTTTCCGAATTTATATGTTAACATCGTCAGCATTTTAAAGTTGTGGCCCATATTACCCCAGTAAAGTGGTCCATATTACCTCAAATGTTTGGGATAATTTGGACCACCCAGTGGGTGTGTTTATCGTAATACGCAACAAAAACTAGCGTACGAAATGAAGTAATTTTTATATTAAAATGGTTTACAGATGCCTGCCTCAAAATAGACACGGTATACAATAATAACGTAAATAGCCTGTGGTTGAACTGATTCGTTTTGTGCTTAAGCGGTCCATATTCCCCCAAATTACCCTATATATTTCTTGATGTAACGAGTGTTTGATAAACAGACATATTTGACATCTATTTGTTGAAATTGTATAAACTATAAAAGTTTGATATTTGGAAGTAGCAAAAACGTTCAAATGGAGGTATTATTAATGGCCGTATTGCGCAATTTTGGGTACTGAATCCTCATCAGTGGCCCTTTATAAAGTCTTCAGACTCTCTGGCTGTATTGGAATTGCTGTGTTGCTCTGTGTTATACAATGAAATTTATAAAATCAAAGCATATAAGAAATAAATATTATTTCCTCGAAATATTGTCCCTGATGTAACGATTTCTGTCCTTGATGTAACGCTTTTCACTGTTACATCACGGACAGTTACATCAGGGACGTATTTTAGATAAATCACCTGTAAATGGCTTCCAATATACTTGTGCCTTCATTGTTTTGGTGAAATGTTTACACAACCACTAAACACGTTTTATGAATAGTACCTACATATTCTCGCTTGAAAAAAATAACCAGTAGAGGCTCAAACATCAGGGAACTATTACAAATATACTCACTCACCTGAAAATTGTAATTATTATTTTTTCATATCTACTCTATAGTTGTGTCATCATGGCAGTCAGCCATATTTAATTTCAATGTAGTTTTTCAAAATGCATATAGATGTTTCACCTTTACCAAGGAGAGTCACCTTGTACTTGGTATTTTTATATAAATTGTTACATCAGGGACAAAAGCTAGGTACAAAGCTTGAACACGTAAATTTATTATTAAAACCATGGATATTTGCTATCAAAATGTATTATGTCGTGCACGAATGATTAAATAAAGATCAAGTAGCATTTAGAACAACCACCTTAGCAAAAAAATCATTGAATCAGGGACAGATATCAAAAAAAAAAAATCATTTTGCAGACAGCGAAAATATGCCATTTTAGACACTTTGAGTAACAATTTTTTATATTTACTAGAACTTTAACGATTTTGTTTTGGATGACCCATACTCACCTCGATTCACACCACATTCCAAGCATAAAACATTTACCAGAAGTAAACGGTTTTCAGAAAAAACTTACCCGGACAGGATTTGGTTACGAAAAAATATATTGACTCATGTACGTGAAGGAAAAACACAGGAAAAGGGGTACCTGAATTCAGTCCCCAAGTACATGTGAGCAGTTGTCTATATTCAACATCAATTTAATCAACATGTTCATATTTGCGGTGATGCGATGAAAATAAATGTTTCTTTTTTTATATCTCATGTAAACAATCAGAAATTGCAAACCCAGTGGTAATTAGATGCTTACTTTCTCATCCTTAAGTCTTTTAAACTCCACTTCTGTTAATATATCCCGTAAATAGTCGTCCATTTTGAATTCAAATGCACCACAGTTTAAATCAACTAGCCAGGGTCAGTTTTGGTGAAATATTTCTAAACTGAGACAGCCTAACCGCTTTATATTCCGATAAAATCTAAACAACAGCTTATTAAAATGTAATAAAATTGAACATAAGGGACAAAAGAATAAAATCGATGGACGCCGATCACGCCTGTTTATTTATCATGAACTGTATTTATGCACCAGTCATTTGTAACCACGCCCCCCTCGGTATCGGGGCCGGGGAATCATTTGAGCGGGGATATTGACATTTCTCTTTTCAAAGCCCAGGTATATGCCCTGCAATACGGGAACACTCTTATGGTAAAAACTCTGCAAAAGCCCAGCTCGATTCCCGGCAGGTAAATGCAAATCATGGCCATTTTGGGACAGGAATCAAAACTTCGTATATTTAACGGCACTACCTAACGAAAAACTAACTGCCTATTCAAATACATTGGAAGGCCTCAAAAAGGAATACTTTTAGATGAAAAACTGATTCACGTTTCTTCCTTCTGCTCAAAAGCATATATATTGGATCCTCGTAAGAACCGTCTTAACGAGGCGGCTCTAACGAGAACCAACAATGTGTGTTTTATGTTTACAAGTCGAATTCATGAAGATACGGAATATCCCTATGAACTCCACTTTTCCTATTTAAAGTGAGGTTTACTGTGGCATTCAATCAAAAGACTTGTTATCCTGATGAACGTTTCCGTCAAACCCCTGCAGTTAAGCCCAACTATGCCCCCCCCCCCCCTGCAATCCCCGGTCACAAGGGGGACGAGGTTTCCAATGGCTGGCATTTCGTCATTTTATGCGATACAGGCAATCCTTCGATGCTCTTATAAAGCAACGTAGTTGGTGACAATGTCAAAAGCGGTATCGTTTAAAATAGCCAAAGCCCATTCCACATCCCAGGGCGAAAAAAGCCATATCGCCCATGGCGACTAAATGGGAAATGCGCTTAAGTCGGAAAATTAAGGACTTTAACGCATTTCCCAGAAAGTCGCAACTTTTTTCCTATTTAAGCTCGCATTTCCAACTTAAGCCCCTTACACATGGACACGATTTGCATATACGCAAAATTTGCATATATGCAAATTTTGCATACGTAAGTAAAAGTAAAATTTGCTTTGTGTTCACATGAGCTTTTGAGGTCTTTGTCATTTCAGAAAAAGTTGTTGGAAAGTGAAGTTTTAATTTAATTTTGAATAGAAATAACACTCACACTGAAACGGAATGGGCTACCCAGGCTTATAAGCAATAGAAAAGCATACTTCTTGGGCATAGGGCTTGCTGTAGAACCGGGATATGAAAAATGGACTTTAAGGAAATTGGTGATTTGAGTTAAAATGAAACATGGAATGACCACAGATGCTTTGTATAAACAAGAAAACTCTAATAACTTGAGTAAATAGTCCATAGGGAATTGATATTGTCTACCTTTGGATCATTATTGGAAAGTTTGCGTATATGCAAATTTTGCTGTCCTTTCACATGGCAAGATTTGCACGTATGCAAAATTTGCATATATGCAAATGTTGGAAAACTTGCACCTGCCTCAGACCAAGTGCAAATCTGATTTGCACATATGCAAATTTTGCATACGTGAGTAAATGCTTACACATGGACAGATTTGCTTACGTATGCAAATGTTGGAAAATTTGCACCTGCCTCAGACCAAGTGCATTTATCTGATTTGCATATATGTAAATTTTGCACACGTGAGTAAATGTAACCATGTGTAGGGGGCTTTAGTCGACTTACACACGCGAACAATATCACTCCGTGGGGGAGGGGCAGTCTTAAGAAAGCAAGTGCAAGATACCTAAATAAACTGAAGAGCATGCTGCGCACTTGCAGTTCAATAGTTTACCAGTGTAGCTATAGCTAACTAACAAACTAACTAGCTAATTAACTAACTAACTAACTTTTGTTTTGTTTGTCTGTTGCTTTACGTCTCGGTCAACAATTTTTCAGTCATTATGGGACGGAGCAACTGCTTCCTGGGTATACATGTAACCAGTACTTTGGGGAGCTTAGAGTGCCTTGCACAAAGAACACTAAACGGTGTTCGTGGGGATCGAACCCGGGACATCATGTTCCGGAGTTCGACGCTCTACCACTGAGCCACCGCGCTCCCCATAACTTACTAACTAACTAACTATGTAACTAACTAACTGACTGGCTGGCTGGCTGCCTGACTGACTCACTGACTAACTAACTAACTCACTCACTCACTAACTCATTAAGCCTAGAGCTAACTAGCTTGCTAGCTAGCTAGCCAGCCAGCCAGCCAACCAGCCAGCCAGCCAGCCAACCAACCAACCAATCAACCAATTTACAAAAAAAATAAATAACTAAATAAATAAGAGTCAGAAATGCACATGTATATGATAAACAGATTTTACACCCTCGGGCATTCGGTCCTAATCTCCGGTTGATATTGGGCATGGTACGAAAAATGACATAATAATCTCCGTAGATTAACCATGGTCCCCTTTGCAAACATACAGGTAGAGCTGTTGCAAGTCAGGCCGTAATGCACATAAACCCTAAAAACTCTCAACATGAAACCTTTTCTGATGGGAAGTATGACAAACGATATGACCTTGAAATTAAGTACATGTTCTTACAAAGCTTTACAGCGGAGATATGCTGCTTTACCCAGGTATGCACTTAAACATCACACCACTTTACCTTTTCATCAATAAATCTTTCAATAATTTCCTCATTCACGCCTCTGTCTCTTAGAAAATCTTCCATCGTTCAGTGGGTCTCGAGTGGCAATGTCGCAAGATAGGGAACAACTTGAAATTTCAAGATCTTTATCTGTTTTAACAAGTTGCGAACTTGTTTTTACAAAATGTTAATTTGTTTTTACAGATTCGTATTTTGTTATTTCAAATTGAGAACTTGAAATTTCAAATTGGGAATCTGTTATTACAAGTTGTTAACCTGTTATTTCAAATTATGTATCTGTTATTACAAATTAAATAATTGTTTCCAAAAATACGCACACACTCGTCAAATACGCACGCTTGTACACACGCACTCATGCACGCACACACACGCGCATACACGCAAGCGTGCGCATTAAGGTCAACTCGCGTGAATAGAAAAAAAAACGTTTGAACATTTTAAAATTTAATATCGTTAAATGAAATGTATACTACACAAAAATAAAAACGTCACACTGTTATCTTAACCTCTGTATTGAACCCATCTTTCCTTTATAACGGAATTTACCGGGGTATTTGGTATATACTTGTTATCCTGATGGACCCAGTACCCCCGTAAAATAGCTACTCTTCTCTCATAAAACTATACAAAGGAAAAGGTTAGGAAACACTAGCAGCTAGGAAGAGAAAGTTATGTATTTATTACATTACCTAAACTGTAAAGCTTTATGGCGTATCATACAATACGTAACCAGGGAGGCGCGTCAAAGAAACTGGGGGTCATGGCAGAAATGGCACAATTGTTTTCTTGAAATCCTCCTGGAATTTTATTCAAAAGATGTAATTTTGAGATATGCTTATTTTTAGATATTTTTCGCGCACAGAAATCGCCTTTTCTAGGTGATATGGTGAAAAAAAAAAGTCCTGCCAGTTACCGAAAGTTGACAGTTTTAGTCGTTTACCCCTGAAATGAAACCGAAACGACAAAAATCAAATGTTTAACACAAACGACGAAAAGTAACGAATCTTTTGTGGAAAACCCCGTCGTGTTGGAATAGTTCATTGCCGTGATATTGGCATATGAAAACTGAGTGTCAACCCCTGGCCTGTTTGCGGTTTTCTGAGAGCAACATGACCCAATTAATCCAACAGATTTTATGCTAAATGTCTTTTAGAATACTTTTGGGTAATACCAACTAAATGTTTCAGGTACATAATATAATCTTTGAAAGTGCTGTGAATTTTAGTATTCAATGACCATATATGTGTATGCTTTATAAACACAAGAAAACTCTTAAAATCGATTTAAACCCGCCAGTAACTTTGTGTTACTGATCGTTCCAAGTCGATACTTCTGTGGTGGTTCTTTTTGTTTTATGTCTTGGTGTTTAAAATATTTTTGTGCTGTTGGCGCCTTATGTATGTTTGCATATTTTTAGTTAAGGTAACTGAGTGGCCACCTATTGGGAAAATAGCTGCTCATTCGGCTTACGAAGTGTTTTCATGGTATAAGTGCGTGATTGTTAGTTTGGTTTTTTCCCACCTTGGTTTTTGGAGTGGGAGTCTTTTTCTGATTGCGCCTTTTCCTGATCTTTGCCTACTTGTACTTTTTTTTCTTGTAATATGGTCTCAGGCAAAGATATTGTCTAACTTTTGACCATTTTTAGCAATGTGCAATTTTTGCTTTCATTTCACATGACCAGATTTGCACATGTGCAGATTTTGCATTTACGCAAAATGATATTTGCACTTGGTCTGAGGCAGGTGCAAATTTTCCTACTTTTGCATATATCGCGCGAGGCAATTGTTTTGCTAACGTGAGTAAATGCTTACATATGGACAGATTTGCGTATATGTGCAAACTTTGCATATATGCAGAATTTGCACAAGTGAAAGGGTTTTTGGGGTATTTTTGCTTGACTAATG
Source organism: Rugalucina vietnamica (assembly GCA_964017185.1). Taxonomy (NCBI): domain Eukaryota; kingdom Metazoa; phylum Mollusca; class Bivalvia; order Lucinida; family Lucinidae; genus Rugalucina; species Rugalucina vietnamica. The sequence continues at coordinate 36,324,919 of OZ024875.1, forward strand.
TAGGGCATAATTATGGCTAGGGTAGGTAAGTTGGGTTAAAATTAAGGTTCATAGTGAGAACAATAAAATATGATGTAAAAATGTGATGATAAACAAAAGTTGTTCGCAACCAATAAAAAATCTCTAAAACCTTGTGAACAGCAATGATGGGTTGTATCCCATATAGCAAATCTCCTGTCAGCCATCTGTCTAACTCTCTTTTCAGTGGGTCTTCATGGTGCTTGGCACAATTTCTTACCCATTAGTGAGCTTGACGCAACTTCGCCTAAATTTCTATTGGTGGTTTGTTGGTCAGAATCTCCAAGGCTTCTGTGCTGTTGCTATTCAAGCATCCTGATGCCTTCACCAATGCGCTTCGTTGTACCTTACCAACTCGTTACTACAATCCCCAATGACCGATAATAATAATAATAATAATAATAATAATAATAACTTTATTTCAAGAGGAAAACATATTTGGCACGAATGCCAGTCTGACATACGGTCCTCAATTAAAACAATGCTAAACATACATGTATTAAATGCAGTTACAATCATAAATCTAAGAACAATATCAACATATGTACACAGTCCTAGATTAAATGAATGGTTATAAACCGATAGTCATACGTTAAAAGGCAAATAAAACAATATACAGTTCCGACATAAGATCATGCACAATTCCTTTTTTAAAAATTCATATGACTCTTAGACTAGTTAAAATTGTATAACATGCAGAATTGTCTTTGATCTTAAGATTTTATGGTAAATAAGGATGATTTTATTTCATAGATTTCCAAGGTTAGAGCTCGTAAAACTTGTACGATCACAGTAAGAAGAATCGTTTATCACAGACATAGAGATATTGAAAAGTTACTTTGCAGACTTCGTTATCATCAGCAATATACGAATGTGCAAGCAATATACGAATGTGCAAGCAATATACGAATGTGCAAGCAATATACGAATGTGCAAGCAATATACGAATGTGCAAGCAATATACGAATGTGCAAGCAATATACGAATGTGCAAGCAATATACGAATGTGCAAGCCCCAAACTCCATCACAGGCAGCACTAGTCACAATAGTGTTCTGTATAAACGTAAATATATGGACTGACTGCAGCCATTTTGACCCTGTATAAACATATCAAGACTTCTTAATGCCGCAAACCTTGCTCTGGATTTTTCTTTAATGTGCTCTTTGAATGATAATTTACAATCCAAAGTGATGCCCAAATTCTTTGTGGTCTTTACTCTCTTTGAAGTTGTCCTCCATAATTCACAGTAATATGTTTCTAATAATCTTTGCCATCCCCCGATAATACTAGCACCAGAGTCTTTTCTGCTGCTGCAGACATGTTCCACTTTCTGCACCAACGTTCATGTTTCTCCGGATCTTCATTTGTTGCCTCACATGCATTCTAAATGGACTTGTCACTGTTTACTTTTGTGGTGTCATCTGCAAACTCTGTATGCTTTCCCTTAATCTCGACCATAGAACCTTGTTGATTCATAATCTCGGTCAGCTGAACCTTGTTTATTCTTATTTTTTCACAGGTGTATAAGTTGCAGAGCACAGGACTGATAACTGATCCCCGTTGTATTCCTACAGTTGATGTATAGACTGAGGATGTGAAGTCATTCACATTGATATAGTTCTGCCTGTCCACCATGACGCTCATCATGTATACCCATATTCTTCCGTCGATCCCTTTATCATTTGCTTTCTTCAAATCTCCATATCAGCTTTCATAATCCATCACTGTGATTACGATGTGTGTTCCTTTCTGTTTTTGCCTCAGTTATTGAGTTACAAAGCATGGTCTGAACTCTGGATTTTTGCTTTCTGCATATTGTGTGTTCGCCACCAAATCATCTGCTGCTAGTTTCCATACAAACCACCCTTTCCATCATATGTCCAATCACACTCTCCAGAGTGATAGGCCTGTTAGACCGGACTGTGTTGTAGTTTTCTTTACCTGGCTATTGTAACATGACTTTTAAATCCAGTTTAAATGCTTCAGGAAGTATCTCATCCACCCAGCTTCTCTGAAATATGTATAAAAGAATCTCAGCAATTGCCTCTTCGCCTTTTTGGGCATTCAATTGCACACTTTTTCTTCTGGGCTTGGAGCGCTGTTGTTGTTCTAGCCTTCAATCGCTGCCGCCACCCCTTCCAACCGCAACGAGAAGTTTCCATGACCACAATTTTCATTGTATGTGCTTTCTTTGATACCCTCTTTTGCAGTTTAATATAGACAATTCAGAGATGCGAATATCGGTAATCCAGTTACAATTCTTGCTGCGTTTAGTTGGACCTGTTCTAGTCTATTGGTATCCGTTTGACTACAGCCATCCCAGACTTCGTTGGCAATTTAAGTAGTGGTCTGACGTATGTGCAGTACAGTGTGTTAAGTGTCTCTTTAGAAAATTGGAATTTTATTTTTCTAAGATAGGAGATTTGCTTCGAAGCTGACATTATGATGGAAAAAGGTACAAGTAGGCATTGATCAGGAAAAGGCGCAATCAGAAAAAGATTCCCACTCCAAAAACCGAGGTGCGAAAAAACCAAACTAACAATCAGGTACTTATACCATGAAACATATCGTAAGCCGAATGAGCAGCTATTTTCCCAATAGGTGGCTACTCAGTTACCTTAACTTAACTAAAAATATGAAAACATACATAAGGCGCCGACAGCACAATTTTTTTTAAACACCAAGACATAAAACAAAAAGAACCACCACAGAAGTATCGACATGGAACGATCAGTAACACAAAGTTACTGGCGGGCTTAAACCGGTTTTACAGGTACCTAACCTCACCCTCAGCTTCTGCAGTGGTTCATAACATTTAGTTAGTTCTTCGGTCCTCGTGGTGAATCTCTAAATAGTCAATGAATCATCAAGAACAAACAAATAAATCATGATAAACATCCTGATGAATCAAAAACCAGGACTCACAGATTGAGTAAGCTGCCCGACGATGGAGATCCCTGGGCGCCGAATAACCTACTAACTCCGGAGCAAAAGAAAAACACCAGTTGGACCCCGGTTGGCCAAGCAACAGACAAGAAGCTCCGGCCCCAACCAACTAAAATGAATAGCGTCATAGAGTCTGACGCCCGACCCAATATGTTTGGACCATTTATTTGTAGATGAAAGGTGTACTCCAAGGTTTTTGTGAATTTCAACTATCTTTAATACTGTTCCGTCCATTACCAGTACAAAGTTATAATCGTTGAATAAATTTGAAATAAGCATTATTTCTGTTTATAGAGAGTTAAAAAGTATAAGCCATTTCTTTGCCCATTCGCTAAGTTTTCGTAGATCTTCATTCAGGACTATTTCAATATTTTGCAAGCTTGAGGAAGAAAAGCTTAAGGAGGTGTCGTCTGCGAATAGTCTAGCTAGGTCGGTTAGATCATCCGAAATATCATTTATATAGATTAAGAATAGCAAGGGACCAAGGACGGACCCTTGGGGGACACCAGCCGACAACGGTTTATCAGATGAATAAGTTTGATTTATAAATACTTTTTGTCTTCTACTTAGGAGATAGCTTTGAAACCATTGCAATAGATATCCAGTTATGCCATAATTGGATATTTTTAAAAGCAGTCCTCGATGCCATACTCTGTCGAACGCTTTCGAGATATCGCAGAAGATTTGACAGTTTGTTTCATACCTTTCTAAGGCTAAGCATGTATGATGAATTAGTTCTATTAAGTGATGCACGGTCGAATGTCCGGGTAAAAAGCCGGATTGGTATTGGTATATGAGTGAATTTGAAATTAAGTGATTATATACATGTTTAAAAACACATCGTTCAAAGACTTTACCGACACAACTAACAAGTGATATGGGCCTGTAGTTACTTACCAGCGACTTTTCACCTTTTTTAAATATGGGCATTACATGTGCAAGTTTCCAGAGAGCTGGAAATGAACTTTTTCTCAATGACCTGTTAAGCAATTTATCCAAAGGACTTGCTATAGTACGAGATGTGTTCTTTAACATACGGTGACTAATGCCATCAGGACCGGATACCTTGTTTACTTTCAACGAACATAGAACATCTATGATCTGTGCAGTGTCAATAATATTAGATAAGCATACATCAGTTCTCTTTTCAAATTCGGGGAGTTGAATGTTAGAATCATCGAGTGATGATATAGAGCAGAAATAATCATTTAGTAAGTTTGTCTTTTCAGTATCTGAAAAAGCATATTGTTCGTCTTAATTGTGCAGTGGTGAAAGCGTGCTACTTTTAGGATTTTTATCGACTAATCTTCCCATGAGTTGCCAGACTTCATCAACTGTTAGTGACTCATTTATGATCTGTTCCCAGTTATATTGTAAACTTTTATCATTCAACTGATCGAAGTCAGCGTTTTGATAATTCCATACTTCTCTATCATAGGGACTACCAAATGGAAGTTCTGTTTGAATACCTACCTACCTACCTACCTACCTACCTACCTACCTACCTACCTACCTACCTACCTACCTACCTACCTACCTACCTACCTACCTAGGTGTTCCGTGGATAGGTACAACGGAACACCGGCAGAGATACCCTACCTACCCTACCTACCTACCCATCCACCCACCTTTCTACCTACCGACCGACCCATCCACCCACCCACTTAACAAGTTGTGAATTTGTAATTTCAAATTCCAAATCTGTTATAACAGAATTTTAATTTGTAATTTCAAGTTATCAATTTGTTTTAACAGATTGTTAACTTGTAATTTCAAGTTGTCAATTTGTTATTACAGATTATGAACTTGTAATTTCAAGTTGTCAATTTGTTTTTACAGATTGTTAATTTGTAATTTCAAGTTGTGAATTTGTTTTAACAGATTGTTAATTTGTAATTTCAAGTTGTCAATTTGTTTTAACAATTTGTTAATTTGTAATTTCAAGATGTCAATTTGTTTTAACAGATTGTTAACTTGTAATTTCAAGTTATCAATTTGTTTTAACAGATTCTTAATTTGTAATTTCAAGTTGTCAATTTGTTTTAACAGATTGTTAATTTGTAATTTCAAGTTGTCTATTTGTTTCAACAGATTGTGAATTTGTAATTTCAAGTTCCAAATCTGTTATTACAGATTGTGAACTTGTAATTTCAAGTTGTCAATTTGTTTTAACATATTATTAATTTGAAATTTCAAGTTCATCCTATAGATTCACTGTACACCGTAGAATCAGTGAAATACACTGTACCAGTTATTGAACGCGTTTTTGGGGCAAAAGATGTGAGATAGTGGTAAATTTTTTTGCATGTTTTCGTGTTATCAGTTTCGTTTCTGTGGCATAGATTTCAGTTGATCACTTTGGTACATGTTCTTGTGTCATCCTATGGTCACCAAACCGCAAAAGGTGTTTGTGGGAGCATGCGGGGGGCATTTGTTTTGGATGGGATTTGTAAAAAAATATTAAATTCACTGCATTTTCTCCTCTAGTTTTAAAATCAATCATTTTTGAGAAAATAAAATATGCACAGGAGAAAGAAATACCTCGGCACTTTCTATATAAGTAAGCGCATGCTGATCCGATTCGTCGATTTCGAAATTTCTAACCATAAGGGACTTTACGTTCGAATTTCAGTGATAGACACTACTGTCCCAGTCAATGAGAGGTATTGTACGAAGTAAAAGCCACGCAATGTTAGAATTAATGTACCCAGTGATAGGTACAGTCGTTCAAAATTTCGTTAATTAGGAAGTGAGCAATGCGTACCAGGCACTTGAAAAATGTGCTAATGTGTATTTTATCCATACCCTAAGGTGATAAACGATATATTTGAAAATGGTTTTGTATAATTATCAATTTTCTGTTCTTTACTTATTTTGATTCCCTCTATGTATCTATTAGATAAACATCATATTCCATGTATAACTGTCTTCGCGCCAGTTATCGGGAGACAACATACGTGACTCAGAACAAGCAATGCAGATGGAATAAATGAGCAATAAATGTGATTATGCGCCTATCTTTGATTTGTTAGCACACAGTACAAAGCTATTCTGGTATGAACATTATTAGGACAATGTCTTTTTTCACGAGTTGTCATAATAGCTACTCTGGTTCGAGCGTTATGTGGACAATGTATCTTTACGGATATCTTTATTTAGAACATTTAAACTAGAAGATCGCATATTTTGTGCATTGATAATTATGTTGTATAAGTACCATTTTCGCTTGCATGTGTATATGATAAAGTTTACATGCCTGCCCAATATCTATACTCACGGACTTTAATAATATAACACTCGATTCTTTTTGGCGCCTGTAAAATCGATTTAAGCCCCCCCCCCCCAAGTAATTTTATATCCCTGATCGATCTAAGGCGATACTTCTGTTGTGGTTTCATTTGTTTTATGTTTTGAAGTCGACTTTTTGTGCTGTTTGAACCTTATGTACGCTTTCATATTTTGTTCAAGTTTGGGTAACTGAGTGGCCGCCTATTGGAAAATAGCTGCTCACTCGGCTTACGATATGTTTTCTAAGTATAAGTACCAAATTGTCAATTTAGTTTTCCCACCAAAGTTTTTGGAGTGAAAATTTCTTTCTGATTGCGACTTTTCCTTATTTAGGTATTGTTTTCTCAACGGGAGGCTCTTTTTCAGAATGCCACAAAACGTTAGCTGGTCAGGCACTAAAAGCTATCTTCAAGTTAAACAGGTATCTTTACAATTTTACAAACATAACCCCAAGGCACAAACTTGAATTATTTGATAAACTTGTCACACCAATTTTGAATTATGGAAGCGAAGTGTGGGGTTTTGCTAAGGCAATTCAGGTTGAACGAACACATATGTCATTTTGTAAACAATTGCTAGGTGTTAAAACAAGTACGCAAAACGATTTTATCTATGGAGAACTCGGGCGTACAGACTATTATACAAAAAGAATATATATTATTATTAAGTACTGGTTCAAAGTAGTGTATGCAGATGAAAGAAAATATATTAGTCAAATCTATAAAGTTATGTTAAACGATATAAGAGACAACCAAAACATAAAGAACTGGGCATCTTTAGTAAAAAATACATTAGCGAATCTTGGGTTTCTCGATGTATGGTTAGCCCAAGGGGTGGGGGATGTTAGCAAATTTCTTACGCTTTTAAAACAAAGATTGTCAGATCATTTTCTTCAAAACTGGAATTATAGATTAGCTGAATCAAGCAGAGCGTCATTTTATAGAGTTATATGCACATTTAAATTTCAGCCATATTTAGATAAGGTAACTACAAGAAAGTTTAGAGTCGCATTATCAAAGCTTAGAATGTCATCACACAGGCTAATGATTGAGGCTGGTAGATGGAATAGACCGCATCGTACTCCTAGGGAGCAACGCAAATGCACTGTCTGTAATCAACTAGAAGACGAATACCATTTCCTATTTGAATGTAGATTGTACAATGATGAACGAACAATATTTCTAAAACCCTATTATCTTCGGAATCAAAGTATGTATAAAACGATTGAATTGATGCAGGAAACAAATTCAAAAACATTAAAAAATTTGGCAATGTTTGTTCATAAGTGTTTTGAAATACGTACTGATTACATATTACACACCTGAAGTATGCTCATAAATGTTCTGGAATACGTACCTTTATTTCTCAGTTACTGTATTTAATTAATAAGTACCTTTTGCCAATGTTCTTACATGTTTGTGTCTGATGAGAAAAAAAGTATATTTTTGGGTTGTACTATCAATTCTTACATAGTTATTTGAGGTTTATAAATTTATTCCTTAACCTGATATTTCTAAAGATAAGTATATATTGTAATATATGTTTATACATTCTCTGTGTTTCAAGAATGAAGAGTGTTTGGTCATTAGATGAATGCATTTTGATATACTATAAACATGCAGATATGTATGCATTGTTCTTACGAAAATATTATGTTATAAATTCTAAGTTACTTTTGCATGATGACAAATGTATTTGCTTTTATATTTGATACGATTAGGTAAATATCAATATAATTAGTTGATAAGCATAATCACACTGTGTAGTGAATAACATCACACTGTCCGCCATACTTAAAATTATTTAGAAATGTTTGTATATATGCTTATTTGCTCAAGGGTCATGTATGACCTATTGCAAATAATATTTGTCATGTTTGTACGGTGAATGGAGGATGCCCTCGACCTCCATTGACCTATTACGAGGATAATAAATTTCTTCTTTCTTTCTTCTTTCTTTCTGAGCATTGGCTGCTAGTACCTTTTTAGGAGCAGATAACAAAATGCTTGACTCTTTACGAAACACCTTTATTAGTTAAATTGTAATTTACGAGTACTTTTTTGCTACTTGTTTTATGCAGTAATTGGGGTTGACAAAATGCACAGATAAATTGAGAAGATATTATATATTAGCGAAAAAAAAATGAAACCAATTTTCTTGAAAAGGATCATTTCGATGGAGTTTTAAGTGATATGGCTAATGTGTAATTACAGTAAAAAACGATCTATAAAAATGCAATGACGTTTGTGTACGAGCTCGTGTATTACAAAATTGCGTCTAAAACATTCGTGATTAATGCGATGTAAAAACAGATGACATGAAGTAGTGGCCAGAAGTCTAAAGTAAAGAAATCGTAAAAAAGATTTAAAAATACCGCTTGTCGACGCTCCAAGTGGTCGCATTTATCTGTTGACGTCAGCCTGTTGTTTTCAAATCGTCATTTGTTCACTATAGACACATTATGGTCTTTCATATCGCGATTCTTTAGATGTCAAATAAGTGTGTCAACAGATATCTTATGGCATTAAACGATGTCTGGTATGTAAATTCACTTGATAGAAAAGGGCAATTTACGGCAAATAAGCGTCGAAGGAGGCATATTTTTTCTGATTTGATTTTGTCTCCCCCACCACTTTCAAAAACGGGTGTCAGTGAGGAAACTTTTAGGTACCATAACCCTTTGGCTAAGGAAAAGGGGGTTACAAAAAATTTTCGCGGTAGCGCGACAAGCGTAAGGCTTAACGTCATGATTTTCAAATTGTGTGATAGAGGGTGAACGGGTCTATCGAAAGGCCTCTTTATTACTAAAGGAAATTTCGATGTTATACAAAGAAAAAAAAAATCGCGTTTCTTTTGCGAATAAGTATACCTGTAAGTATATCTGTTTTTGATACTGGTCCATTATTCTGAATTAAGTTTAAACAGATTATTAATTTGAAATTTCAAGTTGCCAATTTGTTTTTACAGATTGTTAATTTGTAATTTCAAGTTGTTATTTTGTTTTAACAGATTGTTAATTTGTAATTTCAAGCTGTCAATTTGTTTTAACAGATTGTTAACTTGTAATTTCAAGTTGTCAATTTGTTTTAACAGATTGTTAATTTGAAATTTCAAGTTGTCAATTTGTTTTTACAGATTGTTAATTTGTAATTTCAAGTTGTCAATTTGTTTTAACAGATTGTTATTTTGTAATTTCAAGTCGTCACTTTGTTTTAACAAATTCTTAATTTGTAATTTCAAGTTGTCAATTTGTTTTAACAGATTGTTAATTTGTAATTTCAAGTTGTCTATTTGTTTTAACAGATTGTTAACTTGTAATTTCAAGTTGTCAATTTGTTTTAACAGATTGTTTATTTGAAATTTCAAGTTGTCAATTTGTTTTTACAGATTGTTAATTTGTAATTTCAAGTTGTTTATTTGTTTTAACAGATTGTTATTTTGAAATTTCAAATTGTCACTTTGTTTTAACAAATTCTTAATTTGTAATTTCAAGTTGTCAGTTTGTTTTAACAGATTGTTAACTTGTAATTTCAAGTTGTTAATTTGTTTTAACAGATTGTTAATTTGAAATTTCAAGTTGTCAATTTGTTTTTACAGATTGTTAATTTGTAATTTCAAGTTGTTAATTTGTTTTAACAGATTGTTTATTTGTAATTTCAAGTCGTCACTTTGTTTTAACAAATTTTTAATTTGTAATTTCAAGTTGTCAGTATGTTTTAACAGATTGTTAATTTGTAATTTCAAGTTGTTTATTTGTTTTAACAGATTGTGAATTTGTAATTTCAAGTTGTTAATTTGTTTTAACAGATTGTTAATTTGTAATTTCAAGTTGTCACTTTGTTTTAACAAATTCTTAATTTGTAATTTCAAGTTGTCAGTTTGTTTTAACAGATTGTTAATTTGAAATTTCAAGTTGTCTATTTGTTTTAACAGATTGTTAATTTGTAATTTCAAGTTGTTATTTTGTTTTAACAAATTGTTAATTTGTAATTTCAAATTGTCACTTTGTTTTAACAAATTCTTAATTTGTAATTTCAAGTTGTCTATTTGTTTTAACAGATTGTTAACTTGTAATTTCAAGTTGTCAATTTGTTTTAACAGATTGTTTATTTGAAATTTCAAGTTGTCAATTTGTTTTTACAGATTGTTAATTTGTAATTTCAAGTTGTTTATTTGTTTTAACAGATTGTTATTTTGAAATTTCAAATTGTCACTTTGTTTTAACAAATTCTTAATTTGTAATTTCAAGTTGTCAGTTTGTTTTAACAGATTGTTAACTTGTAATTTCAAGTTGTTAATTTGTTTTAACAGATTGTTAATTTGAAATTTCAAGTTGTCAATTTGTTTTTACAGATTGTTAATTTGTAATTTCAAGTTGTTAATTTGTTTTAACAGATTGTTTATTTGTAATTTCAAGTCGTCACTTTGTTTTAACAAATTTTTAATTTGTAATTTCAAGTTGTCAGTATGTTTTAACAGATTGTTAATTTGTAATTTCAAGTTGTTTATTTGTTTTAACAGATTGTGAATTTGTAATTTCAAGTTGTTAATTTGTTTTAACAGATTGTTAATTTGTAATTTCAAGTTGTCACTTTGTTTTAACAAATTCTTAATTTGTAATTTCAAGTTGTCAGTTTGTTTTAACAGATTGTTAATTTGAAATTTCAAGTTGTCTATTTGTTTTAACAGATTGTTAATTTGTAATTTCAAGTTGTTATTTTGTTTTAACAAATTGTTAATTTGTAATTTCAAATTGTCACTTTGTTTTAACAAATTCTTAATTTGTAATTTCAAGTTGTCAGTTTGTTTTAACAGATTGTTAACTTGTAATTTCAAGTTGTCAATTTGTTTTAACAGATTGTTAATTTGAAATTTCAAGTTGTCAATTTGTTTTTACAGATTATTAATTTGAAATTTCAAGTTGTTAATTTGTTTTAACAGATTGTTTATTTGTAATTTCAAGTTGTCACTTTGTTTTAACAAATTCTTAATTTGTAATTTCAAGTTATCAGTTTGTTTTAACAGATTGTTAATTTGTAATTTCAAGTTGTCTATTTGTTTTAACAGATTGTGAATTTGTAATTTCAAGATCCCAATCTGTTATTACAGATTGTGAATTTGTAATTTCAAGTTATCAATTTGTTTTAACAGATTGTTAATTTGTAATTTCAAGTTGTCAACTTGTTTTAACAGATTATTTATCTGTTATTTCAAGTTGTCAATCTGTTTTAACAAGATGTCAATTTGTTTTAACAAGTTGTCAATTTGAAATTTCAAGTTCTCAATCTGTAAAAACAGATTGTTAATTTGTTATTTCAGGTTGTCAATCTGTTTTAACAAGATGTCAATTTGAAATTACAAGTTCCAAATCTGTAAAAACAGATTGTTAATTTGTAATTACAAAATGAACAACTTGCAAAAACGAAACTTAAATCGAATCTACTTGGCACTAATGCTCTTCCGTAGATTGAGGCTAAGCCGATATGATTATCAACGTCATGTCCGCCTACATGTAAGATTATGCTCTGGTAACGGGACAGGTCCATATTCGACAACGAGTCTTGGAGGTCATCAATTTTGGCATTTTGATAACTTTTAACCCTGACATTTTGATCTAAAAACTTGGTTTCTATTGCTTTTAAAAGACAAGAACCGGTAACGAAAGTCAAATCTCGCTTGGGCAGTGGCCGAGTGACTTGTTTTTCTTGCGACTGTTTTGGCGTCGATCCTAGGTTTGCGTGTTCGCTATTTTCCATGGTATTTAATGTTTGCTCAGTGGTTATTGTGTTTGATGTTTGATGTTGAGTGTTTTTGTCTTTATGATGGTTTTTGGGTTCATTTGATGTTTTAGTTGATCACGGGGACCCAACTGTTAATCGTGATTATTGATGCGACGTGGAATGTTAATGCATGCCATTATGAAGTTTCGTATGCGTCGGCGAATTCGTTACGAATGCGACGTTCCACATCCTCTGTCCTTGGACGGTAAGTACCACATGTTTTGCTCTCGTGAAAATAAACAAAGCCGAGTTTACAAAATCGGCGTCCACTATGATCTTCAAAATTCTTCTATATTCCCACTTGCAGTCAATTGGAATACTTACGGCACTTGTGTTTTTCAGCTAATGGTTTATAAAGTTGACAGGTAGATGCAAGATTGCCACGAATACACATTACATTCTTTAAGTCCTTTTGTTTTTCTAATTCTTGGTCGTAAACTAAGAAGTATAACACAGTCCTATGGGTGTCTTTATTGAAATATGTATCAAAATGGCTTTGTAAATGCACATTTATCTACTAAGCGTGAAAAACAGTAAGATAAGCATCTTTTGTATGCATCGAAGATGAAGGTACGTACTACTAGAATGAGTCATGGAAGAATTAGCATTTTGTTGTGCTCTTACAAAAGTTATTTACGTCAATGCAAAAGCATAATTTGTGTTTTTATCAAGCGCAATATTGCATGGTGTATTGTTTCCTTGTAAGTTACATGTACTTTGTTGAGCGAGCTTCAAAGCACGTGCCACTTTTATTTTGAATGAGGTCACAGAGTGTTTTTCTGATATAGCTTTGTCAACATTCGAGTGACTTCTTGCCTCGAAACAGCAAACCATTTTCGGGCATATCAGTGACATATGTAATATGTTTTCTAGCATTAAATGACCACTAAGGCTTAACCAGATAATATTTGATCATTTAATATCGGTGGCTCCATGCATTTTTGATAAGCGGGGGGGGGGGGGGGAGAGAAAACAAAAGAATTAAAGGGATTTGTGAGGGTTTAAGTGCGGTTGTCAGTCAGTTTTCCATGGGACTGATGTGTTGTACAAGAACAGCGATCAACTATGGTTATTTTATTGCAGTTAGAAGAGTCTTTCGGGAGTCTTTCGGGAGCCCTTTGAACCCTCGGCCTCAGGCTAAAACAACTTTCTCCAGCCTCTGCAAATGTTAATACAGTATAAAAACATGGTTGACCCCTTTAACATGTATCTAGAAACTATTAATTGAAGTAAATGCATCACTGTCTCCATATTTGCTTTTTTATTTTACTGATTCATGGGTCTCAATCTTCCACGATGCATTTCTGTGTCGCATATCAAATTTTAACAAAATCTACGATGCATACAAGAGATGCTTATCTTACTGTTTTTCACGCTCAGTAAATAAGTGTGCATTTACAAAGCCATTTGGATACATATTTCAATAAAGACACCACAAGACTGTGTTATACTTCTTAGTTTACGGTCAAGAATTAGAAAAACAAAATGACTTTTAGAATGTAATGAGTTTTCGTGGCAATCTTGTATCTACCTGTCAACTTTATAAACCATTACCTGAAAAACACAAGTGCCGTAAGTATTCCAATTGACTCCAGGTGGGAACATAGAAGATTTTTGCAGATCATAGTGGACGCCGATTTTGTAAACTCGGCTTTGTTTATTTTCACAAGAGCAAAACATGTGGTACTTACCGTCCAAGGACAGAGGATGTGGAACGTCGCATTCGTAACGAACTCGCCGACGCATACGAAACTTCATAATAGCATGCATTAACATTCCACGTCGCATCAATAATCACGATTAACAGTTGGGTCCCCGTGTTGATTGTTTACTTTGGTGAGTGCTACCAGATTTATTGCCCATGGGTACACTAGCTGAGGCCCGACCAACAAGATCTGCTGTAGATTTAACTGTTTCCATGATTGTTTGAGACTTTGAAATCATAATGTTTGTTTTCTTGTCCAGGTCAGATTTGACAGTACTAATTTCGTTTGTGATAGTGGAAAGAGTGTCCGTGGTGGCTTGTTGACAGGTTTTGTTTTGGTTTGAAAGAGCTGTAAGCTTATCATTGAACCCTTCATATTTTCGTTCCATGTTATCTTGAAAATTTGTGAAACTTTGAATTAATTTGTTAGTTGTATCCAAAAGTAAATCAACTTGTGATTTCATTTGATTGACAGCCAACGGTAATACTCTACAAGTACCACAGACCAGGCCACTATCACATCCAAGTTCTTAATGCCTACGCACTGTGTATGAAACCATGTCATACAGAAATTGCATCTGACACTGCCAGAATTTGTGTTTGTTTTGTCACATCCCTCTAAGCACGATATTTCATCTTCATTGTCATTTTGTCCCTTGTCCGAATTATTTGTAGATCCATGTAATGGAGTTTGTTTGTCTTTCTTTTTTCGCTGTCCTTTATTGTTTTTAGTTTTGTCCTTGTTTTGTTCTTGTGCTACTGTCTTTTGTTCTGTAATGCTATCATCGACAATGTTGTCGTATGTTTTATCAAACTGAGACGCCGTCACAGTTGAGTTGAGGGTATCATCTGAATCAAGTAGGGTATTATCCAGATCTCTCACAAAAGTGTCCGAAAGCATATATTGTTGAGTTGATTCAGTAGTTAAGTTTATTTGCACCTCCTGCTGATTGTCAAAATGTTGTTTTACGTGTGTGTCAGTGGCTTGTTTTGATTGTCTTGTTTTAGGCCTATCATGTTTTGTCAGACGTCTAGACTTTTCACGTTGGGCCTCGTTACTCAAGAGATTTGAAATATATTGAGCGGTCTCATCCGCTTGCTCATCACTGGCTTCTGGAAGAAGTTCTAATATCTCAGATTTCACCATCGATTTGTATCTGTGTTTGTGGGTTTTAACTTTAATGAGTTCGTCAGTGCTGAGTGATAATATTATATCAAGATATTTTTTCCTCGGAGATTTGTCGATCTCTTGAAGTTTTTGATCAAGGTCTTTGTCTGCCATCTTCGAAAATCGAATACACGATAAGACACTTCACCGGTTTACTATTGTATTCGGTGAATACTGTTAACTTCACAATGTATTAAACAAAGGAAAATTAAACAAATATCGATAAGTCTCTTCTTTCAGGGTTTTTCAGTAAAACGATAAAAGTACCTTTAATAAACCAATATATCCGAGATATCCACATGAATTCCAGTTCTGGTTTAAACTTTAAAGCATCCAAAAATTGAAGCATAGTGTCATCTTTGATGCGCTCTAATTGGCCTCTGACCATGTTCGTAAAGCCCCTTTGTCACTGGAATGCGACAACTGGAGACTAGTTCGAGACTATTTCGCGACAAAGATCAACAATATTAACAAAACTTTCACATCGCAGTCTCCTTGAATGGACTTTATGAGACAAATTTGCGATTTTCGGTCTAATTTTGAAAATATATCTCGGAATTGTCGCGCGATAGTCGCGCGACTGTCGTATGGCAGTCGCGGGACATTCGTGAGATTGTCTCAAGACGTTCCCACGAACGTAGCTTTAGTTTCATTTTCATTCGTACGACAGTCGCGAGACATTCGTGAGAGTGTCTCACGACATTCGTACGAATGTCGCTTAGTTTTATTTTCTCGCCAGATAGTCGCGAGGACTGTCGCGCAACTATCGTACGGCATTCGTACGACGATCGCACGAGAGTCGCGAAACTTTCGCATTGTAAATTCGCCAAAATTTCGCGGCGACATGTTCGCGACGCTCGCATGAACGTCGTACGACTGTCGCACGACAGTCACGCGACAGTCTTGCGACATATTTTGTCAAAAAGAATCGCATAAAGCTTTTAAACATGTTTAAAACCTTCGCGACCAGTTCGCGACTAGTTCGCAACACATGAAAATTCTCACGACACTCGTGTGACTCAATTCGCAAAACAGTCGCGAGAAATTTGCATGCCAGTGAGATACTAGCTTAAGCTGTACACTCAGGGCTTATCTATCTAGCTATTGATACTGCGTCACCCTCATTACTGAGTATTATGCGCAGGTTTGTGTTGGATAGGGTCGAAAAATCTTTAGGACAGGTTTTCTCACGACACGGCGTATTGATATACTATATTAATGCAATTAACAAGTTGCAATTATAAGTCTGACTCGTATTGACTTTTCCAAGTTGGTTAGTCGTTTTCCCACTTAGTCGCATTTCCCACTTAGTCGCATTTCCCACTTAAGCGCCTGACGGACGTTTTCCTAGATAGTCGTAACTTTTTCCTACTTAAGCGCATTTCCGACTTAGCCGCCTAACACACGTAGGAAGTGCAGAGTGCAGTTCGTACAAGTTTGCCACAAGGCAACGGGTAAGATGAAAAGAAAAAAAACAATGTGTGTCTACCTAGGATGTAAATCTCTTTAGGCAATTGCATTGAAGTCTTACAAATTAATAAATAATGAATAATGATACATCTACTTACCCTCGGCACCTCAGAGAACTCCAAACCACCTAGAATGAACTAGAAAATTTAATTGGATGTTCTGAGGAACTCCTGAAGTCGTCATTTCGGGGACCATCAAAGCAGCATAATACACCAGATTCAAGCCGACTGTAAGTCTAAAAAGTTTAGTATCATTTTAGCCCGCTCACACTTCCTCAAATTGGAATAGACTTTTCTTTTTCAAGTCATTAACATCTAATACATTCTTAAACCAGCCGATTTAAAACCAGTAGCCCTCTTCATACGATATTTAACTAAGTTGTTTCTGATTTGAAAATTGTCTTCGAGGGCGTCATGACCTGAAATATTATCCATGAACGGGTTTCCATATCAAATCGATTCGAAATTGTGCAGGGTGTCTTGAAATATAATGGTGCCTCACAGCATCTTACAGCATCTTATACAGCTATATTGTATGGTTATCCAACAGTTATAAGATCAGCTTATGGATAATTTTAATGCTTTCTTAGTCGGGAAAATTAGAGCCATAATAACATTATGTGCATCATTCAAATACGACGTTTTCTGGAGTGATTCGACGACTTTAAAGTAGCAATATTGAAGGGCCTATATTTTTATACAACACTTGTGTATCTTAATGAAACGTTTCGGCGCATAAATAGAAATTGTATCACATTTTGTTTTGGTATTTGTTGCCACTAGAAAGGTATGACCTTAGTACAGTGACTTTATGCTCGCCCTTCATACATGTTTCAGAGAAAAAGAATATTTTGGTCATATACATGTATGAGTGTGTGGGTTAGCCTCGGGAGGTGTTCTACATGAGATTTTATGGGTTTTACCATAATACAGGTACATGCGTGTCATGGCGGCTATCTTGATCAGTGACCTGGAATTGTTTATATGACACTTTCGTCACCACACCCCCTTCCCTAAACAGACTTTATAATATATAATTCGGTTTTGAATTGGTCCAGCAATTTCAGAGATGCTTCAATTTCCTTAACCATTGATAAAGGCCCGGAGCGAGTGTGAATCACTAGGGTTCGTTTTTCCAAAATCGTAAAATGAGCCGCATCATGAGAAAACCATCATTTTCACGGCTACCAAACAGTTAAATGCGTAACCGCGGTTAAGAAAAGAAATCCGATTCACGTCCTTCCGGTTTTGCGTGTGAGGTAAAAGGTAAACAAACTTTCGCAGCTCGCGTTTCCAAGTAATTAATTTTCACCTGGAGAAAGGTATTAAAATTTTCTCAATGCAGTTTCACTGGGTGCTTCCTTCGTCCCGGTATAAAAGGTTTTGTTTGACTTTTTCTATAGGTCCCGATAGGATTTGGTTTTGTTTGATTCCGGTATCAGATTTTTTTTCTACAATAATTCCTAGAATATGGTCAAAGATTTGATTTGATTCTTATTTATGACGTCATTGAAAGAATTTCAAATCATAATATAGTGCTTTGAATGCAATTTTATAATAAGATTACATTTGATTCGTTAAAAAATGAAGTAATTTAAGCAATTTATGTTATAATCGACTCTATTTTGTGGAGATTTACTGTGTTAAAGAAGTAGAACAAAATCCGTTACCAAAAAGTCAAACAAAACAAATAACCCCCCAAAACATCAAGTAATGTTGCAAACTGTTTTGGTGCTGTCTGACAATGATAAATAAGTGACAAAATAGCATTCTTAGATTTTTTATACCGTTCTGTACTACAAAATAATTATCGATCGATCCGAGTAGTGTATGTTTTGATTACATTTTGTTGCACCTCATACGCAAAACCGGAAGGACGTGAATCGGATGTCTATTCTTAACCGGCGGTTACGCATTTAACTGTTTGGTAGCCGTGCATTTTGCATATGCGAAAACAAAGGCGCAGATCAGCTTCGCAGTAACTGCGAAGCTGATCAGCGCCTTTGTTTAATGTTCGCTACACAAATAGAACAATTCCTCTTCTTTGTAAATCTAAAATTTCCAGCCTCTAGCCACCTTCTGTGATCGTACAGCTCGATTTGTGTCGGACCTGTTCGGAAGCCACATTGCTGGTTTTCTCATGGCGCGGTCCAAATGTTCAGACCAAATACCAATTTCATGTGGATCCGAAATGCAAGTTATCCCTTCAAAATAATGTCATTTTTACAAAGTGTATATTGATCTTCCTTCGAGATATTAATTATGGCTCATTCAGATACATGGGCGACCACATTGTCATAAAATAGCCAATTTCATCCGACATAATTGGCCATAATTTGTATACACTTGGTTATACTATAGTCTTGGTGCTACATGCCAAGTTAAAAGATCATAGGACTTTGGGTTCTAGAGGAGGAGAATTTTATATGTTTCCTGGCGGTCATCTTTGTCATACTTTGTTCCCCTAAATCGGTTTTCGGGAGTCAGAAGATCTTTGAAAACGTGAATGGGCGACGGGCATGTGCCAGATCATGGGCAAACAACTGTATTTAGGTAATGGAAATAAAGTTTACTTCAGCGAGGTACCAATTGTGCAATGTTTTTTTTTTTTTTTTTTTTTTTTTTTTTTTTTTTTTTATCGGCAGTTTTCATTCAGCAAATCCAGGCTGATATGGCTTGCAAACAAAATACATGTGAGTTGTCTTCTGATATAAAATCGACAATCTCTGATAGTTCCGTTAAAATGATTAACAATTGGTTAGTGGTTTTCTGACACCTTTCGTAGTTTTCACACCTGTAAATTATTGATTATTTGTTGAATGATCTTGAATATGCGGCGACAGTGGCGCACTCATGGATAAAGATGAAAGTTAGCGAGTGACTTCAATTGTTTTTTTTTTTTTTTTCTTTTTTTTTTTTTTTTTTTTTTTTTTTTTTTCAATTACTTTATTCTTTTAGCAATTTTATTCTAATTTTATTTCCGAAGTTTTAGCAACATTATTGTAACAGAAACATGTACTGCGATTCAAATTTTTTATCCAAAATCAGGGACAGTAGATTTACAGGGATATGAAACTTCAGTACTGCTATTATCATGTTCCAATTTATGTGTGACTTGGAGTCAGGCCAGGTTTTAGAATATGCCCAATAGGTATTTACATGGAGAATAAGTAAGAAAATATGTGTTTATAGTGGTCAGTTTCTACGAACCACTCCTTCTTCTATATTGCATTTTCATTCAAGCAAAACCTGTCATCTGTTTGAACACATATTGGGCTGTTGTTTTATGTCAAGTTTGAATATATACACCAAAAAATACCCCTAAGCCATCTGTATAAAAAATGAAGAAAAAATTGTTTCCTTCCAGAAGAAGTTTTTTACCTCTTTTGTAACAGCCTTTTTATATAAAAGTATTCACTCAATATATTTGAATTTTACATAAAACAACACTGGGGCAGTTCATCTTTAGAATGGTATATTTCTTTTTAAGTTATGTTCAGTATGCTTGTAGGAGTATTTTGTAAAACACAGGCAGTGTTTGGAATATTTTGCCTTATTTAAGGATGTTCGCTGCCAATGAAAAAGTATTCAAACTTTTTTTCTAGCCGCTCTTTTTTGATTCCAAATGATAAAATAAGACATATGAAAGCAAAATAAATATAGGGTAGTGTGCATTTTTTCAAGCCACAGGGCTCTGAATGAGACCTCTTAACAACATGTTTGAAAATCAGAAAAATTGATTTAATTTTTAATTCTTTCACATATACCTTCCTGGACAAACAATACATCACGAATGCTTTCAAAAGTCATTTTGTCTAAGTAACGCTGACCATTTGGGACCTAAAACATACATAAATTTTCATCTTGAAGTGGATGACAAATTTTGTGGACTCATTGAACAAGCTTTCTAGTCAACTCGTACCCGAGTCAACTCGTACCCAAGTCAACTCGTACCCATTTTGGTCAACTCGTACCTACTTTTTGGTCAACTCGTACGGCCCAAGTCAACTCGTACCTATTTTGGTCAACTCGTACCCTTTTTGGTCAACTCGTACCCAGTTTGGTCAACTCGTACCTGGTGTGATAGATAGATAGATAGATAGATAGATAGATAGATAGATAGATAGATAGATAGATAGACAGACAGACAGACAGACAGACAGACAGACAGACAGACAGACAGATAGATAGATAGATAGATAGATAGATAGATAGATAGATAGATAGATAGATAGATAGATAGATAGATAGATAGATAGATAGATAGATAGATAGATAGATAGATCGACGGACGGACTGTCGGACGGACGGACGGACGAATAGATAGATAGATAGATAGATAGATAGATAGATAGATAGATAGATAGATAGATAGATAGATAGACGGACGGACGGACGGACGGACGGACGGACGAATAGATAGATAGATAGATAGATAGATAGATAGATAGATAGATAGATAGATAGATAGATAGATAGATAGATAGATAGATAGATGTTTTAAAGTTACTTTAAAGAACTTGTGTGTAAAACAGATACAAATAATGAGTGGCACTCATACGCGATTAGTTTTGGTGTGAAAAATAGATGATTTAATCAAAGATTAATTAATTCGTTTAATTGTCGGTGAGCGGCGGTCTTTTTCTTTGGGAACAAAGTTTAATGACATGCAGGAATTTTAAAGGTAATTATCTTTTGTGGAATTTTCTCTTTTAGTTGCCGACTACTAGGTATATAAGTTGTTTCATTTTTTTAGGGTCATTCACTTTTGAATTCCTGCCTTGAACATGTCTGATTTATGTATTGCATGTGGTAAAGGTGTGGGGAAACGCCAGCACGGAGTTACCTGCGATGTGTGTGATCGGTGGCAACATCGGGTTTGTGGGACAAGTAAGTGTTATTTTATTCCATTTTACTTAATTTAGTTTGAAATATCTTTAAAACTATAATTTCTGGTATCTCGCTGATATATACGTGATGTTTGCGAACAATGAAATTGTGTTTAATGGAACACTACGTCCCTGTTAGCAAATTACAGTCATTTCTTCCAAATTTTTATTTTCTTCTAAAAACATTCCTGTATTTTGCATGGGCATGGCCAAGTTTTCGTAATTGAAAAATATTTATTTATTTATTTATATTGCAATGGCATGGGCAAGTTTTCGTAATTGGAAAAATATTTCTTTCTTTCTTTCTTTCTTTCTTTCTTTCTTTCTTTCTTTCTTTCTTTCTTTCTTTCTGTATATTGCAATGGCATGGGCAAGTTTTCGTAATTGGAAAAATATTTATTTATTTATTTATTTATTTATTTATTTATTTTCTTCCTTTCTGTATATTGCAATGGCATGGACAAGAATTGTAATTGGAATCTTATTTCTTTCTTTCTTTTTTGTTTGTTTCTTTCTTTCTTTCAATCTGTATTTAACTAAAATGATGTAAAAGATAATACCATTATGTTTTTGTTAATTAAATCAACTCGTGTCAAACGATGTAAAATATAATCCCATTTATGTTATTGTTGATTAGATAAACACGTGTCAAAGGTAACAAGCAAGTTTGCACAAACGTTATTTGATTTAAAATCATTTAAAGCAATTCCATACTTAATTTGAAATATAGAAATATGTTCTTGTTTTTGCTATTTGCGGACTTTGTATTAAAATTTTTCAGGGATAACTAGAGACCAGTACTTTTCGGCACTTCGGGGCGGTGAAGAACTGAAGTTTGTGCTTGTGTGCAGCGTATTCCTCCCAGAGACAACGACGGTATAGAAGTAAGTGGTACGCTTTTCTAAGGATAGCCGTGCACGTGCAAACATGAATTCATATATAAATGATAACCAGACCATCATCATCAACAATAATAATTAAAATAATCATGCACCAAGAAAACATGTCCGTGAAATATATATCCCCTTGAACCCCACATTTTTATAGGATTGCAGGGGTATACCTAATTTTTTTTTTTTTATCCAAACCGTACATTGTTGATACTCGTTAGAACCGCCTCGTGTACCCGCAATGTATGTTTTGAGCGAGAATAATAATAATAATGATAATAATAATAATAATAATAAAAATTTCCCATGTTTTTTTTCTTCTTCTTGTTGCATGGGCAAACACATTATCTATTTACAGGAAGCCGCCGAAGCACTGTTGGAGGAAGCAGCTGACATCGATGAGTCTGCCGACATAGAGGACAGTCAACCAACATTCCAGGTAAGTCTGTTGATTTTTGTCCACTAGCAGATTAATATCAGCAGCTGTAAACGGAGTCTGACTTACTTCACAATGGGCGAAAAACATTTATATTGATCAAGTCTAAGTGCAGATACCAAAATTTTTGTGACTCTTTTAAATTATAGCATCTCAATATATTTAAATTTTTACATGCAATGTAATTCTGGATTTCGTTTTAGTTGTCGCTTTCTTCGACCTCCCGACCGTACCGCAAGCTTCGATTTGGGTAACCTCTCCAGTGATGTTAGTGATGTTACTTCGACAGTTACACGTGGCGAAGTTAGCACCGACGTGGTAAGTGCATGTATGCATATAATATTCACGGTTATGTGACATTTTGTGTTTGTTAGGTATGTACTCGTATGCACGTTCATTACATACTGTTCGGTCCATATTATACATTTTGCTGTCAAATAGAAGAATTGATAATCCTGAAGCCTATCTGGACATTTTCGTCATGTAGATGATTGTACTATAATATTTCATGTTTATTCCGTGTAACTTCATAAAATATCATAACCTCAATTTTAAGTGGTTTTACACTGTTTGATGCAGCTTACCTATATTTTAGGAATCCAGTGATGAAGAAGACGAAGAAGATACCAGCCGTATTCCCGACGTGTCCATCAGGGTCGAGGCATCGTTCGAAGAACCCAGAGAAGTCTTAGAAGAGTAAGTCTAGTCTTTAACTCTTCAAGAAATGCATACTTTCTGAATATTTTATTTACAATGTAATATATATGTATATATTTTTTTGGAAACGAGAATCGTCCACTGGATTTCTCGTGAAGTTCTGATGACAACTATCGACAATAACCTGATTATGTTACATTGCCTATAATTACACCGTGTGTGTGTGTGTGTGTGTGTGTGTGTGTGTGACATTAAATTCTTATCATATTGTTTTCAGATCCCTTGAAGATGCTGCTCCAGGAGAGTCCTTCACTGAAGATGGGCCTATCACATACGAGGTGTTACCGGGGGCTTCACAGCGTGGGAAAGATCTGCTTGCCGACAGCATTGGTTACACCTACAACGTGAAGGTATTATACATTGTATAACTGCTCAATGTCTGTACTTGTAATATGTTTGTAACTGGCTGATTCGTGTATACTTGTCAAATGTTCAAAGTATATATAGATTGGTTTAATACTAGTTAAAAAATGTCATGGTCATGTCAAATAAACATGTTCTTATTAGGATCGAAACAAGAAGAAATGGGAGATTGATTGCATTGTAAAATACAAAATGCCCTATATATTGGCTTTATGCTATAACATTTGTCAAATAAACATGTTTTTTATTAGGATCGTAACAAGAAGTCTACGGTTTGGTGGTGTAGCGTCCGTAACAACTCTACCAGGTGTCCAGCGCG
Organism: Rugalucina vietnamica; assembly: GCA_964017185.1. NCBI lineage: Eukaryota > Metazoa > Mollusca > Bivalvia > Lucinida > Lucinidae > Rugalucina > Rugalucina vietnamica. Next base: position 36,348,909 of record OZ024875.1, read on the forward strand.
GGTACGACAGACCGGCAGCAGTTTCCATGCTGGAGGGGAAGACCATAACCATGCGCCTGTTCCTTCGAAGAAGTCAAGAATCATCATCACCCAAGAGGTACGCCATTTTCATTACGTATTTCTTAATGATTAAACGCTCGTTTGCAACGATTTGAACGCTTAAACTACATCATAAACTGGTATTGTTGTCGTTGTAGTTTCAACTGTTTATCTATTGTTTCCCTTCCTAATATGCTCTTATTCGAACGATATTTTGTTACCTTAATTTTCAGTTATGTTGAAAAGTAAAGTGCACACTGTGCGCTAATTAGAACGAATACGATATATTTATGCATACTATGAACATGTATTTTCAGTCGTCTCAGCAGGCTTCCCAGCAGCTAGTGGCATTGTAGAGAATGTTGCCAGCCAGGTGATCGTCCCAACGGAGGTTGAACAGCCAAACATCGACTATATAGTGCGCGTGGTCAACCGTAAGAGACAGAGGCTTCGTCCAGAAGACCCACGCGACCTGGACTTTGAGGTAATTCAATACGATATCATCCGCATCAAATGTAATATTCTAGCTCCTTCAAAAAGGCATGTTATTAAGATGTTGCATCCATCGCTCATAGTTTGTTAATTCCAACATTTTATCGCATTGTATTTCGTTTGGTTGGTCGATTGTCTTAGTTGCAAACTACGCCGTGCTCATAGTTCGTTAATTCCAACATTTTATTGAATAGTTTACACATCTTATTTAACATTTTATAAACTTAGATGTTATTTATTTCAGGTAAATGAGGAGTTCATACCAGACGGGTTTTACAGGGGTGACGTCAGAGTCGATGGTAGAAGGCACCTGCTGTTTGCTACAGACGACCAGCTGCGCCTTCTGAAGTCAGCCAAGAGGTGGTATCTGGATGGCACCTTTAAGGTATTTTTTTTTTCATTATACTTACATGTATGACATTGCAATATATCATTTCAGGTAGTTCGTGAGCCATTTGACAACCTTATGACGATCCATGCGTTTGTTAGGCGGGGTGACTGCGCGAAACAGACCCCTCTCATGTTCGTGTTGATGTCTCCTCGACGGTTTGACGGGTTTGACGGGCTCCTTAACTACATGAGGGCAACTTGGTTCGGGTCGACAGTGTGGCCTGTGGAGTGTTGGAGCATCTACGGGATGAGTATCCGGACAAACAACGACGTAGAAGGTAATATAGATAATGCCATATTAAATCCATTACACATTCGTATGACATATAATTAAAACCCACAAACGCGATCTTAACAAATTACCTTTTGTCGACTTAAACATTTTCGTAAATTCATGTTGAATGATGATTGAGGCAGTTCGACATATATATTGCATATAAATGAGCGTTATGGTAATGCACTCAACTACAATAGTAACCATATGTAAATTTGGTAACATGACATATGTAGCAAAATAACAAAATTATTAATATTTTTTTTCAGGATGGCATCGACGTCTGAACGGCAGAGCCGGGGCCGCTCCTCCATTCTACCTGTTGGTCAGACTCCTCGCCGACGAAGGGCAGGTGGCACTACGCAACGTAAGCCTTGTAACGGAACTACAGCTATCCAGGTACCAACGTCGCCGGTATAGAACAACCCAGAGCCAGGTCTTCAGTCTGTGGAAGCGCTACGCAAGAGGGGAGGTTTCTGCGACGGGTCTACTCAAGCAGATCAGCTGTACCTACAAGCCTTCAGTGAACCGTTGAGAGAGTACGAACAATTCAAAGTGATTAAATAACGGATAAACAGTGTTATGTGCTAGGGATATGAATTAAGTGTTATATCAGAAATCAGTTTAAAATAGGTAAATGGAATATACATGTATAAGTGTTTACATGATGGATAACATTGAATTCTCTAAGTGCCAGTTCCACTGAATCGTAAGCAATCGTACGATTGTGCAATCATTAGTTTTGTGATAAGACTGCGCATGCAAATTATGTGAAATGTTTTCTAGCGCATTAATGCTTTCTTAATTTCTCAAACCAACAATTTGAGTTTCCGATCAGGTTCAACACAAACCAGGCTGTTCAGCAAACGTTACCTAGACGGTGGAATTACATGTTTATGAAATAGAGGGATTATACAAATGTACTATCTAGTCTGTTAATGTTTATATTGTTATTTTTATTTGTTAAAATGATAAGCATCAATTGTAAAACAGAGGGAAATAAAGGAAAACAAATGTATAATTTACATGGCTTTTGTTTCTTTACTATACCAGTTATATAGCATTTGTTTCTTAAACTTGCTCTATCGTATAAAAGTATCACAAACATCCCAAACCAAAGAATTCACCCCAAAGATCTTCATTCAGCATATGAACCTGTAAAAATAAAAGAGTACGAGTTGACCAATCTGGGTACGAGTTGACCGAAGTGGGTACGAGTTGACTAAAATGGGTACGAGTTGACTCGGGTACGAGTTAACTCGGGTACGAGTTGACCAAAATGGGTACGAGTTGACTTGGGTACGAGTTGACTCGGGTACGAGTTGACCAGTTACCTTGAACAACCCTACCCCCTAACTTGAAAAGTCGGAAAAATTCAATATTTATAAATGTGACAAATCCATATTTGTAGATTCAAACTTTTTCTTGTATTTTCACACAACATAGAACTTGTTCATATTATTCGAATAAAAGAATGAAAAATATAGGGTAGTGTGCATATAAGAGAGAACCAACAACTTGAAAATTGCCATTTTAAGCCTTTTTTCGGCTGTTTTATTTCTTACACCCCATTTTATACAATCATCCAAAAAGTTAAAACTAGCACACCAAAGAAAGAAATATTGATAAAGAAGACCTTGTATACATCTACTCCTGCTAAAATAAACATCAAATCAGTGCAAGTAATTTGAAGTTGTGTAATATTCAAGTTTATTCTACCCTACCCCCCTAAATTTTGCCGACACTTAAAATTTTCTAAAAAGTTGCAGAAAATGGGGTGAAAAAATGAAGTTCCTTAGATTGACAATTTTCATGACTCGTTCAATGCATATCATCAATATGCATTCAAATATTGCATAGTCAATTATTGGAATACCTGTCCAGCCCAGTCCAGGTGGCAAGACAGTCATATTCTATTAAATAGGGCTAGACTCCAATCACTTGTATTATAGATCACTGCCAAAATCAATTGACAGTGCATATGCTTTATGTCACAGATGTAAGTTATCAGCACTGTATGTAATGCAGATAAGATAAAATTGTGAAATTTATGAGTTTCAAGGATATCTATATTCATTACAACCGTAAAAAAAATATGAAACTGGCTGTAGCTTTTGTGCCGAAAACCAGCATCTCTATTGTGATTGGTTAAAATTGTTGACAAGTTACTACAAGCTCTGTCAAGAAAATAAATACTGCGGCCACCTCCCAAAAGTGCTTGGTTTGCACTTTGATTTTCTTGTTTTATTGGAACTAAAAGGTAGCAAAGGTAAACGCAGATTTTTCATATTGCATGGCTGGATGATTTGATATTCAGATAACAGAGTGTCATACAACCGATTTGCCAATTTAATCGAACATTTCCGGGTACTAAAAGTGACAGTACATGTAACATGTTACCGATAGCTACATAGGCTTGGGAAAAAAAGAAAAATAAGAAAATGTTAAGAAATATCACTATGTTGTCAAGCCATGAGGCATTCAGCTAAGGTCATTAAAAACTTCATTCGGTTAGGAACAGTCTTGTAGAAATTGCATCTTTTTGAAGCTTATTATAAGGACTCTTGTTTTGGATTATATGGTTCTTGTTTTGAGTATGCACTATTGTTAATGTACCATTCATGATGTCCTGCATGATTGCACAATTTTTGTTATGGTTACCAATAATTAACATCCTATCATCCAATCCGGCTTGCATTAACCTTGAAGGCGAAGAAAAACAATTGCAAAAAGGTAAACAACAAAAATCTGAAAATATTCATGTCCGTCATGATGATGAAATGATTATGAAATAAGCTTTATATTGCTGCATGTGGCTGATCAGTGCATTTGTATTTGCAAAATAGAGATTGCTTTACCCCAACATGACTGAAAAAAATTTGATTGGGATGTTCTGTATAAACTGTTCCATTGCAGATGCCACCCAAGCATAAGGCTGCAGGAGGTGCCAAGGCTGGAGGCAAGAAGGCAAAGGCTGCAGAGGAACCTGCCGCCCCAGCTACGATGAAAGATGCACTCAAGCCTGCAGAGATGAAGCGCGTTATATCCTTATTTGAATGAAAAATTGTTGATTTGGATGTTATAAACAAATAATTTCATAATTCATTGCAGATACCAAGACTACGGATGACTTGCGGCCCCCAGCTACAATGAAAGATGCACTCAAGGCTGCAGACATGAAGCTGGTTATGTCCTTATATGAATGAAAAATTGTTAATTTGGATGTTATATAACCAAATAATTTCACAATTTATTGCAGATGCCACCCAAGCGTAAGGCTGCAGGAGGTGCCAAGGCTGGAGGCAAGAAAGCCAAGGCTGCGGAGGAGCCTGCTGCCCCAGCTACGATGAAAGATGCCTCAGCTGCGCTCAAGGCTGCAGACAAGAAGACGGGAGGAAAGAAATCTCATAAATTGGACCAGTATTGTAATGTATTTAATGGTCAGGTAAGAATGCGTCTTGTAGATCTCAAATTATGATATCCATTTAAAGTTATGATGACTCCAACACTGATCCCATTAACAATTTTTCATGCTAAACTCAGACTGAAATTTTAAATGCTCAGAAATACTGAAATAAATCAAAATACCTGAGATAAACCAAAAAACCTGAAAAATTTGAGGCTAAATTCACCAAAGCCAGTAATGTATCCTGTTTATGAATGTTGGTATTTTAACATTGATGTCAGAGCAGGATAAATTCAATGTGCCTGTATTAACAATGTGTATTGTCGTATTAATATAAATTTCCAATGTATTTTCTGGTTCACATTAATAATTATTATATAGCTCATGTAATAGGTATTTGTGAAATGTAAGACATCTTTACAAGAATAACATTTGAGCCTGTGCATGTGAAAACCAACAATTTGGATTCCAACCAGGTCCGACACAAACCGGGCTGTACAGTCACAGAAGATGGTTAGAGGCTGGAAATTTTGGATTTAGAAAGTAGAGGAGTTTTACTATCTGTGTAGCGAAAACAAAGGCGCTGATCAACTTCGCAATGGCTACTGCGAAGCTGATCAGCGCCTTTCTTTTCGCCTATGCAGATTGTTTGTTTTCCCATGCGGCAGCTCATTTATTTTTACCACCTCAGGTTGTTGATGACTATGACTGTATGTTAAACCAGACCAATATCGGCCACAATAACAACAAATACTATGTCATACAAGTTGTCCAGTCGGGTTCAAACTACTATTCTTGGAATAGATGGGGGCGTGTGGTAAGTTTGATATAACCATGATAACAGTGTAAAAATGTTTGCAACATTTATCATGTCTTTCTTCCCGAAATTTTATTGATTTATAGAAGCCTGCATGGTGTTGTGGACATGCCACATGCCTTATAAACTGGGGTTGCAAGTTTGAACCAAGGCTTCTCCAGTCTTTATGAGGCTTTAAACAGAGCCACTGTCATTATGATACAAATACTTCCTGATATGTTTGCTGCTCTTAGAGGATCTCATTTACACTATTTATTAGCTGTTGTGTGGGATAACATTAACACTACCACCATATAATTCCAACTTTACTAATTTCCTACATTCTGATTGGTTGTTTGGAAGACTTTATACTTCGATAAAAGCAATGCGTAAGAATACTCAATTTGCACCTGAAAAACGGCGCGACGTTACGTGATAACGTGACGTTTCTTCTCAAAAACGTTGACGTCATCAAATCTAAACGTCATAAAAACAATGGATGGACGCGTTTTGAAGGCGTCGAAATGAATATTTTGAATTTTTATTAACATGGGCGCATTTTCTTTTAACAGAACATAGTACGGTAAGTGTGTTAATCTTTTTGTTGTGTGTTGGAATTCTAGTAATATTCCGAGCCCCCAGTTCAAAATCGACATGTCTTTCTATCGGTCAAGACGGCGATATTTTCTCCCAAAAGCACAATTTTGAATGAAGGGGGGACGTTTTAAAGCTCCCGCTTTGACAGCCTGCTTATAGCAAGCCAGTTATAGCCTCTATTTATTGCGAGAAGTGAGTTTTATGCTTTGGAAATTTTCAAGATGGCTGCCTCATGAAGATCCGTTTTGCTCTATTTTCCTTCCGCTGGCTATAAAAATTTAAATCAATGTAGACAAATGCAGTGTAATGAGACAAAGTTGGAAGTATAAGGAATGAATTATTATTTTTGTTGATTTTATCGATGTGTAAACTCAGGCGAATCACTCACAAACTTTTTCATAAAGCCCTTCGGGCTTTATTTAGTTTGTGAGTGATTCGCCTGAGTTTACACATCGATAAAATCAACAAAAATAAAATTCATTCCTATAATAACATTTCTAAATCCAGTGCTTAGAGACCAGTACAGACCAGTTTGTGTTGGCTCTGGTCCCCCCCCCCCCCCCCCCGGGGCAGTTTTTCTGAACATTGATACATTTATATTTCTAGGGAGAGCCTGGTGCCAACGCCTTGAAGGGCCCCACAAATTTGGCAGCTGCAATTAAAGACTTTGAGAAGAAATTCTCTGACAAAACCAAGAACAAGTGGGCAAACAGAGCTGACTTTAAACCAGTACCAGGGAAATATACTCTACTAGACATGGCGGACGAAGAGGATGAGGTTGATGCCCCTGTAAGTCAATAGAGTTAACTTCCATTGTGGTGGAAAAGAAAATAGATAAGTGTTTACACTCTTCAAACATTATTGTCTCATTTTGTTAATACAAAATGAGCCTTATTATAATTATATACTAATACATACTTGCAGTGACCATGGAACTTTCTAAAAATTGAAACTTATTGTAACCACAAAAGTTGGATTTGTTTTATTTGGAAGCACCTTTTGACTGCTTTGAGTGCTGTATGAACATTGAGTAACTACTTAGGCTTATCTGATCTTGTCAGAGCATTTGATATCTCAGGTGCACAGTATTACAGCAGAAATTACCATTCCAGTATACTCTGTTGGCATTAAATCAATATAGGGAGTGCTGTGGCCTATTGGTAGAGTGTCATACTCCGAATCAAGAGGTCTTACTCTCCAACTCCTCTAGGGTACCTTGTTGTGTCCTTGAGCAATAGACATTTACTCCCTAAATTACTTTAAAAAACCAGCAAGCAAAATCTCCATGCAGACATGACTAAAAAGTTGTTGAATGAGACTTTACACTTTAATTTAAACAACTAAATCATGCAAACTGAACCAGGAACTTCAATGAGAACATTTGAGCCTGTGCATGAGAAAACCAACAATTTGGGTTCCGACCAGGTCTGACACAAACCAGGCTGTACAATCATAGAAGATGGTTAGAGGTTGGAAATTTTGGATTTGGAAAGTAGAGGTATTGTACTATCAGTGTTACTGCGAAGCTGATCTTTGTTTAGCCTTTGCCGATTGTTGGTTTTCCCATGTGGCTGCTCATTTTTGATTGTACAAATATTTTGATTGTACACACCAGGAAAACACGTCCATGAAAAGTATACCCCCTTGAACCCCTCTTTTATATAGAAAAACTGGGTTTTTGCAGGGGTATACCTATTTTTCTTATTTTTGCTCCAAAACATAGATTGTGGGTGCTCGTTAGAACCACCTCGGCAAGCGGTTCTAACGTGTACCCACAATCTATGTTTTGTGCAAAAATATCAAACATTTTCTACAAATTTAAAAGTCTTTATAAGAGGCTGTATATTGCATGGGCATGTTTTCGTAATGATGTATTTTGATTGTACATGTATTTTGTTCATCATTATACAGCCAGCATTACTGAAGTCCCCCAGTCTGGAAGGAAAGAAGATTGCCAAATGTACTTTAGACAAAGAAACTCAAGGACTTATCAAGCTGATCTTTGACAATGATATGTTCAAGGATACCCTCAAGAAATACGATATTGGTAAGACAAATACCACAAGGTAATTTCCTTACTTTCAGTGTTTTCATTGGACAGATTGTTCATTTTTAGACAGGAAATATGTTAAAGTTTCGATAACTACTTTTGTCTTTGTACATGTACTTGCAAGATCTGCAATTTTCTGCATAAAGCCTCCAGTTTATAAATGAAGCAATCACACATTGGCAGGGCTAGTTAGCTCACCTGAGCCGTCAGGCTCACAAGGTGAGCTTATAGTATACCCATGCTCCGTCGTCCGTCCGTCCGTCCGTCGTCCGTCCGTCCGTCGTCCACACTTTTCAAAGATCTTCTCCTCTGAAACCGCTTGGCCAATCAAAGCAAAATTTTACATGAAGCATCTATGGGAAGGGGGAACCAATGTGTATATAAATAATCCAGGTCACATGACCAAGATGGCCGCCATGCCCATATATGGTAAAAACCCTTCAAAAATCTTCTTCTCCGGAACCACTGGACCGATTTCAACCAAACTTGGCATGAAGCATTAATGGCTCAAGCACTACAATGTGTATATAAATCATGACCCTATGATGACCTTGACCTATTTTACGGCAAGGTCAACATAGGTCGCGAATGCATTTGAATGGCAAAAATTGTTAAATTGTCATTTAAAGGAAAAATCTTGCAGAAAATGAGCAGTAGGACTGAATATTAATGATTCTGAAAAAATTGGGCACCAGGGGCTCATCCGCCCCCACCCCGGGGCAATATACATGTATATCTCCATAATATTCAAACATCTTCTCCTCTGAAACCGCTTGGCCAATCAAAGCGAAATTTTATGTGAAGCATCAATAGGAAGGGGTAACAAATATGTATATAAAAAATCCAGGTCACATGACCAAGATGGCCGCCATGCCCATATATGGTAAAAACCGTTCAACAATCTTCTTCTCCAGAACCGGTTGACCGATTTCAACGAAACTTGGCACGAAGCATCGATGGCTCAAGCACTACAATGTGTATATAAATCATGACCCTGTGATGACCTTGACCTATTTTACGGGAAGGTCAACGTAGGTCACCAATGCATTTGAATGGGGAAAACTTTTAAAATGTCATTTAAAGTGAAAGTCTTGCAGGAAATGGGCAGTAGGACTGGATATTAATGATTCTGAAAAAAATTGGACCCCAGGGGCTCATGTGCCCCCACCCCGGGGCAATATACATGTATATTTCCATAATATTCTCCTCTGAAACCGCTTGGCCAAACAAAGCCAAATTTTAAGTGAAGCATCTATAGAATGGGGGAATCAATGTGTATATAAATAATCTAGGTCACATGACCAAGATGGCCGCCATGCCCATATATGGTAAAAACCCATCAAAAATCATCTTCTCTGAAACCAATAGACTGATTTCAAGGAAACTTGGCGTGAGGCATCGATGGCTAAAGTACTCAAATGTATATATAAATCATGACCCTGTGATGACCTTGACCAAGTTTATGGCAAGGTCAACATGGGTTGCCTGTGCATCTGAATTGGGAAAACTGTTAAAATGTCATTTGAAGGAAAAAGCCAACAGGAAATTGGCAAATGGACAGAATATTGAAGATTCTGAAAAAAGAAAATGGCCCAAGGGCTTATCTGCCCCTGCACTGGAGTTAAATACCATAATATTCAAACATGTTTATTGGTATATGCAGCTGATCTCAGGTGAGCGTTTACAGGACCATTGGTCCTCTGGTTTGTCACATACTGCTTTGAAGTGACTATATTTTGGCCAAGTAGTCCCTTATCTTTTGTTTGTTTGTATTGAGGCTTAACACCCCAGTCAACTATTTTTCAGTCATGTTGGGATGAAGCCAACACTTCCTGGGTTTAACCTGTACTGTAAGGAGTTAATGTGTCTTGCTCAAGGACACAACATGCTGCCATCTGTGGGGATTGAACCCAGAGTCTCTGATCTGACTGCTTCTATATGTATTCTTGAGTTTAGAAATGAACTGTGAGGGGTAAACAAATTTGATTAGGAAAGGAAACTTGACATCTACATGTATTTTGTTTGTAGATGTAAAGAAAATGCCTCTGGGTAAGCTGAGTAAAGGTCAGATAGCGAAAGGTTTTGATGTTCTGGATGACATAGAAAAAGAACTGAATGCTAACAGAACCAACAAGCTGAATGACCTGTCATCTAAGTTCTATACTGTGATACCACATGACTTCGGAAGGAAAATCCCGCCGGCAATCCGAGATTTAGAGACATTGAGACAGAAGATGGACATGTTACTGGTATGAATTGAGCCGCGACGCGAGAAAACCGGTCTTCGGGGTTTCCGACCAGGTCCGACACAAACCGGCCTGTACAAGCTCAGAAAAGAGTTAGAAGCTTGAAATTTTGGATTTAAGTAGAAGAGGAATTGTACTATCCGAGTAGCGAAAACAAAGGCGCTGATCAGCTTCGCGGTTACCGCGAAGCTGATCTGCGCCTTTGTTTTCGCCTAGGCAAAAATCCGGTTTTCTCACGATGCGGCTCAATTTGATTCTCATACAGAAAATAAAAGGACTATTGCAAACAAACAGATTATTTCTTTTCTGACAGATATATTCCCAAGATGTTTGTTTTCAGAATAAGGTAAAAACATTAAAGCAGTGATCAGGAACTGACACTTTGACAAACACTGTCTGAAATCCAAGTGGGAATAGCTAAAATGGAACGCAAAGCATACTCGGGTATTTCCCCCATTACATGGCTTCTCAGATACTATAACAGAATTAAATCTGCACAAAAATGATATTAAAATCATTACCTTGAAATTAACATCATTAAATCACAAGAGAATAACCACCTTGGAATGGTCAGTAATTCTGGGACTTAATTTTTTTTTCAGAGCCGATCCCATGTGACATTCTTTTCCTTTGTTCATGTGGAAAACCTTATCTGATAACTTGTATACTGTGTTTTCTGTTCCCAGCTATTGGGTGATATAGAGATAGCTAAGGGTATGGAGAAGGCTGTTAACCAGAAATATGCTGCTACTGTAATTATATTGAGTTTTTGAGGTATTGGGTGATATCGAGATAGCTATGAGTATGGAGAAGGCTGTTGACCAGAAATATGCTGCTACTGTAACTATATTGTGTTTTCCAGGTATTGGGTGATATTGAGATAGCTGTGAGTATGGAGAAGGCTGTTGACCAGAAATATGCTGCTTCTGTAACTATATTGTGTTTTCCAGGTATTGGGTGATATTGAGATAGCTATGAGTATGGAGAAGGCTGTTGACCAGAAATATGCTGCTTCTGTAACTATATTGTATTTTCCAGGTATTGGGTGATATTGAGATAGCTATGAGTATGGAGAAGGCTGTTGACCAGAAATGTGCCGCTACTGTAACTATATTGTGTTTTCCAGGTATTGGGTGATATTGAGATAGCTATGAGTATGGAGAAGGCTGTTGACCAGAAATATGCTGCTTCTGTAACTATATTGTGTTTTCCAGGTATTGGGTGATATTGAGATAGCTATGAGTATGGAGAAGGCTGTTGACCAGAAATATGCTGCTACTGTAACTATATTGTGTTATCCAGGTTTGGGTGATATTGAGATAGCTATGAGTATGGAGAAGGCTGTAGATCAGAAATATGCTGCTACTGTAATTATATTGTGTTTTCCAGGTATTGGGTGATATTGAGATAGCTATGAGTATGGAGAAGGCTGTTGACCAGAAATATGCTGCTAGTGTAAGTAAACGTTGCTTCAACAGCCTGTATCTTAAATGTACAATACAGTACATCCTCATTATAACACACCTCACTATAGTGCGATATTCAGTATAACACGGCCATGCCATGACTCCCAAAATGATTATTTTGCGATATGTCTATTGTAAATAAGCTCATTATAATATGGTTCACCTTTTTATATTGTTTCTTTACAACGACATTTATATCGTACTTAGTGTTACATTTTAATACAGTTTCAATATATTTTTAACGTTTTACCTTGTTAGACGCTGTCAGGGTTGATGCGTCGTTAAACAACAAGCAAACAAACAAACAGGCTTATAATATGGTCTGTTTCAATCTACCCAAAGACAGCGTTATAATAAAGATACAGCCAACACAGACTTGTTTATTTTTAAAAGGCATGGCTGAACTTTGGATTTGCATACTGAATGCTACAGAAAAATTATTAATATAAACACAGTAAAGTGATAAAGATCAAAGCAAATGTAGCTGCTACATAATCATAAAATGCGTAAAAGCTAATATCAGATATATCAATTCCAAATTGTTCATGCAACCTACAACTGTTTTTGATGGATGGAAAAATGTGGACACATAATTTTATCTTTTCAGAAAGCTGACGAAGTACCTCATCCGTTTGACAACAACTATGGTATGTTGAACTGTAAACTGGAGCTTGTCAACCAGAAATCAGAGGAATTCAAGGTTAGTGTCATACTGTTAGTTACATGATGACAAAGTCTCAACATGCAGAGCATTGACATAGTAACATGAGATTACTTTAATGCTTTGAATAAGTGTATTTTGATGCTGAGAATCGCAACAAAAATGCCTGTTAAGACATTTATATACATTTTTTCTCGCAAAGTGCTAAATTGCTTATTTAAGAAATGAATTTCATTTTTCTGGTGTTCATGGAGCTATGAACCGCAGTGGGTCGCAGGCAAAGTGAATGAACCCTGAAGGGGTTCATGTAAGCTTTGGTAGCGACCCACTGCGGTTCATAGCTCCATGAACAACAGAAAAATTAAACTCATTGCTTATATTTACATTCATTTCTCTCTATCGCTTGTTGAAAAATCACCAAGGCGGTCACATTTACAAGCAAACAAAGAATCTACACACAGTGGGTGTTCAAACAGCGGAACGGCGTCGACGTTTACAACGTCCAATCAGATTGGCGAGATTCATGTTTTTGACGTCAAGTTTGGATTACGTCACGTCGCGTGGCACAATGTTGTTCATGGAAGTATGAACACAGATGGACATGTAATGGTTCATCTAAGGAGGTTTTAGAACAATGTAAATATAAGGTTATAAATTTGTATAAGAATTGCAGAAAATAGCTGGTTTACTGTATTAATTCATGCTTAGAATTAGATTATGCATCTGACATATACATTCATAGACCAATGTACAATAATACAGTTTGTAGATATTACTTTGTTCCGTTCCTTGTCATAGAATCTAAAGCAAGAATCTCCCAAAACATGACACCAATTCCCAATTGAAATTATCATTATTTCATCATTGAAAATGATATGTCAGTTACAATAAAAACATGCGAGTCCATGTATAAAACTAAGGTTATATCCCTTTGATTCGAGAATTATCCCACATTTTTACGCCGTCAAGATGCTCATCTACCGTTATTTCCATCTAATGATGTTAAGAGTCTATAATTGCTCCGAGCTATGAAAATATATGGTGCATTGCTGGATTAGATACCAGGGAGGTAAATTGCTATTTTAAACAGTGTATGTGTGTATAACGTATTGATTTTATGTTGACTGTTTTTCGGATGTATGGCATGTTGTTGAAGGAGTGACAAAAACGCCAATCCTTTGCTTGTCTAATTGGTTTGCAGTTGAAAAATGCATTTTGGAAAATAATTTGCTGTTTCAACATAATGACTATTGTTTCAGATAATAAAAACCTACACTGACCAGACAGCGGGTACCTGGAGAAGACCAACAATCAAACAAGTGTGGAAAGTCAACAGAGATGGAGAGGCAGTTGAAAAATGCATTTTGGAAAATAATTTGCTGTTTCAACATAATGACTATTGTTTCAGATAATAAAAACCTACACTGACCAGACAGCGGGTACCTGGAGAAGACCAACAATCAAACAAGTGTGGAAGGTCAACAGAGATGGAGAGGTAGATATGATCAAAACTTTTTGTACCATCAGTTTCCCACTTTTAATGTAGAAGAGCAGTATGTGGGAGGCATGCACAGGAAAATTGCAGTGTGAATAATTAGCTGTTATGGTATGACCTCAGCTGTTTACCATCTGTTGAAACACGTCAAAAGAAACCATATAGTAATAAGAATGTTCCCAGATGTGGATTACAAGAGTTCATTTTAATCTAGGTTGCTTTACTGTATGCTTGAAATAGTCAAAATTTACTGAAAAAGAAAACAAAACAACAAAAAAAAAATAAAAAAAAAAAAAAAAAATTTGATGACAAAAATGTTTTAGATTTTAGAAAATATGGAAATGTTGTAAATCATTTTTATGTTACAAATTATTTTTACTACCTTTTCAGAACTCAAGATTCAAAGTGCATGACAAGATGGGTAACAGGAAGTTGTTGTGGCATGGGACCAGTGTCGCCGTGGTGGCGGCCATCTTGAAAAGTGGACTTCGTATCATGCCTCACAGTGGCGGCAGAGTCGGTGCTGGCATCTACTTTGCTTCTGAGAATGGAAAATCTGCCGGATATGGTATTAATACATCTAAAGTAAATCTTTGGAAGAGAAACATATCAGATAATGCTAACAAAATTTGTTGCCGCGACCAGACCTAAGAACTTGTATATGATTTATTATGTAAAGATGATATGAATTGACAGAACAAGAACTCTAGAAATGACCAGGAATACTTTATATTAGTATTTGAAATTTTTTTACAAACAATATTTACAAATAATGAAGTTATTGTCATTATTTATATATTGTAAATTTTTGTTTCCCGTTTTAGTGGGCACTGTGGGTAAAACTGGTATTATGTTCCTGAATGAGGTAGCCCTGGGTAAATCACAGATTGTGAAACAGAACCAAAGTCATTTGAAAGCAGCTCCTGCAGGATATGATTCCGTACTGGCTATTGGTTGCACTGAACCTGGTAGGTATATATGTGTAGGTGACCTTGACCTAATTCATAGTAAGGTCAGATTTTGTGCATATGTTGAATGGCTATGGGTAAAATCTCATATTGTGAAACAGAATCAATTCACGTGTAAGCAGCTGCCCCAGGATATGATTCTGTACTGGCTGTTTACTGACCTTGATTTTATTAATGGCAAGGTACAGTTGTCATTTGTGCTGAAATATGGATGAAATTCATTGCCTTGTCTTGATAATGAGCCGCCTCGTGGGAAAACCAACAATGTGGTTTCCGAACAGGTCCGACACAAACCGGGCTGTACAAGCACAGAAAAGAGCTAGAAGCTTGAAATTTTGGATTTTGAAAGTAGAGGAATTGTACTATCCGTGTAGCGAAAACAAAGGCGCTGATCAGCTTCGCGGTTACTGCGAAGCTGATCGGCGCCTTTGTTTTCGCTATGCAGATTGTTGGTTTTCCCATGGGGCGGCTCATATTATGTATCTTCATTATCATTTCTTTTCCAACAGATCCTAAAGCAGACACAACCTTGAAGATTGATGGCAAGGAGGTGGTTGTCCCACAGGGTAAACCCAAGAGCAATCCCGAGGGCTCGGGCAGCCACTTTGGTCAGAGTGAATATCTCATCTACAAGGAGAGCCAGAATAGGATTAGATACCTGTTACTCATGGAATTCTAAATTGATTGTTGAATGACAACAAACTGGCATCATGATTTTTGTACCAGAAGACTCTAATCAGCCAGGGTAGTCTTTAATGTGTTCTCAATGAATATAGTTAATGATGGCTTACATTATCGCTGTATAAACAGGTCTTTTACAGGTCGGTTTATTTTGGACCTGGTCGGAAACTCCGAAGACCGGTTTCCTCGCGTTGCGGCTCATTTAGAGCCACAGTTATCAAACTGACGTGGCTGGTTTGAGTCTTTGCTTGGTGCTCTGGTCATAATTGTTTTTGTTTTGTTTTTTTGTCATAAGTGGATATGAATCATTCATTTAAATCAAACTTGTGAGTATGATCATGTTAAAGTTTATATTTTCCTCTTTAGTTTAGGTTGAAAACTTTTACTGAGATGCTTAATTTTTAAAAGTTCATTTTAGAATGTTTAGTTCCATTCAATCCATTGCCAAGCTTTGGTCATGGATTATGTCAGCTTGTTGTTATATTTGTTCATGTTTTTGTTGTTTTGAAAAGAAGTTAATCTGTGATCTCTTTTGGTTGAAATGAAGTATACACCATCAAATAATATCTTGTAAAATGTTTAATCCATTAGTTAATGCACCAGATATGCCATATGGAATATATCCCGGTGTGAGACATGTTAATGGTCATATAAAAAGAGCCGCATCGTGAGAAAACCGGATTTTTGCCTAGGCGAAAACAAAGGCGCAGATCAGCTTCGCGGTAACCGCGAAGCTGATCAGCGCCTTTGTTTTCGCTACACGGATAGTACAATTTCTCTTCTTCTTAAATCCGAAATTTCAAGCTTCTAGCCTGCTTCTGAGCTTGTACAGCCCGGTTTGTGTCGGACCTGGTCGGAAATCCCGAAGACCGGTTTTCTCGCGTCGTGGCTCAAAATGTATATCCTATCATTTCCGCAATATGTGCTAAATATTCATTTTGTACACCATTTTATGTCATAGACATTTTTGTCCAAAATACATCCAAGGTTCAGTTTGAACTTATACAAATCATCCTCAATATAATTAAACATAGACAGTCTGAGCCAGTTTTTGTCATACATGCGACACAAAACAAAGGCACTAATTAGCCTGCCTGTTTGATAAATCTAATCATAGCATCCATTGATTTGCCTAACAGGCCATGTTAAGTCCCAAATAATGTTTCTCTTGACAAGTCTTACCTGATTACATGTGCTTGTATGTTTATGTTCTTAAAATAAATTGTTGCTAACTCCACTTTTTGTAGAAAACCAAGTAACGGGGTAAAAGTCTGCCCCGTGTGGCAAAATTGGCTATTTTATACAAACTGCTTTCTTTTACTGATCAAGAATTTATATTTCATGTTTTAGAATGTTTAATTTTGTGTTTTACATTTGGTAGTTTAGCTTCGTCTTATAGTGAAAATGCAAACAGGGTCGAAACAGTGAGATGAGATTATTTTCATTACTGTTGAAGAAGACAACAAAAAATATATCAGTAGGATTAAAATGTTATATAATAGATATGTTTTGACATAATAGATATGTTTTGACTCAAACTCGTATCCAAATTGCCATTAGGTATTTCTTTGTTTGTAATATGTTTTATCCACATTCATCAATTGTTAAGTGTTTATGACCTGTTTATTCTTTATTCCAAATTTATTCTTAAAACACTAAAACAAAAAACTTTGATGTAAAGAATATTATATTGGGACCACTTCTTGTTTGTTTTACAAATTGATTGTTGAAGTTTCTTTTCTCCATTTTATTTCTTTTACCACTTCTTGTTTCTTGTTTTTGACAGAGATTGTTTTTAGCTCACCTGTACGAAAGTACAGGAAGAGCTATTGCAGTCACCCCGGCGTCGGCGTCGGCGTTAGCGTTAGCGTCGGCGTCGGCGTTGCTCAAAATGTTAAAGTTTTTGGTTAAAGTTTTTATGAGTCTATATCTCTTGAAGTTGTTGATGGATCAAGTTGAGACTTTGCATGTTGGTAGATATTGGTCTGAAGTTTTATGCTGTACCATCATGACCCACCTGGGTGACCTTGAGGTCAAGGTCACGGACTTAGAAATTTTTTGTTAAAGTTTTTGGTTAAAGTTTTTATAAGTCTATATCTCTTGAAGTTGTTGATGGATCAGGTTGATACTTTGCATGTTGGTACATATTGGTCTGAAGTTTTATTATGTACCATCATGACCCACCTGGGTGACCTTGAGGTCAAGGTTACGGACTTAGAAATTTTGTGTTAGAGTTTTTGGTTAAAGTTTTTATAAGTCTATATCTCTTGAATATATAGAGGGATCAAGTTGATACTTTGCATGTTGGTACATATTGGTCTGAAGTTTTATGCTGTACCATCATGACCCACCTGGGTGACCTTGAGGTCAAGGTTACGGACTTAGAAATTTTGTGTTAGAGTTTTTGGTTAAAGTTTTTATAAGTCTATATCTTTTGAATATGTAGAGGGATCAAGTTGATACTTTGCATGTTGGTAGATATTGGTCTGAAGTTTTATGCTGTACCATCATGACCCACCTGGGTGACCTTGAGTTCAAGGTCACAGACTTTGAAATTTTATGTTAAAGCTTTTGCTTAAAGTGTTTTGAACTGTATATTGCTGGAACAAATGGATGGATCTAGTTGATACTTTGCTGTTAGATATTATATTCTTTTATTATGCTGTAGCATCTCGACTCACCTGTGGTCAAGGTCACAGACTTAGATTTTAGGTTATAAGTCTATATCAAATATGTAGCTGGATCAAGTTGAACTTAGCATGTTGGTAGATATTGGTCTGAAGTTTTATGCTGTACCATCACAACCCACCTGAGTGACAATGAGGTCAATGTCTTTGGTCGTAGATTTAATAGATTTAGTGACAAAGCACAAGTCAGGCGAGCTAGGCTGTCCTGCGACAGCTCTTATTGATTTTAGAATGAATTTTGGTTGTTTTGAATTTGATCCTTTAGAATAACAAAATGTGCGGATTTTGCATCCTACAAAAAAGTTCTTAATTTTGTAGATTTTATAATTTATCTTGCACTGTTTAGGAATATTAAAATAGTTTAAAACAAAGGAAGTTGCCTTGTTACTTTATTTAAGGACAATGTGTTATGTCCCATTGCACCACCATTCATTCATTCAAGATTTATCTGCCGTGGTTGGAAGGTCGGATTGGCAGATCACATGATGCGTAGCTTCTATAAATAGCACAGCTATTTGACACAATGTATCATATAAGTACAATCTCTGACATACTGCGTCAGGGAGTCGACTCTTTGGCTCAGTGGTTAGAGCATTGGATTTCTACCCCGGAGGTCTGGGTTCGAATCCCGTAAGGAAGGCGGGATTTTTTCAAACTATGCATCATTTCTTAGTTACGAATATGAAAATTAATAGTGTTTTGTTGCTTTTATAATACAGTATTTGTTCTTATTAGCACACATGCTCCAATAAGTGCCCCCTTGTCGTTTCCAAAAATCATGTGCATAAGTGCATACTGCTCGACCAGCAAATTGTCATTTTGTACCAATTTAATACATTAATACCCAGCGAAATAGATAACGATGCGTACTGCGTATGTATGCACGATTTTTCGCTCTGTACGCTTAAAAAATCAGACCCGTGCGTACCATGTACGCAGTAAAAATCAGCGGTACGCTAACAGTTTTCGGTTTTATGCGTACTCAGATAAAATACCTTTAAAATTTTCACCAAAATGACAATTTTTCAACTAGTTTTGTCTGGCTGCTTGTCAACAATCGAAAAGTAGATACAATATTAATGCAGCTTTTGATCGTTCCATATTATATATAATGCAATGTATTATGTAGTTATACCATATGTGTGCTCGCCGTTCAGTACTTTGACCAGACAAATTGTTTATCAAAGGTGTATTCATGAAGTTTAATGATAGTCTGTCACTTTGGTTTATTGAATAGGCATTTTGCATTGATTTCTGGTCATTGTTTTCAATTTAAAACTTGATGTATCCATTTTCTACAGCCATCCCAGTCTCTAATGTTTTCCTCATTTGTGTCTCTTATTATCTAGGCAGGGGACAAAAGTATAGTTTAACATGCCTAAATGATAGAATGACATGTCATTACAGGATTATCAACCAGTTTACTTAAATTTTCATACTCGATTAAATGGTCTTATCCATACGTGTACCTTTATCTATCAGTTTGATTCTAAATGAGAGGTTTGAATAAGAATCCTCAGAAAACTTGTACGCAGTTGTATTGTCGGTACTCACTGAACATTTATTTTGATGTGTACAGTACGCATTGTGAAAAATAATTATCTACATCACTGATACCATATAAGCTGCATTAAATTTAATTTTAGATAATCAAACATAATTTTGCAAAGATTGGGTCACTTAAATCACAACATCATTGGTTTTTTAGACATGGTAAATTTAGAAGTTTATTTGTTGTTTGTTTTCCTAGTATGCGATTATTAGAACAATATTTTGATACCTTAACTTACGTTCATTCTGGAAAGTTAAGCGCACTGTGGGCTAATTAGAATGAAAACAGTATTCTAGTAAACTGCTATAGCCATGGGGTATCTACTATTGTTTGGGGCTTCTGACCAACACTGGGATAAATACCACATCAATCTGTGCAATTTAGTACAACCCCAGTATTTCAACAGCTTACACTTACATGGATGGACATTACAAAAACTTGCCCATGTAATATTTAGAGATTTTTTTTAGCTGTAAAAACTTAAAATTTCAGCAGAAAATTTTTGATATTTTTCTTATTTTTGCTCAAAACATAGATTGTGGGTACTCGTTAGAACCGCCTCGGCGAGGCGGTTCTAACGAGTACCCACAATATATGTTTTGAGCGAAAATAAGAAAAATAGGTATGCCCCTGCATACCCCAGTTTTACTATATAAAAGTGGGGTTTAAGGGGGTATTCATTGCACGGACATGTTTTCCTGATGGAGACAAGCATTCCATTTATCCTAGGTAGGCTTAGACCATGAAGGTGCCCCATCAGGAAAACATGTCCATGAAATATATACCCTCTCTAATGCCACTTTTATATAGTAAAACTCGGGAAAACAATATTTCTTATTTCTGATCCAAAACATAGATTGTGGGTACTCACTAGAACCGCCTCGCCTCAATGTTTTGAAAAAGGTCTGCATCAGGAAAACATGTCGATTTCAATGATTGAACTGAAATATCACGTGCAGAATGATAAGAACATTAAACGAGATATGCAGTTGGGTTCACTCGAATTCCAATGGCCAGCTGATGTCATCATGAAGAAGAAATCACACACGGTATGACGGCATGGAACCGGAGGAAGAGTTGCTGTAATGCTTCAGCAAGGTTCTGGAATACGACAGGTAAATCATTCGACTACGGGATGCCACCAGTGTCTGCTTTCAAGGTGTAAAATGAAATCGCATGACTGGTAACATTGTCCAGGATAAGAATCATGTATTGGTACGCCTGCATAAATGGTTTCGAAATGTAAAAGCGCCCCTCGTAATATTGAGCAATTTAAGTCCAATCAATAACTTTGAAACCATGACAAGTTTGCATTTTGGGGTTCTCGATCAGTTTTTCAGTCAATTTCTGAAAAAAAATCATGGGAATAATTTTGCTCGCGAAGATATGTATATATGTATAACCGTTTATAAAGTTATTAAAAAGTATGCTTTTATTCAAGTTGTTAACCTGGTAAGTTAGAATTTAGCAAGTATATAATCTAAAATGGACCACATACCAAGTGTCATTGAAATTGGTCTGCTATTTCTAGAGAAAATATTGAATGTCCTATGACATGGACCATTTTAGCTCATCTGAGCCGAAGGCACATAAGGTGAGCTTAAAAGATGGCCATGATACGGCGTCCGCCGTCCGTCGTCCGTCCGTCGTCCACAGTTTCAAAGATCTCTGAATGTGAAGCCTCTTTGGTAGTGGCATTGAAATTTTGTTCGCGATATCTTGGTTACATGACCAAGGTGGCCGCCACGCCCATACATGGTAAAAACCCTTCAAAATCTTCAGAACCGATGGGCCGATTTTCACGAAACTTGATATTTAGTACTGATCTGGGACTCTAGCCCATCGTAACTTGTTCAAATGATGGGCCTGGGATGATCTTGACCAATTTTACGGCAAGGTCAGTTCATGCTTGTACATGGGGAAAGGTGAAAACAATGGATATTTTGGAAACTGTTGCAGCCTGAGACCTGCAAGTTGGCAGAAGCAGACAACTAACGAAGGTATGCGATTAATTAAGGACAAGGTCATTTCTTGACCTGGGCCCAAGGTCACTGAAATATCGATATTGAAGACTTGTTTTTCTCAGTAACAACCTATGGAAACGGTGTATTAGAAAAACGGTGAATCAACGGGGGTTAATCGGAAAAATGTGAACCATCGGGCGAGGTGTCGGTGACACATCGGGATTTGCACTAGATAAAAGGTATGTTGTTTGTTTACTTCTATTTTGAAGCGAAAGCTAAAAATACTGCAGTAAATAAAAACAAATCGAACACTTGCAGGAGCTGTAAGGGTCTTTGATGCAGCCCCGGAAACCCTAAAATTGTTGAAAATGTATTTTGTTTAATCGCCACAGTGCGCCCCATTTTACTACTCAAACATTTCAGTTGACTTTCGGTTGTATTTTTTGTTTATTTTTTATGCTTACATCGAATTACGAATGTAAACAACCTTAATTCAGATTGGTGAATATAGAAAAGTAAGCTCCTGATTATCAACCTTCAGAAAATTTGTAAAAAAGACTGGGAAAATCGAGATTCAGCCGGGTGATTGATTATTTGGTGAGTCTCCGGGCAAGTTGTGTGTGTCGCCGGGGAGCAACCAAATTTTGATAGAATAAAACTTTATTTTCTTCATTCTAGACAGTACATGATTGTTGTTTTTTAACTTTTAGTTTGAGTGGGATCATATCTATCCCAATTACGTATGCTATAAACACACGTTAATCACCGGCAGTGATGAGAACTAGGACGTTCCTCGTCCGCAGCGTCCGTCATATCGCACTGTTCGCATAAATATAGTTTTTTTTTCGCTGGTTAAATGAAGCTGAAGCAAATGAAAACGTGTAAGAAATAATTGGAAAAGATACTGTCTCCAATTCTTAAATTTCTTCCGTTGCCGATTTGAAGACTGGGAAAATTATAACAGTAAACGCAGGTCCAATCTTTGGAAATAACATGGAACAGTATCTATTGGGATAGCTTCTTTCCTAAAATTATCAGGGCCTGAAATGCCCCCTCTGATGTCTACCGCTGAGGTGCCAGATGATTGCTTAACGTTTCTTGTGAGATCTAGGGACAAAGATACCAGTCACAGCCCCCGCTAGTAGAGTGCGGTAGCTGAAGCGGTAGAGCGTCGGACTGTCACTCTGCAGCGAGAGGTCCTGGGTTCGATCCCCACGAGCGCCGTGTAGGGTTCGAGCCCCGCACGGGTCACATGTGGGACAAGTCAAGTTCTGCTTGCAGGTGTGTCAGGTGCTTTTTCCTGGAGTACTCCTATTTTCGCCCCACCTACTGATTTGTTAATGAGTGAAATAATTGGCTTTTAAGGCACGTAAAACTTAATCAATAATAATAATAATAATAATAATAATAATAATAATAATAATAATAATAATAATAATAATAACAACAACAACAACAATATCAATAATAATAACTGATTCTTAAAACATGACATTTCGACAGGTTTCCAAGTTTGATTAGCTTTACAATATACCGGGACAATGCATACCTGACGGTATTAATTGATGTTAACTTTAGGTTCGGTCTCCTTTTGTTGCTCAGTTCACACGACTGGACATTTATTTTCTCATGGGAAAAATGAGGATTTTCGACATGACTATCCGAGTAACACAAGTACAAGCGTTTCCAAAACGCTTGCGATCTCTCAGCACTAATTTCACTGTATGACCACGTATAAATTCACGGCGATAACCACAGACCGAAAAGACTCTGACAGCTCGGTTCAACGTGAGCTTTCATACCCGAGCCGGCATGCGCTATTTAGTGTGACCCAATCAAAGCTGCCTTGTCCAATCAAGTACGACCGGAAGTTTGGTCGATTTACAACAAGATTCCAGCCCTGTTCAATTATATATGCGCTCTCGCCGTGGCGAGATCGCAAAAAGTAACTCGAGTAACAAGGCCGAACAGCACGAGTTACAGTAATGCGCATACGTATCTACGTTATGTGCTTGCGTATAACTGTAACTCTCACTTATGTTACGTCTACACTGGACCACGTTCTCACCACGTCCTTACCACGTTCTAAAAATTCCAGAACGTGGCGAGGACGGGGTCAAAATGAAACAATTTCGGATTTCTAAGTTCTTATAACGTCCGCACCACGTCCTTACTACGTCCTTCACGTTTCCACTACGTCCTCAATACGCGCTCACCAAGTTCATCCCGTTTCTACTACGTCCTTGCTACGTCCTCACAAAGACCAAGCAGTTCATACCACGCGCGAACTACGTTTCCAGCACGTTCTAACTGTAAATACCCGGTATATTAATCAGTCGTATATATTATCCTCAACACCGCTAGCAGTCGGTCGTAATGCCCATGCTGAAGCCAACAAGATCTTGTCCTTCTATTTCTCCTTCTGTGAAATAGCACAAGTGCAGCCTGTGCACCAAGTAAGGCATGATGTCATTGAAGGAGAGCAAGTTGCAAGAGTACATCTCTGTTCATGTTTTCGATTTCGATATGATTTAAATAAAAGCGAAAGCAATTGCTTGAGGGTACGGGACAATTGAAACAAAATTAATAAAACGTGGAGGACGTAGTTCGAACCTGGTGTGAACGTGATAAGAACCTACTAAGGACATGTTAGGAACCGCTAGGACGTGATAAGAACGCAGTGCAGTCTTCTAGGACGCGGTAAGGACGAACAAGAAGCGTGGTATGGTCTTGTCGAGAACTTGATGGACGTAGCGAGGACGTAGAGAAGACGTAGTAGAAGCGTAGCGAGGTCTTGATGGTCTGCAACAAATTTGCATCGCGTCCACGAAGACCGCACTACGTTTGTACCACGTTCTTTCTACGTCCTACAAGTTCCTACTACGTCCTTACCACGTCCTTACTACGTGCTTACTGCGTTCTAATTCCACCCCGTCCTCGCCACGTTTCTTTTGAGCATGTTCAAAATTTGACCAAGACCTCCGCGTCCATCAAGACCTCGCTACGTCCTTACTACGTTCCTACCACGTCCTACAAGACCGTACCACGTCCTCACTACGTCCTTAATTTTTTAGGACGTAGTAAGGACGTAGTGAGAACGTGGCCCGGTGTAGACGTAACATTAACTCGTGTCAGCATTCAATGTTACTCGAGTTACTTGTGTTACTCGGAGTGCTGAATGCAAATGGTGATTTTATCAGGAATAATGATAGTTCTTTCCATATTTTTGTATGTGCAGTTGGAACATCAGACACAGATTAATTTGTGCCCAAATATGCACTTTTAGAGGTCTCAGCAAATTGCTTATCAGCCATTTTCATGATTTCAAGTTGATTCCCGGTTTGCTTCAGTTTCCATTACTGTGGAATAGCCTCCACATGGTGCACTAGGTCACTCACTATAACAACAAAGAGAAAAATGATTTTGAAAGATCGAAAAAATGTCCACCAAAACTATCCTATGTTGCACCCCTTGATATTACCATAATAATTAAGTACTGTGTGAGATTTGCCATCTCTTGTGTAAATAGAATAACAAACTAATATTTCCGAAAATATTTCCAGATGTCGTTCGCAGTTAACGGACGGCTCATCGGAACTAAAATTGCAATTTGGTGATGACGCTATGTAATTGCTCAAAATATTACTGGACTTTACAAAATTACTACAGTTGTTGAGTTTAAAATGAATATATATACATGTACATATTTTAAACAACAAACGGTAATCCGTTTGGGAACGATTTTCACACAAGTGCGTCTGGCACTGGCAATGATTCAGGTGAACGCTAGCGTTTTACACTTGTCGGTCTAGCACTTTAATTTCCCAACAAGAAAGGGTCGAAGATGATGCGGAATATGAAATTACCGGGTCGAAGATGACACGGAATATGAAATTACCTTGATCAAAAATAGCTCTAGAGTGTTTATAATCGGAAATTAATGCAATAAGTTTTGATTGCCCGATGACTCACAAAATTCGCCCCGTTGTCTCACACAACTTGCCCGATGCCTCACATTATGTAAATGCACCTAGCATTAAATCCCTTTGCAATGCTTGGCGAGATTTTATTTTTTATGGGAATTTTCCAGTATACTATTATTCATTTGCAAATACCGACGTGACCTTCTTGGTCCATTTCTTTTACTAGTAAATCAAACGAAAATGTGTTTTCGTGACCTTGAAAGGCATGCCCTCTAAAATGGGGCGCACAATCACGCGTTTCTTGGAATATTTATTTACAAACTGTTTACATAATAAAGAACAATAATGATTTCTACAGCTCCTGCAGCAAACAGAATTTTGACATACAACGTCACCCAGCCATGTCGGAACAAAACAAAAAGAAAATTAAAACTACGTACCGTGTCGCCATTGTAAATCCCGATGTGTCACCGACACCTCGCCCGATGGTTCACATTTTTCCGATTAACCCCCGTTGATTCACCGTTTTTCTAATACACCGTTTCCATAGGTTGAGTAACCTCTCAGCCTATGAATGTGACTTTTTATTTGAGGCATTCATACATAGGGAGAATGAAATTTTGCGAAAAGTATCATGTCTAGGCGCTTTAATCCTATTCAGATGATAATGGAAGGTGAAATATTACATAAGTTTGTGAACCGCCTATTATTTTATTTCGGAAAAAAGTTCTTTATTCGAGAAACTCCACTTCTACATGACCGACAAAACACATAACCGTGTCGTTGGATTGCAGAGTTAATATATATTTTGTGAGGTATATGGTGGTAAAATGAGAGTTGCAAGTTCAGAAACAATGAGCAGCTGCTTTTGGGATAGCCATTACGCACCTTCAGTAAAAAAAATAGTATAGATTTGCAAGGGATGTGGCCAGATGATAAAGATACGGTCCACTGCAGCAGCTGAGGGCTAGTTAGCAACATCCTTAAAACCAGCTTAAGCCCCCCTCCCACTCCCAATGTTTATTACTGACCGTTAAAGGGCAGTTTTTCTGTTGTGGTTCTATCTATTTTATGTTTCGTGTCGAATTATTGTGCTGTTTGCACCTTTCATTTTGCTAGACTCTGGTAACTAAGTGGTTACCTTAAGAGAAATGGCTGCTGACTCAGCGTAGGAAATGTTCTCCGAAATGTATCAGTGATTATCAATTTGGGTTTTCCAACCTCGGATTTTAGGGTTGGTCTTTGGTTCTGATTGCACCAGCTCCTCGCCATTGCTTACTATTAGCTATTCTTTGATTTTATTATTGCCTTTTTGCAAAGGTAGACACATAATATTTAAATTCGTATTTTCTGGAAAAGCATAATAGTGAGGAACGTGAACTTAAGACGGGCGAGCCTGTCATCTTGCTCTCCGTGCATACTGTTATATTAAATCTGAACACTATGATTGCCCGAATTACATGTATTCTGATTTCAGGATTGGGCTTATAAATTCAGTTGTGTTCTCCAACTCGTTTTTCTTAACTATAGACATTGTATACATGTATTATGGTCTTTTCTTAATTCTGTTTCATTAACTTAACTTATTTTCCATTCTTTGGGAGTCTAAACGGAAGTCAGAAACTGTCTGTGATTCTAAGCTGTGATCATATTGAGAAATAATGCGTCTATGTGCCAAAACCTGCTTTGAAATACTAATGCGGCGTAGATTTTTGTTATACCATTGAAAAGTTTTGTAATTTCTTGTTAATATGTAAATATTTCCATTTTTAAACAGTCTCTCATAATTCTTATAGAATGGTTCTTACATATTTTAGTATGTATCATGTTTTAGGTTTTATTATGTATATATGTAGAAGTGAGACTTTAATAAATAATAATTGTAATTCATTCCTGATACATGATCCACTTACCTTGTATAAGCAATATCGAGTTTGACAATGCTGTTACTTACATATCACATGAGCTTTACAGGACCGTTCGTGCTTTGGTTTGACTAATGATTTCTGGTTCAATGGAAATCTAATTACCAATTTTTGGGAAGGACCAACTTGCTCTTTGTATTGGTACATATTTGTTATTTCGATTATATTATATTTTATAACTTAACAAATTTTTGTTTTGTGTCGACAAGGCTTTCTGACAACTTTTCTTTATCTACATGTAGAAGAGCAATGGATGATTCATTATCTATAAATCATGTTGTTTCAGGCTGCATTATACCTCTAGGAGAGGCACAACACGTCTTGTTTCAAGCTAGATGAACAATCATCCAGCGATATACTATTTTAATCTTGAGTACAACTACAGGTGCGTTCATTTATTAATATACCCCTGCGATATTCAGAAATAAATTGACAACTTTTCTTGTTTTTGAACCAGCGTCACTGGCAAGAAATTGACAACTGGTTGAATTTGTTTATATAATGTGTTAAGTATGTCTATAAACATTTACTCTGTATATAAAACTTCCAGATCTTGTTATGTTGAATGCCTAAATTGATTACATAACATATGGAGCCAAATGCTTAACAAAAAATCGCTGATATTCGAGTTTCAAAGATTCCACAAGGAACCGTGGTTAATAATTGAAATTTTATTTGTGAATTATGAAAGAATAACCATTTGTGTACTACGGCTGATCTTTTGGAGTCTTTATGACCACTATTTACAAAGTTACACCATGATTTTCATCCATTGTGCAATTTAGAATTTCATGGTAAAGCGATTATTACAATAAAAAAAATAAGCATGTCAGTGATATGTTGCAAGAAAATTAACATTCTACTAGGACGGTTTTACGACAAAAGCTTTCTAATGAGTTCCTTCATGAGGTAAGCATATCTTAAAGCACTGTGGAGTCACCCATGACCTTGTATTCTGCCAAAATGTGGATTGGCATTTCAATATACAGTTTCATGATTTCTTCCTACGCACCGAGTGGCTAAGTGGGCTAAACTTAGTGTTAGGCAATGACTCACATCTCCTTTATGTGATATTCCAAACCTCTTCTTTAGTGTTTAAGTCATTGTAATTAACATGCCAATAAAGGATGCAAAATGCAAAAATAGTATTTATGAAAGGCAATTTTATCCTAAATCCGCATGTCTGTCTTTGAATGTCCTGGTGATTCCCTTGACTAAAAGCCTATACAAGTGGATTTAAATAAATTATCATGAAAATGAGCTGTGAGAGATAGCCTAACAATAAAAGTTTCTCTGTGAAAGTTCCAGTCCCCTATGGTAATCTGTGTCGAGAAAACATACCATGAATTGCATGATGAAATTCCGAACCACGGTTTGGCAGAATACAAAGCCATGGGTGACTCCACAGTGCTTTTAGGCATGCTTACCTCATGAAGGAACCCACTAGTAAGCTTTGTTCGTAAAACCGTCCTGGTAGAATATAAGTTTTATTGCAAAATAACACTGACATGCTTAGTTTTATATTGGAACAACCGCTTTACCGTGAAATTCTAAAATGTAGAATGAATGAAAATCACGGTGTAACTTTGTAAATAGTGGCCATAAAGACACCAAATTTTCAGCCGTAGTACAAACATGATTATTATTTCATAATTTACAAATAAAACTACAAATTATTAACCATAGTTCCTTGTGGAATCTTTGAAACTCGAATATCAGCGGAATTTTTGTTAAAAATTTGGCTTCATATGTTATGTAATCAATTTGGGCATACAACATCACAAAATCTGGAAGTTTTATATACAGAGTAAATATTTATAGACATACTTAACACATTATATCAACAAATTCATCCAGTTGTCCATTTCTTGCCAGTGACGATGATTCAAACCAAGAAGAGTTGTCAATTTATTTCTGAATATCGCAGGGCTATATCAATAACTGAACGCACCTGTACTACGATCCGTCTTAAGGCTATTGTTATATTGATATGCAAATCAGGACGACCACCGCACGTTTTGTATAGATCATTTAATGATTTAATCATAAACGTTAAATATTTGATAATCAAGAAGTAAAAATATTGCCCAACTTCATGTTGATGATAGTCTGTTTGAACAGAACCGCGTATCATACGGGTATCTTAACGCCAAAGCAGACGACAACTGATGGGCAGCCACGTGATCGTAAGATGACGTCAGCGAACTCAGTTGGTATAAGTTTGGTAAAAATAAATGTTGATGTTTTAGAAATGGGTAAGAACGTAAGGAATCAATGTCTATTTGTGATGACGAAGGCTCCTTTTGGATTGAGTCCATCTCCTCAAATTTTCGCTTCTTTGGACTTTTATTGTCTGCTGAGTCGCCAACAATATCTCTGATTGATCTTATAGAATGAACAGCTGGTGTTGGATTTCTGGGTTTCTCTGATTCCGAAGATGTGGATAGATTTGTCGTCTTGTTATGTGCATCATCTGCAACATAAATAAAATATTTTATTTCTTAGTTATACGTCTGGAATCTGGTTGGGGATGACATTGTGTGTGTGTGTGTTGTTGTTGTTATTCATTGAATACCATATACAGTACATGCAGTTAGTTCCACTGTACGATCTCTTGATCCTTGTTTCAAAGCGCTTTGATATTGCCAAAGCATTTGATGATTTGCTTTAATAATTAACATAAGACACAATAACATGTTGCAATTCCGGCAAAACACCTTATTGAAGCTCTTTATCTGCGGGATCTTGATATATGGACTCTGTCACGCAAAACCGAGAGCTTATTCTTGTCACTAGATACAAAGTATCCGTGACTACTTAGTATTCCGTAGCATAAAAGAGACATAACAAAGTAAAATGTCTACGAGTAATTAATAAATGATTATATAAAGTGCTTTGCTCAGTAGGCATCTCTTCTGACCTCAACCATCATTGTCTATTTAACTGCTTAAATGTCACTTGGATATATCTAAACATGCTCATATGGATACTTAGAAAAGCCAATGAAATTCTTCTTTTCTGGCACATGACTCGAATATTTATTAACCCTGTCAGTGTCGCGATGTCATAAAATGGACAGTTACAGTAGCGAATTCGAGACTCAAGAAGATTGCCAGAATTACTTTCCATAAATATTTAATGATTCGTTCAAATAAAACAAAAGCCTTAAGGTTTTATGTCAGTCAATGAAATGAGCCGCGACGCGAGAAAACCGGTCTTCGGGGTTTCCGACCAGGTCCGACACAAACCGGCCTGTACAAGCTCAGAAAAGAGCTAGAAGCTTGAAATTTCGGATTTAAGTAGAAGAGGAATTGTACTATCCGAGTAGCGAAAACAAAGGCGCTGATCAGCTTCGCGGTTACCGCGAAGCTGATCTGCGCCTTTGTTTTCGCATAGGCAAAAATCCGGTTTTGTCACGATGCGGCTCAAATTTAAATGCTCTGCGAGAGGGTTGCTAATTTAGGCTATCATTTTTATGCTGCTGTATACGACTGAACGCTAATTGAATTAGGCATAACTATTACTTGTAAATGTTTGATTTTATATAGAAATGCATTTATATAGATGTCTTAAGTATTGACAGGGTGCGTGCTTTCAAAGCATTTTCTTGTATATTATTTGAGCCTATGCATGAGAAAACCAACAATTTGGGTTTTCGACCAGGTCTGACGCAGACCAGGCTGTACAGTCACAGCATAAAGCTAGAAGCTTGAAACTTTGGATATAAGTAGAAGAGGCATTGTACTATCTGTATGGCGAAAACAAAGGCGCTGATCGGCTTCGCAGTTACTGCGAAGCTGATCTGCGCCTTTGTTTTCGCCTATGCAGATTGTTTGTTTTCCCATGCGGCGGCTCATTTACAATAAAATTCCTTTTAGGTTTTACTTGGCTCAAATGCGGAAAGCATTGATGGTCTTTCAGATATTCAAATAATGTGTCACTCAAATTAGCGTATCGTGTGGCGCAAACCAGGTGGTTCCTATCTAGTCTTCTCTTGTCGCCCATTGTTAAGTGCTCAATATCCACTTAATATCCTCTAAATACCCAGTTAATGCTGGTAAATTGAAAGATAAGAATACTAGGGTCACTTATCTGAAACTTTTTACGATGTTTTTATTTCGCTCGATTCTCTGATCCGGTGGTTAGGTATCACCGTATTACGTGCGCGCAATGATTTTACTCGGTGATTTGGTCAGATTGCATACAAAATAGCATCTTGTGTGAATTTTATGCCATCATTACAGTTTTATATATCGTTATTGTCATTCATTTTCGGAATAATTCTACAGCATCAATCAATCAGATCACATATCCACCTGCATTACAGACAGGTCACGTGATTAAGTTACTTTTTTGTTATCCGTAAACTTAATAGTTCACTGAAGAATGACCACATGGAAATAAGAAAAAACATTCGGGGACTGACAAAACCTTTAAGAAAGATTCTAAACAACACACCGGGCAGGAAAGAAACTGGCATAAACTAGTAACTTGTTGCAGAGAAGGACAATACTTATATACCAGAAGCAAATACACAAGAACATCAGCAGAGACCACCTGAAGAGCAAGGTGACTTTAGCTCAGTCCAGCTATCCAACAAAAGAAACAAATCTATCACAGACAAACTCAGCAGTAGAAGAACCACCATTTGAACTTATTCATTTCAGCGACTTTCAGAAATCATACCTTCTAGAAAAAGCAAGTATTTCCTAACATTAAATGATGACAATCATAATGATTCAAAAGCTTATGTCAAACCAATGGTTATATGCGCGAAGAAAAGACAAGCAGATAAATGAAGAGAAAACAAAACTTTCACAGAAAGCGGATTGGTTTTAGATCTTTTGATTACGGAAATCAGTGCATTGCATCGGCTGGTTGTAAATGGTCATAAATCTACAATTTCAAATACCGTAAACATAAATCTTTTGCAGTGAAACTTGAACAGTAGCATTTTAATTTAGGTTGTCTTCTTCTATCAACACATTTTACAAGGCTATAATTTTCTTTTCAATTTCCACGATTTTACAACTCAACCACAAAAACGTTACTCTGTCATTTTAACATGCTCCAGAATGCCAGATTGCCAATTCCCATACCATTAACTATGACCAGCTATGCAATTTCTATTCTCAAATTACCTCTAGATCAGAATGATTCAGAAAGAGAAGACTATGATGAATGGCTGTGGCACTAGTAGGAGATGTAAGGAATCGTATAGCAGCTAATAACCATAATTTTATTATTGAATAATCCATAAAAAGTTTGTATGTTTAGGAAATCTGAAGGACCAATGCAATGTTTTCATGAAGAAAGGTACCTAAGCTGGAAGATACGAGTGTGACAAAACGTTTTAAAAAACATATAGTTTGTCCTTAGAGCGTTGACCTGCATTTAACATTTAATTTTAATGACATTGTTTAGATCAGGTTCACGAAACCCTGCCATTATGTGAAGAACTACTTCAGACTAAATCAACCGATAAATGATCCAGTTTCGCTTTTATTCGTCAATAATTCATATGCAATTATTTCAAGCATCGCAACAATAGAACTGAAAATGGCAGACAGAGAGCCATTCGTCGGAACAATGACAAGCACTGACGACTTCACCAACCTTAAACCAATATATTCAGCAGGGTCCCCTCACCAGTGTTGCTCAGTTAGACTTTGTATGTATTATCCTAAGCCTGGTTTTGTCTTTCTCAATAATAATAATATTAATAATGGCATGCCTTGCACAACCAAGAAACGGCGTCATTTGTTTCTTCACTTGAAACCATTATTATCATTGTGGCGAAACACCTATAAATTAAACTTACCAAGCGTTTTGTCCTGGTCAGTAACTCTGTCATCTGCGAGCGACTCTGTTACTTTATGGCGATGATCTGTTTCATCTGCGTCGTGGTGTACAGCAAGGATCTCTCCTGGCTCAGTTACTGTTAATGGTTGAACCAACTTCGGATAGGACAAACCAGGAATGTTCAGAGGATAGAGTGCGGCTGGGTGTTGTCTCTGATAAAAAGTTTGTAATGTAGTAGGAGATGGGATGTGAGGATAGAGCAAGGCAGACCCATCACTGGACAGAATCCCATCGTTGTTGAATGCCCCCGCATTTCTGAGAATTCGGTTGATGGAGCTTATGCTTGGTATGGTCTGTTCATCGCAGATCCTCTGTGCAAGTAAGAAGTCCCTTATTTCCCAGGCAAATATTGAGGGGTTCTCCTTCTTCAGTTGTAGAATTTTCCGAACAACTAACGGTGTGGCCACTTGCTGTAACAAGAAAGTTAAGTATGTATCAACGTTGATGGCAAACATATTTGTCAACTTCTTTGCTCATCTTTATTTCTGTCCCTGATATATGGTTAATTTAAAGTACATGCTTGTGCATGTAGAATTTTATTGTTGCATTTTTGTTGTTTGAGTAATATCCGTGAGTTATTCCTTTTTGTTTTGCACATGGTAACGTACAGTTGAACAACAATCATATACAGATAGAGTAGAGAGAGAAAGAATTGTGGTAAGATAAATTAATTGTTCAACTTATGTTTTATAAGAAGATGATGCCAAAAATCACTTTGTAAAGTTAATGCATTGGCTGCAATAAAGTCTCCACAACATTGTGAAAATTCAAGAAACACGTACCTTGGGTTTGTTTCCACCTATTGATCCTGGCTTTATTGATCCCGTCTCATAGTATCGTGTTAGTATTTTACTGACGCAACCGTGTGATACTAGAAGTTGCCTGGAGATGTCACATGGTCGAACACCCATGTGGGCCAGTTCCACAATTCGTCGTCTCACATGGTCAGGTAGGGGGCGGCCATTGACAAATACACCACCTAGCTGGTTGACTCCGGTTTGGCCTGAAGTGAAAAATGGCATAAACAGACTGACAATTGCCGACGATGCTTTGGAAAGGTGAGGTTTTATTTATCTATTTATTATTGATCAATATTCAAACGTTGTTTGAAATTCCTATCGGCTAAATATGTACTTTGTAATATACAAGTGTCGTATCAACATAATGGTCAACAAACGTCATGTATAGATCTACATTCTGTTCTTGGCTGTTCTCACCAAAGCTTTTGACACTGTTAGTCGTGATGGACTCTGGAAAATCATGGCCAAGTTTGGCTGTCCACCCAGATTCATAGCTATGGTGCGGCAGTTTCATGATGGCATGAAGGCACGTGTGCAAAATGATGGAGAGTTCTCTGAACCATTTGAAGTAACAAATGGGGTCAAACAAGGCTGTGTTCTGGCACCAACACTGTTCAGCATGATGATTTCTGCCATGCTTATGGATGCTTTTCAGGACAGTGACACTGGTTTTCCAATCAGGTACCGTTTTGATGGCAACATATTCAACCTCAGAAGGTTGCAAGCCAAAACTAAGGTCCAGACTGATGTGCTAGATGAGCTCCTCTATGCAGATGATATGGATAAGAATGCCAACACAGAGGCAAAAATGCAAAGAGCCATGGATCAAGTCTCACAGTCATGTGATAACTATTATCTCACAATCAGCACAAAAAAGACAGAGGTTGTACACCAACCAGCCCCCGGAAAACCATATAATGAACCAACCATCACTGTGAATGGGCAAAAAACTGAAAGTTGTCGACAAGTTCACCTACCTGGGAAGCACTCTCTCCAGAGCAGTGCATATTGATGATGAGATCACTGCCAGAATTGCAAAAGCTAGTGTGGCATTCGGAAGACTCCGTGCAAATGTCTGGGAGCGAAATGGAATCAAGCTTGACACCAAGCTGAAAGTCTACAAGGCTGTGGTACTGCCAACCCTCTTGTATGCATGTGAGACCTGGACAGTATACCAACGCCATGCAAAGAGACTTAACCATTTCCACTTAAGCTGTTTGAGAAAGTTGTTAAAAATCAAGTGGCAGGACAAGATTCCAGACACATAGGTCCTGAGGAAAGCAGGGATGCAAAGCATGCATACAGTCTTAAAGCTAGCACAGCTAAGATGGACTGGCCATGTTATAAGAATGCCTGATGCGCGACTTCCAAAGAAAGTTTTCTATGGAGAACTACAGGAGGGAAAGCGCTCTCAAGGTGGCCAGAAGAAACGCTACAAAGACACCCTCAAAGCCTCTCTGAAGGATTTCGAAATACCAATGGGGTCCTGGGAACAGACTGCACAGGAGCGTTCAAAGTGGCGAGGTCTCATCAACAAAGGAGCAGCTCTCTATGAAAAGAAGAGAATCTGTGAAGCTGAAAGAAAGCGAAGAGAGCGCAAAGCCAAAACAAATGTGCCACCAGCAGACTCTATGACACTGACTTGCTCTACTTGCAACCGACAGTTTAGAGCCAGAATTGGCCTAGTCAGCCATCAAAGAACTCACCAACACACATCAGCACTATTCAAGAAATAATGATGGTCTTTCTCATTAGTGAGAGACGAACTATCATCAACATAATAGAAGATTGGCCAATTCTACTTCTAGATTAAACCTATTTATTGTGAATAAACAAAAGGATTGGACACAAGTTATTACAACTTCTTAAAATTCTACTTCTGAACCATTTTCTTCAGGAAGAATGTCTAGTCGTCACATATCATAGTACAGGATAGAATTTAGATTTCATGTCACCTCTATAGGCTCTGTTCAGCAATATCACCAATTTTAGCTAGTCAGAAGAAAGTATGTCGAGATATTTCCACCTCGAGATTTTAGCCAGATAAAATGCACAATATAGCAAAGACTGAAAACGTTCTTCAAAGTTTGATTTTAGTGGCAAGACACATCCGTACATATAAAGTATTAAGATCATATGTTATATAGGCCTTTTGCTGCGCCTTGGGTTTTGCACGGATATTAAAATTCGTGAACCTTTTTCTCATGCCGGTGTTTATTTCTGTTTTGATACTCACGATCAAACTTATTATGCGACTGAGTATTGCTGTAATGTCCCATTAATTGTCTTTTATGGTGAATTACCCCATATCAAAGAGAAATCTTATACATTCTCTCAGTGGTCGTGTGCCTTTTATAAACATGTCAACGGGCGAAATTGTCACGGAACAACAGTTGAGGAGGTGATTAAACCGTTCCAATATGTTTTACGCCATCTCGGAGTGTCGGGCCACCCGTGAGTGGTTTGGCGGGCTAAGCGATGGAGGTAAAATGGTACAGTGACGAAAAAAATGTTTGAGAAACCATCAAAGTGGTATGAGGATGAAAAAACAACAACAACAACACCAACAATTAATAAGCGATCGAAATGGTATAAAGAAACCAATTTAAAGAACAAATGCAACGTGCATTGTAAAACAAATGGACA
Source organism: Rugalucina vietnamica (assembly GCA_964017185.1). Lineage (NCBI taxonomy): Eukaryota > Metazoa > Mollusca > Bivalvia > Lucinida > Lucinidae > Rugalucina > Rugalucina vietnamica. Next base: position 36,385,829 of record OZ024875.1, read on the forward strand.
GCTGATATCCTCTTTATAACTTCTATTAATAAGTGTCGGAAGTTACGCGGTTTTTGATTTGATAGAGAGCTCGGGAAAATGACGCCGGTCTTTTTAATACATAAATTAAGGCGGATTCGTACTTCGTGCAGTTCCTGGAGCGCAGTTTGAAAGTAATTATTGTTATGAAAGGTTTTTAAGATTCAAACTGTATATAATATTGATACAAGTATTCTTGTAGTTTCAGCTTCGACATTGGTAGAGTTTAGTCGTTTATTTAAGACTGTTCAATCTAAAAACATTTATATTCAAGTAAAAATGAATATACCCAGAATTCCATACTGAAGACAGCAAAGTTTCTAACAGCCATATGGTATTATCATGATAAACGCATTCAATCGTACACCGGCTTCATTGTATACCAATACAATTTGAATTTAGACAAAATAATGTTTTCAATAATTCGTATCAAAACCTTTTAATTTCTTCGATTTAAAATATCGGTGTTCAATGGATTGAAGCGAATTATGATCAAAATATTTTAATCTCGAATCTATTTATTCGCATTTATTTTAATCGAACTATTTTCCTTAAGGAAAAAGAAATTAAATCGAGGTGTAGCCACTTAAGAAACGCCACTTAAAATGAAGATAATCTGTGAAAAATTACCCTAAAATCGACTGAAATCATGTGGATCTGTAGAAATGCCATGTTAACTGACGATGACTTTGCATGTTATTAGAAGCCAAGGCGACTTGTTTTGATATCATAGAAGATTAATTAATGTACACGATAATACCATCGCCACATAAAAAATGCCTTCTGTTCTAGTAGCATTAGAATGTCGCCGTAATAATAATTTTCAAAGCAGTAAAATGGTTGGATGGCGCGGCCACTTGGTAACTTTCTAAGCAGTATAATGGTTGGATGGCGCGGACACTTGGCTCATGTTAACAGAGAGACTGGAAAAATAGCATAAGTAACATCCACATGCCGACCAAACCAATACAGAATACAATCAAAATTCCAAACAGTGAATAAAATATATGTCGTTCAGAGTTCTACTAAAAAGAGTACCACAAGGCAGAAGAGGTCAGAACTTGGCCACTCGACGATCAACAGATCATGTCGTCCAACAGAGGTGAGTAATCCGTTTAATAGCCTAAGAAGCCAGATGCAATTTGCAATTTCACTGAATTTGCCAGGAATTACAGATTAGCCTTTCAAAAAGGTACAAGTAGGCGATGACCAGGAAAAGGCGCAATCAGAAAGAAATTTCCACTCCAAAAACCTAGGTGGGAAAAAACTAAGTTGGCAATTGGGTACTTATACTTAGTAAACATATCGTAAGCCGAGTGAGCAGCTATTTCCCAATATCTGGCCACCCAGTTATACGAACTTAACTAAAACTTTGAAACACCTTTTGAATATGACTCGTTTGGAATGTTGTTGGAACTACAGTTATTTGCACAAAACAGTAAATAATGGCAAGTATTTTATTTGTCAGATCATGTTTTTAAAGTCTGTACTTCATGTGAATACAGATAAATACGAGCATTAGATACGAAAACAAAGGTCATGTGTCTGATCAACACTGTTGTTACACCATGTTCAAGCCCAGGTATTGTGTGTAAGAGTTACTTATGCAGAGCTGCGGTCCTCTTCCTAAGCCACCAAACAATTTTCTCGTCAAGGTACGTTTTCCATGTGTTCTTATTAACGACCTAGTGATTAATGAGTTTTAAGACAATGTTTTGGTTATATTCGCTTGTTTTAAGTGAATCTGACAATTATTGTCTTTTAATGGTGTCTTTAAAATTAATGGTAACAGTAAGATCCCTCTGTATCAAGTCAAGGGTTGTAGGTCCCTGGTCGACCTTCACGGGGGCCTGACTTTACTGGGCTAAAATGGGCTGATTTATGGGTGATAGATGTCTATTAGCTTATGGTAGAAAGGTGATAAAAGGATGACTGTAATGCGTAAAGTATGAGAAAAATCGTTTTGTTTTGAACACATTATTGCATTCCAATGTTTTGTTATTTAGTGAATTTAATTGACTTAATTCATCTGGACGAATACATGTAATGATGATTAGGTTGTACAGAAAAGGAAACCATACAATGCCTATCCTTACGTGCTTTTGGAACAAGAAGCATATGTACTACCCCCATAACCTCTCAAAATACATAGGGTTGAAAAAAAAAACAACAAACAAAGACGTAATGTCGTAGACAGCGTGAATATCATTATGGTCTAGTAGGTGGACAGGAGCTGGAAGTGTCAATTTCTTCTGTACTATTCATCATAAACTTAAAGAGAGCGGCGTATTAAAATTTGAAAAAAAAAAAAAAAAAAAAAAAAAAAAAAAATGCAGATATGGGCGACAAAAAGAGGTAGACAAATAAACATGCATACACCTTTCGATACAAGCCGTAGGAATACTTAAGAAACCATAACCGAATGCTTGTTAGCAAAACCACAGAAAAGTACCAAAACTATCAGTGTATATACCATTAATAGCGGTCAACCGCAAACAACGGTCAACTATTAAGCATCCATGCATTATGATTGATATACAAAAAAAAAACTTAAAAATTTGTCACACAAAATAGCATTTTGATTTATGGGACTTTAATGTGTTTTTCTTATCTAGACTCGGCTTAAGTGCTCTGAGACCGTTATCGAGCGAAACATCTAAAGTTGGTGTAGCCGATGCGAATAAAGACATCACTCAATCAACGAGAGGTCCGTACAACCTGGCACTGGGCGGGAACACAGACAAGCTAACATGTAGAAAATACAGATGTAATTAGTGAAGAAATTAGGTCTCTCTTGCCAGCATCTGCAGCTTACATGTAGATCTACATTATGTTAAACAAAAACAAAACTGAGATCCTTTAAGAGCAGTAAGCATATTTTCGAGAAAGGTGATGGGCCATACCGCGGCCTCGGCTATTCAAGCCTCGTCAGTGACCCTTTAGATTTGGCAACATGGAGCCCGCAAAGAGAGTTACACTAATTTTCAACTTTCAGCAGACTAGTCGATATAAGACCAGCATAATCAATATTGAAAGTTGGTTAGAATATGAATCTAAACCGATAATAACCCCCCGATTTCTCATAATCCTGAGTTTTTTTCAGTACGATTTTCAGGAGAGAATACTTCCATACAAAGATCTATACAAACACAACATGAAACATTTTTAAAAAAGCAAAATACAAAGCGCGATACGTTATTCCAGTACGTAATATGCTGTCATAATAATGACAATTTTAGAACAAAACATTGTTCCTATGATAATTTAACATTTATTCTCACTTCTGCTAAAGAAACAATCTATGGAAACTTCGAGTTATCTCTACTAACGGCCTACGTTTAAAAGCAGATATAACATGTAAACAAGACTTGTGAATCTCAGTTTTACTGGATATAATTTGGGGTTGAGTGAAATACACAAAGATGCAATACATGCCTCTGAAAAATAGCCTTCCAGAGCAGTTTTGTGGCGAATGGTACAACTACAGTGAGCATGAAACTCAAATGATACAAAACTATAGATAGAATAAAAATGAGCCTGTGCATGACAAAACCAACAATTTGGGTTTCCGACCAGGTCCAACACAAACCAGCCTGTACAGTCACAGAAGAAACCCGGGATCTTGAAAATTTGGGAATAAGTAGAGGAGGAAATGTACTATCCGTGTAGCGAAAACAAAGACGCTGATCAGCTTCGCGGTTACCGCGAAGCTGATCTGCGTCTTTGTTTTCGCCCATGCAAATTACTGGTTTTCTCACGCACAGGCTCAAATGATACAATTCTATCAAACATCCACTTTAATGTAAGTTTCTGATGAAATTAAATATTTATACTGTCTCTTTTTATTCTGTTTAAGGGCTTACCTGTATGTGGCATCTTGAATACACCCGAGACCACAAAATCGTAAACCGACCTGGAAAAAATGCAATGTTATAATTATTATGATAACAAGGAAAAATGAAAGGTAAGATCAGGTAAGCAATGGCAATGGCGATCAAGGAACCGACATAGTCAGTATCCAGCTTCCAACATTATGTCATTCAGGAAATAGTACTTGATGATTCATTGACTAGTTAGAGATTCACCACGAGGACCAAACAACTAAGTAAATGTTGTGAACCACTGGGTGACGTTACGATCCTGTAAAACTAGTTTAAACTCGCCAGTAATTTTATATTATTGATCGTTCCAATGCGATACTTCTGTAGTGGTTCTAATTGTTTTATGTTTTGGTGTTGAATTTTTGCTGTTTACACCTGATGTACGTTTTCAAATTTTTAGTTAAGTTTTGACTGATTAGTCGCCTATTGGGAAGTCGCTGCTCACTCGGCTGACGATATGTTTTCTTAAATGATGTTTATTAGTTTTTTCCCACCTCGGTTTTTGGAGTGGGAATTTCTTTCTAATTGCGCAATTTCCTGATCATTGCCTACTTTTAACTTTCTCAAAAGCTGTTTATTTAGTAACCTAAATCCATGACTTGGAAATTATTTATTTGTAGAAGATGCAATCAACATGGAACCTAACATAAAAATTGTGTTAAAAAAGAACACGAAGAACCCCAAGAGACTATTAAAAATCAATGTATTTTTTGTGCATTTGTCAGACACGATTGAAGACGTTTGGGTACGGTCATGACAGTTGTTTTTTCTTTCTTTTCATTTGTTTCTTATGTCTTTGAAATTACTAAAGGGTGTTAAGAAAGTTCGTTCCGCACTTTACCACGTGGTTTGAAAGTATTTTATAGGCAAAAACTAATGAAATGATGCATTTTCCATTAATCAGTTGTTTTGTCAGATACAATATAGCAGTTGAAATGCTATCTAATGTCGAGTTGTGTCACAGTTGTATATTTTCTAAGGGTACTATATTTTACAAATTCAGGAATAATTCGATTTTCTGAAAAACAATAGTAAAATTTTTGACATGTGATTTTTCTTTTCAAGTTTATAATTGAATACATCACACAACTATTATAAATGACAAATAAGTAGTGTATTTAGGCTTTATTCATTAAATTATGCAGAATTCTTATGCATCGGTCTCGGCATGGCACAGATAGTTACAAGTATACCCCCATTTTTGTGTAAAGGTTCAATGCTTAGAATTTGATGGTCATTTTGTTCATGATCAGATAGCTGATTGAAAACATCTTTGCTTTTATCTTTTCATATACAACCAAATTAAAGTCTGGTTATGTCATTTTTAAGTTATGAAGCATTAAAATCAAGCTACAAGGAAGGCAATTTTTGCGCGGAGCGAACTTTCTTAACACCCATTATGTACGCTGGCGAGGGACACATTCGTCCGACGCAAAAAAGCAAACAAACCAGATTTTGACAAAACTTGCCGTGTAATTCTACTTGTCTAAAATAGTATATGACGTATTTCTACATCCTGTCCGCGTATTTCATCGATGCACAAGTTGTTCTTTTTTTCTATTCTATTTAACCAATTTTCTTAAATTATTAGATTTTTTTTATTTTGCAAGCTTCAGAATCTTTTCATTTTATTTGGTTGGGGCCGGAGCGATATTGGCCAACCAGGCCTCAATTTATGATTCTCTTTTGCTCCAGGTATCATTCATAGGTGTTGCTCGAATTTTCACTGATTAAGAACTAGCCGGTTCTTTGCATCGTCATAGTTTTTAATTGTGATCAATTTGGCAGTTAATTGTGATATTCATTGACTTAGAGGGTTATTATGCGAACCGAACGACCAAGTAAATAATTTGAGCAACTTCAGAAATCGCGGGCGAGACTGATGCTTTGCAAAACTAGTTTAAGACCATCCATAATTTGTAATGACCGTTCGAAGGAGGTAGTTTTATTGTGGCGCATTCTAATTGTCTCACTTTGATGACAGTTTCATTGATATTCCTTCTATCATCTACATGTATGTATATTTACTATATATAGTCCCGTTCAATGGGCTCCCTTGGGAAAACAGTTGTTCCCTCGGTCAACCATAATTTTGTTTCTTTCGTATACGACATATGTTTTTCCCGTTTGCTTTGATGGAGGTGTATGTGTGTGTGACTGTGTGTTTATGATTATGCCAGTTCCTGGTCATTCCACCATAGCACATTTATTCTACGGTAGTCCGACTCTTGTGTGTACTGGGTAATGTACGTGTTATACTCGTAATATATCCGTGTACGCTGAGACATGTTATGTGTCATTTTAACTTTGGTATTTCCGATTGGCTACTTCAACGGTTCCTGGGTATTGCATATATATGTTTGAATGATGCACCAACGGGTTCAATTAAATTATTCCCTGTCATGCTCTTCAAACATTCTGAGAAACAAAAAGCATTTTAAAACCGTTAAAGGCAAATCTCATTAAAGATAGATTTTAATGCACACATGCATTCGTAGCATTGTCATTTACACGCAATACTCTTAAGTTTCTTGATAATTAAATTTTGATTGATTTTCAGCTATATTTTTCGAAACCACTTCATTTACCTAATATAGATCATCAGATTTTAATACCGTGTTTAGAAATTCTGATACGCAAACGGGTTTACATAGCGCTGTCGACAGTCATGTATTTTTGATAACATACTTTTCTATGATAAAACGATTATAATTATGCCACAAGAGAAGCTATCAGGATTGCAAAACAGTTTTGTCATATTGAGTTTAAACTCTTTCGAAACATTTTTTGCGCGTAACCTTAGTTTCCTAAATAATCCACAATTTTGGCAACTATTCTCCGATGTTCATGGTAAAGATGCATTCAAGACGTGAGTCAAGACGGAATTTCAAGAAATGACGGTTCAGGAATAAGAAGGTACAAATAGGTAATGATCAGGAAATGGCGCAATCAGAAAGAAATTCCCTCTCCACAAATCGAGGGATGGGAAAAACTTAAATGACACTTAGGTACTTATAGCAAGAAAACATATCGTAAACCGAGTGAGCAGCTATTACCCAATAGGCGGCCACTCAGTTACTCGAACTGAACCATTAGAACCATTAAATTTGAAAACAAGTCATGTTAATTCAGATGATACCACAAATCAAAAAAAAAAAAAAAAAAATAAATAAAAAATAAAAAATACAAAAAAAAAAAAAAAAAAAAGAAAGAAAGAAAAATAAGAAAAAGAAATTCCCTAAAATGTGAGTGCTATTTTTTACATGTTCGTATCAACCTGTACCTAATGAGTTACATAGAGGATCTTACACGAGTGGTCATTTCATATGAAATTTATTAAACGAGCCTTCGGCGAGTTTAATAAATTTCATATGAAATGACCACGAGTGTAAGATTCGTTTTATCATATGACTTTTAAAATAGTATTTTATCGCCTCCAAAGTGGACATATTTTCAATGAAAATTTACATTGTTGTTACGGACGTCGTCAATGACGTTACTTATTCCCGCAAAAGTGTTATTACACGTGTGGTCATACGATTTTTATGACATGACGTTATCCACTGGAAAACAGCGACGTCATATGATACTCATGAAATATAAATAATTTTCACTTCACTCAATGAAATAAAACTCATATTCACTCCAAAAACTTGAATTTTCTTTTTATTATATGCATGTAGTCATTGTAACGTTGCGCGCTAAAGCATGACGTCAAAATCTTAAATGACGTCATTACGTCACGCCAGTACGTCGCTATTGTGTGTGAACGTTCATTGCGTCAACAATAGCATAGATTATAAAATTAAGTTATGTATAAATTAGAAATCGGTGGAATCGTAATTTGCGTATTCCCAAATCTTATATTTTCACATGTGAAAATATAACTTTTTTTATATTTTCACATGTGAAAATATAACTTTTTCAAATATTGGTTATATTTAATACATATTTCTCTATATTTAATCACTTGCCATATAATAAATAGTGATAGTTTATTGAGGGATGTAGACTTGCACCAGTCAACTTCAGTTGCTCATGCTCTCAGACATACTGTGACTTCTGAACAAAACTGCGATCATTGATAATATTCACCCACACAATTATGACGCTAAGTTATCTTCATGAGAAAATGTGCATCTTAAAGGCTTTGTTTCGAGGTAAATAAAGGCAATTTGAAAAGTTATGGTCCATAAAGTAGTAAACTTTAATGAGAAACAAGTGTACATTTTTTTGCATCTTCATGCGGTTTAAATATATTAATGGATATGCATTGAAATCATGAAAGTAAAATGAAAATCACATTAAATACACAGGAAGATAATAGTTTACGTATCAGTTTTATAGACAGAATGATTATAATGGACTGATGCACACAAATGCTTTTGATTTTTATAAAAAAGCATGTTAGGCATATTCATATACATTTTAATAAGATTGAAAAAAGAGATTGTTTGCTCTAATATATTCATGTATTATCATGTATAAATTGATATTACAACTAATTTCTAATTTTACTTGATTTGTACGATATTGTCGACTATGATCACGAAAATGACAGGTAATTAAAACTATCGCTCAAAAAAGAGGTTATCTCATAGAAAACACCATGGGTCGGTTATAAAAACAGCCACAAACTGAGAGATGAAAATGAGCTACGATTTTTTTTCATGTATATTATAGATAAACTTAACTGTATATGATGAACAATATTAGGCCTAGAAGTTCAGCCAACTATTCTGACCTCTTAACACTTACAGGGTTTTGTGACTAACAAACATATGGAAACCCAATACGGGTGTTTTTTATGCCACCAACTTTGAAAAAAAAGTTGAAAGGGCATATTGCGTTTGGCTTGTCTGTCGGCGTCTCTGTGTGAGCGTGTGTGCATGTTTGTGAGTGCGTCTGTTACACTTTGTTTGAAACTTTTCTAATATGTCCTCAACTTTGAAAAAAGTTGGAAGGGCATATTGCTTTCGGCTTGTGTGTCTGTGTGCGCGTGCGTGTATGCTTGCGTCTGTTACACTTTTTTGAAATTTTTGAATTATGCCATCAACTTTGAAAAAGTTAGAAGGTTATATTGCTTTCGGCTTGTCTGTCTGTGCGCGTCTGTTACAATTGTTTTGAAACTTTTGAATGCTGCATGCTAGGGTTTTGAAATTCCATATACATATTCTTCATGGAAACAATAGTTGACTTGTATTTTCTTTTTCATTTCCGGGTTATGACTGTCATTATAATAAAACAATATTAAAATCGCCTTCAAGGCCATGGTGAAGGTAGGTCAGTCCGCCTGTTCCCTGTCTCAAACCAGAAACCATTTACAAATGTATGAAAATATATTTTCTTTCTCTGATTCACAGGTTACGCTTATAATGTCAGATACAATAATCATTATCCTAAAAGCTTAAGTGTACACCCATGATAAAGTATAAAATATTAATGTATTTAATTCGTAAAACCTTTAACCGTAACTACTTTGTAATATATTAAAAGATAGGCGTAAATAAATAATATATCAAAAGTCATTAAAGTCCCCCCATTTTAAGAACTCACACGAGAAAATGTTGTAGTATCGCTTCCTCGACTCAATTTCAATCGATATTTATTAATAAAGTCAATATTTTCTTGATTCATTCGGCGCCACCATTCTTTTTCCTTCATCTATCGATGCTTTTTAAATATATGATACCATCCCCTCCAATGAAAAGGGTCTGTATTTGGTTTTACTAGCCATATAGAAGGTGATATCAAATATAGTTGTCTCTTTCTTCTTATTACTCACTTATTATTCTGGGGTGGGGTACTCAATTTTGTTTGCTCTATTAATCTGGTATGTGCCATTAAGCTTAATGAAAATGTTCCTTTAGAGCCGATTTCCCTTTAAGTTGTCTGTTTCAGTAAATGTTTATGCTGTCAGCATTAGAATTGCAGGTAGTTTTTGGATTTTGACTCATGTCAATCTATATACTGCGACTCTCATTTAAGTCTGTGAATATTCAGATAACTTAATCTACGTTTACTTTAAACGTTCTGGCTATAGTCCTGGATGAACAAACTCTACTTCTGCTGAAAATTTTCATTCTTTAAAGCTATAAAAATCGCAGTATATTGCAAGTTTTATTAATGAAAGGCTTTATGAATATACTGATCGTTGCAAGGCGATAATTCTATGGTGGTTCTTATTGTTTTATGTCTTGGTGTTATGATGTGTGAACATTGCTCTATATTCATAGCAGAATTTAGATTTTATATCCATATAGCAGAATTTAGTTTGTTACCATTTCTTCAGTTAATCAGCTGTGAGCCATATTTTGACTGTCAGCCTTAGTATTTCTGCATCTCAACTTTTTATCCTTGGGAATTTTCTAGTTATGAGTAACACTCTTCTACAGAAATGCCTTCGTAACTATATTTTTGTTTCAATCATTTGGGACTATTATGCTCTCTTACACCGATCCTCTGCCTCTAAAATATTAGCTGATTTCACCTTTGTTTTCGCATAGGCAAAAAGCCTTTTTTTCACGATGCGGCTCATTTATTTTCTGGCTTTCAAAGGGTTACTAATTGGGCTCTATTATTCACTATTTCAATTCGAATAATTCCACTGCTTTTAAGGGAACAAGCTTTCATATCACAAAAATAACATATCACAAGCCAAGTGAGCAGCTATTTCCCTAGAGGTAGCCACTCAGTTTCCTCGGAACTTAAGAAACTTTATGACTGTACACATTAAAGGCGCAAACAGCACAAAACACGAAACAAATAGAATCACAACAGATCCTACCTGTTAGTGACACATTATCATACCTTTTCAGGCGTTATTTTTGCGACACGGTTATTAATACGGCTGTAGTTTGTCTTAGATTTGTTTCTGGACAGCATTTCAACTATGGGTTCTGTTAAGTTATGAACAGAGAAAAAAGTAAGCTATTCAAAATATACAAAGCAGTTATATTGCGAGAAAATATTTGGTCATCTAAGTGAACAGCTCTTCCCCACAACTTAAGCCTGAGCTACACGATGCAACTATTTGTATCTAACTTGATACATCCAACGTTTGCTTCATCAACCTCGTAGAGCTACATGGTCTAGCTTGCTTAATCAAACTTGGACTAACCTTATCATTAATCCATAACATTTCCCAACAAAATCAATGTATTTAATGCAAGTCAATAACCAGACTGCAAAGGCGCACAGGTAAGTGCCATTTTGCTGTTCCCAGAAAAAAACAACAACTCCCATTCTCCCATTATATTAACATTGTTTTGGCTTGTATCATTACAAGCTGCATCATAAAATGGTTTTTGCATATGCAAATTAAGCAAAGACACAGATCAGCTGCACAACTGATCAGAGTCTTTGTGTTCGCTCCATTGATCATGAGTGCACTGATCATTCTATCTAAATGTTTACAAACATAAACACATGCTCCCTGACCCTATTCCCTGGAATTTTATTGGCTGCAAATTAGTGAGTCATTGAGATAACAAAAAAGTTGCATCTAGCAAGGTGGATGGAATAGGACATGTTCTATCTTAAAAATGTTGGATAAGTGCCGACTAGACGATGCAACTTTTGCTGTATCTATAATGAAATATATATCAAGATATACCGTGTAGTCCGTGTTGCATGCAACTTTTTGGAGCTTCATCCAACATTCTTTAAGATAGAACATGTCCTATTCCATCCAACTTGTTAGATGCAACTTTTTCATTATCTCAATGACTCACTAATTTGCAGCCAATAAAATTCCAGGGAATAGGGTCAGAGAGCATGTGTTTATGTTTGTAAACATTTAGATAGAAGGATCAGTGCACTCATGATCTATGGAGCGAACACAAAGACTCTGATCAGTTGTGCAGCTGATCTGTGTCTTTGTTTTTGCATATTTGCATATTATGATACAAGCCTAAACAATGTTAATATAATGGGAGAAACGTATTTGTTTTCTTCTGGGAAACAAAAGGGAACCTACCCGTGCGCCTTTGCAGTCTGGTTATTCACTTGCATTAATTACAATGATTTTGTTGGGAAATGTTATGGGTTTATGGTAAGGTTAGTCCAAGTTTGATTAAGCAAGCTAGACCGTGTAGCTGTACGAGGTTGATGAAGCAAAAGTTGGATGTATCAAGTTAGATACAACTAGTTGCATCGTGTAGCTCAGCTCATAAAGCTCCAAAAAGTTGCATGCAACACGGACTTCACGGTATATCTTGATATATATTTCATGCTAGATACAGCAAAAGTTGCATCGTCTAGTCGGCACTTTAAAAGGACGAAATATACACATGGAAATAAGTTAGGGAACACTTTTAGCTCTTGGGAAATGTTTGAAAAAAATCATTTTCCTATTTTTTGGCGATACTGAAATTTTGATCACATGTATTTCATACATTGGCCTAGCGACAGGCCAATTTATAGACTTTCACAATATGTTGTCTTTGTACTACGGAAGCCACAATGTGTCATATATGAAAAACTCCACGTTTACGGAATACTAGTTTGCCTTTTTGCTTCTGCACTCCGCAAAACTCAACTTTTGAATGCGAAACAGGAATATAATACTGCTTCTGATCGTTCTCAATGAATAAACGACTTCGGATCTAAAAATTCATGTTTCATCTTCCAACCAACTAATCATACAAAATCTGCAGTTTGCATTGATTTCTACGGACGGCAAAAATGTTGTAATTTTTGCAAATAAAGCCGTAAAAGAATAATTCCGCTATGGCGCTATGACCAGAACGTGCATATTTAAATTCCTAAAGGGTCATATCGAATATCTGGCCCAACGCTTACAACCTGCAAAATGTATAGCCAAAGAACAAAACGTGAACATGAAACCTACCCCCGGAAAAGTATGGATCTACCGCCAACAATCGGTCAGAAAATAAAGAATTAATGATACCCAATCTACAGGCAAGTTCTCAGCTTGATGCTTAAGAAAAATCATGACAATGCGAGTTCACAGAATAAAGTTATCACAAAGACTATCTGCGCCTTCCGTAAGTCTAGCGAAATATTTCTGAATCAAAGATGACCGCTGTCCGCCGCAGTTTATAATTGATGCTTACCATTTTCATATAGAAACAACTTTTGATACTACAGATTCTGTCAAGTTGTCAAAACATTCTTCATAATTCTTACAAAGAAGGATATATACAGTCCAAAGTTGGTAGTCACATTATTACAGGTGTTCCCTAACTTATTTCCATGTGTATACTATGCCCATAGTTAGAAAAAAAAGGTGATCGAATCTGCCATAATATATTTAAGATATGAATTTTATCTTTCTGATGTTCATTGAGCTATGAACCGCAGTGGGTCGCGTGCAAAGTGAATGAACCCCGAAGGTGTTCATGTAAGCTTTGCACGCGACCCACTGCCGTTCATAGCTCCATGAACATCAGAAAAATTAAACTCATTTCTTATACATGTATTTATATTCATTTCTCTCTATCGCTGGTTGAAAAATCATCAAGGCGATCATATTTATGAGCAGAAAGATAATTTATACACAGTGTTTATACAAACAGCGGAACGGCGTCGACGTTTACAATGTCCAATCAGATTGGCGAGAGCATCGTTTTTTTGACGTCAAGTGTGACGTCGCGTGACACGATGTTGTTCATGGATGTATGAACACAGATGGACATCTAATGGTTCATCTAAGGAGGTTTTAGAAAAATGTAAATACTAGTAAATAAAATCCTTTATTAACACGTGATAAAAAAAGTTCATGTTTGTTTTGATTAAAAGGCTAATGCTCACATTTAGTTTGTTAAAAGTTAAGTTCAGGTAACTGAGTGACTTACTTCAAGGAAATAGGTGCTCGGCTTACCGAGCAGAACCTATGTTCCATGTTACTTCTTTTCCCATGTACGGTTTTAGGTAGGGACTTTGGATCAGTTCTTGGTTATTGTCCATCTTTTATGTTAGTGAAAACTTAACTTATAGAGAGTGTCAGTTTGTGATATGCTTTCTCGTAGTGATGTTTTAAAAATAAATAGTTTAATCAGATTGTCTGTAAGTACTTAGTATTTCATCGTCAAACAATATGCCCTGTTGTACAGGTTAACAGGCAGATTAGCATTATGACTAATTGTCATGAATATAAACGTGCATGACATTGCATGTTTCTTATACATTGTGTACATTGGTGAATATCTCCATCACTATAAAACTATTCCATTGCAATAATACCGCTTGCACAACCATCATGTAGAGTATGTTGAGTTATGGTGAGTTCACTGGTACTTTCTCTTAACCCTGTTTCTTTTTGTATTCCTCTTTCAGAAAGTATTGTAGCTAAATCAGTATTTATCTTTCTTAAATGGGTACCATGTGTTTTTCTTTTTCTTTTAAAACACAGGGGTCGACACCTCTATTTGATTGTGGCAATTGTCAGTTTTGGTATTCTCTTTTTGTTCGTCATCTCCTACACTGTTTCATCTCGAATAATCGTAATTTGGGAAAAAAACTATTATAGCAAATATATAGCAAATTTTTACTATCAGTCCTGGTTTCAAAGTAAACTAATTGTCTTTATTCTCTCCTGAGAACGATACCCGGTATGTTTTATTTATTTTTCACATATGCCCCGAATGATGACACCTTGTTTGTTGTCCTGTTTTAATAACTTAGAAAGTTTCGATTTGCTGTTGGTATAGGTAACATACACGTATTCCCTATATTTGTTAACTGTTCATTGTAGATGCGTGAAGTTAAATGGGTTTGACTAATATTTCCAGACATTATTTTATTGTCTTAGAATTATGCTAATACCTATGTCTTATTTAGTTAACTAGGGGCAGTTTTTTTTCTTACTTCACAATGTATGCCGATTGCCTATATTGGATCATATAGAAATTTATCGTTTTCACTTTAAATGTGGATTGCTAAATTAATAAAACTTGAAACTTGAAAACAGTCAAACATATATTGATCTATTCTGCAAAACAACTGTAAAGCAAATACGTACATGTATATATGCATATGATTCATATATATATATACTATTCAAATGGCAATATAAAATATGGGTAATGGACCACATAAATTATGAAGTATAAAATATATGAATATTTGTACGAACCTCAAATTATCTGTTTCGCAGGTGTTCTCAACTGGTGGTAACCGTGACGATTTACTGTATACCTCAATGTCTTAATATTACGACTCTATTCACTTAATTCAGCATCCGATGCTCACTTTGCTTGAAGCGTGAATGCCGTAAAATTACGTACGAAACCGCGATACATACCCGTAGACTACCCGAATGAAAGCACGTGTCCACGTTCCACTTGGGCTGCACGCGCCGCCCATCAGAATAGTTACCTATCACCGTTGAGTGAAAGTTGCTCTCAGCCAATTATAGCACGGCTTTTACACAGTTGCGGAAATTAAAGCCGCATCCGCAGCGAGATAAATCGTTAACAGAGCTTTATTAGGATTCATGAATCTTTAATGCGTATCTCTCAGCTTAGAGCCGCTTTAATGTCAAATTAGGAAGAAATAAGAATTGAAGAAAATTGAGAAATGGTTTTGCCTTTTATTGTCTGATAAAGACAGATGTTTTTGTTTTGCCACAAGAGGTTCTGTTATTATTTTTCCCAGGGCGAAGTGAGGCTTGAACAAATCAACGAAAATAGACAACCTCTACAGAAAACCATTGCACCAATTCAAGAAGCACTACTTTGCTTCTAGAACGCGGATATCCCTACGCGTCGGAAAGTGTACACGTGACCAGTAAAACAGTTGTTCCGATAAAATTCGTAGATTTCAGTACTAAATGAGCCACCACATGGGAAAACAAACAATCTGCATAGGCGAAAACAAAGGCGCAGATCAACTGCGAAGCTGATCAGCGCCTTTGTTTTCGCTACACGGATAGCACAATTACTCTTCTTTCTAAATCCAAAATTTCAAGCTTCTAGCCAGCTTCTGTGCTTGTACAGCTCGGTTTGTGTCGAACCTGTTCGGAAACCACATTGTTGGTTTTCCCACGAGGCGGCTCAAATTAAACGGCGGCATGTCGTGACAGCTCGAGATAAGCGAGTCTTGTAATGGCAGATTTCACGATTCGTTCCGTAATTTAGAGTTAGCGTGTTTTCTCCATAGCTGATAGGCATCGCTTATACAAAATTTATCTGGAAACCTGGCGTGTCTCTCTCGTTTCAGCATGAAAACGTCCATCATGTCCATTGTCACCAAGTAGTAGCGTTCCATTACGAAAACTTGCCCATGCAATATACAGAGATTTTTACACCTGTAAAAATTGAAAATTTTCAGTGGAAAATTTTTGATATTTTTCTTATTTTTGCTCAAAACATAGATTGTGGGTACACGTTAGAACCGCCTCGCCGAGGCGGTTCTAACGAGTACCCACAATCTATGTTTTGGAGCAAAAATAAGAAAAAATAGGTATACCCCTGCATACCCCAGTTTTGCTATATAAAAGTGGGGTTCAGGGGGGGTATTCATTGCACGGACATGTTTTCCCGTTGAATAACCTTTAAATAAAGTGCAAGTAAGTAATGTATCATGATAATGCCATGCAAAACGACAGACCATGACGGATCACATGTAGTGGAACGACGGGTTGTTCTGCAAGTGTTTGATCATTTACTGGGCAAGTATATCCTCACAATTGTAGATATTTCCCATTTAGTATCACATAAAATTATAGAACCATGAAATATTAATTATACAATAATTTTTATTCTTATGGATTTTATCATTTTGGATTTTGTTTTAGACTTGCTGTACAGTTTCAATTTCATATTGTCAATTCTAGTATAACTTCGCTGAAAGCTCTTCTTTGCAGGTCACAAGAGCCTTGCATGCTGCACAAGAAAGCAGAAGCAGTACACCAATTAGTACTAAGACTAATCAGAGACTGGATATTGTTGATAGATTCCCTAAGGAGTACGCTTTCCGGAGAACAGTGTACATTAATGGAAAGGTTTCTACCAAAACTGAAATGTATCGGTATTTGGATGACTTCTCCGAAATGAATGTTGATGAAATGCAGTCTAAACTGCAGATCAACAAGTCTCCGCTGCCGGGTACCATTTTCTCTAGCTTTATCAGTGGAGTTCACGACCGACAACATAAAGTGAACGGAACGAGAGACCGATTGTCTGACTAAATGGAGTCGAGCTTAAATTCAGATCAAGACTAGGCTACCAAGACATCGTTGCACTGCCAACCCCCTTATGATCCGATGAGACGTCAAACAATTTCACTTAAGTTGCTTGAGAAAATTTTGCAAGTTGCAAAACGAGATTTTAAAGACAGAAAAGGACACGATACCGTTCGAAAAACCGCACACTATTAGGTGGACAGGGAATGTTACAAAAAGTAAAATGGAAAAATAGACGGAAAAATAGACAATGACCAGCAACGGTCCCAAACAGAAACACTACATGACCTAAGAATCCAGATGGGTAATACAAGGCATCTAAAATATAACAACAGGAAATGTACAAAAGAAGCACGTGGTTTAACAGAGGAGCACGTGGATACTCTGTTTCCCTAGACCTCGGTCACACTAGCAATAATTATCATTACGTGTAGTTGTGGATGAAATTTTTCAACTTTTTGGGCGGGGATTAAATAACTATGCATCTCTATTACCTATGGATGCGGTTAGATATGGGTACTAACAAATGAAAATGGATAACACTTGATAGATAATTTACTTGTATTTGCATGTGTGTTTGCATGATAGGGATAGTTATGAATATATTCGGATATGATACGGATGTTGCCGGTTATTTGCGTATATACGTTCGCTATGGCGTCAGCAACCATTGCTTTTGGTCAAAGTACAGTCATACTATATCTGCAGATCGGTATTTCGTAACTGTCCGTATCTATCCACAATATCCGTAATGAATCGTATCTTATACGCAATCGTCTGAATGTGTGCGTATTGTGTCCGTATGGCCTTCAGTAACATGTTATTACGTATCGCAGTAACGTGTTATTACGTTTCATCCGTGCCTTTCAAACACTGGACGTGCATCTAACAGGCCCTGCGGATACGGTAAGTACAGCTTCGAATGATTGCCTCATCCGTATATACTGTTACTGTCCTTATCATGGAAATACGAGTTCGTGCATGTAAAATTATCCATTAAAAGTTATCCGTTTTATCCTTAAGAATTTATCAATATTGACATGAGTGGGTGGGGTATGTAAAACGGAAATCTACTGTTTTCTTGAATTTGTCAATCAAATGATGATGTGCATTTATTGCTAATAGACGTCACAGATACTAGGAATGACTCAGTATAGTTATTATTTTAAAATTTTAAATAGCTTGGTGTAAAATTGGCAATGTAACTGGTTTTCGTGGGACCCATTTCCTGGAAAATGGAATTAATTTGAATAAAAATTACACAAAGCCTAAATGTCTAGGATACATAATCTGACAAATAAAGGATTATTTTGGGGTCATGAAAATGTATTTCTCTAGGAAAAGTTAGTGTAAACATGTTTTTCTGGAAAATTCTGAAAGTGAGTAACTTGGGGCGGCTCATGTGCGCTTATTGTTTGCTGAAAGATGACATGCCTTTTGTTTCAGGTTTTTTTTATGATTAAAGTCAATGACTACATCGAAAAATCTGGCTTATTTTTTTTTTCAAAAAGCTAAGAAAAAAGGGTCCAACGATTTCAACCCGGAAGCAACTGAAAATGACTCACTTGCTCTGAGCTGACCACTCATTTCACAGTCATGTATACACAAATCCATGTATTTGCAACATATTCAACAGCCACATGATAAAGCATGCTATAAAAATATAAAGAATGTAACATTGTTGACAAAAATAAACAATGTTTTTTTATACAGGTAAATCTTCAAACATGTATATACAGTGCCCCCACATAAGTCCTTAAATACCTGTGCATTCTTAGGTAATAGTGATGCCTAAATCAGCCCGGTCCAAAAAGTTCAAAAATTCCATCCGCAACTTTACGTAATTGCTAGGCGTTTGAACGATGCCTAACAGAACATAATAAATCATGATCGCATCAATTCCTGAGGATAAGCTGATCAGCGAAATGATTAACTACTTCCAAATAATGATATCCATGGAGCATTACAGGGAGGAATACCGCACTCAAGGTGGTCAGAAGAAATGCTACTAAGACGGCGGTGTTGATTTGTTGAAGCCTATGCTCGAAGTGAATCGATCTCCTCAGTATATAGACAAAAGTAAATACGTTATAGAATGCATAAAAGTAGAAACTTATAAGTGATAAATGAAGAAGAACGGTCAGCGGAAGAAACCTACAAGACGCGAGAAACGTATCAACTTAATTTAGTGAACAAAACTGGATGTTTGTCTCTCAGTACTGAGACAGAAATCTTTATTTCTTGATTATTAGATTGTTCATGTATGCTGACTAGCAATTGCAGCTCTAAACTGTCGGTTGCAAGCAGAGCAAGTCAGTGTTGAAGAACCTGGTGATGGTCCATTGACCCTGACTCAGTGCTTTCTGTCAGATTCACAGATTCGCTTTTCTTAACGAGCTGCTTCTTTGTTGATGAGATAGCGCCACATTGATCGATCAGTTGCAAAGTAAGAATAGAGGGACCAGGAATTTAAAGTCCCAACATAGACAGTGGTTGGGAAAGAAAATACATAAAACACAACAAAACATTTGCCGACAACACACTCCAAGAGCAGAATGATTAGCTCTTTCCCAACAAGGTAGCCACCCGGCTAAGTTACAACAGGAACGAAAGGGAACGAGCACGACAGAACAGTGCAGCCCGTTCCCAAGTCTCGATTGGTATGTTGAAGTTTTTCAGTGACGCTTTGAGGATGTTTTTGCGGTGTTTTTCGGGCTACCTTGAGAGCACCTTCCCTCCTTTAATTTTCCATAGATTTTATTGGGAAACTTTCATAAAACCTGGTCAGTCCATATTAGATGTGCTACCTGCAAGACCGTATGTATGCTTTGTACCCCTGTCTTTTCCAGGAATTCTGTGTCTGGAATCTTAGACTTGCGTCTTGATTGTTTTAGCAATTTTCTCAAACAGATTAAGAGGAATTTTTTAAAGTAAAGTCTCTTTGTATGACTTTGGTATACTGTTTAGGTTTCACATGCATATTAGAGGGTTGGCAGTATACAACAACCATATACACTTTCAGCTTGTGTCAAACTTGATACCCTTTCGCTTCCAGACATTTGCACGGAGTTTTCAAAATGCCACACTGCCTTTTGCAGAACTGACAGTGATCTCATCATCAGTGTGCACTGCTCTGGAGAGAGAGACTGCTTCCCAGGTAGTTGAATTTATCACCGACTTTAAGTCTCGGTCCAGTCAAAGTGATGGTCAGTTTGAATTGTACGACTTTGCATGTGCTGGCTAGTGGACAACCTATGTCTTGTTTGCTGATTGCAAGGTCATAGCTAGTTTTCACATGATTGTGAATCCATTACCCCTTACATTTTGCCTCTGAGATGGCTGTCTTATCAAGCTCATCTGCAGATACATAGAAAGGAGAAATGTTCTTGTAAGCTTACCTACGACGTTTGTTTTTCTTAAATAGTGGCAGATGATATCTTAAAGACAGGTGAAACTTAGCAATATTATTTGACGCCCTTCCATAACTAATTTTATATATAAAATGGTTTGATCACTGCAATAATGTGACATTATCAAATTATAACTTGACAAGTCGTGCAGGGATTAAAAGCTTGTGCGTGTTTAACTCCTGATAGCTTCATTCTTTAACTCATGCACTGTGCAGAACGCATGGCGATCTGAACGATTTAGAAATTATAATACAATTTTCGATCAAAAATTCAGTACAATTATTTCTTAAAATTATACCCACCGCGTGCCACTTTCAAAAATGTTTAAAACAGTCTTTATCTTGTAATAAAATACCAAGGTAGAGAGAAATTTACGGATACTGTAACAAAGACTTTAAACTCGAAATAATGTCTTAAGAGACTGCAATAACCTTTTTAGACACCCGTTTAAAAGGATATTTCGTCAACACATTTAGTTAAACTAAATGCATTATGCTATAAAATAATTGTTAGCATATGGTTATATGAGACCACATATGGTAAAATATAGCTTGATTCACGTTCCTGCTTAGTCAAGATTTTCGCGCTATGTTATACAAGTTGAAGTAGCGAAAACTGAATATGGCAAAACTTATTGAGAGTAAAACTTATTATATTCTCTGCAAGGGCTTCTGTACGTATCTTGGCCGCCGTTCTGTAGCGAAATTTTGGCTAGGGGAGCGCGGTATAGTAGTCTAATAAGGAGGAGGAGCACTGCTTCCGCCGGCTTGTGTCCTTAGCAAGATACACGTATACTTTTATTTCCGAAGTAGTACTGAAAATTGATGACTTGGGTGTTAATGAAGAGTCAAACTAATAAACATAGAAAATATCCATAAGCATAAAATAGCATGTCATTTACATTACGAACAGGAAATATATTTTCAAATGAATTGTCTAATTTTTATCATCAGCCATTTGACTTTGTCATCATTTTCTCATATGAAAGTTAAGCATACAAGCACACACGGAAATACGGTCTACTTGATAGAGAGAAATTTTCTTTCATCCCTCAAACGTCTCATGATGCTCTTTGTAAGTATGCTGTATCTGTAGTAATTGCTTTTAATACTTTTAATTTTTACTAAAACGGACAATCGTGAAATCTGATAATATTCATTTTCACCGTATTGAAGTTTTTTCAAGGACCGAATAAAATCAATCCATCGTTCAGTGATGCTGATCAAAGTGATGAAGTGAGATAGACTTTCATTGAGTTTTTGTGTGTTGTGTATTTGTACACTTTTTGTCCGTATGTCAGGTCTGAAGACTATGTCCCTTGACTTAACAAATTATCCAGCCTCGTCGCAGTATATCTATGTCACCAGCTTGTCCAGAAAAATTGTCATGAAGCTTGGGTTATAGTATCATCTGAAGGACTGGAGAACCCCCGGTAGAACCTGCAACCCCTGTTTTAGAAGGCAAGTTTAACCACTACACCAGGGAGGGTTCTATTGTTTATGAATGAACAACAGTAATCAGTATTCTTCATACTGAATCTTTTAAATCTGAATCTGAATGGTGATACGCCAAATTGACAATACTTCACCAGGGGGATGATAGCAGTGGTGCCTATGTCTATCCTTTTTTCCCTGATTCATTCGAGAACCATCTTACCCTTCCTGACTCTGTTAGTCTTGATCACCAAGACGCTCTATAGGATATGGCTGGAGCAGAGATCTGAATCGGCCAGAGACTTGTTGATCAAGTCTAGACTCTGTCAGTTTGTTTAGGACTACTTGATTTTACCTTGTATTTCGGTGATGTCATCATCAACCAAACCATCTGATGTGTCTAGTGTTGAGATGAACAAAATGTTGCTGAAATGGTTAAGCCGTTGCATTCAACTGGACGCAGGGTAGTTAAACAGCGACCACCTAGTGGGTTGTGTGTCTTTAAGACTGCTGGGATAAAGACTGACAATGGGCTACCTTCCGCTCTGTGCATGAAGGTGATAGTGTCAAGGAACCAGATGATTTTTGCGACTTAGATGAGACTTTTATGATTAGATAATTTTTTTCATCACAATTGGGCGAAAGCAAATGATAAATATGATAAAATCTTATGTGGAAATGATTGTATTATAATGGAGTTAAATCCTTTCGAGACAAGTGATAAGTGATGCGCATCTAAACAAATTGTTTTAAAGCAACAAAAGTTTGAGTTTTAAGCAGAGATAAAAATAAATGGGCATTCATTTAGATTTGTATCAGAAGGGCGGATGTCTGTGTGAATAAGCTGCAACTTTAAAAGAGTTGAAAATTTCTTTTACCATTTAGTATTAACTTTGATCATATGTTCTGAATTTAGTTTCGGAAAGATTTAACATCGACGAGATGTCTTCGGCGTTTCAAGGTTGGACACAGTGCTGATTATTAAAAAGACATTATCTTACAATTTCCAAGGTTGGACAAAATTCCAATTTTACTGAAAACAAGACAGTCATAATTTCCATGGTTGGAATAAATACTAATTCAACTGTTAAGAAGATTATTTCAAATTCCCAAAAATGGACAAAATATTGATTGTAAAACAAGATACTGTCTTAAAATTTCCAATGTTATATAATTTGCGAAGTTGGACAATCACTAAAACTTGTTGATATTCAGTTATATGGGAAGGACACTCCAGAGGAGTATTGATGATGAGGTCTCTGCCAGAATTGGAAAGATAGTGTGACATTTGGAAGACTCATTAGAAATGTCTGGGAATGAAATGCAATCAAGCTTGACACAAAGCTGTGAAACCGCCAGCTACAAGGTTCTGGACACGGAGAATCCAAAGAAAGCAGGGTTGCAAAGATGTTTTAAAGCCAACGCAGCTAAAATGGACTGATCTTGATGAGCGGCTTCCAAAGAAAGTTTTCTATGGATAACTAACTACAGGAGGGAAAGCGCTCTCAATGTAATCAGAAGAAACGTTACACAGACAACCCCCAAAGCCTCACTGAAGCGGATTTCATCAATCCAAGAGACTCCTGTGCACAGGATGGATTAAAGTTGTGATGTCTCATAAACAAAGGAGCAACTCAGAATATGTGAATCTGAAAGAGTATACAGTGAAAGCAAATCCAGAATCAATGGGCCTGTACCAGATTCACCGACATTGACTTGCTTTACTTGCAACTGACAGTTTAGCGCTAAAATTGATCTAGTCAACATTCAAAGAAATCACCAACACATATGAACAGCTAATATTCAAGAAATAGAAATGGCCATTCTCACTGCCAAATATCTACCCTGATTCATAACAGAGAGTATGAAATCATTTCGACTATCAAAGTGATCACCTTCTTGGTTTTTAATGGCAATTTCTTAAATTTATATTAGATAACAATCCGTCGTAAACTGTTTGAAGTAAATTAATATCAATAAAGGCTTCAAAGGAAGCCGAAAATCATTCGGTATATAAAGCTACTTAGTCAAGGGCATAAAATTTAGAAGTTACGGTATACTGTAAGAGCAGTGATATAAAACGAGATGTGAAGCAAATATATAGATTTGAAATAGAGATTAACGACAAAAAATCAAAATGTTCGACTGTGGTCTAAATAAAACCAGAGGACCATTGGTCCTGAGAACGCTCACCTGAAGTCTGATCTTAGAGCATTAAGTCATCATGAAATGACCTTGACCTTGAATACTCACACACCTTTATAGACTGGATCTGCTAAGTTTCAGGTCTCTGGCTGCAATAGTTTCCAAACCCAGTGATTTCTGAGAAAAACCATAGTCTTAATTTTGATCTTCAAATGACCTTGGGTCAAGGTCAAGAAATGACCTTGGCCTTAATCAATTACATACCTTTATTGACTTCATTGCTTGTCTGCATCTAGCAACTTTCAGGTCTCAGGCTGCAAAAGTTTCCAAAAAACCACTGTTTTCGCCTTTTCCCATGTAAAAGCATATGGTTCCAAAATTGAACTTGTCATAAAATAGGTCAAGGTCATCCTAGGGTCATCATTTGATCAAACTATGATGGGCTGGAGTCTTTGATGCTACATACCAAGTTTCGTGGAAATCGGCCTACCGGTTCTGGAGATGATTTTGAAGGGTATTCTATATATGTGGGTGTGGCGGCCATCTTGGTAATGTGACCAAGATATCGCGAACAAAGTATCAATGCCACTATTCAAGGAGGCTCCACATAAAATTTCAACTTGATCGGCCCATCAGTTTCAGAGAAGAAGATCTTGGACTTTGTGACTTAATTTTGATATTTCAATAACCTTGGATCAAGGTAAAGAAATGACATTGACCTTAATTTTAAATTACATACCTTCATTTACTTCATTAGTTGTCTGCATCTAGCGACTTTTAGGTCTCAGGCTGCAAGTTTCCAAAATATCCATTGTTTTCGCCTTTTCCCATGTAAAAGCCTATGCTTCCAAAATTGACCTTACCATATAATAGATCAATGTCATTCTAGGGTCATCATTTGAACAAACTATGATGGGCTGGAGTCCCCGATGCTACATACCAAGTTTCGTGGATATCAGCCCATCGGTTCTGGAGAAAAGATATTTGAAGGGTTTTTACCATATATGGGCGTGGCGGCCATCTTGGTCATGTGACCATTGATCCTGTGAACAAACTTTCAATGCCACTACCCAAGGAGGCTCCATATAAGATTTCATCTTGATCAGCCAAGCGGTTTCAGAGAAGATCTTTGAAATTGTGACTTAATTTTGATATTTCAATGACCTTTGGTCAAGGTCAAGAACTGACCTTGACCTTAACTAATTACATACATGTACCTGCAATGACTCCTCCATTAGTTGTCTCCATCTAGCAACTTTCAAGACACAAGCTGCAATAGTTTCCAAAATATCCATTGTTTTCGCCTTTTCCCATGTAAAAGCCTATGTTTCCAAAATTAATCTTGCCGTAAAATAGGTCAAGGTCATCCCAGGGTCCTCTTTTGAACAAATTATGACGGGCTGAAATCCTCGATGCTACATACCAAGCTTCATGGATATCGGCCCACCGGTTCTGGAGAAGATTTTTGGAGGGTTTTTACCATATATGGGGGTGGCGTCCATCTTGTGACCAAGATCCTATGAACAAACTTTCATTCCCCCTCTCCATGGAGGCTCCACATAAAATTTCAACTTATCGGCCAAGCGGTTTCAGAGAAGATCTTTGAATTTATGACATAATTTTGATATTTCAATGACCTTGTGTCAAATGACCTTGACCTAAATTAATTACATACCTTCACTGACTTCATTAGTTGTCTCCATCTGGCAATTTTTAGCTCACCTGAGCTGAAGCTAGTAGGCCGATCTTGATCAAATTTAATGTGAACCATAATTGGGTTGGGGATTGATGGCATTAGGTTTTGGAGCAGATTGTATCAAAATTGTGGTTTCCATGGCAACAGATAGGTCCCATAGACTTACAATAGGAAAAACTAAAAAAATCTTCTTCTCTGAAACCACTAGGCCCACAGCTTTGATATTTGGTATGTAGCAATGGCTAATGGTCCTCTACATAAATTGTGCCATTCATGCCCCTGGGGTCTAATTTGGCCACGCCCCGGGGGTCGATAGTCTCCATAGACTTACTATGGGAAAAAAATTAAAAATTCTTCTTCTCTGAAACCACAGGGCCCACAGCTTTGATATTTTGTAGGTGACAATGGCTAATAGTCCTCTACATAAATTGTGCCAGCCATGACCCTGGGGTCAAATTTGGCCACGCCCCGGGGGTCGATAGTCTCCATAGACTTACTATGGGAAAAACTAAAAAAATCTTCTTCTCTGAAACCACTAGGCCCACAGCTTTGATATTTGGTATGTAGCAATGGCTAATGGTCCTCTACATAAATTGTGCCATTCATGCCCCTGGGGTCAAATTTGGCCACGCCCCGGGGGTTGAGTCTCCATAGACTTACTATGGGAAAAAAAATAAAAAAAATCTTCTTCTCTGAAACCACAGGACCCACAGCTTTGATATTTTGTAGGTGGCAATGGCTAATGGTCCTCTACATAAATTGTGCCATTCATGCCCCTGGGGTCAAATTTGGCCATGCCCCGGGGGTCGATAGTCTCCATAGACCTACAATAGGAAAAAAACAAAAAAAATCTTCTTCTCTGAAACCACTAGGCCAACAGCTTTGATATTTGGTATGTAGCAATGGCTAATAGTCCTCTACATAAATTGTGCCATTCATGCCCCTGGGGTCAAATTTGGCCACGCCCCGAGGGTTGATAGTCTCCATAGACTTACTATGGGAAAAAAAATAAAAAAATCTTCTTCTCTGAAACCACAGGGCCCACAACTTTGATATTTTGTAGGTGGCAATGGCTAATGGTCCTCTACATAAATTGTGCCAATCAAGTCCCCGGGGTCAAATTTGGCCACGCCCCGGGGGTCGATAGTCTCTATAGACCTACAATAGGAAAAACTAAAAAAATCTTCTCTGAAACCACTAGGCCCACAGCTTTGATATTTGGTATGTAGCAATGGCTAATGGTCCTCTACATAAATTCTGCCATTCATGCCCCTGGGGTCAAATTTGGCCACGCCCGGGGGTTGATAGTCTCCATAGACTTACTATGGGAAAAAAATTAAAAAATCTTCTTCTCTGAAACCACTAGGCCTACAGCTTTGATATTTGGTATGTAGCAATGGCTAATGGTCCTCTACATAAATTGTGCCATTCATGCCCCTGGGGTCAAATTTGGCCACGCCCCGGAGGTTGATAGTCTCAATAGACTTGCTATGGGAAAAAAATTCAAAAATCTTCTTCTGTGAAACCACAGGGCACACAGCTTTGATATTTTGTATGTGGCAATGGCTAATGGTTCTCTACATAAATTGTGCCAGCCATGCCCCTGGGGTCAAATTTGGCCACGCCCCGGGGGTAGATAGTCTCCATAGACTTACAATGGGAAAAACTAACAAAAATCGTCTTCTCTGAAACCAAAAGGCCCAGAGCTTCTATATTTTGTATGTAGCAATGTTTGGTAGTCCCCATTATAAATTGTGCCAGTCATGCCCCTGGGTCAAATTTGGCCATGCCCCGGGGGTCAATAGTGTCCATGCATAGACTTTCATTGGTCGATTCTCAATTAATTTAAATCTCATGAGCTTACAATGTGATAATCTCTCAGGTGAGCTACAGGACCAATGGTCCTCTAGTCAAGTCTCAGGCTGCAATAGTATCCAAAATATCCATTGTTTTCGCCTTTTCCCATGTAAAAGCCTATGTTTTCAAAAATTAACCTTGCTGTAAAATAGGTCAAGGTCATCCTAGGGTCATCATTTGAACAAACTATGATGGGCTGGAGTCCCCGATGCAACATGCCAAGTTTCGTGGAAATCGGCCCACCGGTTCTGGAGAAGATTTTTAAAGGGTTTTTACCATATATGGGCGTGGCGGCCATCTTGGTCATGTGACCAAGATCCCGTAGACAAACTTTCATTCCCCTTACCAATGGAGGCTCCACATAAAATTTCAACTTGACCGGCCAGGCGGGTTCAGAGAAGATTTTTGAAATTGTGGACGCCGGATCATGGCCATCCTATAAGGTCACCTTGTGAGCCTTCGACTCAGGTGAGCTAAAAAGAGATCCCATGGCAGCGTAGGATGGCGGACTATATAATCCCTCATCCGAGGGCTTTAAGTTGCCTTCAACAGGTCTAGTAGGTACACTGTAGATCTGTCGCATATATCTGCTTTCTCGTGGTATTCTGGCTTCTTTAAAAGGATCGAAAATGAAATACGAGCCGCACTTAGGGTGGTGTAAAAGGAGACGTTTCGTGACGATAATGTTGCTATCATTATCCTGAAAAAAGAACCCCAGAGAATACACAATTGCAATTTTGCAATGTGCAACATGCAAACGGCCCAAAGACATGGCACTTCTAAGTAGGTCCCCAATTTGTTTGACTGCCTTAAAGAGAAACAATTAACTGAAACTGTTCAACATTATAAAGAAGCAATCTTGCTTAAAAGGCATAGAGGAAATAACTGTTATCACTCCTATTCATCTACTTTTGCTGTTATACAATAAAAATAATGGCAAACTGAGGCTGCATCTATTTCCCAAAATGAGGCTATCAAATAAGAACAAGTGAAAAACACTAAGGAAGCAAATATTTCCCCCAAAAAATATAGTTTCCGTAACATTACCTTTTTAACCGAACCAACACCATTTTAGTTTGAAGTGGCTCAAATCACCTAAGAGCTCCTAACTGGTACTGGTATCAGTCATGTCATATATTTCACAGTAAAGTTACAAGCTGGGCTAGGCTGGATTTACCGATTATCCCATTGTCTTCTGATCACCATTTACTATAAAATGATGAAAATTACAGACAAAAATACTAGCGCTCATTGACCTGCCATTCATGCACCGGTACCCGCTGTGCACGTGACATGTTGCGTGCGCAAAAGTGGTAACGCCTCCAGTTGTTATAAATTATTTGGATGTTTCATTAAGCCATTTATTAGGATTTTATTTCTCTTAACTGAGGATTTGTGAGAAAACATAATTGATAGCAACTGAATTTATTGTCAACTCTAAGACATTGAAATGTCCAACCATTGGAGGACTCGTATCAGTCCAACTTCCATTACGTTCAGTCCGTATTTGTACGGGGGCATTCGAAAGATAGCCACTGCGGAGAGCAAAATTAGAATGACAAGCTGAGTCGGATGTTTTGCGAACATTACTTGTATAATTTTGACGTCGAAGAGGGGTGGCCTCTGTCATCTGATAACTCGATTCAAATAATTTAACTTGAAAACTCCAATTTTATTGACATTTTGCTACGTAATTAACAAGTGTTACGTCTATAATGCAATTTCTTTGACCGTGCCGGTTTACCTTTGATATAGATTTGCATTTGTTGATCGGACAGCTTCAAATGGGTATGTTTTCAACAAAGAAATTCTATTATGGTAAACAAGACATGCCCACGTGCTTCATATGACACTGAAAATATGTCTAAAGCAAGTGGGTACCCCTTTTTCTATTGTTTACAAAACTTAATCACGTGAGGTAAACCGTCATGTCAACGTGTTTTACTATACACGGGTATACAAGCTAACAATACACAAAACGGATTTAGAAGCCCCTTTTGATACTATAAGCATTTCTGACATTGTCCGAACAAATTCTCGTACTTACGCAAGCTAAAGTTAACCGAAACGGAACTCGCTTACGTGAGAATCTGATCACGTTCACTTTATCTTCATTTTAAAACATAACCCATGCCGCTAATTACCGATAAATAACCAAATCAGGCGAATGAAACTGATAGTTAATGCAGTTTTTATGTTCGTAGCTTCACCTTCTAGATTGCGTGGTTCCGTTCTTTGGTTTATGGTATCCGTTCCGTGCAGTTCCGTCGCGTTATGAGCATTTTCATTAATTGAGCATAGATGTTTTCTTAATCAAACAAATAATGCATGGCTCCTAGTGCTCATTACAAGAAAATACGTTAATTTGTTCAAGTTGAGTTGCACGCAAATATGTGATATTTCTCCGCGGCCCAGCGGAAATATGCGTCTGGCTCTCCTTAACACGCATGTGTCGAACGACGATCAGACCACAATTCACCTCTGTAACAGTTGGTTGAGGTCATGGAAATGGGTCTCAAATATTTTGAACCACAGGACCACGGGTCCTGAATAGCTCACCTGGTCTGAGATCTGTTGGCCTTGCTGTAAAATATGTCAAGGTCATTCCATGGTCTCGATTTATATAAACTTTAAAGAGCTTTAGACCGTCATGTTACATGCCAGGTTTTTAAAACATATGATCTCATGCTCTGGAGATGATATTAAAGGTTTTACTATATACGGGTATGGCTGCTGATTTGGTCATGTGACCATTAAATATAAACGTTTATTCTCCATTCACAAGGATGCATCACAAGTAATTCGGCATTGAATGGTCAAGTGCCTGTGCTTTTTAATTGTTCAACGTTTTGATGTTGATTTTTGTACTGGTTGGATCTTTTGACGTTTTTTGTACGTGGCCACATATTGGGAAAGAGCTGCTCACTCGGCTTACGATATGTTCTCTTTGTGTTAGTACCTGATTGTCAATTTAGCTTTTCCCACCTTGGTTTTTGAAGTGGGAACTTATTTCTGATTACGCCATTTCCCGACCGTTGCTTACTTTTACCTTTTCAGATGAGAATGCCATGACCATAAACACGTGTGTTTAACCCCATCAGGAATGGGCAATTACCTTGGTTCATTAAAGATTGAAAAATATATTTATTTATTTTGCCCATTTGCCCATTTTTCCTGGCAGTTTTCATCATTAAAATGACTGCAGCATTTTCCCAATATTAATACCTATGCGAACAAATTTGAATACATGTAAAATAAATAGACCATGGTCACCCCAAGGTCGTGAGTGATAAAAACATTGGAATAATTGAGTTGGGTGCTACACAACAAAGGTCAAGAGCAAAGAACTTTCGGTTCTGAAGAAGGTTTCTGAGGAGATGTTTTCCGTTGCCATTGATTCCGACTATGTTTGACATGTTTTGGCTTCAAGTGACCAGGCGGTTTCAGAAAAAAATAATCTTTGAATATGGTGGACCGTTGAACGAACGTCAGATGCCAGACCAATGCTATAAGTTCACTTTGTGAGTCTTTGGTCCAAGTGAGCTAAGATAATAGATAATAATAAATATATCAGATATTATTTCATTTATTTTTAATTATCAATGGAGTTGCCTGTTCGTGGACTCAAAATTTTAAAATTAAAAGGAGCAAGTAATCATTCACTTTCTATTTCCATGGAAAGGTGAAAATAAGCAATGGCCAGGAATTGAGCAATCAGAAGCAAAGTCACACACTAAAACCCCAGGTGGGGAAAAAAGTCAGAGGACCAAAGATCCTGTAAACGGTCACCAGAGACCTACTACATGTATGTACTCGAATACATATCCTTATGCATAGCCATGATTCAACCTTTGGCAGAGAACCTTAGAAAAATCTTCAATCCACTTGCCAGTTTCTGCAATGCTTCCCCATTACATCGCATTATATCATTTCTCCCATTCAAATGTACTAGGTGACCTATGTTGACCTTGTCTTAAAATAGGTAAAGGTCATCCAAACTTCATGATTTATATATAAACTTTGTAGAGCTCCATTCATCGATGCTTCAGCGGGGGAATTCTGAGAAATCAGAAAATTATTAACGGTTAAGATTAATTTTCTAAACATTTAATATTTTTGGCCTCATTTGCATTTAACTAGTCTTTGTAATGACTACTCTGTTGGAAATTGCAAAAATTACGGTAATTCTCTTTGGCTCCATGTTGCCAAATCTATAGGGTCACTGACGAGAAACCCCGGTATGGCCTTTCTCATTAATATGCTCACTGCTCTTAAAGGATCTCAGTTTTTTTGCTATTACTGCAGCTGGTGTTGTGCCGTGTGGCGACCCTAAAATTCTCCCCGAACATCATCCATAGTGTAGATTATATTTTTCCTTTCGGTCATTTGAGATCAGCGGGGGTATTCTGAGAAATCAGAAAATTATTAACGGTTTAGATTCATTTTCTAAACAACATTTAATATTTTGGCCTCATTTGGATTTTACTAGTAGTTGTAACAACTTCTCTATTTGAAGTAAGTCTCTTTGGATCCATGTTGTCAAATCTATAGGGTCGCTGAAAAGGCTTAGCCGAAACCGCGGTATGGCCCATCCCCTTTCACATTAATATGCTCACTGCTCTTAAAGGATCTCAGTTTTATTTTTATTTGCTATTACTGCAGCTGGTGTTGTGCCGTGTGGGGGCCATAAAGAGTCTCCCCGTAGATCATCCACAGTGCAAATTATATTTTTCTTTTGGTCATTTGAGATCAGCGGGGATATTCTGAGAAATCAGAAACTTTTAATGGTTTAGATTCATTTTCTAAACAACATTTAATATTTTGGCCTCCTTTGTCTTTGTAATGACTACTCTATTGGAAGTTGCAAAATTACTGTAATTCTCTTAAGCTCCATGTTGCCAAATCTATAGGATCGCTGAAGAGGTTTAAGTAGCCGAAACCGCGGTATGGTCCATCCCCTTTCTCATTAATATGCTACCTCCTCTTAAAGGATCTCAGTTTTATTTTCATGCCAAGTTTCAAATCCATAGGCCTTCTGGCTTTGGAGAAGATTTTAAAAGTATTTTGCTATTTATAGCCCTTGCAGCTCTTTTGGTCATGTGACCTGGATCACTTACTAGTATATAATACAAGAAACATCTTTAAAAAAGATAATTGTCGAAGATTAATGTATGTTCTGCAATAGGGTAAAGGATGCAGGAGAGACAGACAGACAGACAGACGACAGACAGACAGACAGTATGACTCTTGCAGAGCCAACTCCAGACATGACTGAGAGGAAATGCTTTTCAAATGTCCTTACGGCGAGAGTCCTTAAGAGTCGCTGGACCGAAACGACGCGTTCTGTTGAGCAGAGCCTTTGATCCGAACACGCCTATATTTAATGGAGAAAATCCGAACGCATCTTATCTACGATGGCCTGCATGGATCATAAAATTGCAAAATCCACAGATTTTAGATTTTATTTTTTCTTTGCAAAAGCTTTTGTCACACAAAAAGCGATTAAAATGAATAACAATAAGGACCAATGATGGCATGTATAGTAAAAACATCATCTTAAAGTACTTTTTAAAGTGATGCAGTTTGTTGCCTTTTTCATCTTCCATATGGGAAAAACCCGGATGCAGGTAAAAAATGATCTGAGATGTCTTCGACAAACAAATAAACATGCACCCTCCCTTTTGCACGAAGGCCAATTTGAAATTTGGTTTTGATTGGTCATGTGGTTTCAGAGGAGATGTTTAAAGTGCAGATGACTGTATACATTGATTTTGTCCCGGCGCAGGGACAGACATCCCCATGGGGGCCAGGTTACTTTCACAAACATAAATTTTCCTATTCCCAACAAGTTTCCCCCCCCCCCCATTTAATGCCATTTTACAAATTCTCCCCATTCAAATGTATAGACGACCTAAGTTGACCTTGCTGTAAAGTAGATCAAGGTCATCCTAGGGTTTATATAATTTTTGTAGAACTTGAGACCCTGATGCTACGTGCCAAGTTTTAAGATCCCAGGCCTTTTGGTTATAAGATTTTTAAAGGTTTGGGCAGTTTTAGTCTTGGTGGCCATCTTGATCATGTGACCAGGCAATTTACAAACTTTTCTTTCCCCCATCCTAAGGATGCTCCACATGAAGTTCGCCTTTGAATGGCCAAGGGGTTCAGAGATGTTTGGATATTGAAGACGACGAAGACGACGCCGCCAGAGCATGCCCATCCTACAAGCTTACCTACTAGGTAGGTAAAAAGACAAATACGTGTAGGTACTTTTACAATACATGTCACACGCCGAGTAAGCAGTATTTTCTGAGGTGGTCACTCAATTACCTAAACTTATCCAAATCATGAATATGAATATCCTAAAAGGCACAAACTGCAGAAAAATAGACACAAAAGCATAGAACAAACAGAACCACAAGAGAAGAGACTGACCGGTGAGAAGAGACTTTAAAGTTAAAAGAAGACCAACCGCATTTAAATGGAACAACGACGTGACCATTTAAGTTGAATATCAAAATGATAAAAAGTTATCTTAACTACAGATTAAGAGAAAACATAACAGGCAAAAGCCGTAGTCTTGCTATAAGCAATTTTAACTGCTCTCTAGGATGAAACTCAATATTAAGTAAAGATATAAAGAACAACTTAAAAATCTAAGCCTAATAAAACTATGGAAGTAGAAAACACAACTGATAATTTACAATCCAAATTGAATGAAATTGTCCTTTCATTATATGCTATAAAAAGGTAAATTTGAAAAACAAGATCTTAATCTGTATCATTAAGGCTGGATCTGATGCATTGCTGTATGTCAATACTGAAAGAGTGGTTAAAAGGTAAAAAAAGAGTAATGATCAGTTAAATGCACAATCAGAACGAAAATCTCAATCCAAAAACTGAGATGGGAAAAATGTAAACTGACTAATATAAAGAGAACACATATCGTAAGCCGAGTGTGCAGCTATTTGCCAAAATGTGGCCACTCAGTTACTCGGACTTAAACATATAACAAGAGGACCAATGGTCCTGTAAACGCTCACCTGAGAACTGGGATATGCAACCTAAGCTGACCTTGCCATAAAATAGGTTAAGGTCATCCCGCGGTCATGATTTATACAAACTTTGTAGAGCTGTATTCATTGATGCTTCTGGCCAAGTTTCAAAATCCAAGGCCTTGTGGTTCTGAAGAAGAAGATTTTTATAGGTTTTTTTGCTATTTATAGCCATGGCAACCATCTTGGTCATGTGACCTTGACCATTTATATAAACTTTCATTCTCCCTTCCTAAGAATACTCAACAAGACGTTTGGCTTTGATTGGCCAAGCAGTTTCAGAGAAAAAGATCTTTGATTATTATGGTAATATACATGTATATTGCCCGGGGGTGGGAGCAGACTTGCTCCTGGGGTCCTTTTTTTCAGAATCATAAACATTCAGTCCATTAGCCCATTTCCATAAAGTTTTTCCTGTCAAATGACATTTCGACAATTTTCCCCATTCAAATGCATGGGCGACCTATGTTGACCTTGCCGTAAAATAGGTCAAGGTCATCCCAAGGTCATGATTTATATAAACTTTGTACAGCTCCTCCCCCTGATGCTTCATGCCAAGTTTCAAAATCATAGGCCTTCTGGTTCTGGTGAAGAAGATTTTTAAAGGTTTTTGCTATTTATAGCCATGGCGGCCATCTTGGTCATGTGACCTTGACTATTTATACCAACTTTCATTCCCCCATCCTACGGATACTACATAAAAAATTTAGCTTTGATTGGTTAAGCGGTTACTGAGAAAATTAAGTTTAACATTTAATTTGTAAATGACCTTTGGCCAAGGTCAAGAAATGACCTTGACCTTTAATACTCACATCACTTCATTAGCTCAACATGCTACAAAACTTCTTGAAAAAATCAATGTTTTCACTTTTTTTCCATTGAAAAGCCTATGTAACCAAAATTGACCTTGCCGTAAAATAGGTCAAGGTCAACCCAAGGTCATGATTTATATATAGTATGATGGGCCAGAGTCCCCGATGCTACATACCAAGTTTCTTTGAAATTGAACCACCGGTTCCAGAGAAGAAGATTATTTTAAGGTTTTTACCATATATGGGCATGGCGGCCATCTTGGTCATGTGACCTGGATCATTTATAAAAACTTTAGTTCCCCCTTCCTAAGGATGCTCCACATGAAGTTTGGCTTTGACTGGCCCAGTGGTTTCAGAGGAGAAGATCTTTGAAATTGTGGACGGATGACGACGGACGGACGCCGGAGCATGGCCATCCTATAAGCTCACCATGTGAGCCTTCGGCTCAGGTGAGCTAAAAACGAACATAAGTAAGCAAACGGCACAAAATTCAACACCAAAACATGAAACAATCAAAATTACAACATAATTATCGCCCAGGAACGGTAATATAAAATTACTAGGGCATCCAATTAAAGAAGCAAGAGTAGTAACCATACTGGCTAAGCATACAGTCTGTCCTATCCTATTTTGTTTTATCATAAGGTTTTAGGTAGTCTGTTCCTTTTTAGTAAACCTAAATCAAATACAGTTATAGTATTGGTGGTCAAGACAAATGACGCTCTGACAACAGGCTGATCACAACAATAAAGTTTACACTTGATTTTAGAATCGTAGTTATTCATATTCTAACACAGAAACTTCATTTTGCCCCCCCCCCCCCCCCCCCTTACCTTGTGTTTATCTCTTAGAACTGTATACATGTACCACTGCTGCATCAAATTGATATTATTTATCATTATGAAACAGCCCAACATAAAAAACAGCAATATTATATGCTTAGGGTCTGTCTACAGTACGCAAGCTTTTAGCAATGGGAGGGTTTTTCTACCATATGAATAAAATTGTACAACATCAATTAAAATAAGCCGGCATATGCATTGAAAACTTTAGCCATTATCATTCTCTCTACTTTGAATGAGAAATGGTGGGAGAATGTACTTAGACTTTTTTTTATCAAGACTCAACAAAAATATGTAGACTGTGTCAAGACATGACACGAACATTATAGCTGTGAATCATAAAATCTGAACTTATATTTTTATTTTTGATCAAAGGTTAGCACAATATTTTTTCTCCATATTGAAATCCTCAAGGCATCTATGGCCATTTAAAAACAAAGCTAGTTACCCCATGATAAAACATACAACTGATGACAAGGGCTTTCTGGAAAGGAAACCAGAGGACCAATGGTACATTTTATCATTTTCACCCTTTAAAATGCATACTTGCCTTAAAACAGGTCAAGGTCATCCCAAGGTCATGATTTATATAAGCTCCATTCATTGATACTTCATATTCAAGTTCATAGGCATTCTGGATTGCGAGAAAAGGATTTTAAAAGTATTTTGCAATTTATAGCCCTGGCAGCCATCTCGGTCAAGTGACCTGGTTCATTTATATAAACATTCATTCTCCCTTTGCAATGAAGCCTGTATATGAAATTTGGTTATGATTGGCCACATGGTTTCAGAGATGTTTAAAGTACAGATGACCATATACATGGATTTTGCCCTTGGGCATGGGCAGACAACGCCTCTGGGCCAAAAAATCTTTGCATTTTCCCAGCAAGTTTATATGACTTTTTGAGAGCTTAAGATCCTGATTCTTTAGGCCAAATTTCACGATCCTAAGCCTTTTGGTTCTGGAGAACATTTTTAAAGGTTTTGGCTATTTATAGCCCTGGTGGCCATCTTGGTCATATGACCCAGACCATTTATATAAACTTTTGTTACCCCTTCCTAAGGATTCTCCACATTAAGTTTGATCAAAGGCTTTGATTGGCCAAGGGGTTTCAGAGGAAATGTTTGAATATTGTGGAAAACGGCGACGACAATGACAATGCCTGAGCATGCCCATCCTATAAGCTCACCTATAAGCCTTTGGCACGGCGAGCT
Organism: Rugalucina vietnamica; assembly: GCA_964017185.1. Taxonomy (NCBI): domain Eukaryota; kingdom Metazoa; phylum Mollusca; class Bivalvia; order Lucinida; family Lucinidae; genus Rugalucina; species Rugalucina vietnamica. Next base: position 36,423,337 of record OZ024875.1, read on the forward strand.
AAAAAGTAAGCAATGAGCATGACTTTGTGCAATCAGAACCAAAGTTTCTGACTACAAACCCAGATAGGAAAAACCTAAACAACAATCAGGTACTGGTACTATGATAACATGCAGAAAACTGAGTGAGCAGCTATTTCCCCAATGGTGGCCTTGGAATGGTCAGCAATATAAAATTACTGGGGGCTTATATCAGTTTTACTAGTGCCGAACCTCATCCTTAGCTTCTCCAGTGGCTAAATTATACCCATTTATAAACAAGAAATAAGGAAATTATGTTGGAAAAATACATATATATCAACATATAATAATGTATAACGGAAAGCAGGGTGAGTAGCTATTGTAGTGAGGTGGTCACATTGCTGCATGTAATTCAGACATAAATAAACTACAGGGGGCTAAGTAACAGCCAAATAATGTTCAGGTGGTAACAAAGTCATGCAACATAAAATTCGTAAATGGAGCAACATTAATAATATTGAACTGCAACAGCAGTATTGCCTTGCAATTGTCAGTTATTATTTGTAGTATACATTTATTACACCAGTCTTTATGCATACCAGGGTCTTTCTGTATCAAAAATTGAGATTTTACTTAGTTGGCAAAAACTAAAACACCAACAAACAAACAGAAACTTTGAGTTTATATAATTTTCAAAACTTTGATTCAGCACTAAAATCATGTAAAAATTCTGAAAGCCTCAGCATATCAAAAACAACATACATGTATGTGTCATAACTTGTTCAATTGTGCACCGCTACATGTGATTCTCAGCCTTGCCAGATGGTTAAGGCTTGGATTAATATGTTAATTTCGAATTAAGCCTTAATTATTAAGGTGATTGTAAATTGTAATCTACGCTGTAATTTCAAAACCAGTTTTTTTGGAATACCTGGGTATTGTCTTGCCTGGTTAAAATGAAAAGAGACAGTATTTCTAGTGATGTGGCTTGTCTATATAGCTTGGTCCAGCCATAGTGTGTGTGTCAGGTAGCTGATGACAGCCATTATTGGTCCAGGTATTTTACATTCACCATTGGAATTTTATGATTGCAGTAGCAGATCTTAATCATCAGGAAAACATGTCTGTGTAATGTATACCCCCTTGAACCCCACTTTTATATAGCAAAACTGGGGTATGCAAGGGTTTACCTATTTTTCTTATTTTTGCTCCAAAACATAGAGTGTGGGTACTCGTCAGAAGCGCCTCGGCGAGGCGCTTCTGACATGTACCCACAATCTATGTTTTGAGCAAAAATAAGACAAATATCAAACATTTTCAGCTCAAAATTTTCAATTATTAAACCTAAAAAAGATACACATATTTTTGTAAGTCATTTAGTGTAGATAAGTGTAAAACTCATATTTTTTGCATTTATTTCTGCAGCCTCACAGCACACTCTAGACTGAAAATTTCCCTTTAGACTGATGAGTGATCAAAAAAAATATTGTTCCTGTCCGAATACATCAGTTTTGGCATCACAATGAAGCCTTAGGGCTGCATCTGGAGTGCACCATCAAGTCTGATAATTTCCCTGTTCACTGTTCAAAACAAAGTTTGTTCCAGTCTTTGCATCACAATTAAGCCTTAGGGCTGCATCCTGAGTGCACCATCAAGTCTGATTATTTCCCCATTCATCATTGGATTTTCAATAATGCTCTGACACAGATGAGCATATTCGTCCGGCTTTCCCAGTCTCTGCGGGAAAGGTACGGTACTAGCTAGAAACGTCTTCACTTTGTCTGGTAGTGAGGCTAATAATGCTGTGTCAAATAAACCTGGAAAAAATCACAATACATACAACATGATTTTTGCCTATTCGAAAACAAAGGTGCGGATCTTTGCACAGCTGTTCAGCCCCTTTATTTTCACTACTCGGATAGAACAATTCCTCTTCTTCTTAAGTACAAAAATTCAAGCCTCTAGCCTTTTTCTGTGACTGTACAGGCCAGTTTGTGTTGGACCTGATCGGAAACCCCAAAGACCACTTTTCTCGTGTCACGGGTCAGTTGATTGTCTTCGGGAACTTTACCTCTTTTCCTATCATTTACCTTGAGGTTTTACAAAAGTATGAACCACTAAAACATAGCTGTCAAAACTAGAAAAAGTGCCTTGAGAGGCACGTATACCCCCGGCTGGTAGCCACCAAGCCCCTTCCCTACCCCCAACCTAAACAACCCGGCACATGCTCACCCCTGACATTGAACATCACATCACCAACGAAAAACAGTACTCTTATCGAGTACATTTTAGAAACCACCAAGCCCCCTTCCCCACCCCTACCTAAACAACCCGGCACATGCTCACCCCTGACATTGAACCTCACACAGTACCCTTATCAAGTACATTTTAGAAATAAGCAGTGCAAAGTACTTTACATACAAACATGGGGAAGTGTAGTTTTAGAATGACATATCTATTTTAGAGTGGTATATAGAGCTGACGTGTATACCCAATCTAGGACATAAGCGCCGACATTTGGGTCCTAGATCTTGACCTCAGGTCCCACCCCCACCCCATGCATGGACCAGTGGACCTAGCCCTTATGTGGTACCTATGTTGTGTTGTAAGCATGAACGCTTTCTAATACATGGTTGTCAAGATATAGACACACAGAATATTAATCTTGGTAACTACTGTATTTTATGTCCTAGATTTTGACCTCGAGCCCCACCCCTAGAGTTTGGTGCCATGTAATTTAATTCAACCCTAAAGGGTATCTATGATCCAAACAGGAATACATTCCTATAAGTATTTGTTAAGATATGAACTTAGAGATGAAAAAACAATATGTAAATAGCACATTTTCAAGGTGACCTAGATTTTGACCTCTAGCCCCACCCCCAGGCATGGACCCAAGGTCCGAACTAACAGAAACAAAGCAAACCCTATAGGGTACCTATGGTTAAAATATGAATGGTGTCTGATCATTGGTTCATGAGATATACACCACCAGTGAAACTTAAACCAAAACTTTGACCCAAAGTAAAGGAGACCTAGATTTTGACCTCTAGCCCCACCCCCGGGCATGGACCCAGGGTCCAAACTCACAGAAACAAAGCAAACCCTATAGGGTACCTATGGTCCAAATATTAATAGTTTCTGACCATTGGTTCATGAGATATACACCTCTAGAGAAACTTTAACCAAAACTTTGACATAAATTCTATGAACGTTCCGGAATTACGAACAAAGAAACGAACTAACGAACGTACGAACGGACGAACGGAAAAGCGAAAACTATATACCCGTCGGCATAAATGCCGGGGGTATAATGACGTTCCTTGCGGCTGTTATTTGATGTTCACCGATGTTAGCTTAAAACTCTTTGTGGACATAACCTCAATAAATTGGCACAACTGTAACCTGTTTTTTTCTGTATGCCTTCAAAACAACAGCTTCATGTCAGCGTTATAGATATTGTGACTTAAAACTTGAATATGTGTACACTTTCCAGCAGGAACTGAATCATGTATGCTTAAATCATCTGACTTGTAATAACGACATGCACACACTAGTAGTTTCCTACTGGACGTACCTGGAGCAATGCAGTTAACCCTAATCCCATGAGCAGAAACGTCTCTTGCTAATGGTAACGTCATACCAACAATGGCTCCCTTGCTGGCAGAGTAGGCTGACTGACCCTGCTGACCCTCAAATGCTGCTACACTGGCTGTATTAATAATGACTCCCTTTTGGCCATCCTCATTTGGTTCATTTGCTGCTAGTATGGGTATGGAGTATTGAATAATGTTGAAAGTTCCTCCTGCATTTACCTGTAGGTAATTAGGTATGCACTGATTGATTTATAACACAGAGTTCAATAAAGATAGAGGGCACAGAAACTGATTATTTCAAATTCTAACCTAGACACCATGTGGGTAGTTAAGTCAAATAAATGTAAAGCCAGAGAAAATTAATTATTAGATTCTCATCCAATTTTGTGAACATTCTGGGGTGGGTAGGTGGATTTTATTTTTTTTATCTTACGGCACTAATTTTGACTGACTTCAAGGACTAGTTTCTTTAAAATTTTATATAATTTTTGCATTAAAAGACACACAGGCAATCAAGTAAATGAAATTGGTATATTTTTATTTAAAAATTTTTCATTATGCGGACGATGATGAGTGGCTTGCCAGTTGAGGAAGATTTAGTCATTGTTAATCGAAATGACTCGTTTCCAATTTTTGAGAGAACAAATCTCATTGGTTGTTCTCTCTCTATATAAAAAGATTTCAAACTGAGGCGCGCACAGTTCGTAAAGATTTCGACGAGTTTCAACAAAGTCCATGTTGTGAAGAAAAATTTTGGAATATTAATATATTATTAATGATTCACATGTTTGGTCGAAATGTTTGATACAATTTGTGGAGTATACATGTGATTGAAATGTTTCATAATTCATTACAAACATGGACGATTGAAAGCCACATTACATTCTATAAACAAATTCGAACTTTTTAGTCTTTTGAACCCTGTATCAATAAGGAAGGCATAATTTATACATTATATTGACATTTTATTGAAAAAATATATTTTTTTGTTCTGTACCGACCAAAACTATATATTATTTTCATATTTTGGAGGGTTTTTAACATGGGCGGGTGGGAATGAGAATCTAAAAATTAATTTTCTCTGGCCTAATAAACAACTTCCCTCTTCAAGACAGAAGATGTATTTACATGTATTCATTGTTTTTTTCCTGCATTTTCAATTGCAAACTTTACAGACCATGTGCAATTTTTTCATACTAAGTGTACATTCTTTTAGCAGGAGCCAAGAACTTCCTTTCTTGAGCAGAAGCTGCTGAAGAGATTATATTTTTCAGCAAAATTTAACATGTATGTGAAATGCATACCCCCTCATATCCCACTATTATAAAGAAAAAAAAACAACAAAAAACATGAGGTTTGCAGGGGTATACATATTTTTATCCAAAACATAGATCGTGGGTACTCAAGCACTTGGCGAGGCAACTCTAATGTGAATCCTGAATCAATGTTTTGAGCAAAAAAAGTGAAAATATCAAATTTTTATCCAATGAAACTTTAAATTTTTACAGCTGAAAAATTCTGTGTATATTGCATGGACAAGTTTTTATTACTACATACCTCCAGCACCTTCATGTAGTCCTTGTAGCCATGTGGTATCTTTTTGGTGAAGTTGTACACTTTCCTGGCAATCCCGATGCCTGCACAGTTCACAACATAATTCAACTGACCAAATTCTTTTTGTGCCAGTTCTAATGTCTGTTGTACATTGTCTTCCGAGGTAACCTATTGGAAACAACAAACATCAGGATAATATGTCTGTGCAATGACTACCCCCTTAAACCCTTCTTTTATATGGTAAAACTGGGGTATGCAGGGGTATATCTATTTTTCTTATTTTTGCTCCACAACATAGATTGTGGGTACTCCCTGGCAAGGCGGTTCTAACGTGTACCCATAATCTATGTTTTGAGCAAAAATAAGAAAAGTATAAAAAAAAATTCCAATGAAATCTACATTTTTTTTTTTATTGCTGAAAAAATCTCTGTATATTGCATGGGTGAGATTTCGTAATGGAAAAAAAAAATCATGTGCACTCCTCATAAGGCTCCAGAAATACAAATAACTTTATTTCTGCTCAGTCCATTTTACAGCCATCATGAATGAGGCTCCAACGTATTTAAATGCAAGAAAACTTTGTTGTAATTTAATTTAAATTAAGAGACACAATCTTATGGTATTTTTTTTCAAGTACAGAACATATCATTTTAATTAATTTCAAACAATATACAAAACTCAGTTTCAAAAATTATGTTAAAGGGGAAATTATGTTAAAGTACGAGGGAAGATCCAAAATAACGTTGACTTTTGCTGTCACTTCAACATGCGTAGTTCAATTTTAGAAAAAATGTATATCACGATAAATCAGAACATTCGCTTATCAAGATATGGTAAAGCAATTACACATTTTGCAAGTATCGTAAACACGCCGTGCTATTTTAAAACCATGGTGACGCATAGGCGGCGCACGCGAATTTTCAGAAATGTACTCTTTCATATATGCCTCGATAAAATGTAAAATGTGCACATGAATCGCGCCAAAGTAAGCCCCGTAGAAGCATAACTTTACGGGAATATTATGCAGAAGTTTAAAATGATTTGGAGTGTGCGTTTTTAAAATATCAATATAATTTGTGGGCTTTCCACTGCATTTAACGTTAAAAACGTCGTCAGCAGACCAAGCTTAAATCTGTTGGACTTCTAAAATTGCCGGGATATTTGAAAACGCCTAATCATAGCGCTAAAATGACTAAATGTAGACGAAACAGGAATATTCAATGAATCAATCATTTGAGTACAAAGAGTCTCGTTGTGATTCTGACGATAAAATAGCATAACAGAAAAAGGCAAAGAAACAAAAATAAAGTGTGACGCTGCTGACGTTAATGCGTAATGCGTCGACCGCATGCAGACGGCTGACTTCAGGCGATTTTTAAAGCAACATGAAATTTGGATTGGTTTCGAGTATTGGATATTGATGGAAAATTTACTAAGGCCAAGGCACAAAATACTAAAACTTCTTTTGTATAATGTACATGTTGAATTGATGGCTATATTTACTGAGAGGGAATTTTCTTAAAAGTGAATAAAAATGTCAACGACGTTAAGAAATTAACGATGACGTGCGCCGGGTAGACCATAGTGACCTTTTTTGTTTTAACTGTAGAATTTAAACGGTTCATTATTTTTCCCTAATATTTTTGACAAAATATTCTAGAGACATTCCGATTTATGTTCATATTATTTTATAAACATTAGATTTATCTGTATAGAAGCCACGGCAAAAGTCTACGTTATTTTGGATCATCCCCCATAAAGAGGACCTCAGGGAAGACTGAACCCATCCAAACGAGGCTCCTTTTTAGATAAAATCATTTAAATGTTATTATTTTATTTTTGAATTTGACTTTCACATCAGGAAAACATGTCCAAAAAATATATACCCCCTCATACCCCACTTTTATATATTAAAACTAGGGTATAAAGGTGTATACCTAATTTTCTTATTATTGATCCAAAACATAAATTGTGGGTACTCGTTAGAACCGCCTCAGCGAGGCGGTTCTAACATGTACCCACAATCAATTTTTTTAGCAATTTTTTTTAAAATGTCTAATTTTTTTTCAATTTTATATTTTTCACTTTTGAAAAAAGCCTCTTCTTCCTAAATCCAAAATTTCAAACTTCCAGCTTTCTTGTGTGACTGTACAGGCCAGTTTGTGTCAGACATGATTGGAAACCCAAATTGTTGATTTACTCATGCCAAGGCTCAAATGTCTTACATCAGTAGGTGCAAACACACAATTCTTCCCTAGCTTCTCTGCTATACTCTGTCCTTCTGAGGTAGGCAGGTCACACAGTACGACCCTGGACCCTAGCTTCACAAACCTCTCTACACATGCACGGCCGAGGCCGGATGCACCACCAGTAACCAATGTTACACCACTCTGGAATAGAATTGTTGATATGGCCTAAAACAGTTGCATGATTCAGTTTTAATTTGTTAGAACCCCCATGCCTATGTGTTACTCCTGACCCACTATTTCCAGAGAAAGTCACCTTCTGGTGCACTAACAACTTTTTCCTTCTTTGTCTTTGCTCCTGTGAAAAGCTGGAATCCCACCAAAATCTATTTTTAGATCTGTATTTTCCAATAAATCAGCATCACTGAGCATGCTAAGATAAATAAGGAGGGGTTATTACATGAATATTATAAGCAAATTCAAATCTGACAGTTAGAAATTCACAAAATTTTGTCATTAAACAACCAAATTTATTTTCTTTCTGTTGTTAACATATTTTTTAAGTATTTCCTGTCTGCAAATGCGAAACTGAAAGAAAAATTGATTCAAAATAAAAAAAAAAATTTATTTACTTTCCAAATATGGTCATCTATGTAAACAAAAAGTAAGGTCCAAAAACATGCCACGACTCTCGCAGCAAATGTGTGTCTCAAAATAATTTTGATACATTATGAAAATATAGACATCATTCTTTCCAGGAAAATTAAGTCTGACCTGGCTCAGGAAAATTCATTTTAAGGCTAATTTCAGTGTCCAAAAACATGTAAACACAGGAAGTGGTACTGAATTTCCTATTTATAGGTATTCTTTGATGCTTCAAAATCATATTTTTTAATATGAAATAAGGCACCACCTTTGGCGCGACGCTCTGCTCTGCTCCTATTGCGCCAATGATTTTAAAAGCTGATAAGTTCCTCATCCTCACCCTGGGGCCCTGCCAGGTGTCTTGCGGATCTGGGGAGAATTTAAGGTAATTTATTTTCAGGGATCTGGGGAGCAAGCATTAACGTTTGGAGATTTAGGGAGCAGAGAAAATGGGCAATAAGTAAAACAATATTCTTTCAGAGAGCAGGCAGTAAAAAGGCCCAACGGGTAGGACCTTACCCAGATGATCAGGGACACACAAGGGTATGGGCCATAAAATTCTTCAGTTTTTCTTTTTGAACAATTTACAATGATTTCCGTACAACATAAAGTTCTAGATCTGTATTTTTAGGATAGACCATTCCGAAATAAGGGAGGTTGTTTTGTTTCATACGAGCCTTCGTCGCTCGGTGCGACAAAGGTCGTGCACTGTGCAGTTAACCGAACGCAACCATGTGACGTCATACTAAGCAAAACTGTGATGTCATGTCATGATCTATCGGGAACAAAAATGACAGATATTCTTGAGTAAGTATCTTTGTTTAATTTCGTCCATTTAGGGCAGCCTCAGTCGAACAAAAAGTTTGGCAACACAATATTTCGAATGTTTCGAATTCCGGTTTCGTCTGACGAAAGATTTTTTCTCTATCAATGTATCTAGAATAGAATAGAACAGAACATTTTACCACGTTCTACCATAAGAGCGACGCAGGAGCGTCGCTATTAATTTATATTTATAAATACACTATTTTAGTCCTCTTTTACTTATCATCGCAAGGAATCAAAAAGTACTTAAAAAAAGAAAATATTTAAATTACCAAAACAAATATGGCCGCTAAAAGGAGCATAGAAAGTTGTTAGTGTGGTGGTATCTAATTAGTCCGATGAGACAGCCGTCAAAACAACTTTTGATGCCCGATTCTTTAATTTTGACAAAACAAACCATTGAGTATGATACTTTGATTTTGACAGCTGACTAGTCAGACTATTTCTAATGAGAAATGCTCAGAGGTTTGACAAAACCGAATTGTTCAGTTCTTCATACCTCTGGTTCTTTTAACAGTGTTGCGAGCCGATTTGGAATCCTGTCAATCTTAAGATTGACATGTGTCCAACTTGGAATTCCAAATTTGATATGTCAATCTTGAGATTGACGATTGCCGTTCACTGGTAACAAAAACTATTTCAATCCATTTTAATGGTGACTATTTGTTATTTAAATGTTTTGAAACACGCAGTTAGCTTTATTTCTTTGTATTACCCTTTTATTATATATTTTAAGTTGGCAATTTCTTTTAGCAAAATTGGACCAAATTACCGGAATAGACTACGAGAATTAATACTTTAATAGCGATAAGACGTACTTTATTTCACAGCTTTGGGTACATCTTATGCATTTCATTTGCAGTGCATACCAGTGAAAAAGTATACTGACACTCTACACCAGTTAAGCTGCTTTTTGCTTTATTATTCCAAAATGGACAGTCTATCCAACTTGGAATGTAAGAATAGAGGGACCAAGAACGAATGCAATTAAATTTCAAGTCCCAACATAGACAGTGGGTGGGAAAGAAAATACATAAACACACAAAAAAAAAAACGTTTGCGGACAACACACTCGAAGAACAGAATTACTAGCTCTTTCCCAACAAGGCAGCTTCGATTCAACACGAACGAAAGGGAACAAGTACAACAGAGAAGTAGGCAGAATAAACAGAAGTATAATGAAGATAAACCACTTTTCCTGGGACACCAATTATCGTTTTAACTGGGCACAAGCATGATGAAGACAAACCACTCTATCTGGGACACAACTTTACGTTTTTACCGGGCACAACGCCGAAACCCACTTCTCCTGAGGATGTCCTCGAATTCATAAAGAAAGAATTGACAATCATCGCATTACTTATATCCTGTGTCTCTACTGTCGGATTATACGCTTGAGAATTTACTTTGTTGTTTCTGTTCATATGAGGTTCCTCTCTCTGGATGCTTGCATGGCCACATTTTTATTACGGCACTATATCTATTATTAAGTAATTATTCCGAGATCATTTACGAAAATGCAATGTATACAGACAGATTACACAAATGCGTACTTTGTGGTGGTTCTTTTTGTTTTATGTCTTGGTGTTTAAATTTTTTTTGTGCTGTTGGCGCCTTATATGTGTTTTCATAGTTTTAGTTAAGGTAACTGAGTGGCCACCTATTGGGAAAATAGCTGCTCATTCGGCTTACGATAAGTTTCATGGTATAGGTGCCTGGTTGTTGGTTTGTTTTTTTCCCCACCTCGGTTTTTGGAGTGGGGGTCTTTTTCTGATTGCGCCTTTTCCTGATCTTTGCCTACTTGTACCTTTTGTCAATATTCAACATTGCTACAGGTCGAGTACCTGCATTCTCTTTAAGGATTTAAGACTTATTCCAAAAATGATGATACAATATATACTGAGAGATTTAACTAATGCGTATTTTGTAAATATTTCGAATTGGAAAGCGTATATTCCAAATTGCAGAGTCTATCCATTTTGGAATAACAGATGTAAAGGTGGAGTACTTGCGGTCTCTGTTAGGATTATGGAAATTATTCCAAAAGTGATGATGCAATGCATACAGAGAACATGCACTAATGCGTAAATTGCACATATTCCAAATTTGAAAGCGTTTTTTTTCCAAATTGTCCATTTTGGAATGATAATGGTTATAAAGGCATTCTCTGTAAAGAATTTAGAATAAATTCCAAAATGATGACACTATGGACAAATTAAGACGGATTACTTTAATGCGTACTTTGTAAATATTCTGTGTTGGAAAGCCTTTATTCCAAACTGAATGTCTGTCCATTTTGGAATAATAATGTTTAAGATTGAGTACTTGCGTTCACTGTTCTGATTATAGATTAAATCGAAAATGATGACACAATGTGTACAAGAGATCACACAAATGCGTACTATGTCAATATTCTTTTTCCTGATCTTTGCCTACTTGTACTTTTTCATTGGAAAGCATAACTTTCAAATGGGAACGCCTGTCCATTTTGGAATAATAGTGCTTAAGGTGGAGAACCTGCATTCTCTTTTTAGAGGAAATTTTACTAATTTTATGACTCATTTCCTGGAGTCTCCCTGATGATGAGGGAGGTATCACATGTATGAACTTGAAGTGTGAAATATAACGAACCTATATTCTCTGTAAGAATTTGAGAATAAATGCATACAATGATGACACAATATATACAGAGAGATTTAACTAATGCGTATTTTGCAAATATTTCGTATTGGAAAGTGTATATTCCAAATTGGAGAGAATTCCATTTTGGAATAACAGAGGAAAAGGTGGAGTACTTGCGGTCTCTGTTAGGATTATTGAAAATATTCTAAAAGTGATGATGCAATGCATACAGAGAACATACACTAATGCGTAAATTGCACATATTCCAAATTTGAAAGTGTTGATTTCAAATTGTCCATTTTGGAATGATAGTGGTTGAGTTCGAGTAAATGCATTCTCTGTAAAGAATTTAGAATAAATTCCTAAATGATGACACTATGAACACAGATTATTTTAATGATCTTTAATGCGTACTTTGTAAATATTCCATATTGGAAAGCCTATATTCCAAATTGAATGTCTGTCAATTTTGGAATAATAGTGTTTAAGATGGAGTACTTACATTCACTGATCTGATTATAGAATGAAATCTAAAATGATGACACAATGTGTACAGAGAGATCACACAAATGCGTACTATGTCAATATTCTTCATTGGAAAGCCTACATTCCAAATTGGAACGTCTGTCCAATTTGGAATAATAGTGCTTAAGGGGGAGAACCTGCATTCTCTTAAAGGATTTAAGACTTATTTCCAAAAATCATGATACAATGTATACAGAGAAATTGCAATAATGCGTACTTTGTCAATATTCCGAATTGGATAGTTGGTCCATTTTGGAATGAAAGTGTGAAATGTGACGGACCTATATTCTCTGTAAGAATTTGAGAATAAATACATACAATGATGACACAATATATACAGAGAGATTTAACTAATGCGTATTTTGCAAATATTTTGTATTGGAAAGCGTATATTCTAAACTTGAGAGGATTCCATTTTCGAATAACAGAGGTAAAGGTGGAGTACTTGCTGTCTCTGTTAGGTTTATGGAAAATATTCTAAAAGTGATGATGCAATGCATACAGAGAACATACACTAATGCGTAAATTGCACATATTCCAAATTTGAAAGCGTTTATTCCAAATTGTCCATTTTGGAATTATAGTGTTTGGGTTCGAGTAAATGCATTCTCTGTAAAGAATTTAGAATAAATTCCTAAATGATGACACTATGAACACAGACAGATTACTTTAATGATCTTTTATGCGTACTTTGTAAATATTCCATATTGGAAAGCCTATATTCCAAATTGAATGTCTGTCCATTTTGGAATAATAGTGTTTTAGATGGAGTACTTGCATTCACTGTTCTGATTATAGAATGAATAAGGTGGAGTACTTGCGGTCTCTATTAGGATTATGGAAAATATTCCAAAAGCTTAAATGCAATGCATAACATACACTAATGCGAATGCGTAAATTGCACATATTCCAAATTTGAAAGCGTTTGTTCCAAATTGTCCATTTTGGAAGATAGTGGTTAAGGTCGAGTAAATACATTCTCTGTAAATAATTTAAAATTAATTACAAAATGATGACACTATGAACAGATTACTTTAATGCGTACTTTGTAAATATTTCATATTGGAATATATTGTATCATAATTTTTGGAAATAAGTCTTAAATCCTTTAAGAGAATGCAGGTTCTCCACCTTAAGCACTATGATTTCAAATTGGACAGACGTTCCAATTTGGAATGTAGGCTTTGCAATAAATAATATTGACATAGTACACATTTGTGTGATCTCTCGTACACATTGTGTCATCATTTTCGATTTCACTCTATAATCAAAATAGTGAATGCAAGTACTCCATCTTAAACACTATTATTCCAAAATGGACAGTGATTCAATTTGGAATATAGGCTTTCCAATATGGAATATTTATAAAGTACGCATTAAAGTAATCTGTCTGTGTTCATAGCCGGGTTCATAGTATCATCATTTTGGAATTTATTCTAAATTCTTTACAGAGAATGCATTTACTCGACCTTAACCATTATCATTCCAAAATGGACAATTTGAAATCAACGCTTTCAAATTTGGAATATGTGCAATTTACGCATTAGTGTATGTTCTCTGTATTCATTGCATCATCACTTTAAGAATATTTTCAATAAACCTAACAGAGACCGCAAGTACTCCACCTTTACCTCTGTTATTCCAAAATGGACAAAATCTCCAATTTGGAATATACACTTTCCAATACGAAATATTTACAAAATACGCATTAGTAAGTGTAAAATCTCTCTGTATATATTGTGTCATCATTGTTGGTATTATTCTCTTCTTACAGAGAATATAGGTCCGTTACATTTCACACTTTCATTCCAAAATGGACAAACTATCCAATTCGGAATATTAACAAAGTACGCATTATTGCAATTTCTCTGTATACATTGTATCATGATTTTTGGAAATAAGTCTTAAATCCTGTAGGAGAATGCAGGTTCTCCACATTAAGCACTATTATTCCAAAATGGACAGTCGTTCACATTTGAAAGTTATGCTTTCCAATGAAGAATATTGACATAGTACGCATTTGTGTGATCTCTCTGTACACATTGTGTCATTATAATCAGAACAGTGAACGCAAGTACTCCATCTTAAACACTATTATTCAAAAATGGACAGACATTCAATTTGGAATATAGGTTTTCCACAAATAAAAGTAATTCTTGTCTTGACACCTCCTTCTTCACGATTGTGTACCAGGACAATTAACGATAACATTTCAAAATGTTAGAAAATTTTCTAAAGCTCATAGTTTGATGCAAATAATCTGAGAGGAATATATGAATGACAATCTCTAATACATGAGAAAATTAAAACTAAAATTCATTTCACCTTGAGGGCTCCAACTGTGGCCATGTTTTTATGGGATGTTTGATTAGATGATAAGCCGGTAAATCGTTTGAGTTTCGGTTCACCGACAACATGAACACCTGTGGCTCTAGGGGTCACCGCGGCACAGGACGCTGCATCCAACATGATTGAGTCCATTTTCGAATTCGGGAGATCATATAACACTTTTAAATTGTGGCACGGCTAGATCCGTTTATTGTGTAGCGATGTAGTTCTGACATCATGACTAGAGTTATGACCATATCTTCTTTGGAATAATGGCGCTCCCTCAACCGGTTACCCTAAATAGCACAAAGGACTCCTTTTCGCGAAAAGGACTTTAAATAGCGAAAAGGAGTCCTTTTCGCTATATCATCTTACCCTAAAATAAGAAAAGGACTTACTAGTATGTTTGTAGAAAAGGACTTTAATATAGCGAAAAGGAGTTGATATTTGTGTTATTGCTTCTCATTTCAACAGCATGTGTTAAGAAATTTAGTTATTAGAGACCGAGTATTTAGATCTGCCAAGTGGCGCGATGTCACTCAATTGATACAGTAAAGTAGTGCAAAGTGGCGTTAAGAGGCGTAAAGTAGCGTAAAGATTTGTAGAGGTGTTAAATGGCATTAAAGCTATTATTTATCAAATATGAGGTAGATGATACACATGTATGCAATACACATGTATGTGTGAGGAGAGAGAGAGAGGGGTTGGGCGCAAAGAGTTTCCTTGATCTGACGGACAGAAACTTTGGTGCAGTAATTTGGCAATGTTTTCTTTTCTTTTTTTTCTTTAGAGGACAATATTTCAAATGAAAATATTTGTTCTCAAGTTCTTCGGTCCTAGTTTACAGTTTCCATGTGAGAGTAATTTTCCGCTACACAGAGTGATGGTGTGGGATTCAGATTTTGCGCAAAATTTTACTGAAAGAAACATTGTGCAAAATAATGATCTTCAAAAGACTTAAAACTTGTCTGCGTGTGTGATGGAAGATAAAAAGGCATTTAATTTATGAAGTTTGGCTCTTTCTTATACGTGGCGTGCAATATTTTAGAGATAGGCAATGTCAACTGCAAAGTGTCACGCATGTGGTGAAATATGTCAAATATTGTTTGGAAACTGGTCGTTGTTGTCCCTTTGTTCTAAGAATTCTATAGGTGTATCTTATTACACGGAGAGAAAGAAGAAAGAAACTGAGCAATAAAATGTGTGAAAACGTACGTGTGTCAAGTTACCGTGCGGTAAACGAATTATCAGTCATGTGTCTGTTTGCGAGGTGTTAAAACAATCGGCTACTGTTGTTGAATTAATCTCTGATAGCGCGTGTCACCCGGGGCGTGTCATTAATTAGATTATCAAGTATTTCGTGTTAACTGAAATGATCTAATTTAAAAATTTATTAGAATGTTTCATATCGGCCGCGGTAGTTGTCTAATTGATAGCGTATTAACTTTTAATACTTTTATTCTCGAAAAGGGAACATATTCTTAACAAATAATTTTAAAACATGTCAGCTTTTGCAACTAACATGTTTGCGCAATGTTAAATTTCATTGATTTAAGCAAGTTTTACGATTGCGCGGCTAAGATACGTTCAAATGCAAACTGTTCTTTTTATTTTCAACCAAAGTTAGTACCAAAATTAGTTTGCGCTAAAACATCATTCTCAGAGATTTGGGCCGCTTTGCCATATGATTGTGCCAGTTATGTTTTCCGGCGTTATCATATATATGAGGAGAGCATATAGACTGGTTGTATAGCGCTCAAATGGTCGCATGTTTAGCGCACGTTGCGGTTATAGTTGCGCTTCTACGGAAAACCTTACTAGTCACGGTTTCGTTTCAGTTAATATTCGGCTGTGTCTTTATATACACTAATTATTCCTTGTTTATGATAAAGTATGAATATCAAAGAATAAGCTTTACAGCCCATACACATTTGTTTCCATGGGTAACGGAAAATCATAGTGCGCACGTGATACCTCGCCACTGAGCTAGCATTTGGGGTGGGGGGGGGGGGGGGGTAAAAGTACATTTTAAACCATTGTGTATTACATTGCAACCAAAAATCCCATTTTAATCGGGCATGGCTGAAAAATAATTGAATAATTGTTAGAATTGTGATTTTAAAAATCTTCTTCATGGTTTGTAAGGTTTATTTCCAGTATGCAATCGCTATATATAAGCAAGGATTTGTCAGCTGACAATGTATGCTAAGTGTGTGAACAAAGTGCAGAAAAATTGTTAGAACAGAACATCGGGAACACATGTCCGTGAAGTTTATACCCTCTTAACCCCCACATTTATATATAAAAAAAAAACTGGTTTGCAGGGGTATATCTATTTTTTTTCTTATTTTTGCTCCAAAACACAGAGTGTGGGTACTCGTTAGAACCGCCTCGGCGAGACGGTTCTAACGAGTACCCACAATCAATGCTTTGAGCAAACATATTAAAATTTACCAAATTTTGCCAATGAAATTTTCAATTTTAAATGCTGAAAAAGTTCTCTGAATATTGCATGGGCATGTTTTTGTAATTATATTGCATGGGCATGGTTTCGTAATGATGTGTCTGAGTACCTTCTGCTGAAAAGATTCCAACCGCCCAATTACCGTTGACGAGAACAAGAAAAGCGATGCAAAACTTACGTTAATTTAACAATGAATCCCCAAATTGATTTTTGACTAATTTTTCTTGAGCACATTTCGATCCCCCGTTTCAAACGCCATTTGCAATTTGCATCGGCGAGTAATATATCTTTGAAAAAAAAAAAAAAAAAAAAAAAAAAAAAAGATCTTTATGAAAGTGTCTCATCATTTGTGACCTTTTTGAAACATTGAGAATGCCAGTAGTATCGATGACATACTTGCCATCCCTGGAGGACCGCAGGCTAAAGTCTTCCTTAACTTTCTTTTACAAGATTCACTCCGGTACAGTGTCTCTTGACAAAGATAAATATCTGACCCCGGCTCCCAGATTAAGATCTACCAGGGTATCTCATGATTCACAGTACACAAGATACATGTCCTATAGTGATGCCCTGAAGAATTCATTCTTCCCAAGGACTATTCCATTGTGGAATAGTGGAATAGTCTTCCTTCTTCAGTGGTCGCATCTAAGACCACGGAAGAATTCAAGGCTCTTATTTAGAACCAAGGGTCCAGAGGTATGCCTCTGTCTAGCTTCTTGTAAATAGTTTTAATGGCCCATCCCGAATGTTTCCCCCATTTTGCTAAATTCAAAATTTAGCCACCCACCCCACACCTGAGGTGATGATCAGAAATTGATCGACTCAATATCTGAAGAAAGAAAAAAGAAAGAAAAAATGTTATGAACCACTGCAGAAGCTGAGGGTGAGGTTATGGCCATGTAAAACCGGTTTAAGCCAGCCAGTAACTTTGTGTTACTGATCGTTCCACGGCGATACTTCTGTGGTGGTTCTTTTTGTTTTATGTCTTGGTGTTTAAAATTTTTGTGCTGTTGGTGCCTTATGTATGTTTTTCATATTTTTAGTTAAGTTTAGGTAACTGAGTGGCCACCTATT
This sequence comes from Rugalucina vietnamica, assembly GCA_964017185.1. Taxonomy (NCBI): domain Eukaryota; kingdom Metazoa; phylum Mollusca; class Bivalvia; order Lucinida; family Lucinidae; genus Rugalucina; species Rugalucina vietnamica. Next base: position 36,441,114 of record OZ024875.1, read on the forward strand.
GGGAAAATAGCTGCTCATTCGGCTTACGATATGTTTTCATGGTATAGATGCAAACAACTAATGGAGTTAGAGAAGCCAAGCAAGTCAAGTTCTGTTTGGCCGCCTGCCAAAGTAAATCTCATAAGTTCATCTGTGAGAGTCACTTAAGTTGTGTTTCGCACGAGCGTTTGGTACTCGAGCGTTTGGTTCTACAACCGTGCTGTAGGTCGTATAGCAGGAAATACTGGTCCATGTGATAATTAAACCATGTTATTTGTTGAGACAATATAGTACCTTACACAAGATGCTAAGTGATATCGGTCTGTAATTCGATGCAAGGCCTGTATCTCCTTTCTTAAAAAGAGGACATCTGCATGGCAGAAAATTCTCTGTGTTTCCTCACTACAAGATCTAAATTCCGACGCAGGAATCCCAGCATGCTGTTTGATTTTTGGTGATCCTGTCGATATGGTTCTTCCATGCATTCTATTGGGAAAATAGCTGCTCATTCGGCTTACGATATGTTTTCATGGTATAAGTACCTGATTGTTAATTTAGTTTTTCCCACCTCGGTTTTTTGAGTTGGAATCTTTTTCTGATTGCGCCTTTTCCTGATCTTTGCCTACTTGTACTTTTGGTGTCTTTCAAGAAGGTGTTATCCACCCTTTCATTCTAAGCATGGTAGGTAGGGGCCCAGATGCTGATTAGCTTGCCAAGGTGGGGAACTATGCTGTCGGGGACGTAAAGGCCATGGTACCTGCGAGAAAGGCAGTTAGGTCTTTGCCAGGTGAGCCAAAGGCATCTGGGAAACAAACATATAGTCTTATCATAACTTGTATTTGCTTCTTCTACCTTTAATCTCTTTTAGTCTTTCTAGCGTTACCAACCGAAGTCAACCCGTTGTGTAAAAGTCAAATGTGTCGGAAAACACATCAATGTAGATAATAGAGGTAAAATCAGACTTATACCTCCATGTGTAGATGTAGAACACCCTTGATCGTACTGTTTAAACATTTGCTATCAACTTATTTTTTGAAAATCATGGATTTCGCTAAGGCCTTTGACAAGGTACCACATAAGAAGTTAATTTACAATCTTCATTACTACGGGATTAGAGGATCTACTCACAAGTGGATCGCATCATGGCTCTCTGAGCGCTATCAAAAAGTGGTGTTAGATAGCCAAGCCTCAGATCCAATCCCGGTCTTATCTGGAGTCCCGCAAGGATCTGTCTTGGGACCGGTCCTTTTCTTGACATTCATTAACGACCTTCCGGACAATATCAGGTCATCTGTTCGTCTCTTTGCAAGCGATTGTGTTTTATATATGAACATCAAATCACTCACTGATTGTCAGATTCTACAAGATGACCTGAATAGCCTTGCACAATGGGAGACCGATTGGCAAATGAAATTCAATGTTGCCAAATGTCACTCATGCAATGAGGGTGACCCGGTACGTACCTCCGTAGCAATCAAATACACTTCAACTACTCTCTACATCAACAAATTCTGGAACAGGTTCGATCCGCCAGATACCGTGGACTTACTATCACCAGATCACTGATAACTTGGAATGGGGTCAACATGTTTCTGAAATTTCTTGTAAAGCAACATTTGGTTTTCTTCGGCGCAATTTGACTCTTGCACCTCGGCATACGAAGGAAGTTGCATACAAAACATTGGTTCGTCCTCAGCTCGAGTATGCAGCTCCTATTTGGCATCCATATAATGAAACTGAGACAAAAAGGTGGAGAAAGTGCAGAAAACAGCAGCCAGGTGGACCTGCAGGCGATGGCGGAATAGGAGTAGCGTCGACGATATGTTGGACAAACTCGAGTGGCCATCCCTGGAGGACAGCAGGGTGAAGTCCTCCTTAACTTTCTTTTACAAGATTCACTCGGGTGCAGTGTATCTTGATAAAGATAGATAGCTCACCCCAGCACCCCACTTAAGAAGTACCAGGGCATCTCATAATTCACAATACACAAGATATATGGCCTATAGCTCGGATCCAAAATAACCTTGGATTTATTAGATCCGAACCTATAGTGATTGGACAAATTTACACAATGCAGTCACCAGATGGAGAAGTCAGGTTAGAAACGGTTGAATCTGAGAAATACTTAGGTGTAATCATTGACAGTGCTTTATCATTTGGAGAACACATTGGTAGTAAGATCTCAATTGCCAATAGAAACCTGGGACTAATTTTTAAAACATTCACATTTATGGATAAAGATATGTTTCTAAATCTTTTCAAATCATTGGTGAGACCACACCTGGAGTATGCCTCCACTGTGTGGTCACCACAACACAAAAAGGATATGATTGCAATTGAAAATGTTCAACGAAGAGCAACTCGAATGTTATCATGCTTGAGAGGTAAAACATACCCAGAAAGATTGAAAATTCTAGGCTTGCCATCATTAGAATACAGAAGGGAAAGGGCTGATATGGTTCAGGTTTATAAAATCATGAATGACATTGATATGGTAAACAAAGAGAAACTGTTCACAATGTCGCAGTATACAGGAACACGAGATCACTCTTTCAAAATCTACAAGAAAAGATTTAGACTGAATATCAGAGGAAATTACTTTAGCAACAGAGTTGTAGAGCAGTGGAATGAGCTCCCAGAACATACTGTTATGGCACCCACTCTCAATAGTTTTAAGAGTAGACTTAATAAGTGTTGGCATGGGCATCCCCATAAGTTCAACCCCTGGTGCTATATTCCCGGCGAAAGGACAAGACATTGGCAAAGACATCCAAACACATCAACAGAGGTTGCAGAGCCTAATTAGATGTTAACGTCGTAAGAATCGTAAGAATCGTGATGCTCTGAAGAATTCTTTTTTCTCTAGGACTATCCCTTTATGGAATAGTATTCCCTCTTCAGTGGTCTCTCAAAGACTGCCGAAGAATTCAAGTAGTTTTAATGGCCTATCCCGAATCAATGTTCTCCCATCTTGCTAAATTCATGAGATGATGACCAGAAATTGATTGACTCAGTATATGAAGATAGATGAAATTTATTTTCTAACGTTTTTCAGCTCTTTTAGCATGCGGTGCACCATTTTAATTCAATACTAGTATTTATGATGTAAAGTTTGGTGTCGAAACGACGCAGAAGAGTCTTCGGTAGATCGGATGACTTTTTACTTTCGGTTGAATAGAACACGCATATGTAAACATGGAGCTTTTTGATGAAACGGACCTAGACCGACATTTAAAACGTTTTGAAGCATACACAAGTAACAAAGAATGCAAGACATTGTTGGAATCATTAAACGCTATATTTCACCATTTGACAACAACTGAGAAAGCGTATGTCATTTGATCGTTTAATGCTGAGCGAAGAAATTGATTGGATAAACAAGGATAACGTCAAGGATAACGTGATGCTATCCGGGCACTGGTGATGGGAAACACTGAAAATTTTAGAGCTCTGATTCTGTTTTAATTTTATAACTTTTGTTGGTGCTGGTGAACTTGTATATATATAAAAACACTCTTAAATGTAAATAGCTGGTAAAGGGGTAAGAACTGTGAAATTTGAAATATTGGCGACAAGAAGAACGGTGATTTTTCGACTTCGTCCCGAGGAACAAAGAACATTCCAATCGGCAGCCATATTGAAAACAGCTGGGAAACCACAAGAAAAAGACTGAAAAGCTGGGTTTATACTGGGTTAAAGCTGAAATATAATAAAGAAATACAGAACACTATTGCAGAACTAGATCAGAAAAACCACGAAGTGTCATTTAACCAGATTTCTGAAAATTTTGGACTTAGTCTGTTCGAGCAATTGAGTGTTGTAGTTCTTCAAATTCTGGGACTGGTCACTGAATAAACAGACTTTAAGTAAACCACACATATAAAGTAGCTGTATAAGGAAGCGAACACGCCATTCGCTGTTGTTTAAAATTAAAAGTGCTATTTTATTAACATTTTAAGTGCCCGGTTTTAAAAAAAGAGAATTCACTGGTTATTTTATTTTGGAAAAGACTATTTTATAAACTGAAAATAATCAACATTTATACACAAAAGACTCTTTTACAAATGGAAAGGATATTTTAGTGCTTGAACGACCTTTTAATTGTATATTGTTGGTGGAAATCTTTAATCAAGACTCAAACGATATTTTTAACTATATTTTAAATTACATTTGAACTCTTGAACATTTTAAATATTACAACAGACTTGATCATGGCTCCAAGAACAATGACTACAAGGCGCAGCTCCAGAAATTTGCTCCAGGCTGAACAACAGGAAAATGGCCAGAATCTGAATGAAACATCTGATGCTGAAGGTACAAACCATAGAGACTATGATTTAAATTATGAAAGAGCAATGAAAAAGAAGGCAAGAGCATGTCAGGCAGGATATTTAGTATCAAGTGAAGTGAAGGGAGATAACTATATTTTCAGTTTTTCAACTGCTATGTACGAGTTATATAGAGATAATTTATGTCAGCACTACCATACATTGAACAATGACTCCTCAAATTTAAGGGTGATTTTTAAAGATACCGAGGACAAAACCGGAATGGTTGTTGAATCGTTGCTGAAGGTGTATCAAAAATCTCCGACTGGTAAAGATAGACTGAAATATTCCATAAACATGTACCATACAAATACTCGCGTGATGGTAAATGGCAGACAGGCAGTTCAGTTTAATGCGGAGCATTCCAAAATTACAGACTATATTTTAAGCAGTGAACAAGTAGCTGAACTAGATAAAGACATTTTTAAAACTATTGAGGAGGGATTAAGAGTTTTGGCAGTATCTAAAACACAAAATGGTGAAAGCTCAAAATGCTCACAGGAGCCTAGAAGTAAAGTGCGCGAACGATCTCTTGAAAATACAAACAATATACCTCATACATCCTGTTCTAGTGGCATGAATCAAAATGAATCCGGTACAAATAATGACGATAACGCTTGCTGTCCATCATGTGATCTTACGGTAGAGGATGGAATAAACTGTGAGAACTGCAGCGCATGGTATCATTATAGTTGTGAAAGTATAGACAATGCTGAACGTATGATACACGAAAATACTGACTCTGAATATATATGCCTGGCATGCAAGTATGAAAAACAGTGCGAAGGTATATCTGAAAATCTTACAATGGAGAACAGAAATACTCAGGAATCTGACCCAGTGTGTGAACAATTGATCCAGACAGTAAACATTTCTCATACTAACTGTAGTGAAGAAACATATCGAAAGGAAGGGTATGAACTAGGCCCGATTATCGCGACCCATAGTGACATAGGCGATGCTGGAACTCCGGTGACTGTAAAATCGGTAAAAGAAATCTCTAGATATATAAACTGTAGTAATTCCCCTGGCAATGTAAGACAAAGTCAAACTCAGTCGAACTTTAGCCAAAATCAGACTCAGATAAATTCAAAACAGGGACATCCTTCTGTTCAGGGCGGTTATAATGATGTGAAACCTAAGGACAGAAAACAAGGAGGGACAAAAAATGAAAACGGTAAAAATGGGCAATATTCAGTAGAAATGGGCATAATAGTAGTACCTGACAAAGTGATAAATGTCTCCGGGCGAGATTCTCCAATCATTGAGCAGAAAGCAAAACAAACAAGAAAAATTGCAAAACACAAAATTAAGGAAGCAGAACAAGAAGAACAGTTAAAATTAGCCAAGTCAGTTATACATAACTTGGAACGCAAATTAAGTGAAGTTGAAAACTCAAACAAACTGATGAGACAGGAACTTTCGCTAGTGAAAATTGAAAAGGGGGAGGGCATAGTGAATAATGAAACCACACAGAAAACTGTACAACCAGTATGTACAGATGAAATGGGACATGGACAAACTCCAATAAATAGGCATCAAACACAAATTGAAATGCATTCATTGAAAGAAAGAATCAACTCCCTTGAGATGGAAAACCTGAAAAACAGGATTCTTAATCTGGAGCGAAATGTCTCCCTACAGCCTCAAGTACATGCATGTTATCATGGACAACAGCCCTACTTGGGATTGAACTCGTATGGAAGCCCCATGGGAATGCAGCTACATCAGAATCCTCTCATGGGAGGGACCCTTCAACCCTACCAGCCGTTTATACATGTAGGAGGATATCCTGTCTATGGTGGAGTACCAGTCCAAACCACATTTCAACCTCAACACTTTCTTGGTGTTCCCCAATATGGTGCACATCACATGCCATACATGAGACATGCAGCCACTAATGGATATTTACATCATCCCGCACCAAACCTAGTCACTGGTCCAAGAGTATATGAACGGCCGCAACCCTTGAACAGAGGTTTTGTTGCTGGCAACCCAAGACCAGCACATCAACAACGTGTATGCTCCCAAGATGACACGGAACCTCGAAAGAATCCAAGGACGTACCCTAATGTAGTCCAGGTGCCACTCCAGCATCAAATAAATACAGACAGCAATGGACAAAGTATAACAGAACAAAGGGACTTAACTCCTAGGACTACACGAGGTGAGCAACCCGAAATGGAAATCTCAAACCCTCCAGAAAGAAGTAATCCTACACTAAAGAATCCCGATTTGACAGAAATAGAAAAACCCTCTCCACCCGCAGTACTACCAGGCATGACAGGATCAGACTATGATGGGGATGAACACCATGAAGACTATGAATCTGACTGTAGTGTGATAACATCCTACTCAGATATAGAGCAGCCTACTAAAGACTCGGCAGAAGAGAAGGCATGTGTGGCACCACAATCATTGACTCAGCGTGGACGAGGGGTGGCAAAATCCACAAGCTCAAATGAAGAAGCTAACAATGGCAATATACAGTCTTTTTTAGTCCAGGGCAGAGCCTCGGAGCTGACTGCAAGGAGAGGAAGTTTCTAAAAATAGGGTCGCTTAATGTCAAGAACATTGAAAGTAATAAAGCATATGTTACTAAACTACTACAGTCATATGACGTGTTGGCGGTCCAAGAACACTGGTTATTTACCTTCCAGCTTTCGGATTTCGATGCCAGTTTTGTCACTCATCACTCATACAGCAAAGCAGTTGACGCAGAAAATCCATTACCTCCTACGCAGAAACCCCGGGGCTATGGTGGGGTTGCTATCTTATACAAGAAAAATTTAGATCTTAAAGTAAAAAAGCAATTACATGGTGATAACAGGGTAGTCGTCATTGAAATACAGTCAAATCCACCTCTATGCATATGCAATGTCTATATGCCATCGAGAAACTCCAAAGCGGATGACAGCTATCAGGACTCACTAGCTCAGTTAGAAGAAATACTTAATACTTACTCAAGTACACATGCCATATTCATATTAGGTGATTTTAATGGTTCATTGGTGCAACGGAAGGGTAATAGCCAGGACCTACAGCTAAGGATGTTTGTAGACAGTAACGCATTGCTGAATCAACAAAACGGACAATGTACTTTCTTTCACCCAAATAAGACAGACAAAGCCGAAATAGATTACATTCTCTACAATCAACAGGCAGAAAAGATGGTGAAGTATGTGGCTGTGGAGTCTGATGGAGCACTCAATACTTCAGATCATGTCCCGGTCTACGCCGTTCTTAACCTTGAGGTACAACAGAAGAATGTTGATGGGAACAGGATGATACCATGTAAACCCAAATGGGAAAAGTGCAACAGGCAGGAATACACTATCTTTGTGGAAGAGAATCTACAGTCGCACCTCCACCTGCATCCTAGCAAGTCCACTGAGCAAGACATCCTGTACCCACTCGCACATCTGAACACGATACTTCGACTTGCTACTCAGCAGAGTATACCCAACTATAAACCAGAGATAAAGGCAAAGAAGAAGCGCCAGCGTCCATGGACGGAACAGATCCATCAAGCAGTGAAGAAGTGTCGTCTCACATGGTGGGAATGGAAAAAAGTTGGTTCTCCAAAAGACGCCATGGACCCATACGTATGTCAGATGAAGGCAGCCAAACAGTGTCTCAGGAAAGAACAGAGAAGAGAAGCAGCCAGAATCCGTACACAAAAGGTGGAAAACATAATGAATGCTGAAAATAACTCGAAAACCTTCTTTAAGCTCATCAAAGACCAGAGAAAATCTTCAAACCCACAGACAGAGACTCTAATCGTTGAAAACCAAAGCTATGAAACTGAAGAAGACATATGCCAGGGTTGGGCTAAGCATTTTCAGTCATTGGCTACACCTCTGCAGAATGAGAAGTTTGACTCTGAGCATAAGAAATTGGTGGATAGAGATGTTGCATGTATAAAATCAATCTGTGAAACTGAAAATAAGGAAATTACTCCACTGCAAGTAGAAGAAGTTAGAAGGGCTATTGGAAAACTGAAGAACAATAAGGCGGCCGATGTCATGGGACTCACAAGCGAGCATCTCAAACTAGGGGGACAGTCTGTGGAAAATTTCCTCACAGATCTACTGAACTATCTACTAAAAACCAAGAAGGTCTCTTCGATCCTTAAAGAGGGCATCATTACTCCGATATATAAGAAAGGTGAATCCAGCAATCCAGGAAACTACCGAGGCATCACCGTTACTCCTGTAATCCTGAAGGTCTTGGAACATGTTCTCAATCATAGGCACAACAAAATCCTCGAGCCTACTCAATCCAGACTGCAGAGAGGGTTTACTACGGGATGCTCCTCGATGAATGCAGCAGTCATTGTAACAGAATGTATACAAGAGTCAAAGAACACAAAGCAGAACCTACTGTTTACAACGTTGGATGCCCAAAAGGCATTCGACGTTGTAGACCAGAACTCTCTTCTAAGGAGACTCTACCTTGACGGGATACAGGGGGATGATTGGCTCCTCATCAAGGACTTATACTCCGATTGTTCATCTAGAGTCAAGTGGGCAGGCCTGTTGTCAGACCCTGTGAACCTGCATCAGGGGGTACAGCACACTACAAGCGGTACAACAATCCCCTTCTACTGCAGCTAGAGGAACGCTATGCAGATGTAAAAATCGGGTCAATCAATATTCCTCATATAACGGTCGCAGATGATCTAGCCGTAATGTCAAGGACATTTTCCTCTCAGCAAATCAAGATATGGGATGTTGAAGATAACACACAAAAGGAGAGATATTGTGTCAATCCTTCAAAAAGTAGTACTCTGCTCTATCCATATGAAAGGTCAAATGACGTAGAATGTACAGACATATTCATGGCAGGTGACACAATAGCAAACAATATGGATACCACTCATCTCGGCATCTTTAGGAATGTTAATGACAAACCCAACATTGAAGAAAAAATAAGTAATGGTAGAAAAACAGCATACTCTATCATGGGGGCCGGTTTTCATAGTGGAAATGGTTTGAAGGTGTGCCTAAATGGATTTTTATGGTCTACATTTGTGATACCTAGGGTCACCTATGGACTTGAAGTATTGACACTTAGGAAAAAAGACATTGAAATGCTTGAAAAATTCCAGAGAAAGGCTTTGAAGCAAATACAAGCGTTCCCTGACAAAACACCAAATGTAGCAACTTTGAGTCTCTTAGGAATATTGCCTATTGAAGCAGTCATACACAAAAATGCCCTGAATCTGTTCATGAACATTATCAATGATAGAAATTCTATAGAGTATCAAATTGCTGAAAGACAATTAGCTGTGAAAGACTGTCAAGAAAAAAGTTGGTTTAACTACATTAAATCTATCCTAGAAAGTTACGACATGCCCTCAGTCTACTCCTTGTTTGATGAACCTCCGTGTAAAGTAAAATGGAAGAAACTTCTGAACCAATCAATAAACTCCCATGTGGAAGCTTCATGGAAATCTGAAGTTGATAGTAAACCATCCTTGAAATATATAAACTCTAGCAACCTAAAAGTAGGAAAAAGTCACATTGTATGGTCTTCGGTTAGATGTAATGTGATGGACAATAAACGGGCACAAGTTAAATGTAAACTTCTAACGGGCACATATATCCTACAAGGAAATCGCGCAAGCTTCAACCAATATGAAGTGAATCCAACTTGCAAGGTGTGCGCGGTGGCTCCTGAAACCAGACAGCATTTCCTCGCGGAGTGTGAAAGTTTTCTTCATGAAAGACGGGGATTTATACATAAAATTCAAAGTAACCCAGTTCTGAATGAAAAAGTGAATATGTTCCTGAATAACCCAGAACTCTTAACCCAGCTAGTGTTGGATTCTTCTGTCTTGTTTGACCATGGTGCCGTGTCATCAGATGTCCTTGACCTGCTAGAATTACATACAAGAGAATATATCTACAAGATTCATCAGAGACGAGTCGCCAAGTTGAAACAGATATCATAGATCTAGTCTTCACGTGTACATATATCACGAACTGTAAATATTACCCCAGCACTGTAAAAAAATCCAGCTAAAATATTTGAGCTCAAAAAGTAACAACGCCTTTGTGGTGGTGCCTCGTAAAATAACCGGGGGAACCTTAAGAAGAACAGAACAGATAGCTTTTTGAAAAACCTCAATCCAGAAACGGAAAAGTTGGGCATGTTTAAATGCAAACTGTTGCTTCTGATTCTGATGAAGAACATTGAAGGGCCTTTCAGTCTTGATGCAACAGGGAGAGTGTTGAAGTGTGTGTAATCAAAGTATGGGGCCTGATCGGATATAATTATCGGATTGGACCTGAAAAAAAAAATCCCTTTTATTGATCTTCCTTTCTGCATTCACTTGAGTATGTCATGGCATATCATCATAGAAAACATGTCCTGTGCTTCTTGTGTGAGTAAAAACAAATTTATAAATGTACCAGGACAGAAAATCCATGACTCAAAATCTCCACATAATGGAGGAAAACCTATCAACCATTGTTTCGTTCCTCTTTAGTATGGAAAAAGCTCGAAAACTCTGTGATTGATTGATGTTTATAAATTGTTTTGATGTATGTTGATGTTAGAAAAGTTTAAAACGGTCAAATGAATATTTTCAGGTAGTTTTGAGTCCACTTTGCATAGTTTGTCATGGTTTTGTATATTTCTGGTATTTTGGAATCTTCAAATATGGACATACATGTAGCAGATAGCCGCCACATAAATTACTCTAAATTAGAAAAAAACAACAAAAAAACTATGATCACAACCACAAAGGAGTGGCCCCCTGTGGCCGAGCGTTTAAGAGCGCTGTTTCTTAATCACTTGATCATCTCACCGCTGTGTCTGGTGAGGGTTCGAGCCCCGCACTGGCCACATGTGAGACAAGCCAAGTTCTGCTTGCGGGTGTGCCAGGTGGTTTTTCATGGGGTTCTCCCGTTTTTGCCCACCTACTGATTGGCCCGTCTCATATGAGCTGAAATAATCTTGAAAGGGATGTTAAACAATTTAAAAAAAAAATCAAACAAAAAAAAACAATAAAAAAACAACCACAAAGTTGCTCAAATGGGTAGGCGGTTCAACTGGCTGAAAACACCCAAGATTGTTTCTAAAATAGGTCTTAACACCATTGAAATAAAAAGGTCTGATCCCATAAATACGCCCATTCTGGTCCAATCCGGTGATTGCACGCACCCAACAGAGAGAGGTGGGAAGAATGTTTAGTCTCAATGATGCCTTTTGGAAGCTGTCACTTGATAATTATAGGAATTCCTTCTGAAGATAAAAAGAAAGATATAGCCATCTCCTTGGCCTGCGGCAAATGCACACCTTTCAGTCTGCCAATTTCTAATACTAAAAAAATTCTTGTTTTATTGTTCTGTTGTGGCACTGCCAATGATTGATCAGTTCAGTGTAGCAGTGTGATCACCTGACTGCCGTAAGTTCTACAAAGCCAAAATTTATTTTTAACATGCTTGTGATCTTTGCTTATTCTATAACCATATTGTTTCTGATTTTATTCTTTTCTCATACACATAATGCACTGTGGATTTAAGATGCAATCCAGTTGCATTTTATCCTTGCTAGGCAGTGTAGCAGTTTATAAAGAAGGAAAGAAAGTCTGTTATCTTGGACACAATGTAACATGGACATGGCATTAGAAAAGAAACTTTTATAAAGAGATTGTCTAGATCTGCTTTGTTCTTATTGTCATTCAACATAATCTTGTCATCCAAAATGAATTAAAGTGATAAATGAGCTGCCACATGGGAAAACCAACAATTTGCATAAGCAAAAACCAAGGCACAGATCAGCATTGCAGTAACTGCGAAGCTGATCAGCGCCTTTGTTTTGGCTACACGCAAAGTACAATACCTCTTCTTTCTAAATCCAAAATTTCCAGCCTCTAGCCATCTTCTGTGACTGTACAGCCTGGTTTGTATTGGACCTGGTGGGAAACCCAAATTGTTGCTTTTCTCATGCACAGGCTCAAACAAGGTTGTAATAAAAAATATACTATTCATATCTTTTTCAGATTCATCATAGACGAAAGATTCTCAGGATGTTTCCAACAGCTGCTGCTGAAAGCCCTAGCAGACCTTCCCCAGCCTACTTTACATGCAGACCTCATCTCCTGTCTTACAACTAGCTTCAGAATCTGCCGTAATGCCTGTGCCAAGTTTGTTGACAACCAGACTATCCTGAGGCAACAAAAAGATGTTTTATCTTTGGTTAAAGACCTGTTGGTGGTGCTGGGCGGCTTTGTCAGGTTGAGTGAAGAGTTGTTGGTGCTGAGTCGATGTGCTGTTCAGTTCATCGGAAATTTTTCTTCAGGGAACATCGAAAATCAGCTGATTGTTGTTGACTTGTTCTTTCCTGTGTTCAGGTAATTATGAATTTTACTATTCAGTAGAAAACCTTGGTTAAGAAAGAAAGGGAGCTTTTACTATATGATAACTATGCTGCCTTCTTTAATTGCATGCTGGTGGGTCGGGCATCAGACTCTATGATGGCCCCAACATAAAGCTATTCATTTTAGTTGGTTGGGGCCGGAGCTTCTTGTCTGTTGCTTAGCCTACCGGGGTTCAACTGCCTTTACTGGTGTTTTTCTTTTGCTCCGGGTTTCAGAAAGTTATTCAGCGCCCAGGGATCTTCATCGTCGGGCAGCTTACTGAGTTTTTTGAGTCCTCGTTTTTGATTCATCAAGGTGGTTATCATGATTTATTTGTTTGTCCATGATGATTCATTGACCAGTTAGAGATTCACCACGAGGACTGAACAACTAACTAAATGTTGTAAACCACTGCAGAAGATGAGGGTGAGGTTAGGCGCCTGTAAAACCGGTTTAAGCCCCCCAGTAATTTTATATCACTGATTGTTCCAAGGCGATACTTCTGTTGTGGTTCTAATTGTTTTGTGTTTTGGAGTCGAATTTATGTGCTGTTTGAGCCTTATGTACATTTTCATATTTTTAGTTCAGTTAGGGTAACTGAGTGGTTGCCTATTGGGGAATAGCTGCTCACTTGGCTTACAACATGTTTTCATAGTATAAGTACTTAAATGTCATTTTAGTTTTTCCCACCCCTCGGTTTATGGAGTGGGAATTTCTTTCTGATTACACCATTTCCTGATCATTGCCTATTTTTACTTTCTATTTTCTACATGCTTCGCATGAGCTACTGTATTTTATTGTGGTACTTTTTATTCTTTACATAAATTTCTGGATCGATGCATGTTTATTCAAAAGAGTATTATTTACCAGCTATGATTCTCTGATGTGACTCAAAATCACATACAGTTGGTGATGAAATTGATCTTACATATATATAATTGTAAATACAGAATGACAAAACCTATCACAACTTAAACCAGTTGTGATTGATTTTGTCATTCTTGGAATTTTTTTTTCTAATCCATTTGTATAAGCTTTGAAGTTTTAGACTTTAACCAGTTTTAGTGGTAAAATTGATCCTTTCATTTCCAGATCACTGTTACAGAAGGAAGATGAGAAACTTCAACAATATACCTGTATAGTGACCCATACATGTCTTTCTGGCTGTCTAGGCAACCCTGAGGCCCACCACAGGGTAACTCACAGTGCAGACTGCTGGGCTCTGTTGATAGAGGTTATTAAGTTATGTGTAGACAAAGAAGCACCTTGGGGGTAAGTTAGTTTGATGTAGTATTTTAGGTTCTTGATCAACAGCTCCGGTAAACTGCAAGATGATCAGTTATCCAAATCACACTCTTTCTAGGGGAAGAATGCTTATACTAAGTAAGTGCACATTGCCCTTTGTCATTAATTGATAGCTGCTCTTCTTGGAAAAGCCAAGAGGGTACAAGTGGCCTCATTTGTAACATATTTTGAAAATAAGAGAAAAGAAAACATCTAATAGATTGTGTGTTTGCACAACAGAAACACTTAAACATTTCTGTATCAACATTTGACTGGCGGGTTTCTATGTCTTGTCAAGAAATATTTATTTGGGCCTTAATGTTTTCATACTGATTATAATTGAATAATGAAACTAATTTTGATTCTTTACAGACTCTATGTGATAGAAGATGCCTGTATGTATCCAACATTCTGTGATAATGTCTATAGAAACCTCCATCCACAAGAAAGGTATTGTAAGAAAAACTCTTTGTACTTAGTGTTATTAATCAAAGTAGCATAAGTTGATCAAGGTGGTTAAGAGGTCTGCTGTGAAGCTTTTTCCTATTTAACCAAATAAATGGACATTGTCACATTTTTTTTTTTTTGGTCGAATCAGGATGATTTTGCCAATGCTTCCTGGGTACTTTCTGTTGGCAGTGAACTGTCTCTGAACGATTCAGCACAGGCAGGGTTTGACTGGTTCAACCCCCATTCACTCATGAGTCTGATGCTGTACGACTGAGATGCCCAGGAGTTTAGTTTTACCTTAGTGTAGTCAGACCAGTCATGCACGTTCTGTAGATAAGTAGCTTAGAGCGGGAATGTTCTCAAATACCATATGAGCCACCGCATGGGAAAACGAACAATCTGCATAGGTGAAAACAAAGGCGCAGACCAGCTTCACAGCAACCAAGAAGCTTATCAGCGCCTTTGTTTTAACTACACGGATAGTAGAATCCCTCTTCTACTTTAATCCATAATTTCAAGCGTCTAGCCTTCTTCTCTGATTGTACAGCCCGGTTTGTGTCTGACCTGGTCAGAACCCAAATTGTTGGTTTTCTCATGCAGCGGCTCATATTTCATTGTTGATCATTTGTCCTGTTTGTTTACCACTATACGTTCACACATTTCTTTTTTTTTTTCAAACATTAGAGTGCTGGTACTTGAAGTACTAGCCAACCATCTGAAGGGCTTAACAGAAGAGGATGATAAGCAGGGCACCAGCAAAGAAAACCTACCCAGCATCAGTAATCTACAGCACATATCAGATCATTGTAAACAATGTGCCAGGGAAATAGTGGACATGCATAAAAGAGGGGATCAGGAGACTTTGGTACGTATGTATGAAAGTTACATATTCAAGCCTTATCATCTTTAATGATCTTCATCATGAGAAATTTTGTCTTTAGGTTTCTGACCAGACATGACATGGGTCTTGCTCCTACTTTCTGAACACCATCTTTCAGAAACTGCATTTTTCGAAATCTCAGTTTTCTGAAACACCGCAAGAAAAATATGACCATGCCATGTTTTTGCAACTCATGAGTCCTTAAAAGTGCCACAAAAGTTTGGAAACCTGTTAACTAATAAAATAATTATGCCCAAAAATGATTTTGAATAGGTATTTTTCATGTGCAAGGGAGGTAATCCAAACACCTTAAAACTGAAAAGCAAGCAAATCTGTGGAATAATTTTAAGAGATTGGTGCTCAGCTATACATACAAACCATTTTTGTTTTGGTTTGGCTCATTTTAGATGAAAAATAATCAATTTAGATTTTTTCCGGGAAAATAGTTACTTCCCTTGCTGGCAATTTTATAATGGAAAAAGCCTTATCCAAAAATATTTTCTTGCATAAAATTTTTAATTTGTTAACCGATTTGTCTGAATGTCAAAATTTTTGTGGCATTTTTTAAGACTTTTGGAATGCAAAATGGTGACATGATAATATTTTTCTTGAGGTCTTTCAGAAAAGTGAGATTTTGAAAAATGCAGTTTCTGGAAAATGGTGTATAGACAGTAGCTTCTAAACTATTGACCGACCATACGATTACTGGTTGGTTAACCATCCTTTTCTGAACCTACCCAGGGAAAGTGGTTTATTCGCACCGTCCATACATATAAGCCTTATCGGTTTGCTTGGGTGGTTATATTTATGAACCACATTTTGAGTGTCATATGACATCCTAATTGGTAAAAGTCACATAATATGGAGGCAACGGCCCAACATGACCATTGCTGATGACTGGGACATGAAGATCAATTCAAACAAACAAACAAATGGATCTTTTGTGTAACAGGAAAAGGCTGTATACACATACTTGAAATTTCATAATTACATGTAAGATGAGGGATTGTACTATCCTTGAACTGAAAAAAAGTGCTGATCAGTGTGCAGTTGTTGGTCTGTGTCTTTGATTTTGCAAATGCAAGAGTCAGAGTTTCTCATGAAAATACAAGAGTCAGAGTTCCTTATGAAAATGCAAGAGTCAGAGTTCCTCATGAAAATGCATTGATATACAGATTAGAAACATTAACAGTAAAAAGGTTTCATCTATTCACTTCACAAACAGAGAAGACACTGATTAAATAACCATTCTTGAGGCTATCTGATCAGGGTTAGCACATACCACTTATCTTTTGAGAATTTTACTGAAAAGTGTTGCTTATCTACAGGAGAGTATGGTGACAGTAAAAGAACTGGAATGTCTTTCATTAGCAACAGCTTTTCACAAGAGTTACAGATCTTTACAAGAAGATACAGACCTGCTGACCTGCTGTATAGGTAAGGCCTATATGCAGTAAATGCTCTTTAACTTTGAATCATCTGAAGCTTTGTAGAAATTTCATGTGTGATAAATGCTTTGCCATATATCATCCATAGTGCAGATTATATTTTCCATTTTGTCCTTTGAGATCATCGAGAGTATTTTGAGAAATCAGAAATTCCTTATGGGTTTAGATTCGTTTTCTAACCAACATTTATTCATTTGGCTCTGTTTGGATAAAACTAGTCCATTTTCTACTAGTCCATTTTCTACTATCTTGTTGAAAGTTGCAAAATTACTGTGTTTCACTTTAGCTCTTTTTTCCAAATCTAGAGGGTCACTGAAGAGGCTTAAGTAGCCAAAACTGCGGTATGGCCCATCTCATTTTAATATGCTCACTGCTCTTAAAGGATCTCAGCTTTATTTCACAGTGTCTGTGTCTGTAAACCTGATATTTACCTGTTCAAAAATGTAAATTTTACATGAAAAACAGGATGTTTTATTTTTAACTGGCTATCTTGGAAACTTTTTACCTGCAGTGCAACTACTTAAGGATAAAGAGTATTTACATTGATCTCTCTAGGTTTACTACAAGCAGTAGATGAGATTGGTCGTCAAGGTAACAATGTATTCAGCAGTGTAGAAAAGATCACCAGAGAAGGGGAGGTAGACCCTCACCATCCTGTGTTTGGGCTAAAAAGGGACATAATCAGGTTGCTAGGCAACATGAGTTACAGACACAGAAAGAATCAGGACCTGGTAAATATAATAATTCATTTTCTCAAAGAACGATTGGGGAGAGTGGTGGCTAAGTGGTACTGTGTCTGAATCCGAAACGAGAGGTCTTGGGTTCTATCTCTATAGCTGAGTTCTAGTACTACTACATATTCTAATTCATATGAGGAGGGCAATTTTGTTTGGCAATACACAACTGATAATATAAGTGATATGGAAGGCCAAGGGAGCACCAAAATGATATATACAATGCTACATTGATAAATGTTACATTTCCAGTGTAGCAAATCGAATTCCATAATAGAATAAGATTTAAAGTGACTTTAAAAAGCTGGAAGAATTAGCATCTAGTTTGTAGATAGTGAAAGAAAAGGTATATTATACCTTTCATTGTGCAGTCTGTTTTGTGCAAAACTACAGTAGTACTGAATGCTGCTAAACTGAATGCTGCTAATAATGCTGCTAAACTATGTTTCAGGTGAGAGAGCTTGAGGGACTTCCTGTCATCCTGAACCAAACTAACATTGATGGGAGAAATCCATGTATCCTTTTGTTAAAAAAATGGAATGCATTTACATGCAAAGTCCATATTTGTTTGATGGCCTTTATCGCTTACCTAGATTGAAAATGACACAGACATTTGGTCATATTAAAGTTGGTCTTATCATTGCTTCTCTTCTGGCATTTAATCATCATATTCATCATTATGTTGGTTTTCCTATGCAGCAGCTCTGCATAGGCGAAAACAAAGATGCAGATCAGTAACTGCAAAGGTGATCAGCAAATTTGTTTTCACTACACCGATAGTACAATTACTCTACTTTCTAAATCCAAAATATCCATCTTCTGTGACTGTACAGCCTGGTTTGTGTCAGACCTGTCCAAAACCCAAAGTTTTCTCACACACAGGCTCATATCTGTTGTATAGTCCATTGTTCTGTTCTGAGGGTTGGACTTGTTTGACAGGTCTTCTTCTTGGCGACCTGTCGGGCGATCCTTAGGGTCAGCAGTATCCATTCCAAGCTCTTTCTGTTGTCCACGAGCACTTCACATTATGAAAACATGTCCGTGTTATGTATACTCCCCTGAACCCCACTTTTATATAGCAAAACTGGGGAATGCAGGGATATACCTATTTTCTTATTTTTGCTCCAAAACATAGATTGTGTGTATTCGTTAGATCGCCTTGCCGAGGCGGTTCTAACCTGTACCCACAATCTATGTTTTATGCAAAAATAAGAAAAATATCAAAATTTTTCGATTTTTAAAGCTCAAAAATCTCTGTTTATTGCATGGGCAAGTTTTCGTAATGATTAAAATGAAGCTTTCAATAAGCAGGAACAAAGGCACAACTTTCCAGGAGTCTTGCTTTTAGGATACACAGCTGATTCTATAAAATAATATGTGCCAAAATGGTAGTAAAAAATTAGAAAATTTTCAAGCCCTAAATGATTAAATCTAATTGTGAGAACAGATGATTTAGAATGTGAGGTTTTACATAGCAGTCTTCACATCAAATGAGCCGCGTCATCATGAGAAAACCGGATTTTTGCCAATGCAAAAGCAAAAGGTGCAGATCAGCTGTGCAGTAACTGCACAGCTGATTAGCACTTTTATTTTAGCTACATGGATAGTATAATTCCTCCTCTACCTATACCCAAAATTTCAAGATTCTAGCTTTCCTCAGAGGCAGTACAGCCTGGTTTGTGTCGGACCTCTTCAAAAACCACATTGTTTGTTTTCGCACGCTGAGGCTAAAATGATACAAACAATTTCCTTAACAACTGCTCAGTCATAATCCAGTGGTCATTATTTGCCATACATAACCTTACAGAAGACAATGACCAGAATAAACAATATATAGCTGACCTGAAGATGCAGGGGGTAGCCAATAACCAGGCTGTACTGGAAGATCTGGGTCTTGAGGTCAAGGCAGATGGGGATAGAATTACGGTGAAAAAGTTGAGAAGATCTTGATGTTGTTATTGTTGGGAATAAATTGTTTATAGCAAAAATGATAAAAAAAACAAAAAAACAAATGTATCCTGTTTAACAATGCTTTAAAAAAGGATTTCTATAGGATAGGTTTGTGCTGGATGACCTCGGTCTAGAAGTCACAGGTGATAGTGATAGAATTACTATGAAAAAGTTGAGAGCTTGACAAGTCTGAGTCATTAGGAAAACATGTCCATGTAAAGTTTACCCCTTTATACCCCACTTTTATATAGCAAAACTGGGGTTCGCAGGGGTATACCTATTTTTCTTATTTTTGCTCCAAAACATAGATTGTGGGTACTCGTTAGAACCGCCTCGGCGAGGCGGTTCTAACGTGTACCCATGATCTATGTTTTGAGCAAAAATAAGAAAATAATCATTTTTTTTTTCCAGTGAAAATTTTCATTTTTACAAGCAAAACAATTCTCTGTATATTGCATGGGCATGTTTTCGTTATGGGTCGCCTTTGGGTAAAGGATCTCATTACCATTCTCAGACCTGAAGATGCAGGGTGTAGCCAATAACCATCCTGTGCTGAAAGATGTAGGTCTTGAAGTCCGGGCTGATGGCAATAGAATAATTGTGAAAAAGTTGAGAAGATCTTGATATTGTAATAATTACTGTTGTCAATAAATTATTATCTTATTTTGAAAAATGATTAGAATTAAGACAAGACGTCCATTCAGATCGTTCATGTACTGTCTTGGTTATGTCTTGTATGCACATATTCAAAATGGATTTATTAAAGGGGCAGATTGGTCACCTTTTATGTAATAGAAGTCCCCTCAGCAATTATTTACTACCAGATTTCATTGTATTTGAGAACCCAAATACCTGGTAATCAGAATTAAAAGCCACAATCAGAATTCTCTGCATATTATTAAACATGTTAAATATTATCTAACCAAGTAAGGGCTTCAGTAAAGAGCAAGGTTGAAAGATTTGTTTCAAATGAAATGAGTTTGATTTAACTTTACAGTATATCAAATGGTTAACACAGAGGAGTTGGCAATATTTGGACTGCTTTATCAAACATTGTGATAGGGAATTCTGGTAAGTTGAATCAGGACAATAATGCAACAGTTCTTGAAAACTTAAACTTGGAAGAGGTTCTTAGGCTAGCAGATAGACAGTTTCTGATGTGAAATACATGCAATTGAAATCAGTTGTTGAAGCGCATTGTCTATGCACACACTGGAGTAAAAAATGTGAAGGCAGTCCATAAAATTCTGAAGGATACACAATTGAGACAAAAGGAGTCAAAAGGAACACACTAACTAGAAATGACATTGAAGATATGCTAGATTCGAAACAAAAGATTAGCTCGTCAGTATCTGATGAAAGGACATCTATGTCTTAGATGTAGAAAGTTCCTAAATCTATGATTTGGGAGAACGAAATTTTCATGTTATGACTATGGGGCTGAATTCATTATTTATAGGAGAAGAAATGTATATACTTTCGTTTACAAAACAGTTTGGCTGATTTAACAGAATCCAGACAATGCAACTAAATATTTTCACAACCCACCTCATCTTTGGCAAAAATGAACCATTAGACTTTGAACTGATTTGCATTTGTTTGTCAACAGCACTTTTCAAGCAAACAAGTATGGGCTTGTTTGTCATATGAATGCTGAACAGTATCCACACATTGATTGTTAATTGCTTTGTAATTTTAAGTTTATTTTGAAAAAAAAAATGTTAGCTTAGTGCATAAGATCTTTAATTTACAATCTTATAGTTTATTTCTATGTGTGTTCCTCCCCGGAACCCAGCATGCCCTTTCGTCAGTTTATGTGTTTTTCACATGCACACATCATATCAAAGTGGCATCCTGGGTCTAGGGGTGGGGGGACGGGGGCAGGGTCAGCAACGCGAAAATGTATAATTTCCTGAAATTTTCCATGAACTAAAATTAGCACATTTGTTATGGACAATTTTAAAGACGTCAACTGTAGAATTGTAAACATTCATGGTCGTATTTCTTGTCAAACGGTGTCAGGATGCGTATATTTAGGTTATGTAGATGTATTTATAGAGATACAGTACAGTTTTAAAAGTAAATTTGCTTTCAATCTATGCATATTGCATTAATGCTAAGAAATGTTAATTCCCAAACTAATGTTAAAATTGACACAAATTATGCCATTGACAATCAAAATATGCAAGACAACAATAATAATAAAGAACTAGGCATTTTCGTCTTTGAAAGTGACATATTTGTCAATTAGGGAGTATCCCAACCTAAGGCATAGATGTCCTTTAATAACTTCTCACCAAAATTGAAGTGAATGAAGACCCAGATTGCGATGAACATATGCGATGCTGATTGAATTACATGTATTACTAATATTCAAAAATGAATAAGTGAACTTAATACTGTAAATCCGGAAATATTCGCGAGAACTTAACTTTCGCTAATATTCGTGAATTCGTTGCCTCGTGAAAATTACAGTCCCTTTCACTCGGGTTTGCCGTTTGAGCATTTGCATCACACAAGAAGACCATGTGTTCTGAAGATCTGAGTTTCTTTTCATGTTGTCCAAAAAGGCATCTGGATTGATTGATCTGCTGATTTGAGTGACAGTTTCAAACTAAATGACCTTTGAAACGGCAAACTCGAGTGAAATTTTTAACTTACTATATGGAATTTTTGCCATGTAGATACCGATCAGGTAACTGCTTAAATTGATAAAACTATGCTTTTGTCTCTATCCTGTTTCACATGTGTGTTCTTAATATGCATTGTATATGTTGTGCAAAAAAATTTGAAATAAAAATGTGCTTTAACCAAACAAATACTATGTTTTTATCAGAAGAGGTGACATCATTACCTTAAGATAAATGCTGAATAAATTTTAAGAACACCTGGCACCTGGGACACTGTTTCAGTTCTAAAATAGAATAAAAAAGTTACCTGATTTACAAATAAACGGCAAACTCGAGTGAACAAACTTGATTGACATAAATGCTCAAACGGCAAACTCGAGTGAAAGGGGCTGTAAGTTCTGGCTAATAAAGAATAACAGTAACCTTTATAGACTGCACGACTGCCCGTTCGCGAATTCAACGATTCGCTAATAATTCGGAAATCGAAAATTCGCGATATAAAAGTCACGCGAAAATTTCCGAACTTACAGTATTGAAAACTTGAAAGTAACATAGCAGAAGCAGTTGGTCTTATTGAGCAACAGTTGCAGATGGGACCTGGCTTTATAAAGTCTCAGCAGAAAGGTAGCTCTCCACAGTTATCAGAGCATTTTTAGTTAATTTCGCTAGATCCACCAAACTTCAAAATAATTCCGTTGAATCTGGAGAAAAACCCTGAATCAACAAAAAAATCATTTAAAAAATTGTGTTGCAACGATTATCACCCTTCTTGTTTTTGAAGAAAATTTACCCTACATACAACCATTCGTAAACATGGGCCCTATTTAAAGAGCTGGGGAGAAGGGCTCTTTCTTATCAGGGAGCTGGAAAGCACTTGAAAATATTTTAAGGGTGCTGAGGAGGAAGCAAAATCTGGGTTTTAGGGAGCATGGAGCTGAAAAACAATTTAAGGAGCTTGAGAGAAAGGTCAGTTTTATTTGAGGGAGCAAAGAGCTAAGACCATCCACCGGAAGAGCCTCAAAAGTAAGTTGGGACAGCCTGGCAAAAGCCTTCCATATTACGTGCGTGCCACATGTTTTGCCTCACTTCACATGAGCCAAAAGCTGAAAAAGTGAGCTCATGCTCTGGCGTCGTTGTCGTTATCGTCGTCCACAATGTTCAGACATATCCCATGAAATCACTGGGCCAATGAAAGCCAAACTTCGTGAGGAGCATCCTTATAGGGAGGAGAACGAAAGTCTATAAAATGGTCCAGGTCACATGACCAAGTTGGCAGACACACCTATATTTGGCCAAATACATGTAAAGAACCTTTTTTTAAAATCTTCGCCGCAATTGGTGGACCGGTTTCAGTGAAACTTGGTATGTAGCATCAGGGACTCACGCCAACCATATTTGTATAAATCATGAGCTTTAGTTGACCATGTCCTATTTTACGGCAAGGTTGGTCACTAAGCTTTTCAATGGGAAAAGTGGAAACATTGGATTTTCCGAATGTTATGAAACCTGTAAGGCTACGTCACAGACGTAGGATGCATCTAAGCGTGGCATTGTAAATGGTATGCACTATTTTAGGCAATGAAAAACAAAGTCTAAACAAATTCATGCTTTCTCACATTGCGGTTGATTGTTAAGGTTTTATGACTGTTGATATTACCAATGGTGGTTATAGCCACCAACACGATAAAACAATAAGTGTCACATTAGAAATACAGATAATTCAGATGATTTAATCAATGTTAATTTGACATCACTAACTGTATTTGCTGTGTCATACTGCAGTCTGGTCTGTAAGGTTATTTTTATAAATTTTGTTTTACACATGTTTTATTGCCTGGTATCGTTCTGGAAGTTAAAAGTTTGATTGGGTTCCTATTGATGAGCAATGGAAACATTCGAATCAAAGAGGGTTCATCAATGAGATCACTCCCTTGAACCCTACCTTTATATAGAAAAAAATGGGGAATACTTATTTTTCCGAAACAGAGTATGGGTACTCGTTAGAACCACAATCAATGTTTTTATACTGGGTTTTATACTTCAGACATGCAAATCCAAATATCACCCTATAAGGGTTAAACGGTTTAGAATGGAGCATCACCTGAAATACTTTCGTATTTCTCAGATTTTTATACCCCCCCCCCCCCCCCGCCAAAACGAAGTTTTAAGGGGGCTATACCCGCCAAAAACGAAGTTTTAAGGGGGGGTATACTGTTTTCACGTCCGTCCGTCCGTCCGTGCGTGCGTGCGGACGTCCGTCCATAACGTTTTGTTTCTTTAATATCTTGAAGACCCATTGATGGAATTACATGAAACTTTGCAGGCATCTGCATATCTATGGGGCAAATATGTACATGCAAAAATAAAGGGCTAGGGGTCAGTTCCTTTTGAGTTACTTCCCTTTATAGTTCTTGATGTCTTTTGTATACAGTGAAGATAGTGCATTTACGGGCCGATCAACTTCTATCACAGTTTTTTTTTGGTGGAACTTTTTGATATTATGCCTAAACGATGTACACCCATTAGATGTTTGCATGAAGAAATTTTATTGCGAAAAAATATTTTTTGACAAAATGACAGCTATGAGAACTTAGGCAATTTTTTTTTAGTTTTTTTTTTGTTTTTATAGATAATGTCTCTCACGGGCCGATCAACTCCTACCACAGTTTTTGATAGAACAATTTGATATCATGCCTACATGATGTACACTTATTGGACATTTGCATGAAGAAATTTTATTGCGAGAAAAATAATTTTTGACAAAATGACAGCTATGAGAACTTAGACAATTTTTCTTAGTTTTTTTTACAGGTAAGGGCTTTCACGGGCCGATCAACTCCTACCACAGTTTTAGATGGAACAATCATTGATATCTTGCCTACATGAGGTACACCCATTGGGCATTTGCATGAAAAAATTTTATTGGGAAAAATAATTTTTGACAAAATGACAGCTATGAGAACTTAGACAAGTTTTTCTTAGTTTTTTTTTTACAACTAAGGGCATTAACGGGCTGATCAACTCCTACCACATTTTTTGAAGGAACAATTTGATACTATGCCTACACGGTGCAGATTCATTGGAAATTTGCATGAAGAAATATTGTGAAAAAATAATTTTAGATGGAACAATTTGATATCATGCCTACATGATGCATACCCATTGGACATTTGCATGAAGAAATTTTATTGCCAAAATAATTTTTGTGGTAAACAGTTACCCTGTTGGGGGTATTTAATAAGCATTGCTTATTGACTCTTTTTTCATTTCTACTGATTTGAAATGTCGAAAATAAAAAAAAAAAAACAAACATTGATTGCTCCTTGTACAATGTACTAAGTTCGCAGTAGTAGTGATAATTGCATTATTGTCTATTTCTGCGAAGCATAGTGACTAGGAACGAGCCTAGAAACGAAGTTAAGGGCTTGCCAGCAAGACATAATTAGCAAGATCGATCTGGACAGTAATACTCAAGAGAGGCATCTTAAGACACAATAGAGGCACCAGTTACCCGAAATTTATAATATTCCGACTTCACTAATGCACACACAGTCATATGTTCGTAACGGAATAAGTCTTGTTTTATTACGGCCTGACTCGAAACACACAAAGTTTAACAGTGATTCTTTCAGCAGGTTAAACATCTAGGAACAAATAAAGATGGTTTATCACCTACCTTGATAAATATGATTTATCATCATAATTCTGTAACAGTACTTACCGTCTGAGAATGCGCCATTTCTATGAGCTAAATGCTCTTTAGTTTTGTATTCACATAAAAGTTTAAACAAGCCGACTGGTTTTGTGTGCTCTGAACTGCCAAGAAGTCGACAACATGTATTATTATTGTACTAGAGATGTTTTAGGTCTGAGCCGAAAGGCTTACCAGACGAGCTTTGATTTATCCATACTACACAACACTGTATATATAGATCTTCACCCTGTCATTTGAAGGGAAACACTTGCAAGAAATGGGCCATCCGATAGAATATTTATGATTCTGAAAAAAAGTTGGTATCAGTTTACTAGTATAAAACGACAATGATGCTGTGGTCTAATAATGTACTATTAGATCCCTACTGGAAAATTAGCAGAACTTTATTTTCTTCCCTATTTTTCTTTGTCAGAGATGTCTCTCTTTCAAAGCCATGTTCCTTTGAAAAAAAAGAAGTTAAAATGATTTCAAAACGAACTTTTTATTTATGGAAGTAATATTTCTAACTATTGTCCCAACCCTCACAACATACGTCACTATCACGTGACATATGCTGAAAATTGGTTATTTCGATATGTACCAGTAGACAGAAGTTACTGCGCAAAATAAATTATAAATTTTAAATTCCAGTAAATATCGAGAGAAATAGTGTGGAACGTTAATAGTAACGTTCTGTATCCTCGACCAAGCACAATATTTTGCCATTATATGGCAAAATTTAGCAAGTCGGTTGAAGTGTTGTGGTATAAAAGTCAAAGTTATATGCCAGAATGTTTAATATACTTAAAATTTTAGTGCATAAATCGTTAGATCCATTGCTGGCATTTGATAAAGGGCAACTGCCATAGCAGATAATGCACTTGTTTAGTGAATGTTTGGAAACCCAGCATACTATGCCATCGAGACATCCAGTGGTTATGCCCTTATGCTTTTGGAGTATAACTTTTATTAGCTGTATACACGATACAAGTAGCTAGGAAAAGGGTCAATAAATTAACAAGGGACAGATTTTATAGTGGAATTTGAGAAGAAAAAAAAATCAGATTCAATGTCGAAGATAACAATTCTCTTGAATTGCGAATGTACTACACAGATGTATTGTTTGTTTGGCCCCCAAATTACTTGCATTTTTTACCTGAATTTATTGGTACTTTGATTCTGATTGCATTTTTTTCTGCAAATGCATTTATGCAGTTCATTTCAGACCTTTATTTTCCCGTAAAACTAAGGACAATTTGTTTATTTAACCATTGAATTGCAAAATCATGCAATGTTTGCACTTCTCATGTTTGTGCAATTTTAAGTAGATCGTCTCGGCTCACAGAAATGTAGCTTATGCAACAGTTCCACACCCTTAAGAGTTTTTGCTTTTGATTTTTGGTGGGGGTGAGAGTCATTGCATTGAAATGATAACTGCGCAAGCGCATTCAAAAATAGTTCAGTGGAAAGACGAATAAAGTTCCTTAACCATGTTAACTTGATCGTTTGCGTACATAGTCCGGGACCCAAAGACCCGAAATCAGTCGTTTTAGCGATTTACCCTACATCACGTTGAGGCAGAAATTTGAGTTTATTTTCATGTAGCACTATATCTCGGGCATATCAGGTCACCGTCTGAATTTTGATTTGAGCCGGCGAACATTGAGTTATCTGCCCTTGTTTGATGTGACCCGCCCCTCTTATTTAATAATAAATTTATAGCACCTTTTGCATCGAAATGCTTGCTAAAAATAGTTTTACCTTATTTGCAATGTTAGTTTCTTAAAATTTGCAAAGCCTTGATATAACCCTGTAAAATGATGCATGATAACATTTGTTTAAGTCATTCATGTTGAAAGTTTATGCTGTTAAATTATGAAAGAGCACTGAAAATATTATTTTTTCTAAGAATTATTTCCAAAAGTTTCTTCTTATAACTTTTTTTGAAGCCTATCATTAATTATGCCATCATGAATTAGCAGATATGGTCTACTACAATACGTTTTAACAAGAAACAATTTGATATTAATGTATGATGAAAGATAGGACAGGTTTTATATTCATATATGGTTACCCCACCCACTCAACTTACAATGGCATTTATATTAATAGGCATAAACAAAAATAAATTCAAACAAGGAGCTTGGTTTAAAGT
The DNA here is from genome assembly GCA_964017185.1 of Rugalucina vietnamica. Lineage (NCBI taxonomy): Eukaryota > Metazoa > Mollusca > Bivalvia > Lucinida > Lucinidae > Rugalucina > Rugalucina vietnamica. Next base: position 36,469,014 of record OZ024875.1, read on the forward strand.
TAGTGTATCATACAAACTATGAAAAACAATTGAAAAAGAATTATTCAAAACAGCTTCTAACCAAATTTTGGTTACCATGGTAACCAACAATAGGCATGATTTTGAATGATAGATCACCACAACATGTGTTAAAAAAATATCGTCGTTATAGGTCCAAACACTAAATTAATAAGCTCATATATCAAAACAAAGCACATATACTTTGATTTTCAAAATAAGGTGAGTTTATCTTAAGACCATGCTGCTATGGATGGGCTTATGACCTATATTTTACAGTGTTTATGAATATGGTGTTTTTTCCTTATGATGCCAAAAAACCTAAATCGCCCAATATCCATTCATGTACATACAATTATGGCAATAGTTTAGGACTTGAAATAAAACTAGAAATTGGCTGCAAGCAAGGCTTTCAGTATACCCCCCGCAAAATTATCTAAGGCCAATAACTTCCTTTAAGTCAAACATGCAAAACATTTGTCAAAAATATCTTTTCAGCATTATAATCCTTCATGAAAATCCTCCGTATGTCTGACTCATGTCTGTAAGGTATTAAATAATATACTGAAAGCCAAGGGAGTACAATTATTGTTCATTTCACTGTACACTGTTGATCATTATTTATCATGAGAAATGGTCAAAAATTGGCTATGCTAAAAAAAAGCTGTAAATTTGTCACAAATAAATTATTCAGCATAAGAATTATTCATGCACATCAGAAATATATCTGGAACAAGTGTGCAAAGAATTCAAATGAAACAATGAAAGCACTAAGAGGACTTGATTTCATAAAGTATGCTCTACCAGCCGTATTGTATATTAGCGATGGTTGAAAAATGTCTAAGTTGAAAAATGCTGTAAATTTGTCAAAAATTATTTTTTCACCAATAAAATTCTTTATGCACATCTTCAATATGTCTGTAACATGTCTGCAAAGTATTGAAAAGAATTACTGAAAGCCCCAGGAGGAGTTGGATTTCACAAAGTATGTACTATCAACCATAATTGAATATAAGCAGAAATGGTCAAAATTGGCTAAGTTTAAAAAGCTGTAAATTTGTCAAAACTAAAATTTTCAGCATAAAAACTCTTCATGCACATCTTCAATACATCTGGAACAAATCTGCAAAGAATTAAAAAGAAACAATGAAAGCCCTAGGAGGAGTTGATTTCACAAAGTATGCACTTCCAACCATTATTGTATGTAAGCAATAGTCGAAAAATGGCTAAGTTAAAAAATGCTGTAAATTTGTCAAAAACTATTTTTTCAGCATTATAATTCTTCATGCACATCTTCAATATGTCTGTAACATGTCTGCAAAGTACTGAAAAGAAATACTGAAAGCCCTAGGAGGAGTTGATTTCACAAAGTATGTATGTAAGCAATAGTCGAAAAATGCCAAAGTTAAAAAATGCTGTAAATTTGTCAAAAATTATTTTTTCAGCATTATAATTCTTCATGCACATCTTCAATATGTCTATAACATGTCTGCAAAGTACTGAAAAGAAATACTGAAAGCCCTAGGAGGAGTTGATTTCACAAAGTATGTATGTAAGCAATAGTCGAAAAATGGCAAAGTTAAAAAATGCTGTAAATTTGTCAAAAATTATTTTTTTAGCATTATAATTCTTCATGCACATCTTCAATATGTCTGTAACATGTCTGCAAAGTACTGAAAAGAAACACTGAAAGCCCTAGGAGGAGTTGATTTCACAAAGTATGCACTACCAACCATTACTGAATATAAGCAATTATAGAAAAATTTGCTAAGTTAAAAATGCTGTAAATTTGTCAAAAATGATTTTTTCAGCATGACAATTGTTCATGCACATCTGCAATATATCTGAAACATATCAGCAAAATATTAAAAGGAAACATTGAAAGCTGTAAGAGGAGTTGATTTCACAAAAGTATGTACTTTCAGTACTATGGCAAACATGTTATAGGAAGACTTAAAAAGTCCCATAACTCTTGCAATACTGACCCTTTGGCCCCTAAATTCATACCACACATGTATTGTCTGATGGTGCAAGTGTGGTGAAAATTTGAAACAAATCAGGCAAAAGCTACTCAAGTTATTCAGCAAAGATGTCCAAATGTTGACGGAATGACGGAATGACGGAATCACGGAGTCACGGAATCACGGAATGACGGAATGACGGAATGACGGAATGACGGACAGGCTGAAAACAGTATACCCCCCTAAAACTTCGTTTTGCGGGGGGTATAATAAATAGCATGCTAATAATGAAAACAGTGCCTGCTTAGGGATATCTCATCTGGTGAAGTGGGATAAATCCGTCCCAACTTACCCCACCCACTTTTTACATTGTAAAATAGTTATAGCATCAGGATAAAATAACATGTCCATGACATGTATACCCCCTTGAACCCACTTTCATATAACAAAACTGGGGTATGGTGGTTAACCTTTTTTCTTATTTTTGCTCCAAAACATAGATTGTGGGTACTCCCGCCTCGGCGAGGCGGTTCTAGCAAGTACCCACAGTCTATGTTTTGAGTCAAAATAAAAGAATGTCAAAAATTTTTGACTGAAAATTTTCAATTTTTACAACTCAAAAAAATCTGTATATTACATGGGCATGTTTTCGCAATGAGTAGTGACCTAACTCACCAACAAATAATCTTCATTCGGTAGTATCCGCCAAAACAACTATGCCGAGCACAACTACAGCCATACAGAAAAAAACACAAAACAACATGGTCAAGCATCTTTAAAAATGTATTGCAAATATGGTGTTAAAGAAAAATGAGGAAGGAATGATCGACCAAATCTGCCTGGGCGATGTGGCGCACAGGCTAAACGACCCAGGGTGAAACGGCCTACGCTCGAAACACCACTAAGGCGAAAACTCCAAGTACTTTGCACAAACTCAGAAGGGTTATCTCAGCATATGCGATATTTAATAAGTGAATGGTGCCTTGACGACAGCTGGTCAGTTATTGAGTATGAGGCCTGCCCTACGTGCAACCTAAACAAAGTCTAATGTGTTTATGGAATTGTGATTATATGATTGATTCTGTTTCAATCTATGCGGCACTGTCTTTGAACATATCTTGTTATTTGCGGTCAGTCTTGTATGAAATCATTCTTTTAAAAAAAGTTTGTTATGTGTTTCTTCTTCAGAATTGTAGGTGCATCCGTTCATAACATGAGTATGTTCGTGCTATGCATGTGGTATATTTTTGGTAAGTATTGACTGTCTGTCGAGAAAAGAAACACAGAGGGACTAAAAAAATATAGTAAAATTGATTGTAATAATAATATTGAGTGTCATAATAGCCTTTTTGGTAAGCAGATTCTTGTAAAACTGAGTTTTTTCCCTTGCTTAAGCGGTTCATTTAAAATTACCGTATACTGCACTGTTATTACGATAATGTATTTATTATATTTAAGGAATGAATGTTACATTTTCCCCTTTTTATTGATAAATTCACATGAATGAAACAAAGGTGTTCCTTTCTTATCATTTAATTTTCACAGCTTTTAGCATTGAAATTTACGCAGATGAAATTATTATTTTAACTGTATGGTATACGTTAATCAAAATACGGAATTCGCATGTCTCTGCGCCATGCTTAAAAAAAATAAAAACGCTTGAGACGTTGTTATAGACAATATACTTTATCTCTCTCGTCTAAACCATGGAGACACTCACTTTACTGTCCGCCCACAGACGATGCTCTTAGGCAGCATGTTCTACGTTCGTTGTATCAAACACGAACCTGGGTACAAGCAGTCCAACCTGTTCCCACCATATTGGAACCATTTCATTTCGGTTGGAAGAACGATGCCAGTGGAACAACTCCTTTGTTGACGACAAAGACAAATATACAAGATCACTTAAGAACAGCCTCATTTTGTAAATGTAAAAAGGGATGTACAAGAAACTGCCTTTGCAAAAGGAAAGGGATTGACTGTGAGGCTGCTTGCCATTGCAAAGGAGCTGCACAAACCTGTGCAAGAGCTCAATTTCAAGAAGAAACAGATTTGGAAAATGCCGTGGCTTACATGAATCATTTTCACCAGTAGGAAAATGTATGAATGTCTATTTTGGCACTTGGCCTGTATTTGTGTGGGTGGGGTATTTAAATATTTCTCAGTATCTATATAGTTACGGAAGTGAGCCAAATAATCAGATGTTGGAAGATGTTCGGCGTTCACGTTTCAAACAAAATATATAAAAAACTAATGTTACAAATTACAATCAGTAATGAATTTCGATGAGTTTTGGAAAGTTCATAGTAAAGTAAAATGATATACTATCGGTTCTCGTATTACATGTATGTGATGTGTTTAAAATGTATACAATATAGGGGAACGGGAGTACTTTATATTGTTTTAAGCTAAAAATGGAAGTCCAAGAAGTGAGACATAAAGTTTCTGACATAATCACACTGGCATTAAAAAAAAAACATTCGAGCCGCCTCATGAGAAAACCAACAATCTGCATATGCGAAAACAAAGACGCAGATCAGCTTCGTGGTAACCGCGAAGCTGATAAACGTCTTTGTTTTCGCTACTCGGATAGTTCAATATCTCTTCTTCTAAAATCTGAAATTTCAAGCTTCTAGTTCTTTTCTGTGCTTGTACAGGTCGGTTTGTGTCAGACCTGTTCCGGAAACCACATTGTTGGTTTTCCCACGAGGCGGCTCATTTGTTTTCTCTAAATTTGCATGGCAAATAAAGTGGGTGGGGTAATTCAATGATAAGCCCTTCTTCGCCGGATGATATTCCCAAGCATACATTGTTTTCATTTATGCTACACATTGTTTAATTTATTCCAAGCCTCAATTTATTATCATAATGAGATGTACGACTGCTTGTCGCTTTAGATCTTTTTGTCATTTACTTTATATTTGAAACCGACCGCATTCACCAATTCTGGTCAAAATACGTAATATGTCTTTCCACATCCCGGTGATATAAAGGAAAACATAAAATTTGAATTCTCCTATCACCGGCTATTAAGCTCAGTCTTTCCTGACTGTAAAATTGTTAACGAAATTAGTGGTTATGATAAAGATATAGTTTAAACCCTTGTAACACATCTGAAAGCAAGCGTAGTATTGGTTACCATGGCAACCAAAATTGCATAATGAACTGTTTGGATAAAATACATTTTCAACTTAACGTTACGATTCTTTTGATGAATCAACTTTGAACCAAACTTCTTGTTTGGTCCCATACTTGTTTTTGATAGTTGGAAAAATGCTATTGTAAGATCAGTGGGTGGGGTAACAATACATGTCGATAAAGCCTGCTCTCTCCTTCGTTATGCATGAAACTCGAACTGATGTCCCTGAAACGTACGGTAGGAACCCAGAATTGTTTCTTCCTGGTGGCATATCTAATTATAATTTATTCAGAAAGTTATAAGAAGAAACTTTTGGAAATAATTCTTAGAAAAAATAATATTTTCAGTGATCTTTCATAAATAAACGGCATAAATTTTCAACAAGAATAACTCAAACCAATGTTATCATACATCATTTTGTGGAATAATATAAGGTCTTTGCAAACCCTAACAAACTAACATTGAAAATGAAGTAAAACAAGTTTTAGCAAACATTTCGGTGCAAACGGTGCTATAAATTTATTGTTAAATTAGAGGGGCGGGTCACATCAAACAAGGGCAGATAACTCAATGTTCGCCGGCTCAAATCAAAATTCAGACGGTGACCTGATATGCTCGAGATATAGTGCTACCTGAAAATAAACTCAAATTTCTGCCTCAACGTGATGTAGGGTAGATCGACGATTTCGGTCTTGGGTCCTGGACTAACAGAACAATTTTCAAGCTGTGAGAGCGCGTAAAAGTGACAAGAATTTGGAACGCTCGCGCGATAATTTCGCGCCGCATTTACTCCAGACGTAAATTTCGCCAATTGCCTGCCACGAACTACCCATTGAAAAGATCATTTGGAAATTCTTTGCTGCAAAATCGATTGTTTGAAAGGTAAAGTTATTAAAATACAAGTATGTCATGGCAGTTCCATGAAGTGAAGCCAACAGGTTGACGTCGCCAAAAGAATTGTTTTCAAGACAATCGTACTATAACGAACAAGATTTTGAGATAAACTACGGGATTGAGGTAAATGAACTTTTTCTGCTCAACTCATGTGAATTGAGCAGAAAAAGTTCATTATCCTCAAGCTCATAGTTAGAACTTGCCCATGTAACAAAAAGAGATTTTTGACCTTTAAAAACTGAAAAATTTCAGCTGAAAAAGTTTGATATTTTTCTTATTTTTGCTCAAACCATAGATTGTGGGTACACGTTAGAACCGCTTCGCCGAGGCTGTTCTAACGAGTACCCACAATCTATGTTTTGGAGCAAAAATAAGAAAAAATAGGTATACCCCTGCATACCCCAGTTTTTCTATATAAGGGGGGTATATATTACACGGACATGTTTTCGTGATGCATACCAGTTACCTTTTCATGCTTAAATCATCTAAGTCACCCATTGTCCCATCTAAAACACCCATTTATCCTTGTGATAAATATCAATATTACATGTATGTCTCTTTGCATCTTCAGGTTTCTGAGCGGGTGAAATCAGTTTATGCTCGGTTAAGTTGAGCATGAACATACACGTAGTCGTCGAAGACTGATAAGTAGAATTTATGAATTACAGAAAAATGTGTTGCTATAGAGCAGTTCATAGTAAATACTTAGCGAGTAGCAGACTTAATGCTTTTTAAGATAGCAATCGAAAATATTTTAGTATTTAATAGGTAGGCTTATCTAATCCGGGGTGCCTGTTTTATAATATTTAACATTATTTTCTTCAAACAAGAGCCAAGAAATATTAGTCTAGAAGAAAACAGATCATTCTGACAGTGTGTCGACAGGTCAGTATACAGTCCTATAACTTATTATATAAAAATTGTCAGATGTTTGCGTCGGTTTGAAAAGACTATAGAAAGGTACAAGTAGGCAATGATCAGGAAATGGCGCATTCAGAAAGAAATTCCCACTCCATAAACCGAGGAGTAGGAAAAAAACTAAAATGACTCAGGTATTTATACCAAGAAAACATATCGTAAGCCAAGTGAGCAGCTATTCCCCAATAGGCGGCTTCTCAGTTACCCACTCAATAGTCAGGCCACTCAGTTATAGTTGAAAAGACTATAGAAACTGTTCCTGTCATATTATAGAGTTTTATTTAGGAACGAAAATGATCGGAAGCATTTAGAAAATTCGGCGCTATTTTTGAATGGCAAAACAATAAATAAATGTTTAAGTAAGTCATATTTCTAAATGCTTAAATGAGTCATATTTCATCTAGGTTTTTACTTTGGCCAATTAAGCTGGAATAAGTGACCGCTTTATGTGGATCCTCTGCATTACAGCGTTTGTCTTTTCATTTCGAAAACACGCACATGCAAAAATATATAGCTTTTTTTTTCATTTATCAAGTATATAAAGATGTCAGATGAAAATTTTCTCTCTTTTCCGCTATTTTTCTCAAAACATAGATTGTGGGTACACGTTAGAACACTATAGAGTACCCACAATCTATGTTTTGATTAAAAATATGAAAAATTATAAATCCTTTTAAACCCCAAATTCACTACATGAAATGGTGTATAAGGGGGTATACATTTCACGAAAATGTTTTCATGGTGGATGCGCATGTCACATATATAAGTGAGCTTGTCCTGCTCATGTCCCGAAGTTATAAAACCTTTTTGAGAGTCAATTTCCTACTCGCAATGGGTATGTATGAATACATTCCTGAGGCTGAGATCAAAACGGAGGTTATAAAACGTCTTAGTTCGTCGGACGTTGATATCACACATGCCCTTGCTCAGCGTACAAAATGGTGCCTGTGCATCCAAAGTATGAGTTGTTGTCTTTTAATCATGATGCACTGCCAACTCCGATATAAAATGTTTAATTTACATTGAAACTCGAATGTGTCAAAGTAACTTTATTTATTGGCACATATCAGGAATGAAAAATGCGTAAAGATAAAGAAAGATAAAATTAATTTGAAATTTATATGAAATAAATGTGTTTGAATTAATCGAGTAACCCTTTTAATTATGAATTTCAGACCTTCATTCAGCGTATGCAAATTCAGAATCTTTTCCTGGGTTTTAAAAGCGATGTTGATATTTCACTATATCCTAACCTGAGAAACTTGCATTAAAACCATGCGCACTATAAAGAACACAGATCAGCCAGCGCTACCAGCGGCTTAAACTGAGAAATGGTTTCTTTAAATATAAATCTTTCAAGTTTATGCTCGACTCATGGCTACAGCTTGCCTTGTTTTTATTCTTGTCAGAAACACGCTGAATATAGGTATTCTCACCCATTGGCTCATCAGATATTATGACCCGCCGCATGGGAAAACCAACAATCTGCTTAGGCGAAAACAAAGGCGCAGATCAGCTTCGCAGTAACTGCGAAGCTGATCAGCGCCTTTGTTTTCGCTACACAGATAGTACAACATCTCTTCCACATCAATCAAAAATTTCAAGTTTCTAGCCTGCTTCTGTGACTGTACAGCCCGGTTTGTTTTGACCCTGGTCGAAACCCAAATTGTTGGTTTTCTCACGCACAGGCTCTTATGTATTTAACGTTCCTTTAACAAAGTCTTAAAAAGCATTTGTTCGTAAAGTTATTATGTTCTACAGAATTTAGAAAAGTCTGGCTCATAATTTTCATATTTTGTGGAGTGAGTGTATGTTGGAAAGACTTAAGTTTTGATCAAAAGTTAAAGATGTAACAAAAATTATGAAACCACTTGCAAAACTGAACAATATTCAACATTTTCATAACTACAATGGGCCAAGAAACACACTGAAAAATGGAATACACACGTGCGCTGTATATAAATAACTAAAGAAGAAAATAAGGGGTAAAATGGAACTGTAACGTTGGAAACGGGAATGTTCAGAATTTGCTCATTTATTAGAAAACTACAGGATTAAGCAGCCAGTGAAAATACAAGTAGGCCTACATGTAACATTATTTTTTGACAGGAATGAAAATTTGATAGTTTTAGAACACCAAAAATTCCAATGACATCATGATTATTTTTAGTTTCATGGGGAGACATGGTGTAGCTTTGATGCTGTTATTTTAAGAAATAAAAGTAACAACCCCAAAACCTACAATGTTACTATGGGTTTTACCAACAAAGAATCCGAACGAAATGAAAACAAGCCATGAACCTACTGCTGGGCAGCTATAATTCATCGTTGGTTAATTTAAAAACCATTATGGCTTTACACATTCTCTTGCTTACTGTTAATTTCTTAATTGTTTTGACTGATAATAAACTTAATGTAATTATGTGTACTGTGACATCTGAATCAAGCAATGCCGAGTGTTAGAGTGTTTATTCTCTGTACATGGATTTGTACCGTTGTCATTGTGCTAGTAGGAGCTGGGACCAACTCTGCGGACAAGTGAGTACGGACTAACATGTTCCACATATGGTTTCATAAGCTACGTGGTTCCACATATTGGTTACTAAATGCAAACGTACAGCATAGTGTTTCTAGCGTCTCTAAACCGTCAGCCCCATTATGGTATGTCCATACTCTGAGTTCCGTTCATTACCCAAACTTCTAAAAACGTCCGTGAGTCTCGTCCGTTACCCCCAAAAAATCTAAAAACGTCCACGCATCGGGTTCCGTCTGTTACCCCAAAATCTAAATGTCCATGCTCTGAGTTTTGTCCATTACCAAATAAATATAAAAAAATGCCCATGCTCTTAGTTCCGTCTGTTAATATCTGAAAAAGTCTATGCTCTGAGTTCCTTACTTTACCCCAAAATCTTGGATTCTGGAAATATAAAAACGTCAATGCTCTGGGTTCCGTCCGTTACCCAAATATCTAAAAACGTCCATACTCTGGGCTCTGCCCGTTACCCAAATATCTGAAAACGTCTGTGCTGTCCGTTACTACCAAAATCTGAAAACGTGCATGCTCTTGGTTCAGTTCGTTACTCTAAAATCTAAAAACACCCATGCTCTGGGTTCCGTCCTTACCAAAAAATCTAAATCCTATCCCCCGAAGCAATCAGTGGGTCGATTTCGACTACACATTTGATGTACAATGTTATGCTAAAGCTTGGTTTTACCTTTTGCTCCGGTAGTTTTGTTCACTTCAGCATTTTATATCACATTATTGGACACTGTTTTTAATTGATGCATGTATAGCGTCTAACGTAGGGTTATGATACCTAACTTTTTATTTGAGCAAATTAAAATTCTCTGAGTTACATGTATTAAGTTTATGGTTCCATAGACCATGGTTCTATTATTAATATTATGTCCTAGGATCAGATCATGTCAGGATCGATTTTATAGTAATTAAAATATTTTTCTCGATATGTCTTTTTGCCAAATTCAAGCTGTGATGATGTTCTTTCTGTACTTGTAACATTTTAGACAAACCACATCGTGTTTTTTAACCTACGGTGTGTAGGTTTTCAAGGTTCAGTCTGTTAGGGATTCATGACATTCGTTTTGTACCACACGGGTAATTTAAGTGATACTGCCCATTAAATTCTTAGTAGAATTTCAGGCTTCAAGTCCAGTGTAAATACATGTAGTCGCTGGTCACACATGCAATTTTGTTGTTTCATTTTTATCATGACTTTTCACAACTATGAAAATGAGCAATATTTGTATTTCATAAGAATTACATTCTCCTGAGTTTCCGATCATGAAACGCGCGTGCTTGTTTAAGTCCTGTACGTCATTTAGGTTTGTCGGTCTGATATGGTATGACTGTTTGAACCTTTTTATTCTGTTAAGGAGTGGAGGTATGAGGGGGGATTGTTTGACCTTTTCATGAACGTCTATGTATCCATTATCCTTTAACCCAATATCGGCACTTCATACATTCATCCACTAACCCCATTTCAGTTCCAGTTTTAATAATATTTGTGTGAATTCTTTTTTGTTCATATTCATGTGTTGTTTTGCGAAGGGAGAGAAAGCACAGTTGCGCTTTGACCCCTTATTGCAGTAAATTAATATCATCTCGTGTGCTTCCCTAGTTTAATAGTTCCTTAAACACGTCCTTAAATGTATTATTAGATCTAACACGATCTGTCTGATTTTCTAATTTCATGTAAGTCATATTTTCACGCGCGTTTTGATGTAGAATTTTTATCATAGAACTTTTCTTGTTCAAACAAATTTAGAGAGCCCTTAGGAAGTCTCGAGTCTCGTAATTTTCTCTGATCTTATTCTTTCAAAAGAATATTTCAATTTATTCTGGCTTGCATTTTAAGTGTTCGTCCAACACAGAACAACAAAGAAAGCAGCAATGCCACAAGTAAATTTATCAAGATGGGCATGAGAGTAAACCAGCGTAACGATTTTGGATATTTAAAAGCTCACCTGAGCCGATGGCTTAACAGGTGAGCAATATAGTATACCCATGATCGTCCACATTTTCAAAGGTATTCTTTTATCAAATCGCTTTGCAGATATTAAAGAGTCAAATTTTTTGTGTCAGTGGGTTACGGGAAACCAAAGTTTGTCGCAAAATTTTAGTCTTATGTACAGCATGGCCACCATGCTGAAATGCTTAACTTATTTAAGCCTGGCGTCCTTTTGTGGACAATAGGCAAACAGTATAGCCCCAGATGTGACGCCGCAGAACGCGGCGTCCCATCTGGGGCTATTTTGCTTGCTTAGAGAAATTTCATTGAACAATGGAATAAAAATTTAAATTCACACCTGATTTCCCTAAAATGAAAGTGGACTTAACCAAATGATAATAATGGGTGAATCAATTCGTCATTAATGGGTTAAACATGTTCTTTCCCAGAACCAAGTAGGCTCAGAACGAAACTCAGTATGGATCCTCTGGGATTCGGCCTGGGCTTCACACAAAGTTTCATAAAGATTTACCAACTTGTTCTTGGGAACTGCAATTGATGTGGAGAAGTTCCTCATCATATTAGCCTGGCTATTCATATGCCTTTCACGTAAAAGTTTTGCTTCAGTTTTGATATTGTACTTCGTTTAGGTTAAGATTTAGTCTATCTTTAGCAGAAGCACAACGCCTACATGCACTCGAAGCCATGAGCATAATATTTGTTGTTCAAACTAAACAATAGCTTTAGAACTTTTGCCTTTAATAGCTATATAAATTTCATTGTTTGGTTAGCTATGTAAGAAATCCACCTGTTTGCATCGTTATCGCTATAGATGATACACACTTCAAAGAAAAGTGGCTTACAAAATACTCATTTTAAGACTCGTTAACACTAAATTCTTTTGACAAGTTTGTGTTAAAGAAATAAATTTTGCATTGCACTTTAATAAACGGGCTCTACCGTTACATCGGCATATCTCATGGCAGTTTACATTAATTTTTCTTAAGGCTGCAACTTGCTCAAAATTGTCGAAATGACATGTCTCGTGTGAAATTGTAGCTCACCCAGACCGTAATACCCACACTGGGATTGTCCAAATGATACACAGAAAAACAATCCGCAATTTTCAAAGCTCTTGAAACCGTTTGGCCACACAAAGCGATATTGCATGACGGAACATGCGTAATAAAAGGTAAAAGAAACGTATGTCTATTTTTCTTATTCTTGCTTTAAAATTGTGGGTACTCGTTACAACCGCCTCGTCAATGCTTTGAGCAAAAATATGGAAAATATATATAAAAAAAATCACCTGAAAAGTTTCCATTATTTGCATTGCTAACATATCTATGTGTATATTGCATAGACATGTGTTCGTAATGGACGAACGTGTTGCTTTTGTATCATCAACACGATTTTTAGATTCCAAAGTTGGGCGTTCAGACCTAGACGGTATTTTAGTTTACAAGCTTTTTATGACGCACGTTACAGTAGCAAGGTGGCAAACTAAATGTTGCACGTGGGTGGTCAGGTGGTTTGCCTAGTACCACATCTTGTGATGTGATCGAACAATGCTGAACGGCCGTAGAAAGGCAATGAAAATGATTCATGATGACGTTTCTTTCTCCTAAGTTTTTTTTCCATCATAATTGGAATTTCACAGTATACTGAACATCATAAGTCTTACACCGTTCTGTTTTTTGCCCACCAGGTATCGAGGTTATAAAGCTTTTTTATGTTCAACTCAGCTGAGCATAAAATTTAAGCTGCTCATAAATACCAAAACTTTAAATATATTAATATTGAAGATTTAGTACGCCAAAGCCTGCAATTTATCCTGCTGATAAATGTTAAAATGCCAACAATAGTTGTCATTTTAACATTTATGAGCAGGATAAATTTTGGTCTCAGATGAGCTGAACATGAAAACAACTTCTATAACCTCGGAGCTGAGGGCTCATGGAGAGCTTTACATTAGGATAGGCATGCTCTTGTGTCATTGTTCTCCCCTGAAGCCGCTTGGTCTATCCAAGCCAAACTATATATGAAGCATCCATAGGAAGGAGCTAACAAAAGTTTGTTTAAATGGTCCAAGATAGCCGCCAGGGCTATAAATAGCAAATAAAAGTTAAAACTGATATCCTTTAAGAGCAGTTTAAGAGCAGTGAACATATTAATGAGAAAGGGGATGGGCCATACCATGGCTTCGGCTACTTAAAAGCATTGTCAGTGACCCTTTACATTTGACAACATGGAGCCAAAGAGAATTACTGTAATTTTGCACCTTTCTCAACAGGGTAGTCGATACAAAGACTATCGAAAAGCTTTATAAATTTTCTTCCCCAGAGCCGATACGTAGGAAAGATTTCTAGCTCACCTGAGCCGAAGGCTCACAGGTGAGTTTATAGTATACCCATGCTCCGGTGTCCGTCCGTCCGTCGGCGTCCACAATTTCAAAGATCTTCTTCTCTGAAACCGCTTGGCCGATCAAGTTGTAGGTATGGGGAAATGAAAGTTTGTTCATGGGATCAAGATGGCCGCCACGCCCATATATAGTAAAAACCCTTCAAAAATCTTCTCACGAACTGGTGTGCCGATTTCCACGAAACTTGGTAAGTAGCATTGGGGACTCAAGCCCATCACAGTTTGTTAAAATGATGACCCTGGGATGACCTTGACCTATTTTGTGGCAAAGGCAATTTTGGAAACATAGGCTTTTACATGGGAAAAGGCGGAAACAATGTATATTTTGGAAACCGTTGCAGCATGAGACTTGAAAGTTGCTAGACGTAGACAACTAATGGAATCAATGAAGGTATGTAATTAATTAAGGTCAAGGTTATGACCCAAGGTCATTGAAATATCAAAGTTAACTAAAGTCAAAATTAAGATTTCCACGAAATTTGGTATGTAGCATTGGGGACTCAAGCCCATTATAGTTTGCTAAAATGGTGAACCTGGGATGACCTTGACCTATTTTTGCGGCAAGGTCAATTGTAGAAACATAGGCCTTCACATGAGAAAAGGCGAAAACAATGGATATTTTGGAAACTATTGCAGCCTGAGACTTGAAAAGTTGCTAGATGCAGACAACTAATGGAGTCAAAGAAGGTATGTAATCAATTAAGGTCAAGGTCATGACCCAAGGTCATTGAAATATCAAAAATAAGTCACAATTTAAATATTTTCTTCTCTGAAATCGCATAGCTGATCAACTTGAAATGTTATATTCCCGATATTTTGGTCAGATGACCAAGATGGCCGCCATGAGCATATATGGTAAAAATCCTTCAAAAATTTTCTTCTCCAGAACCGGTGGACCGATTTCCATGAAACTTGGTATATAGTATTTGGGACTCCAGCCCATCATAGTTTGATCAAATGATGACACAGGGGTGCCCTTGACCTATCTTACGGCAGGGTTAATTTTGGAAACATGGGCTTTTACATGGGTAAAGGCGAAAACAATTGATATTTTGGAAACCATTGCAGCCTGAGACTTGAAAGGTGCTAGATACAGACAACTTATGGAGTCATTGAAGGTATGTACTCAATTAAGGTCAAGGTCATTTCAAGGTTATTGAAATATCAAAATTAAGTCACAATTTCAAAGATTTTCTTCTCTGAAACCGTTAGCCGATCAAGTTGAAATTTTTCGTGGAGCCTGCATGGGTAGTGGCATTGAAATTTTGTTCGCAATATCATGGTCACATGACCATATATGGTAAAGATCCTTCAACATTTTATTCTACAGAACCGATGGGCCGATTTCCACGAAACTTGCTATGTAGCACTGGGGACTCCAGTTCATCATAGTTTGCTCAAACGATGACCATGGGATGACTTGACCTATTTTATAGAAAGGTCATTTTTGGAAACATAGGCTTTTACCTGGAAAAAGTGAAAACAATGGATTTTTCGGAAACTTGCAGCCTGAGACCTGAAACTTGGCAGATGCAGACAACTTGTAAAGTCAATTGAGGTGTGAGATGATTCATTGACTAGTTAGAGATTCACCACAAGGACCGAAGAACTA
Organism: Rugalucina vietnamica; assembly: GCA_964017185.1. Classification (NCBI taxonomy): domain Eukaryota; kingdom Metazoa; phylum Mollusca; class Bivalvia; order Lucinida; family Lucinidae; genus Rugalucina; species Rugalucina vietnamica. The sequence goes on from OZ024875.1 coordinate 36,484,425, forward strand.
ACTAAATGTTATGAACCACTGCAGAAGCTGAGGGTGAGGTTATGGCCATGTAAAACCGGTTTAAGCCCGCCAGTTACTTTGTGTTACTGATCGTTCCAAGGCGATACTTCTGTGGTGGTTCTTTTTGTTTTATGTCTTGGTGTTTAAATTTTTTGTGCTGTTGGCGCCTTATGTATGTTTTCATATTTTTAGTTAAGGTAACTGAGTGGCCACCTATTGGGAAAATAGCTGCTCATTCGGCTTACGATATGTTTCATGGTATAAGTACCTGATTGTTAGTTTGTTGTCCCCCGCCTTTTCGAAGAAAAGCGGAGGGACATAGTTTTTGGCTTTCCGTCCTTCCGTCCGTCCGTCCTTCCGTCCGTCCGTCCGTCCTTCCGTCCGTCCTTCCGTCCCCCTATAGGAGTATGTACCTTGTGTGCGCAACTCCTCCTACAGTTTTATTCCGATTCTTTTGAAACTTAACAGATGTCTTCATCATGCTTTGAAGATGTGCATCTGGTTTGGATATAATCCTCAGATTAATTTTTGACACTTTTTTCGCAATTTGAGCTTAGTCATTTTTCGGGCATTTTGATAATGAAAGTGAATAGACAGTGGGTACCTTGTGTGCGCAACTCCTCCTACAGTTTTATTCCAATTCTTTTGAAACTTTACAGATGTCTTCATCATGCTTTGAAGATGTGCATGTGGTTTGGATATAATCCTCAGATTAATTTTTGACACTTTTTTTGCAATTTGAACTTAGTCATTTTTCGGGCATTTTGATAATGAAAGTGAATAGATAAGGGGTACCTTGTGTGCGCAACTCCTCCTACAGTTTTATTCCGATTATTTTGAAACTTTACAGATGTCTTCATCATACTTTGAAGATATGCATGTGGTTTGGATATAATCCTCAGATTAATTTTTGACATTTTTTTTGCAAATTGAACTTAGTCGTTTTTCGGTATTTTGACAATGAAAGTGAATGGACAGTGGGTACCTTGTGTGCGCAACTCCTCCTTCAGTTTTTAGTTCAGATTCTTTTGAAACTTTACAGATGTCTTGATGATGCTTTGAAGATATGCATGTGCTTTGGATATAATCCTCAGGTTAATTTTTGACACTTTTTCGCAATTTGAACTTAGTCGTTTTTCAGGCATTTATACAATGAAAGTGAATGGACATTGTGTACCTTGTGTGCAAACTCCTCCCTCAGTTTTATTCTGATTCTTTTCAAACTGTACAGATGTCCTGACCATGATTTGAAGATTTGCATGTGGTTTGAATATAATCCTCAGATTAATGTTTGACACTGTGACATGAAGTAAATGCATGTGATATACATTATTGTCAGATATATTTGTGTAACTAAACAATTAAGGCGGGGGACATAAATTCTCTGAATTTGCTTGTTTTTTTCCCACCTCGGTTTTTGGAGTGGGAATCTTTTTTCTGATTGCGCCTTTTCCTGATGTTTGCCTACTTGTACCTTTTTTTCAAGGTCAAGGTCATTTCATGATGACAAAATGCTCCAAGATCAGGCTTCAGGTGAGCGTTCTCAGGACCAATGGTCCTCTGGTTTTAAAATGTTCTTGAAATGTAGCATCAGGGTCTCAAGTTCTACAAAGTTTATATGAATCATGATCCTGAGATGACCATGACCTGATTTACAGCAGAGTCATCTTAATAGGTCGTTTATGCATTTGAATGGGGATTGGGGAGATTTCCTAAAATGGCTTTTAATGGAGGAGAACGTGCAGGGAATAGGAAAATGGACATAATATTTATGTTTGTGAATGTAATTTGGCCCTAAGAGGTCTGCTCCTGCCTCGGTGCGAAGCCCATGTATATGATCATGAACTTTATATGTCTTCGAAACTGCTTGGCTAGTCAAAACCAAATTTTATGTGTAGCCTACTTGCAAATTGAGAACGAATGTTCATAAAATGATCCAGGTCACATGACCAAGATGGCCGCCAACCTATACATGTACATGTAGACAGCAAATTCCTTTAAAATCTTTTAAGCCAGATAAGAAGGCCTATGGATTTGAAACTTGACATGAAGCATCAGTAATTGGAGCTCTAAATTACACATGTAAATAAATTGTGACCTTGGAATGACCTTGATAAAATTTTATGGCAAGGTCAAGTTAGGTCACTTATGCTTTTGAATGGGAAAAATGATTAAATGCTATTTAATGGGAAACATTGCAGAAATGGGCAAATGGATAGAAAATTACTTGTATGTTCTTTGCTCAAGGTAGACTCAGGGTAATACACAAAACCATGGATTCGATTATACAGTAGATCTCAGGTGAGCGTTTACAGGACCATTGATCCTCTGGTTTGAATTTTCTGATTAACTAGAACTATTTTCATTTCACATATTAATTTTGGTTAATTTTAATATAATAATTATTATTTTTTATTTTATTTTATATTTTTGATTTTGCAGCAATGTCAAGAGAGGCGATGATAATGCATTTAACTTGTGACGCAAAATTTTTTTTTTTTTTTTTTTTTTTTGTTTGTTTTTTTTTTTGTTTTGTTTGTTTGTTTGTTTTTTTTTTTTTTTTGAGTAGTGGGGGGGGGGGGGTTGATGATAACTAAAGAAAGTTTTCAATAAGTTTAGAGAACTGACAGTTTCACAAAATTTTGAAAAATGGCATTTTCGGAAAATAATCCGATTGGTTTTCATTTAAACTGCAAAGAACACACACGAAAATGCGTTATAAGGTTATGTCAGATAAGCGTATGTCCCACATGACTAATTAGACAATTTTCATAAACAAGAGTCGAATCCGTTTGCTGTACTTGCGGTATGTATACCAGAAATTGTTATTTTGAATTTACAACTACTGTTCATTTTTTTTCATTCGTTTATGTTACTGACTGGTTACTGATTTGTAAGGATCAACGCAAATTGTCCCAGCAGCGCAGTGTATAGTTGATGCTTTGTTTGGTGCAGTTTTAAAACAACAAAATGCACCAAATAAAGCACCAACTTAACGCTGCTGTGCTCACACACATTGTTTTGTTCATATCAATTTATTGTTTGGAACAAGTTATTCAATCCTCATACATTGAAAAATACGAAAATGGAGTTGTAAATTCAAAATTCTTACACATATTCTGTACAAAATACAAGGTCTCTAAAATTTTAAAGTTTTTTTTTATATTTCTGATACTGATATTATGAAGTAAATCTTAAAATTTAAAAATAAATAAATAAATAAATAAATTGAAAAAAGTATAACAAAAATAAATAGATAAATAAATAAATAAATAATAATAAACCAGAGGACCAATGGTCTTGATATCGCTCACCTGATAAATAACATTTGGCTAAGGTCATGTTGGTCAAGGTAAAAAGAAAACTTGACCTCAAATACTCACATAAGTATAAATAATGTAAACAGTCTGTATCTACCGATTTTCAGGTCACAGGCTACAACACTTTATGAAAAATCCAATGTTTCCACTTTTGTTTTCATTAAAAAACCTATGTAACAATATTTGACCTAGCTATACAATAGGTCAAGGTCAACCAAAGGTCATTATTTATACAAACTATGATGTGACAGCGTCCCCGATGCTACATACCAAGTTCCTTTGAAGTCGGTCCACCGGTTCCAAAAAAGAAAGTATAAAGGTTTTTACCATATATGGGCATGGCGGTCATGTTGGTCATGTGACATAGACCATTTATGGACATTTATACAAACTTTGTTTCAGCCTTCCTAAGGATACTGTACATAAAATTGGTCAATCGGTTTCTGAGAAAATGATGTTTCACATTTAATATGTAAATGACCATTGGCCGCTGTCAAGAAATGACATTGACCTTGAATACTCCCTCTACTTCATAAGCTCAGTTTGTTGTTTGTATCTACCAACTTTCAGGTCACAGACTACAAAACGTTTTGAAAAATCCAATAGTTTTACTTTTTTCCATTGGATAGCCTATGTGAACAAAATTGACATTGCCATAAAATACAGTAAGTCAAGGTCAACCCAATGTCATGAATTATACAGACTATGATAGACCAGAGTCCCCGATGTACCGCAAGTTTCCTTGAAGTCGGTCCACCGGTTCCAGAGAAGAAGATTTTTAACATTTATGAGTATGGCGGCCATCTGAGTCAAAAGATGTGGAAAGGTACAAGTAGGCAAAGATCAGGAAAAGGCGCAATCAGAAAAAGATTCCCACTCCAAAAACCGAGGTGGGAAAAAACCAAACTAACAATCAGGTACTTATACCATGAAACATATCGTAAGCCGAATGAGCAGCTATTTTCCCAATAGGTGGCCACTCAGTTACCTTAACTTAACTAAAAATATGAAAACATACATAAGGCGCCAACAGCACAAAAAATTTTAAACACCAAGACATAAAACAAAAAGAACCACTACAGAAGTATCGACTTGGAACGATCAGTAACACAAAGTTACTGGCGGGCTTAAACCGGTTTTACAGGTACCTAACCTCACCCTCAGCTTCTGCAGTGGTTCACAACATTTAGTTAGTTCTTCGGTCCTCGTGGTGAATCTCTAACTAGTCAATGAATCATCAAGAACAAACAAATAAATCATGATAAACATCCTGATGAATCAAAAACCAGGACTCACAGATTGAGTAAGCTGCCCGACGATGGAGATCCCTGGGCGCCGAATAACCTACTAACTCCGGAGCAAAACAAAAACACCAGTTGGACCCCGGTGGGCCAAGCAACAGACAAGAAGCTCCGGCCCCAACCAACTAAAATGAATAGCTTTAAGTCGGGGCCATCATAGAGTCTGACGCCCGACCCACCGGCGTGCAATTAAAGAAGGCAGCATAGTTATCAACCATGATTGGGTTAAAAACTAAGCATGCAGACTGTCGCATAACATTCAAGTTATAACCTATACGTCTGTAACGTGATATGATTTTTCCGAACTGAAGAGAAAAATCATTTATTCCTTTAAGTTTCTTTAATTTGTAAACCAAGTCACCATAAAATTCAGGTTCCGAAAGGCCCTCACTTAAAAGTGTCTTTAACCCAACATTATATTTGGAAATCAATTCATAGTGTCTACGATAAAATTTAGAAAAAGTTTTTCGAAGTTTATGATACCGATAGCCCTGTTGGAGAAGTTTTGCCGTTAAACATTTATTTCGAGCGTTGAAGTCTGTAACATGATTGCAGACTCTAGCAAACCTAATAAGTTGCGAAATGTATACACCATAAGAAGCACGACGAGGAACGTCACCATCCAAAAAAGGAAAATTTACTGTATCAAAATCAAAGTCATCGCGCTTATCATAAATTTTAGAAGAAACAAATCCATTTGCAACAGAAAGATGTAGATCTAAAAAGGGGGCTTCGGTATCTGAGATATTAGCTTTGTTCAACTGAAGTTCAGGTGGATAAATTTGATTGACCATACCTTCAAAATAAGGGTTGTCAATGTTCAAAAGGTCATCGAGGTACCTAGATGTGGAATTAAAAGCCTCGATAACATCAGCTTGATTATCATGGTTAAGAGAATCCATGAAATCTCTTTCGTAGCAGTATAAAAATAAATCAGCTACGAGAGGTGCGCAATTTGTACCCATCGGAATTCCAACAATTTGTCTGTATAACTTGGTCCCAAATCTAATATAAATATTATCAAGGAGATAGGATAAGGCGTCGCACACATTCTGACATGACCAAAGGGTATACCGACTTTGGTCAGAGGAAGTGAAAAAAGCCTTTCTGTCATTACATGCCAAATAAAGTGAACCATAGTTTTTTAATGCCCTTTTGAAGGTCCACTCTATCAAATCCAGAAGTTTTTCTTTAATTAGATTATGTGGTAATGTTGTATACAGAGTAGAAAAATCATATGTGGACAAGCTTGTCGCACGGAACCCTCTACACTTCAATTTACTGAGCACCTCACCAGAATTTTTTATTGACCAAAACCAATTTTTATTTGAAGTTTCATACACTGTCTCACAGTATCTTATAACATGAGATTTGATAGCAGTAAGACAAGAAGTTAATAATTTAGAAAGTTCAGTGGTAGTACAAGAGCTAGAATTTGCAATAAATCTAGCTTTGTATGGTCTTTTGTGAAGCTTAGGTAACCAATACATCGTAGGAAGTTTGTCTTGGCCTTCATTGACACAAACAGAAAACTTAACAGGTAAATCGTTTAAGTGGGCATTTACTACAGACACCTCATCAGTATCTGTCTCCAGATAAGCCCTGGTACCATCAAGCTCCTGTTTTAAGGTGTTAACGTAGTGAAGTCTACAAACGACAACAACATTGTTTGCGGCTTTATCTGCCGGAACCAAGACATACTTTCTATGAAATTCTTGGATACCCTGCTTCAAATGCCTAAATGACGATTTGGGTTTAGGAGGTAAAAGATTAGTATTTTGTGAATAAAACTTAATACGTTTATCCACGATAGTGAAGATACTTCTTTTCCATTCTTTAAGAGCATTATCCTCAACACCCTCTCGTTTACACCATCGATTACCGAAATCATTTAATGCAGATGCAATCTCCTCTCTACATTTGTCGAAATTAATGTAGGAAGGGAATCTATATTTCGGACCTTTAGAAACAATTTTGCGAATTCTAGAATCCGAAATTATTTTTAAATTTCCAGTAACTATATGTCCAGCTGGTTGATAAACATATTTTGAATCTTTACAATCTCAAGACTTAGGAGTATTAGCATGGATATCAAGATCAGAAACAAGTTTATTGAAATTAAAAATAGTATTTCTGATTGGTTTGTTATATTTGTAACAAATAATAGGAGGTTCTGAATTTTGGAAGTAGGTAGGTATAGACTGTATCACTGATTTATCCTGGAATATGCTTGGTAAATCAATAAAGTCAATTCCTTTATTGATGAAAGGAATTTTAATAAAACTTCTAATGTGATTAGATTCGGAATCGATAAATGGACGAAGAGCATGCTGAGTATAACATCTTGTTAACAGTGCAGCGTCATACATTTGATGATTTCTATCGTAAAATCTATTAGCCTCTGTGTCCAGGGAACGTAATGCAGCAATAGGTAGAGAACTAAGATAAGACAGCATTGGATGTCGACCGTGAATCCTTAGTTTAACAGCTAAATCATTAAGGGAAATGTTCAATTTCAATGCAGCGCACCGTTTACGTTTGTCATTACCCCTTTTCCGTATACCATGAGATCTAGATTTACGTTTACGAGACTCTGAAAGTGTAAGTACATCAAAATCGGGCATTTTGGAAATATTGCCTTCATGGTAAATGTTGTCGTTAAATCCCAGTGGAAAGGGTGTTTGCAGTAATTTTATCCATTTAAGTTCAGTTTCAAATCGTTTAATATTTTTGAATCTAACTGAAGAATTTTCATCATATGAGATTTTCTCCACTGGTTGAACTTTAACATCATTGGGAGAATGACCAGTGCGCTTAAAATGCTGGTACAGAAAGGTATCATTATTTTTGGGCTTTCTGATTCTACGATAGTGCTCACCAAATCGTTTTTGCAAAGTTCGACAAGTTTGTCCAACATATTGCATCCTACAATTGTTTGTATTTCAAGTAAGAACATATACAAGATCCATTGATTTTCAGTCTAAATCAGAATCATTAACCACTGAAAATGTCCTACCATTCACAGATGAAGTGATAGTAGTCTTAGAGCATAAATGATTGCAACAGTTGCACTTCTTGGCATTGCACTTAGAAATACTAGGGTACATTCCAGGTCTCTTGAACGGATTAATATATTTACGTAAAATTGGTGATTTGAGTGGAGATAACCTAATCTGAAGATTATTACGAAACATATTAGAATTAGAAGCTCCGTGTAGATTAACAGTAGATGCCGAAAATAAATTAAGAGGTGTCAACCTAACAGTAGGTAATAAATTTTGAAAATTGTTAGTTGAATGAGGAATCCGTACAGTAGACGCGGTATGCAACCTAAGGGGAGTTAATGTAATTCCTAATCTTTTTGTGATAGTCATAGTTGGGAGTATTGTGTTGATACTGCCAAAAGGAGCGCGACACTCATACCGGTTATAGAATAAATAATGCACTTAATCGTAATGCAAAATCTTTCGAATGAAAGAAAAAAGGTATAACCGAAACCCACATCTCAGGTCCATGTCTAATACAAGTCCATGGATAGAAACGTAAGAATCGCTTATACAACGAGATACGAGTGACGGTCAACTAATGACCTTCAATACGGTATCGAAGAGTTGTGGTAGTTAGAGATAGGAAAATACAAACTGATTGCAAGCAATCCCTGAGGATTGGAAAAATAAGAGCATTAAATGGATGTACGGGGAGACTTTTTAGGGCCGCCACACGGCACAACCACAAGAACTCTGATATAAAAAGGTACAAGTAGGCAAAGATCAGGAAAAGGCGCAATCAGAAAAAGATTCCCACTCCATTTATACAAACTTTGGTTCACCCTTCCTAGGGATGCTCATGTGAATGAGCCAATCTTGATTGATAACTATGATTCCTTCTTTAATTGTACGCTGGTGGCTCGGGCGTTAGACTCTATGATGGCCCCGACTTATAACTATTCACTTTAGTTGGTTGGGACAAGAGCCTCTAGTCGGTTGCTTGGCCCACCGGGTTTAACTGGTGTTTTTCTTTTGCTCCAGATTTTCAGCAAATTTGTCTGGTGCTCATATGGATCTCCATCGCCGGGCAGCTTATTGTATCTGTGAGTCCTCGTTTTTGAATAATCATGGTGGTTATCATGATTTATTTGCTTTTCCTTGATGATTCATTCGCTAGTTAGAGATTTACCACGAGGACTGAACAGCTAACTAAATGTTGTGTACCACTGCAGAAGATGAGGGTAAAGTTAGGCGCCCGTAAAGATAGTTTAACCCCCCCCCCCACCCCCGAGTAATTTCATAATACTGATCGTTCTAATGTGATTCATCTGTAGTGGTTCTAATTGTTTTACGTTTTGGTGTTGATTTTTTGTGTTGTTTACATCTTACATACATTTGCTATTTCTAATAAGTTTGGGTAACTGAGTGCCTGTCTATTGGGAAATAGCTGCTCACTTATGATATGTTTTCTTAGTATAAGTTACTGATCGTTGATTTAGTTTTTTTTTCCCAATTTGGTTTTTGGAGTGGGAATTTCTTCCTGAATGCGCAATTTCCTGATCATTGCCTACTTTTACCGTTCCATATGAAGTTTGGCTTCGATTATCCCTGGGTTTTTAGAGGAGATGTTTGAACATTGTGGACAACGACGACGACGGTCGACGGAGCATGGGTAAACTATTATACGTAAGCTCACCTGGTGAGCTTAACGGCTCAGGTGAACTTTAAAAAACATGGTGGTGTATGACGTTTTGATTTTCAATATATATTGACCACATCCTAACAAACCAGTCTTCGGAATTTCCGTCCAGGTGTGACACAAATTATGTTGTACCACCAAAGCCAAGGGACAGTGGTTGGTTGATCATTGTACATTAATATTGATTTTACGTACGAGTGGATTGAGGTTATCTTCTTTTTGGTGACGTCAGAGCTGAAAAGGAACTGCAAACATAAAAAAGAATTTCCACAATATAACAGAAGGTATATCACACGTGATGAACTAAGCTACAGATTTTCTCAGTATATACACCTTTTTACTTATTATATGATTGCAAACTGTGTCCTTAAAATGATGTTCTAGTACAAAAGTGAAACAATGTTATTCTTATGTCACATCTGCCAGCTGTCTAGTTTTTTCCTTATGAAGACACTTGAAGGTGTTATTAACGTCTTGTCAATCTAATAGGTAGTGTGTCATGATTGACATAATAATTGCACATAGACTGACACTTTCACATGAGCAGCACATTACTTGAAAATTAGTTAATGTGAGAAACATTTCATGTCAATTTCTACTTTTACGATAAAACTCTGAGCATTTGCACTGGAACAAAGACTTACATTGTCAATAGATGTTTTAGTGTATATGAAACGGGATGATTGTCATTGTCCCCGGTCGATTATATGTAACGAAAAAAATCATTTTATATGTATATATATATCTGCTTTGTCAAAACATTCCAATTTCATCAGGAAAACATGTCCGTGAAAGGTATACCCCCTTAAACCACACTTTTATATAGCAAAACTGGGGTATGCAGGGGTATACTTATTTTTCTTATTTTTTGTTCCAAAACATTGATTGTGTGTACTCTTTAGAAACCCACAATCTATATTTTGAGCAAAAATAAGAAAAATATCATTTTTTTTCTTCTAAAAATCTTCAGTTTTTACAACTTTAGAAAAATCTGTATATTACATGGCCATGTTTTTGTAATGCACTTTTTTGCTTATCCCTACCATAAGGTTCGCTAGGTGAGCTTATAGTATATGCGTCCTCTGGTGTTCGTTGTTTCGTCGTCCATCATTTGAAACATTTTCACAGAATCGCTTGCCAATTTTAATAAGAAACAATGGTTTACTCGATTAGTACTGGTCTAGGTCACATGACCAAGATGACAACCATGACACATGTATATGGTAAAATCCTTGAAACCCTTTTCATACTGATCCTACAGTCTATATGAAACATCAGAGACCCGACATCAACACGTTGTTTTTATTCAAATATTAAATAACACGGAAACACATTTTTTGTTTATTTAAAATAATGTTTTTTAAAAGCATAAGAGCAACACTTTGCATAAATTTCTGTCCGCCTTCATATCCCATTTAACGAACTTTCTCACTCTTTTGTTGTCATGTAAATATGAGGCATTTTGATGCAATCCAAAATTTGTTGACATTTATATGTTTTGAAATTAAGAGCAAAAGCATTTAAACAAATGTTAGGATACATTTTAGTAACTGACTTTGTCCTTATATGATACTTTGTACGTAAGATGTGCTGAAGCATTGCCTTACTTTCTAACTTACTTACTTAACTTACTTACTTACTTGCTTACTTACCCTAGCGGTCAGCATAACGAGACACAACCCACAAAACACTATTGGTGTTGTAGTTTACATCCCTTAGTGTTTTACAGAAAACGCCACCTTTCTTCACATGATGTATACATCTTGAGTTACACGTGTAGTGATTGTGATGCTATTTTGAAACATTCAATTATTTTCAATGATCTGTCGATGACGTCAAAAATATCAATCCACTGAACAGGATTGTCAATCTCAACGGCCTCAACGGCAGAAAACCATGAAAGGAGCGGCGACTGAAAATGTCAACCATCATCCCGTGGAAGAAACAGGGAAACCAATGTACAATAATAGATTTTGTACACAGAGAGTGGCTCCATAAGCTGCACATAAAACTTCAAAGACGCAAATGTAATGCTTAGCCAATAGCGAGTAAAACAACATTGCGAAGGGATTCTATAACCCGATTCAAATTTCAGAAGACGGAATGATTTGCATGATGATAGGAGATCATAGAACTGAAAATTACACTATAGAACCATTTACAATAATCGTTTAAAAGAGTGAAGATGGTAACTGTATGACATCTAAACAGAACGTAGAAGACGAGTCGTGGTATGTAATACAATTGTTTTAATCTCGCCAAATGAACTCTGCTTAGATATGTTTGATTCAGACAACCTAAAGAGCCACTGTATCCATGATATGAAAAATGAAGACCGTGAGAATTCCTTGCAGACAGACGTTAACGTTTCTCCAATCTACCCATCATGGTTACACTCTAGCATAAGAGTGATTGTAGCACTTTTATGGTAACGGCGTTCATTACCACACATCATGAACGAATCGTACACAAGACATTTTACATGGAAGGCAATAACCAAGAAAAGAAATGCAATTCGCTTACACAATCTGGAACATTTTACGATTGAATACTGACAGCTTGAACATAGGAAAAGATTGGAACCGGTGAGGAGAAAAGAAACAAAGAATTTTAAAGTGGTGCATCGTACGCTTCTTAAAGGTATAAGGGAATAAAAAGAGAAATATTATCACAGTTTTAATGCAGTGGAATTGATCATACTAAAACGGTATTGGACATTATATTCACAATCAGCTAAAATACAATGGTTACAGCACTATATAAATGTATATAGTGCGCCTGCTTTATCATGATGTATAAGGTGACGTGCAAAATCTACAAGAAAGAAAGAGCAGTAGAACACAGGAGCGAATCGTACACAAGAATTTTTATTCAGTTTGATTATATTAGCAACAGACAGTTTAAAGCAGGCGATTGCCTGATGAGCTATAAGACGTATGGTATCAGATATGAACAGTGAACACGATAAAGATTGTTTACAAACAATCGAGCTTGGAGGCAAACTTGTGCATAACGTTTGCAACATGCCTCCAGATTGTCATAATGTTTCACCAATAGATGCTACAATATAATTAGGCCATTTAAAGAGTGAGTATTCACAGCATTTATGAAAGAGAATCGAAAGGACACCAAGTGAAACATTGGAAATTTCTCATAAGTATAATTGCGTCAAAGAAGAGGCAGTTTTGGGGGATAGTGTCACCACAAATATAGGGTCAACCATCACAACAAACACCCATACATACTAACAGAATGCACATATCAACGGACAAGCCCCCATTAGATAACACAAAAGTCTACTCGTATATAGTCGTGCATGTAAAATACTAAAATAGCATATCGAAAACAGATTTGAAAGGCGACACATTTCGCAAAAAGGACCCCTGCTTGTCAAACACAGTTGTGGTTTCTCCATATTCCTTAATGCTTTACCAATGCCTTTCATGAAGCGTAACGATTTCTGATTTAGTGGGACATGCACACTTTCCAGCCTGCTCACTTTTTCTTATTGAATGTTTATTTTTCACGTGTTACCAATATGATTTAGTATTTAAAATATTTATTTTTTTTTTCCGCATTTTCATTAACGGTTTTACGCTCGACAACCCCCTCCCCTCCCAAGTGTGACGAGTACATTGAGTTATTGATGACATATATACGGTATATGACAATGTCTTGGCAATCTATAAATACGATTGTTTGCCTAAAATTTCAAAATCTGGTTCAGTTAGGTCTTGTTGCCAGTGATGGAGCTATTCACATTCACTTATGATTCTTTTATTTTTGTTTACTAGTCTTCTACTTGCGGAGACAATTTGAATATTTTGTACACGGACGAAAGTTGTCTTTATCATTGTTTTGTACAATGAAGCCTTCCATGGATGATAAGAAAATAAAAAAGTCATTCTCTTGAAATTGTGACAAAACGAACTGATTCTTTTGGGGCTGACTTAAGCTTGTTTGATTGGTTGCTTTATCCTGAGCTTCAGCTTCTATTCTTAAACGATCATTAATGTTTTCATCCTGTATAAAGGTCTCGAAACCATCCGTTACATTTTATTTTTATCCATTTTACTTTGACTATGTACAGTAAGGACTGAGTTTCTAATTGTGTCAGTTCCTGATCATTGCTTAAATTTGATGGTTGTTGTATAAGTACTCTATTTCTAATCTACCCCTGCCCCTGTCCTGTTGTGCTATCGCTTCTTTCAAAATATTCTAGGTTAGTTCACATGAAACAGAAAAAATGCCTTGGCTGGTTGTTTGACAAACACAGGTAGTAAAAGAGTTAGCGATGTTGTCTATCCGTCAAATAATTTTCCGTGTTTCAAAATCAGAGTCGTGTTAGAGATTATGGGTTATAATAGTGAAATGTCGAGATATACACATTGGACATGTTGGTGCCCGGTTTTTACGAGAACGATATTTTCGATGGGTGAAATAACGTAAACCGTCTTTAGCTGAAAACATTACTACAGAAAAAGCAAATAATATAATAATTTTCAATGACTTTGAAGCCGTCAATAAGATATGATAATATATATATGATCAAAGAATGTCAAAATACTGGTGTTAACGCGGGCTTGAAAATCGTAGGCGTCACCGCAACGAGAGGTAACCTAAATCATCCAATAAACACAGGCAATTGAATAAAATAAGTGAATGATAATATGACTGTCAATACTCATCCAATCAATGAAAAAGATAGGTGATCACAAAAACCCGTACCTGTTAAAATTGGAGACGTGGAACAGCCACTAGTGTAAAAGGATGTGTGCACTTTGGAGACACTAATGAGGATGTGTGTATCAACGCGGAGTGTGAACGGCTTGTACATAGTGCAGCGAGGACAGCAAAAGTCCCATTAGTTCTAAACGTAGACAGTGAAGACTATGACTTCCTCGCTAACTGCGGAAATAATCGGAGACATCGTTCAGCGCACCTGTCTTCTTTGAAGACTAAATATGTCGCAGCTCACAGTATAGCTATGAAACAGATATATCAGACAAAATTGAAAATGACACCTTGGGCACTGCTTCGTATTATAACGTTCAGTGTATGTTTAAAGGCATAGTATACTATTCTGTTAAAAATACCTGTGACAGTACGAAATAGGAATATACTAATTATTGATGATTTTTCACACGTGTTAGTTTTTATTACATATAATTATGACTTGGTGATTAGGAAAATAGAATAGAATGCACTGAAACAAAAGTTAATACAGTGCAATTATATTTTTCGAACAAAAAATTTTGGCTGTAAATTGTTGTATTGTTATACAGTATTTTTGCATAGAAGTTGACAAATAATTTTTCGTGGATATATTGGATTATACATATAATTGAATAAAAATAAGAAAACGATATTTCATTTGCTGTTGTTTCGAAAACAAATAACGATAAAAATATAAATAAAATAGTGCTCAGAAAAATAGACAAAATCTGTGTACAGTGTATATATTGATCAATACCAAACTAAGGATTTTTACTCATTTATTCTTTTATTAAAATGCACTCAGATTTAATCGGAATAAATAAATGTGCTGATTCAACAGTACTTGAAAGTGAAAAGTGATTACATGATATCGATATGAAGTGACGGAAATTGTAACGCTCAGATCAACAATACATGATATGATGTGAGAAGTGAGAAGGGGGTCGTAACGTTCGGATCTAGGATGGTATGACAGATGGCTGTCGTGAGACATGGGGATGAGGGGAACAACCAAGTTTATGATCAGCATCATCTATCTTATCATCTTCGTTTACTCTGACTTTCTGTAAGTTAGCAAATCTTTTAGTCATACATGTTTCGTTAGTCGTTATTATATATTATGTGAACACCCTATGCAATAAAACCCACCTAAAACTTTGGGTCCTAAACAACTTTTCTTTGAAAAAGAGAAAGGAAAAAAAGAAAGAAAGAAAAAAGAACCATAAAGACGAACGAAGTATGATATGGGGGTAAGAATCATTTAAGAAAGTTCTTCTGATGTTTTTACATGTATATTTGATAATTTGCATTTTGCATTTATTATTTTATAGTGTAAATGTGAACGTTGCGTGCGCTTAGTTCTAACTCGTGTGCTTAGTTCTAACTAAGTAGCACGTGGCTATTATTTATACACCTACTATAACATTGATAATCATTGCAATATCTCAACATTATTAATTTTTTTCGACCTCTTTTTTATTGTGACAGACGTAAAATAGTTTGTGACTATCAAATCCATCCTCTTAGTTGAGTTTTGTTTGTTAGTTACCACATACATACTTTTGTACAACTATATTGCATGTAATGCTTCAAACTTTTCTATAATTAAAACAGTCTTAAGGTATTACATAATGAGAATATGATTTACACAATAGATGCTATTTGGTCTGCATTTTTGTAATTAACAAAAGCTATATAGAGTGTAATAAATACGTTAAAAATAAGCCATATAACTGAGTATGACCATTTAAAATGAAATAAGCTGCATAAGTTTGATGATAGATTTGAAATGTCATACAATGGTGCAACCTACTGCGGTGGTAATGCGCATAGTCAAACTAAAAGATGACATTTTTAATGTAAATAAAACACACATAAGGCGAAAAGCTCTTGACACGAAATGCGTTTTTCTTTAAATGTAGTTTTACCATTCTTAAGGAGGCAGTCAAGGTGCATCGAAGCCCAGTATAGACAAACGTGAATATAGAATAACTAACAAAATATTGTTTTAATGTAAACTTATTAAATCATCTAAATTTATATGTCTAGACTAAAGAAGTTCCTTCTAAGTGCAGATCGGGCAAAAATTTGAACAGACATTCTCAGATTCATTCCGTACAGTTTTAATCACGTGTTTCATGTACCTTAACCATAAAGAAGACCATGAAGAATACTAAGTAATGTTTCCTCATACGACAAATGGTATGTTAAAACAAACATAAAATATGCGGATCAAAGACGAAAATTCTATATTCTACATCATTAAGGGATAGCATTAAGCCATGCTATGTTTTGCTAGCGATTGCAAATATTTTTCTTCACAGAGTGTCCCTATATGGAGGGTCTTAAAATTTTAGATCACTGTTTAAATTGTGTGAAGTAGGAATGTAATGCTACAAGCATGTAAAATTGACACATAAATGTTTATTCATGTTATCTATTATAAAAACAACAAAACCAAATGATGAATGTTAGTTTTGTGACGACTGAGTGTATACGTACCAAGCGCTTACTATAGGTTCAGCCGCTCTGTATCAAGGCACAACTATTTATGGAACCTTATAGCTAATGTGATTTGTAATAAAATAAATATATAGGTAAACATATATATCACCCCCAAGTTGACCAAAATGAGAAAGAAAAGGTAAAGGCGCGCAATGACCAGGAAACATGTTTTTTTTTTTTTTCATTATGTTGAAAAAGCATATATATGTATTTTTAATAATATGATTTTCAGTGCATACATTTCTCACCATTTTACAGTATACATGGCGGTGCTCGTCCACTGTTATTCTTCGTAGTGGCTTCCTAATGCACCTTGCCAAATTGTCGTGTGTAATGAATCACACAGTTCATTGATACATGAAATTTTCGTGGTTTGGTGAGTATGTTTATGAGCATAAACGATATGCTCGCGACACTAGACTCTGTCTAGTGAGATGTTGTCATCATGGTAGCAATGTCAAATATTACACACGTCTGGTTTAGGTTATGATCATGTTACCAACATTTCGCTAGAATATAATAGACTCAAATGAAGGCATGGATAATGTTTATTGACTTTATAAACGTTGCCTTATCTCTGGTACGATTTAGATGCTGGCCAAGAAAATATAGTTATGTAGCTATGTACATGTTATATAGCTGGTGAGCGTTGGGTAAAACAATAAAAGCAAATCGCAAAGATCGACGTGCAGTATCGATAGTCAAGAAGCAGATCAAGACATTAACAGAGAGAAGAGATTTGAAGCATTGGTTACACCAAGTGAATAGCTTGCATGATACTCCAAAGGCAGACTAAACGAATAACAAACGGGCCGCAAGTTAGCAATAAGCAAGTCCATCACTGATCTAGTCAAACATATTAAATCGGATCCAGGATCTGAAATTGCTGTTATATTAAGACACTGATAATAGTCTAATATACGATTACGTCGAAAGCCAATTGGAGGACATTATAAGAGATAAGTCAAATAGCCGGTCATACAATCAAACTGGGACAATATTAGAGAATTTCACCATTGAGATGATAACTCACCATTGAGATGATAACTCAAGAACATTTCTCTTCGTTAAATAGTCAACTAGCTGATAAGACAATAAAAGTCACCGATCATCGGCACTTAAAAAGATCGATCAAATGATTGATAGACTCTGAGTATTTGCCAGAAAGACAGTGTAGGATCGAAAAGCTCTTCCAGCAAACATGGTCGACAAGTGGCAAAATAGACAACCAGTAAGTGAACTAATTAGCAATCGTTAATCCATTAAAATGTGAGACAGTATTGTATTTTGCTTTTGAAGATCTTATGCCCAAACGCCCTCATGGTTGAATTGTAACTCATGGTGATTTTGAATTCTAGTCTCTCGCTCCGTTTGGCGTTGATTTATCTATGTGGTTTAGTCTACATTGAAGTTTATAATATTTTTGCAGGTATTCAGACATTAGTTATTTAATGAAATTGACGGATTATATGCAGTACTTTTATTAATAGACCAATGATGGATTATCTGTATTTAATAACACAAAACATGTAGGAAAGTATGAATATGGTGCGTTTTTAAATAATAAATGCGAAGTGTCATAATTTGAAATGCAGTCAAATATGCCATTGATGATGCCACCCCACAAATGAAAACCGTTGTCGATCATATTCAGGCGTTGGGGTATAAAGTAGATGATGCAAAACGCCTACAAATAATGCGTATCTTAATCGAACGCCCGAGCAGTCACGGGTTTAACTTATATAAGCCTGGCGTCCTTTTTTTGCAAACAGTATAGCCCCAGATGTGACGCCGCAGAATGGATTAAGTTTGCTTAGAGGAATTTCATCGGAAAATTGAATACAATTTGAAAATCACTGCTGAAGCCACAAAAACTTAAAGTGGACTCGCCCAAATGATAACGATGGGAAAATGCATTCGTCAAATATGGGATAAGCGTGGAGGAAATATAAAAGGTTTATTGGTTGAAGCATTGCTCCAGGTACAACTGGTGTTATGTACAATATTATCTGTAATAAATATAAACAAAAATGTTTAAACAAATGATTATTTTTTGCTCAAAACATAGATTGTTGATACCGAGGCGGAGCTAACGAGTGTCCACGATGTTTTGGAACAAAAAAAAAAAAAAAAAAAAAAAAAAAAAAAAAAAATCCGGCAAACCCCAGTCTTACTAGAGGAGTATTAGTGTGTATATATTTCACGGACATGTTATCCTGATGCAGTGAATCGACGTTGTTGTTGTGCTACACAATATCATGATACAAGCACAGATTCTTTGAAGAGTTTGTAACCGCTAGCAGATGTCTTCACTCGTATAGGTAACACGATGATTGAAATTATGTCAGGTCTATAAATTTGAAAGAATGCTATAACAAAACAAATGAATGTTATTGTAGCCTTGGAGACAATATAAATTCTCTAATTTGTAACCATGAAAACCATTAAACCGTGTAATTAAAGGTGTAGATTTTACAGATAATACAATGTAAGATACTTTAATAAATACGATTATGGCACATTTGTCCTCCGTAAAATCAGTTTTCTTGAAAGACTTCATTTAGCTGCGCAGACCCAAAGCAATTGATCTTCAGATCATTCCAATAATGTTTTAGTTAGTAATTTTGTTGGTTGCCGTTCTAAACATTTATTGGCAACATAGCAGAATATTTCACAGCGTTTTAGCAAACGATATGATATCTGAACGTGTTTAGCCCTATATTTAACAATTAAGTTTTGTTCCTAACACACATTGACTTTGGAGTTTTCTGGATGCGCGTCATTAGTAAAGAATTCAGTGACTCCTCAATATCATAAATGTGTGCAACACCCAACGCCAGCATGTATCAATTCAGTGACGCGAAATTGTTCCAAAAAACCTCGAATATTGTTTTCACATCTCTCTCGTCAATCACTATCAATCACACCCCCGTGTCAATTTTTGTTGCTCATTTATTTTGTTTATTGGTGGTTAAATTATTGAATTCTCATTATTGTATGCGAAACATCGCCCTGCAATATTTCATTTTCATTAATTTGATCTGATTTTTCTAATAACTGTCATTCCAAGGCCCCGAGAACCATCGCCCATGTTTGCTGTCTTTGAATCCTTAATTGCATCCCTGTATAAACGGTATAGGCAACAATTGTTTCACAATATTTGAAAACAAGGGGATGATTCCACTTTGACACTTTGGACAAAACCTGCCAAAGACACGCCTAACGGCAGCTTATTCCATCACTACATATGGACAAAATCTGCCAAAGACATGCCTAACGGCAGCTTATTCCATCACTACATAAACGATATACGTGCATGAGGTTGACAGACAAACTATCATGTGCATGAAAAATATACCCCCTTAAACCCCACGTTTATATAGTGAGACTTGAGTATACAGGTCTATGCCATTTTTTTTTATCCAAAACATAGATTGTGGGTACTCGTTAGAACCGCCTCGGCGTGTACCCACAATCAATGTTTTGGGCAAAAATATTACATATATCATTTTTTTAAATGAAAATTTACCATATTATTAGTGTATTTCTGGTAGTTAGCGCTTCTCGTTTATTGAGAGGTATGCAATTTAGATTGTTGGAAAACGACGACAAAGGTTCTTTAATTGTTCTAATTTCGTGTATATTCATTTTTAGAATATTGGAAATTCACAGTGTTTCAGACAAGCTGATGCATTGTATGCCAAAGCTTGGCGTCTAGTTATAAATTCAAACTTTTGATAGACAGATAGATGATGCTGTTTATTCACTAACTAACTTCATTTGTCAAACTGCATTTAAATCGATTATATAACTGTCTACTTTTTGCATCAACAAAACTGTTTGGCCACCCGCAGTGTTGACAAGAGTCACACTTTTATAAACTTTGTGATGCTTATTTTTCCGACACATCAAATATCATACCGGCATTCATTGTTTTACCAGTTTCTGGTGTTAGTGTATCTCTGTCACAACGATCACCATCGTTTTCATTTACCTTTTCAATTATTGATTCAAGACTTTTTCCTATGTTTTATCATTGTAGAGATGTTCTATGGAGCTATTTTTCTGATTATGTTTACCTACATCTTCCTTCAAGTACCAACATCTTCATAGAGCTTAATTTGCGTTGTCGTTGAAAGTACATGTATATGTCAGTTTTATATGCTTAGGAACTACGTTAACAGTCGCATTGAAAACATTAGCGACATCATTTGTCTCTGAGAGTAAAATGTGGATCCTTAATTATCATTAAATTCACTTAAGTTATAGATATATGTGCAAGAATTAAGTATGTGAAAGTATGCTTCATTATTCTGCACATTGATGCAAAGACATTATTCATTGAAGAATCCTGTCACTACTCCTATTGTATGCATCACTATCGATCAAAGCTTAGGAATGCATGCGCTATACCATATTTGGAGTACAGGTACGTTGTCGTGCAAGGAAATGCAAGATGAAGTTTATGTAGGCAAAAATGGAATGGCACACACACCCGCTCAGAGTTAAAGAAAAAAGTCCTCCTGTATGCGCTGATGTTTTAAAAATATGAAAACCAAATACCGTCTGCTGTGAGTAGGCTTAGTGAATGGCTTGAAAACCACCTGACAAATGAAACTTTCTGATTGATATAAAGTATTATATAACAATTTATGATACAACCATTGTAATTTGAGTATCTTACACTGCACTCTTAAGATCGCAGAATTTGTGCAAGATGAAATGGGGATTTGCAAGAATTGCACACTGAAGTGAATACTAAATCCATGAGAAAACAATCTCAAAAGGACCATGCAGATCCTGCCAGTTTTACGAATAGTATAAGATTGATCACTGTAGGTTCAAAAGGAGGAAAAAGGAAGAAAGGTATTATTAATGAAACAACATCTAAACAACAAAATCTGCCTTTAGTATCAGGCCAGGTCGAACGCAAACAGCACAGACATCTATTAAATGAAGCTAGAAACCGATAAACTCTGAATATTCGATTGCTCAGGAAGCGAACATTTAAGGTAATCACCAAAAGCGTGCAGTTTAGTCAGATTTAAAGGACTTGATAAAGGCATAAAAAGAATTTTCTGATGACGATGTTAAGGTGACGTGCTGTTATAAGTTTGTATGATACTTGATCATATGTCTGTATGCCTTTATGTGACATGACAAATTATGTGCTAGCGTGTAACAGTTCTCAATGTATTGAAAGTGATGGGAGAATTTTGAATATAATATTTTCATCTTTTGTAGAAGTGAGATTACATAAAATACATGTCATCCTATCCGGAAAAGGAATATAGGCTTATTATGAGTCATAATTATAGTTACCTGTCCGCATTAATGTCTGGCCTCGGTCTAGATATTGTGTACAGGGATCGTCTTCTGTTAACCCAAATTTGACGAATGGATTTTTCCATCATTATCAATTGGGTGGTTCCATTTTCATTTTTAGGGGTGTTAATAGTGATTTTTATTTTCTATCTGATTTTTCGATGAAATTTCTCTGTGCAAACAGAATAGCCCCAGATGGGACGCCGCGTTATGCGGCGTCACATCTGGGGCTATGCTGTTTGCCAATGTCCCACAAAAAGGACGCCAGGCTTAAATGAGTTAATAGTCTGGTCACCAATATAAGCGTATCACGTACAAAAAGTCTGGCAGAGAGTCGGGTTCCACCTGTAGTACCGGCTCTAGATATTTTTTTTTACATCAAATCAGTGCTATGCCCACGGTGAATTTCAATATTGCCAATCACTAGCTGTTACAGTGTACTGTATATTTCTTGGTGCTTTCAATCTTTCAGTTGCAATGACTGTCCTTGTGCCATCACTGAATCCAGGTATTCATCTTTAATCTGGTATAAAAAGTATTTCATGACATGAACTTTCATGTGCAATAACGTCTGTTGCAGTCGCTTGTCTCTCCAAATTGGCAAATAAAAATAAAACTGAAATCCTTTAAGAGCAGTGAACATATTTATGGGAAAGGGGATTGGCTATACCGCGGTTTCGGCTACTTAAGCCTTTTAAGTGATCTTATAGATTTTGCAACATGGAGCCAAAGAGAATAACTAATTTTGCATCTTTCAACAGATAAGTCGATACAAAGACTAGTATAAACTGAATGGGGCCAAATATATTGAATGCTTGTTAAACAATGAATCTAAACCGATAATAAATTTCTGAGTTTTCAAAATACCATCTCTGATATCAATGGACCAAAATCAAGTCTGCTTTGGTTCTCTTAGTTGCTCCTCTTTATTGCTTGTATGGTTAGTTTAAGTTTACATTTTACTTCAATTACACAGAAAGTCCAAGCAACTTATAATAAACGCGTTATTGAAGGCGCGGATGTTGGCGTTATGTAATCAAATGTGAAGAACTCGAGAACCCGGGGAAAGCCTCCGACCTTAGATAGCTGACCACTACCCCGCCACATGCCTTAACCCTGATTTGAACCCGGACCGTAGAGGTGACAAGCGAGTGCGGTTTCCACTACGCTTATCTCGACCCAAACACCAAATATGAACGCTATATAGCTCTAATACATTTTGAGATATCTTACATACAAGATTTTCAAAAGTTTGTTTTCAAAGGGGCACAACTCTGGTAAAAGGCATAACTCAGACATGATAAAATAAGTGTCAACTACTGATTTCATGGGGAATATCTATATTTATATGAAATTTCAAAACTGTAGCATGTGCCGTTCAAATGTTTAGAAAAAAAATGACTAACATACAGACAGACACACCCAAAGCAACATGCCCTTATAACCTTGGGAAATAAATATTTCAACGTACCTTGAACAGTACCACAAAATTATACATATTTTGAACCCGTTCAAGTAAATTGACTCTTGGCTTGGCAGCTGATGGTAGGCATAGTTCCAAATGAAGATATTCAAAACGCACGTTGTGTAAATGCAATTAGTCGGGTCACCAAATACGTCAGTAGACCAATATTTTCAAACGGATCTTTAAATCAGATGTTAACCTTTGCATTATAAGACACATGAACTTGGGCATATTATTGGGCTCAGGAATTCATGACATAATATCAGTTATATAAGATTGACATCCTTTTTGTGATGACTATTGTTTTGTTTCTTAATTGGGTCGTGTCACGAATAGGAGTAGGATATGTTTTGCTTTTCCGATCCGTTTGTCTGGTAATTTGTACCAGTTAAAAGACTCAGTTGCTTATACATGTTTACCATTTATGTCGCTAAATCAAAGCTTTTGCTGTTCATTTACGTCGCTAAATCAAAGCTTTTGCTGTTCAGTCCTAGAAATTCGTTGTAAGTTCTAGGTTTAGAGATGTTGATGAACGTTTATTTCAACATTAAGCGACCATTTGATTTTATGTGTGTGTGTGGGGGGGGGGGGGGGGGCTGGAAGATTTTGAAAAAAAAAACAAAACTGAGTTTTGCCCCAAAAAATATCTAGGACAGGGTAAATTGTATTGTATGTATTATATTAAAATATACAAATAAAAAGACAGGACCGCGTCGCGAGTGAAAAAATATTCCTGCCCGAAAACATCTTCCACCCCCACCCCCTAAAAATAAAATGGTTCCTCCCTTAAGTAAATCAGAAATACGTTGACTCATCTTCTATCTTGTCTCTTCCACAGGAAACAATAGCATTGCCCTCTGATTGTACTTTAGTTAAAAGAAATTGTTGAGACTAAACAAAAAGATCTAAGCATTGTTTTGAAATTGTATACCAAAGTTTATTATTTTCATAAGTCACAAAAAGCGATAACATAAAGATAAAGTTCAAGAAGGACATAAAATAACGTAAATTGGGTAGCATTTTTGTATTTATCTTCAAAAAAGACGGAAATAGAATAATCACCCGAGCTAACTATGTGTTTCTGGTTACATGTGTATTGTTATGTTGTAAAAGAATAGTTTCATGATAATACAACGATACTGTCTTTGGCAGATTTTGGTACCAATTAGTTATAATCACTTAGTCCTTCCAAACTAAATTGCCTTGCGATATATGAAAGCGATATCATTGTATGGCCAATAAAAAGTGTCATCCCGTAATTGAAAATCAGCCTAATAGACACATAAATTGTCATGTCTTATTAGATAGGACTAAGGAATTTGGTAATCGGTATAAATACATTATAAACAACCTTGCACCTAAATATAAGGGTGACAATCGGAATAAGGACACATTTGGAGACACACCAAACCAATTTAGTCGGTGGATATATTGGAATCATCATGTATCTCGCAAAAGCAGTCCACGCCCTTAAAACGGTCTCTAAGTTATCTGGCGCACAGGGATCTCAATCGTCGGGCAGCTTACTGAATCTGTTGATTCCTCGTTTTTGATTCATCAGGGCGGTTATCATGATTTATTTCTTTGTCCTTGATGATTCATTGACTGGTTAGACATTCACCACGAGGACCGAAAAACTAACTTAATGTTGTGAACCACTGCAGAAGATGAGGATGAGGTTAGGCGCCTCTTATATTACTGATCTCTCTAAGGCGATACTTCTGTTGTGGTTCCATTTGTTTTATATTTTGGAGTCCAATTTTTGTGCTGTTTGAGCCTTTTGTAGATTTGCATATTTTTGATTACTTTCGGATGGCTGAGTGGCCACCTTTTGGGAAATAGCTGCTCGCTCGGCTTACGATATGTTTTCTTAGTATAAGTACCTAATTTCCCGCCTCGGTTTTTGGAGTGGGAATTTCTTTCTGATTGCGCCTTTTCCTGATCATCGCCAACGTGTACCTTTTTCTAACCAAATCTTATTAATTATTTTGAGAGCACTATTTGATAAATTGTTAGGTCCTCAATTGATTGCGTTTCGAAAGAGAAAGAGAAGTTTCATTTTAATACAACATGGCGTATCATTGCTGCAGTAGCTCTTGTTATGCAGTTTTCTGTCCATTCATAACTACAAGGATTATGTATAATACGTTAACATGTTAATGTGTTTTCTTTTCTCACACTGTTGAATCTTCTTGATCAGATATTTTTCATCTGACATATTGTATTTTATGTTGTCGTTTTTATATAGGTCAAAATGTCTATTCTTAACCCATATATGAAGAATGGACTTTTCCATCGTTATCATTTGGGTAAGTCCACTTTCATTATTGGAGACATCAGGTGTGATTTTAGATTTTTATTCACTTTTTTTGATTTCTTGTCTCTGAGCAAACAGAATAGCCCCAGATGGGACGCCGCATTTTGCTTTTTGCAAATGCACATTGCAAAGATGTTGAGGATGTTCTCTTTGTTTCAAGAATTGAGGTTCAGTGTGTTAGGGGTAAGCATGTCCAGAGGGTAGGTTGGAGGAGGGGGGTGTACAAGCCGGGGGAATGCTTGCCTCTCAAGGCACTTTATTCTAGTATTTTAAAAATACTAAAATCAAACACACCGTCTGTAGTGAATAAGCCTAGAGAAGGACCGGAAAACCACGTGACAAAATTCACTCGTTAGATGAAACTCTCTGGTTGATATAAAGTATTATGAGACAATTAAGGATAGAACCATCATAATTTAAGTATCTTATTTGCTCAAAAGATCGCGGAGTTTGTGCAAGATAAAAATTAATGTGGATTTGCAGAATTGCACACTGAAGTGAATACTAAATATATGAGAAAACAATCTCAGAAGGACCATGCAGATCATGCAAGTTTTACGAATAGTATAATATTGATCGCTGTAGGTTCAAAAGGAGGAAAAAGGAAGAAAGGTATTATTAATGAAACAACATCTAAACAACAAAATCTGCCTTTAGTATCAGGCCAGGTCGAACGCAAAACGGCATATACATCTATTAGAAACCGATAAACGCTGCATATTCGATTGCTCAGGAAGCGAACATTTAAGGTAATTACCAAAAGCGTGCAGTTAAGTCAGAGTTAAAAGACTTGATAAAGGCATAAAAAGAATTTTCTGATGACGATGTTAAGGTGACGTGCTGTTATAAGTTCGTATGATACTTGATCATATATCCGTATGCCTTTATGTGACATGACAAATTATGTGCTAGCGTGTAACAGTTCTCAATGTATTGAAAGTGATGGGAGAATTTTAAATATAATGTTATCACCTTTTATAGAAGTGAAATTACATAAAATACATGTCATCCTATCCGGAAAAGGGATATAGGCTTATTATGAGTCATAATTATAGTTATCTGTCCACATTAATGTCTGTGGCTTCGGTCTAGATATTGTGTACAGGTATGTTAATATTAATATTCTGTTAATATTCTGGTCCGATATAAGCGTATCACGTACAAAAAGTCTGGCAGAGAGTCGGGTTCCACCTGTGCAGTACCGGTTCTAGATATTTTTCTTTTATATCAAATCAGTGCTATGCCCACGGTGAATTTCAATATTGCCAATCACTAGCTGTTACTGTATATATTTCTTGGTGCTTCCAATCTTTCAGTTGCACTCACCATCCTTGCGTCGATATCACTGAATTCAGTTATGCATCACTTAAAGATATTTCTTGACATGAACTTTATGTGTAATTTAACGTCTTATGCAGTCTCTCGTCACTCCAAATTGGCAAATAACTCTGGGAAAGCCTCCGACCTTAGATAGCTGACCACAACCCCGCCACATGCCTTAACCCTGATTTGTATCAGGACCGCAGAGGTGGCAAGCAAGTGCGGTGTCCACTACGCTATCCTCGGTCCAAATACCAAATATGAAAGCTATAGATCTAATACATTTTGAGATATCTTGCATACAAGGTTTTCAAAATTTTGTTTTCGAAGGGGCATGAAATTATTGTTGACTATTTATTTCATGGGGAATATCTACATTTATATGAAATTTCAAAGCAAGAGCATAATTATGTCATTCAAAATTTAGAAAAAAATAAAGTGACTAACACACAGACAGACGCCCAAATCAATATGCCCTTCCAACCTTGGGGCATAAAAATTCAAAAAGTACCTTGAACGGTGCCACAAAATCATACAGATTTTGAACCCGTTCAAGTAAATTGACTCCTGGCTTGGCAAATGATGGTAGGCATGGTTCCAAATGAAGATATTCTTAAAACGCACGTTGAGTAATTGTAATTAGTCGGGTCGCCAAATACGTCAGTAGACCAATATTTTTAAACGGATCTTTAAATCAGATTAACCTTTGCATTATAAGAAAAATGAACTTGGGCATATTATTGGGCTCAGGAATTCATGACATAATATCAATTATGTAAGATTGACATCCTTTTTTGTGATGACTATTATTTTGTTTCTTAATTGGGTCGTGTTACGAATAGGAGTAGGAAATGCTGTTGTTTTTCAGTTTTCGTTCCATCTGTCTGGTAAGTTGTACCAGTTAAAAGACTTAGTTACTAATTAATAGCTTAATCAAAGCATTTGCTGTTCTTATCCTAGTCAGCCCCAGAAAATTGAGATATGAACCCCTTTGGGTTCATGTTAACTTTGCACGCGACCCACTGCGGTTCATAGCTCCATGGATCTCAGAAAAATTAAACTCATTGCTTATATTTACATTCATTTCTCTCTATCACCTGTTGAACAAATAGAGGATTTACACGCAATGTTTGTTCAAACAGCGGAACGGCATCGATGATGTCACGACGTTTACACCGTCCAATCAGATTGGTAAGAGCAATGTTCTGTTTTGACGTTAAGTTTGATCATGTGCCACTGTGTTGTTGATGTAACTATGAACTGCATTTCAGTTCTGTAAACTCATAAAGACTTTGCACTAGAAATGTAAATATTTCAACATAAAAGAAATACGTTGACCCGTCTTCTATCTAGTCTCTTCCACAGGAAACAATAACATTGCCCTCCGATTGTACTTGAGTTAAAAGAAACTGTTGAGACTAAACAAAAAGATCTAAGCATTGTTTTGAAATTGTATACCAAAGTTTATTATTTTCATAAGTCACAAAAAGCGATAGCATAAAGATTTAATTGAAAGAAAGACATAAAATAACGTTAATTGGGTAGCATTTTCGTATTTATCGACTAAAAAGACGGAAATAGAATAATCGCCCGAGCTAACTATGTGTTTCTGGTTACATGTGTATTGTTATATTGTATAGACTAGTTTCGTGATAATACAACGATACTGTCTTTGGCAGATTTTGGTACCAATTAGTTATAATCACTTAGTCCTTCCAAAATTAATTGCCTTGCGATATGTGAAAGCGATATTATTGCACGGCCAATAAAAAGTGTCATCCCGTTGAAAATCAGCCTAATAGACACATAAATTGTCATGTCTTAATAGACAGGACTAAGGAATTTGGTAATCGGTATAAATACATTGTAAACAACATTGCACCTAAATTTAAGGGTGTCAAAATGTAGTATGGGCATTCTTGCAGACAAACCAATGCGATCTGGCCAATGGAAATATTGGAATCCTCATGTGACTTGCAGCCCCCAATCCTCTAGCCACACCCCACCCCACCTGAAAATCATTCATTTTGGAGCAATGCTTGATAATTGAGCCGCGACGCGAGAAAACCGGTCTTCGGGGTTTCCGACCAGGTCCGACACAAACCGGCCTGTACAAGCTCAGAAAAGAGCTAGAAGCTTGCAATTTCGGATTTAAGTAGAAGAGAAATTGTACTATCCGTGTAGCGAAAACAAAGGCGCTGATCAGCTTCGCGGTTACCGCGAAGCTGATCTGCGCCTTTGTTTTCGCCTAGGCAAAAATCAGGTTTTCTCACGATGCGGCTCAATTCCACCTTGTAGTTGGTGAATATTTATAAGAAAGATAAGTATCGAGATAACACGATAATGCTCTAGATCTTATCGTGCATTTTTAGTTCATTCATAACTAGGCTTATGTAATGCGTTAACATGTTAATGTGTTTTCTGTTCTCACGCTGTTGAATCTTCTTGATCGTATATTTTTCATCTGACATAATATTGTATTTTATGTTCAGTCGCTGGAATAAATGCTGGAGACTACATCGCTGATGTAGCAATAAATCAGCTAATCTCCCACCTGTCAGATTGATTGTTTATAGTACCAGCTGGGTCATTATATCCCAGAGATGCTTAACAGATGTGTTCCAGTCACAAAAATGTAGGGATAGACTAAAGTAAAGTACATGAATCTAAAGATATTATTTTGTCAGAATTTTCAGTGTTTACAGAGAAGAATACATTTGAAGTTTGAAATTTTGATTGAACTGTTATGTTAAAACTCAGTATTGTCATAATCATGTAAAGCCAAATGGTGAGACCAGACATTTTCTTAGTTTGTTATGATGAGCCAAATTCCTGCAAAATGCACATTTGTTTCACACACGTTTGGACATGCAGCAGCTTCCTCTTTAGCATATTCAACCTGTTTAGAATAGCAGACCGTCCCAATATGACATTAACTCATGACCATGGAGGTAGCACACTAAATCAAAATAATTACTGTTTTCTGATTTAAATGTGAATTTAAGAGAAACTTGGCTGTGTGGCCCGAATGCCAACCTTTAGGATTTTTTATGCGGATGGTACAAACCAGGCTGTATAAGCACAGTGAAGTCACAGAAGATGGCACAAGGCATTTAGAATACACAGGGGCAATAGTGTCTGTGAATTACTCCATATGTGCTAATTAGCTCAAGCTGATCTTGGCCTCCTTTTCACATGAAAGAGGCAAGTTGATTCTTGACACAGCCCCAAAAATCAGCACCTTAACTCTCCCTAGCTAAAGCTATTAAATTTACAACAATTAATAGAGTTAACCAGCAATAAGTCTGATCTGAGTATACAACCATTACTTTTAATTACTCAACGTTAGATAACATTTAAGAATGATATGGGATGTGTGATTTATCCAAGGACTTTCTACGGAAACTCCTTGGATTTATCTGTGTAGTGCAAACTATATACTTTTGCACCAGTTAATATTTTTCTCATTTTAAAATAATTTTAAGTATGGATCTTTTTCAAATAAACTTTTAAAACTTAATATCATGTTAAAGGCCTGGACTTCGTGAATAACAAATCAATATTTTTCCCTAAAAAGATTACGTAAAAATGTGCAAAAATGCATGTTTTTGAAAACACCAAAATTTGGGAAGCAGCAAAATGCCCGCATCTTTTTTTCTGGGCTTCAAAACCTGAATCACTCAAGATACTGAAAGCAATCATTTAAAGCAAAAAACTAAAAACTAAATTTTTTGGACAAAAACACTATTTTTGACAAAAATAACGATTTTTTAGATTTTGTTTAAACTCTCAGAGAAAGCTTAGTAACTCATCTAAACGGGTTGTTTTTCCTTCAAACACAGCATGCAACACCCCTTAATGATTAACTGGAGGTACTGCTTTTCAACCCATCCAAATTCCGACTTTTTAAAAAGCTGCATATCAAAAACATACGCATGCAGCATCTTTGACATGAGATCGCCTTTAACAGAAAGAAAGCAAGCGGCAGGTTTTGGTGTCAAAACACCTCATAAGTCCAATTCGCATGCGCCAAAAATACACACGTGTAAATATACTCCGGTGAGCAAATTTTACTCGGGGTAAGTAAATGGCGCATGCGAACGCAAATACACACCGGAGTATATTTACATATGGGTAAATTTACTCCTGGGTCTGACCAGATGCAAATTTTATTTTTACAAATACACACGTGTAAATTTACTATTATGTCCCATGCGAACGCAAAGTAAAATTTACCCATGAGTATTTTTATTTCAAGTCAATATTCTGCTTTTAGATAACGAATTTTCACATTTTTTGTTCCTAACTGATTATATGACAGTTGCTGAAACTGTGGACATTGTTGCTAAATAAGAGTTTATTGCCATTCATAACATTTTAGATCATATGGAGTGCAAACAGCCACACTATTTCTTCATCATTCTTGGTTAGGATTCTTGGGGCATTTTAACAGTAATTCCTTGTAAAAGGATGAAAAAAGGGAACAATTCCTTTTTCCCCTCTGCTGCCAAAGTCTAGATGAACACCTTGAAGCAGCCTCTTCTTGTTTTGCAAATACAGAAAACTTAAATGAACAGGTTTTAATCCAGAAATGATAAATTTACCTACAAAAATACTCCTGGCGATAAAACCCATGCGAACGCAATTTAAATTTACTCTCAGGTTGATTTGCACACCGGAGTATATACACACACCGGAGTATATTTACACGCGTGTATTTTTTGCCCATGCGAATTGGACTATAGTGATCAAAAATTGAAATGAATTTTGATTTTACTCATTTTCTCCAACATTTATGGGTTTTTTCCTTCAAAATTGCAATTTTGTCAAAAAATGCATTTTTACCAAAATTTTTAGATTTTTAGAATTGTTTTTAGGATTAATCATTAGCATTGGGGCTCTTGTGTGTAAATTGGGGAAAAAATGTGTTCTTAACTCTGTGTCATTTTTGGTGGAATTTTTTCGATTAT
Source organism: Rugalucina vietnamica (assembly GCA_964017185.1). Lineage (NCBI taxonomy): Eukaryota > Metazoa > Mollusca > Bivalvia > Lucinida > Lucinidae > Rugalucina > Rugalucina vietnamica. The sequence continues at coordinate 36,516,350 of OZ024875.1, forward strand.
TTACAGAAAATGGGAATATTCAATTTTTAACTAAAATTGATTCCGCAACTTGTTTTGGTCTTATCACACACATTATCAAACTTTTTCAGACTGCGCAAATTCAAAAAGCTAGGTTGAAAATTTGTCAGTCAAAATGTCACTTAAAAATATGAAAAAATCTAAATGGTGCAAAACTTCTTTTGATGGGTATATGTTGACTGATCAGTGTCGTCTGTCTGCCTGTGCAATGATTCATGCTGTTCAGCATGAATACTCTGGTCAGACAGGGTGTACAAGTCATTATATTTGTCATGTGTCATGAATTCTGATTTATTTTTGAATGTAAAATCTAACATGTTGAATAAAGTTGAAACACAGGTATTTGTACTATAGTGCTGAACATCTGGTTCTGATCTCAGCCCCTAAAATGATCTCCTGCTGTGAAATGGTAATAAATACTGACATGTTAATGATAACCACTGATTGCTGCTACAGCCAGCTTGTAGGCACTGGCACTTATTCCAGCGACTGTGTTGTCTTTATTATATGGGTCAACATGTCTATACTTAATATTGCATTAGAAACACCTGTTTTAATATCTTTAATATATTTCATTATTTTTGCATACAAATTAATATTTAGGACATGGACCCGTGATTGTGATTTTCTGGCTAAGCATACCAGGGTGTGGATGCATTAAATGATAATAAAATATACTTCTATGTCGCGTGTATGGCGCGTTATGCTTACTAATTGTTTGATTGTTTTGAAGGCAAATGATCTTCAACTATGCAGCCCGACATACGCTTATTATACCACAGTTGTTGATAACATTGTCAACGAAGATTTCTGCCAATTCTTCTACATTCCAAATAAACACTTTTGGCCATCTGCATTGTCTTTTGAAACCACAAATTGTTTTAAGACAAATGTAAATTCTACGGTGATTAGTAAACTTAAATCATCTATTTCCTATCAAGATTTAGAAGGGCCAAGCCCAGTCTTATTATTATAATGTCGACATGCGTAAACATTGAATAGAGATGGTACGTATAAACCAGGCAGTAGTATTTTAATCCACTATCTTTATCACTTTATAAGGACATAACACTATAATGGGATTTACTGTCTTAGTTTCAACATCTATTAGTTCACCTTAGCTTGAGCTTACATACTATGGCAAGGGTTCAAATAAGCCTGCCATGTTCATTTCAGAAATTTTGTTGGAACTTTGTGTTAACCAAATATGCTACACCCCCTTTGACAACAAAGGCTGACAAGAGTGAATGAATCCACAGTCTGTTAGGATCCTTATCTACATGCACACACGTCAAAGATATTGCCTTTTCAATAAGGAATAAAATCAAATGATATTTTTGTCTTAAAATATCAATAAATTATTTTCTGTCATTCCAGGGCTTTGTCCTCTGTAGTGGCTCTAGGAGCCAACATCATCTGTAACAAAATCCCCGGCCTGGCCCCTCGACAGAGAGCTATATGTCGCAGTAGGCCCGTCGCTATAGCAGTGATAGGAGAAGGGGCTAAAATAGGGATCACCGAGTGTCAGTACCAGTTCAGAAACATGCGCTGGAATTGCAGTACGTCAACCAGGAAAGACTCGTTCTTTGGATATCAACCTCAAATAGGTATGTTTTATTGACCCTTAATGGAACCTCATCCAGAGCGTGTAAAGGGGTAGAATCTACAAAAAGCATTTATAGAATCTTTGTTCACAAACATGGACTGGAAATAAAGTACGTCTCAATTACTCAAATAGGTAGTGCAGCTTTTCTTTTTACCTCATTTTAAATGCTTAATATACTTGAATATTGGATTCTAAGACAGGGCCATTAAGGATTTGAAAAATGAAACATTTTAAATAAAAGTATGATATTCTCCATGCTTGGCTACCAACTATGCTCTCTGTGCCTGTTGGTCATCGTGGGCTGAACCAGATTTGAAAACTGGTGTTTTTTTTGCTCCGGAGTTAGTATGTTATTCGGCGCCCAGGGATCTTCATCGTCGGGCAGCTTACTCAATCTGTGAGTCCTTGTTTTTGATTCATCAGGATGTTTATCATGATTTATTTGTTTGTTCTTGATGATTCATTGACTAGTTAGAGATTCACCACGAGGACCGAAGAACTTTCTAAATGTTATGAACCACTGCAGAAGCTGAGGGTGAGGTTAGGATCCTGTAAAACCGGTTTAATCCCGCCAGTAACTTTGTGTTACTGATCGTTCCAAGGCGATACTTCTGTGGTGGTTCTTTTTGTTTTGTGTCTTGGTGTTTAGAGTTTTTTGTGCTGTTGGCGCCTTGTGTGTGTTTTCATATTTTTGATTAAGTTAAGGTAACTGAGTGGCCACCTATTGGGAAAATAGCTGCTCATTCGGCTTACGATATGTTTCATGGTATAAGTGCCTGATTGTTAGTTTGGTTTTTTCCCACCTCGGTTTTTGGTGTGGGAATCTCTTTCTATTTGCGCCTTTTCCTGATCTTTGCCTACTTGTACCTTTTGAAATACCTAATATTTTTATAATTTTTCTGACCGTCACGAATCTGAACCTCTGCTATAGGTACCATACAAGTAAGATATCTCTAAAACAACAACTATATAATAAGATTGGAATGTTTATAGAGGCATTTACCTTAAGGTTGATCTACTTCTCTGTGGTTATATTTGCAGTTTAATTACCAAATGTATTGTCGTTTTTGCTCCGTTGGCTTTCCTCTTACTGGAAACTATTTTTGTATGATTATTGTTTCTTCGTTGTAGGCGAGACTGTAGCGTCATACTAACCTTAAGTTTCCTGCGAGATTCGTTATTTCAGTATTTTGTCAGCTAATATGAGAAAATGGCATGGCGCCATGGCAACTTTGCCTTTCTTTGTCATATAAATTCATATCGTCAGAATCTATTAGGGTGGATAATGCATCTACCTCGAGTGTACGCATGCACAACCTCAAATTTTAGAACAGACGAGAATGCAATATTCGTTTTTCATTGATTAACAGCATGGTATCTTGATGTCCATATAGATGGTCTTCTTGTAGATGTTTGTTTCATAAGTAAAACTTAATATACCGGCTTCGACAGTTTCTACTTAATGCACCACAATTCATTAATATGGCATATATTTATTATTTATGAAGGTAATAGCTTAATAGGCTGAAACAATTTTGAGTTTTGGAAAGCGCTTTGCTTTTTTAGCATTAGAAATACTTTCATTCCAAATCGCTGAGCATGTCATTTACCTATGAAGACATTTTAGAGAAAACCTTTGCATAACAGAAATGGATCTAAAACTCTTTGCTCAGCAGAGTGAGTTTGCCTCGTGTTTTTGCACGATTCTCTGATGTACATGTACTCTAAGCCATATTAATCTCGGATGAGCAAATTATGGGCTTTTGTGGGTAGCCTAGCTGGTGGTTAGATAAACTTATAATGCGTGAAACATTTAGCTCTACTTGAATTATTGCACACTATAAAATTTTATCGTTTTGAACTGAATATAGGCAAATCTTAGATATATAATAAAGATGCGTTTAATGAAATGAAACAAAATGACACTTTTCCCATTTTCTAAATTAAAACTTCGTTTTCAGAAATGTTTAATGTAAACGTAGGCCTCATCAGGCCATCCTTTCATAATCCTGATCATATCCTTCAAAAGTTAGCTTTTTCGCTAAAATGAGAAAGTATGACTATCCGTGCATATAAATATTCTCGAATATTCTCAACTTGCTCACCTTCGAAAACAGGGTCACATGGCTACCATTCACGTGAATTCTTAGAAACCGATGTTAATGTAGGCTCTCACACGGTCGTAAATCTCTGACCGAAAACAAAACCGAAAATAACGCCTTCGTATATTTGAGTTTTTAGCTCACCTGAGCCGTCAGGCTCACAAGGTGAGCTTATAGTATACCCATGCTCCGTTGTCCGTCCGTCCGTCCGTCGTCCGTCCGTCCGTCGTCCACCATTTTCAAAGATCTTCTTCTCTGAAACAGCTTGGCCAATCAAAGCCAAATTTTACATGAAGCATCTATGGGAAGGGGGAACCAATGTGTATATAAATAATCCAGGTCACATGACCAAGATGGCCGCCATGCCCATATATGGTAAAAACCCTTCAAAAATCTTCTTCTCCGGAACCACTGGACCGATTTCAACCAAACTTAGCATGAAGCATCGATGACTCAAGCACTACAATGCGTATATAAATCATGACCTTGCGGTGACCTTGACCTATTTTACGGCAAGGTCAACATAGGTCGCCTTTGCATTTGAATGGGAAAAATTGTTAAATTGTCATTTAAAGGAAAAATCTTGCAGAAAATGAGCAGTAGGACTGAATATTAATGATTCTGAAAAATATTGGGCACCAGGGGCTCATCCGCCCCCACCCCGGGGCAATATATATGTATATTATCATAATATTCAAACATCTTCTTCTCTGAAACCGCTTGGCCAATCAAAGCCAAATTTTACATGAAGCATCTATGGGAAGGGGGAACCAATGTATATATAAATAATCCAGGTCACATGACCAAGATGGCCGCCATGCCCATATATGGTAAAAACCCTTCAAAACTCTCTTCTCCGGTACCACTGGACCGATTTCAACGAAACTTGGCATGAAGCATCGATGGCTCAAGCACTACAATGTATATATAAATCATGACCCTGTGATGACCTTGACCTATTTTACGGCAAGGTCAACATAGGGCGCCAATGCATTTGAATGGGAAAACTTTTAAAATGTAATTTAAAGTGAAAATCTTGCAGGAAATGGGAAGTAGGACTGAATATTAATGATTCTGAAAAAAATGGACCCCATGGGCTCTTGTGCCACCACCCCGGGGCAATATACATGTATATCTCCATAATATTCAAGCATCATCTCCTCTGAAACCGCTGGGCCAATCAAAGCCAAATTTTATGAGAAGCATCAATAGAATGGGGGAATCAATGTGTATATAAATAATCTAGGTCATGCGCCATGCCCATATATGATAAAAACCCATCAAAAATCTTCTTCTCTGAAACCAAAAGACTGATTTCAAGGAAACTTGGCGTGAAGCATCGATGGCTAAAGTACTCCAATGTATATATAAATCATGACCCTGTGATGACCTTGACCAAGTTTATGGCAAGGTCAACAAGGGTTGCCTATGCATTTGAATTTGGAAAACTGTTAAAATGTCATTTGAAGGGAAAAGCCAGCAGGAAATTGGCAAATGGACAGAACATTGAAGATTCTGAAAAAAGAAAATGGTCCAAGGGCTTCATCTGCCCCTGCACTGGAGTTAAATACCATAATATTCAAACATGTTTATTGGTATATGCAGCAGATCTCAGGTGAGCGTTTACAGGACCATTGGTCCTCTGGTTTTTCCTTTCCTGTAGTTTTATTTTAACACTTTTCTGCGTCTTTACTTGAGGTGGCCTGTCATGATTATTATCCCCAATTAACAGTCCAGGCAGAATATCCCACGCCAAAGGCATAGCTGTTCTAAGTATTGTGGTCAACCAGGATGGGACCATATAAACGTTAATGAACAATCTTTTATTGATACTGATTTTAATAACCCTTTAATTGGCCTCTTTATATAAAAAAAATCATTATCTGCTGAGAGTCAGTAGGGCGTTATGCAATCCGAAATATGTAAGTCTGGAAATGACATGCAGCCAAATGCTGATTATGTGGCAAATATAACCTAGTGTAGCAAATATACGAGATAAAAATCATATTTCATACATGTTTCATTGTCTGGTGGAGGAGCTTTGAACTACCGTTATTTTCACAAAAAGAAAATATTTTTGTTTTCTTTCAAAAGTAAATGATCACATGACTATAATTGTTACATGAAAATGACTGCCAGGTTAAATGACATTCTAAAATTGTGGATGCCAGAAACTAGATATGCACAAGGGGCAATATTCTGTAAAACTTTTGTATCCTTCGAAGAAGCACGGGAAGTCCTTGCTTTTTCTCAACTTATCATGCATCGCAAGTGTGGTGCTTTGTGAGGTTGGCAGCCGTGTAACTTAATAATGAAAATGCAGATCCAAACATGGTTAATTATGTATACTGTTACATAAGTAATTACAATTCTATATAAAGTCATTCTCATTAACGTTTACTGTCAGACAGTTCAACTTTTGAAAGATATATTATACTTCGCATGAGAAAACCATCGATTTGCGTTTCCGATTAGGTCCGACACAAATCAGCATGTAGTCATAGAAGATGGCTAGAAGCTTGGAATTTTGAGTTTACGTAGAAGAGGAATTGTACTATTCGTGTAGCGAAAACAAATGCCCTGCTCTGCTGGGTAGCTACTGTACAGCTGATCTGCGGCTTCGTTTTTGCCTAAGCATATTGTTGGTTTTCAAATTATGAAACATTTATTGTGATGAGCAGAGTTCGAATTACATCCAGGCGCACGTCAAGTTTAAATAGGTTCATTCATTAAATATGATAGATATTTGTCATAATAATAATTATGAATAAGAATGAATGGAATGAAAGAGGCACCAGTATTAATGGAATGTACACGTTTGTGAAGATTTTCTTTTTGTTCTGTTCAACATCTGCTTCTCGAAGAGAACGACGAGTGAAAGAACATGCTATCTCGAATATTCTGATATAGCTGTTTGCCAGACCATATACATACATGTATTATCATTCGATCTTCAGCCATTGTGTCCAGACTCTTCTAAATACATCAGTTCCGTTCGGTCTAAAATCTAGGAAACTCGTTTTATGAATTGCACGTGTCCTTGGGATCTTCTCAGACAGATCTTCCACTGTTTTGAAAGTTTTCCGTTTGATTTCCCTTTCTCATCAGATTCATTGAGGATTTTTCTTATAATTGTGTTACTTTCTTGATTAGTCTCGTGCATGTTTATCTCTTTTAAGGATTCTAAAGTAAACTGCTCTTCTTCTCATCTACCTTTTTGTTTAGTATGTGCCATATCGGTAGGTCATTTGCTGTTTTTATTTAACCAGTTTTCAACCCTTACATTCTGAGATCCTTCAAATGAGCATGAATTGCATCCTATAGTTGTGTTTCTTCTTTGATGTCATTGGTACATGCTTATGTATTCACGAGACTGCAATTGTAAATTGAAATATTGAGCTGTTTCTTCTTCTGATTCTTGTTCTTCTTCTGATTCATCTATTCTTCTAATTCTTTGTTTTCTTGTGGTTCTTGTTCTTATGATGGTTCTCTTCTTGCTTTTCTAAACTGATACATAACACTTTCAGCTTCACATGCTCCCATAATAACGGCTGAAGTACCTTTCAGTTGTTTCCATACCACGTTCATACTTTAACTCAATAAGATTATGAAACTTGTCTGCGCCAAGGTCAACCGCCACACAATGGGTTTCACGACTGTATTTAAAAGTTTTGCATCCATAAATCAGTACATGATATAAGCTCATGATTAAGATAATGATGTAGCACAAGAAGTGTCATATTTTTATCGCCTTGAATCAGTTTGATATTTAACGTTTTGACAGATAGTGTTCTCGGGTTTCTCTCCTTTGAATTTATAAGCAATTTCTTAATGTAGATTTTACGTTAATGGGTCAAAATGTCTGTTATCATATGTGTCACCATGATAGTTGTGTTATGTTTACGTTGGTTATCCTTCTTGAGTTTTGTTTTCCTATATTTCTGATGTCGACATCCAAACAAGATAAGATGCTTTCTCGGACGTTTATTTACAATAATTGCGAACGTTACATAATCTTCGTATCTAAGGATCCAAGTGTTCACTGTTTGGGATGTCTTCTAGGACTGCATCCAACCCCTTAGACCTTTATGGGTTTTGTCAATCGTTGATACCGTATAATATTCCCTATTCCGTGACTCATTCCGTCTTGAATATGAACTAAGCCACACCTTGTTCGATCCATAGCATTCACTTTACGTTGTGTCGTATGTGTAAACTGTCTTTTTCGAATAAATATTATATCAAATTGTGAAATGTTTCTTTCTCTTAAACTGTTCGTCTAGTATGTCACTGAGTGTCCCTCGGTGCTCTTCAGTTGTGTCTCTAGTAGTTGTTTTCATTTTCTTATGTTATATAAAATGTCCTATAATTTCTTTACATCTGACTTTTTCTTGTCTGTTCTGATTTCCAAGTCACATTTTGACTCGTGTTCGTCTCGTGTTGGTGAATGTTCAATATTTGCTTCACACTTTAATCTAGGTTATATATCGTCTTAGCTATTCACTTTCATTATTCAACTTAACATTTACTGTCTCTTCTGTGCCAGCAGAACCTTTCCTTTTTAACAACACATTCGCTTGCAACATGGTCCCCGTTTCGTTAAAAGTCATACACAAACGAACAATTCTTTTCGAATGTCAGTGTCCTGTCAATATCTGTTTTCTTTGTCTGTTCTGCGATCAATTCTAGTGTATTAACTTGCAGCATAGGTCCGATTCGTTTTTATTTATAAGTTAAGATGCATACCTGGACGAAGAAATGTCCCAGGAACGCCAGTAAATCTAAAAGTATGTACAGCCATGTAACTGTTTTCGTATGTCTCTTTCAGCGAGTAAAGAGGCGGCGTTCTGGTCTGCGATCAGTTCTAGTGGTGTCGTCTACTCCATAACTCAGGCTTGCAGTGTGGGAAACCTGGACCAGTGTGGCTGTGATAAAACTAAAATGAACAGTAAAAAAGGCCAAAAGGGCTGGAAATGGGGCGGATGTAGCGCTGATATTCGACATGGACTGACGTTGGGGAGAAAGTTTCTGGATGCAAGAGAAATTGAGGAAACAGCAAGATCCCTCATGAATATGCATAATAACAAAGCAGGTCGAAAGGTTTGTACAACCATATCACTGATGATACCCCTTATACTTCATTACGAAAACATGCCCATGCAAAATGCAAACTTGGGATTTTTCTGCTTTCATGAAAATGAAAATTTCATTGGAAAAATTTTGTTATTTTCAAAATTTTTGCTCAAAACATTGATTGTTGATTGTCTATGTTTTGGATCAATAATAAGAAAAAAGGGTAAGCATATCCTAGCTTTTTCTATATAAAGCTGGGGTTTAAGGGTGTATATATTTCACGGACATGTTTTCCTGATGTATAAGGTCGATACACTTGCTTAGAAATCATATTTGAAACGTACTCCAAGCATCAACAAATTTGGTCACAAAGCTGAGTCACAGTTCTTTTTTGATGATAAAATCTTGTTTGTATTAGATGTTACAGCTGGGATTTAATTGATTCTCTGTGACCAACGTACAACGTAATAACTAGTTTTGAATTATGTACAAAAGACCGTTGTTTATCAGTCAATGGACCATCCACGTCGTTTTCACAGACTGTTGGTCAATGAGAACCTTTAGTCACCCAGACAAAGACTCAGTGTAAACTTTAGTGTCATCGTTCATTATTTAGTATCTTAAGATGTTACATCTCAATTTAAGAAACTATTATATGGACGAATTTAATATTGTTACAAGTAAATAAATTTAATTAATACCCAAGTGCTTCATTTACTTTAGCTCAGTCAAGTGTGGTTAAATTGTGTTTTAAAGTAAATTATCCCATATGATACCTGAACCATTATCAGATGAAAGAAATACCCAGACCCACCCTTAATTGAATCAAACAGATAATGGTAAATCAAAATGATAATTATCATTCAATTTTCAAAGCAATATTTGCAAAGAATCCAAAAATCAAACAAACTCGTATATGAAAGGCTCATCGGTGTGTTTAATTTTGTTATTCATTTCGCATTTTTGGTATTGAGTCTGCCTTGTAATTATCTTTTTGAAGTGTTCCTGTGTCACCAATATAACTTTCAAGCTCGGTTCGCACGTCTCGCGGGTGATGAAGTATTTTACTTTATTCTCAAATTAAACCAGAACTTCGCCACCAGTCTCTTAACGTGATTTTGTTTGAAAGTGAAAATTGAAAATTCACTAACCTTGACTCTTATGTGAATAAAGACTCTATGATGGCCCCGACTTAAAGCTATTCATTTTAGTTGGTTGGGGCCGGAGCGTCTTGTCTGTTGCTTGGCCCAACGGGGTCCAACTGATGTTTTTCTTTTGCTCCGGAGTTAGAAAGTTATTAGGCGCCCAGGGATCTCCATCGTCGGGCAGCTTACTGAATCTGTGAGTCCTGGTTTTTGATTCATCAGGATGTTCATCATGATTTATTTGTTTGTTCTTGATGATTCATTGACTAGTTAGAGATTCACCACGCGGACCGAAGAACTCACTAAATGTTATGAACCACTGCAGAAGCTAAGGGTGAGGTTATGGCCATGTAAAATCGATTTAAACCCGCCAGTAACTTTGTGTTACTGATCGTTCCAAGTCGATACTTCTGTGGTGGTTCTTTTTGTTTTATGTCTTGGTGTTCAAAATATTTTTGTGCTGTTGGCGCCTCATGTATGTTTGCATATTTTTAGTTAAGTTAAAGTAACTGAGTGGCCACCTATTGGGAAAATAGCTGCTCATTCGGCTTACGAAATGTTTTCATGGTATAAGTACCTGATTGTTAGTTTGCTTTTTTCCCACCTCGGTTTTTGGAGTGGGAATCTTTTTCTGATTGCGCCTTTTCCTGATCTTTGCCTATTTGTACCTTCTTATATAGACTTTCATTGTCTAAAACAAGCATCGCAATATTCTGAAATTTCAGCTTCTCTCCGAGACGTTTTTCAGTTTTTAAACAAATACTTTTCCTTGTTTAATGTATATACTTTATTTGAAGTGATTTTGGCTGTATGCTTTGTAGTTAATCCAATCAGTGATTGACTGGAAGCTATAGCCTAATTGCTATTGATATCTGACTGAAGTTGACAATAAGTGAATAAAAAATAGTCCCGGTTCATATGCTACTACATTCCCATGTACATGTATGACCATTTAAATGCATCAAGACCGCACCATGATGTATTATTGGTCTAATCGTCATTTGTTTCTGCGGTTAAGCTCTTCCTGCTCATAATCATTACCATTTATATGAAAACACTGTTATGAGATGCTGGGCATTAATGGCTAAAGTATGACTGATTTATGCTTATAACTTCCATATTGATATTGCCTCACACAAAACTTGTGAATTATGACGTTTTTATGTAGGCTGTATGTTTATGTTCGTATTTGTCTATTTTTTGTATTTTATTGAGTGTCGGGCTATACATCAGTCCTTATGAATATAGCATTTATTTGATGTACGACGGTGTTAAACATTTATTACATCGTCATATGCAACCTTTTCTTGTTTTTATATTTCCGCTTAATACAGTTTTTATCAGTGCGTTCACATTTATATATTTTCCCCTACATTTTTCCATGTATATCTTTATTAAACGCAATTTATATGTGGTCAGGTTCTGGTGCAACTGCAGCTACCTTCTCTCTTATCCAAAGAGGAAAATGATCAAATATACATCAAATGTCTTATATAGAGTACACGTTAAACTGGACGACCCTCAGTGGACACTCGGCCTTTTAAAGACTCAAAATTAGTAAAAACAGTACCACAATTATATTAGCATCATAGCACAAAATCTACTTACCTGGCTTCTTGTACCCGCTGTCACGTGCGTAACATGTTCGTCTGGAGAAAACATTGACCTTAGGTGTCCGTGCATTGCTCGCCCATCGCTGTCACCTAATAAAATAGATAATGATCTTTATTGTACACCTTTGTGCCATAAAACATCATAACGTCTTAATCATTATGACAAACCTGCATATTTCCAGTGATTTATTACACCAATCTATCAGAATTATCAATAAAATTGGGACCAAACAATAGTCATATCAAGGACCCCATAGGAGACTTCTTCTTTGCTTTTTGTTTTCTTTGTGACTCCATTTCAATTTCTGTCCATGACCTAATAGACATGACCATCAGTTTCTATTTTGTTATTTGCATTTTGCATGTGCTTTGTCGACCGAATTGAAATTAGATTGTTAGTTGATGCAAAACATCATTGTATTGTCACGCCAAAGTTTTCTAATTAACTTTTTGAATTAATGGGTCCATCATTTATATTTATTTCTAGTAAGAAAAAAAAAACACCGATTACAAAACCAAAGAACAATAACATAAATTCCATACATGGCACAACAATGTAACAACAGCTTAATATGATGTATTTACATAATTTCACCTGTAAGATTATTGTCTAAGAATTCACCGCCGCCTTCTTGAAATGCTTGAATGAAACAAACTCTCCACTGCGAACTGCATTGATATATTTGTTTGATCCCTGGTTGATATGTGCAGTTTAAAGAATCATGTGATTAAGCTAAGGAAATATTTTAACTTCTTATTAAGGGCTACGTTTACCCTAAGGCTTCTGGAATAAGCTATTTCACCAAATATGTATACCAGTGAGTTTGTCTGCTCTTCTGTTTTGCTCACCAGCTCTGTAACTGGCGCTATCCGGATGGCCAATATGATAATAAAGAAGCTGGTTGGCTTATTATTTTTGCATGCTTATTGTATGTTATGCAACAACTTGCATTCTCGGTCATTTTAGCCTGAATTCAGGATTGCGTTTTCAAATTCAAAGTGACTGTTTTTTTCTTAGGGAATGCCATGTCTGATTACTCTCTATTTCTTTAAGATACATTGATTGATCTGATATAAATTCAGTTGACAGAAGTATTATTTCAAGCCTACCATTTTGGACACCAGAATAGCATGTACAATAATTTGGCTTTGACTTTATAATCAGTCTACATGTAACCCGATCGTTTTTCAATTTAGAGATTATTATATGGTAATGTGGTGTATTCATTGTCAAGTAAGATATAATCGGTTTTGTGGAAACCCTGTCCTCAATTCAACACAAATCAAGTGGAATAATTAATTAGTTAAGTATAGTTCATCTTTTTTGTCTGATTTCGAAGATAAAAATAACAAGTCATTCGAATCCGCACTTTAAAACGTCGCCTTTAATAAATCTTCTTTGATTGAGCTATTTGAACAAGTCGTCTGTATTAATTATGGAGATCGTTTCCCAAAACCTGACAGGGGTCAAATTCAAACAAAAGTATGGCATGGATTAGTTGCATTTAGTTGCAAGACTGCAACATATGCAATTTGTATGCACCGAGCGAATTTTTGACACCCACCAATTGCAAATGAGGACAAATATCATTTTACTTTTAATGCGATTTCCCTGATAAACCAGTATGTGTCTAAGCGATTAATCATATGCAACAATATCTAAGTTTTGAACCATGAAATCAAGAATGGAGTGAGTGAGGGGAATGCCAAATAAGAAAACGTATGGGAAACATAGGTTTATGTCTAACTCGAAAGTTTGAAATAGATTACTTTAAATCATGCAGTCCTACTATTAGAGTTTGTGATAACAGAGAATTTCAAAGAACTTCAACACAGAAGCTGACCCACATATCCTTTACAATATAATAATTAAATACTTAGACAAGAAGTAAATTTTTATGCCCGCTTGGAAATACTTGAAAAAATAATGCTCTTATTTTTCCAATCCTCAGGGATGCCTACTTGTACCTTTTCACAAGAAAATTGGCATCATGTTTATGTAGTCCGATTGATTATTGCATAATGTCCTGCGGTGTCAGTTGTTAACACGTTCTTACCAAGTTCATATCGCAATACATTATTCTAAAGAATTTCTTGTTCTCTTTCCACAAGTCTTTTAAATGCAGTTTGTTCATCCTCCGGCGTTCCAATTATGTCTAGCAATGGATTCGATGCGTCTTTCTTTTTCCTCTCAACATGGGTGTACTGAATCCAAGATGAAGGTGTTCAAATAGCGTGCTTGCTCTTGAATCATTCAGTGGTGGTGACTTGAGCGTGGTTGTATGGTTTATTTAGAATGATGTCGTATTTGCCTAAGCTGTCATGGTTCAGCACAATATAATCTTCAAATGGTAACTTGTTCCGTTCGTGGTTTTCCGTGTTGGTGCCTTGGTATGCTGTGCGTGTGGCATACCCTTCATCTCAATTGTATGTTTTACGATTTCTGTACGGTTGTTAATGAATATTTCAGTGATCATTGCAAATAAAATAGTAAAAGAGGAAAAACCTTTTATTATTTTCTGTTTGAAGTTAATTCAGAATCGAACATTTGCATTTTAACTGTCATATTTCGTGAATATTCGGATCATCCTTTAAAACTGATAGTCAGTAAATTTGATTTAAAAGACCGGTTGAGACAGATAGTTTGAAATGTTATTGACTTGTTGACTTTATTAGCTTAACGCCTCGCTAGTGTCTTCACCAGCGTTATCTTTCTAAACAGCTCATTGATAACCCTATATGTCAAAAGAAATGCATTAATATTATGCCAATGAGTTTAAGATAGCTTATTAAGGGTGCCCTGAATGTATAAGTTGATAAATTACTTGAGTCACGTAAACTTAACTGTCGAACCACTTTAGGTATTACCTGAATATTTTTGAATATTTTCAAGAACGTCAAGAACAGGAAGAAAGTTAACAATTTCGAAACAAGCGCTACAGAAATAAACCATTTCTTAAGTGACGCAAAAAGAAACCTAGAAAATTATACAAAAGAACTGACGTAATTAAGATCCAACATCAGTGGATGCTTGTTTCGCCACAGGCAATCCGGGCAACTGACACACTCGGATTCCCTATACGGATAATGAAGAATTTAGATGTACGGGCTTAATAGAACACACACAGTATGCCGACATTGGGTATGTACAGTATCTAAAAGCACGGATAATATAGAAAACTAAAAATAAGCATTGACGATGATCTTCTACAATGATTAACACACCCAAACGGGAACTAACTAACCAAGTGCAAAGGCTATATCTGTGTGATAAAGACCTTTTATAAGACACGTCGATTTAAATTCAAAGAAAATGTTTCTTTAGCCTGGTTATCCAAATTTTACATGTAGAGATTATCAAAAAATGGCGAGAAAAGAAAACACAGTTATGTAGCATAATACATGAAATAAAATTGTGAGTGTAAGCTTGCAATTGAAAATAAATACTTCACAATACGTCTGTTGACGCACTGGTATCACCATGTCAAACCATTTTGTCTCTCTGGTCAAACACTGTTGACATTTTATCCAAAGTTCTGCTGAAATTTTGTTGATAGTTTGATAGTGTTATCTTTAACAAGGAGATGCCACTTATTAAAATTCAATGACATTCTAGCCGTGTTAATAACCTTTTATTTACAAATACGGCATTCTGTGGGATGAATCACAACTTGTAAATTGGCCACACAATACTATAAGAATTATGTTTTTTTCTTTCTTTTAAATGAATTTCCAAATATTTTTCTCTACTTAAATTGAATATAAACACAGTGACCGCCAGAATCGCGTATATTTACGTTTTCATATTTTGTTTTCTTTAATAGCTCTTTAACTTATAGATACGTACTGTTTAATTGTGCAATGATCGTCCTTGGATAGAGGCTTAAGCGTATAGTTGTCGTCGTGCCAATAATGCAAATACTCATCTTTAAAACCGTTGCACCTCTTCCTCTAGTTTCTCGACTGCATGGTGCTCGTGTTTTTAACGTAAGGTGTTAGTGTAGTGTGTGTTGTAATACCTCTATCAGACGTCCTTGATACTTGATGTTCGACGAGATTTTCAAATCATGAGCTGATGATGCCCTTCCTTTAGGCTACATAGACTCTTGTCTTCTTGTCTGTTGCTTGGCCCACCGGGATCCAACTGGTGTTTTTCTTTTGCTCCGGAGTTAGTAGGTTATTCGGCGCCCAGGGATCTCCATCGTCGGGCAGCTTACTCAGTCTGTGAGTCCTGGTTTTTGATTCATCAGGATGTTTAACATGATTTATTTGTTAGTTCTTGATGATTCATTGACTAGTTAGAGATTCACCACGAGGACCAAATAACTAATTAAATGTTATGAACCACTGCAGAAGCTGAGGGTGAGGTTATGTAAAACCGGTTTAAGCCCGCCAGTAACTTTGTGTTACTGATCGTTCCAAGTCGATACTTCTGTGGTGGTTCTTTTTGTTTTATGTCTTGGTGTTTAAAAATTTTTCATATTTTTAGTTAAGTTAAGGTAACTGAGTGGCCACCTATTGGGAAAATAGCTGCTCATTCGGCTTACGATATGTTTCATGGTATAAGTACCTGATTGTTAGTTTGTTTTTTTCCCACCTCGGTTTTTGGAGTGGGAATCTTTTTCTGATTGCGCCTTTTCCTGATCTTTGCCTACTTGTACCTTTTTGTGCTGTTGGCGCCTTATGTATGTTTTCATATTTTTAGTTAAGTTAAGGTAACTGAGTGGCCACCTATTGGGAAAATAGCTGCTCATTCGGCTTACGATATGTTTCATGGTATAAGTACCTGATTGTTAGTTTGGTTTTTTCCCACCTCGGTTTTTGGAGTGGGAATCTTTTTCTGATTGCGCCTTTTCCTGATCTTTGCCTACTTGTACCTTTTTTTTCCTCTTTACTGGATGTTTTCATGGTGGTACATGTGTTGTTGTTCTATTTCTTCCTTGCTATTTATTTAAGTTTAGGTTCACTGGTATCAGTAAAAGCAGCTAAGTGGCTGCTTTGGGGGAGAGAATGGGTTAGGTACCTTGGCCGTTCTGTTTAGTAAGCAAAAGTTCTTTAATGTGATGTTACTTGTTTTCACACTCGTTTCCAAAGCAAGATTTTGTTTTCATGCTGTACTGCTTTTCATGCTTGCTTTAAACTTCCATCGTTTTCTTCTGGTGTCGTTTATAGTAAAAACGGTTGGTGTAATCGAGTGCGTGTTGCGTGTTCATCTTTATGTCTATTCGATTGTTCTAGCTCTCTGGGAATGTTCTGATAAAGGTGTTTAATTTCCAACACCTGGATAATTATTATTGGACTCTTTGCTAATTGGGGAATATCGCTCAGTTGTGACTTGTGCCTGTCATGTCTTTCACAAAACCGTGAATTATAGAACTAGCATTACTTTCGTATTGCCTTTATTTCGCAATAATATGTAATTGATTTATCTGTGAAAAATCGGTCTCGAATTTCGGCTCTGATTTCTTTTGATTTTATCGTACCTAGTTGTTTAGCTCGTGTATAGAAATAATGGACTGAAAGAAAAGACGAAGTATTATTTATTTCTTTATTCCAAAGAATGCCATTCAGACATTGCGGAAAGTGAATCTCAAAGATAAAATAACACAGATTCTATAAAGTATAGGTACAGATCTAATTGCAAAGTCATCTTCTAGTTTTTAATGTATTGTGAAGCTTATAAAAGGTAGTTCTATTTCTTGTTTTCTAATGACGGTATTAGTATACAAAATTCCCTTTTCAAACCGAAGCCACCCTACCCCCCGTTATAGATTGCCAATCGCTCTGGTTAATGTTTGGTTCATTTTAGGCATCCAATTTTGCCGTCACGTTTTTGCCTTCCAAAGAGCTAGTTGAATAGTAGTATGGTTTGATGTCTTTGTAAGGTATTTTTTTTTTTTTTTTTTTTTTTTTTTTTTTTTTTTTTTTTTTTTTTTTTTTTGATTCAGTTTAACGTCCCTTTCAAGATTATTTCAGCTCATATGAGACGGGCCAATCAGTAGGTGGGGCGAAAACGGGAGAACCCCGAGAAAAACCACCTGACACACCCGCAAGCAGAGAACTTGGCTTGTCTCACATATGGCCAGAGCGGGACTCGAACCCACACCAGACACAGCGGTGAGATGATCGAATGGTTAAGTGCGGTAATGAAATATCAGCGCTCTTAACCACTTGGTCACGGGGCCGCCTTTGTAAGGTATAAATGTATCGAAATGATTTGATAATTACTATCATTTACTCACTAATTAATTGGCTAACTAAATCAATGCCTTCTGGAAAATGCATAATCCGCCAATTCGTCAGAAACGTGTTGTTAACTTGTTGTTTCAACGTCAAAGTATTGATCCAGTTTTATTTTTCGAGGTCATGTTTTTTTATTAGTTTGAATTTGAATTTGCTTCTTGCATCACAACGATTAAATTTCAACTTCTCATGCATACTAGATAGTTTGTTGTAGTGAAAAAGTACTTTCGACTTTTTGCTACTTGAATATTTAAAAGTACTACATTGACATATACTAATGAGTGACAACCATGCACAGGTTTTGCACCTATTCACTGTTTATTTGTAGTGACCTTGAGCTCATATCCATTTATATTTCTGTCACTTTCATTCTTCTCTGGAGACCCATCACTTGCATTTTAGTCATATGAGGTACATAGTCGCAATAGTTTTATTTATTTATTTGCATCATTTCGAAAACTTGCCCATGCATTGTATAGAGATGTTTTCAGTTGTAAAAAAATGAAAAATTTCATTCGACAAATTTCAGTATTTTTTCTATTTTTGCTCAAAACATTGATTGTGGTACACGTTAGAACCGCTTCGGTGAGGCAGTTCTAACGAGTTCACACAATGTATGTTTTGGATCAGAAATAAGAAAAATAGATAAACCCCTGCAAACCCCGGTTTTTCTATATAAAAGTGGGGTATAAGGGGGTACTCATTGCATGGGCATGTTTTACTGATGATGTAAGTGTGAAATTTCAATGACGTAGGGAAACTTTCGTAGATTCTTATAATCAGCGTAATTTGGATCATTGTGAAGCACAATTAAACTGGTGATGACGTGTCTTGTTTCTTGTGATTAAGCTAATCAGATGAAATCGAGTGAATATTGTCTGAAAGCAGTATTCCAGGAAACGCTGTTGCAGGAATTAAATCACCCAGTACCATTACAAGTCAACAAAATAGGTTTACCTCGTCACCATGAATACGTCCTAAAGTTACGATGAAGATATCTCAAAGCATAAATTGCACCACGTTTGCACAAAACAATCACTTAAACAGTTTAATAAAAAAGTGATTCAACGATTTTTTGAATTGATCAGCATTGTTTAGTGTAAGAATATCTGAAATAACGCTAACTTTAGAGAAAGAAAACGAAGGTTTGAACGAATTCCACACACACAAAATTGCATCACTTATTTCTAAAAGGGGCCAAAACAACGCTGTAGCTGCCAAAATGGATAAAACAACGCCGTTCAACCATTGGCTAGCCACTTATTAAATATGCTAACTTTGCAAGTACTCACAAATGGTACCTTAAGGAATGAGATTTTGATAAAAAAATATTCTTACATTTTGCTTTCATTTTATGTTCTAGGCTGTTAAAGACAACATGGGTGTAGAGTGCCGCTGTCATGGACCGTCAGGCTCATGTACAATGAAAACCTGCTGGCGACGATTACCTTCTTTTAGAAAAATAGGTGACTATTTATTCGAACAATACCAAGACGCGAAGCTGGTAGTTCCATGGACGGGCGGTAGTAGGCTGAAAAGACCGCGAACTTTAGTTCTGAAAAAGTCGAAAAGACCTAATAGAAAACCAAGAAGACGTGATTTAGTGTATTTAGAAAAATCACCAAATTACTGTGAATATGATACACAGACAGGGTCTCTTGGAACAGTAGGTCGGAGATGTAATAGGACATCGGAGGGGAACGACGGGTGTACGTTGCTGTGCTGTGGGAGGGGATATAATACACACCAGTACACCAAAACTTGGCAGTGTAATTGTACCTTTCATTGGTGTTGTAAAGTGGATTGTAATAATTGTACGGAGAAAAGATTGGAATACACGTGCAAGTAAAGTGAATAAACTGTGAAAGTTGCTATAGCTATCAAATATAAATGAAACGTAATAGTAGGAAAATACGAAATTGGAAACAAATATAATGACTAATACACTGTATCAAAGAACCGGATGGCCTGCTGATATTGAGATGTTAATTTTAAGTTAGCATTTTCAAAGTGACTCCTGCATCATTATTTTAGACTCACCAAAACGTGTAGTAGTATTCGACTTTGAATGATGAAGTCAAAGATAATTAAGGAACTTCTATTTACGAGATGTACTGTAATACCAAACCTAACACAGAAAATTTCGAAATGTGCCTTTAAACATAAAAATAAGAGGACGGCAGAATGGGGGCCGTGAGTGAATTTCGTGACCGGGTTTCCCAAGCCTGCTCAAAAACATTGAGCTACCATGAAACGTTATAACAGACTGGAAACATGCACTGATATGGAAATGTCGGCCTTAGTAATAGATGCAGCTGTTATGTTGGGATGTTATGCCAAATGGAAGAACTGACGACGGACTTGACGCTAAAACGAAGCAAATCTGAACAAACAATAGATGAAACAATGAATATATTGTAAATACATGTATAAGCAATGTACACTTAAAAGTATTGTGTGATTTAAGCATATACTTAGTTCGAAGACAATGATGCAAGCCTAAGAGTGAACAGACAGAAATCCGTATATCCTTATTGTGAAAAGTCTTTACAATAGATAAGCATGTTATTTTCATAATCTATTAGCGAGTACTGAATACGTTTTCTGGTGCGGAAATTCAATGTTCAGCTTTTCATGCAGTCGCCAATTTATCACAAGCGCGAAGACTGAGATGAAAAGTGGTTCATAGAGAGTGGACCGTGAAGACCAAACAAACGGGACACAAAAACTAAGACCAAAATAAATATTTTAAATCCTTCAACAGTGGAAATGAGTTCATGGCCTGTTAGGTTTCGACGCAGTGCTGATCAGTGCTAGAAAATAAACTATCAAACCATTGTCTTTCAATGTGAGGAGAGGATCGTGCAAAGTTCATGGAAAAAAAGAAGAGTTTATATACATGTATCTTTTAGTATTTTTTTTTAAATTTCGATTTGTCTACAGACCTTTGCATGGTTCTCTGCTTACAGATTTATAAAGGGGCCTTTGTGTCTTCCTTATTATGACTCCATGTGTGACTTTGAAAAATGTATTCTGTTATGGAGAAATGGTTGAAATCCGGTTGAATATTGGCTTCTGTTAGTCAAATTATGATAATTTGAATACGACAAAAGATTGAATTTACAGGCTGAAAAATGCCTCGTTATCACCCACATACAGGGTGTTAAGAAAGTTCGAAGACATTGAAATATTCCATATAACTTCATTATGAATAATAACACAATCTCAAAAATCAACACAGTTAAAACCCATTTCAATATCAGTTTGCATAGTATAATACAACTTCTACAACTTCTGTTTTGACTGATTTGTATTACAATTTCTGAGTCAGGGTGCCACAGCTTTCCGCATTTTCTATGAGAGTTGCGTAAAAGGGGGTGGCATATTAAACATAATTTAAAATATTCACAATTTATATCAGGGAGCATAAAATATCTTTAAGTGATAGTCACTGTCCTAACGATGAACATAATAGTTATTTTAAGATAGTTCAGAACACATAATTTTTCATCAGATGAAAAAACATGATTTTCGATCAGAAAAACTGTGGGTGTTTTGATAAGGGGTAGGGGTAATCAAGATTAAACGGAAACAAAAAATGATGCAAATAATATCCATACAATATTTAATATTATGTTTGAAGTATCCGGATAGATAACAGAATTGTTAAAAATGTTCATTTTTTAGATTATAAGGTTAAAATTCATCAAACAGTAAGTTTGACCCCAAAAAGTTGTGAAAATAGAGTAAAATGACGAAAAATTGAGAATTTTGTTAACAATATAACATTTTTACTGGCATGGGTACCGTAAACCACAACAATACACACCCCTGTATCAAATATTACCACACAATTCTGAATAAACTACTGTATGTGTATGTTATATTAAAAATAATGACGTTTTTAATGCAAAATTTCAAGTTGACGAAAGGAAGGGACAGGCTACGGTATAACATGTTTTTCATGGAGTTTTGTTCAAAGATAAGGAAGCAGCGTCATCAAAAATGATTTTCCGTTATGCAACAACATATCTAATAACATTATATTAAAAAAAGAAATGACAATAACCACGCAGTTTCAAATGTTCATAAAATATTTACCTATACCCCCTACTATTTGTGGCCTATTTCAAGAATGGGGGTACCCTAAGACTTTGCTGAGCAATTCCGTATAGTTTACTAGACAACAGGAGATGATGACTCAAATTAGCATGACACATTCTTGACAATATTTGTAATCAATGTATTCAATGTGAATCCACTGGTATTCGAAATTTAAACTGTTTCTTGGACAAACACTGGTTAAACCCACATTTTGCATTTTATGACACTCAATTCAGAAGAGGGGTCACTTATTTCCACGTATATTTTGCTTATCAGTTTGCTATAAAACAAAGTTTTGTCCATAATATCTTGTATGATATATTTTCAAGATTAAAATAAGAGTATATAATTATATCTAAATGCTTGATCTAACACTCAGTGTCCTTTTGAATAATGTCTTCGAACTTTCTTAACACCCTGTAAAGGCAATTTTGTGATAATTTAGGGATTTGCTACCAATATTCCATGAAAACTCCAGTCATCGTTTTCGACAAAGTGCCTCGAATGAGTGCGCACACTAAAGTAAATGGTGAAATACACATATATATATCTCAATTATCAAGAAAAATGCCTACTGTAGTACATGTATGGGTTAAGACACACAGAGAGTCTGGAATTCAGAATTATGAATATAATATTGTGTATATAATTGTAGACATCATGTTATTTAATTTGCCTAGTATGCGCATATGTTAGTTATATTCTAAGTGAATTTTTATGTCCCAGTGTATTTGTTGTTCCAGTTTGTAACAATTCCATTTTACAAACTACATTTTTTTCATTTTTTTTCGATACGATGTCGTCTATCTCTGTTAGCCCATATATCTCTGTTACTCTGTATGCCTGGCTTTCAGAATGTCCCGGCTGCAAACCTTGCAAAAAATCAAATGCATATGAAATGTTTACCTGCTTTCTTACAGTCACCATTTTTGCATTGCCCTCTGATTTCCCGCTTAGAGATTATCAATATTAGAAACACAAGTAACCAAAACCACTCTGATCTCGAGGTCATGGTGGCTTTGGCTACCTGTTTCCCCAATATTATTTTTTGGTGAGCTGGAAACCAGCTAATAATGCAAAAACAGTGAATCTTGTCTCATAATTTACCGTTTTATTTTACGTTTTATTTCACCCAAACTTTGCATTTCCGTGTGTATTACAATGGAAACTACTGGAATTCCTCATGAATCATATTTCTCATGTAGACGGGCACACGCTAGGAAGTGCATGTTTAGAACAGTTTCTTAGTACATTAAACTCAATACTGATTTATTTGTTACAACCAGTTTTGAATCATGTTTGTCTGTTGCCGTTTAAATAATTTGTATTTATAGAAAAAAATAACTCTTCGTTTGTTTCATGTCAACCGGGTTTTACGAAATTGCTATACATTGTCCTAAAGTCAAAAGTAAGCGGTGACCATGAACAAGTGCAATTAGATTCAAAGTCCCAGCATAAAATCCAGAATGACAACATGACAAGTAGGTTATGATTTAACATCATTCAAATAGACCACATGCTAAGCCGAATGAGCGGCTATTTCCTAAAAGGTTGTCACTCAGTTTTCTGAATTTACTTACTAGTATTTATATATATGCGTGAAAAAACCAACACAAATTTTGGTTCTGACCAGTTCTGATTCAAACCAGGCTGTACAGCCACAGATGGCTAGAGGCTTGAAATCTTGTTTTAAGTAGAATAGGGATTATACTATCCGCGGTAACCGCGAAGCTGATCTGTGCCTTTGTTTTCGCCTATGCAGACTGTTGGTTTTCCCATGCAGCGGCTCATACGAAAACATCACAAACATCGACACACACACATAAAATGAATAGAAACCAGAGGACCAATGGTCCTGTAAACGCTCACCTGAGATCTGCTACATATACCTATAAACATTTATATTTTATTTGAATTATGGTATTTAGCCCCAGTGCAAGGGCAGATGAAACTTTTCAGAATAATCAATATTCTGTCCATTTGCCCATTTCCCTTCAAATGCCTTGTTAACAGTATTCCTCTATTCAAATGCATAGGGACCCATGCTGACCTTGCTTTAAAATAGGTCAAGGTCATCACAGGGTCATGATTTATATACACTGTAGTACTTTAGCCATCAATACTTCATGCCAAGTTTCTTTGAAGTCGATCCACCGGTTCCGGAGAAGATTTTTGTAGGGTTTTTAACATATATGGACATGGCGGCCATCTTGGTCATCTGACCTGGATTATTTATATACTCATTGGTTACCCCATCCTATAGATGTTTCACGTAAAATTTGGCTTTGATTGGCCAAGTGGTTTCAGAGGCGAAGATGTTTGAATACGTGTATTATGAAAATATACGTGTATAGTGCCCCGGGGTGGGGGCATATGAGCTCCTGGGGACCATTTTTTTTTTCAGAATCATTAATATTCAGTCCTACTGCGCATTTCCTGCAAGACTTTCACTTTAAATGTTATTTGAAAAGTTTTCCCCATTCAAATGCATCGGCGACCTATGTTGACCTTGCCGTAAAACAGGTCAAGGTCATCACAGGGTCATGATTTATATATACATTGTAGTACTTGAGTCATCGATACTTCATGCCAAGTTTCGTTGAAATCGATCTACCGGTTCCGGATAAGATTTTTGAAGGGTTTTACCATATATGGGTATAGCGGCCAGCTTGGTCATGTGAGCTTGATTATTTTTATACACATTGGTTACCCCATCTTATAAATGCTTCACATAAATTTTGGCTCTGATTGGTCAAGTGATTTCAGAGAAGAAGATGTTTGAATATTATTGAGATATACATGTCACTCATATTGCCCCGGGGTTGGGGCATATGAGCCCCTGGGGTCCATTATTTTTCAGAATCATTAATATTCAGTCCTTCTGCCCATTTCCCGCAAGACTCACTTTAAATGACATTTTAAAAGTTTTCCCCATTCAAATACATTGGTGACCTATGTTGGCTTTGCCGTAAAATAGGTCAAGGTCGTCACAGGGTCATGATTTATATTCTCATTGTAGTACTTTAGCCATCAATGCTTCATACCAAGTTTCGTTGAAATCGGCTCACCGGTTCTGGAGAAGAAGATTTTGAAGGGTTTTTTACCATATATGGGTGTGTCGTCCATCTTGTTCATGTGACCTGGATTATTTATATACACATTGGTTCCCCATTTCCTATAGATGCTTCATATAAAATTTGGCTTTGATTGGCCTATAGCGCTTTCAGAGGAGAAGATCTTTGAAATTATGGGCGGACGACGACGACGGACAACGGACGATGACGCACGGACGCCGGAGCATGGTCATCCTATAAGCTCACCTTGTGAGCCTTCGGCTCATGTGAGCTAAAACGGTAACAGTAATCAATGATCAGGAAATAGGACAATCAGAAAGAAATTCCCACTCCAAAAATCAAGGTGGGACAAAATAAAATTGATACAAAGAGAACGCAACGGAAATATTGCCGTGGAACTTTCTTTAGTTTTTTATTTAGTAAAACACTTTGTCCGTGACGATTTACCTCGTCATGTAGTTGTTTTAACACCAGAACAGTAGTTCCTGTTTGCTTTAGACATTTCCAGAGTCACACGTGGTTATGCCGTTTTACCATCATAAAACCACATACTTGAAAAGAAAATCAACTGAAGCAGATGCTCTGATATTCCACTGTTGTAAGATGTTTTATTTTGGTTACATATTTAAACCTTTCACTCATTTCATGCATACGCCTACTTGTTCAACCATCTCTACTTCTTTACTACTCTTAAGACTAAGCCACACGTGACCATCTTTACTTGGCTTCCTATCGTGCCACACTCCACAAACGATAAAAGTAAGCAATGCTCAGGAAATCACGCAATCAGAAAGAAATTTAGGTAGAAAGTTCTTCGGTCATCTTGGTGAATCTTTAACTAGTCAACGAATTATCAAGGGCAAACAAATAAATCATAATAAACACCATGATGATTCAGAAACGAGGACTCACAGATCTAGAATAAGCTGCCCGGCAACTGGAGATCCCTGCGTGCCAAACAACATCACTGAAAATCTGGAGCAAAAGAAAAACAGCAGTTGAACCCGGTGGGCCAAGCAACAGGCTAGAAGCTCCAGCACCAACCGACTTAAATTGAATAGCTTTATGTCGGGGCCATCTAAGAGCCTGTCGCCCGACCCACCGGCGTGCAATTAAAGAAGGAAGCGTTAACCAAAACCGCTCGGAAACCTACAGATGCTGAAAATGGCGAAATTTATATTCATAGGGAAAGCAATCTAATTGCAGCTATTCTAGAACTTGAGCGTATGTATAAAGCAAACACAGAAACATAATAATGATATAGCTGTTTACGCCACCTCACACACATACATTCAGTGGATGATTCGAGCGGTTACCTTTATTAAAGCAATCCATGGACAAGGGCGGATGCAGTTCAGGGTGAGTATAACAATAATTAGTTTTCCTGATAATATTTGTGAGAAATGTGATACAATCTTCTGTCAAATAAGTCCATAAACTTTAAATTGAAATGACATCGAAGATCAATCTACGCTGATATCATCATTAAAGGTGTTGCTTGTAAAAGAAAAATTGTGAATTGGGTCGCTACGTAAAACATCATCTGCAATTTTGCTTTAGTGTCACTCGAAAGACATGTTTTACAAGGCAATCCACTCTGTCAAACACACCGTGTACTTCATGGATTGGGCAAAGTTCTCAGACCGGACGGATAACAAGGCTTATTGCAATATGCGCAAGATTCAAAGGTATTCGTATTTGCATTATTTGCTTTGCGGCTGCTCAGTTTGAGCGGCTATGAGAAAACACGCCTTAGTTATAGTATTACGTTAGATGGGCTTCCAGCGAACCTACCTAAAACCTTAAAATCGCATCCCTATAAGTAGTAAAAATAAAATAATGAAAATACTTTGATCGAACTACTACAGTGAGTAAGATGATTATGAAACCACCAAATTTCATGGTCGTTGCAGCTGGCAAAACACATTTCACTATGATGAGGCTACCTGATTTCTTGCCTCCGGGCATGTCACACTATATCGCAACATCTTCGCGACAAATACCTACTGAATTGTTTATTAAACTATGAAATGAAATTCGTCGTGGGAAACTCTTATGCATGAAATTAAGATGCCTGATCGACACCTATATTGTTCGTTGCTTAGTTTTTGATAGGCAGCCTAAGTTACTCACTGATATTTAAGGTTTGCCTTCTAGTTCTCCGTCGTCCTCCGACGTCTTGTACTATTAGTCATATCCATGGACCAGACATACTTTATTGTGCCAAAGCTATATTCATTTCTTGATACGGTGTCGGTTACATCACATTTAAATCAAAATAACGCTGTTTGTGTTATTAAACCAGCTATGATTTAATATGAATGCGTTCATATTTCAAACCATCTTTTCAAGTAAAGCAATTTTAATTCGTTTTCAGACTCTGCTGACCAAGGCAATTTTTCCAAGAAGGCGTTCTCAAACCGAGAATGGCAAGTGAGAAAGGGTTTACAATATACAGGATTCGTCCAGAACAGAATTCGTCATGTTTGGACAAGTCCGTAGACTTCCATGCATTTTCATGCCTAAGAGAAAAAACTATCCTGCCTTTCCTTGTAATATATTTTTATGCTCTTGGTGTCAATAGCTAAATAAATAAAGCAATACACAATATATTTTCGTTTAATTCTATACACGCGTTTTAAAGTTTATAATTGTGAGCATTTTTGGCAATTTTTAGGCAACGCCACCATTGATGCCAATAGGAAATTGATTTTTTTTTTTTCAAAATTTACTAAAGTTTGCAATTGCTGATTATGATAAATGCAATGTAAAAACATCATCGAAATGCTTTGTTATTGCTTTATTAATAAATCTAACAAACCCTGCCTATAGAAGCCAATGGTAAAGTGCAGTGATATATTGTGGGTGGATTAGAGTGACGTTACTTTGCACCGTTTTGACGCCATCTTGATTAAATTATGACGTCAGTTATCCCAAAAGTCACGTTACCTTGACGTTAGACGGTGTAACGTCATATCAACGCGTTCAAAACGTAACAAACATGTGTAGATATTTTCGGTGCAGTCAAAAGTTGGCGGGATTACTTTTATTAGTGCAATGGTGAAAAAGTTAAAGAAACTGGAGGTTTAAAATGATTTAATTCCGTTTATGGTATGTTAGAGTAGAACTAGATCAGCTCTAGTGCGTGAATTGTTGAGTAATATATCACTGTTTGGTGGTCAGTTGTAAAGCAGAGCAAATCACGAGCGCGCAGCGCGAGTGATTTATCTGCGTACAACTGACCGACACTGCTAGAGCTGATCTATTTCTTAAATACATTTAAACCCAAAGCATTAAGATACGTGGACATAAGAGGCGGAATTTTTCTTGTAAACATGAAAATACATTCAAAGTCTATGGAGTTACTACTTTTGTCCAACTTTCGTAGATGAGTCTTAACGCATTGGATATTTGGTCGATTGATGCATTCAACCCAAGAAAATAAGAACACCAAACATAAATGTACACACATTTCAATTTAAATGCAGTTTTCATCAAATCAGGGCCCAGAATTGCAACCCTCCCTTAGGGTAAAGGAAGACCTTAGTTAAGGTAACGAATTTCAGAATCCAACATGGTGCATCTAAAACATAACGTAAATTAAACTCATCGGTTTTACTATGATAATGACATGTCATTTTGCACAACTGTACGTATACAATCTTAGTAAAAGCAATTATTGATTTTAACGGAAAAATATCGTCAAAATTTGTTGCAGGCCTTAGCTTTAAGAAAGCATTGTTATTCTGGGCCTAGTAGAGGTAAAAGTAAGCAATGATCAGGAACCGTTGGGTGAAATAATCAGAACCAAAGTCCCACCCTAAAAACGAGATTGTAAAATTCAAATGACAGTCAGACTCTAATATAGACAGAACATATTGTAAGCTGAGTGAGAAACAAAGGGATTTCATCACGAAAACATGTCCGTGTAATATAGAAAAACTGGGGTATGCAGGGGTATATCTATTTTTCTTCTTTTTGCTCCAAAACATAGATTGTGGGTACTCGTTAGATACCCACAATCTATGTTTTGGAGCAAAAATAAGAAAAATATCGAAAACATTCTACAAATTTTGTTCAATTTTTACAACTTTAGAAAAAAGTGTTTACTACACGGGCGTGTTTTCGTAATGTACTCGGTTCAAGTTGTGAATATCTTGATCTCATTTCGGACAAAAGTAACATTTTACACCGATTTAATATAACTTTTTGAAGTTGTCAAACACTATAATTTTCTGATATAATTCATATAAATAAATCAAACTATCATAAAATTGTCAAAAGAAACGAACCGCTATCATAACTCGATGTCAGTTGATTAAGAAATGAAAAAATACAACTAGTATTCATTTTTATGAAATTGCAAAATTTTGTCTTTGATCTTTTCAAGAGCGTGTAGTTTGGTAGTTCTGTCAATATTTTATCATGAAATGCTCTTTTACACAAGACCCCCATCCGTGTTCTATACTGTGGTTTCCCACCCATCTTACAAGCATATTCTTATGTGTGCCTGTCAGAGATTTTTCTGTCCAAGTTCTAGAACATTTCAGCTGTCTCAAAATGTAAATCATTTCTGTATTTATATAATAGAAATGTACACCTCATATTTACTTCCATATAAGGAAGCGATGAGCTGAGTGTCAACTGTCAGAGACAAAAATACCTTTGCAGTTATCAAGACTAATTTTAGTCTGCTGCTTTGATAAAAATCTCAAAACTTAATTTGGCTGGGATTTTACGCACAAAACAAAATGCTTATTTAAAATTTTTGTATACAAAATTATTTTCATTGGTTAATTTGCATATTGTTTCATGTGTAAGCAAATTGGCTGCCTGAATAGAACTTGAAGTCTATTCAAAGACTATATGTTTTACCAGATGGGTGAGAAAAATAATAAATGATGGTAAGGAAATCTCAGGCATGTTTTCAGAATATTCAAGTCTCATCCGAGGCTCTATCTCGGCCTCAACCCCATTATAGGTTTTTTAATCACGACAATCTGATAACAAGATGAAGGTCAAATTTGAAAAAAAAAAAAAAAAAAAAAAAAAAAAAAAGAAAGAGATGTATACGAGAGTTAACGTGAAAACATAGCTTAAAAGAATCTATGATGGGATTGAGGCCGAGGCAAGGAAATCTCAAGCAAGATTTCAGATTATTCAAGTCTCATCCGAGGCTCTGCCAGATGAGACTCGCATCGGAATAATCTGAAAACGAGCCTGAGATTTTCTTTGTTGAGGTCTCAACACCTTCATTGATTATTTTTGTCCCCCATCACTTTAAGCATTTTGTACGAGGGGTTATCAAAAATTACGTGGAATTTTCCCATAACTTGACAACGGTTCAGACAAACATTTTCAAATTTCAGCTGACGATAAAATTGCTTAACTCCACTAGATTCTGAAAGTTTGGTTAATGTAAACTGTTTTATTAGCAGTCAGTGATGTTTTTTCTTACCCCACCCTCCCCACCACGGAGCACGTCAGAAATGACGTTAAGTTAGGCACTGCAGTATCGAATTTCTTTTGCGATTTCTTCAAAACGGTTTTGCAGACCACAGCCAAACGTGCCATGTGTCTTAATGAATCAATAACAAATCAATTTATGCTTGCTCAAAAATTACGGTGAACCGGTTGTGCACCTACATTGTTTTGCTGAGGCATACATGTTTGCTTTTTTTATAATGTTTAAGCGATGTCTAAATTCCATGCAACACAGATCAACCGGCAATATTGTACCATTTCCCATTTGAAACTAATCCTAATTTCTTATTTGCCGGTAAAACTTCAAGGTCCTTCGATAAAGCATTACAAATGAAACTGAAACATTGTGTGCACATTTGAACAAATAGGACCCAAATGAATATCGAAATTCATATCCGTCATATAAGATGTGCTAACGTCTTATTCATAATGTTTAAAGTCACCATCCTTATGCCCAGTCCAAATTTATTCTCAAATCAAGGCAATATATTAAATATTTTATACAGATTGGTAATTTAAACCATGCTCAAATAGTTAAATAATCTTTTAACATACTTTGAGCAGTAAAACTGTAAAAATCAGTAGCCCTAAAAAGCACATTTTGTGGTTCAAAATCAGAGTTCTTGCGTCGACGTCACTGACGTCATCGGAGTGCTCCAGGGTGGCGAAAGTCGGTGTTTTCATTTCACAATAATTTTGTTATGGATAAAGGGATTGTGATGAAATTTTGCACATTGCTGCGTATTACATGGATCCATGTGGATTGGAGATTTGAGTGGAATCGAGTCATATAATCATAAGTTATAAGAAAAGTCC
The DNA here is from genome assembly GCA_964017185.1 of Rugalucina vietnamica. Lineage (NCBI taxonomy): Eukaryota > Metazoa > Mollusca > Bivalvia > Lucinida > Lucinidae > Rugalucina > Rugalucina vietnamica. Next base: position 36,547,628 of record OZ024875.1, read on the forward strand.
ACGTAATTTTGATAATCCCACGTATATAGGCTTCAAGTGCTGATCAGGCAGCCGTTTTGTTTTTACATGAAACAATATGCAAATTAACCAATGAAAAAAGAATGAAAATAATTTTGTATATTCACTAGCCTTACAAAAATATTCAATCAGCATTTTTGGGCAATCAGCATTTTTGTTTTGTGCATAAAATTCTCAGCAAAATTAAATTTTCAGATTTTAATCAAAGCAGCAAACTACAATTACTCCTATAAACTTCCCGAAATTAATATCTACAAGTTTATTTTGTCATTGACAGTTAAGACCTAGCTTACCATTTGCCTATATGGAAGTAAACGTAAAGATATACATTTCTTTTGGCTAAGTACAGAAATGATTGGTATTTCAGACAGCTGAAATCTACTAGTACTGAGATAAATAGAATCCATCATGGGTGTCCAGTGGAGATAGAAAAATCCCAACCCGAGGGTCCACCCGTTCCAGTGGGAAACGAGGCTCGCCGAGTTTCCCACTGGAACGGTGGACCCGAGGGTTGGGATTTTCCTTTCTCCACTGAACACACATGATCGATTCTTTTTCTTACATACTCCGATTTTATCCTTTTACCGGTAACGTAACCTGGTACCGTGCTTTAACCCTTGTGACGTTGTGCATATTACGGATGTGACGTCAAATGTAAATAAATCCTGTCAAAGTCAATAGAGATGTAACGTTAGTTTTTATTTGTTTTTATTTTAAAACGAGCGTGATTCAACAATACTCGCTGTGAAAAACATCACTTTTGTCTAGTTTTGGTGAACGCCATTGCTGCAAGCAGTAGAAACGATCGAATTATATCGCGTGCTTTTCTTATCTTGCATGAGCAACCAAACCAGCAGTGTAAGATCGATTTATCTACCACCACTAAAATGCCGGAATTTTTCTATCTTTATGATAGAGGTATGTAAGAAAAAAATATCTCAGACAGACACACAAAGGGATATGCTTGTCTGGTTGGTGAGAAAATATACATAGATGCATGTACAACTATTAACAATGATTAATATCAGAGGAGACGGTGGTCTAATGGTAGAGCGTCGTACTCCGAATCGAGAGGTCTGGAAGTGGCGGCTCCCCTTCATGACTGAAATGTTTTTTGACTTGAACAACAAACAAACAATAAATGATTGTAACACATCCAATGGACCCAGGGGACAATGGATCCTATACGAAAGAAACTTCGTATCGTAAATACAATGGCAGAATGTGTATTTAAAATCTTATATAAAAGTTTGTTAAATCAAGGAACGCTGCTCCATTAGTCATCTTCTGGATTTTTATCAAAGATGCAGACATTTTCCGAAAGTAAAAAAGTATAACCGAGAATTCAATTTTCAGACGTGTATTTAATATATGTAATGGCTTCCAAATTATTCTCGGTAATTGATAAACCACAACAGAAGCAACGCCTTATAACTATAGCATCATGGTATTTCTTGAACTCTGGACTGAGCTAACTAACACGTTTGTAAAAAATAAAGAGCAACTTGGCCACTCTAAGTTACCTCATGCTACATGTATCAGGGTGGAACCATCGTCATTTATCAAATCTTTACTCGGTCTTTAGAGACTGTCAATGGAAAATTAATTCAAATCCAGTTTAATGGTATATATTAGTTCACTGTCCCACGTCTTTCAAACGAACTGTGTTTATTTATGTATATTTACCTATATACCCCCATGAAGATTTCTTCTAATGAATTGGCGATTTTGAATGTAAATTGGAAATATTGCTAGATCACACAGCCGGGTATCAGTCATTTTCAGCGGTGAATTATGACGCCGTACCATATTGAATTGGAATATGATATTTTGGAAGTGAATGCATCCTTTCTCTTCAAAAGAATCAAACTTTAAACGACTTTACTTTTGTCAGCTATCTCTTTTTCTTACCCGACTTCCACGACTTTATTTTACGACAATACTTCAATGTGTAGGCTCTAATAAATTAATTACACAGGGCATTCAAAACATCCCGTGGACTTTTTTTCGCGAACATCACCCTGCGCATCCATCTGGCTATGCTTGGTATTTGCTTTGATGTCTAGTTATATTTAATATGAATCAACACCAGTCCATGTTCAATCCATAATTTTAGAGGTCAAGCATATCTCTTTCATTGATTGACCGGTTTATGTCTGAGATGGCATAAAATGTGCAAATTGTACACTTCAAAATCGTTCTAAAAGAGTTCAGCATTATTCATATGGTCTTATAATTTGGATATTTTGTTTTAAATTTGCAGTTACGTTCTATTTTCAGCCACTAAACTGTAAACTGCAATATTTGGTACAACTTTGAAAAAGATATTTCATGGATTCTCTTAACCATGACAATCAATCTGGTGTCATCGAGGCTTTTAATTCGACTTCTAGGTACCTCGATGACCTTTTGAACATTGACAATCCTTATTTTGAAGGCATGGTCAAACAAATTTATTCCCCTGAACTACAGTTGAATAAAGCAAACATCACAGGTACCGAAGCCCCATCTTTCTATTGCAAATGGATTTGTGTCTTCTAAGATTTATGATAAACGCGACGACTTTGATTTTGATATAGTACAGCTCCGTTTCATAAGTTTAGTACATACCGATTTGTTTCATAAGTAATGGCATAGCAGTACCTATACTTCAGGTGTGGCCAAATTTTATTGGGTGTTTGTAGATTTGAACGGATTTCGCTAAGTCAATCCTAATACGTAGAATTATTCACTGATTGTAACAATTTAGATTTTGATCGATTTATAAATAGATGATAACACATTAAATATGATAAACGAAATAACATAACTTCTGTGACACAAATATCAATGTTAAAATTGATTTCTCACATTACAGGAAAGTTTGAACTAAAACTTTATTATTCCAATAAAATGACAGAGCGTCCCGGAGACTACACCTTACATAATATTTGGTCTACCCTATGTACAGTCGAGGTTATTGAAGCTTGAAATCTTGCATCCTACAAGACTACCTTACCTTGTATGGATTCTGTGTCTACCTTACCGTGTATGGATTCTGTGTCCCAGTACTTTTTAAAGCGGCTTTCTTTGGATCGCATATGTTTATTCAACTGTTTGACCAGTGTTATTTGTAAAAACAAACGGTTGTATGTGTAATTAAGTAACAAACGCTGACTGATTGTATAATTTGTTGTACCACCGCTATTTGGGTGCTATATTTCAAGCTTCAATAAACTTGAATATACACAGGGTAGACCAAATATTATGTTAGGTGTAGTATGCCGGGTGATATGCCAATTCAACGACATAATCTGTTTTTGGTTAAAACTTTCTTGAAGTGTATGAAATCAATCTTCAAAAGTTGATATTTGTATCCCTGAAGTTATGATATTTTGCTTGTCGTTTTAATGTGTTACAATCGATACATCAATCGATTAAAATCTAAAATGTTACAATCAGTGAATAGTTTAATCTATTAAGTTTGACATAACGAAATCCGTTCAAATCTGCAAACACCCAGTGACATTTGGCCAAGCTTCAAGTACTGGTATTGCTATGCCATTACTTATGAAACAAATCGCTATGTACTAAACGTTTGAAAAGGAGCTGTAAACTTACCATTTTCGGATGGTGACGTTCCTCGCCGTGCTTCTTATGGTGTATACATTTCGCAACTTATTAGGCTTGCTTGTGTCTGCAATCATGATGCGGACTTCAACGCTCGAAATAAATGTTTAACGGCCAAACTTCTCCAGCATTGCTATCGGTATCATAAACTTCGAAAAACATTTTCTAAATTTAATCGCAGACACTATGAATTGATTTCCAAATTTACTGTTGGGCTAAAGATCCTTTTACGTGAGGGCCTGTTGGAACCAGAATTTTATGGTGACTTGGTTTACAAATTTAATAAACTTATAGGAAGGAATGATTTTTCTTTTCAGTTCAGAAAAACCATACCAATTTACAGACGTATAGGATATAACTTAAATGTTATGCGACAGCCTACATGCTTAGTTTTTAACCCAATCATGGTTGATAACTATGCTGCCTTCTTAAATTGCACGCCGGTGGGTCGGCATCAGACTCTATGATGGCCCCCACTTAAAGCTATTCATTTCTTGTCTGTTGCTTGGCCCACCGGCGTTCAACTGGTGTTTTTCTTTTGCTCCGGAGTTAGTAAGTTACTTGGCGCCCAGGGATCTCCATCGTCGAGCAGCTTTCTGAATCTGTGAGTCCTGGTTTTTGATTCATCATGGTGGTTATCATGATTTATTTGTTTGTCCTTGATGATTCATTGACTAGTTAGAGATTCTTTACGAGGACCAAACAACTACCTAAATGTTCTGAACCACTGCAGAAGCTGAGGGTGGGGTTAGGTACCTACCTGCAAAATCGATTTAAGCCCGCCAGTTATTTTATATTACTGATCGTTCCAGGGTGATGCTTCTGTGCTGGTTCTTATCTTAAGTTTAGGTAACTGAGTGGCCACCTATTAGGAAAATAGCGGCTTATTCCGCTTACGATATGTTTTCATGGTATAAAAAAAGTACCTGATTGTTAATTTAGTTTTTTCCCCACCTCGGTTTTTGGAGAGGGAATCTTTGATTGCGCCTTTTCATGATTGTTGCCTACTTGTACTTTTTTTTGGCAAGGTCTAAAATATTAGTCGTTTTAGTTGGAAACGGTCGCCACGTGGTAGATCAATCTCTGGTACAGTGAATTTAGATAAGGCTGTTCCACATCACGAAAACATGTCCGTGTAATGTATACCCAATGAATCCCACTTTTATATAGCAAAACTGGGGTATGAAGGGGTAAACCTATTTTTTTTTTTTTTTTTTTTTTGGCTCCAAAACATAGATTGTGGGTACTCGTTAGAACCGCCTCGCCGAGGCGGTTCTAGCGTGTACCCACAATCTCTGTTTTGAGCAAAAATAAGAAAAATATCATTTTTTTTTTCAGCTGACAAATATTAAATTTTTGAATCTCAAAAATCTCTGTATATTACATGGGCAAGTTTTCATAATGCAACTATCTATTGGATCTTCCTTTCTATGATCTGTTTTCTGTTGATACGCAACATCGGGCATAATCGTGCTTTCCACCTGCTTTTCCAACGGCAGGCCTGATTTGTTCTATCAGTCCTTGTCCTTTGATCTTCTTAGTCCTGAGAAAGACCATAATTCAAAAACAAAACTCAGAACAGGGCAGCTTATTGAATCGGTTGTGTCCTCGTTTTTTATTCATCGGGGTGGTTATCATGATTTATTTGTTTGTCTTTGATGATTCATTGACTAGTAAGGTATTCGCCCCGAGGACCTGAATAGTTTTAATAGACCAAACAACTAAATGTTGTGAGCCACTGCAGAAGATGAGGGTGAGGTTAGGCGCCTGTAAAATCGATATAAGCCCCCCGCCAACCCCCCCCCCCCCCCCCCACCCCCAGTTATTTTTTATTACTGATCGTATCAAGGTGACACTTCTATTGTGGTTGCATTTCGTTGGCTCGTTGACAAAACCTCGTAACTGCAAAAAAACAAATTTTTCAGGAGAAGCAAAAAACTAAAACTTGTATATAAATGATATATAATTGTGCATGTTTACAAATTGTCGTATATACAAAACTTGATAAATGAAAGCCAGAAGCAGATTCTTATGATGAATTAAAGAATGCATTTATGAGAAATCATACATATGCAACTTTTGCATATCTAAAAGATAAAGATTTTCGTGTATTTAAATTTTTTGAAATTGCATATATAGAGGATCTTACACGAGTGGTCATTTCATATGAAATTTATTAAACGAGCCTTCGGCGAGTTTAATAAATTTCATATGAAATGACCACGAGTGTAAGATTCGTTTTATCATATGACTTCTTAAATACGATTTTATCGCCTCTAAAAGTGGACATATTTCCAATGAAAATTAACATTGTTGTTATGGACGTCGTCAATGACGTTACGTATTCCCGCAAAAGTGTTATTACACGTGTGGTCATACGATTTTTATGACATGACGTTATCCACTGGAAAACAGCGACGTCATATTTTGTCACCTTTTTTCAAGTCCGTTTACCATTTGTAGTTACGAGGTTTTGTAAGGTCATCGAAAAACTAACTTCCCATTGGACAAAACCTACAAGGCTTTGTCACAAGCTGAATTTGAATGTTTTGAATCGCGCCATGTGAAAAAACGATTTTTTGAAAAAAGTGCAGTTACGAGGTTTTGTCAACGAGCCAACGATTTGTTTTTTGATTTAGAGTCAAATTTTTGTGCTGTTTGAACCTTATGTACGTTTTCATATTTTTATCTAAGTTCGTGTAACTGAGTTGCCTACTTGTACCTCTTAAACTCTACTTTTATATTATAAAATTTGGGTTTAAATGGGTAAACAATTTTCCTTATTTTGATACAAACAATGAGCTCCGACAATCTATGTTTTGAAGCAAAAATAAGAACAAATAAGTATACACCTTTTCACCCAAGTATCACTATATAAAAATGGGTTTAGGGGGTATTCTTTTTATGGACGTGTTATACTGATAATTGGTTAAGCACAGGAGATGAGTTGTTTGGTGGTTACTGTCGTTGAACACGTTATGCATGATACTACAGAATCTACCGACGACTTGTTCTGATTTTTATTTAAAGTTTCGCGCTTTCTTTAAGCTTTACAGATTCTCTTTCCTTCGTATTGAGCTACCCCTTTATTGATGGATACCGCCTGCTCCCGGGAAAAGTTTAAACCTTCGAACTAAACTATGGCCCAAAACGTTCAGAAACAGATATCCACAGAATTACAACCTTACACCAGGATTACAAGTCCGTGTAATTTATATCCCCTTACATCCCAATTTTATGCAGCGAAAATTGTTGTATGCAGGGGTGTACATATTGTCTTATAATTGCTTCGAAACAGATTTTGGGTACTCGTTAGAACCGCCTCAGCAAGGCGCTTCTAATGTGTACCCACAACCAATGGTTTGAGCAAAAATATTAAAAATATCAAAACTTTCTCTTGATTTTCTTTGAATTTTTACAGCTGCAAATACTCCATATCTTGCATGGACAAGTTTTCGTGAAATATGCCAGCAAAGAACACGCCAGCTACTCTGATTCAAACACCTTCTGATCAATTAAATAGGTATGTATCCCGGTTAGAATTTATTGCTATACTTCTGACACAGTTTATAGTATCATTTAATAAATCAAATATATTAATAATTTTGTTCGAGCCATACTGATTTAAATCACTGGAATTGATGATTGTATCTGCTACATCAATTTATGTTTGAAATTACATATTTGCACTTCAGCATATACAATTATATACGAAAAACTGGCAATGTCATGTTCTGCAACTGTGGCTTTCAGTTTCAGAGTTCTTTCAGTCATACCGGTTTCTTTTCCGCATTGTCTTACATGTTTGTTTTTATTGAAGCTTAACGTCCCAGTCTAAATTTTCAGTCATGTCGGGACAGAGCCAACGCTTCCTGGGTTTAACCAGTACTGTAGGGAGTTAATGTGTCTTGCTCAAGGACACAACACAGTGCCGCTTGTGGGGATCGAACAAAGGACCTCTCGATTCGCAAAACATGTGGTGTTGTTTATGTGAGTTAGGCACACACACGCCAATAAGTTAGGTGATAACTCATGTGCGGAATATGTTCCCGTAGACTATTTAGGCGTGGCATAGTCGCAAATAACAACGTCTCAAGTCTGGGCTGAAACCTGAATTTACAATAAATGAGCCACCACATGGGAAAACCAACAATCTGCATAGGCGAAAACAAAGGCGCAGATCAGGTTTGCGGTAACCGCGAAGCTGATCAACGCCTTTGTTTTCGCTACTCGGATAGTACACCTCCTCATCTTCGAAAATCCGAAATTTCAAGCTTCTAGCCTGCTTCTGTGACTGTACAGCCTGAGTTGTGTCAGACCTGTTCGGAAACCACATTGTTGGTTTTCCCACGAGGCGGCTCAAATTTAGATGTAAAAGATGGTGAAATTGATCACATATAATTTGTATGGTTGACGAGAAAACTTGACAAATTCATCATGATAAGTCTTGTCTAAAGAAATCATCGTGACGGAAACCATGAAGCTGGTTATATTTACATAATAATAACATTTGAATTTGCTAAGGTACCCAAAGACATTTTTATTTAACTTGTCATACAAACGCACGAAAACAAGCAATGGATAATTTGTATAGTTGACGAGAAAACTTGACAAATTCATCATGATAAGTCTTGTCTAAAGAAATCTTGACGGAAACCGTGAAGCTGGTTATATTTCCATTTGCACAGGTACCCAGAGACAATTTTATTTTTCAAATAAATGAGTTCTTGTCATACACATAAGGGAAACATGTCCGTGAAATGTATAACCCCTCATACCCCACTTTTATATAGCAAAACTGGGGTTTACAGGGGTATGTCTATTTTTCTTATTTTTGCTCTAAAACATAGATTGTGGGTACTCGTTAGAGCCGCCTCGGCGAGGCGGTTCTAACGTGTACCCACAATCTATGTTTGGAGCAACTGAAATAAGAAAAAAAAACAAATGAAAAAACATCATACACTTTCAATTGAAAATTTTCAATTTTTACAGTAACTGTTTAAAATTCTCTGTTTACTGCATAGGGCGTGTTTTCATAAAAGAGAGGTTAAGGTGAGCGAACCTGTCCCACCCCCGGATTTCATCAGTGAACATTTCAATTTATGAAAATGTGCTAAAATTACTTGACGAAAAACAAGCATGAACCGCTGTTTGTACTTGTAAATTTGAACCCAGAAAATCCTTGATCCGCACTTGGATACCATCTGATTTCAAAACATTCGGCCAGTCCACTTTTCCATGTTATTTTTTTAATTTGATTTATTTAGTTTTATAGATCTACAATGCACTGTATTTTCATTCATGGTTTAGTAGCACTTGATAAACTTAGAACGAATGAGAAAACCATAGCTTAGTTTGAAGACTTTTTCTGTATGCTTTCATATAAAAAGGGATGCATGGTTATATGGTGATTTGCATGCAGTAAGAAAAGAAAAAGCTCAAACTTTACACCTAATCTGGCAAGATTAATGTCATTTATATGACATTTAAATTGTCTTTTTATTTATCCAAAAGGCGTGTTTGAGTAAAATTTTCATCCTAGTGTCAGAAATAAATTGGTTTTTACGCTCATGGTTTGAACCTCATCCATATAGAAATGCAGTCTAATCCTACATGCAGTAAAGTCACCGAACCTAATGCTGTCCCCCCAGCCAGCCACTACAGCGGTGTAAAATAATATATATATATATATATATATATATATATATATATATATATATATATATATATATATATATATATATATATATATATATATATATATATATATATATATATATATAAGAGGGGAAACTAAAAGTCTTGCAAAGCGTTGACATATCGCACTAATACAAAATTTGCCTTGCTTTAATCAGTGTTCAATGCACTTCTTTTCGGTCGGTCGTCTTTCAGCTGAATATGGTTGGTATTCGAGTTCATGTATTATCTCGAGGATTTCGTAAAAATGGTGCAATTGTGAGTGAGCATTTCTCAGTAGCCTGTATATAAGGATTTTAGAAATTTGAAAAATCATCGACGCTCGTTGCTTCGCTAGTTTGCTACCGTTTCGTTTGTTCGTCAAATTACAAATTAGATTACATATGTAGATAATTTGCAAACAAGAAACAAGATCGGATAAATGAACAAAACAATCACAAGTTGCAAATAAGATCGGCTAAATGAACAAACCAATTACATGCACGCTTGCTTAAAGAAATTATAGTAAAATGGTATTTGGCGTTGTCTCCAGTAAAAATGGTAAGCGACGTCCCAGGGAAAGTGGTTTTATGTTCATGATACGACTGTTTATTGTGGCTGTCCTTTTTCGTGCCCGTTCTTCCATACTTTTGGTTGAAACTTAGCCTATTTTTTACTTTGACGAGAGAGAACAAGTCATTCTGTAGCTCGTTTCACGAAGCTCTCTTATGACATATCTTATCTTATGCTCGAGACTACTCTGAGAGTGACTTGTGATCTATCTTAACGGTAAGACTTGTCTTATGATTGAGGTTGTGACTTGCTCATAAGATTTATCTCAATTCAAGGTCAAACACAACAAACAGTTAGTTTCAAGTATGTTAAATAAAAGAATTGATTTAATATTGGTGATAGCTCAGTGGATTTATGCAAGTAATTTAATTAGTAATTTTGCCATAATATGAACCAGGCGATCCGAGATCGAATCCATTTTTCTCTCTTTTTTCTTTTTTTTTCTTTCTATTTCAATATAAATACATGCACTTAGATCTCCCAACTGTTTCATTGTAATGCTATAGGCTATTTCGTCTGCAAATCGAAACCAAATCTCTTTAACTCGAGTGTTTGCCTTAAACACTGTATGATAAACCTGATGCATCGGGCGGCCGATCTGTTTATCATTTGGGGAATTCGCCATATTGAACTTAGGTCTAGTTATACTAGCAATTATGTATACAGTTCATGATGTTTGCAGTTAAAATAAAAAAATGACACATTGGGGCCCTGAGAAATAATAGATGGGCTGCTTGTACCGCTTGTACCGCTCCAAGCAAAGCTTATACGCTTCTGACTGGCTATCTGATTAGGCTACTGGTTACATTACAAAAACACGCCCATGCAATATACACGGATTTTTTAAGTTGTAAAAATTGTTTGTTTGTTTGTGTTGAGGCTCAACGTCCCAGTCAACAATTTTTCAGTCATGTCGGGACGGAGCCAACGCTTCCTGGGTTTAACCAGTACTGTAGGGAGTAGATGTGCCTTGCTCAAGGACACAACACGGTGACGCTTGTGGGGCTCGAACCCAGGACCTCTCGATTCGGAGTCCGACTTGTAAAAATTGAAAGATTTCAGTAGAAAATCTGTGACATTTTTTGCTCAAAACATAGATTGTGGGTACACGTTAGAACCGCCTCGGCAAGGCGGTTCTAACGAGTACCCACAATCTATGTTTTGGAGCAAAAATAAGAAAAAAAGGTTTACCCCTGCAACCCCCAGTTTTGCTATAAAAAAGTGGGGTTCAAGGGGGTAAACATTACACGGACATGTTTTCCTGATGAACCGTTCATGTCTGAACCTGCCTAGAAACCGTGGTTAGGTAAAACCATCCATACACATTAGCCTTACTTTGGTACTTTATACTGAGCCAAACACAACGCATCACGATTATGGCATGTTTCGCTTTTCAATGAAATGTAATACAGTCTTCCATATATATATGCTGTTCAGAAATCGCCTATGATTTAATAGGGTACAATTTGGCTTTCAGAGTATAGACCATTGAGCTCGAATGAGATTAGCCAATGCGGTTATTTTGGTGGCATGCGACTCCTGAGAGATTATGGAAGTCAGTCTTCCTTTTGGATCGTGAAAAATGATTAATTTCTCGATACGCTTAATACAGAATGTTACAACCAGATGTTGTTAGAGATGTGTCAACCGCACGGCAATCTAATCCAGTGGAAATAAAGTTTATTTGTATTACATAACAAAGAAATCGTTGTTGCGTTATAAGCTTAACTGAGTATATTTGAAGCACGTTTTGGATGCCATGGCATCCTAATTTTGAATAGAAGGCAACGTTTCGGCTTGAACATAGCTGTTGAATGTGGCGTTAAGCATTAACTCAAACAAACAAACTAAAATAAAATTTTGGCCTTTATCAATACTGAACCAATGTATTAAAAATATGACTCGGTGGCTCAGTGGTAAGCTATGTTGTCTTCTGTCCAGGCGATCCGAGTTCGAATCCGGTCTTGGTAATATTTTAATGTGTTTTCCCTTTACATAAAAACGTCCGCCATTTTAAGTTTACTATAAAATAAGTTCAATCATAAGTTGGACTAAAGTTAGGACATCTTAAGGATGAGACATATCTTATACCGAAATTAGTCCTAAGTTCAAACTTAGGATAAAATTTGTCTTAAAATGCTTTGTGAAACGAGCCCCTGGCTCCTCGAATTTGTTGCCGGGAAAAAATAAAAACGTCCGCCATTTTAAGTTTACTATAAAATAAGTTCAATCATAAGTTGGACTAAAGTTAGGACATCTTAAGGATGAGACATATCTTATACCGAAATTAGTCCTAAGTTCAAACTTAGGATAAAATTTGTCTTAAAATGCTTTGTGAAACGAGCCCCTGCTCCTCGAATATGTTGCCGGGAAAAAATGTTTTGTTATGTATTATGTATTTTTCCCCCGACACGGTATCTACGTTGGGACTTCAAATTTAATTGCATTGATTTCTGGTTCCTATATTCTTACTCTATAACGCAAACCACGAAATTACGGACTTTATGGGTATTTTAGAATCTTGTCGTACATTTATTTGACAAATATAGGGATCAACCATGGTTTTCAGTGTTCAAACATTCGATGGATCACGAGGAAGGCGTTTGAACACAAGGCCGCAGGCCGCGTGTTCAAACGCCTTCCGAGTGATCCATCGAATGTTTGAACACTGTAAAAATCATGGTTGATCGCTATTCTTGCATAATACGGAATTTTATACCCGTTTACTGAGAAAACAAATAATAACATAAGTTATTAATTCAGAAAAACGCCCACAAACTAAGAAACAAAAAATGAAGTCCGGCGTAGGAATACCGTATTGATTTGACACGATTTTATTTATGCTGTTCCGGGGCCGCATCAGGTCTATTTTAGGCGCCATTGTCATTCTTCGATTTCGTATCGATCTCGTTTGGAAAAAGAAAACTCGTTTTAAACCATTTTGTGTGTAAATTTTCGGATTTAGAAGCTGTAAACGTATAAAAAACATTCGATAATGTGCTCGAGTGTCTCTCTTTCCGACGGATATATGAAGAAATTGAGAAAATTCACGGAAACAAAACCGTCAGTCGATAAAATGTGTGAATTTACACGTGGTCTGTGAAAAAAAAAATGGACAAAAAAGTGGAATTTGATATTGGCAGACCACATAGATAAGACCGGTTATCCTTGTTAACTTCGAAGGAACAAAATCATCGCAAAGAACACGAATAATATAAAAATGACAGGTAAGACTTATTTTGAGAACAGAAACTTGAGAAAGGGAAATTTTATTATCAGCTGATCATTTTATTATCAGCTGATTTGAGTTAAAATTTTAGTTATTCTTCAGATTTATTATATGTATCAGGGTCTCTATAGAAGGGGCCCCATTCTATAGAGACCATGCATGTATTTATTTTTTTTTATTTATTTATTTATTATTTTTTTTTATTATTTTATTTATTTTATTTTTTTTTTTGCTGTCATTCACCTTTTTCAATAATTAATGTTGAAACTTCAGTCCAGCAAATTTTGATCAATAGTCTTAAGTTATTCACATGTAAGATGCAGTTTACCACAGCTTTGTGCAATTTTTTTTTCATTTGCGCTGGATAGCTCAGTCGGTAGCATGTTTGACTTCTGACTAGCTATGAACACTGGCGATGTCAGTAAAGTATTGCTTATTGAGAAACCAAAAAAAAAAAAAAATAAAAAAATAAAAAAAAAAAATAAAAAAAAAAAAATAAAAAAAAAAATCAATGGTTCCTGTATCAGTATGTACATGTACCAATGGTTTGACTGTCACCTTCCAGGCGCGGTGGTTTCACCGGATATTTCCGGACAAAGCATCAAGAGCTGCCCTGGCTTTCCCCCACCACTAGACAGTCGGCGTCTAAGAAGCAGAATTGCTAAGCTAAGGAGAAATGCTTGATGTCTATCTCCAGTAGGTAAGTTAAATAGAAGCAGTTGTACAAATGTCATATATTTCTACGACCAAATCTCACGGAAAGAAATGAGACGGTGAGACCAAAATCAGAATAGTTTACTGGTGAAACGCCAAACTGACAATACCATACCCACTGTAATGAAGTGTATTTAATTGTCAGTTATTGAGAAAACAACACAATACTTCAAGAAGTTTTTTTTTTTTTTTTTTTTTTTTTTTTTTTTTTTTTTTTCATTTTAGTACAAACATATTTTGAACCAGGTGGTCTATTCTGATAAATCTTTTCATGCCCAAGGAAGCACAAAATTTGTATTGGGGTAATAAGTTCATGACATGACATGTCATTTTCATGCTTTATAATTACCAAAGCCAGTTACTAGATTCTGCTATTAATAATAAATTAATAATTAAATAAATTTTAAACTGATACCAATTTCTGGCATTTCTTTTGCAGGATGATATTCATGCTCGACAGAATTTGAGAAACACCATCAGATCTGACCATCAGGATTCAGACAAAACTGGAGTGGATTGTTCAACAAAAATGACCACCTTTTGGAAATATAGAAACAGAACATTTGATAAATTGACCACAAACTATGTAGCACAAACTAGGCAGCTACATTTTTGGCAAGTTGGGTACTTGGGGTCCAGTAATCCTTTTGGAAATTTATAGGACTTGCTCAATGACATAAAAGCTGGCGATCCAGCTCAGTGTGAGGGAGAAATGATTGTGGTTTTATTTTGTTTCTTGGAATTGTCTATTATTGTGCTTCATTGACAAATGTAGTGATCAATATGTGTACCAAAATTGTCATTTCCATGTTGAAATGAGAAATCTGGTTGTGCCAAATCCAGCTGGTGGCGAAACGCCCGGATAGTCTTCTTGGAATGTAAATGTTGGATGATGTATACGGTACAAGGGAATTCTTCTACCAACTCTTTAACCACGTACACATCTTTTTTCCCGACGCGGCCCAAAAGCAAGCCGGTGTACGTTACGCGATCACCGATTTTAGGCCAAAACATGAGCGTAGCGTCCATGTTTATTTACATTGGAAACGCGCTGCCCCGGAACGCGCATTGCAAAAATTCTGTCAGCCGTGTTCAAACGGCACGTGAATTTCATGATTTGAACATGGGTTTCGATCGGTTTGAAAATGCCTTCAAACAGGCATGCGTATAGATATTTATGCAAGAATGTCGGTTCAAGTTTGAGAGTTTACGGTAATTGTAACTTCGTTTTAAGTAGAACTTTGTTTTTAAAAAATAGTAAGTTTGATTTATATATGTATTCAGTTTTGCTGTTTTAAAATGCAATGTTGTTGTGCTGTGTTTAATAAAGTATTCTAACTTTCAGGCTGTTGAGAGATTAGAGATGTGTTACAGAGATGGCTGGCTATAATCCGAAACTGTAGTTGTGAAATGGGATGGAAACAGGATGCGTTTTTGTGGAATAATAAACATATATGTAGACAGTTTTAAACTGCTGAAATTGAGTGCGGTTGTTATTGAGTCGAAAAATGAAGCAACAGCGGCATTTCAAAATATTGTGTTATGTTCTTTATTACTCTGCAGAAGGGTTCTTGAATTGTGATTAGTTTTGCAAGGCAATACCTTATATTAAGACCGATAGAGAAAAGACTTTATTTATTTGCGGACGAACGAAGTGAGGGAGAAAATAAAGTGATTTTATTTCTCGACCGTGATTTGGAAAAGACAAATCTCTATGACATTTATTAAACAGTTATTAAAATGATAACAGCATATACAACTTCATTGATAATGTAAGTCAGACATAAGTATAGAAATAATGTGACATTGATAAATGCACGAAATAAATGAAATGTTTTGTATCCCAGCATGGGTTTTACATAAGTAGGTAGTTGACTTCTGTTACGTGCAAGAAAATGTGAGAAGTGCACAAACAGCGAGATATTGACAGTTTGAGCTGTGGGTGACTAAGAAATGACGAGCGTATTCGTTCGAAAGGGAAACCTACAATGTATATACGGCAATGTAGTGGCGAGCATGATTCCTCGATCGAGAGTGTGCCCACTTTGAGCAGCTCCATTGAAACTTGTGACAAGTCTCCTATTTATTTAACACAGGTAGCAGCCAGTGGTAAAACAGTAAAGTTGTTCTTAGCTGTTTGGCTTCTAGCATACTTAACACTCTGTTGCAAAGTGTGAAACAGTCAGTGATTAGAAAGATCTTAATGCCTACACATTATTTACATTTGAGCCGCCTCATGGGAAAACCAACAATCTGCATTTGCGAAAACAAAGACGCGGTAACCGCGAAGCTGATCAGCGCCTTTGTTTTCGCTACTCGGATAGTACAATTCCTCTTCTACTTAAATCCAAAATTTCAAGCTTCTAGCTCTTTTCTGTGTTTGTACAGGCCAGTTTGTGTCGGACCTGGTCGGAAACCACATTGTTGGTTTTCCCACGAGGCGGCTCATTTGGTAACCGGTTACCAGTCAAAATGCCACTATTACGAGGGGAAAGCAAAAAGTTTGTGGACTTTGTCAATAAAATCAAAAGTACATATGCGATTTCTCTGAAATTACCGTATGTTTGCGATCAGTTAAATACAAACAAGCATAGAAAGTTTCAGACAAATCGCTTGATAAACGTCGTTTCCATGGCAATTTATTTGATGCGTGTTAGCGCTACCCGGAGCACGCCAAGACGTTAACGTCATTTGCCAACGGGTTTTCTGTATACGCTGGCCGAGTCAAAAGTTCCTATAAAAACATTATTTCTTATTCGACTTCAAGCAAATTTTCATAATATGTTTATTCCCCATCCGTGAAGGATAACAGTAGGAAGTTTAAGGCAAATCGCTAGAAAAATTTAGTTTTTATGACAATTTCTGCGACAGACGCTAGGATAATACGGGGCATGCCATGACGTTAAAGTTTTTCGCGTAGATTTTTGTGCTTACTTGTTGTTTTTAACAGCTATTTCGTTGTGACTAACACTTTGCACATCATTGAACACTGTTGTGTGCTTCAGTTCTGATGTGTCTCTAGCTGTTTGTAACAAATCAGACGTTTCTGTAGGTTTTATTCGGAAGTCTCGCACAAATTTGATCGATGTGCAAGTTTCCGCCATTTACCAGTAACGTCATTTTTACAAATTTTTTGCTTAGACTTGTCTTTCAAAAAGTGTCGCTGTAGCGTTGTCTTGCGAATGCGAGGACTGCAATTTCACATTTCAAGCCGAATTACATCATTGTCAATATTTCCATAATTTAAGGAGATTTAGAAATGACATTTTTTAAATATATTTTTATATTAATAAACACGTAAACAGAGATTTTACTGCGTGCTCCGGGGTAGCAAACCCCACGTGCTTGTCGATGTAATTTGACCAATCAAAAATAAGATTCGACAAACAACATTTTACATGAATGTCGACAATAGACCATTATTACACTTGTGAAAATATGAAAACAATCGGACGTCAATTATAAAAGTTATTAAGAAAGTCCACGAACTTTTTGCTTTCCCCTCGTATATATGCTGTAGATAGAGCTCAAATCAAATTATTAATAAAAAGGTACGAGTAGGCAACGATCAGGAAAAGGCGCAATCAGAAAAAGATTCCCACTCCAAAAACCGAGGTGGGAAAAAAACTAAATTAACAATCAGGTACTTATACCAAGAAAACATATCGTAAGCCGAATGAGCAGCTATTTTTTCCTAATAGGTGGCCACTCAGTTACCTAAACTTAACTAAAATATAATAACATACATAAGGCGCCAACAGCACAATTTTTTCTTTAAAAAACCGTGACATAAACCACAGAAGTATCGCTTAGGAACGACCAGTAATATAAAACTACTGGCGGACTTTAATCGATTGAACAGGTACCTAATTATAACTTCACCCTCAGCTTCTGCAGTGGTTCACAATATTAAGTTTACTGGAGAGGTACGTCGATTTTTATTTTGCAGACCTTAACTTTGTGCTTAAGGGTTTTTACGAATGTATTTGGAGCGGTTTCAATTTGTTTTGACTTTGATTTTAAGGTAAGTATATGCATGAGACGATATGAATTTCATCAAATATAGAAAAGAGCATCTTTATTCAAACTGTAAATATTTTCAATGCTATTAAAAACAGTTTAATTTATAGTTCTTCGCTTCGCAGAGTTTGAAATGAAATTGGGTATAAACCGTTCTAGCACATAATAATTTTCCGACAAGGGGTCCATTGTGTGGGTAGCCGAGTCTGCATGAGCTGACACACTACACAATATGGTCCCCAATCCTGTTTAACGGAACCCTGGGTCAGAAAGGAATATGATATTTTATAAAGTTGCACTATGTGACAAATATTGTCAATACTATCTCTGAAGGTCTCTGAAGCACGAAAGTTGATTACTTGACTAAAATACTGTGTCCCAACCCTAAAAAGTCGATTTAAAAGACATTTGCACTTCAAGCTATCCGGAACTGTAATGCGTGGTGCTGGTCAGCATAGTAGGCTACGCTGCAAGATAAACTTAACCGACGAACATATTCTGTAACTCGTTTTAGTTCTAATAAACGCACATTGCGCATAGCTGTTGAAAAAAAAAATATGTAAAGAGTTTCGTTAGAATATTTTTGATTTTAATAGACTCACATATAAGGACTTTGTTAGGCCAGTCTTGCATTTCAGATTCCTCATAAATATATAATAGAATAGAAACGCTAGCAAAATGTTATAAATATAAATGATAGTAACTGCAGATCTACAAGTCGTCCGCCGCCTCCGAGCCGGGTACCATTCTCTCCAGCTTTGTCTCAGTAGAGTTCACGACCGACAAAATAAATGAAGTGAACGAAACGAAAGCCCGATTGTCGGACTAAAATGATAGCAAATCATGTCTGGCTTACTATATGTCACTTATGCTGAAAAAACATCATTATGGTGTTATATAGGAAGTTGATTTGAAGTTGGGTTTAACCCTTCTAGCACATAATAATTTTCCGACAAGGGGTCCATTGAGTGGGTAGCCGAGTCTGCATGAGTTGGCACACTACATAATATGGACCCCAATCCTGTTTAACGGAACCCTGGGTCAGAAAATAATATGATATTTTATAAAGTTGCACTATGTGACAAATATTGCCAATAATGTCTCTGAAGCAAGAAAGTTGATTACTTGACTAAAATACTTGTGTTTCCAACCGTCAAAAGGTACAGGTAGGCAACAATCAGAAATAGGCGAATCAGAAAGAAATTCCAACTCCAAATACCGAGGTGGGAAAAACTAAATTGACAATTAGGTACTTATACATATAAAAATATCGCAAGCCGAGTGAGCAGCTATTTCCCAATATGCAGCCACTCAGTAAATAAACCCGAACTTAAATAAAAATATGGAAACGTACATGTGCATAAGGTTCAAACAGCACAAAAATTCAACTCCAAGACATAAAACAAATGGAACCACAACAGAAGTATCGCCTTGAAACGATCGGTAATATAAAATTACTGCAGGCTTAAATCGATTTTACAGGCGCCTAACGTCACCCTCATCTTCTGCAGTGATTCAAAACATTTAGTTAGTTGTTTGGTCCTCGTGGTGAATCTTTAACTTAACTAGTTAATGAATCATCAAGGACAAACAAATAAATCATGTTAACCATCCTGATGAATCAAAAACGAGGACTCAACAGATTCAGTAAGCTGCCCCTGGGCGACGAATAACTTTCTGAAACCTGGAGCAAAAGAAAAACACCAGTTGAAAGGTACAACTCCGGTTTGGGCCTTACTTGTACTAGTCTAGAAAGTCAGAACTAAGAATAGTAAGAACTAAGAAGTCCGAAATAAGAAGCCCCTATCCGGCTTTCGGCAGTACAACCAATTTAATTATTTTTACAACATCGGAGTTCGATCGAGGTAAGATACTTATAGTCCAAGCTCGAATCTTGTCTGGTAAGTGGTTGTCAAGATGTACTATGATAACTGTAGCGTGGTGAATCCATGTATCTTATTCATATATCATTATTTAAATATGTATTTATTTATCAAAATCATTATGGTCCATGTTGTTCTGGTTTATATTTTTTCTTCGTGAACAATAAGCGTTGGCATTACAGTCCATCGACGACAATAAGCGTAGCGACTGCAACGGTTATTGTCGATATGAACAATTAGCGTTGCAGTCGCTTCGCTTATTGTCGTTTGTGGACAGTAAGCGTCGATGGACAATAAGCGGTTCTACAAAGCGCAGAACATGTAGGTGTAGTGGTTGATAGACAGTAAAACAGATGCCGTTAGACAAAATCATTGGGGACTGAAAATGGGCAAAGAAATATAACTTAAGTTTAAAATCCCGCTTCAGCTGTAAAGATTTACCTGCCCATTTATCGACCTATTCATGTCTGCTTTCTGTGTTTTAAACTGAACAATAAGCATCTTCTTTCGCGGCCCCCATGGCCGAGCGGTTAAGAGCGCTGTTTCTTAATCACTCGATCATCTCACTGCTGTGTCTGGTGTGGGTTTGAGCCCCGCTCTGGCCACATGTGAGACAAGCCAAGTTCTGCTTGCGGGTGTGCCAGGTGGTTTTTCTCGGGGTCCTCCCGTTTTCGCCCACCTACTGACTGGCCCGTCTCATTTTATTTTATTTTATTTATTTATTTATACAATATTTAAAGAGGAGAAACACATTTAGCTGTAATAGCTAGTCTACCATGTGATCCTCTAAAACATATATACAAATGTACAGATGTAATATAAAATGACACAAAACAATTTACATTGAAATTCATACAATTTAAAATTTCAATGAGTTAAAAGTGGGAGCATAAAACAATGTTTCAGGTAAAAATAATATTTTACATGAGATATAAGATATGCTAGATGACAATTTAAAATTATGCATTAAACATGTATCTGAAAAATTCTATAGAAATATATAAAATGCACATTAAAGGTGTTCTTTAACATTTCGCTTAAAATCTACCAAAGTTGTAGATTTCTTGACAGACCCAGGCAAATCATTCCACAACCGTGGGGCAGAGGAGGAAAACGATCCATCATAAATAGCCTTCTTCGATCTGGGTACTGCTAGAGAGCCGTTTGTCGTAGATCTTAAAGTGCGATTATGAGTTTGTGAGACAGGCTTGAGGAGATCAGAAATATATGACGGCGTGAGATTATTTAATGCTTTATAAATGATTACGGCTTTATTATAAAAATGACGTTTCTTAATTGTTTGCCAACCAAGTTCATTAAACATACACTCAGAAGGGGTGTTAAAATCTGCATTTAAAATGATTCGCGCAGCTCGCTTCTGTAACTTGGAAATTCTTTCTATATTAGCCGTTGATGCAGAGCCCCAAGTGATTGATCCGTAGTCAAGTAGCGGCAGTATATAGCCTTGGTAGAAGAGTTTCTGTGCTTCAACAGGGATATAGTAAGAGAGTCGTTTTAGAAGAGAAATTTTGGATGATATTATTGAGCAGAGATAGTCAATATGTTCAGACCATTGGAGATGTTCGTCGATATATATGCCTAATAATTTTTGTTTAGTTACGTTTTTAATTCTGTTTCCGTCAATGCAAATATTTAGTTCTTGAGAATTTAAATGACTATGTCTCGTTCCTAATAACATACAAGATGTTTTATCAAAGTGGATGTTCATTTTGTTTTCTTTTCCCCATACTATCGACTTATTGCCATCGTGTTGTAATTTGGTCTCTACTTCAGATTTAGTTTTCCCGCTTGTGTGGTAAGTTGCGTCATCAGCATAGAAATCTGAGTCACAGTGCTCAATATACAAATGCAAGTCATTAATGAACATTAAAAATAATGTCGGTCCCAAAATGGAGCCTTGGGGCACGCCAGATTTAATAATGGCTGGTTTGGTTAGGCCTTTGCCACAATCCATAAATTGTTCACGGTTGCTTAAATAAGAAGCAAATAAGCTGAATGTAGAATCTTTAAATTTATAGTAAGAGAGTTTGTTTAATAAGATGGAATGATCTACGAGATCAAAAGCTTTTCTGAAATCAATAAATAATGTTCCGACAATATCGCCATTATTAATGCAGGTCATCCACTGATCAACTAATTTTATCAATGCTGTCTGGCAGCTATGTTTTGGCCTGAATCCAGACTGATTTTCATAAATTAGATTGTATTTGTTTAGGAAACCCATGAGATGCTTATTAATATGTTTTTCGAAGAGTTTTGAAATAGTGGGAAGGATGGAAATTGGTCTGTAATTGGATGGATCGGATTTAGAACCACTTTTATGTATCGGAAAAATTTTTGCAATCTTTAATTGGGTTGGGAAATATGCTGAGTCAATGCTTTTGTTAATTAGAGATGTTATGGATGGCGCTAGTATTACAGCGGCCAGCTTAAGTATTCTTGGGCCAAGGCCATCAAGACCAGTAGCTTTATTAGGGCTAAGCCCGCGTATAAAATCAGTTACTTGTTTAATCGTTATATGTGGGATTGAGAAGTGTATATGTGATGGAACTTTGCCGTTCACATAGTCATTCAGCTTATTGAAATCAGGTGTATCTACAGGATCACTATGTGAACCAAAATGGTCTGAAACTGAAGCGAAATATTCGTTCAGTTTAGAAGCAATGTCTTCAGAATTAGAGTATGTTTCGTTGTCAATTTTAATTTCGTCAGGTAAAGTATTAGAGGACGAATTATCATTCTTCGTGAAAGTTCTAAGGTGTTTCCAGATAAGTCTAGTGTCTTTTTGAGAAACAATTGATGCTGAAAAATGATGCCGCTTTGCTTTGCGTATAAGATCCTGTGTTTTGTTCCGATATATTTTATACTGAGACCAATTTTTAGCTTTTTTAAAACTGTCACGCATTCGTCTAGCTGAGAGAATTTCAGGTGTACACCATTCGGGTAGACGCTGTGATTTTACTCTCCTAGTTCTGATAGGCACATGTGTATCCATATGCTTTTGGATGATTGAATACCATGATGTAAAATCATTATCGACATTAAATTCAGACAGCGAAAACGACTCCATATCAGAACCCAGATAATCTTGAAAGAGACGTAAAACTGAATTAAAAAAAAAATAAATAAAAAGAGCATCTTTTTTCAATGACCTGTAATAAAATGACATAAAATCAAAATGTGTAACCCCCTCCTTAATAGTATATTTTGGTTAAAAAGGTACAAGTAGGCAAAGATCAGGAAAAGGCGCAATCAGAAAAAGATTCCCACTCCAAAAACCGAGGTGGGAAAAAACCAAACTAACAATCAGGTACTTATACCATGAAACATATCGTAAGCCGAATGAGCAGCTATTTTCCCAATAGGTGGCCACTCAGTTACCTTAACTTAACCAAAAACATGAAAACATACATAAGGCGCCAACAGCACAAAAAATTTTAAACACCAAGACATAAAACAAAAAGAACCACTACAGAAGTATCGACTTGGAACGATCAGTAACACAAAGTTACTGGCGGGCTTAAACCGGTTTTACAGGTACCTAACCTCACCCTCAGCTTCTGCAGTGGCTCACAACATTTAGTTAGTTCTTCGGTCCTCGTGGTGAATCTCTAACTAGTCAATGAATCATCAAGAACAAACAAATAAATCATGATAAACATCCTGATGAATCAAAAACCAGGACTCACAGATTGAGTAAGCTGCCCGACGATGGAGATCCCTGGGCGCCGAATAACCTACTAACTCCGGAGCAAAAGAAAAACACCAGTTGGACCCCGGTGGGCCAAGCAACAGACAAGACCTACTTATCTCACCGTTTTGACAAGCATTTGTACAAACACACAGTATACAATATGAGGGATTCGAACGGAAGCTGGAAG
This sequence comes from Rugalucina vietnamica, assembly GCA_964017185.1. NCBI lineage: Eukaryota > Metazoa > Mollusca > Bivalvia > Lucinida > Lucinidae > Rugalucina > Rugalucina vietnamica. The sequence goes on from OZ024875.1 coordinate 36,571,252, forward strand.
CTTCTAGAGTTCCCATCACATCAATACATATTTCCATTAAAGTTTGTATACTTAATGCAGAGAAACGTATTCGTTTGTCTTTTAGAAATCTGAAAAATCAAAATACAAGCCATTTGTTTAACTACTGTAGTCACCGATCAAGAATAAAACAGGTCGTTTTATTACGGGAAATACACGCCAATTTCAAAGACACACTGTAAGTCATGGACAGGAGAGAGAAGAACCAAGCATTAAAACGTTCTGTTCCTACTGGAAATAGTTTTCGTCGAAGTTTTTCTCCTTCTTGTCTCTGTTTCCCAGAAATTTTATTTCACATGTATCACTGTTCATAATTTGGTAACGACATGGTGATTAAAATTCCCTCCACTTTTCGCTTGTCCACTCCCCTTGCTTATACTACTTAAAGCTGACCTACGAGATGCTAACTTCGAGGACTTTCCCGACGCACGTTCACCGTTTCCACGTAATGTTATACACGGGATGCAACAGCGAGTGATTCTTCTCCTTAAATCCTTTGACATCAGACAATAAAGAACAAACATCATAAAATAACTGATATACAGAATCAGATCGAAAGCCACCGATGCAGTTTTCAGGGCGTCATAAGTTATAAGTGTTTGTCCTGTACTTAACTCCCAAGCGTTGAAACATAAGAATAATCCTGAAGATGTTTCGACGCTGACAACTATCAAAGCAATGGCGGCGACAAAGAACGTCAATTTGCGCCGTTCTACATTTCGCGCATTTTCCGACATACTCCTGTTGTTTGTTTTTATGTCTGCTTGACGTAATGAGTGTATCATTAAGACAACAAACGTAATAATCATCACACTGGGAAGAAACTGCATTAGTATTATTCTTGACCAAGCAAACACACTCTCGTACAGGTGCGGATTCGTGACCCAGTTCGCATATACCGCATAACACGATGTAGTAGTGACGGCATTAAACCTTACATTGACGCTTACAAACGTAAAATCGAAGAAACGATAGATGTGTAAGGCAATCGACAATAGAAAAATAATCCAAACAAAGATCCAGGCTGACTTCAATGTTATATATTTTCCTGCAGAAAATGGCCTGGAAACACATAAATATCTCTGAACCGCCAAAACGACGGTTAGCCACGTTGACGTCGCATGGGGAACGGCGGGCAGTCTTTCTAAAACAAACATAGTTTTGCATGCTTGGAATGGCAAAAGTCCATGATTTTCTTCCGTCTTTTCGAAGCGGTAACTGGTCTCTGTTAAAGCCAACCCCATAGTCATTGAATCCGCTACAGCAATAGTTATAAGTAACACACAAGAGGCTTTGCCCATTTGTGATTTGATCTGTCTATTCTTTCTTACTAAAGATAATACCAATGCGAAAGTGGTCAGCAAACAAAGTCCTAAAATGGAAGGGTACAAATATTTGTATGAAGCGTTTAGAGACGTTACCTTACCATAAAATATCGCTGAATTTTGTGACTGTATTCGTGTCTGATCTGTCTTCGAAAATTTCATTTCGATCAACTTTGGTTTAGTAGAATTTGACATAAACTGTGGTATACCTTTGACAGAATCAGCGGCATCAGCCATGGCTTCCTTATGATCGAGTTCCATCTCTGTAGATTTGTTTGTTAAATGCCCCATATTTGTTATTAAGTGATCTCTATTAACCAGTAGAACACCTGTTTTATTGAGGCTTCTGTTCGAATCGCCGTTTATTGATGTCTCAATGCGGTTATCGACAGTAAAACTGTGGAAACCGGTCTCGTTGCTCACAATTCTAGGATCTCCATGTTTCAATTCCTCAAAGCTGTGATCTGTATTGATATCGATAGATGTACTTTCATTGACCAGTCGCCTTGGGGACTCTGGTGTTAATCCTATAAAGTCGCGCTCGTCAATGAAATCAAGAGAAGCAATAAGTCCACCCAGTAGTAGATCGGGAGGCTCGGTTGATCTTCTGAACATTAATTTCGGAAGATTTGTTGTCGGGGCTTTGAGTAAAGTCCTAAACAAAAACAAGGTTTCCTGATGAAATGCTGGTGTAGAACTGAGGTACTCTGACTCGTTGATGGAATTCATGGATGACGAAGATAAAAATTTCAGTAATCCTGTTGAATTAAGTGGAGCGATGAATGTTTGGTTTGATGGAGCATTTAATGCTTCTGTTAATCCACTACAAATAACAGTTCCTGAGAAAATAAATATATAAACTATTTCTATTTTGAAAGTCATTCTTTGATGTTAAGCATTACTATAATAAATAGATAAATAAATAAATAATCATGAAAGGAATGGAAGTGATTCCAGTGAAAACTGTTTAATCTACGACAAGAATAAGGACGTCCAATTATAATGTCGCAGATGTAACAATATCTTAGCCCTTGCATTAAAAAACAATCAATTTGGGTTCCGACCAGGTCCGACACAAAAACTGGTTTGGACTACCAAAAGCAGGCTAGAGGCTTGGAACTTTGTTTTTTTTAGAAGATGTAGTCTACTATCTGTGTTACGAAATTAAAGATGCTGATGTAACTGCACAGCTGATCTGCGTCTTAGTTGTCGTTTGTGCATATGGTTGAAATTCTGGTTCGGCGGCTCATCTACGAATGACCGTTTGCCTTCGACCAATTTAACAGCTAATTATTCCTTAAATAATCGAAGATGAACTGACTGGACGATGATGGACAAGATTTTGTGACAGAGGTCTCTTCAAAAGTTCACATTACGAATACTTGCCCATGCAATATACACAGATTTTTGTTCAGCTGTAAAATGGAAATTTGCATCGGAAAAAGTTTGATATTTGTAACATTTTTGCTCAAAACATTGATTGTGGGTACACGTTAGAACCGCCTCGACGAATCTATGTTTTGTATTTTTATTAAGAAAAATGGATTCCCCTTAAGAAAAATGGATTCCCCTGTAAACCCTAGTCGCACAATATAATTGTGGGGATATACTCGTAGATTGTACAGCCATGTCCATGTTATTCCCGGAAAGTGGACAGTGTACCTGTCCTCAAATATTCCGCTTTTTTCAACAGATACTGTACTAATGTAGTTTCTGTAATAACAGACCTACGATTTGAAAACAGGATGATATAGTTTTGCTGGTGATATGGGACATAGGCAAACAGTTTATCCCCAGATGGGAGCTGGAGAGCCAATTTCGCTACGACTTTTCCCAAAATATGCCGATAGCGTCCGAGCAATTTCTGAACAAAACTTTGCTGACGAATCAAAATCGTAGATGCACGTAATAAGAAACGAAAGTGAAAGTAAATGTTTTGACCCTAATTGTTTTCATTTATTCTGGTGAACCCACGACTTTGATCAAGTCATAAATTGAATATCCAGCTATACGAGTATGCATGTATCGCATTGAGACTTCATTTCCACGAAATTATTATGGACTTTTGTTGATATCAGGTAAATGGAGAAATTATAGGAGTTTCAAAAAATTTAATGTTGAAAATTTTAATATTGAACTGAGCAGCAAGTTGTCTCAGATAGATTTTTCGGAAGGTAGAGATATCAATGACATGTATGAGGAATTTACTCGTGCAGTTACAACTGTTACAGATAAATATGCTCCCCAAAAAATGAAAAAAAATGTATCCCTAAACCTGTCCCTTATATGAATAAATCTTTAAAGCAAGCTGTGTACAAAAAGAAAATGTTGTTCAATAAATTTCATAAGCATAAAACTCCTAAGAATTGGGAAAATTTTCGAAGGCAGAGAAATTTAGTCACAAAGCTTAAGCGGAAATCAACCAATCAATATTTTATTGAAAGATGTTTGGGAGGCAGTAAGACTAAGGACTTTTGGTCTACTGTCAAACCTTTTTTTAACAAATAAAGGCACTCATTTTCAGAAGGATACTATTTTATTTGAAGATGGTAGACTTGTTAATGATCAACAAGAAATTTGTGATATTTTAATCAATTTTTTGTCAATGTGGCCAAAAATATTGGAGAAAACTCAATTCCAATTAATAGTGATCACCCAAGTATTGTTAAAATTCAAGAAAATAATTTAGCACAATCAGTCTTAGATTTTAAACCAGTTGAGGAAGAATTTATCAGTAAACAAATCAATAAACTTAGTACTAAGAAAGCTGCTGGACATGACGGTATTTCAGCAAAAGTTCTTAAACTTGCAAAACCTGTTGTTTTAAAACCTCTCACATATTTGATTAATGAGACTATTCAGATGTCTCAGTTTCCTGATGAATGCAAAAAGGCAATGGTTAGTCCCCTTTATAAAAAGAACAGTACCCAAGATAAGGAAAACTACCGTCCTGTCAGTATCTTACCCATTTTATCAAAACTATATGAAAGGACAATAAATGTCCAACTCATGGAATATTTTGAAACAAAGTTTCATACTTATCTCTCAGCTTTTAGACCTGGCTATGGATGTCAGAGTACACTTTTGAGGATTATTGAAGATTGGAAGCAGGCGTTAGATGATAAGAAATATGTTGCGGCTATGTTTATGGACCTCTCAAAAGCTTTTGATTGTTTACCTCATGACCTGCTTCTACTAAAACTTAAATACTATGGTTTGTCAGAAAATGCTTTGAAATTAATGGAAAGTTATTTATCAAACAGGAAACAATGTGTAAAATTAGGAGGTTTTAAAAGTGACTATGAATGTATCCTCAAAGGTGTACCCCAGGGATCCATCTTAGGGCCAGTGCTCTTTAATATATTTGGAAATGATATCTTCCATTTTGTTGAGTCCTGTGACCTTTATAATTATGCGGACGATAACACTGTATCTTACTCAGGCCATAATCTGTAAGAGGTCATTTACAAACTTATTAAGGACAGTCTATTGCTGATAAAGTGGTTTCTTGACAACAAGACGAAGGCCAATCCTGAAAAATTTCAGGCTTTAGCAATAGGAAAACAAACTAGAAAAGAAAATATTCCTTTTAATCTTGAAAATAATGAAATAAAATGTGAAGATAGTGTCAAACTTTGAGGTGTAACTTTAGACTTTCAACTAAATTTTAATATTCATATTTCAAATATATGTAAAAAGGCATCAAGACAGTTAAATGTTTTAAAAAGGATTGGCAAGCACTTGTGCAAACTGGGAAAACTAAATATTTATCATTCTTTTATATTATCAAATTTCAACTATTGTCCTCTTACATGGCATTTTTGTGGAGAGACTAATACTAAGAAAATAGAAAAAATTCAAGAAAGGGCATTGCGATTTATTTACAGTGACTATAGCACTAGCTATGAATCACTGTTGATAAAATCACAACTCCCATCACTTAAAGTCAGACGTTTGAGGACGATAGCCTTGGAATCTTTTAAGATTTTAAATAATTTAGCTCCAGCATATTTAAATGACCTATTAACGTTTAAAAATAATTCTTATTCTTTTAGGTACCAGAGAACAGTTGAAGTCCCACAGGTGAGAACAGTTAAACACGGTTCCAGGTCCTTTCGCTCCACTGCAGCCAAAATCTGGAACTCTCTACCTCAAGAATTCAGAGATATTAGTAGTTTTAATGTTTTTAAAAATCAAATAAATGCATGGAGCGGGGGAGCTGCACATGTTCTTTCTGTTTTTTTAAATGTTTTAATTTTGTTATGATGTTTATTTGCTTTCTTAAAATTTTTACATAAAAATACTACAAATGAGTCTGATCTGGTGAGATTCAATTTTAAGTTTTATCTCAAATCCTTTCAATTCATTTAATAATGATATTTATACTCACTATTTTAGTCCAACAATTGTGTCAAAACTACAACATCTCTTAAAAGAATGTATTTTTATGTATAAAATGTGATAATTGCTTTATTTAATATCTAAATAATGCTAATACATGTTTTAGGTCTATGTAAATAATCACTGTGATAATTTCTTGTATGTGCTAATTTCATTGTTCTTATTGTGTCTATGTTTTTGTTTTGCATGCTATGCTTTTCTTCATATTCTTTTATAGTCGGTAAATAGCTATACATAGCTAATGTTATACTGTTATATACTCTCCGACTTTAAATAAAATTTGTCTTATGTCTTATGTCTTATTCGCGTGATCCAGAATGGCGTCCCTACATCACATTATGGACGCTGAAATTGACAAAGCGTTCCGAATATGTCAAAAAGTAAACAAATATGCTGTAATATTTAATTTGTATTAATTTTTAGAGCAAAATGAATAATTACGACGAAGGATTATGTATCATAATGAATGTCTGTTGTTGAATGAACAATTATAAGCACCTCTTTTGCAAGATAGTGGTCATCAAATTTTGTAGTGATATTGACCGTTATTGTTTGGTAATAGGTTTAATTTGACTAATCAGTCATCATGGTGACAAAGCGTCATCTGACTTCGATTACGGTCGAAATACGGAAATGCCATGAATTTGACTATTTTGCTTGCTTAGAAGAATTTCATTGAAACAAATGAAATAAAAATTCAAAATAACTTCTGATGCTCCTTAAAATGAAGGTGAACTCACCCACATGATAATGATGGGTGTATCCATTCGTTATTAAACCATATTTGACGAATGGATTCTCCAAATAGTATCAGTTGATTTTTATCTCTTATCTCATTTTTCGAAGGTATTTCTCTGTGCAAAAAAGAATAGCCCCGGGTGGGACGCCGCGTTCTGCGGCGTCACATCTGGAGCTATTCTGTTTGCTTATGTCCCATAAAAGGGACGTCAGGCTTAAATGAGTCAGTAATGGATTAATGGTATTGTCATTATCACTAACACAAATCTGATTGTACAAAAGGTCTGTCTACAGAACACTCAATCTATAAATGCAAATCATTATATTAATGCTGCGATCGACAAGTGATGATAAGTACTGATATTATTACGTGCACGCATTACGAAAACATGCCCATGCGTTTAAACAGAGAGTTTCAAAGTTGTAAAAAATGAAAATTTTCAGCAGAAAAAAAATGATATTTTTCTTAATTTTCCTCAAAACATATATAGATTGTGGGTACACGTTAGAACCGCCTCGTTGAGGGTATACCCCTTCATACCCCAGTTTGCTATATAAAATGGTTTCAACAAGCGAGGATCCAGAGGGAATTTGAGGTAATTTCGGGATTTTTTGGGGTTGCCCCCCTTCGTCTGTGACCAAAAATTACCATTTTTGTTGGACCCCCTCTCATGAAAATTTCTGGATCCGCGCATGTTATAAGGGGGTATATATTACACGGACATGTTTTCCTGGATAAGTGTACAAGATCTGATGATTAAAAGCTTAAGCCTAGGTTACATTTGCCCCGATCATCGTACGATTTTTCGGTCTGCGATTTTCTCTACGATTTTTAGACATCGTAGGAGATCGTGGGCTACGACGTATGTGTTAAGCCTAGGTTACATTTGCCCCGATCATCGTACGATTTTTCGGTCTGCGATTTTCTCTACGATTTTTAGACATTGTAGGAGATCGTGGGCTACGACGTATGTGTTAACAATTCATACGGGCATCGTGCGATTTTTTGATCTGCCATTTGTCGACGTTCTCATACAAAAACGCAAGGCGATCGTACGGCAGTCGTATGTCTCCGCAGATAGTACGTAGATATCGTACGGATCCCGTGCGTTGTCCGCACGGAGTCCCTATACGTTTTGATACAAAACGCAAGGAGGCCGCACGGTAGTCGTAGGGTCTCCGCAGACTGTTAGTGGATATCGTACGGAGTTTCTTGGACTTCTGACTGATGCCTTGGTTACATTTGGCCTACGATTAGCTTGCGATGATCGTACGATGCAATTTTTTGCATTTTCGTGCGGCCTTCGCAGGGTGATTTTACGATGTACCTACGACTCTACGACTTCCAACGATCTACGTAGCCTCTACGATCTTGTAATAGTCTGCACTATTACAAATTTTAAAATCGTAAGACCGTAGACCGTAGACACGTCGTAGGGCATCATACGGGCACCGTACGGATACCCTGCGATAATCAAGCGGTCACCGCACGATTTTTTTATGATAATTTGGGAACAAAAATCGTACAGTGATCGTAGGGAGGCCGCAAGGGGTCATGCCTAGTAGGTTACATTTGCCCCGATCATTGTACGATTTTTCGGTCCGCGATTTCCCTACGTTCTTTTTAAAAATCGAATGTGATCATGGGCTACGACGTAGGTGTTTACAATTCATATGGGGATCGTTCGATTTCTTGTTCTAGCTTTCGTCGATGTCCTGAGTCGGAACTGTTTGGAGATCGTAGGGAAATCAAAGGGTATCCGCATTTTTTAAGTTGAAATCGTACGGAGCCCGTGCGATGGCCGCGAGGAGTCCTTACGATTTCTTGCGGTCTCCCTACGATAGCCGTACGATGTTAGGTGTCCGTACGATTTTAATAAACTTGTGATATAACCGTACGGATGCCGCACGATCACCCAAAAGGTCTACGATTATCTTATTATTTTAGTCCCCAAATTATCATAAAACCGTGCGGTGACCGCACGATCATCGCAGGGTTTCCGTAAGGCGCCCGTACGATGATGCTACCTACGACGTGTCTACGGGCTACGGTCTTACGATTTTTAAAATTTGTAAAAGTGTATACTACTACAAAATCGTAGAGGCTACGGAGATCGTAGGAAGCCGTAGAATCGTAGGGGCATCGTAGGGTCACCCTGCGGAGACCGCACGAAAATGCAAAAAATGGCATCGTACGATCACCGCAAGTTAATCGTAGGGCAAATGTAACCTAGGCTTTAAATCTGTGTCCCTGCTAAGAAAACAATCCAACTATAATGAAAGCATCTGCGTTTACACACGTATACTGGCTCCAACAAAATTTGACACGTCAAAACTGCCAAGTTTGACAACTATAATTATTTCGTGCAGTCGGAAAAAAACTGAAATGCAAATTCTCAGACAGTTACTCAGAAATAAACGGCATCGAAACTGCTTGTTTTGTTCTTTTTGATTTAAAAATCATTAATAATTGAACAGATGTTTTAAATTCTATAACTAGAAGGCCTCATCTGACTCAAATCCAGCGCAGGTATTGAAAAGGAAATAATATTTTTTTACATTTAAGTTTATGCTTTTAAAATTTTTTTACTATAGCATACTAATTGTCGGGACTATATGATCGCGAATGTGGATGATTTTAAAACAAGTGGTGGTTTGGGCCTTGTATCTCATCTAAATTCATCAGAATTTAATAAGTATGGTATCATCACAATGACAATTTTCGAATCTAAACATCCATACATCACAAGCTTTAAAAAAGTATTTTTGAAAAGTTGTTATGAGTTTTGATTATACGCCGGGATAAGCATATTTGTAAGGGGTGGGTGTGGGGAAATGCTTATAGAAGCTTAAAAAGCATTGAAAGACCTATCAATTTATGCATTTTCTAATTTGATAAGCATTCCCCTGTTTAAAAACCAGTTTTTTTTGTTATTCTAAGTATATTCTCGGGGATGCCCTAGACAAATATGTTCAAAAATTAAAAAAAAGGAGTTTATGATTACATTTACAGTTTAAAGCACATTCCGTTTACATGTCTTTGATCTATTCCGTGAAAAATGAACTTGAAAATTTTTCAAAAAGTCTATTTTTCTCAATTTTGAAAATCCATATTTTTTTAAGAAAAAAAAGCAAAAAAGCATGGATATCCCCAAAATATTTTGCTTTTTGAGTAGCATTCCACTTATATTTTAAGCTGTCTAAAATTATTGATCTATTTATCAACAAAAATTGGTATCGAGCCACCTTAAATGATAATCACCGTCAAAATGGACAAATTAATTCAAGGGCTATCATGGTGTGTAAACGTTCACCTGAGATCTGCGATATATACCAATGAAATATCATATTTTTAGTGACGCTTGGGTAACTGGTTGGCCGCCTATTGGGAAATACAATGTAGCTGCTCACGCGCCTTACGATATCTTCTCTTAGTATAAGTACATTATTGTCTATTTATTTTTGTTTGTTTCTTTTTCATCTCGGTTTTGGGTGTGGAAATTTCTTTCTGATTGCGCCTTTTCCTGATCATTGCCTACTTATACCTTGGTCTGACTATAATGGTTATATACAAACAAATATCCTCAGGGCAGGGTCAGAATAAGCCCTGGGTCGATTTCGTTTTCGAAATCATAAATAATTTGTCTGTTTGACCATTTTCTGCACTTTTCCCCTACAATGACATTTTTAAAAACAGCTTTCTGCATAAATATTCTAAGTCTGCCGTACCTTAAAATTTTTCAAGGTCATCACAGGTCCATGATTTGTAAACACACTGTATTACTCTATTCCCAATTGCTACATGTCAAGTTGCATTGCAATATGTTCAACAGTCACAGTGAATATTTTGAAACGTCTGTATGGACATGACAGACATCTTGGTCATGTGACCTGAATTATTTATTAACACATTGGTTCACCTTTTGTATAGATGCGTTCTATAAAATTTTGATAAGGTCAATGGGTTTGGAGAAAATGTATTTGAATACTGTATTCATAAACATGTATATTACCCTGGGTTTGGGGCTCATCAACCCCCGGGTTCCAATTTTTCAGAACATTAAATATTCAGCCCATTTGCCCATTTCCTGCAAGTTTTGCCCTTCTAATGACATTGTAACAATTCCCCCCATTCAAATGCATGGGCTTCATATGTGGCACAATAAGATTCCAGACACAGAGGTCATTAAGAAAGCGGGGTTGCAAAGCAGCATACATACAGTCTTGAAGCTAGCACAGCTAAGATGGACAGGCCATGTCATAAAAAGGTTCAAGTAGGCCCTGTTATAAGAAAAGCATTGTTATAAGAATACCCTGATGCGCGACTTCCAAAGAAAGTTTTCTATGGAGAACTACAGAAGGAAAAGCGTTCTCAAGGTGGCCAGAAGAAGAAACACTTCAAAGACACGCTCAAAGTCTCTCTGAAGGATTTCGAAATACCAATGGGGTCTTGGGAGCAGTCTGCACAGGACAGGAGCGATCAAAGTGGCAAGGTCTCATCTATAAAGGAGCAACTCTCTATGAAAACAAGCTGAAAGAAAGCGCAGAAAACGCAAAGCCAAGACCAATGAACATCCAGCAGATTTCATGACAATGACATGCTCTACTTGTAACCGACAGTTTAGAGCTAGAATTGGCCTAGTCAGCCATCAAATTACTCACCAACACACATGGACCTTATTTAAGAAATAAGGAAGGTCTATCTCATTACTGATAGACGAACTATCATATGCACATGATAATAATGTAATGCATATAGAGTTTAGGAAGATTTTGTTTCTTTGCTTGAATTGATGCTTTACGTCAACGATCGAAATAAGATAAAGAAAATTGTGAGTATTTTGAATTCAAAAATGGAAATTTAGTCAGCAAAAAAGTCCTCAGGTCATATGCATGATTCATTTCTTTGCCCGAATATTATGAATGTTCAACAAACTAAAAATCACAAAATGTCTTCAACCAAGTATTAAACATATGCATGTAAATCGTTTTGCCTACGAGCGCGAATCAGCTGTACATGAGATTGGTCACAATAAAAAGCCCTCCGCCATCGTTCTTACCATGGACAGCAAGCAAAAAATGAAATATATACAAGCTCTCTCTGTGTGTCAAGCAGCAAAAACTCAAGTCGCACTATGCCTTATTAGGGTTTATGGTACGCGTAACCTATGATAAGTTTCTATTATGCTGGGACCTAAATTATGTAAATGACATTATTAAACTGAATCACTGACTTTAACACTTCGAATTTCTTCGTTTGAACACAACACACAATTGATGGGTTATTGTTAACAAAGTTTAATCCTCGATGGGGAACATGACTCACCATTAGCCTGTTAATCTGGAATTGTTAAACTTTGAAAGAGTATCACTTTATGGACTGGATTTTCTAACATCATCATACGTAGTCATGAAGTTAATTTCATAAAAGACCCATCCCAATTGATTATGTTATTGATGGCTTGTTCTTAAACGGTTTTGTGGATACTGCAATATTAAACATGACACATTAGAGAATCAAAAACATTAAAGCATCTATAATTTAGATACAATGTGATATAACGATCAAAAACAATAACAGAAATGGTTGATGTTAAAATGCAGACACAATTATCATTAACAGAATAGGTTGCTATAACGAGGTTATATTCAGTTGACAAAACCGCCAGTTGTTATAATATTCATCATAAAACTTCGATTTTGTCATGTCACTCATGTTAAAATTGCCGTTCGGTACGTGGGATATTATTGTGTTGAATGCACTTGATTCTGCGATGAACACAGTCTTGAATGAGAAAGGAACAAATGTTTACACAGCTACCATTTATTTTAAGTTAATTTGGACGATTTGAATGTGGATGATTTTAAAACAATCAGTCGTAATAATTTAAATGTAAACCTACATGTATCTATAATATTATATTCTTTATCTGGAAGAATATTATTTTGTGTGCCGAGTGGATTCTGATGAAGGCATTCTGAAAGAGGACAGGAACAAACTTTTAGTGGGATAGCAAGTTTTCTTGAAATTCATTTGGAAGTTTTGGCAAGGAATAAATTTAGTACTCTTATAATGTACGCACTAAGTACGTAGATCATCGATACATTTTGAACGGAAAAATTACCGAGATTACATGAGGAGTTACGTCATAAAACAAAATGATTCCGATTCGACAAACCGTCGCAATAATATTAGTATTGTTTGCTTTATTTTCTGTTCTCACTTGTACTGGGCCATCGACATTGTCTCCTTCTTTGAAAACGACTAGGGTAACGGATATAACAACTTCAGACGCTGAGCAAAAAACATTGGAAAATATTTCGAGTAAAGGTGTGAATTCTATCTCAACGGGTCTTGAAAATTCTGTCACCGGGAAGCAATCAACAACACAGCCCCTACCTGATATTCCATTAATGCATGACCTTCCATTAATATCGGATCTTCCATTAAAACCTAATCTTTCATTAATACCTGATCTCCCATCAATACCTGATCTTCCATCAATACTAACGATACCGACCGTGATCAGAACAATAAATCCACTCGCAACACCATCATTGAATGTTACGCTTACGACATCGACGGAGACACCTGTAATGGCATCGAGCGAAAACGATAACAGCGCAACACCAAGGATGTTCCCTGCTGGTCCGTTAAGTTCTGAAGTAAAGTCTGTTGCACATGTGACAACTACCAGTTGGGAGCTCGGCGAGATTCTAAATGAACCGAAAAGAACTAATCCCCCAAACGTTGTTCTAAGTGGTCTTGTAGAAATGATGCCAGATCCAATATTTCTCGTTCCTGAAAAGACCACGGAAAACAGTTTTCACAATGTGACAAGAATTTATCTTAATACTTCTGGAAATATAAACAGTTTAACATCACATAAAATTTACGGTAACAGACAAGACACAGGTCCAGCGTATAAGTTCGTCTTTGCTGTCGTTATTGGAATGTGTATGGTGACTACGACAATTTTGCTATATTTCCTGATCCAGAGACTGAAGAAGGCTAATTCACAGATGAACAAAGCGTCGTGCTTACTTCTTACTGCGGTTGCGTTAATGGATTTATCTACAATGTGTTTCGCGTTAGCTGAAATTTGTTTCCTGTTCAGCGCAATAGCAGAAAATAAGGATTTTATACCACCTGAGGAATGCGGGACAATGTTCGTTTTAGAAAGGTTGTCGGCTATTCCGCACGCGGCATCCACATGGATAACAGTAATATTGGCGATACAACGATTTTATTGCGTTTCAAAACCATTTAGTGCCAGCAAGCACATTACACTGCGGTCTACTTATATTCTTGTAACTTCAGTGAGCGTTTTCGCGATATCGCTTCATATGTGTCGTTTCTTTGACAAAAGCTTTGTGAGTGTTCAGATCAATGTCAGTAATTCAACAATTACTTCGTGTCAAGGCCATCACAAAGATTGGATACTTAATCCAGTCTTGTATGAAAGTTTATTTACTTGGGTAAGAATTTGCATTGCACAATTCATACCTGGGATTCTTATTGTGACATTTGTAACTTTAATGATAAAGTCGTTGCGAGATACATCCATGGCGACCAAGCGCATGAACATGACTGATTCTAACCTGCAATCGGACCGACGCCAGCTGAGTGTGTTTGTGACTATAGTTGCTATAATTGTGTTTTGTGTGGAAATTTCATCGGGGATTTTCTTGTCGTTTAATGCTTGGGAAATATCAACGGGACAAGAAATAGTACCATACCAATCTTTGAAGGCTGCCGCAATTGCATTTGATCTCGTTTTGTATGTGAGTTATTTTGCAATATTTTTATTGTATTGCATTATGTCAAAGGACATAAGGAGGGCACTAATGTCAGGTTGGTGTTTTCAGCGATGTAGGTCAATACAACTAAACAGCAGCAATGACCAGGAAACGGTGTCAAAGAAATCCACAACATTAGCTCTTTTTTCAGTGCAAGAGAGAATGTCCTCTGCAAACCGAAGCCCAGTCTTTGTCTAAAATAGCAGGAATAGACGTGTAGAATAAGTATGTGATCATCTGTATCTCACATGTAACAGATCATAGAAAAATTTCGTCTGACTGTGCTTTCGCTACAGTTTGTATTTTAACTATATATAAGCTTTGTGAAAATAAATGTACAAAATCTCGAATGAGGCCAAATTTGGAGATACTTGACTTTTAAATTATCAGATGCCTTTTGAGACATACCAGACTTTTTCTTGTTATGAGATTTGTGTTTTGACTCAAAGCTGAATCTTCAGAAGAAGACGAAGAGGAAGAGGAGGAAGAAAATGTCATATCCTTCTTCTTAGATTTATGGTTTCATTTTGAGCAAAATAAATCTTGCAAATCTGATTGATCTGAAGACTCTGTAAAAGAATCATTAGATATTTGACCACTTTCTAGCAAACCTTAAGAACCTTATGTTTAAGTGACCTTTTACTGTCTTTTTTTTTCTCAAATCATGAATAGTAATTTATTTGTTCTTTCGCTTACCTTCTTCTTCTTTTGCTTTCGTCTTGTTCTGTGACTTTTGTAGTCTCCGCTTTAACTCGTCTTATTTCTCTTTTTTATCCCGCAACCGCTTATTCTAGATCTTGTCTTCGAGTTTCTGTTCTACCTTAAGTATTGATTTCTCCATTTTACTTATCTCATGGTCTATAACACTCTCCGCATCCGCGACACTTGTCTTAGGAGAAGGCTGTGCTTGAAGCCTTTTAACAATTATCGGCTGAGACACAATCAGGGTTGCCTTTTGTGTTGCACTTCAGGCAAAAATGTAACCTCTTTGTATTTTCATTTTTCTTGGTTTATAATAACGTATGAGCTATCAGGTTTATATTCCAGTAATAATTCTTTTGGCTCTCGCGTTTTTCAAATTTCACCTTAGTGGGTAATGGGAATAGTTCAGAAAAGGAGCTTCAAACCAGTGTTTTGGGCTGCTTAAATAAGATCATATGAAGCCTACGTATAAGTCATTGTTCCATGGTGCAGTTAATTTAATACAATGTAACATGTGTGGTTGCATATGAAAAATTGAAGGAAACCTTGACTGCAACACACATTTTATTTCTAGGGTGTCTCTTAACATGGGGCTACGGACTCTACAGGCCATTGAAAAAAATAATTGTGCTATATCTTCTGTCCTTAATAATTTCTGGAGATATCATTTTGATGAGTTGTACTAGACCACAGTCTGAAAAACAATCAGGCCATATCAACTCATTTAATCGGAACCTGATCTTTTAATCTCATTTCAAACCTAGGGGCTACGGACTCTACATAAAAATGACTATTTTTTTGAAAATCATTGCTCTTCTCTGAGAAGTTAATTTCAATTTTTGTTGATTCTAATGTGTCATTTGGCTTCATCAAGAAAGACTAAATACAAAATAAAACTATTCAAAGCATTTGTCCAATTATTTCAGCATGTGAATTGTAGACACCAAGAAAATCTTAAAATACTACAAATGAACAGTTTCACTTCATTCTCCATATTTTCATTAATTTTAGTCCAAATTCAAGGCCGTAAAAAGTATATTACAGGGGGCATATGTCTCCTTAGTTCTAGAGTCATATGCAACATATTTCATTCATGAATACTAAAGCAAACATGTTTACAAAACACCCAAAATAAAAGTGCAACATCATAACATGTGAAAACAGTGTTTTTTTAGCATATAATCTCTCACTGACGCAAAATATTGTATATAATATGGTATCATTATATATCACCAGAAAGCTTATCATCCCAGTGTTATTATAGAATAAAAACATTAGGTATTGGATAATATCACACTAAATTACAGATGCATAACATGACCAAGGTAGTAAAGGCAACCCTGATTGTGTCTCAGCCGAATATTAGTCCTGAAGTCGCTCTTTCGCTTGTTAAGGCGGTGGTAAAACAGAATCTGGTTCCGACATAACCTCTTTTACCTTCCAATGATCAGATTTTTTTTCTGCTCCTTTTCATTAGATTGTTTTCTGCTCCTTTTCATCAGATTTTTTTCTGCTCCTTTTCTTCACCCTTCGTCTGTCGCTCACTTTTTCTTGTCGCAGTCGCTGCCTCTTTCTGTGTGTCAGACATGATTAACCCAATTTTAACTATCACAGTATGTCATACAGCATATATAAATCACGGCTGATTTATACTCATCTATATCGAAACCCACCAAAGAAGCGGCTTGAAAACCAGTTATCAAAGATATACAGACTAATCAAAATTTTTATTTTTATTCGAAAGTCAGACTCACTTGAAGCAGAAATGACCTTTCCAAAGTTCAAATAAACTAAGAATCCAGAAAGCATAGTCTACTTTCACAAACAAATAATGTTGTAGCAAATTTTAACGAAATGATATGGTATTTTTACGAAGCCTACATGGCTGACAAAAAAAAAATAAAATAAATAAAACAAAAAAAAAAAAAAAACAAAAAAAAAAAAAAAAAAAAAATAAAAAAAAAAAAAATAAATAAATAAAATAAAATAAAATAAGTGAGCGGCGAATTTCGCGCTAAGATCTGTTAGAATGAAGCTCATGGTCAATGAAAATATCAAACACCATGTGACTATAAAATGACGTAAAATGCTACAGTCATATCAAATGCTTTAAGAAAGGTCACGTGAATAACTCACGTGCAAATCAGAATATTACAGCCATACCCAACACCGCCCAAATAACCATATAAGGTACCTCATTCACTAATTAATAGTTATGACGCCATAACTTGAAACTGTCTCGGGGCAATTACAACCCGAAACAATGTAGCTCACCATTGTTACATTTTGATAGATTCGTGTAAAATTAACGAATCCATTTTCTATGATCAGCTATAGACAATTTATACGTGTACATATGAGAGTATAACTAGTTACATGAAAATTAAGAAAAGATGGACTAGAGCCGATACAATTAAATTAAAGTCCCAACACAGGCAACAGGTGGAAAAGAAGAAAACACATCACATAACATTTTCGACAATATACATGAAGGGCAATATTACAAGCCCTTCCCCAACAATGTATGTAGCCATTCGGCTAGTTTCAACCAAACAAATAGATTACAAGTACAACAGAGAACCACAGAATAAACAAAAGAAATATCATGAAGGTAAAATAATCACCGTGCTAGGGCGGTGGCATTTTTTTCTGGGACTGACCATTAGCGATTTTATGAATAATAAAGAAAATTAAATGCAATAAAGAATAACACATTGTGCTCATCTGGCAATCACGTTTCACAAGCGTTTAGTGCGAATTTAAAGACAGATGTACGTAATTGAAGGCGCTCAAAAAACGTGCGTATCTAAGGGTCAAAACGTCATTTTTACGCCGCATTCGTAACGTCAGTTTTCGCTCGAAACGTCATTTCTAGCGTCAGTTTACGTTCGGAATACGAAACTATATCCATACAGTTATGCAGAGGACTTCAGAAATGTAAAAAGTTTGATATTATTTATTTTTTTTTTGCTAAAAATATAGATTGTGGACATGTTATCCCGAAGAAAACAACATTTCCGCGATAGTTAGCAATATTGAATACTAAACAGTGTCGGAAATTTTGGCGCAAAATCGACGTCGCGCGTATTATCTAGTGAAATCAGCAACGACTACCTCTCTTCACACGCCTATAGCAGGAAAACGAATCCGGTAACTAAGGACTTTCTCGTTATCTATATGTAGTTCAGGAAATTCTCTAATACATATCATTTTTTTTTAAAAATCCTACCGTGGATTTTTTTAAATATATCAAGAAAATTAACAAAAAGGGGGGCTTAAAATCGCATTTTACGTTGACGTCAATGTATTTTCGCTCTCAAATTTGACGATTTTGAATCAAATTTCTCGACAACAAGCTCGGAACGGTATCGATTTCTTTTCATTTTCGTATGTAGGACATCAAAATACACTCACATGCAAAAAATAAAAAAATTCTACCGTGAGGTCAATTACGTACATCTGGCTTTAAATTCTCACTCAAAGACTGCATCATAAAACACAACCAACACGTGAGAAAAGACTAACAAGCGAGGCAGCCATCCGACCATTTCAAAGTTACACCAAATGCAACGACGACGAGCACACTGAGAACAACATACAGACAAACCGACTTGGAATGGTCAGTAACAAATTACTTGATAACTTAAATCGTTTTTACAGACATCCTATTTCTTATGGAATTGAAATAATTTTCATTAATAAATATTATACCAACAGCATTGTCACATCAACTCACTATAACTCACTATAACTCACAAAACATAACATTATTTATCTTGCTTGCTCACTGAATATAAAGTTATATTCTAATACAGTGTACATGTAATAATGGGTTATTCAGATAGAGATTCAAGAAATTGTAGCCATCGAATTTAGATAAAGAAGATTTGGGTACGTTCAATTCAAATGACAGTTTAGTCAGCAAACGTGCTCAGGTCACATGCATGATTTATTTATGCGTTCGATTGCTCACAACAAATATTCAACAAACTAAAAACCATAAACTACCTACATACAAGTAGTAAAAATATGCATGTAAATCATTCTGCCTACGAGCGCGTATCAGCTGTATACGAGACTGGTCACGAAAAAAAAACCTTCGCGATCGTTTTGACCATGAACAACTAGCAAAATGTGGATTATTCTCAAACACTCTCTATGTATAGAGCAGCAAAGACTCGTCACACTATGCCCGAAATAAGGATGCCAATCTCAGTCGTTATTGTACGTGTATGTATAAACGTAAGGCAAGTTTTGTTATACTGGAGCCCAAATTTCATGTAAATTATATAATTAAACCGAATCACTGAAAGAAAAAGTTCGTTTAATAACCGAGATTACAAACATTCACGTTTCCACACAATATTCTGCTGATGGATTTTTACAAAGTTTTAACCCTGAGTCGAGATCACCATGGCTCGCTTTGTTAATCTAGAATTGTTTAACGAGTTTCACAGTACTGTATTTTCTAACCTCATCATACAAAATTGTCGGTTTTATAAATGACCAATCCCAAGCGCTCATGTTATTGGTTGTTCTTCAACGGTTTTATGGATAGTGCAATATAAAACATGAATCATTAGAGAATCAAAAACATTAAAGCATGCATAATTTAGATACAATATGATATAATGATCATATAGCGACAATAACCGTTGATGTTAAAATGCCGACATTTTTGTCATTCACAGAATAGAGTGCTATATCGGGTCTATGTTCATTCGACAAAATCGTCAGTTGTAATAATCTTAATATAAAAGTTTCCATTATGTTATCTTAGAATTGTTATTTGGTGTTTGAAATATTATTGTGTAGAGTGCAGTTGATTCTGAGAAGAACACAGTCTTAAATGTGAAAGGAGCATATGTTCATACGGCTATCTATTTATTCAAATTCAATTTGGGAGATCTGGGTGTGAATGATTTTAAAAGCACCATTCGTAATAATTTAAATGTAAACTATTTGATTAATATAATATTCGGTATCGGGAAGAATACTGTTTTGTGTGCTGATTTGATTCTGATGGATTAATTCTTAAAGAGGAGGGAGGGACAAAAGGTTTACGCGGATAGCATTTTTTCTGTAAAAAAACACTTTGTCTGAATTAAAAGTTACATCATAACAGTAAAATGAATCCGATTCGACTAACCGTCGCAATAATATTCGTATTGTTTAGTTTATTTTCTGTTCTCTCTTGTACTGAGCCATCAACATTGACTACTTCTTCGAGAACGACTGCTGGAGTAACGGGAAAAACAACGTTGGTAACTATTTCGGGTAATGGTGTGAGTTCTGGCTCATCAGGACTGGAAAATTCAGTCACCGAGAAAACATTAATAAATCAGCCCCTACCTGATCTTCCATTAATACTAACGTTACCGACCGTCATCCATACATTGAGAGTATTAAATCCACTCGTTACACCATCATTGAACTTTACGTTATCGAAATCGCCGGAGACGCCTGCAATGTTATCAAGCGAAAACGATAACAGCGTAACACCATTGATATTTCCTGTAGACTCGTTAAGATCTGAAATCAAGTCCGTAACGCATGTGGCATTTTCGACTACCAGTCGGGAGCCCGAGCTTCGAACTATGCTATTAGCGTCAACTACATACTCACCAGACGGTATTCTAAGCGGTCTCGTAGAAAGAATGCCGGATTTGCGACCAGAACTTATCGTTCCTGAAACGACCAAGGACAGCAAAGCTCACAATGTGACAATGATTTCTCTCAATAGTTCCAAAAACACGAAACGTTTTGCATCAGATAAAATTTACGGTAACAGACAAGACACAGATTCAGCGTATAAGTTCGCCTTTCCTGTCGTAATTGGATTGTGTATGTTGACTACTGCCGTTTTGGTATATTTTCTGATCCAGAGACTGAAGAAGGCTAATTCACAGATGAACAAAGCGTCGTGTTTACTTCTTATGGCGGTTGCGTTCATGGATTTATCTACGATGTGTTTTGCGTTAGCTGAAATTTGTTTTTTGTTCAGCGCAATTGCAGAAAATAAGGATTTCATACCGCCTGAAAAATGCGGGGCAGTGCTAGTTTTAGAAAGAGTGTCGGCTATTCCGCACGCGGCATCCACCTGGATAACTGTAATATTGGCGATACAGCGTTTTTATTGTGTTTCAAAGCCATTTAGTGCCAGCAAGTATATTACACTGCGGTCTGCTTATATCCTTGTAATTTCAGTGATAGTTTTGGCGATTTCGCTTCATATGTGCCGTTTCTTTGACAAAACTTTTGTGAGTGTTCAAATCATTGTCAGTAATTCAACCATAACTTCGTGTCAAGGTCACCACAAAGATTGGATTCACAATCCGTTATTATATGAAAGTTTATTTTCTTGGACAAGGATTTTCATCGCGCAATTCATTCCTGGGATTCTTATTGTGACGTTTGTAACTGTAATGATAAAGTCGTTGCGAGATACATCCATGGCAACCAAGCGCATGAACATGACTGATTCAAACCTGCAATCGGACCGACGCCAGTTGAGTGTGTTTGTGGCTATTATTGCTATAATTGTGTTCTGTGTTGAAATTTCATCTGGGATTTTCTTGTCGTTAAATGCTTGGGAAATATCAACGGGCCAAGAAATAGTATCATACCAATCTTTGAAGGCTGCCACAATTGCATTTGATCTCGTTTTGTATGTGAGTTATTTTGCAATATTTGTATTGTACTGCATTATGTCAAAGGACATAAGGAGGGCACTGTTGTCAGGTTCGTGCTTTCAGCGATGTAGGACAGTACAACTAAACTACAGTAATGATCAGGAACCGGTGTCAAAGAAATCTACAACATTGACCCTTCTTCCAATGTCTGTTACCGTAATTTGTCTAAAAATAGCATTAACAGACTTGTAATAAGTACATGTCGGTGGTCATCTCTATCTTACAAACGACAAGTAAAGACCCATCATACAACACCTATCATACAAATATTTCGTCTAATTGAGCTTTCGCTACAGTTTGCATTCTAACTCTATTTAAACTTTTGTGAGAAAAATGAAGTACAAAATCTCGTCTTATGTATACATTAAACATTACTAAACAACTGACTTGCAATTGTAGCCCGATACAATGTGGCTCACCATTGTTACATTTTGATAGATTCGTGTCACGTAAACTTTACTTACTAGGCCATTTTCTTTGGTCAGCTATAGGCATTTAATACGTACGTATTACTACTTACATGAAAAGTAAGCAAAGAGGGACTAGGATTCAAATAAAAAATGGTTTTGGTCAATAAAAAATCTGGTGAGGTGCTCAGTAAATTGAAGTGTAGAGGGTTCCGTGCGACAAGCTTGTCCACATATGATTTTTCTACTCTGTATACAACATTACCACATAATCTAATAAAAGAAAAACTTCTGGATTTGATAGAGTGAACCTTCAAAAGGGCATTAAAAATATGGTTCACTGCATTTGGCATTTAATGACAGAAAAGCTTTTTTCACTTTCTCTGACCAAAGTCGGTATACACTTTGGTCATGTCAGAATGTGTGCGAAGCCTTGTCCTATCTCCTTGATAATATTTATATTAGATTTGGGACCAAGTTATACAGACAAATCGTTGGAATTCCGATGGGTACAAATTGCGCACCTCTCGTAGCTGATTTATTTTTATACTGCTACGAAAGAGATTTCATGGATTTTCTTATCCATGATAATCAAGCTGATGTTATCGAGGCTTTAAATTCCACATCTAGGTACCTCGATGACCTTTTGAACATTGACCTTATTTTGAAGGTATGGCCAATCAAATTGATCCACCTGAACTTCAATTGAACAAAGCCAATTTCTCTCAGACACCGAAGCCCCCTTTTTAGATCTACATCTTTCTGTTGCAAATGGATTTGTTTCTTTTAAATTTATGATAAGCGCGATGACTTTGATTTTGATATAGTAAATTTTCCTTTATTGGATGGTGACGTTCCTCGTCGTGCTTCTTATGGTGTATACATTTCGCAACTTATTAGGTTTGCTAGAGTCTGCAATCTTGTTACAGACTTCAACGATCGAAATAAATGTTTAACGGCAAAACTTCTCCAACAGTGCTATCGGTATCATAAACTTCGAAAAACCTTTTCTAAATTTTATCGTCGACACTATGAATTGATTTCCAAATATAATGTTGGGTTAAAGACGCTTTTAAGTGAGGGCCTTTCGGAACCTGAATTTTATGGTGACTTGGTTTACAAATTTAAGAAACTTATAGGAATTAATGATTTTTCTTTTCAGTTCAGAAAATCATAACACGTTACAGACGTATAGGTTATAACTTGAATGTTATGCGACAGTAGTCTGCATGCTTAGTTTTTAACCCAATCATGGTTGATAACCATGCTGCCTTCTTTAATTGCACGCCGGTGTATCGGGCGTCAGACTCTATGATGGCCCCGACTTAAAGCTATTCATTTTAGTTGGTTGGGGCCGGAGCTTCTTGTCTGTTGCTTGGCCCACCGGGGTCCAATTGGTGTTTTTCTTTCGCTCCGGAGTTAGTAGGTTATTCGGCGCCCACGGATCTCCATCGTCGGGCAGCTTACTCAATCTGTGAGTCCTGGTTTTTGATTCATCAGGATGTTTATCATGATTTATTTGTTTGTTCTTGATGATTCATTGACTAGTTAGAGATTCACTACGAGGACCGAAGAACTAACTAAATGTTATGAACCACTGCAGAAGCTGAGGGTGAGGTTATGGCCATGTAAAACTGGTTTAAGCCCACCAGTAACTTTGTGTTACTGATCGTTCCAAGGCGATACTTCTGTGGTGGTTCTTTTTGTTTTATGTCTTGGTGTTTAAATTTTTTGTGCTGTTGGCGCCTTATGTATGTTTTCATATTTTTAGTTAAGTTAAGGTAACTGAGTGGCCACCTGTTGGGAAAATAGCTGCTCATTCGGCTTACGATATGTTTCATGGTATAAGTGCCTGATTGTTAGTTTGTTTTTTTCCCACCTCGGTTTTTGAGTGGGAATCTTTTTCTGATTGCGCCTTTTCCTGATCTTTGCCTACTTGTACCTTTCGATGCAATTAAATTTAAAATCTCAACACAGGCAATAGGTAGAAAAGAAAAAAACAAACAAAACAAAACAAAACAAAAAAAAAAAAAAAAAAAAAAAAAAAAAAAAAAAAAAAAAACAAACAAACAACAACATCACAGAACATTTTTCGACAACAAATATGAAGGTGCAAGATTACAAGCCCTTCTTCAACAATGTCCGAGCCATCCGGCTCGTTTCAACCAAAAACGGATACAAGCACAACAGGGAACCACAGAATAAACAGAAGAACTAAATAATCACCATACTGGGACGGTTTTTCTGGGACGGTCCATTGTCGATAGTATAATTAAATGCAATAAGCAATAACACATTGTGCTCATCTGGCAATCACATGTTTCACAAACGTTTGGTGCGAATTTAAATCCTCACTCAAAGACACCAGGCGGGACAGAAGTAGGAATACAAGACATCATAAAAACACAACCAACACGTGTGAAAAGATTAACAAGCGAGGCAGCCATCCGACCATTTCAAAGTTACATCAAAAGCAACGCCGACGAGAACAACACACAGACAAACCGACTTGGAATGGTCAGTAACAAACTACTTGATAGCTTAAAACGATTTTACAGACATCATATTTCTTTAAATTGATTATCATTTATAAATATCATACTGATAGCATTGTCACATCAACTCACTATAACTCACAAAACATAACATTATTTATCTTGCTTGCTTACGGAATATCAAGTTATATTCTAATACAGTGTACATGTAATAGTTGGTTGTTCAGATAATGTTCAGGAAGTTTTAGCCATCGAATTTAGATAAAGAAGATTTGGATATTTTGAATTAAAATAAATTCATATGTGAGACAAGCCATGTTCTGCTTGCGGGTGTGTCAGGTGGTTTTTCCCCGGGTACTCCGGTTTTCGCCCCACCTACCGATTGATTCGTCTCGATATGAGTGAAAAAGCTTGAAAGGGACGTAAAACTGAATCAAATTACTAATAACAAATATACAAGTAGTAAAATATGCATGTAAATCGTTTTGCCTACAAGCGCGTATCAGCTGTACATGAGATTGGTCACGAAAACAAAAACCTTCGCCATCGTTCTGACCATAGACAACAAGCAAAAAAGTAGAATATGTACGTACAAGCACTCTCTCATTATAAATAAGCAAAGACTCAAGTCGCACTATGCCAGATAAGGGTTCAAATCTGGGTCCTTATGATACGCATAAAAGTACGACAAGTTGATGTTATGCTGGAGCCCAAATTATGTAAATGAGAAAATCTGAATGTAATACTTTGTAACCGAGATTACAAACATTTACGTTTAAACACAACATACTGATGATGTTTTTACAGAGTTTTAATCCTCAATGGAAACTATCATGGCTCGACTTGTTAATCGACTTGTTAATCTAGAATTGTTTAATGAGTTTCACTTTATGGACTGTATTTTCTGACCTCATCACACACAGACATGAAGTTGGTTTTATAAAAGACCCATCCCAAGCGATTATGTAATTGATGGCTTGTGCTTAAGCGTTTTTAGCTCACCTGAGACGTTAGGCTCACAAAATGAGCTTATAGTATACCAATGCTCCTTCGTCCGTCGTCGTTATCGTTGTCATAGTCGTCGTCGTCGTTCACACTTTTCAAACATTTGAAACCCCTGGGCCAATCAAAGCCAAACTGCATGTAGAGCATCCTTAGAAAGGGGGAACTAAAGTTTGTAGAATTGGTCTAGGTCACATGACCAAGATGGTCGCCATGGCTATAAATAGCAAAGAAACTTTAAAAATCGTCTTCTCCAGAATTTTGAAACTTGGCTTGAATCATTGGGGAATGGAGCTCCACAAAGTTGGTATTCACCATTTTTGCATTATCTGCTGGTTCCCAGCTTACACATAATCAATATTGAAAGTACAGGTAACCAACCCCCATGAAAAAATCAATAATCCAAGGGGGGTTTGGTCACCTGTATTTTTCAATATTGATTTTTTTCAGTAAGCTGGGAACCAGTAGATAATGCAAAAATGGTGGATAAATCATCTCTGGGATGTCCTTGACCTATTTTACGGCAAGGTCAACATAGGTCGCCCATGCATTTGAATGACGAAAATTAGTGAAATATAATTAAACGGGGGAAACTTGTTGGGAGTATGCAAATGAAAAGAGATATATGTTTAGGAAAGATTTGTTCCCAGGGGCTTGTCTGCCCATGCCCCGGGGTATATACATGTATATAACCATATTATTCAAACATCTTGGCCAATCAAAGCCAAACTTTATGTCAAGCATCATTAGGAAAGGGGAATGAAAGTCTGTATAAATGGTCAAGGTCACATAACCAAGATGGCCGCTATGGCTATGAATAGCAAAAACCTTTAAAATCTTCTTCTTCAGAATCAGAAGGCCTACGATATTGTAACTTGGCATGAAACATCAGGGAATATAGCTCTACAAAGTTTATTTAAATCATCATGACCATAGGATGACTTTGACCTATTTTATGCCAAGGTCAACATAGGTCATCCATAAGTTTGAATTGGAAAAATTGTTAAATGACATTTGAAGGATAAAACTTGCAGAAAATGGGCAAATGGACTGAAGCTATATGAATCTGGAAAAATTTGGACCCCAATGGCTGGTCTGCCCCCACCCTGGTGCAATATACATATATTTTACCATAATATTCAAAGATCTTCTCTGAAAGCGCTTGGACAATCAAAGCCAAATTTTATAGGATGCATCTATACAAAGCCGGAACCAACGTATTTATAAATAATTCAGGTCACATGGCCAAGATAGCCGCCATGCCTAAATATGTTAAAAACACTTCAAAAATCAGATTTCAAGGAAACTTGGCGTGTAGCAATAAGGAATAGAGTATGACAACTTGATTATAAATCATGACCATTTGATCACCTTGACCTACGTATTTTAGGGTAAGGCAAAATGTCATTTAAAGGGAAAAAATTGCAGGAAATTGGCAAATGGACAGAATATTGATTATTCTGAAGAAAAAAAAATATGACGCCAGGGTTTCATCTGCCCCTGCGCTGAGGCTATATACCATAATATTCAAAGATGTTTATTGGTAGATAAAACATATCTCAGATGAACGTTTACAGGATCATTGCAGGATCATTGGTCCTCTGGTGTTGATATTGCAATATAAAATATGAATCATAAGAGAATCAAAACCATTAAAGTAAGCATAATTTAGATACAATTTGCTATAACGATCACCCAACAATAATAACCGAAGCGGTTGATTAACAGATTAAATTGCTATATCGGAGATATGTTCATTTTACAAAATCGTCATTTGTAATAATCTTGATATAAAAGCTTCGATTGTATTGGTTTAAAACTGCTATTCGGTATAATTGCGAAGATTAGTGTGTAGAGTGCAGGTGATCCTGAGACAAACACAGTCTTGAATTTGATAGGAATATACATGTAAGTTTACACGTCTATCAATGAGTTTACACGGCTATCAATTGATTTAAAAAGGTACAAGTAGGCAAAGATCAGGAAAAGGCGCAATCAGAAAAAGATTCCCACTCTAAAAACCGAGGTGGGAGAAAACCAAACTAACAATCAGGTACTTATACCATGAAACATATCGTAAGCCGAATGAGCAGCTATTTTCCCAATAGGTGGCCACCCAGTTACCTTAACTAAAAATATGAAAACATACATAAGGCGCCAACAGCACAAAAAAAAATTATACACCAAGGAACCACCACAGAAGTATCGACTTGGAAAGATCAGTAACACAAAGTTACTGGCGGGCTTAAACCGGTTTGACATGGCCATAACATTTAATAACATTAAATAACGGGACAAGAAATAGTATCATACCAATCTTGAAGGCTGCAACAATTGCTTTTTATTTCGTTTTGATTGTGCGTTATTTTGCAATATTGCAATATGTCAAAGGACATAAGGAGGGCACTAGTGTCAGATTGGTGCTTTTAGCGATGTAAGACAGTACAACTAAACTGCAGCAATGATCAGAAAACGATGTCAAAGAAATCCACAACATTGACCCTTCTTTCAATGCAGGACGGGGCGTCCTCTACAAACCAAAGTCACGGCTGTGTCGAAAAACGTAGCAAGAACTGGCAAGTGTAATCATTATGTTATCTGACGTACAATAACTAGGTCTAAAGGCCAGAAGAAATTATCATGTTCTATCATACCTAATTTCGTCTTACCCGTGCTTTCGTTACAGTTTGCACTTTAACTTATTTGGACGTTGTGAGAAAATAGACATACGAACCGTTAAGCGTGCATGTAGCTATTGTTGCTATCATTGTATTTTGTGTTTGAAGGCTGTCAAAGGACATAAGGAGGGCGCTGTTGACAGGTTGGTAGCGGTGTAGGACTGTACAACTAAACTGCAGCAATGATCATGAACCGGTGTCAAAGAAATCCACATTCCAATGCAGGGCGGGGCGTCCTCTGCAAACCAAAGCCATGTCTTTGTCGTAAAACGTAGCAAGAACTGAATTGTATAGTAAGTATGTGATCTGACAATCAACAAGTAAAGGCTAGATGAAGTTAAGATGTCCCATCATGTAATCAGTTTGTCGTACCTATGATTTCGCTGTAGTTGGCATGTTTACTGTATTTGAGCTATGTGAGAAAAATTGAAGTATAAAACGCATCTTATTTGCTTATAGAATATCTGACTTGGGATAATTACAACCCGAGATAATATAGCATACATGTATAATCGTTACATTTTTATGGAAACTTTACAAACGAATCCATTTTCTATGGTCAGCTGTAGGCATTGTACATGTAAGTATGAAAGTATATTGATGTACTTTAATAATGCTACACTTTACATCGGTTATCATTTGCTTAAAACTGATTTAAAGTTAAACTGAATCACAAAATATACATAAATAATATCGTAAATCTTAATACCATACACAATAGGTATCCATAAAAAATTGATCGCTAAATTCTTTGCTTAGGCTGCTTTCGTCAACATCATCGAGACGCAGCTGTTTTGAAGAACATCTAACAGTGGCTACAAGTACATGGAGTTTGTGATAGCCTAAAGCACAAGATAGAGCAAAATAATCATTGGCGCTTTTTTCATTGTCGTTTAAGGCGCTAGCACTTTTCGCTGTCGTCATCCAATTACAGCGCAAAAACTTATGTTAGTACCGTGCTTACTGTATACGTATATTGTATAGTGTACTGATTACATGTTACAGTAGCAGTTAAACTGGTCAGGTCAGTTTAACTGCTACTGTAACATGTAATCAGTACTACCTGTTGTCATGCGGTGCAGATGGGGCTCGTTAGCCTTGGAAGGCAACTCATCTAGGAGTTAAGCTAGTTCTCTACACAAAAATCTAGCTGGGCAGGGGGAACTCATTAGTCTTGGTTGACAGTCCTCCTAGGAGTTTACAGGTCTCTAAACAAAACCTAAGGAAGGGTAGATGGAGCTCTTCAGCTGTGGCCAGCGATTCATCTAGGAGAAGGAAACTCCAAAATCAAACCTGTGTGTCTGGATATGCCTAGTCCAGATATGCAAAGACTGTTTCGGTAGATGGAGCGGAAGAAATCACCTGATTCAACGGTTCAGAAAGCGATACAGCAACATGTTGTGGAACATGCAGAGCGTGACAAGGCACTAAAGATGTTACGGTCATCCACTGCATCCAAACCCAACTCCAGACGTCTTGACCTGTGTCTTGCCTCTGGGCGCAGCTGGGCGAGGACTAGAGAGTGAGGTTGACGTTGCGCACCTCTTCCTCACTATAATCCAATTTCATAGCGCATGTCATCTTATTTCTCAACACACAAGCACTTGCATACACAACAATTTCATCACACTTGCACCCACATACCTACAAAGTCCTGTGGCGATGGGCGAGTGGCGAAGCAGCAGGTGTAGGACACACTGGGAGCTGTAGTTGCAGACCTGCACACAGGCGGCTCAGTTCTAATGGTCGCTTTCTGTGAGGAGAAGCAGTAAGCAGAATTCGGCAGTCGGCTGAGCGACTGAGCAGACCTATTTAGGACCGCACTGCTCACCCCCGTAGCATGGGGAAGGGGCTAGAAAAGGTGCCCTAAACAATTGCCTGCTTCAAACCCCCTGGCTGGTTAACCGCGATCAGCGGGGATCCCCTTAAGCGGTCGAAATACAAAGAAAAAAGCTAGAGTAATTCCCTTACGGATTGGCGCATGGAATGTGCGTACTTTAATGGACAATGATGGGTCAGATAGACCACAGCGTAGAACGGCCCTTGTGGGCAGAGAACTTGGGAGGTATGATATACAGATAGCTGCATTGAGTGAGACTCGGTTCGCAGATGTTGGGGAGATCAAAGAAGTTGGTGCTGGATACACCTTCTTCTGGAGTGGACGCAAAAGTGAAGAGAGGCGTGAAGCAGGAGTTGGCTTTGCCATCAAAACAGAACTTGTTGGTAAGCTGTCAGGATTGCCAAAAGGCATTAATGACAGTCTAATGACATTGAGACTTCCTCTGTCAGACAATAAACATGCAACTATTGTCAGTGCTTATGCACCCACAATGACCAATCCAGATGAGGTCAAGGACAAGTTCTATGATGACCTAGACAATGTTGTTTCTGCAACACCCCGCACAGACAAGCTTATCCTTCTTGGCGACTTTAATGCCAGAGTGGGTACAGACCACCAGACCTGGGAAGGAGTTATAGGTCCAGAAGGGGTTGGAAAGTGCAACAGCAATGGTCTCTTGCTTCTCAGGAAGTGTGCTGAACATGACCTTCTAATCACCAACACAGTCTTCCGTCTACCTAATAGGAACAAAACATCCTGGATGCATCCCCGTTCCAAACACTGGCATCTCATAGACTATGTCATAGTGCGGAGAACAGACAGGCAGAAGGTTGCAAGCCAAAACTAAGGTCCAGACTGATGTGCTAGATGAGCTCCTCTATGCAGATGATATGGATAAGAATGCCAGCACAGAGGCAAAAATGCAAAGAGCCATGGATCAAGTCTCACAGTCATGTGATAACTATGATCTCACAATCAGCACAAAAAAGACAGAGGTTGTACACCAACCAGCGCCCGGAAAGCCATATAATGAACCAACCATCACTGTGAATGGGCAAAAACTGAAAGTTGTTGACAAGTTCACCTACCTGGGAAGCACTCTCTCCAGAGCAGTGCATATTGATGATGAGATCACTGCCAGAATTGCAAAGGCTAGTGTGGCATTCGGACGACTCCGTGCAAATGTCTGGGAGCGAAATGGAATCAAGCTTGACACCAAGCTGAAAGTCTACAAGGCTGTGGTACTGCCAACCCTCTTGTATGCATGTGAGACCTGGACAGTATACCAACGCCATGCAAAGAGACTTAACCATTTCCACTTAAGCTGTTTGAGAAAGTTGTTAAAAATCAAGTGGCAGGACAAGATTCCAGACACAGAGGTCCTGACGAAAGCAGGGATGCAAAGCATGCATACAGTCTTAAAACTAGCACAGCTAAGATGGACTGGCCATGTTATAAGAATGCCTGATGCGCGACTTCCAAAGAAAGTTTTCTATGGAGAACTACAGGAGGGAAAGCGCTCTCAAGGTGGCCAGAACAAATGTGCCACCATCAGACTCTATGACATTGACTTGCTCTACTTGCAACCGACAGTTTAGAGCCAGAATTGGCCTAGTCAGCCATCAAAGAACTCACCAACACACATCAGCACTATTCAAGAAATAATGATGGTCTTTCTCATTAGTGAGAGACGAACTATCATTGTTCGAAAAGTGTTGAATTTGTTACAATTTCACACGCAAAAAAGTTTTCTTGACAAACGTTAAAGTAACGTAATTACCACGTTTTTAATGCAAATGAAAGCCAACCAACAACATTCGTTTGGTTTTGGTGTTTCTTTCCGAAAATCTTGTTGGACCTAAAGTATTTTTTTCGTTCCCATTGACCTATTATGCAATTCATTTTTGTTGAATTTTGGGTAACGCTTGAAATCATACTGCACGGCGTCAATTTCACTTGCATTTCCTTCTTCGTATTCAAGTTAAGCGGATTGATTGAACTTTTCAGTACAACAAATATATTTCCGAAAAAAAAAAAAAACTGTATTCTATGGGGAAGAATCGATAATGCAAGTGTTGTGTTGCGAGAGTATACATGTATATAAGTAAGAACAGTGGGGCCAGGAATCGATGCAATTAAATGACGTCCCCAAAATAGACAACAGGCGGAAAAGAAAAACATCATAAATGTCACTTAATACCGTAAATTCGAAAATTTTCGCGTGAACTTTATTTTCGCGAATATTCGCGTATTCCATGCCTCGCGAATTCAACGTTCTCGCTCATAAACACGGCTAACAAACCTTTAAATGCGTAACCGCGGTTAAGAAAAGAAATCCGATTCACGTCCTTCCGGTTTCGCATCAGATAACCAACAAAAGGTAAACAAACTTTTGCAGCTCGTGTTTCCGAGTAAAATATTTTGATTCGAAGATAGATATTATAATTCTCTCAATGCTATTTTATTAGTTAGACATTGCTATATTTCGACCCCTAAGGATTTCCAGAAACTTTTCTTTATAATCATGATTTTTATTCCCTACCCCAAAACACATGTTGGGATTACATTGTACACGATGAAAATGTGGGTCAGTCGCAGGGATATTTTTAGATTTCCGCTCATTACGTCCATATTAACGGAAAGCAATACAGCGTGCAGATGATTTTAACATTGTGTGAGGTCTGTTGACAGTTTCGTTGCCTCTGGCCACTGCATTCTATGCATATGTGGTTAAAAGCTGTGTCAACATTTCGGTTACGAATTTAATCATTAGAATGATAGCAATATAATCATTATAAAACGCATGTATTAAAGTTTTTGTTTTTGTTAATAGTTTTACGCTGAAGTTTTAATTGTCACATTCTCTCGTCCTCTCTTAATAAGTGCTAACTCAAATTGGTTGTTTTTGTGATATTTGCAGTGAAAATGTTTGATATAAAATAATACAAACTGTCTATGCAATACATGTAATACAATAGTTCACATGCATGCTATTCCTGTTCATGAAGACGATTTTACAGCATTCTTTATACTTTAATTTATTTTTTCCTGGTTTTATGTCATTCAGAACGCTTTACATGGAAAATAAATACCATATCTTGAACCAGTAGAGGTTTTCAAACGTATCTTGAAATATGTCCTTCATATTTTAATGATTAAATGCGTAACCATCTTTTCCTTCCCTTCAAATCGGTAATGCCGGGCACTAACACAACGAAATACTGGCACATACATCAGTTGCAATTTAGTTAATATATATCTGTAAATTTGTCGTGGAACAATCACTAAAATTCGATATTTACCAGCACATTGTCCAATTTTTTAATTGTATTTCGCCGACTTTGGCCGTGTTGTAACACCAGGTTCGAAGAAGGGAATAAATAACTCAAAGACCATCAAACTATTTTGCGAGCTACTTTGGTGCTGACTTACAATAGTAAATAAGTGACAAAATAGCATTCATAGATAATCGATATATTTCTGTACTTAAATATAACAGGGATTTTCCTACCTTTTCAAAACAGGGACCCGGGACCAATGATTTTGGGAAAAATAATATGTATATCAGTCAAATTGGGAAAATGGATACAAAACAGAACAGGGGATATTATGCATATTTGGTGTTAATTTGAGGATATTTCTCCAAATAAATGTTTTGAGGGTATGATCTACCTATCCACAACAAATGAACAAGGATTTATTTATTATTTTGGGATTTTTTACCTGAAAATTGGGAAATTTTACACATTTTTTCAATTGGGAAAGGGGCCCGTAATGGGCCCCAAAATCAGCCGAGGAAAATCCCTGTATAATCATCAATCGATCGTAGTAGTGTATGTTTTGTTTACCTTTTTTTGGTCTTCATATGCGGAACCGGAAGGGCATGAATCGGATTTTCTTTCTTAACCGGCGGGTTTGTTAGCCGTAAAAAGGAACCTCTACAGTTCGTATAGACTACACGAACGCTCGTTTTGTGAATTCAAAACCTCGCGACTAATTCGGAAATAGAAAATTCGGGCACTTGATGAGCAAGATTACAAGCCTAGTTTCTGTTTATTGTTTATTTGTTTGACAAAGCGTATTTTACTATAAAATCGGTTACCTACTGTCGAATTTCGGTTTACTTTTGTGTTGTTTTAATGCCATATCTATTGCCAAAACGAAAACGAACTGAGGTTACTCAGAAGTAAAGATTTGACCAAAGGTCTAAATAAGGATTTATATATATATTGATGGAAACTCGCATGCACAAACTACGAAAAAAACTAATCTCTTCACAGTGCAAAAGAATCTATTATATGAAACCGGAAAAAAAAAAAAAAAAAAAAAAAAAACAGAAATAGCTAGAAGTCAAAGTATTTGTAACCAATTTCAGTTTCGCTGGACCATCATCGCCGTTGCTTTCAGTGAATACCCGAGTCCGTGCCAATATTTCCACAGAATTCCCTGGAAATTATCAGGCGGGATGGTAGGATAGTGGAAGTACTCCCCGTTCAAGCTCGAGTCTCCACAACCGCTGAACCACCACGCCGCACGCTTTAAAATCGCACAACTGTCATGTGACCATATGTCGTTTTCAACATCGTAGGTAGAGAATTGACTCCCGTCGACCCAAGACATAGAGTCATCAGTGAATTCTGGGATGAAAGAAATGAGCCGCCTCGTGGGAAAACAAACAATGTGGTTTCCGAACAGGTCCGACACAAACCGGCCTGTACAAGCACAGAAAAGAGCTAGAAGTTTGAAATTTCCGATTTAAGTAGAAGAGGAATTGTACTATCCGAGTAGCGAAAACAAAGGCGCTGATCAGCTTCGCGGTCACCGCGAAGCTGATCTGCGTCTTTGTTTTCGCCTATGCAGATTGTTGGTTTTCCCCATGAGGCGGCTCAAATAATAGTTGAAAAGTTTTGCTAGTTTTTCTGAGTATGTCTTGCAATTTACTTTATTGCCAAGACTTACTAAAACATTGTATTATTTCCTCTCTCTCTCTCTCTCTCTCTCTCTCTCTCTCTCTCTCTGTTTGTTTGTTTGCGCGCTAGTTATACTTCATTCAACTTTCTTAGTATATATTATATTAGTATATGTTCATATAATTTACCTATGTCGCCCGAATACCCATCGACATTCAAACGATACTGGTCACTTTCGTCTGACACTTCGAACGTGCTGTAGGTAGCGAATTTTGTAACGCCATCCCAGTCGGTCAGTCTTATCTTCAACCGATAGTTTGCACTGGTTGTAAGATGATGTATGGCTTCATTGCCTAGAATAATTCAAATGCTCTTCCAACAACTTAAATTAGGCTGTAGAACAAAATTTTCCTTTGGATAAATATATTTACCTTTTGTTCTCAAAAATAAATTCGTTTAAATAAGTATTTTGCATTTTAACATATCGAATGGTCTTTTAAAATGCTGGCTGTCACAAACATAGATATCCAAATATCCCTAAATAAACGTCTGAGGCCTCTCCACCACCCAAATTTCCCTATAGCATTTTACTTTCTTTTTTATTAATTTATTATATATTTAATTATTTTTGAAATATTACTATAATCCTTCGTTTCCCTTATAGATATGGTGACCTCTGTTTTGAAAAGGCAAACCGAGATAGCGATTTCTTAGAAGGGGGAATATTTATACTACTGTTTCATACTAGAAATTGTGTCGAAAAATAAACAAAACAAACGCAATACCCGGGAAGCTTCTAAAAATGAAAGTAGACTCATCGAAATTCTTCGTAGGAAACCACCACTCACATGGGTTAATTCTACGTAAGAAACCACCACTCACATGGGTTAACTTGAAAGCTTACAACTCACCAAGCCAGTATTCCCCACTGATGTTACCGAACCCCGCCTTGTAAGTGTCCCAGTCACGATAAAAAGGCTCCGAACCGTCAATCCGTCTCTGTATAACCTTAAAGGGCCGAGGCAAAGATACACTCATTTTCAAGTACATATTCTTGATTAACGTAATGCAGTTTAGTTGCAAGAAGTAATTAGGGCAATGCAGACATATGCCATCTAGCGATTTATATCTACATGTAACATATAATGGCAAAAGTAGCATGGTGACACTGGACCTAGTGGGCCTTTCGATATTTACTCTAAGTAAACCAGAGGACCAATGGTCCTGTAAACGCTCACCTGAGATCAGCTGCATATACCAATAAACATGTTTGAATATTATGGTATTTAACTCCAGTGCAGGGGCAGATAAGCCCTTGGGCCATTTTCTTTTTTCAGAATCTTCAATATTCTGTCCATTTGCCAATTTCCTGTTGGCTTTTTCCTTCAAATGGCATTTTAACAGTTTTCCCAATTCAGATGCACAGGCAACCAATGTTGACCTTGCCATATACTTGGTCAAGGTCATCACAGGGTCATGATTTATATATACATTGGAGTACTTTAGCCATCGATGCCTCACGTCAAGTTTCCTTGAAATCAGTCTATTGGTTTCAGAGAAGATGATTTTTTATGGGTTTTTACCATATATGGGCATGGCGGCCATCTTGGTCATGTGACCTAGATTATTTATATACACATTGATTCCCCCATTCTATAGATGCTTCACTTAAAATTTGGCTTTGTTTGGCCAAGCGGTTTCAGAGGAGAAGACGTTTGAATATTATGGAAATATACATGTATATTGCCCCGGGGTGGGGGCACATGAGCCCCTGGGGTCCAATTTTTTTCAGAATCATTAATATCCAGTCCTACTGCCCATTTCCTGCAAGACTTTCACTTTAAATGACATTTTAAAAGTTTTCCCCATTCAAATGCATTGGTGACCTATGTTGACCTTCCCGTAAAATAGGTCAAGGTCATCACAGGGTCATGACTTATATACACATTGTAGTGCTTGAGCCATCGATGCTTCGTGCCAAGTTTCGTTGAAATCGGTCAACCGGTTCTGGAGAAGAAGATTTTTGAACGGTTTTTACCATATATGGGCATGGCGGCCATCTTGGTCATGTGACCTGGATTTTTTATATACATATTTGTTACCCCTTCCTATTGATGCTTCACATAAAATTTCGCTTTGATTGGCCAAGCGGTTTCAGAGGAGATGTTTGAATTATTATGGAGATATACATGTATATTGCCCCGGGGTGGGGGCGGATGAGCCCCTGGTGCCCAATTTTTTTCAGAATCATTAATATTCAGTCCTACTGCTCATTTTCTGCAAGATTTTTCCTTTAAATGACAATTTAACAATTTTTCCCATTCAAATGCATTCGCGACCTATGTTGACCTTGCCGTAAAATAGGTCAAGGTCATCATAAGGTCATGATTTATATACACATTGTAGTGCTTGAGCCATTAATGCTTCATGCCAAGTTTGGTTGAAATCGGTCCAGTGGTTCCGGAGAAGAAGATTTTTGAAGGGTTTTTACCATATATGGGCATGGCGGCCATCTTGGTCATGTGACCTGGATTATTTATATACACATTGGTTCCCCCTTCCCATAGATGCTTCATGTAAAATTTGGCTTTGATTGGCCAAGCGGTTTTAGAGTAGAAGATCTTTGAAAATGGTGGACGACGGACGGACGACGGACGGACGGACGACGGACGGACGACGGACGGACGGACGGACGACGGAGCATGGGTATACTATAAGCTCACCTTGTGAGCCTGACGGCTCAGGTGAGCTAAAAACGACAACATCATGGGCACCACTACACTTACTTGAATAAAATAATAATATTAAACAAAATATTTGGCTGTTTTGGTAATAAATGAACCTCTTGAAACAGCAAAAAGCAAAATATGGGGATTCTACAAAAGATTCGACTTACTGTCCATGGACCGTCGAAATGGAATTCACAATACACTGGTATGTTTTCTGTCGAAATGCCTCTCGGAGAAATCCAGAATATGCCGTCTGACGAGGGAGCACCTGCACAATCCACTTGAAATTATAGAAAATACAGATTCATTATGAAAATTGAACCATGCAAAATACAGAGATTTTTAAAGTTTAAATAATAAAAAAATTCATTAGAAACATTCTGATATTTCTTTTATTTTTACTCAAAACATAGATTGTGGGTACACTTTAGAACCGCCTCGAGTACCCACAATCTTTGTTTTGAAGCAAAAGTAAAAAAAAGTAAAAAAACAAAAACAAAAAAAAAAAAAAAAAAATAAAAAATAAAAAATAAAAAAAACAACTCTTTACCCTTGTAAACCCCATTTTTACTATTTAAAAATGGGGTTTACGAGATACATGTATTTAATTCACAGACCTAATATGTTTTCCTGGTGGAATATATATTTTGAAATTGAATGTTGCCACTTTAATAGGAAACGCTGTGGTGGCACCAAGTCTTCATACGCGGTATTTGTTACCAGGATGCATAAAATATAACTCCCCAAGCATTCAAAAGCTATTTTAGCTCTAGACCGAAACAGATCGAAGGCAATAATGTTTCCAAGATTTATGCAAACGCATTATTCCTGTAGACATATGAGCCGCCTCGTGGGAAAACCAACAATGTGGTTTCCGAACAGGTTTGACACAAACCGGCCTGGGCAGTCATAGAAGCAGGCTAGAAGCTTGAAATTTGGGATTTAAGTAGAAGAGGAATTGTACTATCCGAGTAGCGAAAACAAAGGCGCTGATCAGCTTCGCGGTTACCGCGAAGCTGATCTGCGTCTTTGTTTTCGCCTATGCAGATTGTTGGTTTTCCCATGAGGCGGCTCATATTGTTATGCCCATTGCACCACTCATTCATTCGAGATTATCTGCCGTGTTTGAAAGGGTCGGGCTGGCAGATCACATGATGTATAGCTTCTATAACTAGCACAGATATTCGATACAATGTATCATATAAGTACAATCTCTGACATACGTCGTCAGGGAGTCGACTCTTTGGTTCAGTGGTTAGAGCATTGGATTTCTACCAATGTGTTCCAGGTTCGAATCCCATCAGGGACGCGGGGATGTTTTCAAACTATGCACCATTTTTAGTTACGATTTTTCATAATCGTAAGAATATATGTACCTGGCTTTGGTTTTAGATAATGCCTTTTAACAAACGATAATGGCTGAGCAAAATGTTAAAGGGGTCATATTCTCGATGTCAGTAATTTATGAGATGGCCAGGGGCTCGTACCCGGGCTAAATATTATGAAGTTGGATTATTGTATGTATATAGCGGAAACGAAGGAGCCACATGAAGCAGTGGTCTACAAGTTACTAATATCTTACCGGGGCAGCTGTCAGGGTTACAAGCCTGTGATTCCTCGTCCCCTCCTGAACACGGCGCCCCACCCCCAGCGGGAGCTGGATTGTCACAGAATCTCTGGCGTGTCTGGGTACCCCCGCCACATGGCTGTGAACAGTCGCCATAGGAGCTCCATTCTCCCCAATTACCGTTGGCTATAGAATGAAAAAAGCACAATACGTGCAAGGCTATATAATAAAAATCACAGGCGCTCGACGACTGGGTCATTTTTTTTTTTTTTTTTTGCATGTTCACCCGTTGGGAGACCCTAACGATACGTTCACGCGATTACTTTGACCTGAAAACCTAATGCTCAATCTGCCCTCGTCTATGGACTATTATATAGACAAGGCCTGAAACGCGGTGTCCAAGTTTTATTGGAGTTCATTAGTGTCTTTGTAAAAGGTCTCACCAATATTGCCTTCATCCAAAATAAGCATCATCGCCCGTTAAAAAAATACAGCATTCTACAAAATTGGAGGACATCCCGATACGAATGAGCCGTGACATTACTATAAATACACTGGTCACACGACATTATAACGCCAACTCGTGATATATGTAACGTTGGTTTTCATAGGTTGCTAGAAAAACCGATCCGATACCCTAATATACATGTATCATTGTGTGTTCTATTGTCATGACAACAATGCGACTACAGTGTTATCCAATAAGATTAATTCTTTCAAACGATATTTTGAGTGACCTTCGACTGATAGGTATCCCATACAAGTTGACAGGTGGTGCTGTAAAATTTAAGTTTATTGGCGATTATTCATATTTTGGATGAAGGCAATTGGTGAGACCTTTTACAAAGGCAGCATGCAGTTAAATAACGGTAAAGGGTGAAGTATGAGTTTGAGATGTGGGTAATCCCATGACCCCGATAAAACTATTATACCGCGTTTCCGGTAATAGTAGCCCATAGATGAGGGTAGATTGAGGATTGATAGAAAAGGTTTTCAGGGCAAAGTAATCGCATGGACGTATCGTTAGGGTCTACGAACGGGTGAAAATGCAAAAAAAAAATGGTCCAGTCGTCGAGCGCCTGTGATGAAAATACCACAACACGTGCAGAAATGTACGATTTTTGGACTGAAATTACATTTTTAAAGCACACCCTGACTCATTCTGCACCAGTGTCGTATTGCTTCAGCAGAAAATAATGCAAGTCTTTGTTTGTTTGTCACAACCTGGGAGGTATAAATGCCTTTCATTTTCCAGAATTTAGCGCATCTAGTAAGTTATTTGAAATACATTGTATGCTATGAGCCGCCTTATGAGAAAACCAACAATCTGCATATGCGAAAACAAAGACGCAGATCAGCTTCGCGGTAACCGCGAAGCTGATCAGCGTCTTTGTTTTCGCTACACGGATAGTACAGTTCCTCTTCTTCTTAAATCCGAAATTTCAAGCTTCTAGCCTGCTTCTGTGACTATACAGCCTGATTTATGTCGGACCTGTTCGGAAACCACATTGTTGGTTTTCCCACGAGGTGGCTCCTATAAGAGTCTAATCTTGTAAAATTCAAGAAGAAACGCCTTTCATTGAAACGACGATTATCTAAATACGTACCGAAACATTCTTGTGTGTTACAAGCCTGAGCCTCCTCTGACACTCCGGAGCATGTCGCCCCTCCCCCTGCAGGAGATGGACTGTCACAGACTCGAACCCGAGTCTGGTTTCCTCCTCCGCAGGATTCAGAACAAGATGAGAAAGCAATCCAGTCGCCCCAACCCCCATCCACTACAAGGTAAAAAAGTTGCATAAAATATTGAATTGAAACTAGGCAATGTCCACGAAGAGGTACAATTAGAACTAAATAAATAATATGTATCAAATAAAGATAAAAATGAAACTGAGATCCTTTAAGAGCAGTGAGCATATTAATGAGAAAGGGGATGGGTCATACCGCGGTTTCGGCTACTTAATCCTCTTCAGTGATCCTATAGATTTGGCAACCAAAGAGAATTGCAGTAATTTTGCAACTTTCAATAGGGTAGACAATACAAAGACTAGCACAACCCAAATGGCGCCAAATATATTACACGTTGTTAGAAAATGAATCTAAACCGAGTATAAAGGACCAAAAGAAAATATAATCTGCACTATGGATGATGTACGGGGAGACTAGAATTATGTATAGGCAGGCGAGTCGAAGACAACAACAGAATTATACAATATAGGGATCAGACATGATTTTCCATTCATTAACATTCGCTAGGTTCCTAGGGGAGCATTGAAAACCGAGGGCCTAGCCCGAGGTTTTCAACACTTCCCGAGGGACCTAGCGAATGTCAATGAATAAAAAAAACATTTTTGATCGCTATTATTGCATAAATTCTGCACAAATGAAAGAAATAATGGTGCACTATATTTTACAGCCACATTACATTTTTATACGCGTAAAAGCGTTCGTTTTTATGCTCGTTCCGGGCGGACTTAAGTTTCTCATTGTAAGCACGTGCTTTGGCGCCCGGTAACGAGCATAAGTAAAAGCCATGTTTTAACAGCACATGCGCATAAGTTTGTTCACCCTGGTTTAACTATATATACATGTAAGTGGTGTATAAGGCGGTAGTTATTTCATTGACATATTATCCTGATGGCTGTTTAAAAATTGTTCCTTACCAGGACAAACATTCTCGTTACAAGTCTGTGTCTCCTCTGTGTAGCCTGGACAATTCTGTCCCCCATATGACGGTCTGGGGCTATCACACAGTCTATGTCGTGTTTGATTTCCTCCACCACAAGGCTGGGAGCAGTTAGAGAACGAACTCCAGTCACCCCAGGAGCCGTTTACTTAAAACAGAAATTCGCAAAGATTGTACTCGTGAAGTTACATTCTGCTCGCAGATAATAAACATAACATGAAACCAAAATTCCAATTTCTAGCATCGGTTTACAAACAGGACACTGGCAAGTCGAAATATATTTAGGAGAGGAGCATCAATCTGCTATTGTTTCATACGTGTCCTTTAACCGAATAGTCTCTATAGTGAAGAATCTAGTTACTGAACACATGCATTTAATAATACTGAACACATGTATTTAAAACAGCAGACCATCGTGGATCTAATAAAAACAACTTTAAGGTCGAGAATAAGTTCCGTCTGAAAATTATTATCAGCACGATAGTTATTTCACAGTTCGGTATTATCAACTGATGAATAAGCGGCTGCTCATGGTACCACAGTTCTTACCTGGGCCAGGATTACAACTTTGTATGTCGATTTCATTTCTAGAACACCACAATCCATTAAAGTCAGGGTTGTCACTTTCACATATCCGTTCTCGGTACTGTGTACCGTCAGCAGTGCACTTGGAAAACGTTGTCCAATTTCCCCAGACACATACAAGGCCATCTACAATATAAATACAAGAAAAATGCTTTCACCTACGTTTAACACTCTGAATATTGGCCGAAATCATAATATGTTTATAGTTTACTCTCTCTCTCTCTCTCTCTCTCTCTCTCTCTCTCTCTCTCTCTCTCTCTCTCGTTTCTAGATCTAATGAATTCCATACTGATGCAGTCCTAATGTCCCCGCCCATTGGCGCTGTGAGAATAGATTGAATTTTGTGCAACCACACAAAGCTAATTACACTACTGACGTATCATCTGATTACTGGTTAACAGCTTAGAAGGTCTGAGCCTGTCCAAATGAAATTATTAACTCAAACCATACATACATACAATGTATAAGCCTTAGATGTTTACTTGAATTGTTAAGATTAAAGCACATTTCGGACGTCATGAGATCCCAGTTGCTGGTCTCATAAATGGCGGCAGTGTCCCACCATGACACATTCTATTGCAACAAACCAAGCTGTATTACTATATTACCTTCAATATATGATACCCGTGTTTCCGAATTTTGCAGTAAGTCATCAGTCACATTACGATGATCTTCAAGCTGTGTCAACCTCCAGCTGTATTCCGCTATCGTGGTTTTATCGGACTGTCTACTGGATTCAAGACTGGCTGTCCTATCACTAAGATGTGCAATGGTATCACCATCACTTTCGAGAGTAGCCGTTATATTCATTATTGACAGTATATTACCATCAATTGTATCAGACTGTGAGGAAATATTCGCCTGAAGATGTACGAGGGAGGTAGCGTGTTTGTCTATCTTAGCTCTGTCCAAAGATTGATCCGCTTCCAACTTCGTTAAATTAGTTTGTATGCCTTCAATAGTAGTTCGATCTGTTTTCTTGTTCATTTCAAGTTGTATTATTTTTGTTTCCATTGCAAGTTCTGCTGTAGTACTGTTAAGTGCATTAAGATCACTGTGATATCCTATTCCATCTGCTTCGACCTTGGAAACCCTATCATCTAAAATCTTAATCTGGTCAGCAATGACTATGAGGTTTGCATCGTTAACTGGACTTAGAGTTGTGCCTGATGAAAGTCCTTGCGACGATTCTAGCCTGCTTAACCTGTCTCTAAATTCGTCTGTAAGTGGAACGAAATGACAATATATGCATAACTAGAAAAAGTGCATTAAGAGGCACGTATACACCCGGCTGGTAGCCCCCC
This sequence comes from Rugalucina vietnamica, assembly GCA_964017185.1. Taxonomy (NCBI): domain Eukaryota; kingdom Metazoa; phylum Mollusca; class Bivalvia; order Lucinida; family Lucinidae; genus Rugalucina; species Rugalucina vietnamica. Next base: position 36,615,131 of record OZ024875.1, read on the forward strand.
AGCCCCCCCTCCCCTTCCGAAACCACCCAGCACATGCACACCTAGCATTGAAAATACCCGAAAGAGTACTTTATAATATTTATATTAGATTTGGGACCAAGTTATACAGACAAATTGTTGGAATTCCGATGGGTACAAATTGCGCACCTCTCGTAGCTGATTTATTTTTATACTGCTACGAAAGAGATTTCATGGATTCTCTTAACCATGATAATCAAGCTGATGTTATCGAGGCTTTTAATTTCACTTCTAGGTACCTCGATGACCTTTTGAACATTGACAACCCTTATTTTGAAGGTATGGTCAATCAAATTTATTCATCTGAACTACAGTTGAACAAAGCCAATATCTCGGATACCGAAGCCCCCTTTTTAGATCTACATCTTTCTGTTGAAAATGGATTTGTTTCTTCTAAAATTTATGATAAGCGCGATGACTTTGATTTTGATATAGTAAATTTTCCGTTTTTGGATGGTGACGTTCCTCGTCGTGCTTCTTATGGTGTATACATTTCGCAACTTATTACGTTTGCTAGAGTCTGCAATCATGTTACAGACTTCAACGCTCGAAATAAATCTTTAACGGCCAAACTTCTCCAACAGGGCTATCGGTATCATAAACTTCGAAAAACCTTTTCTAAATTTTATCGTAGACACTATGAATTGATTTCCAAATATAATGTTGGGTTAAAGACGCTTTTAAGTCAGGGTCTTTCGGAACCAGAATTTTATGGTGACTTGGTTTACAAATTTAAGGATGTTGTATGGGACATCTTTGTCTTCGCTTTGGGAAATACACCCGGATTTCATCTAATTAGAGCCAAAGTGTGTAGCGTTTTTAAATTGAAATTTGCACTCAACATACCGTATTATGTTTATCTATTCCTTGAGACTCGACACACAATATCCATGTCACGGACTGACTCTACTTAATATAAAGTCAGAGGATACAATGGCTTGTTGTGCCCAACAAATCATGTATCGAATGACCAAGGGTATACGCTTCCTGCTATGAATGACCAGCAAATCTATGGGAGGGTTCAATTAAACAGAATTTTCAAATTATGATGATTTATTATAATGATGTTTAAAGTGAGAAGCAAAGAAGGAGAAAAAAGATAGAAAGAGACTACAAAAAGAAATTACTGAGAAAAGAAAAAAAAATACGTCCTTTGTTCATCAATGTCCCACACACTTTCCCATTGGCATCTCCGGGTATACTGTCACACGTTCGTCTCACTAGTACACTCGACACCACTGCTTGCAAAACAGTCCAGTGTTCCCAAAACGAACTGTAGACCACGCCCGTCCATTGTAAATCAAACACCAATGATTTTATATCGTCCCGTTTATACCGTCACTGCCACCCCATATAATTTAGCCCAGTTTAGTTTCAGGAATTCAGATTACGTTCATAGATTACAATTTCAGCTTCAAGGCCTGAAATAAAGTAACTGTGTCTTAACAACAAAATAACTGATAGTGTCGCAATTTATCATAACGAAATCTCCTGCAGCTATGCACGTCACAACATCCAATTGCAAATAACCTCCCACAATTCCGTACCCCGGAACTGTATTAGTTTATTCGCTAGATTGCTTGTACTATACATATAAACCATAATACTCCAGTATCTACATTGAAACATTTATTCACATGTACGATACAGTTAAACCACATATGTCGCGAACTAACCCTAGTTCCTTTCCCAGCGACATCACAAGCAAATCTCCGACATGCATCCACAATTCCTCACCCAGGAATTGGTCCTGCCAATCTATGACCAAATTCATAGAAAGCCATTTCTCAGAATACGATAAATCTTGCGAGACAATCTTGTTACAATATTAAACCTTTCTTAAATGACATCACTAATTTCAGTAATAGCGAATATTCTTAATGACGTCATTAACGTCAAATCTAAGCGTTACGTTACTATAACGTAAAACTTAAAATCTGAAATTTCCAGCCTTACAGCTTTGTTCCGAGTCAACATTAACTTCCTTTATGATGAGATGATTAGATAACATAACATAACATGAAACTAAATGTACGTCAACGACAATAACGTCGCTACAAGTAACGTAGCACATAACAGAAATTTCCATTTTACAACTTTGGTTGACATACATACCGCGCAATGTCATTCTTACGCGAAATTTAATACATAAAAACTAAACCAATGCCGCTTCACGGCAACGTAGCGTGCAGAAATATAGAAATCTTCATTTTTACAACCCTATCAATGTGCTTTCCACCATAATGAGCTACATTATTATGGCTATACAATCTCACTGTTCAAAATGTATATTTATGAACTGTTATAACTTACCGACGGCCGACTACTCAGACTGGCGCTGACCATAACCAGGTGTACCAGATAAACCCATATCCAAACATCTCAAATTCATGCCCAATCTTTACATTCTTCCGATAATTCATATTGATTCCACACAAAATAAGCTGCCTATTTATACGCATAAGTTTGTGAACATTTCCCTGAAAACCATACCGTTTTCCATCATATATTCCAAAACCATTCATCAGAACATGTGAATAACCCACCGTGAGCAAGTGAATAACAATTCTAAATGCACATCCACTGACACCCACACCCAGATCAGCTTGCAAAAAGCTATATTGCTAACCATAAAATCGGCAATACAAATTTTCTCTGGATTATACCTCAAGGTGTAAATCATATGATTCAAATCCCCGGACTTCATGTTTTCGTTAAAGCCGTGTCACTCTCAGAAACCATTTATGGCAAACTGATAAAACACGAATCTGAGCCCAGTACAGAATCCAATTAAACTGCACATAATGCCAATTTCCACGCCACAAATCAACAAATACCATAACACAAAAAGACTGTTAAAATATCACAATTGAGCATAAAACTCTTCATGGCACAAATATTTTTTGCCGTGTCTAACATACATAGATATCCTTCACAATGCAGTAAACATGTCATGTTTACTCCTGTGTAAGAGTTTCCAAATACCTATTATGCTCAACTAAACATTTAAAAGAAATCAAACAAATTATCCAAACCCCACAAACAGCAAAAGTACATTTTTTATCGTGACATACCTTCCCCCTTTTGAAGTGTGAAGCATCTCAAAAATGCGTAACACTAGATCTACGCGATAAAAAATTTACTAAATGAAGTCATATCTAGAGAATCATACTTGCAAAAACCTGCTTCCACGTATCGCAATCTAAATCTTTTATGATAAATGGAACATACTCGGATCTCGGAGGAAACTGCAAAGCTGCTTTCTTGCCCTTGATTCACTACATACGCAACAAATAGATAACCTTAATGCACAATACTCATGTTTCACAGAGTAACACTAATTGAAGTCATATTTAGAAGATTATACTTTCAAGAACCGTACCCCGATTACCGCGAACTTAAACTTTCCATGACAATCGGATCTATACTCGGATTCCGGAGGAAACAGCAAAAGCTATCGGCGTTAACCGTAATCCACTAAATACGCGACAAATAGTCTGTTCCGCCTTCCTTGCTTTCCATCTTACATATTTCCATTCAACGTCACTGGAACACTCCGCATTACTACATGTAGTATTAACCTCTCTCGTTCCAATGCAATCTCCTGTTGTCGCAATGCAATTTCTGCCTCATACTTAGCCCTATCTGCATTTCTGATCTTACGCTCCTCATCTGCCTTAAGCTCCATTTCTTCATTTGCATGCCCGTATTGTACTTCCAGTTCACGCTCTTTTAATGCTCTCTGGGTTTCTAACTCTTGTTCTTTTAATTCTTTCTGTCTTACCTTTTCAGCTTCTTGCGCTAGCAACTCATTCCGCTTCAGTTCAATTTCCTGTTTCTTAAGTTGTAATTCATACTCCTTAATTTCACGCTGCTTTTCTTGTTCATCAGCTTTAGCTTTTAACTCGCGCTCATGGCGTTCGCGTTCAGCTCTTAATTCCATCTCGCGGATTTCGCGTTCTGCTTTTTCTTTTTCGCGCTCTGCTTCTCGACGCTCACGTTCTGCATCACGTGCCGCTTGACGTTCATCACGTAGTATTACTTGTTGCTCTGAAACAAACGCATTAAGTGCTTCACCTTCAAGACCTAAATCTTTTCCCACTTTGGTTAACTCTTTAACTACATCCATGATTATTTCCCTTTCGAAAAATTATTACTGTTTGTAAGGATGGTCACAATAAAACGAAATCTGAGTTATCAATTGATTCTGAACAACGTAAACTTCACAGTATTCACATCAATAAATAAGCAAAACCCAATGCTTACCAAGCTTCAACTTTTGTTTACCAATTGCCTCAACGCAACCTATTCTTAATAACCCATTAAGAATCACCCAGACATTCTACCACAATCAACTAATGCCTGTAACTGTTGCGTAACAATTTACAAAAGTAAGCCCATACTCATGAATACTTTAAACAAACCGTTCAATTGACAAACCTCAAATTTCAGGATCACCTGGTGCTTCACTGGTACACCCCGTCTCTGGTGCTCGCCAACCCTGACAGTCGGTCGACGGGAATATGAATTATCGGAGGACTCCCATCAGTCTAACCATCGGCCCTCATAACTGAAATATACTTTGATATCTTGTTCTTAAGTGACAGTGTGACTGTAACATATACCAGAACAATGAAATTTTAGAGTTTACATTTGCATTATTTCAAACAATTACTTTTACTTTGCTTAAGCATTGCTTACTTTGGTACATTAGAGAATTTCACTGTGATTCACATTTGGTTCTCTAAATCCTAGCATATATAAACACCTCCAAGAGTTACTGATATCCAATGCAGAAATGTTGGGCGTATCCCACTTCTGACACCAAATGTCACGGACTGACTCTACTTAATATAAAGTCAGAGGATACAATGGCTTGTTGTGCCCAACAAATCATGTATCGAATGACCAAGGGTATACGCTTCCTGCTATGAATGACCAGCAAATCTATGGGAGGGTTCAATTAAACAGAATTTTCAAATTATGATGATTTATTATAATGATGTTTAAAGTGAGAAGCAAAGAAGGAGAAAAAAGATAGAAAGAGACTACAAAAAGAAATTACTGAGAAAAGAAAAAAAAAAATACGTCCTTTGTTCATCAATGTCCCACACACTTTCCCATTGGCATCTCCGGGTATACTGTCACACGTTCGTCTCACTAGTACACTCGACACCACTGCTTGCAAAACAGTCCAGTGTTCCCAAAACGAACTGTAGACCACGCCCGTCCATTGTAAATCAAACACCAATGATTTTATATCGTCCCGTTTATACCGTCACTGCCACCCCATATAATTTAGCCCAGTTTAGTTTCAGGAATTCAGATTACGTTCATAGATTACAATTTCAGCTTCAAGGCCTGAAATAAAGTAACTGTGTCTTAACAACAAAATAACTGATAGTGTCGCAATTTATCATAACGAAATCTCCTGCAGCTATGCACGTCACAACATCCAATTGCAAATAACCTCCCACAATTCCGTACCCCGGAACTGTATTAGTTTATTCGCTAGATTGCTTGTACTATACATATAAACCATAATACTCCAGTATCTACATTGAAACATTTATTCACATGTACGATACAGTTAAACCACATATGTCGCGAACTAACCCTAGTTCCTTTCCCAGCGACATCACAAGCAAATCTCCGACATGCATCCACAATTCCTCACCCAGGAATTGGTCCTGCCAATCTATGACCAAATTCATAGAAAGCCATTTCTCAGAATACGATAAATCTTGCGAGACAATCTTGTTACAATATTAAACCTTTCTTAAATGACATCACTAATTTCAGTAATAGCGAATATTCTTAATGACGTCATTAACGTCAAATCTAAGCGTTACGTTACTATAACGTAAAACTTAAAATCTGAAATTTCCAGCCTTACAGCTTTGTTCCGAGTCAACATTAACTTCCTTTATGATGAGATGATTAGATAACATAACATAACATGAAACTAAATGTACGTCAACGACAATAACGTCGCTACAAGTAACGTAGCACATAACAGAAATTTCCATTTTACAACTTTGGTTGACATACATACCGCGCAATGTCATTCTTACGCGAAATTTAATACATAAAAACTAAACCAATGCCGCTTCACGGCAACGTAGCGTGCAGAAATATAGAAATCTTCATTTTTACAACCCTATCAATGTGCTTTCCACCATAATGAGCTACATTATTATGGCTATACAATCTCACTGTACAAAATGTATATTTATGAACTGTTATAACTTACCGACGGCCGACTACTCAGACTGGCGCTGACCATAACCAGGTGTACCAGATAAACCCATATCCAAACATCTCAAATTCATGCCCAATCTTTACATTCTTCCGATAATTCATATTGATTCCACACAAAATAAGCTGCCTATTTATACGCATAAGTTTGTGAACATTTCCCTGAAAACCATACCGTTTTCCATCATATATTCCAAAACCATTCATCAGAACATGTGAATAACCCACCGTGAGCAAGTGAATAACAATTCTAAATGCACATCCACTGACACCCACACCCAGATCAGCTTGCAAAAAGCTATATTGCTAACCATAAAATCGGCAATACAAATTTTCTCTGGATTATACCTCAAGGTGTAAATCATATGATTCAAATCCCCGGACTTCATGTTTTCGTTAAAGCCGTGTCACTCTCAGAAACCATTTATGGCAAACTGATAAAACACGAATCTGAGCCCAGTACAGAATCCAATTAAACTGCACATAATGCCAATTTCCACGCCACAAATCAACAAATACCATAACACAAAAAGACTGTTAAAATATCACAATTGAGCATAAAACTCTTCATGGCACAAATATTTTTTGCCGTGTCTAACATACATAGATATCCTTCACAATGCAGTAAACATGTCATGTTTACTCCTGTGTAAGAGTTTCCAAATACCTATTATGCTCAACTAAACATTTAAAAGAAATCAAACAAATTATCCAAACCCCACAAACAGCAAAAGTACATTTTTTATCGTGACAATCCAGATGTCACATTGCAACGCATTTTGAACTTAAAGCATGTCCAAGCACATGTTTGAATTTATTTGTGGTCACAAAATGTTTGAAACACACCCTAGGATACCATGACACAGACATTACCATATATATGCATCAACAAATACAGAAGGCAAACATGGCAAAGGAAGTTTTTGTTTGACTTCATGCTTAACGTCCCAATCAAAAGCAAAGGTCATGTCGGGACATTGAGTCCATTTTATGGGACTTTTACCCAAAGTGAGGATGTCATGACATCCAACAAGTGCTTCAAATATAACCATCCAACTAAGCCACAAAGGCTTATATGTATGGATGGTTTGATTTGAACCACTTTTCCTGGGCTGGCTCAAACCATAGCGGTATACCAGTAATCAGCTGGTCAGTCAGAAGCGTGTAAGCTTTGCCTGGAAGCACAAACAGCCCATCTATTTCTTTAGGCCCCATGCACTATTTGGTTGTCATACATCAGCCATGTGAGGAGACTGTAGCAGCATATGATGGCTTTGCGCCAATGCAACGCGCTACGAATGTGATATTTGGTGAATGATAAAAACCTGAAGTACAAAAATGCATGTTCATTGAGTGTGTTGAATGTTTAATATTGAAGAGTATACAATATTACCGAGTTGATTTTGGGTGAAATGATCTTCAAATATTGTTAAAATACAATGTACAGTCGAGTTTCCGGTTACGCAAAGTTCCCGACTCCGGAAATCCTTATTAAAATCATGGTTAAACATGTATTACCAGTACCTTCAAAACAAATAATCAGTTTTTGTTCTCTTGGCAATTTTCTAAACATTGCATTATCCAATAAATATCTGTGAATGAGTTCACTCACACCAATCTTTTATCTTTAGTAGCTTTTTGCATGTCAAATTTTATGACATCTGATGTCACACTGTTACATACCGAGAGCAAAGAAACATCGATTATGCATGGAAACAACCATGTACATTACGTACATGAAGGATCTCATAAAATTATATAGAAAATTGTAAACACTGTTACATTATATTTAATGGCAAACACAGGCTGGACCAGAACCCAATACTTCAAACTTACGTAGGATGACACATTGCCGGGGCTAAAAAATCAGCAAGAATGTACAATTTCTTTTGAAATAGTCGCTTCTATGAGGTAATGGCTTCAAGAAACGAAAAATTTGGTCATAAAAATCTTTCCTGCAAAGTAAAGGATATGACTTTGTCTACATCTTGTCGGGTATAGTTTAGCAGTAATTAAAATTCTATTCTTCTGATGGCAATGATTTATCATTGACAAGAACATTTTGCGAAACCAAGTACTTGACTGTAATGGAAATTTGATTTTATGACAATTACTAAATTTATTCACCCAAGAAACACAAAAGAAAAAACGGCTCTCCTAGCAAAACATGGGGAGCCTGGTTTGCTAACAGAGAACCGGACTAACAACTGAGAGGTCATGATTCGGTCCGATTCCCGCCTCCGCCATGTAGTGTCCCTGAGCAAGACACTTCAAGCTCCGGGCGGCCCCCGTGGCCGAATGGTTAAGGTCGCTGACTTCAGTGCTCTTGATCATTCGATCATCTCACCTCTGTGGGTTCGCACCTCGCACGGGGCATGAGTCACATGTGGGACAAGCATAGTTCTGCTTGCGGGTGTGTCAGGTGGTTTTCCCCGGGTACTCCGGTTTTCGCCACACCTACCGATTGATTTGTCTCGATATGAGTAAAAAAGCTTGAAAGGGATGCAAAATTGAATTAAAAAAAAAAAAAAAATTCAAGCTCCACAAAGTACCGGTTACGTACCCAGAAAGGGATGGCTTTGTCTCGCAATGACTAAATAATAGTTGTGAAATACATTACGGCCAAAACACAAAAGAAAGTGAGAAAAAAATAATGACTTGACACAACCATCCTATGAGTCAGTATTTGCATTGTGTATATGCATTAGACCCAAGGTTGCAAATAACATGTCTAGGCAAAACAGTTAAATTTTGCTTCAATGGCTTGTTTGTTAATGTTTTTACGTCCCACTTAATAAAGTAGCTAAGGTCATGCGGATAAACTAGCTCATTTTAAATTTTAACCGGAAAGGCTGAAGAACCCTTGGATCAATACCACTCTGGAAACAGTTCAATAGGCCCAGAGCTATGTATACATGTACATGTATGTCGATATTGTATCAGGTTGACCAATCTTTGTCCAAGGACTATCCTATAAGGGGGTACAAGATAGACAAGTTTCAGTGGTCATTTTTTTTCATATATATATATATATATATATATATATATATATATATATATATATATATATATATATATATATATATATATATATATATATATATATATATATATATATATATATATATATATTTTTTTGTCTTTGCTGTTGGTATGGGTAACCTTAAGTGTTGTAATAAAAATAATAATAATAAATTAATAAATAAATAAATTTTATATTTTAGGAGGACAACAAATTTAGCACAATTGACAATCTTCCATATGGTCCTCCAGTGAATACAGACAGTGATCAGTATCAGACCTTTTTTTATTTTTTTTTCAGTCATTTTCATATATTTTTGAGATGTAAGTAATGCTATATTTTGAAAGAAGAGAATCCAGTGCTTGCCTTATAATGCTGAGCGCCAAGCAAAGTAGCCACTGATACCATTTAAACGGTCTTATTTATGATGCGGCTCTGGATCTAACCTACGACACTCTAACCATTACACAATGAGCAAGCACGATTTGGGAAAAATATCCGTAGGCTGTCAGCAGTTAATTTGGTTGTTTATATGGAGGCTTAACATTCCAGTCAACATTTTTTAGTCATGTCGGGGCGGAGCCAACGCTTGTGGGGCTGTCAGCAGTTTAGCAGTGTAGCATTGAAGTGAAGTCCCAAATCACATACTTTGTAATATATATCAGCAGTAAGACGAATAGCAACTATTTAAGAAAAATCTGAAACTTAGACCATTGAATCATATTCTTGTTGTAGTGTCAGCGTTTTATGCCCTACTTACATCGCAAGTCATACTGAAACAGGGGCCCCTACCCATTGGGGCCCCAGAAGGAAATAGATGGGCTGATTATGCCTCCAGTGAAAGCCTGTACGATGCTGACTGGCTATCTGAGGTTAACCGCTCGGGTCTGAGCCTGCCCAGGAAAAGAGGTTCCGAGTCTAACCATCCGCACATTATAATATGAGCCGCATCGTGAGAAAACCGGAATTTTGCATATGCGAAAACAAAGGCGCAGATCAGATTCGCAGTAACTGCGAAGCTGATCAGCGCCTTTGGTTTCACCACTCGGATAGTAAAATTTCTCTTCTTCCTAAATCCGAAATTTCAAGCTTTTGACCATTTTCTGAGACTGCACAGACCCGTTTATGTTGGACCTGGTAGGAAACCGCGAAGACCGGTTTTCTCGCATCAAGGCTCATATATTATAACCCCTTTTGGCTTTGTCTGGTTATATTTGAAGCACATGTTGGATGTCAAAGACTCCTGACATCTTCATTTTGGGCAAGAGTCCCATAAAATGGAGGCAATGTCCCAACATGACCTTAGCTGTTGACTGGGACGTCTTCATTTTTGGCAAGAATCCCATAAAGTGGAGGCAACGTCCCTACATGACCTTAGCTGTTGACTGGGATGTAAAGCATCAATTCGAAAGAATTCAAACTGAGACAGGGCATATTTGAAATTTCGTCTTGAATGAATATGCCGGAGAAGCCCTAGAGCGATTTCCCAACCACTTATTACATAGCAGATAGCTTTACCACACCACGGATGCTCTAGACTTCAGTTGTATCCGAAGGATGCAACTAACATGGACTGGCCTCCACCCCCGATCCCCACCCATTCGCACCCTCGTAACTATAAAACATGTGTTTAAACTGCACATACGCATTAAACGTGAACTGCATGAAAGGGACATTTGGCATACTGGACTTTGTCATGTATATTTCAATAGACAAAAATGGAACACAATGTATTTTCATTTATTCAATAAATGAAAACTAATAGGGTGACAGGACTTTTGAGGAAGAGTATATTGCACCCCGTGTTCAGGACTTTCTCAAAACTGTTGTGTAATATTAAAACATGTACACAAGGAAAATTATATACTACATTTTCCGCGTACATTGCTCTACATGAACCATAACTAATTTTCTCAAAACATATGTGTTTTTGGATAGTTAAATATCTTGTTTAATGCAGTCGGAATGTGATGTGCAGAAAAAATCTGCCATTCGCGTGCAAAAGGATTACCTAAGCTATTCATGGTGGTAAGTTTATCGAAAATGCTTGTTTTGGTCACTTTTCATATCCTTTGTAACGCCATACTGGTGCTTTGCATGATTAAAATTGTGATGCTTGGCAATAAAGAATAACTATTCATAATAGAGTCGGACAAACTTTTGGCAAAATACATTCTTGTTTTCTCTCCAATCAGATGGTCAAAACTGGCCGAACATGTTCGAAACAGCCAAAATATGCCAGTGTTTAGAACAATGACCTTAAGAAACTTATAGGAAGTAATGATTTTTCTTTTCAGTTTAGAAAAATCATAACACGTTACAGACGTATAAGTTATAACTTGAATGTTATGCGACAGTCTGCATGCTTAGTTTTTAACCCAATCACGGTTGATAACTATGCTGCCTTCTTTAATTGCACGCCGGTGGGTCGGGCGTCAGACTCTATGATGGCCCCGACTTAAAGCTATTCATTTTAGTTGGTTGGGGCCGGAGCTTCTTGTCTGTTGCTTGGCCCACCGGGGTCCAACTGATTTCCAAATATAATGTTGGGTTAAAGACGCTTTTAAGTGAGGGTCTTTCGGAACCAGAATTTTATGGTGACTTGGTTTACAAATTTAAGAAACTTATAGGAAGTAATGATTTTTCTTTTCAGTTTAGAAAAATCATAACACGTTACAGACGTATAGGTTATAACTTGAATGTTATGCGACAGTCTGCATGCTTAGTTTTTAACCCAATCACGGTTGATAACTATGCTGCCTTCTTTAATTGCACGCCGGTGGGTCGGGCGTCAGACTCTATGATGGCCCCGACTTAAAGCTATTCATTTTAGTTGGTTGGGGCCGGAGCTTCTTGTCTGTTGCTTGGATCACCGGGGTCCAACTGATGTTTTTCTTTAGCTCCGGAGTTAGTAAGTTATTTGGCGCCCAGGGATCTCCATCGTCGGGCAGTTTAATGAATCTGTGAGTCCTGGTTTTTGATTCATCAGGATGTTTATCATGATTTATTTGTTTGTTCTTGATGATTCATTTACTAGTTAGAGATTCACCACGAGGACCGAAGAACTAACTAAATGTTATAAACCACTGCAGAAGCTGAGGGTGAGGTAACGGCCGTGTAAAATCGATTTAAACCCGCCAGTAACTTTGTGTTACTGATCGTTCCAAGTCGATACTTGTGTGAAGGTTCTTTTTGTTTTATGTCTTGGTGTTTAAAATATTTTTGTGCTGTTGGCGCCTTATGTATGTTTGCATATTTTTAGTTAAGTTAAGGTAACTGAGTGGCCACCTATTGGGAAAATAGCTGCTCATTCGGCTTACGAAATGTTTTCATGGTATAAGTACCTGATTGTTAGTTTGGTTTTTTCCCACCTTGGTTTTTGGAGTGGGAGTCTTTTTCTGATTGCGCCTTTTCCTGATCTTTGCCTACTTGTACTTTCTTTCTTATCAAATACATTTTAGACATGTGCATTCTAAAGCACTTTGCCCACATACATGGGGGAGTGTAGTTTTAGAGTGACAAATCTATTTTAGAACAGTACACAGAGCTGACTTGTGTACTCCATCTAGGACTTAATCGCGGACATTGACGGTCAGGTCCTCAGTCCTAGATGGAAATTAAAAATAGACTGCCATTCTAAAACAACCAAACAGAAAAAGTCATGTCCTCGATCTTGATCTCTGCACCCCCCCCCCCCGACATGGTGGACCCAAAGGTCTGAACCCAACAAGTTGTAAGTATGAGTGTCCCAGATTTTGACCTCTTGCCCCACCCCTGCGATTTGGTACCATGGAATAAAAATCAACACTACAGGTTATCTATCATCCAAATAGGAATACATTCCTATGAGATAGGGTGTTAGGATATGGACTAAGAAATAAAAACACTGTATAAATAGAGCACACATTTTGACCTCTAGCCCCACCCCTCAAACATGGACCCTAGAGTCTGAACCTAACAAGATGCCTATGGTCTAAGTATGAATGCTTTCTGACAAGCCTTTGTGGCTGTTGATACATACTTACAGAAAATTTATCACGGTATCTATCGTATTATTAAGGTGTCCTAGATTTTGAACTCTAGCCCCACCCCTACGGACGGTACCCAGGATTCGGTGCCATGGAATAAAAGCAAACCCTACAGGGTATATATGATCTAAATAGGAATACATTCCTATGATTGTTTGTTAAGATGTGAACTTAGATAAGAAACATTAAAATTGAAAACAACACATTGTAAAGGTGACCTCTAGCCCCACCTCCGGGCATGGACCGTGGGGTCCGAACACATGGGAACAAAGCCAAGCCTATAGGGTACCTATGGTCCAAATATGAACAATTTTGATAGTTGGTTCATGAGATATACACCAGTAGAGAAACTTTAACCAAAACTTTGACATAAATTCTACGAACGAACAAACGAACTAACTAACGAACGAACATACGAACGGAAAAGCGAAAACTATATACCCGTCGGCATAAATGCCGGGGGTATAAAAATTAAACGATAAACGACATAAGACATAAATACTCATACATGTGTAATTATGATAATCATCATGAAGTTTATACTGAGCATGTCGTAACGGCTGCCATCGAATTATATTAATAAAATTTATACATATTATATCTCGGTACGACTACACATAGCTACAAAATCAGTGTCTTCAAGATCGCGTGACATAAGCTGTTTGCGGGGCTAACCCCGACACACTGCAATAGCGATGGGTAAATTACCAACTACCTGTAACGGAGGAATATTCTAAAGGAAATATGAGACACTTTTCAAAACATGAAACAGGCATATGGAAAACTGGGGCCTGCCCTTATAGGGTTTCATTACACGTACCTGACGATTGCTCTGTGGCATCCAACCTCTTCATCTGAAATAAAATGAGATTTCCTTCTTAGACAAAAACCGGACTTTTCTGTTATGGAAGATGGTAAAAATTGCTTGAACTGGGTTTCGAAAGAACAGAAAATTGAACTATCTGAGGAGAACTTGAAAAGCAAAGGCACTGATCAACAGCAGATGTGAAACGAATCTTGCCCTCTGAGAGACCTCAGATTTTCGAATGGCACGGCTCAAATATGTTGTCCCAGGTCACTTCAGATTCCTTGCACCAGTACATGTAACTTTGAAACGACCTTTATAAAAGGACTTTCTTTTCTCTCGTCTTTTCGTAACATAAAATGCCACTAACGTTATATATTCTGATTATTCGCTAAAGTTTTGCCAGATTTAAGCAAAGGACAACACTTACCATTGTGTACATCAAGGCGCCGGTAGTTACAGAACTTACGACTATAGCGGCCAGCAAAATACCCAAGAAGATTTTCAGTTTTCCGCTGGCCATTGGGCTTTGTACTGGTATGCCCATAGCGACGAGGTGTCTAGAAACAAATTAAAAGAAGGTACAAGTAGGCAAAGATCAGGAAAAGGCGCAATCAGAAAAAGACTCCCACTCCAAAAACCGAAGCGGGAAAAAACCAAACTAACAATCAGGTACTTATACCATGAAACATATCGTAAGCCGAATGAGCAGCTATTTTCCCAATAGGTGGCCACTCAGTTACCTTAACTTAACTAAAACTATGAAAACACACATAAGGCGCCAACAGCACAAAAAAAAATAAACACCAAGACACAAAACAAAAAGAACCACCACAGAAGTTTCGCCTTGGAACGATCAGTAACACAAAGTTACTGGCGGGCTTAAACCGCTTTTACAGGCGCCTAACCTAATTTACTTTTAAATGGAAAGGCAGGTCTTGTTATTAAACTTACTTATCAAGAGACAGGACAAATCTATACCATGTCGATTTAGGTAAAATGAGAGAGAAAAATAACGTTTCTTTAAATGATTTCAGGAAAAGACAACTACTTTAAAGAGATGACAAGACATTGAAAATAAACAGAAGACTTACTAGTAACCTTAGCGCTGAACTAGGTGAAATAACTACATTTTACATTCATCGCGATTTTTTTCTTTTTCTGTTTAACTGAAATGCCTACTGACCATGACATCAGGAAAACATGTCCGTGTATTGAATACCCCTTAAACCCCACTTTCATATAGTAAAACTGGGATATGCAGGGGTATACGTAATAGTTAGAGTATGGAGGAGAGGTCAATACGAAAATTATAGACCCGGCACGTGAACTTAAAGCCGACCGAGCGCAGCGAGGGAGGCTTTAAGTTCACGTGCCGGGTCTATAATTTTCGTATTGACCGATTCCTCCATACTCTAACTGACTTATATACTGGCTGCTTTGTTTCGTTATAACAACTGCTATTAATCTTAAGACTGCAAGCCTGTTGGCCAAACCTTGCGCAGCATATTTACCAATTATATTCCGCTTAACTTTCTTTTCTCGCGACATGGCATATTAGCCAATCTATCCCACGGACTTAACGAGGCGATATTTACATTTCCTCGTGCAATCATGAACAAATAGAACCTTCACAGTAATTTCCCTTTTAAACGTCGTTAAACGTATTGCTTCAATGATAAACGCAAATAATTCAATACCATCTAAGTATGATTTTACATAACTACACAATGTGCTTAAATTGATGAGCTAGTGTATATGGATCTGTCAAGGGCTAATCTCCTTGCTTGAAAGACAGAGGACCATTTGATGCCCGGCTGTTTTGGGGGGAAACAGCTGGTCAAAAATAACTGTGTGAAGTTCGTTCCTACTGCCAGGTTTCTCATTCAACTCACACTAACCCTAACCTTCTACTAACAATGGAACCAGGGAGCAAGAGCTATTTTCACACAAATGTATGCGACGATTCGTTTAATATAACTTTTGGGGGAATTGTAAATAAATGAAACCGGAATTTCTTTTCTTTCACAGAAAAGAATTTTAAATACTCTATAGAAAGAAAATGCATTTAACGATATTAACCACGATTTGCTAAAAAAGCTTCCAGTCAGCCTTGGAAATATTTAATGTCTTTGAACACGGCGAAAACATTATTTTTGCGGTGCATCTGACCCATTACATTATGTACTTACCTTTTATTGAGTCTAATATAAAAATAACGACGTATATCTACAGGAGTACTGATAAGTTTCCCGCCTGATATTAGAGACCGGTGTATAAGTTTCCCGCCGGATATTATACACCGGTGTATAATAAACGGCGGGAAACTTATACACCTACCGCCAAAACTTCCTTTGTTGAGTAGGTGTATATGTTTGTTAGAGACCTGCTCGAAACAAAGGAGCCAGTATATAACTATTTTTCTTATTTTTGCTCCAAAACATAGATTGTTGGTACTCGTTAGAACCGCCTCGACGAGGCGGTTATAAACTTGTACCCACAATCTATGTTTTGGAGCAAAATTAAGAAAAATATATATATTTTTTTTTCAGCTGAAAATTTTCAATTTTCAAATCTCAAAAAATCTCTGTTTATTGCATGGGAAAGTTTTCGTAATGAAAAGGCAACTACATGTACAGTAATTCAGTCATAGTTTTCACTTTAAATCTTTCTTTAACACGTAGAATCATTGTACATGGATTGGGAAAAATCATGCTTGTGTGCTATAAAAACAGTTATAAGGAATACCTGTAGTTTGTTTTTAATTTATGGCTGGCAATTTGAAATAAAAATATTGGAATAATTATGTTTTATTTATTAACAACTAGCCCAACAATATTCAGGGGCAAGTTTAAATATTTAATGGTGGTGCAGAAAAGTATCAACCATGACCGCCTTTCATCTTAAAATCTGACATGCACATTTCATTAAGAAAACACCCATTTAATTTATTGATTTTTCTTTAGTTGTAAAACTTGAGAAAAAAAAATAGTTGAACAGTTTTGATATTTTTCTTATTTATGCACAAAACATACATGGTGGGTATAATTCGGCTAATAGGTCACTGTATGGGCGTTACCTCATGAATACGTCAAGAATACGACAAGATCGTGGATTTTAGTTTAAACATATTTTATTCAATTAGTACAACGTAAATATTACAAATACAATGTTGTGAACATGCAAAGGATTAGAACGAAAGCATAGATGCTTATATAGTTCTTTTCCAAATAGACCTGACTGTGTAATATATATGGCGGTAATATATCTACAAGCTTTAAGAGAAGAAAAAGTAAATATACAACGGAGTGATGAAATCAGACAAAAATTGAGGATACGTATAACAGAAAATAACTAGGAACGAGAGAAATTCATGTAACTTGAAGTGGTACAATGTAGACATTATACGCAAAGGAGAAACAGCATGGTAATAATAAAATGTTTTTTCTTATGTTGCTCATGATAGGATGGGAGAATTTGATCACGGCATCTACGGATTACGGATAAACGTCTGTCAGCCTTCGCTATAGCCATGTTTATATGTACTGACCACGATAGTTTATTATAGCCCCGCTTTGAAAAAGTGGGGGCTATACTGGATTCACCCTGTCCTTCCGTAGTTCCGTTATTCCGTTATTCCGTCCTTCCGTCCTTCCGACATTTTTGTTTCCATTCATTATCTTGAGAATGGCTTGACAGAATCTGACCAAATTTTGTATGCACATCAACATTGACAAGATCTAGCTTGGGATTATTACCCGTCATTTTTCGCAAAATTTTGACGGAGTTATGGCCCTTGATTGATGTCAGAATTTCGTTTCCGCTCAATATCTTGAGAACGAATTGACAGAATCTGACCAAATTTTGTATGCACATCAACATTGACAAGATCTAGCTTGGGATTGTTACCCGTCATTTATCGCAAAATTTTGACGGAGTTATGGCCCTTGATTGACGTCAGAATTTCGTTTCCGCTCAATATCTTGAGAACGAATTGACAGAATCTGACCAAATTTTGTATGCACATCAACATTGACAAGATCTAGCTTGGGATTGTTACCCGTCATTTATCGCAAAATTTTGACGGAGTTATGGCCCTTGATTGACGTCAGAATTTTGTTTCCGCTCAATATCTTGAGAATGAATTGACAGAATTGGACCAAATTTTGTATGCATATCATCATTGGAAAGATCTAGCTTGGGATTGTTACCCGTCATTTATCGCAAAATTTCGACGGAGTTATGGCCCTTGATTGATGTCAGAATTTCGTTTCCGCTCAATATCTTGAGAACGAATTGACAGAATCGGACCAAATTTTGTATGCACATCATCATTGACAGGATCTAGCTTGGGATTGTTACTTGTCTTTTTTCGCAAAATTTTGACGGAGTTATGGCCCTTGATTAACGTCAGAATTTCGTTTCCGCTCAATATCTTGAGAACGCATTGACAGAATCTGACCAAATTTTGTATGCACATCAACATTGACATGATCTAGCTTGGGATTGTTACCTGTTATTTTTTGCAAAATTTTGACGGAGTTACGGCCCTTGATTGACGTCAGAATTTCGTTTCCGCTCAATATCTTGAGAACAAATTGACAGAATCCGACCAAATTTTGTATGCACATCAAAATTGACAAGATCTAGCTTGGGATTGTTGCCCGTCATTTTTCGCAAAATTTTGATGGAGTTACGGCCCTTGATTAACGTCAGAATTTCGTTTCCGCTCAATATCTTGAGAATGCATTGACAGAATCCGACCAAATTTTGTATGCACATCAACATTGACAAGATCTAGCTTGGGATTGTTGCCTGTCATTTTTCACAAAATTTTGACGGAGTTATGGCCCTAGATTGACGTCAGAATTTCGTTTCCGCTCAATATCTTGAGAACAAATTGACAGAATCGGACCAAATTTTGTATGCACATCATCATTGACAAGATCTAGCTTGGGATTGTTACCCGTCATTTTTCGCAAAATTTTGACGGAGTTACGGCCCTTGATTAACGTCAGAATTTTATTTCCACTCAATATTTTGAGAACGCATTGACAGAATCTGGCCAAATTTTGTATGCACATCAACATTGACAAGATATAGCTTGGGATTGTTACCCTTTAGTTTTTGTTAAATTTTGACGGAGTTATGGCCCTTGATTGATGTCAGAATTTTGTTTCCGCTCAATATCTTGAGAACGAATTGACAGAATCCAACCAAATTTTGTATGCACATCAACATTGACAAGATCTGGCTTGGGATTGTTATCCATCATTTTTTGCAAAATTTTGACGGAGTTAACAGCCCTTGATTGACTTCAGAATTTTGTTTCCGCTCAATATCTTCAGAACAAATTGACAGAATCCGTCTAAATTTTGTATGCACATCATCATTGACAAGATCTAGCTTTGGATTATTACCCGTCATTTTTCGCAAAATTTTGACAAAGAACGAATTGACATAATCAGACCAAATTTTTGTATGAGCATCAATGTTGATGAGATCTAGCTTGTGATAGCCTGTGATAGTTACCTGTCATTGTTTTTTTCACCCTGCAAAAAAAGCTGAGAAGCGGGGCTATAGTCAGATTCTCTGACAATTCTAGTTATTTATAGTTATTCCGAGATGAGTATGATTTTGAGATTCCCTTATCGTTTCACCATTTAAGATAAGGTTAGGATGATTTTGGTATTATTATCATATAATCGGTTTTAACAGCATTAACTAAACTAACCATTTTGCGCCATACGACGTCTGTCTTTGAAGGTCCCTATTGACTATATCAAAAGAAGCTGCATTATCTATTCTTTTTTGGACTGATGTATCATCTGCGAATAAATTTATTATGCATTCCATGTTTTCGGTAATATCATTTATGTAAATGAGAAATAATAAGTTTTAGAAAGCTGTTGTATTTAGTTTTCAGATTTTGGATCTTTTGACATAATGAAAACACAGCTATGTAAGACAGTATTTTTCACCATCGAAAAATGATATTTTTATGGAAATGTTTTATTTTTATTACAGCTGCGTTCAGTTACATTGTATTAATATATACCCCTGCGATATTCATAAATAAAGTGACAACTCTTCTTGTTTTTGATCAATCGTCACTGGCAAGAAATGGACAACTGGAGCAATTTATTTATATATTTTGTTAAATATGAGAGTCAATATTTACTATGTATATAAAACTTCCAGATCGTGTGATGCTGTATACCTACATTAATTACAAAATGATGAAGCCCAATTTTTAACAGGCAATAGTGCAAAATATTTTCCCCGAGGTTCAGGTACCGACTTGACAGGCTATTGCCCTCGGCTTCGCCTCGTGCAATAGCATGTCAAGTCGGTTCCTGCACCGAGGGGAAAATGTTCTACACTATTGCCTGTTTTAGCTTGAAATAACTATTTTATTACCTAATTACATCTATAGTCACGTGACTTATCATGTGGCCAGGCAATAGACAGCTGGCCAGGCAATATAATTTTCTATTGTCTGGTACAATTTCATGTTTTTTCCTTGTTACATTGCAGTCATATCGCATACATGTATCACATGACCAGGCATTGGACTGATCACAGGCCAGGCAATAGAAATTTCTGTTGTCTGGTTCTGTTTCAAAGTATTAACAATAGTTACTAGTAGCTGGAATAGATGAAAAATTACAAATAGCCATTTCTATACAATTTTTTATGTCATTAGGTATTAAATGACATTGCTTTACCATTGCTGTTTTCAGAAACCGAACTTAATTGTTTAGATATACAGTGAGTGGGATTGAGAAACTGTCAAGGACACATGTCGTACTAAGCGGATGCATCACCCTAACCTCCATGAATTGAAAACACAAGTTTGGTACATGTACTGTTCCTTGTTTTCATGGACTCATTGTACACTGTGTCGAGTGCTTTAACTGCATAATATGTTGGAATATGTTCCAGAATGAACTACACACACCATCCGACTTGTAATATTTATTATATGGCAAGTGATGAAATATAGAGAAATATGTATTAATTATAACCAATATATGAAAAAGTTATATTTTCACATGTGAAAATATAAGATTTGGGAATACACAGATTACGATTCCACCGTTTTATTTCTAATTTATACATAACTAAATTTTATAATCTATGCTATTGTTGATGCAATGAACGTTCACACACAATAGCGACGTAATGACGTGACGTAATGACGTCATTTAAGATTTTGACGCCATATGCTTTAGCGCGCAACGTTACAAGGACTACATGCAATATAATAAAAAGAAAATTCAAGTTTTTGTCGTGAATATGACTTATTTCATCTCGTGAAGTGAAAAATTATATATTTCATTCGTGCCTTCCGCACTCATAAAATATAAAAAAAAAATCACTTCACTCAATGACATAAAATTCATATTCACTCCAAAAACTTGTTTATCCTCTATTTATGCCATCTGATACAGCAATGATAATTTAGAAATAAATTTTGGTGCACCTTAAGGTTATTGACTATGCAACATACCCCTGAAATGGCCCATAAATTTGAAATTATTTAAACCGCCTTCGGCCTCGGTCCAATACAGCTAACCTCGGACCTGTAACTGGTCCAATACGAAATAACTTGATTAATAACATTATATTATAAAAGGTACAGGCATGTTACATAGTGAAAACGTAAGCGAACACGTTTGGTTGGCTATCCCTATAACTTCCTGTATTCCAGTATTGTTAAGTATAACAAAATGCCTCTTGGAACTTGCCTATATTTCATTCTAGTTATACGAATTCAAACTCGAATAATTATTGATCAATTTTACATTTACTAAGGGCATACCCCTAAAATAATGACCCATTAGAATCTAAGCAATAGGGGCAAATACCATTCTGACAGACTGAGTTCTAGTTCTAACAAATCAAGAAAGGACACTGGTAAACGCCGCCACAGATTTATTGTTGTTATGAAGTAACTGTTGTATAAAAACACCTCCAGAATAACGTAAGAGTGATTCTTAACTTATGTCTGATTGTATGATATGTCATGGAAATAAACATACCTATAAAGCATGTGAAAAGAATTTAGTGTATATTGAAGGCGATGATCTTTGTATTAGTCTAAAACCACAAAACACTTTCTTGATATAAGAGAAACGTCTGTGTTTGAATGTCTTGGTGATTCTCTTGACAAACCCTATACTAGAGGTTTGAAATGTCATGAAGATGAGCTGTGTGTTATATCCTTTGTTGGATCATATTTGTAACAAATCATATATGTAACACATTTGTTACGTACATGATCACATTCGTAACAGATAAAGTGTGTTACAAATGTGTTTGTCCGAAATGGAGGTTAACATGAGAAGCATATAGGTAACAGGTTTAGTTGCCTATTTGTATTCAAACAATTAACAGCAATAGCAACATCATTACAGCTGTATATTCTTTACACTATTGATTTTATTCTCGATTGCAAAACAATAGTTAGCACATTAAGCTAATCGCTCTCGAGACTCACTCCAACTTGAATCAACCTCAGAGAGAGAGAGAGAGAGAGAGAGAGAGAGAGAGAGAAAGAGAGAGAGAGAGGACGTATGGAATAATGATTTTTTGCCAAAGGTACCAGTGCATCTCGAGCGCGCACGTGAGTGTGTCCAGCAACTTCCAAACAGCAAGAAAATTGATCTGCAGATTAGAAGTCAAGGCAAAACACACATCATACAGTTTAACTTCCAACAATCTGCGCCTCGTACTGACTGTCGATCAGTTGTTGAATTAAAGATAACAAGACAGATTTCTTATCTCAGTCGGCGTTCAACATCATTTGATGACATGAAATCCCGGGTCTTGGTGCCATATATATTCCGCAACTGTGGTGTGATTCCGTTCACTATGCGCCACATGTTGTTCAGGGTGTAACAGTCTTAAATAGCAGTCACACTGTAGCATATAAACCAAACGCGCGTCGGGCGTATGGAAACTCTCAATTGGACGTATAAAAATTAATTTGTTCCTTTAACTCGCATTAGCAGTCATGCGCGGATCCAGAAATTTTCATAAGAGGGGGTCCAACGAAAATGGTAATTTTTGGTCAAAGACGAGGGGGGTCCAACCCCCCAAAAATCCCGAAATTACCTTTTTTAACGTAAAATTTTCAAATTCCAGGGGGGCGGGGTCCGGACCCCCGGTCCCCCCCCCTCTGGATCCGCGCATGGCAGTCACACATTAGCGCGTGACTGAGGCGTGTGCCGGACGTATAAAAAATCTCAAGGTTGTCGTACGTCCCTGACACGCTAGGCACGCTCTACAGACGCGCTGTATGCGTTTCATGCGCGCTCCAAGCACGCTTGGCACACGTTACGGGCGCGTTCCACACTCGCTCAAACCAGCATCCGGTTAAAATCGAAACGCGCACGCAGCATATACGACGTGCTTAAAACGTGTGCTGGGCGTGTGCTGGGCGTGTTCGAAACGTATTCAACGCGCCCGTGACCGCGTGGAACACGCCCGACACACGCCCAACTTCTAGAAAATTTTATTTAGCCCTAACGCGTACGAAACGCGCGCCGACTTTTAGCGACGCGCGCCGAACGTACACCAAGCGTACCCAGCGCGCGCGTAACGCGCCTTGGACGTGTCTCCGACGTGCGTCTGGCGTATGTGGAAATTTGCAATTTTTTCAACACGCCCGGTGCGCGTTTCACTTATACGCTACTGTGTGACTGCAGTTTTACGCCCCGGGCGCGCCTGCGCGCACATCAAACGTTTGGCGCGCGTTTCGTGCTCGCTTGGGGCACGTCACAGCAGAAATAACATTTATCAAAATCGGAACGCGCTTGTGGCGTGCCTGAGACGCACGCCGAATGTATTCGAAGCGTGTTTAATGCGCATGTGGCGCGCGTAGGACGTATTTGAAACGTATAAGACACACGCCCGGGGCGCGCCGAGCTATTCGAAAATTTTTAAGCATGTTTAATTTTTTTTGTGTCGACTTTTGGCGACGTGCTGCCACGTTTTGGACGTGTTTCCGACGTGCGTCTGGCGTGTGGGAGGTTTTGCTTTTTTTCAACACGCCCGGCGCGCGTTTCACTTGTACGCTACCAGTGTTACAATACAGTAAAATGCCCTTGTCTCAGTCCATTTTATATATTTTTCATATATCTATCGTTAAAAGGTAACCATAGCAATCACATCGCAATAAAATACACAAAATAATTTCATGTCACATCCAAAACCGGCATCGATCATATTCGTCACAAAATATGTTACATTTATGCTTGATTTCCGAGTCACATATGTAACACATGTTACATATGTGACCATATATGTAACAGGTGTTACATATATGATTAGTTACAAATATGATCCAACATAGCCTTAAAATGAAAAGCTTCTCCGTGAAATTCCCAGACCCCTCTGGTATTCTGTGCTGAGAAAACAAATCATGAAACTATATGACATGATGCAATTTCAATCCACGTTTTTGCAGAATATAAAGCCAGAGGTGACTCCACAGTGTTTTAAGACATGATTACCTTAAGAAGGAACCCACTAGCAGGCTTTCGTCGTACAACCTTCCTTGTGGAATATTAGTTTTCTTGCAAATTAACAAAGACATGCTTTGTTATTTTATTGTACCAACCTCTTTATTATGGAATTCTAATATGCACATTGAATGAAAATCAGGGTGTAACTTTGTATTTAGTTCTCATACAGACACCAGTTTTCCGCATTGGTTCAAAAATGATTATTTAAGAAATGAATTTCATTTTGCTGGTGTTCATGGAGCTATGAACCGCAGTGGGTCGAATGCAAGGTGAATGAACCCCGAAGGGGTTCATGTAAGCTTTGCTAGCGACCCACTGCGGTTCATAGCTCCACGAACAACAGAAAAATTAAACTCATTGCTTATATTTACATTCATTTCTCTCTATCGCTTGTTGAAAAATCACCAAGGCGGTCACATTTACAAGCAAACAAAGAATCTACAAACAGTGGGTGTTCAAACAGCGGAACGGCATCGACGTTTACAACGTCCAATCAGATTGGCGAGATTCATGTTTTTGACGTCAAGTTTGGATTACGTGACGTCGCGTGACACAATGTTGTTCATGGAAGTATGAACACAGATGGACATCGAATGATTCATCCCTAAAGGGGATTTTAGAACAATGTAAATATTCTTTTATGAATTACAGATAAAATTACAAAGCATTAACCATAGTTCCTTGTGGAACCTTTGAAACACGAATATCAACGATTTTTTTTAAATAGGATCCATATATTATGTAATCATTTTACGAATACAACATCACAAGATCTGGAAGTTTAATAAACAGAGTTAATATTTACACTCATATTCAACAAAATATACTTACATGTTCACATATAACGTATGTATTTGACACGTTTTGATAAAATCTCTAGTTTTAGAAATTCTTCCAGACTGCAAGTGGCACGTGATGAAATGAGAAAACATCATTTAATTGATAAAATTAACGTCAAAACATCAAAAACCATGAAAAAAAGCAGATTGTGACATATACGTCGGAAAGAAGATGAAGATGTCAAATATTGTGCATGCTTGGTAATCTGACGTCGACTTGAAAATGTGCAATACAGATTGGCGTCATTGCATACTTGGGTGCCATCCCATGTTGCGTTAAATCTGGTTAACGGGATGCAAAAGTGCACAATAATGAATACTGAGCAATTAACGTCATTTACATTATTCGATGTGGACATTTTGTGTTTAAACGGTATTAATCGGACCAAAAGACGGCACCACAATGCTATTCAAGCAACACTGACGCCACAGGTACCGTAGAATTAGGACACCTACGTTTGGTTTTGGCATTGACGTAGGTGACGTTCAAGTTAAACGTCCTATATCATGACCAAATGCTACCAAAAGGCCTATGGTTACCTCTGCAATCACTTTTAACAGATTTTGAAACAATAAAAGTGGTTTTGGTTCAAAGTTGACTTTGATTTCGACTACACAGTTGTAAATTCTTGAAATTGCAGCAATAATATCTGGCTTTCGCTGCCAGTTTTTAAAGGGTCACTGATGAGGGTTCAGTACCCGAAATTGTACAATATGACCCATCTCGCTTTGAATGTTTTACTGATTCCAAAGGATCTAACAATTATTTTTATTTAATTGATCATGTTTCTAGCGTGTGTCACTTTGGGTCTGTGAGGTTATGCGCACGCCATCAAGCATACATGTACGTTACAGACATAGTGTCTTTAACTGTTTTAATTTAGCGTTTAGATACTGCTGTCATGTAATAAAATCAGTTACATCACAAGTTGCATTACAAAGCCAGCCCACAATAGCCCAAAGTGTTTGTTGCGTTTTTTCTATTCCTTAAGTATATAGTAAATAAAGGCCTAGGGAATTTAAGGCCTGATTTCGACCTCATGTGTTGGTAAAAAACTGAATTTTGGAATTTTGAGGAGAAACGTATTGCAAATAGCAGGTATAGGTCCCTGCTTATAAACTCTAGCACAACTATCACATTCAAATTACACACGTTGCCATGGCAACGCTCCGAAAACCATAGAAATATCTCTTTTTGCAATTTTGGGTCTATTTTTCATCATTCAACATCATTTTCAACTACCGGCCCACGCGACGAACAATTTCTTATTGTGAAATAATTATGAAGTATCATCCACAGATATTGTATGCTGAGTATAATTTTGTTCGGAGTGTGGGCTGGCACTTAAAAATTAAAAAATGTGTTCAGAAATGGTACAAAATAGACCAAAAAGTGCAGAATGTGCTCTATCTATGGTTCTTCTGGGCGTTGCCATGGCAACGCTTGCAGGATAAATGAAGTACTTGTTCTTGTTTTTAATAGAGGAGACATATGGCTGTTTTAAGGAATAGCTGTCTCACCTAAATTCCAAAATTTATTTTTTAGCAAAATCTGAGGCCAAAATCAGGCGTTAAATGCCCTAGTCCTTTCTCCAGTTGTCCATTTCTTGCCAGTGACGATTGTTCAAAAACAAGAAGAGTTGTTAATTTATTTCTGAATATCGCAGGGGTTTATTAATAATTGAACGAAGCTGTAACTTTAGTGTTCAAAACATTGTTTGAACCACCTTGGTTTATCAATCTAAATATGTACCCCTGTAAACCCCAGTCGTGTGGTTATACCATGTAAGTGGTATATCCCGGATTCGAATGCCGAGACTGCGGTGACCTTGTGGTAGTGTCGGACTCCAAATCGAGAATTTCTGGGTTCGAATCCCGTGTTGTGCCGTGTTGTGTCATAGAACAAGACACATTTACTCCCTTGTTAGTACACAGGATGCGGCCAGGTCCATCTCGACCTGACTGAAAAAAAATATTCAATTCAAACAAACAAACCAAACTCAAGCAAAATCATCTCGGGTGGAACCTCATTGGCCTAGTGGTAGAGTTCATGACTTCGGAGGGAGGGGTCCTGTGTACAGTATATGGTCCCTTTCACTCTAGTTTGCCGTTTGAGTAGTTAGGTCAATCAAGTTTTTGTGTAGATCAAGTATCTAATCGTTCTATTTTAGAACTGAAACAGTTTCCCAGCTGCCAGATGTTCTTAAAATCTATTCAGCGTTTATCTTTAGATAATGATGTCACAAATTCTGATAAAACATTGCAATCGTTTAATTAAAGCGCATTTTTATTTCAAAATGCTTTGCACAGCATATATACAATGCATATTAAAGCCAGATGTACGTAATTGAAGGCGCTCAAAGGAACGTGCGTATCTAAGGGTCGAAACGTCATTTTTACTCCGCATTCGTAACGTCAGTTTTCGCTCGAAACGTCATTTCTAACGTCAGTTTACGTTCAGAATACGAAACTATGTTCATAAAATTATGCAGAGGACTTAAGAAATGTAAACTAATGTAAACAAAATGATATTATATTTTATTTCTGCTCAAAATATAGATCATGGACATGTTTTCCTCGGGAAAACATCATTTGCGCGACCGTTAGCAATATTTAATGTTATATAGCATCGGAGATTTTGGCGCAAAACCGACGTCGCGCGTAAAACATACTGAATTTAGCAACGACTACCTACCTTCTCACGCTTATAGCAGGAAAACGAATCCGGTAACTATGGACTTTCGCGTTATCTACCTGTCGGTCAGAAATTTTTCTATAACATATCAGTTTTTTAAAACATCCTACCGTGGATATTTTTAAATATATCGAGAAAATCAACAAAAAAGGGGTCTGAAAATCGCATTTTACGTTGACGTCAATGTATTTTCGCTCTCAAATTTGGCGACTTTAAAGGCAGATATCTCGAAAACAAGCTCGGAACGGTATCGATTTCTTTTCATTTTCGTATGTAGGATATCAAAATACACTCACATGCAAAAAATAAAAAATTCTACCGTGGGGTCAATTACGTACATCTGGCTTTAAGAACCCACATGTGAAATAGAATAGAGACAAAAGCAGTATTTTATCAATTTTTAGCAGCTACCTATCGGTATCTACATGACCAAATTTCCATATAATAAGATAATAAAATTCACTTGAGTTTGCTAAATATTAATGCTGAAACGGCAAACTCGAGTGAAAGGGTGCGTATGATCGGTCTGTATCCTTTGGGTGACAAAAAGTGCTGGTTACATCTTGGAGTATTTTTGACTGTGATGTATAGAAAATAGTAAGTTGAACCTTACTGAGATGCATTTAGGTGTATAAACCCCAGCAGGCACCTGACGTCAACTTGACGTGGGATATTGGTTGTATTTTAGTCACGACGTCATACAATCAATAACCAACGTCCACCCGACGTCCAGTTCTGACGTCAGTGGACGTATTTATATGACGTCAAACTGACGCCAGATTCAAACGTCAGTCTAACGTCATATGTCAACAGAGTTAGCTGCCCTTGAACTGACATAATTTCTTACGCATATTATGTAACAAAATCAAATTCAAATAATATACTATAAGACTTAAGTTTAGCAATTTTTTCATCCATCATTATTTTCAAATTCAAATGTTTGAAAACTTTACATACGCTTTTAATATGTCAAGTGATGCTCAAATTCATGTTTCGAAACGAGTTTGTGTGCTTTTCTCACGTCCACGAGTTGCTACGTTACGTTTGAAAAATCATGCAAATCACGTGTCCAGCATTCCACGTGCATCACATGTTATCAATTTTTTGCCTTGTTTGATTGGTAGAAAAGTCGTAACGAATAAACCGGAATGACATTTGAAAAATTCTGTGAGGGGACGCCGACATGGCCTCACGTTAAACCAGCGTTACACGAATATCAATATGCTCAGTGCACACATTAAGAAAAAGGAAGCCAATTGAAATTTCTTAATTTGCTAGAGTACGATACAGTCTCCTAGAACCATATTCCATCAGCTGATAGCATCAAAAACCGACATCATGACGCCAGACAACGTGAAGCTATCATGATATAGGGCAATGCCAATTTGACGTCATAGTGACGTAATCGGTTTTTAAGCAACCCAGAATATCAGGTTTGATAATTCATGGCATGGAAAGATGGGTTTGTATCGAAACAGCTGACAGGAAACAACCTGCGTGGCGCGAACATCGCGAATATCGCCGTTACGTTTTTGGTCTTGTAAACGTTAAACGTAAACGTGCAAGACTAGACATGACATCACATCAAGATTTACAGGCCTACTAAGCGAATTTTTCTCGTAAAAGCGAAATCGCACGTCATTTCAGCAATTAAACACACATGGGTTCACCTCGGAGCAAAATGACGTCAGTTACGTCATACACCGGGGGCGTTACCTGGTACCATAATCCGGGAACCAAATCTCTACGACCATGGTAGTGTACTCTTTTTGAGCACAAGAAGATGTGAAATGACTGTTTTGGGAATAAAAGGTTAACTTTTCATATAGCGAGAAATGTGAATTTTGAGGTGACACCCCTGTAAACTTTGAAGTAGCGTAATTGCGTCAGGAAAAGATGGCTTTCCGGCGAAAAGTGGAAATTGTGGTTCCTTAAGGATTAAATATGCATGGGTTAAAGGGTTTAGTTCAGTTCATCTTGATACCAATTTGCAATTTCGAAATCTAATAAAAATTGCTAGAATTAAGTCTTATAGTATAATTTCAACATTGCCACTTAAAAGTCATATCTGGGTCTCGTATCGGAAATCCCATATTTCGCCCTCCATGCTTAATCAATTTAGAAAAATAAATATTTATTAATCAAAATAAAGTCTTTCACTAAATTATTAAACTTTCTATTAAGATGAAAATAAAATTTGTATATTTTAATACTTATTTCACCATTTTAAATTATTAATTGTTCAGAATATATTCTTATTTCTTACACTAATGTCTTATTGGTTTTAGCACCATATAGCAATAAAATTTTGCATAAATAAGACGTACCAGCATCAGGGTGATTTAACATCTTAAACATTTTGTATATCCAAGTACTGGTTAAGGTGGACCCAGGAACGGTGTCAAACGAAAAACAAAAAAACAAAAAAAAAAAAAAAAAAAAAAAAAAAAAAAAAAAAAAATCAACCTAGTACTGGTTTTTACCCAGAAACGGTATTACAAAAAGCAAACCCCGGTTTGAGCCTTCGGGTGCTCGCCGGGAAAAGCAACCTCCAAGTACTGGTTCTACCCAGGAAAGGTAACTAAAAGCAAACCCTAGTACTGGTTAATTCCCAGGAAGAAAAAACCGAATAACTCTATCAAAGGAGTGAAAGGAAATAACAATAGTGCATCACCGCACTTCTGAAACCACTTCAGGATTTCAGAACGTTAATTAAACATTGCGAACAAATATTCACGATGAACTATTGATATGACATGGATTCCAACATCGGTTTTACGACGTCAGATTGACGTCAGCTTTCAGACGTTAAACCAACGTTGGTTTTAGCACGTCAGATTGACGTCTGTTTTTAACGTCAAAAAACTTTCAAAATCAACCTAACTCCAACGTTATTATGACGTTGGAGTCTGACGTCAATCTGACGTCTCACGGACGTCAAATGTCCGCTGGGAACGCTATGAGTCCGAAGATTGTAGGCTCAGGCAAACAAAATAAACTCGTCCAAACATTTGCATGAATCTTGTGATTTATTCTAAAGTTTTATATCAAATACCACAAAATAACGCCCAAGAGACATTGCAGAGCAACCACTCCCCAACCAACACGCGATGATACAGAGCCCGAAAACATTCCAAAAAGTCCTGGTTCCTCGTCATAATCCTCGAAGTCACCACCGAAACCATAATCTGAACCTCCTTCTTGGTCAGAAAACTCAGACTCTCCACCCAATTCTCGTGAATCCGACCCAGGCTGGCCACTAACTCTTTCACACCTTGTCGCCTGCTTGTTTTCCGTAGTTCCCGCTGGACATTCGCACGTGCTGAACTGGGAATTCCACTCAGAACCCGCCTTGGTAGACTGGCAGTCACAACTTATGTTGAACCTGGGGAGCATAGTGTATAGCAATACGTGTATATTTGTATATTTAGTTAAGTACAACCATTTAGGTTCGTTGATTGGGGTTTAACGTCCCACCAACAGCTAAGGTCATATGGAGACGGGATCTCGGTTTATAGTCCCATCTGACGGATTGGAGAAGCCCGGAATCGAACCTGCGACCCCTGGTTTACAAGGCGAGTGACATAACCACTGCACCACGGAGGCTTGGGGAAAAGCTGCTCGCTCGACTTACGATGTACCCACAATCTATGTTTTGAGCAAAAATAAGAAAAAATATTTAAAAAAAATCTGATGGAATTTTCTTTTCTTTTTTTTTCAGCTGAAAAAATCTGTATATTGCATGGGCGTGTTTTTGTAATGAATATAAAGTGGGTATTTGCGAGAACATCGACCCATATGAAGACCCGTCCCTGTAAACGTTTCATGCGAATACACCGTGATCAATAACTGAAAGTGTCACATCATTGCTGTCACATCAGTTGAAACAACATGCCACGTTTTTCTACTGGAAGGCGCGTGTGTATTCTAAATACATTATCTCAAAATAAGCTATAATCCGCGCACTGTTGATTGTCATGTAAATAGGTCGCACATTCCATTTACAGCGTCGAAATAGGTAAACATGTTATAAATAGCAATCCAGAAAGTGTGCGCCTTTTTCCGGAGAATCAAGAGTTTTTGCTTGGCGCTGATTTCTCTTCCATCTGCGGGGTCTTTTCCTTCAATCTATGGGGTTTCCCTTTGACAGCCAGGGGCCTGGTTCCAGTCGCAATTTTTTGCTACTCTTGTCGCATTATAAAGCAATTAAAAAAAGGGTAACCAGACCTTGCTCTCCGCCATTGTCATTAGGACTTGTGGGAAGAATGACGTGCTTGGCTCTAAATGTGTTCTGGACGGAAAATGCTAAAACCCAAATTAGTCCAAGGTCCGACCAAGTACGAATGGTATCCACCGAGGAAGTCTTTTAGCTGCTCCACTGCATTGTCATAAGACAACTGCTGCTCCACAGCATTGTCATAAGGTCCAATATAGTTCGGCAAATGGGTCACTGTATGGGCGGCAACTTTAATATTCATATCTGGGCGTGGTCGGCTAGTCCATCTGTTCAAGTAGGGAGATAATAAAAAAGTAGAATTCAGTCAGCCTAGAGCGCTGTCACATATTTTACCGTTAAAGATCAGCTACCTATTTTGTCCAATCCAGTAAACTAGACAAACTCGGATTGTCATTCTAACGGACAACATGTGAGTCGAGTCTTTCAACTGTATACCTTTAGCTTTTACCTAGGTCAATAGTAGACCATACCTAATAACGTATTCATAAGGTAACGCCCATACAGTGACCTATTTGCCGAGCTATACCAGTAAAAAATCTCCCATAGGCCGCAATGCAAATTCCCTCACATTGTGACACTCCAAGCTGGTACCCAACATTGCACCACCAAAAGGTCTTCTCTAACTTGATAGCCCAGCCACACCCCTACCCAAAGTTGCCACTACCTAGTGGGGTTGACCATCTCTATTTTCCGGTAATCCATTTTGCAATATACCTATGGGTGGATTTTACACTCTAGAATGGTCCGGATTTTAGTAGGGGGTAGTGTAGACGGGTTCCCAGACGTACTTGCTATAGCTAGCAGGGGACTGTGAACTAATTATTTATCCCATAGGCTCCAATGCTAAATCCCTGCTCTTTGACAGTTTATCCTGCATTCCAGGTAACACTTGGGCCATCAAAATATACCTGAATTTCAAGCCAGAAGATAGATAAGAAGATTTAAAAATGAAAAATCATACCATCACCGGCTCTTTTTTCAGCTGTTGCATGTTGAGGAATGGCCGTCAATTTTTGGGAAAACCCACCTGACCTCATTTTCAAAATCACTGTTTTTACTTTTTGGACCAGAAAAAACAAAATTTATGTGCATCAGGTGGTAAATTATATACCAATTTGAAGAAAAATAATTTTTCCAGTTGCTAGAAAGAAAAAATGTATTTTTTGTTCACAATTATCACCCAATCATATGCCTCCATTACCAGATAACAGTCTCGGAGCAACCTGCAGATTTTGACTTCTGGGATTTGTTGACATAATTGCTGGCGTTCACGAACGCCCGCATATATATACGTTGATGCAAACACACATCAATCCGGAAATGACGGCAATTAGACCGATCCCACTGTTGCTCCCGCATCATCGTAAGTCAGTACCTGGCGAAAAACGAGTAGGGAACCAACCATAATGATACATGCTAAGATCGTGAACGAATTATTTCGGAATTAGACCGAACCCATCATTGTTTCCGCGTCTTCATCCACAAGTCCACAGATGGCGAATAATGAGTGGGAAACCAAATCAGCTGTTCCAAGAATTGAACATAATGGCAATTGATTCCATGTGTTAACATTATTATTGTGAAGGATGATAAAAAAATAATCCAAAATTACTGTTTTGATTTAAAAAAAGGCCATTTAAAAGTTTTATTTTGAATGGTCAGAAAACCATTGCTATCTTGAAGCCCAATATATTTTGATAAAATGATACTTATTTATTTGGAGTTTAAAGCGAAGCATAGTAAGGTCTATCTATGCTGCGAAGATAAAGTTCGGCCTGATACCAACTCGGCTCCTGAGTCAACTCGGTCCTGTGTCTACTTGGCCGGGTCAACTCGGTCTGGTATTGTTTAAGGTAATATGATGTTGTGCGTGTTTTTGGCATGCCATAATTTGTCACAATTGTCAGAAACCTATAAAAAGTTAAAACCCAGCAATTCATTTTCTAAGTGCTGGAATTTGGGCCAAATGCCTATGTGTATAATAGTTTTTGATATACTAGTGAGTAAATTATGCTACAATTCTGAGAATTTACTGGGCAGCTGTGCTGTGAGTTGATCAATGAAACATGAAAAAGTGTCACAACCCTCAACATTTTGGATAGTGGAATTTGAATATCAGAGTTTCCGTTCTTATTTTGTTGTATGTGGGAGAAAACATGTGAATAAATATCTCGACAGGTTAACTCCAAATCTGGTCAAAACTGTTTGCCTGAATCTGAATTTTTTTCTGCACACCAGGAACCAGGAATTAAAGCACATATGTTGAATAGGGTCAGCTTTCATCCTATAACTAGGGCTAAACGCCCGCAAGCTTTTTGAAAAAGCTAATACTTGTTAAGTCCCGGTCTCCTATAAGGAGACCGGGAACTAATTATGTCAACAAATCCCAGAAGTCAAAATCTGCAGGTTGCTCCGAGACTGTTATCTGGTAATGGAGGCATATGATTGGGTGATAATTGTGAACTAAAAATACATTTTTTCTTTCTAGCAACTGGAAAAATTATTTTTCTTCAAATTGGTATATAATTTAACACCTGATGCACATAAATTGTTTTTTTTTCTGGTCCAAAAAGTAACAGCAGTGATTTTGAAAATGAGGTCAGGTGGGTTTTCCCAAAAATTGACGGCCATTCTTCAACATGCAACAGCTGAAAAAAGAGCCGGTGATGGTATGTTTTTTTCATTTTTAAATCTTCTTTTCTATCTTTTGGCTTGAAATTCAGGTATATTATGATGGCCCAAGTGTTACCTGGAATGCAGGATAAACTGTCAAAGAGCAGGGATTTAGCATTGGAGCCTATGGGATAAATAATTAGTTCACAGTCCCCATAAGATAACGACTGGCAGTGAGCAGACATGATAATACGTCACTATTCTATCGATTTACTAGCTACAGAGAAAATACTCCTATAAATATCCCAGACGCTTTATTCTGAAACGACTTGCAGGATGCAAAAATTATTCAGATACATGTGTGATTGTGTTATGTTTTGCAATGCTGTGGCTTATATGTACCAAATGTATTTTATAACAGTTCTTTAACTGTAAGCATGTCACCTGAGTAAAAAATTAACAATGATTGGCAATGAATGGGATTACTATTTGTGTATTTAAAGTTTATTGAATGGGATGGTCAAATGGTTAGGGTCAGTGGCTGTTACATTATATCAAACTACTCCCCTTCATTCTAGCTTAATTTTTTGTATGAAAATTAGTAGACAAAAGCAAGAAACCGACAAGCCAAAATTCTGAAACTCAGTTTCTAGTTATGTACAGCTTGGTTTGAAAAATAACATACACCTGCAATGTCGCAAAATAAAATGACCTCTTCATCTTCATTGCATCGATCATTGCTTGAGGACTGTTGACCTGGTTCGAATGAAACTTCTACATTTTGTGCATATGTACATGTGTGTTAAAATGGCATTAAATTTATATCGATCATGAGCAGTCCTATCGGACAGGAAGCTGTATTTGGCGTATACAAAAATTCTGACGATTGGTATGATGTACGTACTGTGAATATTGCTACTTTCTGTCCTCAGTGCTATTTATGGACATCTATTTTAGATACATTAAATCTTGCACCACATTCGCTTTACATTTTAAGTACTGAAATAATGATTAAATAGACGCGTATCCTTTCATTACAGGCATGTGTTAAGAAAGCAAAACTGCTCTTACTGTCCATATACATCTTACTGTGTTCTCTTGTGCCTGATATTTGTTTCGTTGGAGTTTCTCTAGGATGATTTTCTTATATAAACAGTCTTGTTAAGATGACCAGTCTCAATATTTCAATCAAATATAATCACATACCGACAAATGTCTTTGATTAATACGTTATGTTTAAGAAGGTCATGGCATTACTCTAACATTGCCATATGCATATGCGCATTGCATGGGACACAATTCTATAGAAACTATCTATAAATAATCATTACAATAATTATTGCTATTCTGAGATGCAAATTCATCAAATTGGATAACCTTGAAGAGAATTTTTGTGCTAAAAACATGCATTTGCAAGGTACTTGTATACAAGGTAGTGGGTACA
This sequence comes from Rugalucina vietnamica, assembly GCA_964017185.1. Lineage (NCBI taxonomy): Eukaryota > Metazoa > Mollusca > Bivalvia > Lucinida > Lucinidae > Rugalucina > Rugalucina vietnamica. Next base: position 36,651,622 of record OZ024875.1, read on the forward strand.
TTAAACTTCCACTTTCTGATTCAGAACTGTTTCGAGTGTGGTGAAAGTTTTAATATGTCTCAAATAGGTGACAATGCATAGCCTTCAGGTCATAAAGTGGCAAAATTAACAGTGCGTACACCATACCAATCACCTAAACTTGATAACTTGACTTTAAATCTGTCAGAATTTTGGTATATGCCAACGACGCTTCCTGTCCAATCGGACTGCTCATGATCAATATAAAATTAATACCATTTCGACACACATAGCCATATGCACAAAATGTAGAAATTTCATTCGTACCAGCTTAATAACCAGCAAGCAATAATTGATTCAATGAAGGTGAAGAGGTCAATTTATTTTGCGACATTGCAGGGGTGTGTTATTTTTGAAACCGAGCTGTATAAGTGTAAAAACAGCACTGGAGAAATAAAATTTATTTTATCTCTTATAATAAGTTAGAAATTCAACAAACCGTCAGTTTTATAGAACGAAAATGGCCTTTTTTTTTATACAAAAACATGACATGTTTACAAAATTGGATTATAACATCTAACATGTCTAAAAAGACGGAACGGAATAAAAATGTTCCGAAAGTCATTAGCCATGAGGGAGCTACATTGTTTCCACTTGAAACGAAACCCATGAATTCAGATAGAAACCTCTTAGTTTCCTCTTTCAAGTCCCCACTTTTTACAGTTCCTCCTTTTTCTAGACCGCTTTTCCGTTGAATGTGCATTTCAGTTCCCACTTTTCCGCTGGACGAATGAGGGTCTGGATGGGGTATAATGATTAATGAATAATGGCCTAAAATTTTTAATGAGAGTGAATAATAAGCAAAAAATTTAATGATTAGTGAATAATGAGGTCCTAAAGAATAATGAATAAATGTAAATTTTTAATGAATAGCAAAGTAATATAATGAATAGTGAATAATAACATTTTAAAGAATAATGAATATGCTAAAATTTGGTTATAAAATTGTCTTAGATGGCCCCCCTAACATTCCAGAATTTCATTTTTTTTCTGGGGTCTGGACGCCCCCAGACCCGATTTAGTTCAAATGTTGTATTCATATTTTAGAAATCCTTGAATGTTTGGAAAGACATATGTCTGGAAGCCAAGCATGTAGGAACTCACCTCATGGACCAATTGAAAAAGAAATGTGTCATATGAAGGCAGAGAAAAATAAATTAAATCATTCTGGGCCCAGTTGTTCAAAATTAACGACATCGTTAGTTAACGATTCGTTAAAATTTCAAATGGCAATATTACAAATACACTGTTATTTTTTGTTGAAAAATGTGAGAATCCTTTGCACTGCAAAGGATTCTCACATTTTTTCAACAAAAAATAACAGTGTATTTGTTACTTTAGCTGATATTTGCTTAACAAATTTATGTCTTAACGATATCGTTAAGCTAACGATGCTTTGAACAACTGGCTCCAGGATGTTTACTGAGCCAGATACTATACTACTAAAAGTTTGATAGGGATCAAAACTTTATTTTTGTTCACAGGGCATACTGGTGATCTAACACTTAAACTTTTGCTATATAGATATGTAGCAGAAACATCACTGTGCAAACATTCAATCTTTTTTCGCATTGCCTGCGAGCACTTCTCGCAGACTTGCAGAAACGATGGAACCCCTCTGAAATTGAAGTTATCACTGTTGCCTACCCTATCCAATTCTGCCATTCATCCCCTCTTACTGGTTCATTCAGCTGCAAAATTGTTTTGATAATCGAAATGTCGATACTTTAATGTCTAAAACTCACTTTGGGAAAATTTCAGAATCTGTGATTTATGGTTAAAAACACGATTTTTACCAATTTTTTTTTCGCTTAAAATGTTGTCCTTTAAGCTGCAAGTTTGGAACAGAAAACCGATTTGAGCTACGGGCATTGGTTTAGATTTTACAGCGTTTTTAAACATTTGTTATTTTCTTGAACATTTTCTTAATGGAAAGTTGCATTATGTGAGTAAAACATTTGAAAACACATTTTAAAAACTCCTTTTTGAACCAACCAGAGTGCGTATACAAAATCGGTTTTCACTTTCATACTCACAATTCTAAGGAGAACATTTTGAGCGAAAAAAATATTATTGTTTTTTTTTTTTTTTTTTTTTTTTTTTTTTTGTTTTTTTTTTTTTTTTTTTTTTGTGAAAAATTTTTGACCAAAAATTACAAATTTTTGGAATTTTTAAAAATCTGTATTTTATCACTTGGATATCAAACTTTTCACACAAAGAAACCTTTTCGTGATGAAATGTTTCTTGAAATTAGTGTAAGGAAAAATGTGTACCCCCTAGGACAACCCACTTGTTTTGTTTTATGGCAATTTTTAGGGGTGCATGTGTTCGGATCCATGTTTTGAAAAAATAAAAAGAGAGAATTTAATCAAACTTTCAATTTTCTTTACATGGATAAATGTCCTACACATACATGTATTTTTAAGAATTGTGAAATTTGTTATAGGTCCCCTGGAATAATACTAATAAAGTGATCCTTATCAAACTTTTAGTAGTATATTTCACTGTTTTGTTTGCTTATGTTATATGTGTTTTCTTTTTATTCTATTACCCCACTTTGTCCTTATTATGTAAGTTCCAATCGTATAATGATAATCTTTTTCTCTGGATGGGCATCATCTTGCTTTTTTATAGGACATAACATAATTATAGTGTCTTTTGCAATCAGAAAAAGGCAGCACTAAGAACGTTAATGCAAATTTATCTGGCAATTTACATGTATATGGCGCTACATATTTCTTTTCCTCGCTCGCTTCGCTCGCTCGGTATTTAAGACATTAATAAATAATAAAATGTATTGTACAGCACAAGTTCAAATCCATACATCACATAGTTTACTTAATAAAATCAACAGCATTTTATTATAACTTTTACCCCTGAAGTTACATTTTTTCTTAAGTAACCTTTGGTATTCATAATTGAAGAGAAAGATTCAGCGTATACAGTATTTACGGTGGAGGGGATTATACTCCCAGCATATTCTAAAGGGGATTTGCTAACATAAATCGGTATACTATTTCGGAAAGTTTATATGAGGCTTTGTGGTCTAGCAGAGTATATATGCTTCTCTCAAGATGTTAATATCAAGGTTGCACTTAGCAGGCTATACAATTTACCCCGGGAGCTAATTTGACCAACCTTGCACCCCCCAGGACAATTTTTCATGGGTGCCAAATCGTTCATTGGGACCCCAGAAATGCAAATAATTTTTGTCCTCACAGAAAAACTTGTTTGCACTATGAAAAAAATGCATGGTTTCCATGGCAACGGCTAACGTCATTCTTGAGCATGGAGGTGTACATACAAAATTGGTTATATCTCCGCTATTACTTACCCTAGACCGCTGATCCTGGTCTCATTTTAAAGCTTAGACATTGCCCTTTCATCCTATGATAAGCAGTGCAAGATATCTAATTCGCATATGCATGAGTTACAATGAAAACATTTAAAAATGACAGAAAAAATGTTAAAAATCCATAGATAAACTAATTTGAGGCCCAAACTATTATTGTAACACTTTGTTATGGAACCAGTAATAACATATGACAAATGTATTGATGTCCTGGACCTAACTGAAAATTATCTCATTTGCATATTCATGAATATTAATAAAAATATGGAAAATCGAGGTAAAACGAGGGATAAACTATAGCAATTGCAAGGTTTTGGATGAGTTATAAGATCTATATTGTATCCCTGAAACCAATTTTCATGACTGCCTGAGTGTGGTCAGAGGAACTATCTTAATGCCATAAAATATTGTCCTCAACGATGAATACATTTGCATGATGTAAAATTACATAGTTTCCATGCCCACCCCTAATGTGATTCTAAAGAATAGGGTTTACTCACAAAATATTCATATACAAACAATTTAATATCATAGAACTAGTCCTTGTGGCTTGAGATAGTGGATGCATTAGGTTGGGAACACCTATTTGCTTATGGATACTAGCTGGGTGAAGAAGGCGTGACTATTAATTATCATATTTTAATGAATAATTGAGCTAATTTTAATGAATAAGCCAAAATTTTAATGACAGTGAATGAATGGCTAAATTTTTAGTGATAAGTGAATACCAGGACCCCCCATCTAGACCCTCACGAATGCATATCATAGTTGATCACCTCGGACTGTTTATTTCTTTCTGGGTGTACTGGTTTTTCAGAAACATGGTTTATGTCTAGGTTTTTAGTTTCAAAAACAATATTTTGTTCTGAAACTATTTCAGGTTCCTGAAAAGGTTCGATTTCAGGTTCCTCAGACGGAAGGTCAACTGAATCTCACGATTCATCAATACCATCTTGACGATTAGCAAAACCTTCATGTTGCGCATCATCTGATGAGCTAAAGTCATCAAAGTTAGAAGAATATGGTGAAAGTGCGATTATATCTTCAACACCATCGCTCGACGGATATAGTGTCGTCGTAACCGTTATTCTGGGTGTCGTCAAAACTACAGCGTCGCATTCGCCAGTCCGCAGATTTAATGAACGTAAAGTTAGTTTACAGTTGACAGTTGACAATTCGGACTTAGAATTTTTTTCGCTTGATTTCTATTGGAAATCGGTTCTAACAGTTTTATGACGATTTTATCGATCGGACTTAGTTTTTTTCGCAAAAAGTTGAATTGTCAACTGTTGACAATTCGGACTTAGAAATTTTTCGCTTGATTTCTATTGGAAATCGGTTATAACAAAGTTTTATGTCGATTTTGTCGTTCGGACTTAGTTTTTTTCGCAAAAGTTGAATTGTCAACTGTCAACTGGTTGACAATTCGGACTTAGAATTTTTTTTGCATGATTTCTATAGGAAATCGGTTCTAACATAGTTTTATGACGATTTTATCGTTCGGACTTAGTTTTTTTTCCAAAAAGGTTGAAACGTCAACTGTCAACCAGTTGACAGTTGACAATTCGGACTTAGAATTTTTTCGCTTGATTTCTATTAGAACTCGGTTCTAACTAAGTTTTATAACGATTTATTCGTTCGGACTTAGTTTTTTTTTTCCAAAAGTTGAATTGTCAACTGTCAACTGGTTGACAGTTGACAATTCGGACTTAGAATTTTTTCGCTTGATTTCTATTGGAAATCGGTTCTAACATAGTTTTATGTCGATTTTATTGTTCGGACTTAGTTTTTTCGCTAAAGTTGACAGTTGACAATTCGGACTTAGAATTTTTTTGCTTGATTTCTATTGGAAATCGGTTGTAACAAAGTTTTATGTCGATTTTATCGTTCGGACTTAGTTTTTTTCGCAAAAGTTGAATTGTCAACTGTCAACTGGTTGACAGTTGATAATTCGGACTTAGAATTTTTTCGCTTGGTTTCTATTGGAAATCGGTTCTAACATAATTTTATGTCGATTTTGTTGTTCGGACTTAGTTTGTTTCCCAAAAAGTTGAATTGTCAACTGTCAACTGGTTGACAGTTGACAATTCGGACTAAGAATTTTTTTGCTTGATTTCTATTGGAAATCGGTTCTAACAAAGTTTTATGTCGGTTTTATCGTTCGGACTTAGTTTTTTTCGCAAAAGTTGAATTGTCAACTGTCAACCAGTTGACAGTTGACAATTCGGACTTAGAATTTTTTTGCTTGATTTCTATTGGAAATCGGTTCTAACATAGTTTTATGTCGATTTTATTGTTCGGACTTAGTTTTTTCCCAAAAGTTGAAAAGTCCGAATTGTCAACTGTCAACTTTTGCGAAAAAACTAAGTCTGAACGATAAAATTGACATAAAACTTTGTTAGAACCGATTTCCAATAGAAATCTTGCGAAAAAATTCTAAGTCCGAATTGTCAACTGTCAACCAGTTGACAGTTGACAATTCATCTTTTGGGGAAAAACTAAGTCCGACCAATAAAGTCGACATAAAACTTTGTTAGAACCGATTTCCAATAGAAATCAAGTAAAAAATTTTAAGTCCGAATTGTCAACTGTCAACCAGTTGACAGTTGACAATTCAACTTTTGGGGAAAAAAAACTAAGTCCGAACAACAAAATCGACATAAAATTATGTTAGAACCGATTTCCAATAGAAATCAAGCAAAAAAATTCTAAGTCCGAATTGTCAACTGTCAACTGGTTGACAGTTGACAATTCAACTTTTGCGAAAAAAACTAAGTCCGAACGATAAAACCGACATAAAACTTAGTTAGAACCGATTTCCAATAGAAATCAAGCAAAAAAATTCTTAGTCCGAATTGTCAACTGTCAACCAGTTGACAGTTGACAATTCAACTTTTTGGGAAACAAACTAAGTCCGAACAACAAAATCGACATAAAATTATGTTAGAACCGATTTCCAATAGAAACCAAGCGAAAAAATTCTAAGTCCGAATTATCAACTGTCAACCAGTTGACAGTTGACAATTCAACTTTTGCGAAAAAAACTAAGTCCGAACGATAAAATCGACATAAAACTTTGTTAGAACCGATTTCCAATAGAAATCAAGCAAAAAAATTCTAAGTCCGAATTGTCAACTGTCAACTTTTGCGAAAAAACTAAGTCCGAACGATAAAATCGACATAAAACTTTGTTAGAACCGATTTTCAATAGAAATCAAGCGAAAAAAAAATAAGTCCGAATTGTCAACTGTCAACCAGTTGACAGTTGACAATTCAACTTTGGGAAAAAAAACTAAGTCCGAACAACGAAATCGACAAAACTTTCCAATAGAAATCGAGCAAAAAAATCTAAGTCCGAATTGTGGAAAAATGACAAAGTCCGAATTGTCAACTGTCAACTGTCAACTAACTTTATACTGGTGCAGAATTTCGGTTGTACCCCGTGGACAAATGTACTTGTATCCGCCTTCTGTATTTACACACTGTTTACGACACGTGAGTCCCTTCTTGCTCGACTCACAAATGCAGCTCACATTAAATCTACAAGTAACAATTGAAAAACGTGACTTTTCCTGCGTTGGTAGATTTACACATGCTGTTTTCTGTCTGCATTATTTGCTGCCATATGTTGGTAACATTGGTACCATTGGTACAAATGACATTAACAATGGTACCATAGCTAAAACCTTGAACGGTATTTGTCTACATAGCTTAGTATCTATTAGAAAGCCTGATTAAGCTTTTATTCAAATTATTTACTACTATTGATAGCGCAAATCATTCTTTTAAACCATGTTTGATTTTACATGATACGAATCACGGCAGTCGTTTTATACGTGAAAACCCAGACGGACAATAGCTGTTGATACGTCAAATAACAGACGAAGACACGACTTTGGATACGTGTCGCATCAGACGTGTTGAGTGCGATTATTTCAAATACCCATGACACCCTGGCATTGTTTGAAACCTGATTGTCTCAGTTCGGTTAACCGCTCTGGTCTGAGCCTGCCCAAAATGTGGTTCAAGTCATACCATCCATACGTATAAGCCTTTTTGGCTTAGTTGGATGGTTATATTTCAAGCACTTGTAGGATGTCATGACATCCTCATTTTCAGTAAAAGTCCCATAAAATGGAGGCAACGTTCCGACATGACATTATCTGTTGACTTGGACGTCAAACACCAATTCAAACAAACAAATAAACACGTATTTGTTCCGTTGGTATAAAAAATAAATTCCATCAAAGAAGCACATCGGCAAACAAATAAAGCACAGGTTATGCCATGGTGTTTCTAGTCCGAAGACTCAACCGAGTGAATGCGTGAAGACACCTGATGCCTAACAACGCCACTTTACATTGGAGCATAAGGAAACCATCAATCAGTTTGAACCCTGGTATGCCCATGCACAGACCGCAAAGTTCAGTTCCGGCCCTTGCCATGCTGAATTTATAATCAAAATTAGGGGTATGCATATAATTAAAGCTAGATACAATGCGCTATTCGTAAATAATTTCCCGTCTCATGGCGCTTATACATGTACGTTTAGTCGCGTACTGGTCAATTTGAATATTTGAAATTGCTTTGCAGTAGCCATACATGTATCAGTTAAGTTCTGTGGAATATTATTAAAATGTTCACACTATCTGCTTTCATTCTTTTCCAAATTTCTGTAAAGTCAAAAGTTTTTGTTTATCGACGTCAAAAAACGGCATATAAAATAGTTTGACAGTCGTTTCACTTAATTTCCTTTCCAATTAATGTTTCCTTTATGCAATTTATGATAGTATATACTGAATATTGCACAACAAAGAAGTGTTTTAATAGGTCTGTAGCAGACCCGTATCATAAAATGTTGATCTACCGTCTGTGTCTTTCCGTATCGGCCGTCTGTTATTTCACTTATCATATGAAATTCGCCCGTCTGTACTTTAACGTTTTTGTCGCCAAGCAACGGAATAAAACGATAAATACACTGTAAAAGTTGATTATCAATGATCCTTCAGATGGAGATTGAAAAATATAAGCCTCAATAAGATTATACCATGAAAAGTTTAGGTATTCTGTGAAAAATACAGCAAAATAACTTACCCGCCAAAACGCACGCGCTGACATAAACATCTAGAATTTGACGTACCAGTTGGAATTTGACGAGCCGTATGTACGGTGTGATGTGATGTGCATTTACATAAAGCCCGCCGGAACGTAAATCTGAAGGCCGGACAGCGGCTGCGGCTTAAGTCGTGAAAGAAGTCGCCACGATCACCGTCTCACATGAACTGATCGTAGAATCGGACACGCCTCCGATCGAACCATCGCGCCTGGTTTTGCATTACTCAAACTTGGCCATGAAATATATGTAGAGATTTTTAAAGTTGTAAAAAATGAAAATGATCAGGAGAAAATGTTTTGACATTTTTCTTATTTTTGCTCAAAACATAGATCAGCTGGCTAACCTGCACTCCGATACACTTCGTGACCTCGCTCCTCTCTCGTGACATGGAGAGGTCTAACGGAATACCGATGGAAATATTCCGTCTATGGAAATCTAACGATGGAAATATTCCGTCTACTCAAAACATAGATTGTGGGCGAGGCGGTTCTAACAAGTACCCTAAATCTAAGAAAAAATAGGTATATCCCTGCAAATCCCTTTTTTCTATATAAAAGTTGGATTAAAGGGGGTATACGTTTAATAAATAGTTAAACCACTGAGCGTTTACTTGTTTGTAAAACCTCTTAATCGTTCAGGATTTCTTTCCAGAAACCACTTGGTCATTATAGCGAAAATGCTCGCTGTCAAAAAATTGACTGCTTACAAACATTAGAAAACCACCACTGACACAGTATTGACATGAAATTAATTTATACTGCTTCTGTATTTACATGTATGGAAAAATATAATTGATTTGATTTCGTGCTTTACGTCCCACTCAACAGCTAGGATCTGAGGAGAGAACCGGGATTGAACAGTGGAACCTGGTCAAAATTGTACATGTATGTGTAGTATAAATTGCTTGCAATGCTCACCTGTTTGTAATCAGATATCGGAAGTTTACGTTGGCTTCCGGCACGAGCTGACACGTCGGGTTCTTCAGCTCCCGGCAGGGGTTACCAGCTTGCCTCAGGGCCTGGGAAGGGTTAAAACCACCCATATCTTCTCGCGGGTAACACGGATCCGGACAGAACCAGAGCTCGGCACACAGAAACGGGTTAGCCTTCATATTCTCGTAAGTGTTCCTATAGTCGGATATCTTAGTTTTGTCTTTGGTCTTGATGATCAAGTCTCGTAAATTCTGTGGAACATCTTTCGTCTCATACAGCTGGCCAAGGCAAGAAATGTCAATGTCGTATCGTAACTTTGGGTCAGTTTTGTAAATGCCCGGGGGTTCCTTGAAATGGAACATCATCGCTGGGTCTCGCTTCATGGTGTACCAGCAGAGATAGTACATGGCTATGGTTTTAAACACGAATGCTTCCTGCTCGTTCCTGAAGGGACTGTATGAAGGTACGGTCACGTTGTTGTACTTGAAGAGATAAAAACCAGAGGACCAACTGTCCTATAAACGCTCACCTGATCTGGGATATATGGCTTAAGTTGACCTTGCCATAAAATGGGTCAAGGTCATCCCAAGGTCATGATTTATATAAACTTTATAGAGCTCCACTGCCTGATGCTTCACGCCAAGTTTAAAAATCATAGGCCTTCTGGTTCTGGAGAAGAAGATTTTTAAAGGTTTTTGCTGTTTATAGCCATGGTGGCCATCTTGGTCATGTGACCTTGACCTTTTATACAAAATTTCATTCCCCCTTCCTAACGTTGTTCCACATACAGTTTGGCTTTAATTGGCCCAGCGGTTTCTGAAAAGTAGATGTTTGAATATTATGGACATACACATGTATATAGCCCCAGAGCAGGGGCAAATAACAGCCTGGGGTCATTTTTTTTTCATAAACATAAATCTTCCGTCCATTTGCATAATCCCAGCAAGCTTTCCCCCATTTAATTACATTTTACTATTTTTCCCATTCAAATGCATTAGTGACCTAAGTTGACCTTGCCGTAAAATAGGTCAAGGTCATCACAGGGTCATGATTTATACAAACTTTGTAGGGCTCCATTGCCTGCTGCTTCATGCGAAGTTTCAAAATCATAGGCCTTCTGGTTCTGGAGAAGATTTTTAAAGGTTTTTGCTTTTTATAGCCATGGCGGCCATCTTGGTCAAGCGACCTTGACCTTTAATACAAATTTTCATTCCTCCTTCCTAACGATGCTCCACATAAATTTTGGCCAAGTGGTTTCAGAGAAGAAGATGTTTGAATATTATGATCATATACACGTATATAGCCCCGGGGCTGGGGCACTCAACCCCCTGGGGTCAAAATTTTTCTCATAAACATAAATCTTTTGTTCATTTGCACACTCCCAGCAAGTCCCCCCCCCCCCCCCAATTTAATTACATTTTACTTATTTTTCCCATTCAAATGCATTAGCGACCTAAGTTGACCTTGTCGTAAAAAATATGTCAAGGTCATCCAAGGGTCATGATTTATATAAACTCTGTAGAACTTGATAGTCTGCTGCTTCATGCCAAGTTTCAAAATCATAGACCTTCTAGTTCTGGAGAAGAAGATTTTTTAAGGTTTTTGCTATTTATAGCCATGGCGGCAATCTTGGTCAAGTGACCTTGACCATTTATATAAATTTTTATTTCCCCTTCCTAACATTGCTCCACATAAACTTTGGCTTTAATTGGCTTAGCGGTTTCAGAGAAATAGACGTTTGAATATTATGGTCATATACATGTATAAAATTTTAACATTAATCTTCTGTCCATTTGCCTATTCCCAGTAAGTTTTACCCATTAAATAGCATTTTACCATTTTTTCCCATTCAAATGCATTGGCGACCTAAGTTGACCTTGCCGTAAAATAGGTCAAGGTCATCCTAGGGTCATGATTTATAAAAACTATGATGGACCCGCGTCCCCAATGCTAAATACCAAGTTTCGTGGAAATCGGCCCACTGATTCTGGAGTAGAAGATTTTTAAAGGTTTTTGTTATTTATAGCCATGGCGGCCATCTTGTTCATGTGACCTGGACCATTTATATAAACTTTTGTTCCCCCTTCCTATGGATGGTCCACATGAAGTTAGGCTTTGATTGGCCAAGCGGTTTCAGAGGAGAAGACTTTTGAAATTGTGGACGGACGGACGACGGACGGACGACGGAGCATGGCCATCCTATAAGCTCACCGTGTGAACCCTCTGCTCAGGTGAACAAAAATGTATACCAGAATAATGTATTATGTAAGCAAGCAAATTCAGAAAGTTTATGCCCCCGCCCCCCTCCGCCTTGATGATTGTTTAGTTACGCAAATGTAATCTGAGAATAACGCATATCTAAACCACATGCACTTTCTCAAGTGTGAAAAAATTAATCTGGGGGTCATATCTAAACCACATACACATCTTCAAAGCATAGTCAAGACATCTGTAAAGTTAGGAATAAAATTTTTGGATGAGTTGCGCACACAAGGTACATATAGTCTAGCTACCCATACCCCCTCCCCCCAGGGGGAATTTTCTACACCATGATTTTCTAAAAGTACATTGAAAAAGCTATCAAACCCTGTTTTCTGCCATCTGGAAGTGGAAGCGTTTGCGTTTTATGCTATGATTCATTATATTACCCTAAATATTCATTTTTTTGCGTTTTAATAATGGGGGTACACATAGAAAACTGAAGATATCTCAATTGTTTCTTATCCTAGACCACTGAACTTTGTTTCATTTTAATGCTAATACATAGCCCTTTTATCCAATAATAAGTAATGGAAAATATCTAATTTGCTTATTCATGAATTTTTATTAAAACATTAAAATGAAAAACGAAACATTTAAAAATTAATTATCCCCGTAAAAACTTATTTCAGGCCTAAACTATCATTGTGGCGCATCGTTATTGTAACAATAATACTATTTGACAAATTTGTTGACGCCATGGACCATAATGAAATTTTCTCATTTGCATTTTCATGAATATTAATGAAAATGATGAAAACCGAAATTTAATCTATTGCCATTTAAGGGTTGGAGTGGGTTGTAGGATGTACCTTGTAACCTTAGACCAAATGCTCATGGGTGCCAGTTTGGTCAGAGGATCACTTTAATGTCCATTTGTGTGATCACCCCCACCCCTAATAAGCAGAGGACTTAATGTGGTACACCTCTATTACCACATTATCTTGGCTGCTGATAGACATAGAGAGCTGAAATAGGTATCAAATGATTGCTTTGACAATGTTTTATAATCATGTAATAAGATGTATAAACAACAGACTACCTTAATACTCAAATATTGAAAAGAAGTTCAGATATTAGAAAAGAAACAGATAAAGGAAGGGGGTATACCAAATAAAATTGCTAATATCTCAGTGACCAAAAACTCTAAGAGAGCTGAAATGTGTATCAAATGATTGTTGTGATAATGTTCAATAATCATGTGATAAGACACAGAAAGAATCTGACTTTCTTGATGTTCAAATATTGATAAGAACTTTCATTAGAAGAGAAAAATCACAGAACATTGGAGGGGGTATACCTACAGATATGTTTATATTTCGGCAACCAAAAGCCATAGAGAGCTGAAACTTATAACAAATGATTGCTATGATAACATTCTAGAACCTGGAAATAAGATACATTTACAATCAGACTTTTCTGCTGTTTGTCTTTTGATGAAATCAATAAATATAGTAGAAAAAATCACAGAAATTGGAGGGGGTATACGTATGGAAATGTTTATATCTCAGCAACAAAAAGCCATAGAGAGCAGAAATTGGTGTCAAATAATTGCGTTGACAACATTCTATAACCTTATAATAATATAAATAAACAAGCTGACTTTTTTATTGCTCAAATAGTTAAGAAAACTTAAGATATAAGAGAAAAATCACTGTAAAAGGAAGGGGGTATACCAATAAAATTGCTAATATCTCAGTGACCAATCGCTCTAGAGAGTTGAAATTGATATCAGATGATTGGTATGATAATGTTCTATAATCGTTTGATTAGACATATAAATAATCTAACTTTTTTGATGTTTGAATATTGATGAGAACTTCCGCAAATATTAGATAAAAATTAAAGAAAAATTGAGGGGGTATACCAATATAAACATTTATATCTCAGCAACCAAATGTCCTAGAGTGGTGAAATGGGTATCAAATGATATCTTTGACAATATTCTATAACCATGTAATAAGATATATAAACAATGCTCAAATATTTAAGAAAACATACGATATAGCAGAAAAAATCACTACCAAAGGAAGGAGGAATGCCAATAAAATTGCTAATATCTCAGTGACCAATAGCTTTAGAGAGCTGAAATTGGTATCAAATGATTGGTATGATGATGTTCTATAATCATATGATAAGACAAATAAATAAACTTTTTTCTTGTTCAAATATTGATGAGAACTTTTAATATTAGATAAAACTCAAAGAAAAACGGAGGGGGTATACCAATGTAAATGTTTATATCTCGGCAACCCAATGTCCTAGAGAGCTGAAATTGGTATCAAATAATTGCTATGGCAATATTCTACAATCATGTAATAAAATATATAAACAAGCTTACTTTCTTGTTGCTCAAATATTTAAGAAAACATAAGTTATAGCAGAAAAATCACTGCCAAAGGAAGGAGGTATACCAGTAAAATTGCTAATATCTCGGTGACTAAGAGCTCTAGAGAGCTAAAATTGGTATCAAATCATTGCTAGGATTATGTTCTGTAACCATGTGGTAAGACACACAAACATTCTGACTTTCTTGTTTTTCGAATATTGATAAAACTTTAAATTTAAGGGAAAAATCACAGAAAAATGGAGGGGGTATACCAATAAAAAGGTTAATAACTCAGCAACCAAAAGCTCTAGAGAGCTGACATTGGTATCAAATGATTGATTTGATAATGTTTTATAATCATATAATATGATTAATGAATAATAAGACTTTTTTATTGTTTGAATATTGACAAGAACTTTAAAAATTAGATAAAAAACACAGAAAAATAGAAGGGGTATACCAACGTTTATATCTCAACAGCAAAAAAAAAAAAAAAAAAAAAAAAAAAAACTAGAGAGCTGAAATTGGTATCAAATCATAGATACGACAATAATTTATAATTACATAATAAGATATCGGAAAAAGTTGAATATCTTGTGGCCAAAATTTAAGAAAACGTTAGATATAAGAGAAAAACATAGACAAATGAAGGAAATATACCAATAGAATTGACAGTAACTCAGCAACCAAAAGCTCTAGAGAACTGAAATTGGTATCAATTGATTGATAGGATCATATTCTATACACAAAAATATGAAAATAACAGAAATAATCAGATTTAAGTCATTCTGTAGGTACACCAGTTCATTTTTACATTATTTCTCTGCGATTTCTAGTTTTCATTAATATTCATGAAAAAAAATATATGAGTCTATATCCTTAAGTACATGTATTATATGTATAAGGGTGATAGAACACGGCCATAGCATTCATTTGATTCCACGTTAGTGTTCCATGCTTATCAACAGCCCAGGTACAAATGATACTATATGTATACACCCTATTTTTCCAGGATTTTTTACTTTTTAATTAATATTCATGAATATACAAATGAGATAATTTTCACATAGGCTCGTGACAACAATAAATGGGGTGTTACAGATGTGCCCACGCATGGATTTTCTTTAAATTTTACACATAAGTAGGACATCACATATGAGCTACGAAAATGTATACACATGTATTGAATTAAATAATTAATTTTATTTTATACTTTACAGTGAAACCCAATGTATATCAAAACTTGATAAAATTGGTATTTTCATTGATATGAAATTTCACTGATATCAAATCTCACTGATATCAAAAGTCACTAGTGACTGATATCAGCCTATATCGTCACTGTAATGACGTCAGATTTTTTGGATTACTTCTGACTTTTCCATTTACTTGACGTCATTAAATGTGTCTCACTTCAGAAATTCAAACGCCTATAACTCCGTTATTTATGAACGAAAACATAAAGTGTGGGTATTCATTTTCTTAGTTACAACATAAGGAACAATGTGGTACCAAAATTATTCGTGTTTTCAAAAAATTTTTGTTTTTGCATTTTCACCGCCTACCTTGTACATTGGAAAATGCCTGTGCATTGTATAAAATAAAAAGAAAATTTGCTTTTTTTTTTCGGTGAATACCAAATATATTTCATCTCGTGAGTTGAAAACATAATAATTTTCACTCGTGCTGCGCACTCGTGAAAATTCTGATGTTTTCAACTCACTCGATGAAATATATTTGGTATTCACCTCAAAAAAGCAAATATCCTCTATATAGGACTCAGGAGACAACCTTGGCTCACTCCCACAATGACATGATATCTGCCATCATCTTTGTGTGTCCTAAAATTTAAGTTTTATAATTTTCTAAGATTTGTCAAGTGGATTGGCTGGAGAACATCCCAGGCATTATACGTATACCGTAAAATCATTTTACAGAAGTATTATATTGATTTCCTGATTAAATAATTATAAAATTTCTCATTTTTTTTCTCGAAAATCTACAAGAAAAACAAATTTAACTTACAAGATAAATATGTTCCAGTCTTTGTCAAGATACCATATTTGCATAAAAACATGCCATATATATCTTCTTGATATGAGCAAAATTTCATGATAATTCAAAGCCGGTAACATTGTCATTTTTTACATTGTACACATGTATGTCACTTTTCATAATTTTAACAAAATGTTGAAATTGCTCCAAAACATCGCAAAAAGGTTTTGGATTATGACTATAATGCACATTTCTGACACACATTGTGCTAAGACAATCCTGAATGGCATACATGTAGTTACACTTATGTAACTGAGTGGCCACCTGTTGGGATATAGCCGTTCTCTTGTCAATCTGTACATTCTCTTTGTACAAGTAACTATTTATTATTTCGCTTGTTTTCCACGTTGGATATTAGGTTTAACATTGGTTCTAATTGCAGCAGCTCCTGGCCATTGCTTACTTTTGCAAAAAAGATGTTATTCATGATGGTTTTCTACCATCTGTTTTTTTACACTTGACTGTTTTCTTTGTTTAGAACGATATAAAGTAATTCTAAAACAGCAGTGAGTCCAAATGGCTTACAGTTTGCCTTCAGTTGAATCAATGCTGAAAGCTCTGAATTATTCTAATGAAGAAATAATAGAGGATGTTTAAATTTGTTTATCTGATAATCATATGTTATGCTTCTCATATAGGAGTGAGACAAGGAGGTCCATGTGGAATTGTCTCGTAGTGACAAACTGAATCTGATATTATTATTTCTCACTATTGGACCAATAGTATTTTATTGTAAAAGACACAAGTGGAAATATAGACATATTACTTTAACATACCAATTCCATGTTTTGACTTTTTAGAGGGAAAGCTAGAGTACCTCCTATATCGCTTACTGTACCCAAATTTATAACTTTGATTTTCAACAAACAATCTGATTTTAATCTTTACATGAGATTAAAACAGACATAAATTCTGTAGTCATATGCCATAAGTATTTTAAGCATTTAGCCTTCAGTCAAATGCAACATTACTGTATTACATATGTTACATATGTTACCCACATAAATGCTTGCAAAATAAACATCAAAACAAAATCTCCTATAAAATGTATGCATTTAGGCTGATTATGAAGTATGTTTCATCGTTAAAGCAAGTCCACTTCCTATATTCACATTCCTATGGATCTTAGCCTATTAAACGTATAGTGTACGTTACATACATTACATCATTCAGAACTGAATATTAAAGATAATATCTTCTTGGTAAAAATAGATTTTATAAAGTAAGATGTGTCATATCATGACAAACGTCTTGTAGACAAACTAGCTTCCTTTCATACAAATTTATACAAACATTAACCTTGCATATTATGTGTTCTTATCGGTTGCATAAGCCTGCAAAAGTACTAAGATAGGGTTTGCATCAAAATAAAACATGGTAAATGATGAATAAATGTCAGAAAAACAGATTGGGTTATGAACTTATAATCTTTTATAGCTTGATATTAATATCGCAGTACATGTATTGTGATGTTCAATGAAATGTAATTTATAATTTTGTAACGTGCTAATTAAATAAGGATAAGATGAATGCAATTGAACAGCCCCATGATTTAGCATGTGTATTAACTAGTAACATATAACATCCTTTTAAAATTAGAAGAAAAATTCAGCTCTTAAATATCGTATCATATGAAAATTGTCCGCAGTACATGTTTGCGCTAAATGTAACATATGTAACAAATGGAAAGGGTACTGAGAGACAACTTCTGAATTCAGGAAGATCAATAATATTGCATTTTAACCCTGCAGTTATACTAATGTGATGTTTAAACACAAAACTTTATTGAACTCTTTAAATTATTTTAAGACTGTCCAAACGGTAACTTATGTAACAGGGTATAAGGTCTGTGTGTTGGGTTTCATTAAAATCAGGCTATAATAATATAAATTGCTTATAATAAACATACAGTAAAAACTCTTACAGTCATTTATATTTTATTTACGTACTTTGTAATTATTAGTGAACAAGTTAACATTTTGATCATTAAGGATCATGTGTAATGAATGTAACAAATCACCATGTTACCGGTCCACGATTTTCGCGAAATTTCACGAATATATTCCTAACATATGTGGGCAGTTTTTATATTAAAATGGTGTCTTGACAAAGACTGGAACACAGAAAAATTTTAATTCAAATTCTACCTCTGTTAAAATAAGCATGTGAAAATAGGGGTTACATGTACATGAAAATGACTGCTCCGCCACTATCTTGATACCAACAAAGTCATTTATAGTATCAGCAAACTTACCAATGACTAGGCCTACTTTATTTCTGGAAAGCTTCCAACATTTGCTTCATGAATCGTTGGTCACTATAGAAACGTTTAAAGTGGGGTGCCCTTAGCTATCGTAGTGACGTCATATCTTACGTCATAATTTGCCAGTGGAATTGAATTTACACCATTATTATAGCAGTCCCATGCGTGGGCAAACTCCCATGTTAATTTCCCATACCCTGTAACAGGCCCTTTATGAAATATGTCTAAATGGTGCAATATAAATGTGTCATAACTATAGTTTAGGCCTGAAATGAGTTAATTTATGGGTTTTTAATGATTTTCTACCATTTTCATGTTTTCATTAATATTCATGAATATGCAAAGTAGATATTTTGCATTACTTATCATAGAATGAAAGGGCTATGTCTAAGCTTTAAAAAAGACCAAGTTCAATGGTCTAGGATTAGTAACAGCAGAGGTATGATCGATTTTCTACGCCTACCCCCATTATTTCTATACAAAAGATGGTATCAGGTCATATAATAAAACATAGCGTAAAATGCAAACGCTTCCACTTCCAGAGGGCAGAAAACAGGATTTGATAGCTTTTTACTATACTGTCAGAAAATCATGGTGCAGAAAATTCCCCCTTGGGGGGGAGGGGGGGGGGGGCCGGAGGGTTCAAAACCCAAACACTAGTGATTCATCTTACTCATGAATGTTGAAATGCCAACAAATGTTGGCAAACATGTTTGTGAGCAGGATAAATTTCAGCTGAGTAGCATGAAAAAATGTGTATAACCCCGAGTCCTGGGCCCTGTTGCATGAAACTCAATTAACGCTTAATTCCAGGTTAAAGTCCCAATTAGCTTAATAACAGCTTTAGCCCTGTTGCATGAAAGTATATTAAGCCTAAGTCGAAGTTAGCGCCGTCTTAAAGCTGCCATTAGCTAATGTAGCTCCAGAGGTACTTTAAAGTCGCCATTAACTTCTAAAATTGCTAAATAAAAAATGAAAAATACAAAATTTTTAAAATCAAGAGTTTTGACCGATTTATAAAAAACAATATTCATGCAATACTTTTTTCAATGAGCCGTCCTTAAGCGCGTGCTCATGACGTCATTTTCTTTCAAAACATGACGTCACAAACATGTAAAAATTGGATACAGTGCTCGCCTAATTGAGTATTCCGGTGAGCGTAGTCTACGCGGAATTTTCCAGCAGGGTCATAATAAGACAGGATCTTCCCTTCGATGTTCCATGATACCTTTGCACGTGGAGCGAGATCACGAGGTGTAAAGGTGTGCGGGTTAGCAAGCCGATCTAGGTTTCAATTCTCAACCCAAAAAGCATAAACAAAAGCCGGGTAATAGCGCCTGGATTGTATTCATTTCTTTCATTAAATACACACCTTTTAATAACGTGTGACACAGGAATTTGTGTAATAATATAGGGAACAAACATGATTTTCGCTTCATTAACATTCGCTAGGTCCCGAGGGGTGTGTTGAAAGCCGAGGGTGTAGCACGACGCCTTCGGTTTTCAGCATTCCCCGAGGGACCTCGGTCAGTTTTATTGGTCAGTGTTAGGTAAGGTTATCATTTTATCATTTTTTCATTGGATGGAACTAAGGACATCTTAGTAAAGGTAAGTAATGCATTAGGCGATGTCTAAGATGTACCTGTGTTTTTCCGACTTAAAATTCCACGTCTGAATTCTCTTTTTACACAGTTTTAATTAATGACAAAAATCATTTTTGATCGCTAACTTATTGCATAAAATTCTGCATTTTCATACACGTAAAAGCTTTCCTTCTTATGCTAGTTCCGGGCGGAGTTCAGTTGCACGTGCATTGTGAGGCGCCCGGTAACGAGCATTAATAAATGCGGTGTATTAACAGCACATACGCATGTACGTGAATTGCCTCATTAATACAAAGCGTTTTTCTTTGTTAATATATACACCTATTGATATCATATGACACGAGTATTCATGCAAAAATATTTACATTGTTCTAAAACCTCCTTAGATGAACCATTAGATGTCCATCTGTGTTCATACTTCCATGAACAACATTGTGTCACGCGACGTGACGTAATCCAAACTTGACGTAAAAAACATGAATCTCGCCAATCTGATTGGACGTTGTAAACGTCGACGCCGTTCCGCTGTTTGAACACCCACTGTGTGTAGATTCTTTGTTTGCTTGTAAATGTGACCGCCTTGGTGATTTTTCAACAAGCGATAGAGAGAAATGAATGTAAATATAAGCATGAGTTTAATTTTTCTGTTGTTCATGGAGCTATGAACCGCAGTGGGTCGCTAGCAAAGCTTACATGAACCCCTTAGGGGTTCATTCACTTTGCACGCGACCCACTGCGGTTCATAGCTCCATGAACACCAGAAAAATAAAATTCATTTCTTAAATAAGCTTTCACAAATATCGAAGTAAGCATTGTTACGGTAGGAAATACTCGCAGCTCAGTACGTGCCACTGGGTCAGATGTGATCATTGATGGAACGTTGATATGCGTTATGGGCTTCGTCGAGTAGTGTTTTGCGATGACCCGTACCAACATTACATGAAAGAAGAAGAAGAAGAAGAAGAAGAAGAAGAAGAAGAAGAAGTAGAAATAAAGATCGATGAAACAAAATCTTAATATATATCTTAGACCTAGTAATTTTAAGAATAATGTATGGTCCGGGTAGTGTTGTGTACGCACGCATGATCTTACATAGCCCATGAAAATAACCAAGCACACTTTATGCAATATTACCACCCATCAGTTCGTGAAATGTTTGTCTTGTGGTTTAACGTCTCAGTCATTCATGTCCGGAATAAGCCACTGCGCCATGGGTGTGCACCGGTACTGTGGCGAGCTATTGTGTCCATGGTAAGAAGTGAAAAAAAAAAAAAAAAAAATGGTTTTCCTTAAAAAAATCTGTAACTCGTAATCCGAAAAGGAAAGTTGTGATAACTGCACAAACGCAGCAATTGACACATTATACCCCACTGCAATGATCTGGAGGTCTGTTTTCCCCATACCATAGTCTAATTGTCTGACCTTCGCGAAAACCAAACGACGATATAATCTTCCATTTTTCTTTATATAATACAGTGATGGCATCATTTCCGCAAACGGCTCTCGTCAAAGGCTGTTCCTCGCAATACTATTTCATATATCAAAAAGGGCTTGGCATGCACTTGTCAACAATTTATTATTCTTTCATATGCAAGTAAGATTTTTATACTCACACTTTCCGTCTGCACCCGGGAAGCCCAAATATAAGGGTCCCATGCGTCCCCATTTCCGCACACCTGTCCCCAATCCCACAAACGCAATCAGATCAGTAAAATTCACATACAAAGAAGTGAAGGAAACTCTTCTTTGTGTATAAAATAGTTGTAGAGAACTATGACAAGGCGCATCGTAGTATAATACACTTCCGCTCTGCCTAAGACCTAACCAAATCAATGGATCATGTTCGACGAACAACGTTATTACAACGTATATTCCAGATTTTCACTGGACCTGATAATCAGGTAAAAAGTCGTTTTTTTATTTTTTTTTTTTTTTTATTTTTTATTTTTTTATTTTTTTTTTTTTATTTATTTTTTTTTTTTTTATTTTTTGTTTTTTCTCATGATGGATTCCTGTTCTATAGGCATTGTCTTAAAGAATCTGACCGACGACACTTTTTCATCATTGAGGGTTTTGAGAAATTGAAGATGGCGTCCAATATGTCTGCCAATACAGGATTTTCAACTATAATTATTATTAGTTATAATGATTTTAAATATGTTTGTGCTTATTTTGTCATCAAATCATGGAGGATGATTAAAGGTGAAACTTCACTCGTTTTGAGAAGACTGTGAACATCAAACTTTTCAAGATTGTATCCAAAATGGCCACCAGAAATTGATTGTTCAACCAAATCATTAGTAACAATGATCAAAAACAAAAACACTGTTGATTATTTCCTATCGTCACCATTTGTTTTCGATATTTTGGATGATTTGTGTGTTTGTGATTTTTCTAGTTTATTTTCTGATGCTCACTCACCCGTCTCGTTGACACTTAAAAAATGTTTTTGCTGAAACTGTAATGAACAATTCAACTTCACACAAGGGTAAGAACAGCACACTATGGAACAGTGAGAAGGCAGAAATGTTTGTTGAAAATTTTGACATTATCCGCGTCATGGAAATTGAAACTAAACTTGACAGAATTTTGGATCAAAATCTTATAAATCAAAACGACATAGACGATATAATTTTGGACATAGGGAAGCTTTTTCAGTCATGTACAGACAAAACATTTGGAGCTCCCAAACAGAAACCCAAACCCAAAAAGAATGATAAATACGATAACTTCAAGCCTTGGTTTAATAATACATGCATCAGGGCTAGAAAATTATATCATAAAACTAGAAAAATGTATAATAGGTATAAATCCGAGTATTATAAAAATCTTCTAAAAATCATAAGTAAACGTTACAAAACTTTAGCGGTACAGCATCGTAAATATAACGAGCAAAAACTTTGCAAACTGAGAAATTTGAAGAAAAAGAATCCAAAAGAGTATTGGAAAATTATAAACACTACTAAAAAGGAAGATAGTACTAGCGTTTCGTTAGATGAATTCTATACTTTTTTCAAAAATGTTAATTCACAAAACGATGCCGATCAAGCAGAAGATAACCACAACGCAGATTTCAATGTAAACGTAAATATGCCGAGTAACAATGAAATAAATAAGGAAATAACTGATAACGAAATCTTATCAGCCACCAAACTATTGAAAAATAACAAATCGTCTGGTCTGGATAATATTGTAAACGAACATATAAAATCAACTATACATGTTATGATTCCTATATATAGAAAACTGTTCAATCTCATTCTCGATACGGGTATAGTTCCAGAAAACTGGACATGCGGAATAATAAAACCGATTTTTAAGAATAAAGGTGACCCAGCAGACCCAAGCAACTATCGCCCAATCACATTATTAAGCTGCTTCGGAAAACTATTTACAGCCATAATAAATACAAGACTCAAAAATTACGCGGAGAATTACGAACGCATTACATACTGTCAGGCCGGTTTTAGACCGGGTTTTTCCACGACAGATAATTTATTTGTTTTGAAATGTTTAATCGACTTAATGCAAGCCAGTAAGAAGCAATTGTTTTGCTGCTTCATCGATTTCAAGCAAGCCTTTGATACTGTCTGGAGAATAGGTCTATGGAAAAAATTACTCCAAGAAAATATTAATGGAAAATGTTTCAGATTAATTTTCAACATGTATCAAGGTATAAAATCAAAAATATCTACGAATGGTGGCAGCACAAGTTTTTTCGACTGTAATATAGGGGTACGGCAAGGCGAAAACCTCTCTCCAATACTTTTTACATTTTATTTAAATGATCTTGAAAAGTATCTCACCTTTCGTAAAGTTAATGGTATAGACTTTAATGTTTTAACTGACGATGCCCATGTTTATTTTAAATTGCTTGTTTTACTATATGCAGATGATACTGTATTGTTCAGCGATAATAGCACTGATATGCAACAGGCCTTAAATGTCTTTGAAGAATACTGTAAAACATGGAAATTAAAAGTAAATATTTCAAAAACAAAAATTGTAGTATTTGGAAGTGGAAGTTTGCCAAAAAACGTAAAATTTACTTATGAAAAAATGAAATTGAAATAGCAGATGCATACAAATATTTAGGGATATACTTAGGACGTAAGGGATCATTTACTATGGCAAAGAAACACATAGCCGAACAGGCAAATAAAGCTTTGTTCTCACTGCTTAAAAAGATCAGAAGCTTAACCTTACCATACGATATACAAATTGATATGTTCAATAAAATGATAAAGCCCATCATATTATACGGATGCGAAATATGGGGGCTGGGTAACTTCGACGTCTTAGAGAGAATCCAGCTTAAGTTTTATAAATATATCTTTAACTTAAAGAAAACTACGCCTTCATATATGATTTATGGAGAGTTAGGAGTTACTCCACTTTACGTTGACATACAATCAAGGTTAATTTCATTCTGGACTAAATTAGTTTTAAATGCAGAAAAAGCAAAATTATCATCGACAGTCTATGGAGCGATTTATAACCTACATGAAGACAAGCAGATTAAGTCCGAATGGATAGAAAATGTGAAACGTATCCTATGTTCGAATGGTTTTTCTGGGGTATGGTATAGTCAAAGTTTTACTAATGCTGATTGGCTACAAAAGGCTGTAAAACAAAAGCTAAACGATACTTTCATTCAAAAGTGGGTCCATGACGTTCAATCAGCATCTGAAAGTAGCTGCTATAAGATATACAAAACAAATTTTGAGCAAGGTAAATATATAACGAAATTATCCACTTATTTTTGTAAAATATTCATAAGATTCAGAACAAGAAACCACAGATTACCCGTTGAGGTTGGTAGGTGGGGAAGTATACGTAGAAACCAAAGATTATGCTCCTACTGTAATGAACTTGGGGACGAATTCCACTATCTATTCTCGTGTAAACATTTTGAAATAGAAAGAAAACAACATTTAAAACGCTACTATTATGTTCGCCCAAATATCATCAAATCCGAACAGCTTATGAACACAAAAAACATATTTGAATTAAAAAAAGCTATGTAGATTCATAAATGTTATCACTAAACATGTTTCATGATTTATATTTGATGTATACTCATTAAGAACACGGAAGCACATACACATTGTATATGTACCATAGTAAAAATGTTTTCATATATATTGTATTGTAAACTTTATATGTAAATTTTTTTTTTCAGATAATTCATGAAGATTCATTTCAATATGCTTTTTTATATTTTGACATGATAAAACAATTATGTTGTCTCCCAAAGTATGTTTAACCATAATTAGCAGTTCTTTTGAAGTTCTACCACCATTGCATTACATGTTCACTTTGTTTATATAGTATTCTCTTGTTGTTTACCATATGTTGTAAACCTGAGAGTAGTGAAATAAACTTGTAAACTTGTAAAATGTAATTTCTGTATTTATTTTGAAAGTATGCAGTAATGGTTTTCGTCAACGTTAGAACATAGAATGTTCGCCGCAACTTGACGTAAATTTTCACAAAGTCGATAAACCATGACACATAGGCCAAGGACATCACGTCAAGTTTGTAGGGTATGTCAAGAACAACATCTACGCACGGCTTCATGCGTACCGCTTTCATTGCTACAGAGAAATATAGAACGAATTGTGGACGGACGAGCGCTCTTGTGTTATGAATGGTTCTTATTTGTAAATACGACTCCTCGAAAATAAATGCCCTACGAAGACCCTACCGGGTTTGGGGATGGGGGCTCAGTTCCCTGCTCTCTGAAAGAAAATTGCCTTTTTCCCCAGCTCCTAAGAATGTGTTCGTCAAATCCTTGCTCCCTAACACACACCCTCCACCCCCCACCCCCCCCCCCCCCCAGAATCTAGTTCTCCATAGATCCCTGAAAATAAATTACCCTTCCCCCAGATCCCAAAAGCCCTGAGAGGCCCCCACAAAGCCTAGAGTAAGGATATGCACTGCTGTACATGCACCTATTGTCTGTAGTAACAAAACCATGTTGATCCATGCATTTTCAATTGTATTAAGACCGAGTAATCTGTGAATTATTATCGAGCAACATAATTCCTAGGTCGGCCCAACCATTTGTACAGAATTCCTCTTTTATTAACATGACTTTCCTGGTCATTCTGGACACGAACTGCCGGGGTTACATAGTTGCCACAGTCAACATTTTTACAGTCAGTTTCGGCCGGAGCTACCAGCCTAATGCACTAGACTTTTGTAACCACGGCCCCACCCTCGGGGAATAGCGGGGACAATCCCCGCTAAAGCCCCCGGGTGACCCTGTGAGGACTATTTGTTGGTAAAACCTCTGCTGTTTTTCCCCGCAGCCTGGTATATTTTTCATTTTACATTTTCATAGCCCTTTTTGCATTTATAAAGAAAACCCCGGGTATTTCCCCAGCACTGCCGTGACATAATTATGATCAAGGCCCCACTCATTTCCACTGCTACCCCCACCCTGCCCTGGGGGTGGGGACCGTGATTACAAATGACTAGTGCATAACCCAAAAGCTATGGGAAGTTTATACGTCTTGCTCGAGCCTTTGATACGACGCTCTACCACCGAGCCACTGCGCTCCTCCCATGTATATAACTATTGGTGAAAAATGAAAGAAGAGTCGAGAGTATAAGATCTACATTATTTATCTTCTCTTTCTGAAACAACAATTATAATGTGGACACTGGAATAGCATAATCTATGGATATTCGCTTAAAGGTCATTCAAATTGCCATCCTATATATAGCATCATGAAAATCAAGTTTGCGAAACTGAGGACGCACCATGCCCTTCTTTGATATGGAATAAAGTTTTACAGCATTTATAAATTATCAATTAATTTTCATGAATACATACCTGACAAATTTGTCTTCCTTCCTGGAATACAAATGTGTTGTACAATCCCAACGTGTAGCAGCAATTACGCCATTAATTGGATGTCAAAAAATCGAAACGTGAAAAGCGACTAAAAATAGATTTACGAATCTGACATCACGCTATTGTGTTGAAGATAACGATTAGATGGCGTAATATTTTTGAAATTCGATTTCGCTAATCGAAAGAGGAATAAAAATGGATTATAAAAAAACATAAACGTATTTTCTTTCTGGAAGGTAAGGCATGTTGAATTGCAATTGAAAGTTGGAGTGTGCGGATCTGAGGACAGAGCGGAAATGATGCCATCACTGTATACGTACATGAATCGATAGAATACATACTAAATTCAGAAGTCTCGTGCAAGTCGTGCATTAACGTGGCACGTGCATCGTTGATGCCCTATCATTTTTTTTTTTTTTGGGGGGGGGGGTGGGGTGGGGGTGGGGGTCTTAGCTCCCTGTTCCCTGACTGAATAATACCTTCCAATTCCAATACCTAATAAAAATACCTTCTCCCCAACTCCCTAAAATGTTAGTGCTCCCCAGCTTCCTGAAAATAAATTGCAGATCCCCTAAACCCCTGGTAGGACCCAATTGTTCGCTGGAGGCAATTGTTCGAATATCAAATAGTCATATGCATTATATCGCGGATGTTCAAATTCTGTCCACTCGTGCATCCGTCCTTCCGTCAATATGTCATAATGTCGCGTCCAAGTTAGGTTTTTCTTTATCTATATATAAAACTGCGAGGGGGGGGGGGGGGACTTTGCGAAGTAGTTAGCCTAGGTATATCCTATATCGCACCTCGGCCCAATGACCTTGGCCTTTATTTCACAGCCTATCGGCTTCATCATTTTTAAACGAATTTACAATGAATCTGTACAGCTCCACAGCATTGATAGCTGCAAGAATGCGACAGTGCACAGTAAATATGTAATTGTATTTGTCAAGCACCATAACTAATTGCCCTTTTGCCTACATTTCACGGTCACATGACATCAATTAGTCAATATTACAGTCGGAGTTTGGTATGCCAGTACCTCGATTTTGACCTCTGGCGCGCCAAAAATCAGGAAAGTCCATGAAGTGGCATCGGTGTGTTACAAGAGGATACTAACTTTTTGAATTGAATACCATTTACATTTCAAGTGAATTCAAAGCATCAGAATTTTCACGAGCGCGGACACGAGTGAAAATTTAGATATTTGGTATCCACCGATAAAACGTAAATTTTTTATCTTATACATGTACAATAGGCCGCGGCCTACACGAGCATTTTTCCATTGTCAAGGCAGGCGGTGAGAATGCTATGAAATAATTTTGGTGACAAACTGTTCCTTACGTTCTAAGAAAATAAATACCCACACTTTATGTTTTCGTTCAGAAATAACGGAGTTATAGGCCTTTAAATTTCTTACGTGAGAGAGGTCGGAATCGAGCCACACCTGTGATAGCCAAATATGGGATAGTAACTGTTCTTGACAAACTCTTTTAGCATACACCTTGACCCAGTTCCCCTGACTGAAGTTATTTGCCAGATGCACGTGTGATAGTCTTCGTATGCGGCGTTCTTGTTGTACAAATACAAATACTTTATTACACTCAGGATTACAAGATGTAAACAACATGAGGATCACATATGATGACGCAATGTACATATATAGTGGTGAATTCGTGTTGTAAGCAACCCAAGATAGTGCATACATATTATAATAATGAAAGCTGGGCTGCTAATGTATCGACATAAAAGTGAAACGTGACGACATCGTTATTTTCTCGACGGACAATATACGTCGAATTGACCCGCACGTTTCGCCTATAAATTGCCGATCATGGTAGGCGGGTGAAAATTTTAATTTGAAATGATTTTTCCATGATCTAATCATGATTAGAGCGTTGTACCTCAGTTTGAGAGGGTTGTGGCCCGGTATTCCGAGGGCCCTATAGTCCGAGGGCCCGGTAGTCCGAGGGCCCGATGGTCCGAGTGCCCGATAGTCCGAGGGCCCGATGGTCCGAGGATTTATGGAATAAATCCAATACCAATATTCTGATTCTCGGACTAGCGGGCCCTCGGACTATTGGGCCCTCGGACTATCGGACCCTCGGACTATTGGGCCTCGGACTATCGGACCCTCACACTATCAGGATCTGCAACATTTTCCAAGGTTTTCACACACACACACACACACACACACGTCGCGCGCACGCACACACGCACGTGCTTTCATACATACACATACATACCTATACACGAATACAGATACATTCTTACACAATGATACATACACACACACACACACACACGCACGCACGCACGCACGCACACTTTTTAGTTCAGTTTAACGCCCCTGTCAAGATTATTTCACTCATCGAGACGATGCAAATCAGTAGGTGGGTGAAAGCGGGAGAACCCCGAGGAAAACCACCTGGCACGCCCGAAAGCAGATCTTATGCCACTTGTGACCCAATCGAGCACCATAAACATTTTCAGTCTCTGTTTGGGAATCAGACTACACGTATAGAAAATATTTTACATTTTTAAGTCAATATCTCTCTAAACTAAAAAGTTTAAAACAATTCTGTATGGTTCTGAATTCATTCATCTTTTTTCGACGAAGTTTCATTGAAATTAAATAAAAATTGAGTGACATAATTTTGGATCATGGTGTTTAATGTTTGATCTACAAAAGGCCGAAAAATTGATTCCCAATCTGGAACACAGACAGTCTTCACACGTGATAAACTGATTCCCGAACAGGCAGCATATGTAATTTATGTCTCCGATGAGGAATCAGAATCATTAAAAATATTTCATATTTTCATAATTCAATAGCTTTTAAACTAAGCAGTTTTAAAAAATTCTGGACGGTAAAAAGTTTGGAAATTCATTCATCTTTATGCTGGCCAAGTTTCATTGAAATTAGTATATGGGTTTGGTGCAAAAAGTTGCGAAAGAAGAAGATATTTTCTTTATTAAAATTCATTTGTGACGTATTAAGAGGCTGTTTAGTTTGTGATGAGATTTTACGTCCCCGTCAACACATTATTTTGTCATTTTGGAGACATTTGCTAAGAGCCTGTTTAGTTTGTGATGAGGTTTTACGTCCCCGTCAACACATTATTATGTTATTTTGGAGACGTTTGCTTTTAAGTTCCTGGGACTTTTACACGACTATCGTGGTGAATGATAGCCCTACCTCCTATGAAACCTCTACATGGGTTTTATAAGTATACACGAACCACTTTGGCCTGGGTAGGTTTAGACCATCTAAACTGTTTACCAGTACCAAAGTGTTCGGTCAGTTTCAGCTCTGCGCGGAAGTACTGTGCAGCCCACCGTATTTCTAAGGCCCCAGTGGGCGGAGGCGCATTAAGAGACTGCTGCATGAGTGTTCATGAATTACTGAATGTTTAAAACGTGTTGAGGGAGTTCGAGGTGTAGTGGAGCATCTTAGCAATTTTCCAAACGCTCTGTTTTGCCTATTGACTATTATGGCTTATAATAACCAAACGACGGAGCCCTCCCAACGTGGTAATAAGCAAATTTGCATAAGTAAATCGTCATGGGAAAAGTCTTACATTCTGTGGTATTCTTTCTGGTATCCACTCTGGAATAAGTGCAAACGTTGCTGTTACACGAACGAAGAGAACGATAGCATTAGGCATGTTTATTTGAAAGAGAAAAATATTGTCGGGGAACTGTCTTCAACATTATCGGGGAACGGACTTGTTCCATTATCAGTAAACTGGTACAATTTGTAAATTACTATAGCTATTTTGGGATCGGGTAGGCCATTGCAAACCCATCCCTTACATGGTTCGATGAGAATAAACTGATAATATCATACAATATCTTGACACTTTTAAGTTTACAGTAATCGGGTACCAATCGAGCAGGTGAGATGCACAACACCTGAGCGCGAAACAGCGTTTCCTAAAAGCAGCGCTGGAAAAAGCAAACAACGAAATTTCTGTATAAATAGGGGCTTTCAGAGTTCTTACTATAGAGTTGGTTGTTTTGAAAAGAGGAGGAAATTGAAGTACCCCATGCATGGCGATCACATTCAAATGAATTAATTATTTTCCTTTAACCTCCTAAGAGGAACGCATTGGTAGTGGCCTTCAGTTGAAGCCCCGTGATCAGTGGTTGTCAGAGTGATACAGCAAATTACGTGTTGTACAGTGTAATCTTCTGATCCTCGGACTATCGGGCCCTCGGACCATCGGGCCCTCGGACCATCGGGCCCTCGGACTATCGGGCCCTCGGACCATCGGACTATCGGGCCCTCGGACTAACGGACCCTCGGACTAACGGACCCTCGGACTATAGGGCCCTCGGAATACCGGGCTTACACGGTTTGGGAGGTGTGTAGTTACGAATCCCACTGGCACCCGGAGGTTGAATAGCCTACGTAACTCATACCATTCTCCGAATTTTGAAATAAAACAAAAGAACATGACTATACTTACACGTTTCGCATCTCTCATGTATCTGCACTGTAGGAAACACCGCAAATATGAATTTATTATAATAATTTAGTATCATTGCATTTGCTATGAAAGAGCTGGATTGGTGTCAGACCGTGAACTCTGTCGAACCGACTTTAGATGGAAACTCAATCACAAATGACTGCGTCAATTTTATGCACTAGTCATTTGAAACCAGCCCCCCCCCCCCACACACACACCCTGGGAATAGCGGGGACTTTGACTTTTGGTCCAGCAAAGCCCTGCTAAAAGCCCCACCCTGCGGGGACTACTGCTGTTTTCCCCCGCAGCCTGCTATTTTTCCGTTCACGACCCCTTTTTGTCTATATAAAGCAAAATCCCGGGTATTTCCCCCGCACTGCCGTGGCAAAACTTTTAAAGCCTCGCTCACCACCACGGCTACTCACTCCCCCACCCCCGAGGGAGGGCGGGGGAGGGGCGGTGCGCCGTGGTTACTAATGACTAGTGCATTAGGTCATGAAACCTATTTAAAGAAAAACATCAAAACGCAAACAGCTACTTTGAGCTCTACTGTTCATTTTTTAGTTTATATCAGCATTAAGGTAGGCCTATCTGAGGGAGTAGGCCCTATATATGGTTTTTGAGATGGACCCCTATGGACTAAAATGACATGATATGGCTGAATATGAAGTTCATGACTGGAAAAAGACGAGAACCCTCCAATTTCAACAGTATATTCAGGGGCGTTGGTTGTCTTTAAAGTGAGTGTTCAAGGATTTATTTTTATCAGTCGTTTCCTATACACCCGAAGAGTCGTCATGAATCACGATGAACCATCAGCCATTCCGCCTGTCGGTTTAAATATCGGATTGGAATAATTTTTGGGACGTACCTGTAGACGATGGTAAACAAAAACAAACCCTTGACTGCAATTGAATAAATGCTGCGATATACGTTGACGCCTCAATTTATGCACGAAAGAAAAGCGAAACAAACATGTGCACAGTCTGTTGACAGTAATAAAGTGAATGTCCACCGATTACGGTTAGTTTGATTCTTTTTTTTGGTTTCCAATTGTCATGAAATGTTAGAAATGAACATGCATTCGCACAGGACTAATATTAGCCTAGTTCAGCCACTCTGCTTTGCCGTGGCGATTTTTGTAATGGATTGTCAAAAACTAGTTGTAACAATAATGTTCGATACTTCAGTACCACCAGTCATGTCTAGAATAGCTAGATTTATTAGAAATTTGCGAGGAAGCGATGATTTTGTTGAAGCCGTCCGCCATCTTGAAAGCTGTCATTAAAGTTCCAGCGCGTGCAGAGGACATTAAGTCCAGCTTTAAGTTCCAATTAGTTAAGCCGGGATTAAAATTGTTTTATGCAACAGAAAATTAATGTCAAGTTAGCTAATAGAGTTCTTTAAATTTAATAGCAGCTTAAGGTTTAACCTCAGGTTAAGTTAATTGAGTTTCATGCAACAGGGGCCTGGGCTTCTATATTTTCTATTTTATTTACTTTTTTAGTTTATTAATTATTATTTTATTTTATTTATTTTCTTTTTTTTATTTTGTTATTTTTTTTTCTTTGAGGGTGGGGGTGGGGGGGGGGGGGAGAGGCAACATTACTTCCTTTGTTTGCATTTTCACAATGGAAATTGGAAAAGACCCAACCAATCAGTCTTTGATTCAGAATGTTTTATTTATGAACCGATGGCCCTTTTCAAACTTGTTGTGGCACCCCTTAAGTCTTTTGGAATACGATAGGCTATCATCATATTTTTTTCTTTGGGTGTTTCAGAAAAGTGTGATGTTAAAAGAAAACAGCCGCTGGGAGATGGTATAGGGACAGTAGACAAAACTTACCAAAAAATTTAGAACAGTACCAGATTTGTCTCCGCCTGAATTGCAAACTGCCTTAACACAATCCTTTCCACTCTTCTGGCACGCCTGTTTCAACTCCACTTGACGTTTGTTATTTCGGTCAATTGTCACCTCTGGAGATGGAAATTTCTTGAAGAGCTCGGGCTTAACTGACCCCTTCCTAGGATCTTTCACAAAGTACTTGTGGCCCCCGATGTAAAGTCCGTCCATATACAAATCTCTTACTGATGCCTGTGTGAATTTATGAAGAAAACACAAGGCAAAAATATTTTTCTCGGAAAATATGCCGTGCTTTATTGCTTCAAAGAATACTGGATCACCATGGCGCTTTTCAAGTATCGATTTACACATTTTATCATTAATTTTAAAAAGTGCACTTGTCAGTTTCGCGGACAAAGAAATAATTATCAAAGCAAATAACGTCATATTTCTGAGTATGGCTAGCAAAGTTTGATTTTGACGCGCGTTACTTGACGTCATTATGACGTTGACGTTACGTAATTCTCCAGGCGTCGCGCGCCATGGCGTCGCGCTAATTTATTTTTGAGGTGGACTTTTCTGTGTTTTTTCTTATTACATATGGTTTTCTCTCTTGTTTGTATAGAGGTTACATAATGTTATTCTGGATTATTTTTTCTTGCTAAAATTCACGTTTGGCATAGAATGGAATCTATAGTATGGGGAATATTAAACATTAAGAACTGAGCTACACGACGCAACAAGTTGTATCTAACTTACGTGCCAAATTAATGTCCACAACTTCAAAATGTCCATAGACTTCAATGTATTTACATGTCCACTAGAAAAATTATTCTGTCTCTCCTGCTCAACGTATTTTCATGATTTTGGTGTCATTTGAAAGGTAAATGAATACAGCAATAAACAAGATGTTTTCGTTAAATTCTATTTACAAGTTTAAAGGTGTATTTCTTAAAGGAATGTAAGATTTTTTTTACCATTTTTGGGCAACGTTACCATTGACGTCAATGGGAAAGCTTTTTTTTTTTTTTTTTTTTTTTTTTTTTTTTATAAAGTTTTAAACGGTTGCAAATGAAAAGTGCAATGTCGAAACTCAATCAAAAAATCTTGTTTATTGCTTTTATTATTTACCTTTCAAATGACACCAAAAGCATGAGAATATGCTGACAGGGAGAGGCAGGATATTTTTTCTTGAGAACATGAAAATACATTGAAGTCCATGGAGTTTCCGACGTTGTGGACATTAATATGGCTCGTAACTGTACAGCCATCTTTTGCTATCAAACTTGTAGAGCTACACGGTAGAGCATGCGAGATCAAACTTGTACTTTCCTTATCAGAAATCCATGTCATTTCCAAAGAAAATCAATGTAATGAAAGAAAGTTAATAATCAGACTGTACAGGTGCACAAGCATATATCTGCTTTTGGTGTTCTCAGGAGAAACAAATATTAATTTCTTACCATTAAATTAACATGGCTATTCGAAAAAGTTGCATCAAGCAAGGTGGATGGAATAGGACATGTTCTATCTTTAAAAACATGTTGATGAAGCTTGAAAAAGTTGCATACAACATGGACTACACGTGATTTCATGCTTGATACAGCAAAAGTTGCATCGTCTAGCCCGGTTCTAATTTAGCTGATACTGGTGATTCTGCGGATCATAGTTTTCATACAAACATTTCGCACCTAATACCTGTATTTTCGCTGCAGTTTGATGAGCTCTGTAAGGAAAAATGAAGTACCAAATCTCATATTACGTATTTGCTTACAGAACAATTGACTCTGGAGAATTAGAAACCGAGACAAAGTATACGTAGTGCAATGCGCATTTTACTTTAAAACCTGTTACCTTCTGTCAAATTTCTGTTTGCCTTTTGTTCTTCTAATTTCATATCTACTTTCAAAACAAAACAAGGCGAATTGAAGTTAAGGAACTGACGAACGTAATTAGTGTGTGAAACACACACACACACACACACACACACACACACACACACACACAATGTCCTTTAGGCATCTGAGGCAGGGTATCCAAGAATTTGATAGTATGTCTTGGTTCCGGCAGACAAGCTGTTGTCGTTTGTAGGCTTCATTACATTAACACTTGATGGTACCAGGGCTTATAAGGAGACAGATACTGATGAAATGTCTGTAGTTAATGCTCACTTAAACGAATTGCCTGTTAAGTTTTTGTTTGTGACAATGAAGGTCAATACGAACTTCCTACGATGTATTGGTTACATGTACCTAAGCTTTACACAAGACCATATAAAGCTAGATTCAATGCAAATTTTAGCTCTTGTACTACTATTGAACTTTCTAAACTAATTCCTTTCTTACTGCTATCAACGCTCATATCATAATATACTGTGAGACGGTTTGAAACTTCATTGGTCAATAAAAATTTGGTGCTCACTAAATTGAAGTAAAGAGGGTTCCGTGCGACGAGCTTGTCCACATACGACTTTTCTAATCTATATACCACAATGCTCGACATTATGTGACATACTAGTAATCTGATAAAACACTTCTGGATTTGACAGAGTGGATCTTAAAAATGGCATTAAAACAATACAAAAACATTAATGGCATTAAAACAATACAGATATCCATTAATATTTTTGGATATCCTAAAACGAATTATGGATATCCATAAATGAATTATGGATATCCATAAATGAATTATGGATATCCTTAAATGAATTATGGATATCCATAATTGAATTATGGATATCCTGAAATACATTTTTGGATATCCAAAAATCACGATGAATTATGGATATCCATACTTCGATTTTTGGATATCCAAAAATCGAATTATGGTTATCCTTAAATCAGCTCATTTAAGGATATCCTTAAATGTGTTTTAGGATATCCAAAAATAAGCTTGAATTTAGGATATCCATAATTCGATTTTTGGATATCCATGATTCTTTTTTTGGATATCCATAATGATCTGATTAAAGGATATCCATAAATCGATTTTAGGATATCCATAATTCATTTTAAAAAATATTTCTTTTCCATAATGATTTTTTCCCGTGTAATACGCATGCGCTACCTTAAATTGAACGAAACGGAAGCCAACGTAAATTCAACCACACCGGATGCCTCCATTCTCTGACTAGGGAGAAATCATTATATCCCATAGGCACGTATGGGGTGCCGTTTTACAATATATTTCCTATTTATGGATATCCATAATTCATTTTTGGATATCCAAAATTCATTTTTGGATATCCATAATTCATTTTTGGATACCCATAATTCTTTTTTGGATATCCTAAAATCGATTTATGGATATCCTTAATTCGGCTGAATATTGGATATCCATAAATTGATTTTAGGATATCCTATAATCGAATTATGGATATCCTTAAATACAATCCTATTTTTGGATATCCTAAAATCGGGCTAATAATGGATATCCATAATTCGATTTATCCTTAATTATTTTAGGATATCCATAAATGAATTAAGGATATCCATAAATACATTATGAATATCCTTAAATAAATTATGGATATCCAAAAATAGGTAATAAATAGTAAAACGGCACTCCATAGGCACGTACATCATTTTTTTGTCGTTTAAGGATATCCTTAAATGAATTATGGATATCCTAAAATACAGTCCTATTGAACGACATCCATAACTCATTTATGGATATCCATAAATCAAATTATGGATATCCAATATTAGCCCGATTTTAGGATATCCTTAAATCGAATTATGGATATCCAAAAATAGGATTGATTTTAGGATATCCATAGTTCGGTTTAAGGATATGCTAAATCTATTTATGGATATCCAATATTCAGACGAATTTAGGATATCCTTAAATTGATTTTATGATATCCAAAATGAATTATGGATATCCAAAAAAGAATTATGGATATCCAAAAATAAATTTTGGATATCGAAAAAAAAAGGATATCCATAATTCATTTCAGGATATCCATAATTCATTATGGATATCCATAATTCATTATGGATATACATAATTCATTTATGGATATCAATAATTCATTTTAGGATATCCAAAAATGTTAATGGATATCCTTAATTATTTTAGGATATCCATAAATGAATAAAGGATATCCATAAATAAATTATGGATATCCTTAAATAAATTATGGATATCCAAAAATAGGGAATAAATAGTAAAATGACACCCATAGGCACGTACATCATTTTTTGTGATATAAGGATATCCTTAAATTATGGATATCCTAAAATACAGTTCTATTGAAGTACATCCATAACTCATTTATGGATATCCATAAATCGAATTATGGATATCCAATATTAGCCCGATTTTATAATATCCTTAAATCGAATTATGGATATCCAAAAATAGGATTGTATTTTAGGATATCCATAGTTCGATTTTAGGATATCCTAAAATCAATTTATGGATATCCAATATTCAGACGAATTAAGGATATCGATAAATCGTTTTTAAGTATCCAGAAATGAATTTTGGATATCCAAAATGAATTATGGATATCCATAAATAGGGAATAAATAGTAAAACGGCACCCCATATGATTGTTGGTTGATGCGTTCATTTACGGTGTAGATACGTTTGTGTTACGGTTTAGATACGGAAAGATTCGAATCAACGCCTTCATTTACATGTCATTACGTACTATTACGGATGTTTCATCCGTGCCCAATTTTTGACTTTTTTCAAAATTTGGGCGCGGATGAAATCGGACTTGCATATACAATACGTTAAGATACGATCACATACGGAAAAGATACGAATTGTTACGGATATGACGGATAGATACGAAAGGTCAGTCCGCAGCGTCCGCAGCATTCGGATGTGCTAGTGTGACTGTAGTTTGACTAAAACCTGCGTTTTCTTGCATCAGATTTCACCGTTATATTCGCAAGAAAACGCAACATTACGTATCTGGAGGTGTATGTCTGTATCTAAACGTAACAGATGGTATCGAAAGGTATGTAGTCAAGTATCTTAACCGTATGTATTCGAATTTATCCGTAACTATCTTCGAACGTATGCGTATCTTTCCTGAACTACCCGTATTTATTCGTATTTAAAGGTAATAAATTCATTAAGAACCGTTAGCCCCGCCCACAAAATTCTGCGGATCGCTACGTATAGTATTCGCAACTATCCGCGGCATCCATAAACGCTAATGTGACCTAGGCATGAACGGGCTATGTCTAAGCTTTAAAAAAAGACCTTGCTCAATGGCCTAGGATTAGTAACAGCAGATGTATGATCGATTTTCTACGCCTACACCCATGGTATCAGGTCATATAATAAAACATAGCGTAAAATGCAAACGCTTCCACTTCCAGAGGGCAGAAAACAGGATTTGATAGCTTTTTCTCTATACTTTCAGAAAATCATGGTGCAGAAAATTCCCCCTGGGGTGGGAAGGATTTGCCCTACTGGTCATTAGCCTAATAGTGCCTACTCTGTGAAATCAACTCCCCCTAGAGTTTTTAGTATCACTGGGTGCTTCCTTCGTCCCGATATAAAAAGGTTTTGTTTGACTATTACTATAGGTCCAGATAGGATTTGGTTTTGTCTGATTGTGGTATCAGATTTTTTTTTATAGCCTCAACCCTTCAATGTATTATTCTATAGCTATAACTGTAATGGAAAAAGATCCATATAGATATCCATCCGAGAAAAAAAGAAGTCCGGTTTTAAACGATTGTTTATTCGTCAATATGATTATTTTAGGATGTCAAGCTGTAGACATACAAAAAGTAAATCGATTGTTTTGTCAACTGGGATACTTAAAAGTTTGAAAGTTACTAACGTTTCAAATTAAAAAGAATGCATAGAGGCCTTGGGTAGTGATTCGGTCGGCGGTCATCAGTCTGCGGTCTTTGCAAGCCTTAGGCATATTCGTCCCCAATTATTTCGATACAAATTGTTATTTCGGTTTCTAATCTATAAACGACATGCTTAAGACATGATTTCTATCATTGATTATGCCTGTAGTGCTTGTCTGTTCTTCATAATAATAATAGTTCATCGCGGTTTGTATTTAGCGCTACACTGCCGTGGTCAATTCAATAGTTTTTTTTTTTTATGATAACCTTGAAGGTACGAATGAAGCCGAGATAGCCTGATTCTCTTTTCTCTTCTAGTTATCAAGGGCGGGAAAATGATTCGGTATCAATTAAGCATGGCACTGGTTCCTATTCCGAATATATTTACATATAACATAAACCTGATAACGGGAAACCAGCCGATAATGGCAACTATTTTTAGATTATTATTTATAGACCATAAATATTAATAATAACATGAGTAATGCCGTTAGAAGTATGTCGGCCCCATTAGCTCAGTGTGTTAAGCATCGGTCTTCTAATCAGACTCTTACAGGTTCGAATCTCGCCGCGTATCCGCTATTCATGTTTTTTTTTTTTTTTTTTTTTTTTTTTTTTTTTTTTTTTTTGTTATCATAATAAGTTTCTTTTCTTTCTTTATTCGTTTTTATTCTTCCTTTTTTATGGAGTCTATTTAGCAGTACGCTGAAAAAAGTTGTTCAGTACTGGCGATAACTGGTAGGCCCAGACAGATGAATGTTGCATTATCAAAATTGAGCCGCGTCATGAGAAAACCGGATTTTGCCTATGCGAAAACAAAGGCGCAGATCAGCTTCGCAGTAACTGCGAAGCTGATCAGCGCCTTTGTTTTCGCTACACGGATAGTACACTTTCTCTTCTTATTAAATCCGAAATTTCAAGCTTCTATGCTGCTTCTGGGACTGTACATGTCGGTTTGTGTCAGACCTGGTTGAAAACCCCGAAGACCGGTTTTCTCGCGTCGCGGCTCATTAATATTGAATTTTGAAATGATGTTTAACCGTATCTTCAATGACAAAAAAGATAAATGTATTACATAGGTGTAAATTATGTAAAGTGTATGTTGAGATATCTGATGATTTTCACAAGTGATTGATATCAGCCGATATTTTAACTGTAAATTTCTGATAACTTCTGACGTTTCCATTCACTTGACGTCATTAAAAAGTGTTTCACGTCAGAAATTCTAACGCCTTTAACTCAGTTATTTAAGCAATAACATAAAGTATTGGTGTTCATGTTCTTAAATTTTTTATTTAGAACGCAAGGAAGAGTGTACCAAAAATATTTGTGTTTTCAATATTTTTTTTGTTTTGCATTTTCATCGCCTGCCTCTTCAATGATCAACACACTCGATTGAATATATTTGGTATTCAATTCAAAAAAGGTAAAATATCCTCTAAGTATATACCCATACCCATACATACACGTCAATCTTGAAAAGTCAGTCGCACATTAACGTACAAGATAACGTACAAGACAAACGCGACCCTGGCGTACTGTGTTACGTGCCAGGCGTAACTAGAAGATTAAGGAAACCAACAAGTTGGTTAGCCAGCAACAAGCTTTGTTTAAAATTTAACAAATTTATTTAGAAGTGATTTAACCAGTAATTACATGTGAAACAATCAAAAGCATATATACAATCAAACAAAAATGAATTTACAATACCTTTCAAGATGTTAATTCCCTTAAAGAATGTCTGAATGTCCCTCAGAATTTTTTAACACAAGTCTGTATCAGTTTCTGATCCCAAGAATTAAAGTTTGTTTCAAAATAGCACTATGTCCCAATCCAGAATCGAATATCACAAAGTAATCCAAGAATAAGTTTAAATTCCAGTAAGATAGATTTTGACTTCTTAATAGTAACAGTACCCAAAGATTGTCCTTATGAAAATTTGTAGCCCTTATATAGCACTGAGGAACATTCAGGATTCTTCCAGCAAATTCTATGATATCATATACTAAAAATAACAAGTTGTTTACCAAAATTTAATGTTTTGGAATATTCTAGAGAGGCCATTATTCTTCCAGAAAATTCCACAATACTCTTTTGACATAAAAAAAAAGATTTTTCTAGAAGATTCTGAAGTAAACAACCTGTTTATGTCCAATATCTGGGACACTAAAAGTAAATAATTGCTAAGGACAACAAGTAAACATCATATGTATAACATCATACTTTCCTGGGCATACTCCCTTGGGAAGTTTACCAGTCCTGAATGCACATCTTTCAACAAGTAACTGTCATACATAACACTTCCCCTCTTCAAAGAAAAGAAAGTTTTATAAAATAAAGCTTTCTTTTGCAATACTGGATAATTGTATACAATATGTTTAGCAAAATTTGTGCAAAACTAATCAAATACAACAGCACAAAGCTGGACATCAGCATTGTAGAGGCACTTAAGCTCTGCTTAGGGTGTCTGGAATGATATTATCTCTTCCTCGGATATGTCTGATGTCAAGATTGTGCTCTTGCAACATGAGACTCCACCTGAGTAAACGCTGGTTCTTGTTTTTCATTTTATGTATGAAAGTCAGTGGATTGTGGTCACTCAGCGAAGACAACAATTGGTGCATGTGAAGAAGCTAAGTAAACTTCAAAGTGCTGAAGTGCAAGGATTAGAGATAGGCATTCTTTCTCTATGGTAGAGTAATTTCTCTGATGCTTGTTAAACTTTTTGGAAAAATAACAAACAATATGGTCAACACCATTGTCATCTTCTTGCAACAATACACTGCCTGCACCAACATCACTGGCATCTACAGCCAACTTGAACTCTTTGTCAAAACTTGGTGCTAAGAGAACCGGAGCACTTCTAAGTATGGCCTTGAGCTTATCAAATGACTTCTGGCAGTCATCTGTCCGAACATACTTGGCCTTCTTACCAAGCAAGTTTGTCAGAGGCTCAGCTATAGCCGAGAAGTTGTTGCAGAATTTCCTGTAATATCCAGCCATACCCAGAAAGCGCATCAGTTGTCTTTTGCTAGTAGGTACAGGAAAATCTGAGATAGCCTCAACTTTAGCTTCTACAGGTTTTACCTGACCTTGACCTACAATGTGTCCAAGAAATGTCAAGTTTGCATGGCAAAATTCACTTTTTGCCAAGTTCACAGTTAGTTTAGCATCACTTAGCCGGTCAAAGAATGTTCTGATTGTCTGCAAGTGTTGTTGCCACTCCTCACTGAAGATAATAGCGTCGTCGATATAGGCTTTACAGCCATCCAGATTGGAAATCAAACTGTTGACCAGCCGCTGAAAAGTCGCAGGCGAGTTCTTCATTCCAAATGGCATGACTTTATACTGGTACAGTCCATCTGGTGTAACAAATGCCGAGATCTCCTTTGCTCTGTCCGTGAGGGGTATCTGCCAAAATCCCTTTAGCAGATCGAACTTTGTAACATACTTGGCATATCCAATATTATCAATGCAGTCATCGATTCGTGGGATGGGAAAAGTGTCTGTTTTAGTGACAGAATTGACTTTTCGATAGTCTGTGCACATTCTAAATGTCCCGTCTGGCTTTGGTACAAGAATACAATGAGAACTCCATTCACTTTGGCTGGGTTCAATGAAATCATTGTCCAGCAAATATTGAACTTCTTCCCTGAGATATTGCTGTTTTACAGGGTTCATTCTGTAAGGATGTTGCTTTACAGGTTTTGAACCTTCAATAATGTCAACATCATGATAGATTTTGTCAGTTCTGGATGGAATGTCTGGAAATAAGTGCTCATATTCGAGAACTAACTGTTTCAGTTCAAGTCTTTTGTCTGAATCAAGGTGAGACAGTTTCTGATCAAGATTCTGTAGTATGTCAGAATTCTGGAGTTTCGATGACGAGGGATCAGATTTCTCCAAGTTGAAGTCCTCAGAGTCAATTTGATTTTGTTCATGAGGGACAGAATTAACTATATTTACTGATGAAATAACAGAACTATCCCTATCAATATACTTCTTGAGCATATTAATGTGACATAGCTGTTTTTGCTTGCGCCTCCCAGGAGTATTAACAATGTAATTCACGTCACTTAACTTTTTATCAACAGTATACGGGCCATAATATCTAGCTTGTAAAGGTCTGCCAGGAATGGGCAAGAGAGCAAGTACCTTGTCTCCAGGTTCAAAATTTCTGTCTTTAGCATTTTCATCATAACGAATCTTCATTTTGCTTTGAGTAGATTTCAGATTGGACCGAGCTGCATCACAGGCCTTTGATAGTCTGTTTTTGAAATCAGACACATACTGAAGTAAGTTCAAAGAACTGTCATCATCTGAGAGAAATTTCTCTTTTAGAAGTTTTAACGGTCCACGTACAGTGTGCCCAAAAACAAGCTCAAATGGGCTGAACCCCAGAGACTCTTGTACAGATTCTCTTACAGCAAATAGAAGCAAGTGTATGCCTTCATCCCAATCTTTTTCAGTGTCAAAGCAGTAAGATCTGATCATGTTTTTCAAAGTTTGATGGAATCTTTCTAAGGCACC
The DNA here is from genome assembly GCA_964017185.1 of Rugalucina vietnamica. Taxonomy (NCBI): domain Eukaryota; kingdom Metazoa; phylum Mollusca; class Bivalvia; order Lucinida; family Lucinidae; genus Rugalucina; species Rugalucina vietnamica. The sequence goes on from OZ024875.1 coordinate 36,695,079, forward strand.
TTGGCTTTCAGGGTGGTAAGCCGATGACTTGTATTGCTTAATTCCAAGTTCGTACATGACTTGCTGAAAAATTCCTGACATAAAATTTGAGCCCTGATCTGACTGGATAGATTTTGGGAGGCCTACAAATGTGAAGAACTTCACAAGTGCATTAACTATTGTTTTAGCCTTGATATTTCTGAGTGGGATAGCTTCAGGAAAGCGAGTTGAAGCACACATTATGGTCAGAAGATATTCACAACCTTTCTTTGTTTTGGGTAAGGGACCTACACAATCAATAATCACTCTGCTGAAAGGTTCATCAAAGGCAGGAATGGGCTGTAACTGAGCTTTAGGAATAGTCTGATTGGGTTTTCCTACCATCTGACAAGTGTGGCAAGATTTGCAGTGTTGAGATACATCAGATTTTATTCCTGGCCAGTAGAAATGATTAAGGATCTTGTGATAGGTCTTATTTACACCTAAATGGCCTGACATGGGTGTTTCATGAGCCAAGTTTGAGATTTCAGGGCGATAAACCCTAGGAACCACAATTTGGTGGTTAACAGTCCACTCATCTGCTGCGGAGACATCCGGAGGACGCCATTTTCTCATCAAAATGCCATTTTTGACATAATAGCAAACAGGAACCTGGGATATTTCATTTTCATTAAAAGCCCTTTCAAATAAAGGCGAGATCTCAGGATCACTGTGTTGTTCTTTACAAAGCTGTGACCTTGACAGCTGGTCATGACCTTGGTCATTTGAGTTGGAAGGTGAAAGGTCATTTTCTGACCCTGACCTTGGATTGCTAGGGTCAGTCTGAATATCAGACTGACTAGGGGAAAGAGATGTTGAAATCTCTTTATTAAAGGACTGACCTATCAAAGTGTCAGTTAAATTTATGTCCTGCATCCCATCATATAATTTGGCTTTCTTAGCCATTGCCCTAGTAACAGCACAAGAAGGGTAAAGGTCAGGAATTTCCTGCTCAATGGGATCAGGCGGTTGATCAACACATGGTGTGCTGGTCAAAAGTGGGTTTACCACAACCTTATCTCCTGCCAAATCATTGCCTAACAGCAAATGAATACCTTTAAAGGGTAAGGAAGGTCTAATACCTACAGCCACGGGACCTTTAACTAAGTCTGAGGACAAATAGATATTATGGAGCGGTACATTAACAAATCCACACTCTACGCCCTGGATAAGGACACTTGTCCCAGAAGAAGACTTCTCGGAAAATGGCAAGGTATCTGCCAAGATAAGGGATTGAGAAGCTCCGGTATCTCGTAAGATTTTGATAGGGGTAGACTGGGCAGAGTCACTGTTAAGTGACACAAAACCATCTGATAAGAATGGTTCATAAATCTCCATAATAGAATCCTCAGAGACTGACTCTTTACAAGTTCTGGTCAGTATAGGGTTTTCTTCCTGGATACAAGACTGTGGTTTAGCCTTTAAGGAGGTGAGGCCTGTCGGTTTAGCACTATCTATATTTTCTCTTTCTTTCTTTCGTTTCAGTGCCAAACATTCAGAAATAATGTGGCCAGTTTTCTTACAATAATTACAAATTGGCTGGGATAAGGGATTTTGTCCTTTGTTTTCACTAGAAAATTAGGGTTTTGGACTGGAATTGTGAGTTGGATTACTGGGATTGGCTTTGGGACCGGACTGAGGGGAATATGGTTTTGACTGAGGGGTAATTTGCTTTGATTGAGGGTTATATGGTTTCCTAGGATATGGCTTGTTGACAAATGAAGCCTTATGAGTCAAAGCATAGTCATCAGCTAAACGTGCTGCTGTTTCCAAGTTTTCAACTTCTCTTTCGTTCAAGAAAGCCTTAACATCAGAATTTATGCACCGTTTGAATTCTTCAACAAGCATGAGCTGCCTTAGCTTTGCATGATCAGAACCTACTTTCTTTGAAAAACACCATCTATCAAATAGTTGCTCTTTTGTTCTAGCAAACTCAACATGAGTCTGGTCATGTTCTTTTCTACAGTCTCTAAATTTCTGCCTGTATGCCTCAGGGACCAACTCATAAGCCTTAAGAATAAATTCCTTTACTGTATCATAATCTGAGCTTTGCTCAAGAGAAAGCTGAGTGTAAATTTCTCGAGCTTTACCAATTACAACACTTTGCAAAAGCAAGGTCCAATGCTCTTTTGGCCATTTCAAGTTTTCTGCTACCTTCTCAAAATGTAGAAAATATTTATCAACCTCTTTTTCTTGAAATGGAGGAACGAGACGAATGTGTTTTGTGACATCAAATACTGTACTAGTAGCCAAAGGCAAAGATTTTGATTTTGATTTTTCATTAAATTCAATTTCTTTGATTCTTAACTGAAATAGCCTTTCTCTTTCTTTTTCTTCATTTTCAAATCTCAATTTTTCTTTTTCAATTTCGAGCCGTTCTTCTCGTTCTAATTTTTCTTTTTCAAGCCTTTCTTCTCTTTTTAATTTTTCTTTTTCTAACTCAATTTTTTCTCGTTCTAATTCTCTTTGTTTTTCCTTCTCTCGTTCTTCCATTTCTAACTTTTGTTTATGCATTCTTTCTTCCCGTTCTAAAGTTTCCAATCTTATTCTTTCTTCCCTTTCGGCCTTTTCTGCCCTTACTCTTTCATCCCGTTCTAAAGTTTCCAACCTTATTCTTTCTTCATACTCAAATTTTAGTTTTTCCATCTCAATTTGTCTTTTGATTTCTAGTTCCCTCAACTGCAAGTCAGTCTGAGTGACTAGAATCTGAGAAGTAGCCGAGGAATCAAAAATTTCCTCGTCAACAAAAAACTGAATCAAAATGTTCTTAATTTCATGTTTTAACATGGAAGTCTTGATATTTGACAACCCATAATGATCAGCTATGTCTAAGAGGTCACTCTTTTTGGCCTTATCTAACAGCTCCTGAGAAGGCGCAGCAATAAAGTCACTTAGTTTGAATGACATGGTTGCTTTTTGCTGGCTTTAGCTATTTAAACAGCAAACAGTGAAGATACTTTAGAATTTTAAATAAATTTGGTGCACAAGAAATTTCAATCCCGGACTCGAGCCCCCAATTCTGTTACGTGCCAGGCGTAACTAGAAGATTAAGGAAACCAACAAGTTGGTTAGCCAGCAACAAGCTTTGTTTAAAATTTAACAAATTTATTTAGAAGTGATTTAACCAGTAATTACATGTGAAACAATCAAAAGCATATATACAATCAAACAAAAATGAATTTACAATACCTTTCAAGATGTTAATTCCCTTAAAGAATGTCTGAATGTCCCTCAGAATTTTTTAACACAAGTCTGTATCAGTTTCTGATCCCAAGAATTAAAGTTTGTTTCAAAATAGCACTATGTCCCAATCCAGAATCGAATATCACAAAGTAATCCAAGAATAAGTTTAAATTCCAGTAAGATAGATTTTGACTTCTTAATAGTAACAGTACCCAAAGATTGTCCTTATGAAAATTTGTAGCCCTTATATAGCACTGAGGAACATTCAGGATTCTTCCAGCAAATTCTATGATATCATATACTAAAAATAACAAGTTGTTTACCAAAATTTAATGTTTTGGAATATTCTAGAGAGGCCATTATTCTTCCAGAAAATTCCACAATACTCTTTTGACATAAAAAAAAAAGATTTTTCTAGAAGATTCTGAAGTAAACAACCTGTTTATGTCCAATATCTGGGACACTAAAAGTAAATAATTGCTAAGGACAACAAGTAAACATCATATGTATAACATCATACTTTCCTGGGCATACTCCCTTGGGAAGTTTACCAGTACTGAATGCACATCTTTCAACAAGTAACTGTCATACATAACAACTGTATGAAAAAAATCTCAACACGCTGAATAAGAAAATTTGTTTCTTAAACTTTAATTACCTATAGTATAGGACTTACGGCTAATCGATTACTAGAATCTAGTAAAACCACATGGAAGTATGGAGAAATCTCCGACCACTTTTGCAACCTCTTGGCGTGATTTGTTTGTTTGAATTGATGCTTTACGTCCCAGTCAACAGCTAAGGTCGTGTTGGGATGTTGCCTCCATTTTACAGGATAAGGATGTCATCACATCCAACAAGTGCTTGAAATATAACTATCCAACTAAGACCCAAAAGGCTTATACGTATGAATGGTTTGACTTGAAATGTTTCCTCGGCAGGCTCAGACAAGCGCGGTTAACCAGTAATCAGACGGTCAGTCAGCAATGTATTTAGCTTTACCTGGAGGCACGAGTAGCCTATATCTATTTCTTTAGGCCCCAATGGGAGGGGGGCCCATAGTCTCTATGGTGAAATTAGCAGTCACAAATGATTAGCGTGTGTCTAAGGTGTGTACAGGTCGTATAATAATCTCAGCATGCTGAAAATTTTGGATTGCATGTACTTTTGTACAGTTATGTTAAGCACACAATACAGTATAGGCGCGTATCAAACGTTTAATGTAACGCGTGTTGAACTTATTCGTATAAGACACATACCCGAGACACGTCGAGCTTTAAGCATGCTGCATGCTTAAAATACTTTAACGTACACCAAGCGTACAGAACGCACATGTACGAGGTTTGTGGACACCTTGGCTAGCAGGAAAAGTAAAGTGCTGTTGTTTAAGTTTTTTTTTTTGTTTTTGTATAAATATAAGCAGCAATATCTTATGAGCATATTTGAGGAATTTGTTTCAATTTGAAGTATCAACGCGTTAAATATGACATATTTTCTACTTAAGCGTACGTAGGGCCACACGGGACAGGTGCCAAAACGTCAACAAAATGTGACGATTTTCATATTGTGTTTTTTTCCCTGTCAAACGGCACTTAAATATGTTATAACATTAAAATATTTCGTCCTAAAACCATATAACACTGACTTCAGTTTCAGAAAGATTCCGACTTGGCGGCAGTGTTGTTTGATTTATGTGAAAAAAATCAGAAGTAGACCGAAAAATCTTTTTGAAATAATGGCGTTATTTGACGTCGAAGAACAGCCGACGCCGATTGTATGTTTCGTTAAGGAAATCACCCACAGATACGATGAAAATGTTACAAACAACAGAAACGTCATCGGTCTGTCAGTTACTATTTAGTTCACAGTAGTTGTGGCACAGACGATTTTCAGCTGCTCAGAAGTCCACCTATGATGATAAACGGAAGATCACCTGTCTGGCATGCTCGCAGCAAGAAATTGTTACACATGTTCAACAGGTGGACGAACAATTTTGCGAGAATTGGTACGGCGTATCTGCATTTGACAGCTAGATACACAGACATAAAAATGTTGATAGCCAAGGATCTTTTGTTAAAAAAAAAACACCCTGAAACAAATGTATAACGCGCTGGCGGCTTAAAATGTCAAGTAACGTCATATAGAGACGTTGACCTTTGCCCAGCACTCGGTTCGGAAGTGCAGGGAAAAGGCTGTAGATGACGTGTTTTTGTCAGATTTCAATAAAATTTCTTGTATATTTGCTTATAAAATACTTTTGCAAAAGCAGATATATTCATTTTTCTGTTGAAAATATAAATGGTGTACACGAACTTTTCTGACAAACCACGTATGTATTAAACGCATTTGTTACGTGTCTCCGACGTGCTTCTGATGTTTGTTGAATCAAGGTATATCTCTATGTCTATGGAAATACATTGGTTGAATTTGCGGCATATTTTTCCACACGCTCGGTGCGCGGGTTGTCTTATACGTTATTGACTGCGATAGAAAATTGAGGCTATTGATATGACACTTGTGTCATATCTTTTCTTGTCTACAATTATTCCTAGAATTTGGTCAATGATTTTATTTGATTCTCATTTATGACGTCATTGAAGAATTTCAAGTCATTAAATAATGCTTTGAATGCAATTATAAAGTTAGTTTGCATTTGATTCGTCAACAAGTGATATAAATTCAATTCAGCAGGCCCGGGCGCGAAGGTCCACAATCCGTAATGTATTTTCACAACAGGAATTATTCGAAGTCACAGAAACTAATTCATTTAACAGCGCTCTTATGAACTCACCCATATTTTATTTTTGTTTACAGCAATTTATAAAATATTGAAACCTCTATGGCACAAAGGATAAGTCACTCGGCGTAGCCAGGGGTCTAGGCTTCGATCCCAGGCTTCTCTAGTCTTTCGGGTGAGACTTTTAACCGAAGTCCCGTCTCCATATGACCTTAGCCTCTGAGTGGGACGTAAAAACACCAAATCACAAACTGCTTTTGTTTTGCCTAGGTAAACGCGTTGGAACTATCCCCCTAGATTACCGCTACCTCGCTGGTCTGGGAACAATACGAATGAATTTCCAAAACAGAAACTGAGCTACAAAATCTATCTGAGATGCCCGCCGATATGTCAACACACGACGAAAATGCAGTCCGACAGTCCTGGGGTTAAAGTCGCCCTGCTCATATTTTCCACTATTTAATTGGGTTTTCTGTCTTCATGCATTGTTAAACCATATTTACATGGGATAACATCACCCGATTTCTAAGTAATGCGCTCTTTGAAAGAAAAAAAAAGAAAAAAAAAAAAAAAAAAAAAGCGAGAGCTCACCTTTGTGTGTTTATCAAAATATGGTGATTTTCCACTACCTCGACAGTTACCGGATGTGGCGTGGGAACAAATTTGCGTTAACACATTTTCGAGGTAGCTACCCTGATGCCCACCCGTGATTGTTGTATGGTGACTCACCTGTTAGCCGCGGTATACCGTTAACCGGTGTAAAACGCAAATGGGCTATATTTCATACGTCTTCACGTTCACGGTCGTAATTTTTTTCAGGCAATAGACACGATGCATTCCTGCGAGTCAAAAGACAATTACTGACCATCTTTGCCATGATGTTTTCACACAATCACGTGTTCTGACGAAAAAAATGCATTTTCATGGTTTTGGCGCTTTTTAGAAAACCCACAATATCATTGCATTGTAATTGTAAGAATTAAAGCACTCACAGTATATTTTGAGCCGCGACGCGAGAAAACCGGTCTTCGGGGTTTCCGAACAGGTCCGACACAAACCGGCCTGTACAAGCTCAGAAAAGAGCTAGAAGCTTGAAATTTCGGATTTAAGTAGAAGAGGAATTGTACTATCCGAGTAGCGAAAACAAAGGCGCTGATCAGCTTCGCGGTTACCGCAAAGCTGATCTGCGCCTTTGTTTTCGCCTAGGCAAAAATCCGGTTTTCTCGCGATGCGGCTCTTTTAATTTGAAAAATTGATTTCATGATGTTAGGGTTTCTTCATTAATTTTAGTTTTGCTCGTTAGGTGATTTGTGTACATTCATTAATCACTATCATTCACTACATTATTATCATCATAAATGACAAATTCGAGAAAAAAAAGATAAATTGTGTAGGAACTTCTAATCCAAAATAAAATACTGAAAGCGAATGCAGAGAAGGTCGTTTTTAATAAAACCAACGGGGATTTTAATTTAGCTTTTTTGGAGAAAAAGAGAAACATGTGGCTCATCAGGAAAACATGTCCGTGTAATGTATACCCCCTTGAACCCAACTTTTGTATACCTATTTTTCTTATTTTTGCTCCAAAACATAGATTGTGGGTACTCGTTAGAACCGCCTCGGCGAGGCGGTTCTAACGTGTACCCACGATCTATGTTTTGGAGCAAAAATAAGAAAAAATATGAAAGATTTTCTACATTTTTTTTTCAATTTTTACTATTGAAAACATCTCTGTATATTGCATGGGCAAATTATCGTTATGCGTATTCTCCTCTATCCCTCTCTCTTTCTGGCGAAGACAGAAAAAACGTGGGAAAACGCAGCATACCAATTACTCTGAAGCAGAACTCCATTTTAATGATAAGAGAGGGGGCATTCTCTGTTTTAATATTTGCTGGTTATCTTTTCGTTTCCTTTTGAGGATTTTATTTATACAAACTGTACATAGCTATGAAAATTACATAAGCATATATAAATACACCGTTTAACGTTAGGTTTTCATTTTTTACGAAACAAAATGGATGAGACAAACTATGCTTAGTTGGGGAACCGAAATCGCGTATCTTGCAAAATGGCGAACAAATTGCACCCGACTTTGATATGGCTGAGTTTTTGTATATTGGTAGCCTGAACAGTGCTTGATATGGAACCACTGTATAGAAATACGCTGCGAATTGCATTTTGATAAAACAGTGCATTTTGTATGGGACGCCGTTGATGTGTCTATAATAATTATCATTCACGCATACTCGCTATGTGAGAAGGCGTATAATATTGTACACTAATTTTGAACCAAATACAATGCTCTTATCATCTAAGAACTTTGTGAGAACTAAAAATGCATTTAAAGGTATGGGCAGCCGTTTGTCATCCAGACTTTATTGAGCTGTTATTTCAAGGTATTTTCACGTTTTAAACTTTGTTTATAGCTCACATGAGCCGTCCGACTCACACGTTGAGCTTATATAATAGGCAAATACCCAACATTCGATCACCCATCAGTCGTCCGTCCGTCGTCGTCTATCATTTTAGCTCACCTGAGCCGAAGGCTCATGGGGAGCTTATAGGATGGTACTCGAGCCAGCGTCCGTCCGTGCGTCTGTCCACATTTACAAAGTTCTCTCCGAAACAACATGACCAATCAAAGCCAAATTTTATATTTAAGCTAATAGTGGGCAATAATCAGGAAATGGACAATCAGAAAGAGATTCAAACTCAAACTCAAACTCATAAAAAAAAAAAAAAAAAAAAAAAAAAAAAAAAAAAAAAAAAAAAAAAAAATTGGGAAAAATACAACAAAATTAACAATCAGGTACTCATGCTAAGAAAGCATATCGTAAGCCAAGTGAACAGCTTTTTCCAAACAGGCGGCCACTCAGTTACCCGAACTTAACTTAGATTGTGAAAACGTACATAAGGTGCTCAAAGCACAAAAATTCAAAACCAAGACATAAAACAATAAGAACCACCACAGAAGTGTCGCCTTGGAACGATCAGCTGGCGGACTTAAACTAGTTTACAGGATCCTAACCTCACCCTCGGCTTCTGCAGTGGTTCATAACATTTAGTTAATTGTTCGGTCCTCGTGGTAAAACTCTAACTCGTCAATGAACTCGTCAAATTTTATATGAAGCATCTATAGGAAGGGGAACCATTTTGTATAAAAACAATCCACTTCACATAGCCAAGATGGCCGCCAGTTAAAAACCCTTCAAAATCTTATCCGGAACCGGTAAGCCGATTTCAATGAAATTTGGCATGAAGCATTGATGACTCAAGTACTACATATGTATATATAAATCATGACCCTGTGATGACCTTGACCTATTTTACGGCAAGGTCAACTTAGGTCGCATATGCATAAAACTGTTAAAATGCCATTTGAAGGGAAAATCTTGCAGGAAATGGGCAGTAGGACTTAATATCAATGATTCTGAACATAAAATTTGACTCAAGGGGCTCATTTGCCCCCACCCCGTACAATATACATGTATATTACCATAATATTCAAACATCATTTCCTCTGAAAACGTTTGGCCAATCAAAGCCAAAGTTCAGAAGGAGCATCAATAGGAAAGCGGAACCAATATGTGTATAAAACCAAGTCACATGACCCAGATGGCCTCCATGCCCATATAGTGCAAAAAACACCAACTTCTTTTGTCCAGTGAACGTACTCTCTAACTCTCAGGTGAACGGTCCTGACAGTGTCCTTGGGCTACTTGTGAAAGATCTTCTCCCCTGAAACTGCTTCGTCAATCAAAGCCGAAATTCATGTCGAGTATCCTTAGACAGGGAGAACCAGAAATTGTATACATGATCCAGGTCACGTAACCGAGAAAGACGTCATGTCAAGATAAACCTTTAAAAATTCTTCAGAACACCATGATAAATTATATCGACTGCAGTCACGCCACTTGAGGTTGATAGGAATTATATATGTATAAAGAGAAAAAAAGCAGGATGTGTTGTATGTTTGTTTGAATTGATGCTTTACGTCCAAGCCAACAGTTAATGTCATGTTTGGACGTTGCCTCCATTTGGGGGGCTTTTACCCAAAGTGAGGATGGCATTACATCCAACAAGTGTTTGAAATATAACCATCCAACAAAGCCACAAAAGACTTCTACGTATGGATGGTTTGACTTGAACCGCGTTTCCTCGGCAGGCTCAGGCCAGAGCGGTTAACCAGTAATCAAATGATCAGTCATTAGTATATATATAAGATTTGCTTGGAGGCACAAGCAGCCAATTTTTTTTTTTTGAGGCCCCAATGGGCGGGGTGCCACTGACTTAACTTTTTCCTCTGAGTATATATAGAGACCAAAGAAACAAAGCAGGATGTTTTAGAGATTGGTACAATTTACTGAATTCTTTTAATCTCCTTTCTGACTTTTCATATAAAGTAACGGCACAAAATAAAAAAGTGTAATACACAAACGATATTTTTCCACAACTTGGCTCTCAATTAATGCCACAGGTTTGTTAAAAAAGGAACGTGATTAGTCTATATGATACTCAAAAACGCCAACCTGGCGATGCACGGTGTTCAAACTCATCAAATTTGGAAAACACAAAAATTACGTTAAAAAGTGTCTTTTTAAACATTTTTGTGGGAAAACATCAAAGACGTATCAATCTGAATTCGTTATGCTATTACGGACTTAAACATATTTAGAAATAAACATAAATGCGCTTTTGAGCAATAAATACATTTTAGATGGACTCAGAGGCAAATAATTGTAAAGGTAAAATTGCAAAATCGGGGCTCGCTCAATCAAATGTCTATAAAACAACAACCACTGCATGCAAAGAACCATCCTTGACATGAATGTTGATATAGATGTTAGTCATTATATCTGCCGAATTTTAGCCAATTTACTTAATTCTGGTAGAAGTTATTTGATAGTTTATCAATCTTATTTTTCACAAGTACTTAATGGGCTACCATACAAAAACGCCTGCTGTGCTGTTATGCAAGTCGATCGTGATTTCTATACAGTAGTTTCAGATACCCCATACAATTACCTTTTCAACCATATGAAATTAAGCCGTATTATTTTCGGGTGCAAGGGTTAGCCAAAATCTCTCCTTGGTTCCCCAACTAGCTTGAACAAAATCACTAGCAACCCGATGTCTATTACTTTTCTATTGCTTTACATGCCTTATGTGCAGTTCGTGATTTTGAAGACACATACAGGTCATATGATAACACTCTATGTCTTACCTGTGCCAGAAACATTTAGTACCACGGTAATAGGGTGAACCAGCATACAGTATACTATTTTGGAACCTCTATACATACAATGTACAAGAGGGTCTGGATGGGGGGGTCCTGGTATTCACTAATCACTAAAATTTTAGCCATTTATTCACTGTCATTAAACTTTTGGCTTATTCATTAAAATTAGCCCGATTATTCATTAAAATATGATAATTACCAGTCACGCCTTCTTCACCCAGCTAATATACATTAGCAAATAGGTGTTCCCCATCTAAGGCATCCCTCATCTCAAGCCTCAAGGACAAGTTTTCCTGATCTTTGCCTACTTGTACTCTTTCTATGATATTATTAAAACTGCTGAGTGCAACCTTGATATTAACATCTTGAGAGAAGCATAATTATATACTCTGCTAGACCACAAAGCCTCGTAGAAACTTTTCGAAATAGTATACCGATTTTTTTAGCAAATCCCCTTTTAAATCTGTTGGCAGTATAATCCCCCTTAAATACTGAATACGCTCTAAGTTTTACCCTGAATCTTTCTCTTCAATTATGAATATCAAAGGTTATTTAAGAAAAAGTGTAACTGTAAAAGTTCTAATAAAATGCTGTTGTTTTATTTAGTAAACTAGTCAGCATATGAGTACTATATGATGTATGGATTTGTGCTTGTGTCTGATGGTACAACACAATTTATTAATGTCTTGACTACCGAGCGAGCGAAGCGAGCGAGGAAAAAAATATGTAGCGCCACATAAATCACCCTATAGATTCACTGTACACCGTAGAATCAGTGAAAGACACTGTACCAGTGATTGAACACATTTTTGGGGCAAAAAATGTAAGATAGTGGTTAGTATTTTGCATGTTTTCGTGTTATCCGTTTTGTTTCTGTGCCATAGTTTTCAGTTGATCACATCGTTACATGTTCTTGTTTCATCTTATGGTCGACAAACCGCTTAAGGTGTTCGTGGGAGCATACAGGAGGCATTCGTTTTAGATAAGAGTTGTAAAAATGCTTAAAATCGCTGCATTTTCTCCTCTAGTTTTACTATCAAACATTTTTGAGAAAATAAAGAACGCGCAAAAGAAAGAACTACTTCGGAACTTTCAATATAAAAAAGCGCATGCTGATCCGCTCCGTCGATATTGAAATTTCTAACCATAAAGGACTACGTTCGAAATTCAGTGAAAGGAACGACTGGCCCAGTCAAAGAGAGGTCGATTTATTTTTTGTACCCAGTTATATCAATTGGCTGTACGAAGTTATTGAAACTGCTAGCGAGTAAAATTGCCTTGTAAGCGAAGAAATATGCCCTATTTAGGAATAATGGGACAGTCTGTAAACCATATTAGTATATTACATCTTCTCAATTTACTTTTGCGTTTTGTCAACCCCATTTAATGCAAAAACAGTTAGAGAAAAAAAGTACTATAACGCTCATGTATGGAACGCCAAAGCTGTCTGATGGTAAGGAATAAAAACATTTGATTCATCATCGTCAATATATCCTGCTCTCATTTGATTATATGTTGTATAGTGTGCATTATATAATGAGAAAAGTCCATTATATGTTGGACCAGGTTCTTTATATTAAGAAAATTTTCATTATATGCTGAGTAAACATCTTTATATTATGGTAGACTTACATTATATGCTGATACAACTTCATAATAGTATGTATGTTTCTCATTATATTATGGGCAACTGTCTTTATATGCATTAAGTTGATTATATGGTTCGATAAATTCATTATATGCGCAAACTTCATTATTTGCGCAAACTTTATTTTCTGATGTGACAACAACATTATATATATAATATGATATGATGTGGACGATATTGCGAGAAGAAGAATTACATTGACACCGTTTAGAAAGTTATCTTAAACATGCCGGGACTACCGGACATACTGCTGATTCTATGAATGTATGTATGTATGTATGTATGTATGTATGTATGTATGTATGTATGTATGTATGTATGTATGTATGTATGTATGTATGTATGTATGTATGTTATGTTATGTAATGTAATGTAATGTAATGTAATGTAATGTAATGTAGTGTAATGTAATGTAATGTAATGTACATACGTACGTATGTATGTATGTATGTATGTATGTATGTATGTATGTATGTATGTATGTATGTATGTATGTATGTATGTATGTATGTATCGCTCTTTCTATCTATCTATCTATCTATCTATCTATCTATCTATCTATCTATCTATCTAAATATCTATCTATCATCATCATCATGATCGAACATCATCATCATCATCATCATCATCATCATCGAACATCATCATCATCATTTTCATCTTATCCACATTATCGATCATCGCCATGATGAGGATGATCGATCATCATCATCATCATCATCATCGATTATCATCATTATCGATCATCGCCATGATGATCTATCATAATTATCATGATCGATCATCATCATCATAATCGATCATCATCGTGATCGATCGATCATCATCATCATCATGATCGATCATCATGATCGATCATCATCATAATCGATCATCATAATCGATCATCATCATCATGATCGATCTTCATCATGATCGATCATGACGATGATCGATCAGGATGATGATGATCGATCAAGATGATGATGATCGATCATGATGATGATCGATCATGATGATGATCGATCTTTTTGATCGATCATTTTGATCGATCATTTTGATCGATCATGATGATGAGCGATCATAATGATCGATGATTATGATGTTGATGATGATGTTGATGATTGTGATCGATCATAATGAGCGATCATGATGATGATGATCGATTTTGATGATCGATCGTAATGATGATCGGTCATAATGATGATCGATCATGATGATGATGATCGATCATGATGATGATGATCGATCATGCTGATGATCGATCATGATGATGAGCGAATGATGATGATCGATGATGATGATCGATAATGATGATGTTGATGATGATGTTGATGATTGCGATCAATCATGATGATGATGATCGATTATGATGATCGGTCATGATGATCGATCGTGATGATGATCGATCATGATGATGATGATCGATTATGATGATGATGAGCGATAATGATGATGATGATCGATTACGATTATCTATCATGATGATGAGCGATCATGATGATGATGATCGATTATGATGATCGATGATGATCGATCGTGATCATGATCGATCATGATGATGATCGATTATGATGATCGATTATAATGATCGATCGTGATGACCGATCAAGATAATGATGTTCGATCATCATGTTGATGATGATGATCGATCATGATGATAATGATCGATCAGCATGGTGATGATCGATCATGATGATGATCGATCATCACCATCATGATCGACGATGATGATCGATCATTATGATGATAAATCATGATGATGATCGATCATGATGATGATGATCGATCGTCATTGTGATGATCGATGTTGATGATGATGGATCATGATGATCGATCATGATGATGATGATGATGATGATTTATTTATTTATTTATTTTTATTTACACAATATTTAAAGAGGGTGGCACAATTAGCTAATGAGCTATTCTACCTTGTGGCCCTCTATAACAAACAATCTACATATATACATCATAAATTACAACAAACACATGCAATAAAAATTACAAGAAGCAAGTGAAATAACAATTCAATGACACAGAATCGTTATAAATAAAACTAAAATGGAATAAACTCTCAGTTTCAATTTGATATGTAAGCGTTTTAAAAACCTAAGACTGATAAGACATATTCTAAATGAGCGTATAAAACAATTAAAATAGTCACATAGTAGAACTATTTAACAGCAAAAAGTGTAATTATAAAATCAGTGTACATAGACTTGTCTGAGCAAAACAGTATGGTGCATCAGGAATGTGGCGGAGCCAATGTCCAGACAGCATACCATCTGCATCAATTAATTGTTGTTGCATTCAAAGTCAATATATAAAAGTTAATTATCAATTCTGATTAAAATTACTTTTGATACTTTTCTTAAATGAACTTAGTGAACCTGCATGTTTAATGTTTTGAGGAAGAGCATTCCATAGTTTTGGCGCTGAGCAGGAGAAAGATCCACTGTATAATGTTGTATTTGCTTTTGGAACATAAAGGGAGCCATTATTAGATGATCTTAAATTCAACGTATGCATTTGTGACATTGGCTTTAAAAGTTTTGATATGTATTCAGGGGTCATATCTTTTAACGCACGATATGTCAATACAGCTTTATTGTATGTTATCCTATTCGGGACCGAAAGCCATCCGAGCTGTTGAAACATCTGAGGAGAAGGAGTATCAAACTCGGCATGCAATATAATGCGGGCTGCGCGCTTTTGCAGTTTTGACAAACGTTCAATATGAATGCCTGCAGCTGAACCCCAGGTAATAGAGCCATAATCGATATATGGGAGAATGTAACCTTGATAAAAAAAGTTTCTGTACTTCAGTTGGGACGTCAGATAATTGTCTTAGAAGCGAAATCTTAGAAATCATTTATGATGATGATGATGATGATGATGATGATGATGATGATGATGATGTTCGATCATAATGATGATGATGATGATGATGATAATGGTGATGATGATGATAATGGTGATGATGATGATGATGATGATGATGATGATAATGATGATGATGATGATGATGATGATGATGATGATGATGATGATCGATATTGATGATGATAGATCATAATGATGACGATGATGATGAAGATGATGATGATGATGATGAATATCGATCATGATCATGATGAAGATAGATAGATAGATAGATAGATAGATAGATAGATAGATAGATAGATAGATAGATAGATAGATAGATAGATAGATAGATAGATAGATAGATAGATAGATAGATAGATAGATAGATAGATAGAATCAGCAATATTTCCGGTAGTCCTGGCATGTATACAATAACTATCTAAACGGTGTCAATGTAATTCTTCTTCTCGCAAAATCGTCCACATCATATATAATGTAGATGTCACTTCATATAATGAAGTTTGCGCATATAATGAAGTTTGCGCGTATAATGAAGTTATCGAACGATATAATCAACTTGAAGCATATAAAGACAATAGCCCATAATATAATTAGAAACATACATAATATAATGAGGTTGTATCAGCATATAATGTACGTCTACCGTAATATAAAGATGATTACTCATCATATAAGTTTACCATAATATAAAGATTTTGACTCATCATATAATGAAACTTTTCATAATATAAAGGACCTGGTCCAACATTTAATGGACTTTTCTCATAATATAGTGCACACTATACAACATATAATCAAATGTGAGCAGGATAAAATGGCGATGATGAATCAAATGTTTTTATTCTTTACCATCAGACAGCTTTAGCGTTCCATACTCGTGCCAAGGTAGCTATTATGACCACTCGTGAAAAAAGCATTGTCCGAACAATGTTCACACCAGCTTAATCACATTTTTTTTGCTAATTGATTCCATCTGCATTGGTTGTTCTTAGACACGTATATTGCTCCGGATACCTCTCATGAAGACAGTTATACATAGAATGTAATGTTAATCTAATAGGTACAAAGAGGGAATCAAAATAAGTTTAGAAAAGAAAATTGATTATTATATAAAAACATTTTCAAATATATCGTTTATCATCATAAGGTAAGGATAAAATACACATTTACACATTTTTCAAGTGCCTCGTTCGCACTGCTCACATCCTAATTAACAAAATTTTGAACGACTGTACCTATCACTGGGTACAGAAACTCTAACATTGTGTGGCTTTTACTTCGTACAATACCTCTCTTTCACTGGGACAGTAGTTCCTTTCACTGAATTTCGAACGTACAGTCCTTTATTGTACGAAATTTTGGAATCGATGAAGCGGATCTGCAAGAGTTTTCTTATATTGAACGTTCCGAAGTATTTCTTTCTTTTGGGTGTATTTTATTTTCTCAAAATTGTTTGATTTTAAAACTAGATGAGAACATGCAGCGACTTTTAACAGTTTTACAACTCTCGTCCAAAACGAATGCCCCCCATAAGCTCCCACGAACACCTTTTGCGGTTTGTCGACCATAAGATGAAACAAGAACATGTACCGAAGTGATCAACTGAAAACTATGGCACAGAAACAAAGCTTATAACACAAAAACATGCAAAATACTTACCACTATCTCACATATTTTGCCCTAAAATGTGTTCAATCACTGGTACAATGTCTTTCACTGATTCTACGGTGTACAGTGAATCTATAGGGTGTAAATTGCCAGATAGATTTGCATTAACATTCTTAGTGCTGCTTTGTTTCTGATTGCAAAAGACACTATAATTATGTTCTGTCATATAAAAAGCAAGATGATGTCCATCCACAGATTGGAACATACATAATAAGGACAAAGTGGGGTAATAGAATAATAAGAAAATACATGTGCATAAGCAAACAAAACAGTGAAATAGTATCTGGCTTAGTAAACATCTAGAATGATTTATGTCTCTCTGCCTTCAAATGACACATTTCTTTTACAGTTGGTCCATGAGGTGAGCCCCTACATGCTTGGCTTCCAGACATAATATGTCTTTCCAAACATTCAAGGATTTCTGAAATATGAATAAAACATTTGAACTAAATCGGGTCTGGGGGTGTCCAGACCCCAGAAAAAAATGAATTTCTGGAATGTCAGAAAGGCCATCTAAGACAATTCCATAGCCAAATTTTAGCATATTCATTATTCTTTAAAATGTTATTATTCACTATTCATTATATTACTCTGCTATTCATTAAAATTACATTTATTCATTATTCTTTAGGACCTCATTATTCACTAATCATTAAATTTTTTGCTCCTTATTCACTCTCATTAAAATTTTAGGCCATTATTCATTAATCATTATACCCCATCCAGACCCTCATACAAGAGAGAAAACCAATGGTGATAACAACAAATAGATTTTTTTTTTTGAATTCAGTTTTACGTCCTTTTCAAGATTATTTCAGCTCATATGAGACGGGCAAATCAGTAGGTGGGCGAAAACGGGATGACCCCGAGAAAAACCACCTGGCACACCCGCAAGCAGAACTTGGCTTGTCTTACATGTGGCCAGAGCGGGGCTCGAACCCGCACCAGACACAGCGGTGAGATGATCGAGTGATTAAGAAACAGCGCTCTCAACCGCTCGGCCACGGGGGCCGCTAAACAACAGAAAAGAGCCGCCTCATGGGAAAACCAACAATCTGCATATGCGAAAACAAAGACGCAGATCAGCTTCGCGGTAACCGCGAAGCTGCATGATCAGCGCCTTTGCTTTCGCTACATGGATAGTACAATTCCTCTTCTACTCATATCCAAAATTTCAAGCATCTAGCACTTTTCTGTGCTTGTGCAGGCTGGTTTGTGTCGGACCTGTTCGGAAACCACATTGTTGGTTTTCCCACGAGGCGGCTCAAAAGTCAACCACAAAAGTAAATGAGCGCGACGCTCTGGCGCGCGAATCCCTGAGATTTACGTAACGTCATCGGCATAATGACGTCAACTAACGAGCGTCAAAAGCAAACTTTGCGTGACTTACACAGAAATATGACGTTATTTACTTTGATAATAATTTCTTTGTCCGCAAAATTGACAAGCAGTGCCGGATTTGATGCGATGAACTATGATAAACATTGTAAAACGATACTTGAAAAGCGCCATGGTGATCCAGTAAATTCTGCATTTTGGAAGCACGGCGAACTTTCCGAGAAAAGCTCATTCGTTAGGTGTTTTCTGTATAAATTCACAGAGAAGTCAGTAAGAGAGTTGTATCTAGACGGACTTTACATCGCGGGCCACAAGTACTTTGGGAAAGATCCTATGAAAGGGTCAGCCAAGCCTGAACTCTTCAAGAAATTTCCGTCCCCAGAGGTGACAATTGACCGAAAAGTCGTACGTCATGTGTGGTTAGAAATGGCGTGCAAGAAGAGTGGAAAGGATTGTGTTAATGGACTTTACAATTTTGGCGGACACAAATCTGGTACTATACGAAATTTTTTGGTAAGTTATGACTACTGTCCATACCGTCTCTCAGCCACTGCTTTCTTTCAATATCACACTTTTCTTAAACACCTCAAGAAAAATATGATGATTTCAGCCTTTCGTATTCAAAAAGGCCGCCCCATGGGAAAACCAACAATCTGCATAGGCGAAAACAAAGGCGCAGATCAGCTTCGCAGTAACTGCGAAGTTGATCAGCGCCTTTGTTTTCGCTACTCGGATAGTACAGTTCCTCTTCTACTTTCAAGCTTATAGCTCTTTTCTGTGCTTGTACAGTCCGGTTTGTGTCGGACCTGTTCGGAAACCACATTGCTGGTTTTCCTACGAGGCGGCTCAAATAAAACATTCTGAATCTATGACCGATGTTGGGTCTTTTCCATTGTGAAAATGCCAACAAAGAAAGTAATGTTGTTCCCCCCCCCCCCCCCCCACACACACACACCCCAACCCCAAAAAATAAAATAGAAATAAATGAATGAATAAATAGATAAAAAAATAAATCATGACTAATAGAACAATAATTAAAAAATAAAATAAAAGAAAATAAAATAAAACATATATATATATAAAGAAAAATCGATAAAAAAATAAAATATAAGAAATAAAAAACAAATTGATATTTGTTTTCATTTAAGGTAAAGAACCATAAAAATGCTGATCCATAGAATTTTTTTTATTTTTTTATATTTTCGAGACAACAGTTATATCTATCGATTCGTGTAATAAAAAACCATGGTTACCAGGTTGGTTTTCCTGCAAATCGCTCCCCTAAAATGGCTAAAAATGTCGTTATTTGTACGTGACGTAATGGGAAAGTAATATAAACGCGTCGCTTTTTGCACATGAGCGCCGTTTACAAGAGAACTAATCCATAGATTTTTTTTTTAAATCTAAATAAAGTCTCGTTTTTATATTGTGAGTCAAAAAGTAAAATAAAAGTCCTTGACTACCAGGTTGGTTTGGACGCTATTTGTCAACGAATGAAGACAGGTAAGCTAAAAATCTAAGTTTTCCGTAAGTGACGTTGACGTCATAAGGGTGGTGCATTGTGACATTTTGGACGTGTTTCATAAACGTTCGGCATTTGGTTTACTAGAATGAGCTTGAACTGGCAAATTTAAGATCATTAACGTGTGCTTGTATCTCAATGAGTAATTTTCAACTCGAATGACCTTTCAACAGTCATATCACATACGGTGAATGGTTCAAATCCGGCCTAAGTTCAACAGTATGTATAGAGGTACTGTTAAAAATCTTTGACCCTAAATTCCAATCAAACGCGTTTGTTTGTTTGTTTGTTTGTTTGTTTGAATTGATGCTTGACGTCCCAGTCTTCAGCTACGATCATGCCGGGACGTTGCCTCCATTTTATGGGACTTTTACCCAAAATTAGGATCCCAAAATTAGGGCTTGAAATATAACCACCCAACTAAGCCAATATGGATGGTTTGACTTGAAATCACTTTTCCTGGGCTCACACCTGATCGGTTAACCAGTAATCACATGGCATTATCCTGCTTCTGTGGCTGTACAATCTGGATTGTGTCAGACCTGGTCGGAAATCCCGGTTGTTGGTTTTCTCATGCAGAGGCTCATTCCAAAGCTCAAGTTCCTTCCACGAGGCTTGAAAGCTCGATCTGATAAGTCACCCAAACACCACGAATAAATAAATAAATAAATAAATAAATAAATAAATAAATAAATAAATAAAATTTGATAGATAAATAAATTATCAGGCGAATGAATAAATAAATGATAATAATGAGGCGTTGGCGGGTTCAATCCTCGAGTCACGCAGATCACCTTACACACGATAAAGCCGTCGGAAATGAATGGGTGTTTATGGAACGCCAAAGCTGTCTGATGGTAAGGAATAAAAACATTTGATTCATCATCGTCATTATATCCTGTTCACATTTGATTATATGTTGTATAGTGTGCATTATATTATAGTGGAGATGGAAATGACATGAATCCTGCACTTCCGGATTCAAGCATGAAACTTGGCAGATATGTTCATAAGCATGAACTATTTGAAATTTTCTCGTTAGCCAATCGAAATTACTCCAATTTTCAAGATGGCGGCTCGAAATTCCAAGATGGCTGCCAAAATAAATATTAAATCAGAAAATGGTGTTCTAGTCAGTGAGAAAAAAACTTAATAATGCTGAAAATAATATTTCTGGATTATTTGCAAATAAATAAATATTTCATTGAGTCAATATTGCCTTTGTGGGATTTAGAAGGGGCCCACAATGGGGAAAAGTAAGGCAATTTTGCTGAAAAAGTTGCTTTGCAACAAAACTCTTTTTATCCTTAAGTGAAAAAAAAAACTAAATTCAATTGTCATTATTGCATTTACTCAAGTCATGAATAACATAGTTTCAGTTTGAATGTGTACTGGAAATAAGGTCTATTTGAATAATGGGGTTGCTGAGGGGCAAAATTTGAAACTGATTAGATTGGCTTTTATGAAGAATCATGACGTTTCTAACCTTTACTGGGAACTATGAAAATTTATAATGCAAATACACTTTGCTCTGCACATTTTGATAATACAATTCTTCTTCATTTACTTCTCCTTCTGCTTCTTCTTCTTCTTCTTCTTCTTCTTATAAAATATCATGATAAACGATTTTAACATGAAATTAACTATATACAGCCAAAAAGTGCTACTTAGGATTGCAATAAACTTAAGCTGGCTACTGATGCTTCCAAATAGTTTTCGTTCACACCAACAACGACAACAGAAACAACAACAAGTGCATCTTTAATGTATCATATGCGAATTTCTGTTTTTTACCATTGGCTATATAGGCGAGGTGTGTAAGAATTGTACATTTTTGATAGTGGATGAATAGGACAATTTAAGCTCTAACCTCCCGCTTGAAAGTTTTCATTCATTCTGGATTTCATCTGCTTGCATCGTCACAGATTCTATTTTCTTCATAATGTGCTACTGTTCTGTTGGAGGAGTAGCACCAGCTTGATTGGTTCATGAAGCCTGGTCGCTAGACTCTATCGGTGTCTTTAATTCTTAATGAGACTTTACGGGTGTCTTTGTAGCATTTTCGTTTTTTTTCGCCTTGAGAGTGGATTCCATCCTATTAGTCTTCTGTAGAAAACATTTCTTTAGATGTTGCTCATCAGGCATTCCTATATAAAGTTGGTGCATCTTAGCTGTGAAACTATAATACCATTTGCATTTTTGCATCCTTGATTTCTCCAGGCCACTGTGTCTGTAAGCTTGTTTTAACGCTTGATTTTAAGTTTTCTCAAGCACCTTAAGTAGACATGGTGATCTCTTTGAATGATGTTGATATAATAGCCATGCCACTCATGAATATAGGAGAGTTGACTGAGCCATGTAGACGTTCAGCTTGGTATCGACCTTTGTTTCATTTCGCTTATACATTTGCACATATTCTTCCAAATGCCACACTGGATTTTGCTGTTCTAGTCATCAGTACGCACTGTTCTGGAGAAACTGCTTCTCGGGTAGATGGGTGAATTAAACAAATCAGTATTTGTCCTCTGTGTCTGGTGTGGGTTCGAGCCCCACGCTCGCAACATGTGAGACAAGCCAACTTCTGCTTGTGTGTGTGCCAGGTGTTTTTCTCTGGGGAATCTCCCGTTTTCGCCCACCTACTGATTGGCCCGTGAGCTGAAATAATCTTGAAAGGGACGTAAAACTGAATTAAAAAAGTATTTGTCCATTCGTAGTGATTAGCAGATTATTGTACAGCTTTCCGGTGCCGATTGGAGCACAACATTTGTCTTTTTTGTTGATTGTAAGGTCATAGCTATTACAGGTAATCCATGTGGTTCTGTTGCACCATGCATTTATGCCTATGAGCTGGTATTCTTCGCCATTTCCCTTATCTTTGTCATCTGCATAGAGTATCTCATCCGGCACATCTATGTGCACCTTAGTTTTAGTTTTCAACTTCCGTTGGTTGAATAACTTTCCATCAAAAACGTTCCTGATTGGAAAATGAGTATCACAGACTTAAACGGCTTCAATGAGCATTGCAAATGATATCATACACAACGGTGTTGTCCCCTAGCACAACCCTGTTTGGCCTCATTTGTCATATCACAAGGTTAATAGAACTCCCCATCGTCCTGTGCATGCATATCATCATTCCCAAAGGATGGCCATTTGACTATGATTTACTTTGACAACCCATTTCTTCGCAAGTCTCTCACAACTTTGTTTAAATTTTTGGTGAAGTTGAAAAGCGCCATATATATGTCTGCTTTCTGTTCTTGACATTTCTCATGAAGTTGTCTTGCTATATGAAAATCATCTATTGTCTTCCTGTCAACTCTGATTCAGCATTGACTTTCCGGAATAAATCCTGTCTGTCAAAGACTTCAGGATTTCCTTTCTGTGTGTAAAGATGAATGTCTTGTGGGAATTCTTCCTTCCTCCACGCAGCCACAGTGAAACAGCTCTTTCAGTCTCTCTGTCATGGATAGCCCCCAGACGGCAGCAGAACTTGCATTTGAACATGGAAATTTGCCAGCTGAGAGTCTGTTCTGCTAGAGACTCCTATAAACTACCCTTGCATATTTGATTTTAATTTGAAATATATTTTCTGGCTATCGTTGCCGATTTATAAGAGATCACTGATGACGACTTAAGTTAGTACTTTATTAGTATTTTATTGTCTTTCATCTATGACGGTTTGGTATTTATCAAGCAAACAAACTGAATTTCTTCTATTTTATTGCATGTCTCTGACTTTTGATATAGGTTGACAAATATTGCTGCTGGGTTGTCATCTTGAATAAGGAGCTAGTATCATCTTAATGCTTGTGCTGTTCCTCAAGATTCTAGAAGCCTCCGAATATCTTAACCATTCTTCTCATCGAACCAGTAACTGAGTTTTCGAGATGGATGTCCTAAAAGTTCTATAGCTGAAGAATGTTCCAGTTTTCTTCTGTGCCTTCCAAACTTAGATTGATAGCACCCAGTTGGATGCAAATCTACCATTCTATTTTGGTTCAATTTCGAGACACCCAGTCTCTATGGTGGTTTCTTGCTTAAAAGTCGCCTCTAAGGCTTGTGTTTGATGACACCAGTCTATAATCTATCCAGCACCCTGCTCTACATTACATTTGTCACTCTGACACCCTGCCTGTCTTTTCTCCACACTGTGACATACAGTTTATGAGACGCCTGTGTTTGGATCGCAGATGCACCCATGATGTTCACTTGTATATCACTTCATCTGGACTGATCATGGTAGGTGTATGAGATGGACAAAATTGACATATTTATCGCCCGTTAGAGGAAGTATCGAAGTCATTAGGTTGTCATTGATGCCTTATGGCAATCCTGACAGCTTACACAAAGCCAACTTCTCCTTTATGGCTCTTCTCACTTTGGCCTCCACACTAGGAGAAAGTACAGCCGGCACCAACTCTTTTTCCATAACCTCTACAGACTAAGTCTCACTCAGTACAGCTATCTGCTAAACTGTGACTAACAAGTGACTGTTCTACGCTGTTGTCCAGTCGACCCAGGATTACCTATTAAGGGGCGAACATTCCTCTGCCGATTTCCAATGGTATGACTAACATCTCAGTATTTGGGAGACAATATTGACTGCTTAATAAAAGGTGCTTTACATAAATTCATGTTAAATATTATGTTTTCCTACAATTATGACCAGGGGAGAGTGGTAGCCTTGCGGTTAAGCGTCGGACTGACTGCATTAAGAGGTCCTGGGTTTGGTCACCACTTGGGGCGTCGTGTTGTGTCCTTGAGCAAGACACATTTACTCACCACAGAACTGAATCATACCAAGTAGTGTTAGTTCAGTGCAGGCATGACTGCAAAAATGTAGACTCAATACAAAGACGAAAAACAATATTGACCATCCGTACATGTTGACTGTAGCTAAATATACCCCTATACTACTATGATTAAAATAAAAAAAATATCAGTTGTTCAACTTTGAAAGATCAGTCGAGTATATAATAAATATTTGCAATGCTTAAATCTTATTTAATTATTTATCTTGTGTCTTTTCACACAGGAGCCTGTAATGATCCATATGAATGTGTACTTGTTGAGTGATGCTTAAATTATGATAATTTACGGTATCATATTTTCACAAAAAGCAGTTTTATGGCATTGTTGGACACGTAGATGAGTCCCAGAACAATGGTTTAAGCAATGACAATCAGTAGAGCAATAAAATCCACCCAGTTACAAATTCCAGTAGTATAGTTTGTCAATTAATCGAAAAATCAAATGATTTTGACGGTCATCTTGAAAATTGTGTTAGCCACCTTGAAAATGGAAAAAATTTGAGATGGCTAACGAGAAAATATTTTTTAGAAAGGTTCAAAGAACATATTCTGAAAGTCTCATACTTGTATCCGGAAGTGCAGGATTGTCTCAAAATCCTGACGTTTCCATCTCCACTATTATGAGAAAAGTCCATTATATGTTGGACCAGGTTCTTTATATTATGAAAATTTTCATTATATGATGGGTAAACATCTTTATATTATGGTAGACTTACATTATATGATGAGTAAGCATTTTTATATTATGGTAGACTTACATTATATGCTTTACGTGTCTTTTTTTTCGTTCACCCCGGCGAAGTCCCGGTGAAGCCCAGGCCTCGAGTTTATAAACCTTTTTTCATGCTCACCTCAGCTGAGACTAAAATTTATCCTGCTCACAAATGTTAAAATGCCAACATTTGTTGGCATTTTAACATTTATGAGCAGGATAAATTACTAGTGTTTGAGTTTTGAGCCTGAATTTTCCACTAATTGTGACTATTACAGCATTTTATGAGCAGTTGAAATTTCATGCTCAGCTGAGCTGAGCTTGAAATAAGTTTTATAACCTCGAGGACAAGTTTCAATCAGAACTCCTCGCCCAATCAAAGATCTGATTTTTGATTGGACGAGGCTGTTCCGATTGCCCCGGTTTGTGCCGGAATAGCCCAGTGTCGTCCCGAATACCTCTAGACTAGTCATACTCTACATTTTTATTCGGTTTTGTGCGTTTAAAGCGAACTACTTGTCCATGAAAAATACTAGTAATTTCTCACCTTGTTCACATTTCCACAATGGTAAAAAGTACAAGTAGGCAAAGATCAGGAAAAGGCGCAATCAGAAAAAGACTCCCACTCCAAAAACCAAGGTGGGAAAAAACCAAACTAACAATCAGGTACTTATACCATGAAAACATTTCGTAAGCCGAATGAGCAGCTATTTTCCCAATAAGTGGCCACTCAGTTACCTTAACTTAACTAAAAATATGCAAACATACATAAGGCGCCAACAGCACAAAAATATTTTAAACACCAAGACATAAAACAAAAAGAACCACCACAGAAGTATCGACTTGGAACGATCAGTAACACAAAGTTACTGGCGGGCCCAAATCGATTTTACACGGCCGTAACCTCACCCTCAGCTTCTGCAGTGGTTCATAACATTTAGTGTGTCCCCCGCCTTTTCGAATGAAAGCGGAGGGACATTTCCGAAAGTTTTCGGCTTTCCTTCCTTCTGCCCCCCACCCCCACCCCGTCCCCCAATAGTAGTATGTACCTTGTGTGCGCAATTCATCCTACAGTTTTATTCCGATTCTTTTGAAACTTAAGAGATGTGAAGATGTGCATGTGGTTTGGATATATTCTGATTCTTTTAAAACTTTACGGATGTCTTGACCATGCTTAGAAGATGTGCATGTGTTTTGAATATGATCCTCAGATTAATTTTTCACACTTTTTTTCGCAATTTGAGCTTAGTCATTTTTCGGGCATTTTGACAATGAAAGTGGGTGCCTTGTATGCGCAACTCCTCCTACTGTAACAGTTTTATTCCGATTCTTTTGAAACTTTACGGATGTCTTGACCATGCTTTGAAGATGTGCATGTGGTTTGGATACATGTATGATCCTCAGATTAATGTTTAACACTTTTTTCTGCAATTTGACAATGAAAGTGAATGTACAGTGGGTACCTTGTATGCGCACGTATGTACGACGTATGTGTGACGTATGTACGGTATATTGGACCTGCCACGTACGTGCTACGAATATTTTAAGTGCACACATAATAGCTCTGTCACACATTCACGTATCAGCGGCGTATCGCTCACGTATCTATCAAAATATCGATACGCCGAGGTCTGAGCCGTATTTTGCTCGAGCGACGTATGTACCACGTACGTGTGACGTTCCTGCTACGTTCCCGTGACGTATCCATGACGTATCAGTATTCGTATGGAATTTCACTTTCGTATGTACGGCGTATTTTAAAAGTCGTAAGTGCTACATCCGTGTGACGTATGTATGGCGTATGAAGTGTACGCGTGACGTATCTACGGCGTATGTACTACCAGTAGAAGCGCCAAGCTAGGGAGTAGTAATATTTTCAAAAGCATAGCAACCAAAAAACGTTCGAAATCTAGCTGATTCACAATGAATCGACGATCAGTACCCTAATTTAACCCGTTCGTACACGATAAAAACACACACAATCTTAACCAAACTCGCAGCCCATTTTGAGGACGGCTAGATCCGCCTCATCATTGTACAAACTACACATACTGTGTATTGTGAAATGTAAACAGACGTTTCTCGCTACGCGAACGGTGCTGCCGATAAACACCCAATTTGAATCGTTTATTTCAGGAATATAAGACTTTCTCCAGCTTTGGCACCTATGCCAGACAAAAATTTGGACTTTCTTCTTTGTATTCAGGCTTTTTCATCAAAATCTGTGATGACACGTTGTGGCTTTGCAAAATAACTTTTGGGGACTGAAAATCATTGGAGACAAGATGGCGGCTTCCTGACAAGAATGCAGTGGCTTATGACACTATAAATGGTGCTTAAATTGCAAGAAATCAAAATCAAACCTTTACCAGTACATTTATCATAAGCAAAAATAGCGCAGAAACCAGTTTTTATATTAGAATTAGGTGACACCTTTTATTTATTTCAGAAAATCACATATTGTCTCTGAAATGCAACCAAAAAACTGTGTGACAGCCTGCCTAGGCTGATTTTAAACTGCTAATATTAGGAATACAAGACTTTCTCCAGCTTTGGCACCTATGCCAGACAAAAATTTGGACTTTCTTCTTTGTATTCAGGCTTTTTCATCAAAATCTGTGATGACACGTTGTGGCTTTGCAAAATAACTTTTGGGGACTGAAAATCATTGGAGACAAGATGACGGCTTCCTGACAAGAATGCAGTGGCTTATGACACTTTATAAATGGTGCTTAAATTGCAAGAAATCAAAATCAAATCTTTACCAATACATTTATCAAAAGCAAAAATAGAGCAGAAACCAGTTTTTATATCAGAATAAGGTGACACCTTTTATTTATTTCAGAAAATCACATATTGTCTCTGAAATGCAACCAAAAAAACTGTGTGACAGCCTGCCTAGGCTGATTTTAAATTGCTTATATCAGGAATATAAGACATTCTCAAACTTTGGCACCTATGCCAGACAAAAATTTGGAATTTCCTCTTTGTATTCAGGCTTTTTCATCAAAATCTGTGATGACACATTTGTGGCTTTGCAAAAAAACTTTCAAGGACTGGAGACAAAATGACTGTAGAATGTGTTCAATTTTTTTTTTTTTTTTTTTTTTAGGAATATAAGACTTTCTCCAGTTTTGACACCCATGCTGGGCAAAAGTTTGAAAATCTTTTTCATATTCAGACTTTATCATTAAGATCCGAGGTAACATGTCACAGCTTTGTAAAATCTTTTTCGGGTGTAAATCCTAGAAACAAAACGGCAGATTCGTCTGCATAACTGTACCGAGAATTAAATGTCATTAAAATTGTAGATGGACAAAGAGACAACAGATCACGGGTATACAATAAGCTCATCATGTGAGCCTAAAGGCTTAGGTGAGCTAACAAAGAGACCCAGCCAATGTATTCATTGTGTACCCCATTACCATGTGGATTTTCTTTAAAATAAAATTGTCTGTTGGAACTTCTGATATACATATAACATGCATTGGTTCCTTGCCATTGCTTACTTTTTTATATACACTTCAACCTCATTATAACGCGCCTCATTATAATGCGGTTTTCAATATAACACGACCATGTCATGGCTCCCAAATTGATTCTTTTACTATATGTCTATAGAAAGTAACCTCATTATAACACGGTTCACTTATAACACGGTCTGTTTCTATGGACCCCAAAGATAGCGTTATAATGAGGTTGGCCTGTACATAATTTGTTTTTGTCCCACCCACTAGGGCTGTGACAAGTGAGAAGGCACTTAATGCTTGCCAAGAGAGTTGCTGAAGACTGAGTAGCTTAGTGGTTAAATCAACCCACAAAGGAATGTTATTGAAGTAAAACAGCCCTGCAACATATAAACCAGAAATTTTTCTCTGTAGAAGTCCGGCCATGTCCCAACATAATCATAGCTGTTTACTGGGATGTCTCAACATGATGATGGCATTTTCTGGGACATTTAGACACAAAACAAACAAAAACATTCTACCGTTTTGTTCTAATTAGCGCACTGTGTGCTTAATTTTTCAAAATAACTCAAAGTTATGGTTACAAAATATTGTTCTAATTAGCGCACACTAGGAACGACCAGAACACATAAATTGATGAAAAAGTCCTGTCAAAAATAACATTGACGATGTCATTTAAAGTGTACCAGTCATTACAAAATAATGTTTGATCATTTTAGGTTATGCTTTAATGTCGTTAATAAAATATAAATGTGTAAAATTGCGGTAAAATATAGATATGCTAGACTGCTAGTAGAGCAGTGTGCGCTTACACACATATTTTTTGGAAACGGAGAGGGTGTGCGCTTATAATTGGAGCATGTGCGGTTATTAAAACAAATACGGTAAATCTAAAATATCAAGGCTTGAAAAAGGTAAAAGTATTAAAGCCATGTGAATGATGATGAAATGGCACAATCAGAACAAAAGTCTCACTCCAAAAACAGAGATGGGAAAATGAATCAAACACCATTTCCTTGTACATGTAGTGCTGTATAACTTACAAAGAATTAAAAGACACAGATGTAATGTTTAAAAGACAATATTTGATGATCATCCTGAATGCATTACATGAACACAGTAAATACTTTTCATTTATTGCCTCATCTGTCCATAAAACATCACTGTCATGCTATTGACAGATAATCTGCTCGAGAACTGAGATGTCTTTGACAGAGTCTACAACTGACTGAGAATCCGCTGTTTAATCCTACATGTAATCTTAGTACACTAAAAGTAGTTGTGTACATTGTGGGAATGTACTCTTTGACCTTTCAACAACGAATTTCCTCACCATTGTTTATTATAACATTAATCCTGGCAGGTCACAATTTTACTGTCTTTCACAGATTTGGTCATTACAATATTTTTCTCTGTCCTGCATGGCACAAGATTCTGAAAAATAATATAGATGCATGGTGGTTATAATACATATAACATTTCTCTGTTAGGTACATGCATTTATGACTGCTGTTTAATTTAAATGAGCTGTGTCATGATAAAACCAACATTTTGCATACGCAAAAACAAAGGCGCAGACCAGCTTCGTAGTAATTGCGAAGCTGATCAGCCCCTTTAATAGTACACTTCCTCTGCTTTCTAAATTAAAAAATTTCCAGCCTCTAGCCACCTTCTGTGCTTGTACAGCTCGGTTTGTGCTGGACGTGTTAAAAAGCCACATTGTTGGTTTTCTTATGACATGGCTCAATTATATTAAACAGGGATTTTTTTGGCAATTTTGGGAAGGGGCCCTAGGGCCTTTCTGATTGGGAAATTTAGCGACGTAAACCCTGAATTTGGGGAATTTTCAAAATATGCACAATTGATAATATTTTCAAATGTGACCTACCTTATTAAGGTATTTCATTTAAAATCATTTAATAATAACTTATAATCAAAGCTAAAGCTAAACACAGTTTCAAACAGCAAAGTTTGAATTTCACAATGTATGGAACTGTTGAAAAAAAAAAATCAGCTTTGATTGGGAATTTTTTTCTTCAAATTGGGAAAAAAGTCACCCAAATTGCATTGGGAATGGGGCCTTATTTCGGCCCCCGAGACACGCGAAAAAAATCCCTGATTAAAAGAATGTAAAATTGAAGGGTAGATCAGCTGCACCACCAGAAGATGTGCAGCTTCAATTTGCAAAGCATCCAGAGACAACCAACACTAATAAGTACAACCAAGGCGGATAATCCATGGTGGGATACTCTGGACTTTTGCATCTATAGGCTGGGCCCCAGCATTTGTTTCTGAGTGGGGGTGGGGCACTGAAAGCTGAAAAGTCATAATCCCCACACTTCCCCATAGGTGGGGGAGCAGTGGTTACAAATGACTGGTGCAGAGCAAGGGAAGTAACTATTTTCCTTGGAAAAAAGTCAGACTTTGGTTACTTTTCTTTGAAATGCACCAAATCAAAACAAAATTGAAAAGTATACCCAAGTTCCAAAAACTTAAAATTACAAAGATTTGCTAGAATTTCAACTTTGTCCAACTTTAAGGTTGTTTTATTACAGAAGATCAGAGACAATAGAGGCAACAGAGAACAACCAACACAGATAAAATCAATTTTCATACGACATCAGGTTTTAATAATTGGATGTATAGATACCTGGCTGGGAACAACTTTTTATGGATCAAAATGATCTTTTGATAGTTGTTCCCAAAACGAAGTTATGACTGTGTTTATGCAGACTTCTGTGCCTGTTAATATTTATTTCATCCGTGTTAATTGTTCAATTGTTCTCAGTCGCAGTAGTTGTCTCTGGACGGGGGAGGGAATACCATGGGTATGCATATTAAATAGGGGGCACTTGAGCCGCAACATGAGAAAAACTGGTCCTCGGGAGTACTGACACAAACTGGCCTGTACAGTCACAGAAGCTAGAAGCTTGGAAACATGAATAAGAAGAGCAAATGTTCTATGCATGTAGCAAAAACAAGGGCACTGATCAGTTGTGCAGTTACTGTACAGCTGATCTGAGACTTTGTTCTCGCACATATTGCAAAACTCTGATTTTCTCATGACACGGCTCAAATAGATATGGCAAAGTAAGAGAAAACATTCCAGACTGCAATACTACATGGGAAATGGCAATGCAGGGCCGTCGTCGGCTTTTGAAAAGTGGTCCGGCCATGAAAGGTCAAAGACGTTCACGAGTGCCGAAGGCACGAGTAGGGGGAGAGCACGAGAGGGGGCGTTCCCCCCCTCTCGTAAGGGGGGATTGGGGGAGATCCCCCAAGAAATTTTTATATTTCCGGACGTCCGTAGAAACGATTTTAATGCACATTGAGACAATTTTTGAGACATGATGAAGCCATGTACTGGTCGAAAACTATAAAGCCTGAAATCTCATACTCACAGGATTCCCCTTGCCTAAGGAACGCTCAGGGAATTCGAAAGACGTCAGTTGATTAGGAACCGGCGGTATATGTTCCATGATATAATAATAACATGCAAGTTTTAACAAATTTTGGAATATGAAGAAAAATAACATTGCCAAAATTTTATACGTAAAAGATTTTTCGGCATTGTTGATTTAATGCAATAATAAACAGTGATTGGGTTACTGATAAGTAGACTTTTCAACAGTGGAATACAGCTTAACACTTTAAAAATATTCCAAAATCACAAGAGAATCGGTTTTATTCACAATGAATTAAAGAACACTTTAATGCACCTTCTCTTCAAACGATAATCCGTCAAAATCCAATAACATGACAATACCAGTCTTTAATACAGGTGTCATTTTCGTGATTGTTTTTATAACGACCGTCTTTCACCCCCTCTGGCAGATTCACTGAGCACGCTTAATATCAATTAATTGGGCCACCGCACTTCAAAAAAAAAAAAAAAAAAAAAAAAAAATGAACAGGCAAACACGTTTTTGGCCGAATAATCGAAAATTGTGGTCCGGCCGAAACCATTTTCGGCCAAAAAAGTGGGCCGGACCGGCCGGACCGCCGACGACGGCCTTGCAATGATTGTTTTTCTCAGTTTTACCCCCCTTTCAAGATTATTTCAGCTCATGAGTCTGGCTAATCAGTAGGTGGGGCAAAAATGAAAGAACCACCTGGCACGTACGCCCGCAAGCAAACTTGTGCCCTGATTGGGCAAACCCGACAAAGCGGTGTTGATCAAATGATTAAATGCGGTCAAACTCAGCATTCTCAACCACGGGGGCCGATGACCATGATTTTGTCAACTGAATGTTCCTGCAGCAGGGGATGCTTGACAATGTCACATCCACCCCCCCAACACACACACACACACACACACACACACACACACACACACAACCCCGTTTCCAATTACCCGGAATGGGGGGGGGGGGGGCAGGGGTTATGCATACAAATGACTGGTGCATAATTTACATCTCGAACAAACCTGGTAATTCTTTTCTTGTGGCTGTAGCCAGGGGCTGTCCGTGTAAGTAAATCCACTAGAAATTAGAATTCATGGTTTTGAGTGAGACTGATGTCAATCTGTCAATTATTATGGATGCCTCTCTCAATGAATGAATGGTTTAAAAACAGCAGAACATGCACCAATTTATTTAAATAAAACAGTAATTATACGTTAAATCCACAAAAATCTATTTAATTTCCTTGTTTGCACCATTTTACTGCAAATTACAAAACAAATGACCAGCACATGTTTATATGCTGAAGCTGTCAGCAGTACACGACTGCTGTGTAAATGGAAAATCGATTCCGAAAATATGCCAGCAATCAGATGCCAATTTTACGATTATCAGGTCTTCTCCAGCAATTTTACAAAGCCGTTGCACGGAATAGGGTTTAATGAACATTTAATGCAAAAATTAGCCGATTCTGCGATGACACGTTGTGGGTTTGCAAAATAACTTAGACCAACTAAATGCGACATAAACACGGAAGTCTTTCATCCCTTTCGGTATTTATTTATATACGTCGCCCCAGTGATTTGTCACGTGACATGTGTTTCGATTTTGATTTGACAAAAAATCGTAGTTGGCGGATCGAGCTTTGATTTAGTCCGTGTATTATTATTATGCCTTCTTTCAGCGCTGTATTTTAGTGGAAATTTCGACGTCAATTCGGCCGCCATTTTGGTTAGGGACTACTTGACGTCGAGTAACGCTTCAAAATAAAATACAATTACCGCTTTTTCGCTCTTGGCGCTCCTACTGTACCTACTTTCCATTCTAATCTGCGGCGCATCTGTTCTGTACCAATTGCTTTTTAATACCTATGAGAACAAACGGTTGTGTTCACTTTGTTCATGCAATTCGCACATTACAATTATCAATTATCAGAGGTCGAAGATGCCACCGGAGAAATCTAGATAATCTAGATTAACACCGAAGCAAAACCCCGAGGGTGAGACGACATGAATAAAGACAAAGGCTACACCGAACGTAGCCCTTAAAGAACGCGACACGGCATCCCGGATCGTGAGAAACATCTGATCAATGACTTTTATATAGACTTTTATATAAAACATTTATATAGAATCATTAAGATTCTCTCGGAACGCCACAAAATATTCCTAATTAGCCTACTTGTGTTCACTTTTATCAATTATATATCAGGTCGAAGATGCCACCGGAGAAATCTAGATAATCTAGATTAACACCGAAGAAAAACCCCTAGGTAGTGGAGGAACATCTCCAAGCACCCTATCCTGGTCGTAAGGACAGAGGCTACACCAGGCGTAGCCCTGAAAGATGCGGGGGACATAAATTTTCTGAATTTGCTTGTTTATGCTGCTCTCACATATACCGAATATACCTTGCGAATCCTAAAATTTGAAATTCGCGCTAAAATAACCAAATATGATGCGAATGGACGGGGCGGGGCTTGTACAAAACGATGTCGTTGCGAAAGCGTTAAGAATGCTGGCGGATCCTTACAATTTTTTTAAGAATGTTGGGATTGATTGCCATGCTCACTACCGAATTCTTGAAAATGCCTTACGAATGTTCCGAACGCTTACAAATGTCGTTACAAATAATACGAACGTCTTGCAAACACCTTACAAATGAAGCGAATGTGTAGCGAATGCTTGCCTTTTTTACTCATTCGCAAACATTGTAGCCAATAATATCAATATAAAATAGTCCAGTTGCCAAACATGGATTTGGCCTGTGACCTGGAAATGTGTGCCGCATAAAATGTTTTTATGGATTTCACTTCTTGATACCTTTTAGATGAAGAATCCGAGTGATGCCACCTTGGCATCATTGAGCATTTTGAAATATTCAAAAATTCAAAATGGCCGACAAATTGCGGAAAATATTGCAAAAATCAACATAATACATGTATGTGAAGTAAAAATTAAGCTCACTTCTCTTGTTGTCCTTACTGTCTTCTTCTGGTTCATTAGACAATGCCAGTTCAAAAACTGCATCATGAATTGTTTGAAAAAAAAATAAATAAAAATCAAGATGACGTCCAAGATGGTTGGCATAAACAAGAAAACAGCATCCCAGAGTTGCATATACTCAGTGTTTTGCGTTTAAAATGTTCATTTTATGTTCTTATTAACGAAAACACCATGATTTAGTTTTGTTTATGTTTTGACGCTCCAATCATAACAAAAAGGCAAGATGGTGACCAAGATGGCCGCCAAAAAAACGATATAAACAGCATAATATCTGAATTGAGAATTATTATTTATTTGAGAAAATCCAATATTTCTGTGAACAGTTTTACACACATATATGGCGACTGGTTGAACTCACATAGGATTGTTTGATACATTTAGAACCTAGCGAATATATTGACTTTTTCAAGAAGTATTATACGGTAGTATCGCGAAAATACAGGTATGCTAAAAAGTTTCATTTTCCAACCAAAATGTTATCTGTTATGCACAAGCAATTTCTAATGATCAAATACACTGCTTTACTCTTAAGACTTGAGTTTAAGCAATGTTGTAAATGCGAACCAAAATGAACATGTGTGAATAAGTAACTGTCCTCAGGTGATGTTAATACAATCTGGGCTGCCTTTGCCTATTTTATTGCAATCCAGCAAAACCACGTGAATTGGTAAACATTAGTAGGCACGTGTGTTGATTTTGACTGTAATAAAGCGACTTTATATATTTATACATTATACTCACCAACATAGACTACTGGGTATGCCTTTACCCCTATTGGTGTATAATGCAAGCTGGGCATGTTTCAGCACACTAAGTATTCCTGGCATACCTTATGCTTCAAGTATTTCTACCATACTTCTGCACACTCAATATCCCTGGCATATCATTTGCATGAACTATAGGTATTCCTGGCATACCTTATGCTTAAAGTATTTCCTGCATACTTCAGCACAATAGGTATTCCTAGCATACCTTATGCTTAAAGTATTTCCTGCATACTTCAGCGCATTAGGTATTCCTGGCATACCTTATGCTTTAGTATTTCTAGCATACTTTAAGCACAAAAGGTATTCCCGGCATACCTTAAGCTTAATATATTTCCTGCATACTTTCAGAAAAATAGGTATTCCTGGCATACCTTTTGCTTAAAGAATTCCAAGCAAACTTAAGTTCAATGGGTATTTCTGACATACTCTATATGTGTGCAATAGGTATTCTTGGCATCCCATATACTTTGCATGCCTGGTATACCAAATATCATAGTTTTAGGCCGAAATGGCTGATTGGGATCCTGTGGATTCTCGACAACGACATTTTCTGCTCATGCGTCTTTAGTTATATCAAAATATCAGATAATAGGCCTTTATCCCCAATACTTGTCACAGGAACAGGCTTGCATAACGCTTGTCGAAATGTTGCCTGTAAGCGATAGCCTGTTGCGCTTTCAGCCAATCATGGCCGTTCATTACAATAAATTCCGAAATAACATTATCGAAAAATATATTTGTTTCAGAAACATGAACTACCTCTTACGCTTAATAAAACTGATAAATAGAGGATCTTACACGAGTGGTCATTTCATATGAAATTTATTAAACGAGCCTTTGGCCACGAGTGTAAGATTCGTTTTATCATATGACTTTTAAAATAGGATTTTATCGCCTTCGAAGTGGACATATTTTCAATGAAAATTTACATTGTTGTTACGGACGTCGTCAATGACGTTACGTATTCCCGCAAAAGTGTTAATACACGTGTGGTCATACGATTTTTATGACATGACGTTATCCACTGGATAACAGCGACGTCATATGATAATTAAAATTTCAATACCTTTTAAATGCATGTTTTACAGTTTTTGTGTGCTGAATTTTTAGATCAACATAAATGTAAGGAAGCCTTGTAATTCTGGTCATTTATGTAAGAACAACAGAGGCTTTAGATTTGCATTCATTACTGATTACTATTGTAAAGTAATAAAGTCCTTACAGTTTTTATCTTTCAATTATTCATTATGAAAACACACCCATGTAATATACATTTTTTTCCTCAAGAGATTTCTGCGGAAACTTAGGATAGTCTTCTTATTTTTGCTGAAAACATAGAATGTTTTGAGGCAAAGATAAGAAAAATAGGTATACCTCTTTATAAAAGTGTGGTTTAAGGGGTAATATATTACACGGAAATGTTATTCTGAGGGTTTTTTCTGTGGGATGTCTAGTAAACAGTATTTCAGGACAGAGTTATCGCTGTCTGGATATTAAACAGTACGGCATTACGAACACCTGTCCGTGCAATATATACATATAATGTTTTCAGCAGTAAAAATGAAAATTTAATTGGGACAATTTTGATATTTTCAACTTTTTTGTTCAAAACATTGATTGTTGGTGCACGTTTGAACCGCTGCCGAGGCGGTTATAACGCGTACCCACAATATATATATTTTGGTTCAAAAATAAGAAAAATAAATGCATCCGTGTAAACCCCAGTTTTGCCACATATAAGTTGATTTGGAGTTAATGTGTTTTGCTTAATAACACAACCCAGTGACAGAGAACATCGCAACCCATCGGGCCACCAGGCTCACCTTCTTTCGTTTCTGGACTCCTTTTTAGCAAACCAGCAGGACACAACTGTCATTTTGCCAGTACAAGAGACAAATCACAATAATGACTGAAGTTAATCTTAACATTGGGTAACATGTATTATAAGACAGACATTGTCCATTAGCAGAAGTTGTGTTTTCTTTCAAAGTTTAGAAGCGAAACACACTAATTCTTTCTTAACACCTGTAGATGTTGCAAATTAAATGAAAGCAATCGATCTCAAGGCATAAGCGGTAACGTCGTTTGAAGATGTTGACAACAGACAGACAGACGCTGGGAACCTGCCCATCCTATAAGCTCACCTTGGAGACTTCGGCACTGAACAAAACAAAGAAACACCACAATTCTGTTTCTCTATACTCTGTAGTAACTATGATATTTGCAAGTACAGATAAGTTCATATTAATCTAAGTTAGATATTAGACATCAAAATGAACGAAACTGTTTTTCATTGTGATAAGTGTTGCAAGAGTTATTCCATACCATCCAAAGACATGCTAAAAACAACAACAGTGCAACGCTAATGCACAGGCTATAAAACATTATGCACATTATGAGACGTCACATGTCTGTTAAAAAGTCGATATATTAAATAGGTCTTGTCTTTTGGAAATGTCTCATTTTGTTTTATATAAATCCTGTCACATGTTCATATTCTGTTTTCACTGTTGGTATAGAACTTGCAACTCACACCATGCCTGTCTGAGGAGTGGTTTAGGTTGCAAAGTCAGTTTCTCATCTTTGACAGGTTGATGGCATGAACTTGATCTCAATCATTACGAAAACTTGCCCATGCAATACAAAGATTTATTTGGCTGTAAAATTGAAAATCTCGTTGGAAAAATAATTTTCATATATATATTTGCTCAAAACATTGATTGTGAGTACATGTTAGAACCGTTCAAACGTGTGCCAACAATCTGTGTTTTGGATAAATACAAGTAAATAAGAAAACCCCCAGTTTTACTATACAAAAGTGGGGGGTTAATGGGGTATAAATGTCATGGACATGTTATTCTGATGATAAGACGCAGTATAAGACTCACTTTTATCTCTTAGAAAAGGATATGAATGTCTCGGGTTTTTGAACTTGTCAAGGATCTAGTTATCAATTTCCACTTCCAACAAAACTTGATAAACCCAAATTATGGATATATATGATGTCAAATATCGGAAAATAAGAAGTTGATTCACATGCCGTAAATTTGTATATTTGATTCAGTAAATAAGACAAAGCGCTTTCGCCAGTGCGGCTTTTCAATGTAACGTTAGAAACGGCATGTGAATCAACTTGTTATTTTCCGATATTTTGCACATCTTGTGCCGAGAACTTTTTCTCCTTTTTCCATATGATGTCAAATATAGCAAAGGTAGTACTGTCTCTAAATAAAACCTTATCTTCACAATTTCAAAGCGTGGCTTTAAATAACCACACGAGTGGATGATTCTCTTTAATATGACCATTTCAGCATATATACTTTCGGCACGAAAGCTACATCAGCGCCTCTTAAGATACATCAGCGCCCCTTCTTCTTCTTTGAGCCAATGATAACCTGCAAAATCAATGGAATATAATTATAGGTTATGGAATGAATATCGTAGAATATTCGGAAAAGTTAATATGGCGAGGACGCACAAGCTTTTCTTGATAAGAAAGGTATGGTTTTTGTCCAGAATTACAGGTATTTGTCTTTAGATCGGAATTTTGTGAATATACTGTGCGACGCATTATGTAAGTTTTCTAGCTTTGCCGTTTGTTCAGTTGAAGTGGACAAGGAAAATGGCTGCCATATATTTTTTTTTAAAATGGCGATCAACTAGCGAAAGTGTAAACGCGTGGGAAACGTGCTTCCT
Organism: Rugalucina vietnamica; assembly: GCA_964017185.1. Lineage (NCBI taxonomy): Eukaryota > Metazoa > Mollusca > Bivalvia > Lucinida > Lucinidae > Rugalucina > Rugalucina vietnamica. Next base: position 36,735,165 of record OZ024875.1, read on the forward strand.
TAGACCCGTGCAATATTGCAGAATTTTCCATAGAAATGATCTTATATTTTTCTGAAACTAGACAAAATTGATGAAAACCAGATCAAACCAGTTCCTGGATGTTAATTATTTTCACAGATTTTTTTATATTAACTTCCAAAATCTATTTTACCCTTTCTGAGTACCCCAAAAATAGCATCAGCATGAAAGTAATATGACCGGGCTATGTGAAATCGACATGATTTGATGTATCAACATTCATTAGGTAAACTAAGGACTTTTCATGGGTTTTAACAACAATTTTGTTTTATTTGTGTTAATTTCTCTTTGGCTGAAAGGGCATATTTAAAATGAATAGCGTGTTATACTTTTTCTGTGGCACATCTTTAAACACAAAATAAAAGGCTATTTACTGAGAAACTGCCTTTTAAAACAGTTCAGAAACGGTTGCTTAAACGTGTGAGAAGGACCTTAGAAGTTAGGACCTTATTTAGACATTAATTCTGCCATAAGATTTAGCTTAAAATGACAGTAGAAAGTTTGCTCTTATAGTCATTAAGTCGTACAACAAAACATATTAACATGAATTTCTATAGACATAAGTATTTATCTACCCTAAGAAAATAATATTCAATATGATTTTTGTCTGGAAGATATATCCTAGATCAGCTGGCTAACCTTCACTCCGATACACTTAATGACTTCGCTCCTCTCCCGTGGCAGAGAACACTGATGGAAATATTCAGTCTATTAAAATAAATCCTTATAATTCCAACTTCACTAATTTCTTATATTCTGATATTTTTCACTTCACTCGTGAAATAAAAGCCATATTCAACAGAAACATTTGAATATCCTCTATTTATTGTATGACTCTTCTTCGAACTTTGTTATGTTTCTCGTTAGAACTGCATCATTGTTAAGAAAAAATGTCAAAAATGTTTCAATTATAATTTTGTAAATATGTTAGCAAAACAAGGAAAGGCGAGAGGATTTAGGTCTCTCGAAACCGATTTAGGAAGACATAAAACATTTGTTATAGTTCTGCATCGCCACTTTTGATGTCAGATAAAAAAACAAAGGGTTATACTCATTTTAAACAACTAAGAGTAATTTATCTCTTACATTTAAGAAAAATTATGCTTAACATTAAAGATCTTGTCAATTTTGATGTGCAAATAAAATTTTGAATAGTAATTTGCCAAGTTCCGGATAACTTCTATTCGATGTAATTTCAAAATACTTGCTCAGAGCTGTCTATAAATTCGCACAATATTGAGTACAGGAGTAGAAACATAATTCTTAGTCAATCAAAGACCACCACGTAGACACACCCAACACGATATGCAGGTTGTACTTCAGAAGACCAGAGGACCAATGGTCCTGTAAACGCTCACCTGAGACCTGAGATATATACCAATAAACTTGTTTGACTAGAATGGTAATATACATGTATATAACCCCAGGGCAGGGTCAGAGCAACGTCTGGAGTCAATTTCTTTTTTAAATCATAAAGATTCATGATCAGTCCATTTGCCAATTTATTGCAAGTTTTGCCCTTCAAATGACATTGTAACAATTCTCCCCATTCAAATGCATGGGCAACCTAAGTTGACCTTGCCGTAAAAAAGGTCAAGGTCATCTCAGGGTCATGATTTAAACAAACTTTGTAGAGCTCCATTGCTTGATGCTTCATGCCAAGTTTCAAAATCATAGGCCTTCTGGTTCTGGAGTAGAAGATTTTTAAAGGTTTTTGCTATTTATAGCCATGGCGGCCATCTTGGTCACGTGACCTTGACCAACTTGACAAACTTTAATTTACTCTTCCTAAGAATTCTCCTCATAAAGTTTGGCTTTGATTGGCCAAGCGGTTTCAGAGAAGAAGATGTTTGAACATTATGGTCATACACATGTATAAAGCCCCTGGGCAGGGGCAGACAACCCTCTGGGCCAAAAACAATTTCATAAACATGAATATTCTGTCCATTTTCTCATTCCTAGCAAGTTTTTGCCATTAATTGACATTTTCTTATTTTTTCCCATTCAATTGCATGGGCGGCCTAAGTTGACCTTGCTGTAAAAAAGGTCAAGGTCATCCCAGGGTCATGATTTATATAAACTTTGTAGAGCTCCATTGCCTGATGATTCATGCCAAGTTTCAAAATCATAGGCCTTCTGGTTCTGGAGAAGAAGATTTTTAAAGGTTTTTGCTATTTATAGCCATGGTGGCCATCTTGATCATGTGACCATGACCATTTATATAGACTTTCATTCACTCTTCCTAAGAATGCTCCACATGAAATTTCGCTTTGATTGGCCAAGCGGTTTCAGAGAAAAAGATGTTTGAATAATTTAGTCATACACATGTATATTGCCCCGGGGTGGGGGCAGACAATCCCCTGGGGTCCAAATGTTTTCAGAATCATCAATCATAAGTCCATTTGCCCATTTCCTGCAAGTTTTTCCCTACAAATGACATTTTAACACTTTTCCCCATTCAAATGCATGAGCGACCTATGTTGACCTTGCCGTAAAATAGGTCAAGGTCATCCCAGGGTCATGATTTAAATAAACTTTGTAGAGCTCTAGTCACTGATGCTTCACACCAAGTTTCAAAATCATTGGCCTTCTGGTTCTGGAGAAGAAGATTTTTAAAGGTTTTTTTCTATTTATAGCCATGGCGGCCATCTTGATCATGTGACCTTGACCATTTATATAAACTTTCTTTCCCCCTTCCCAAGGATGCTCCACATGAAGTTTGGCTTTGATTGGCCTAGCGGTTTCACGGGAGAAGATGTTTGAATATTATGGTCATATACATGTATATAGCCCCAGGGCAGGGGCAGACAACCCCCCAGGGGCTAAAATTTTCCATTAAGATTAATCTTCTGTCCATTTGCCTATTCCCAGTAAGTTTTACCCATTAAATAGCATTTTACCATTTTTTTCCCATTCAAATGCATTGGCGACCTAAGTTGACCTTGCCATAAAATAGGTCAAGGTCATCCTAGGGTCATGATTTATATCAACTATAATGGGCCTGCGTCCCCGATGCTACATACCAAGTTTCGTGGAAATCGGCCCACTGGTTCTGGAGAAGAAGATTTTTAAAGGTTTTTGCTATTTATAGCCATGGCGGCCATCTTGGTCATGTGACCTGGACCATTTATATAAACTTTCGTTCCCCCTTCCTAAGGATGCTCCACATGAAGTTTGGCTTTGATTGGCCAAGTGGTTTCAGAGGAGATCTTTGAAAATGGTGGACGACGGACGACGGACGGACGCCGGAGCATGGGTATACTATAAGCTCACCTGTGAGCCTTCGGCTCAGGTGAGCTAAAAACGACTGGAGACTCTTGTTTTAAAACTTATTCAAACCTTCAACAAATGTCAAGAGCAGTTCTGTGTATGAACTTACAGGTGGGATTGGATCATCTTCATCTGAATGTGTTGTTTCAAATGGCACCGGCTCTTCTTCGACCTCTTTTTCCCTTGTCTCTTTAACTATCTTGCACAATCTATCAAGGGCCCATTCCGGCAATTCTTGGTCTGTTTCTGAAAAAGAGATACTGTGAAATCACAACTAAATCATATACATTGAATACATACCCGAAATTCCACTTTTATAATAAAGGGAATACGCCTTCAAAGGTTATTCTTAAGTTCGGAAAAACAGTGGTCGGAGGGACAAACATTTTGACAATTTACGAAAAGGTTACAAGTAGGCAAAGATCAGGAAAAGGTGCAATCAGAAAAAGATTCCCAATCCAAAAACCGAGGTGGGAAAAAACCAATTAACAATCAGGTAACATGAAAACATTTCGTAAGCCGAATGAGCAGCTATTTTCCAAATAGGTGGCCACTCAATTACCTTAACTTTACTAAAAATATGAAAACATACATAAGGCGCCAACAGCACAAAGATTTTAAACACCAAGACAAAAACAATAAGAACCACCACAGAAGTATCGACTTGGAACGATCAGTAACACATTAAATCGGGCTTAAAATCGGTCAATCGGGCTTAAAATGAAAATCTGTCATGTACTTTTGTAGAAATGACAATTTTTTTACACTTGACAATGGCTGCCTCCATTTTGTATAGCTAGTCACATGACCAAAATGGAAAGAAGTACTTATCTGAAGCAATTGACTTAGTTTTCCCCCCATTTGAAAACTCCTTTATTTCATCAAATAAATACATGTAGAAATTTCTTTGACCAGTTTCGTAATAGAGATAACGTGTAAATAACTGACTGATATTTGTAGTTATTATATATTTGAGGATGTGACTTCTATTCCTGAAAAGTATATCACAAAAAAAATATCTTCGCCTTTTCATAAGGCACGACATATGATCACTACAATTCTGTCCTTGTTATAATATTTACCCTGTTCGTTTACACTTTTGAAAAACTCTCCCCACCAGTGTTTGTCTTCGTCTTTTAAGAATGGGCCAGCTTTTCCAACTATATCTTCTTGAAGTCTCTTCAGAAGAATCTGGTCATAAGAAGCCCGCACTATCTGCGGCTCTCCGCCGGGCTTCATCAATAGCAGTGCCCCTGCATTTATCCATTCCTAAAATGAATTCATTTGATAATTACCGGAGGCAATAAGAAAACCCAATCAGGAAATTAGTACGTTAACTGGCCTTCTAGTGAATAAGTTCAAATATTTCGAAAATAACTAAATTTACTGTATCAAATATTCTTTTTCAGGAAAAAAATGCTGACAATCTATCAAATATTATTTTAATGCGACAATTTATGCTACAACATTCTAAAATGATAACACGAGAAGATGACTTCAAAAACGAAAGAAATAATGGCCGACTATATGTGACAGTATCTGACATTTTGGGTCTTATGGAGTCAAAGTCGGAAATTTAGTTTTTAACATTTTTACAATTTGTATCATGTTAATAATGAATGTTCAAAAGCTTTAATAAATGGCGCTAACGAATAGTGAGAAACATACAGAAAACATGCACCACCCACAGTTTGCATCTTAGGGATTTTAATTGGTAAAGAAATTAATTGGCTTTTAAAAAACGTTTGTAACACTGAGTTACAGTGTCCTGTTCTGTTGACCTTCACAGTGAATGTTGCCTAAATATTATAGAATCGGAAATTGCGTAGGTCTGGCTAGAAATTTCCAACCTTTCTTATAAGGGGGGCGTTTTGAAAATAGTGACTGAGTGCGCAAAAAGTCCAATTAACGTCGCATGCAGTTTTGTGACGTCAACTTCATTCACGTTTTGTGACGTCAACGTCGTACCTCCACAAGACCGAAAATCTCAGAGAACGTCACAATTATTTGAGCCTGTGCGTGAGAAAACCAACGATTTGGGTTTCCGACCAGGTCCGACACAAACCGGACTGTACAGTCACAGACAAAGGCAATGCGAAAACAAAACCGCTGATCAGCTGTGCAGTTACTGCACAGCTGATCTGCGACTTTGTTTATGCCTATGCAAATTAATGGTTTTCTCATGCACAGGCTCATTTTGTAGCCTCATAGCATTTTCATATATGCGTACGTTTTATATCAACACTGGTTTGAGCTGAGTTCAGTTACCAATAACTGCATGTCGCTCGGTAATGAGCCTCAAAAAGTTTTTATGTGGAGCCTCCATGGGTAGGGGGAATAATACCATATTCATGGAATCTTGGTCACATGACCAAGCTGGCCGCCATGCTCATATATGGTAAAAAAACCTTCAAAAATCGTCTCCAGAACCGGTGGGCCGATTTCCACAAAACTTGGTATGTAGCATTTGGGACTCCAGCCCATCATAATTTGCTAAAATAACGACCCTGGGATGACCTTGGTCTTTTTTCGGCATGGTCAATTTTGGAAAAATAGGCTTTTACATGGGAAAAGGCCAAAACAAAGCATATTTGGAAACTATTGCAGCCTGAGACTTGAAAATTGCTAGATGCAGACAACTAATGGAGTCATTGAAGATATAAAATCAATTAAGGTCAAAGTCATTTCATGTCCTTGACCCAAGGTCATTGAAATATCAAAATTAAGTCACAATTTCAAAGATCTTTGAAACCGCTTGACCGATCAAGTTGAATTTTTATGAGGAGCCTCCTTGGGTAGTAGAATTGAAATTTTGTTCGCAATATCTTGTATCTTGGTCACATGATTAAGATGGCCGTCATGCCCATATATGGTAAAAAACCTTCAAACATTTTCTACTCCAGAATAGGTGGGCCGATTTCCACGAAAATTGATATATAGCTTTGGAAACTCCAGCCCATCATAGTTTGCTAAAATGATGACCGTGTGATGACCTTGACCTGTTTTACAGCAAGGTCTATTTTTTGGAAACATAGTCTTTAACATGAGAAAAGGAGGAAACAAGGGATATTTTGAAAACTATTGCAGCCTGAAACTTGAAAATTTCTAGATGAAATATCAAAATTAAGTCACAATTTCAAAGATTCTCTTCTTTGAAACCGCTTGACCGATCAGGTTGAAATTTTTAAGGCGCCTCCTTGGGAAGTGGTATTGAAATTTTGTTCGTGATATCTTGGTCACATGACCACATATGGTAAAAACCCTTCAAACATCTTCTTCTCCGGAACCGGTGGGCCGATTTCCATGAAACTTTGTAGATAGTTTTGGGGACACCAGCCCATCATAGTTTGCTAAAATGATGACCCTGTGAAGGCCGTGTCCTTGACCAAAGGTCACTGAAATGTCCATATTCTGTCAAAATTTTTAAGATCTTCTTCTCTGAACCCCTTAATGAGATCATATATGGAGAGGATTTACAATCGTGGTCATTTCATATGAAATTTATTAAACGAGCCTTTTTATCATATGACTTCTAAAATACGATTTTATAGCCTTTAAACTGGAAATATTAACATTGCTGTTACGGACGTCGTAGATCATGACGTTACGTATTCCCGCAAAAGTGTTAATATTGGTTATAACTGTGCAAAATTATAATAAATTTTATATTATACTTTACAGTGAAAACCAATGCATATCAAAACTTGGTAAAATTGGTATTTTCACTGATATGTTTAACTGATATCAAATCTCATTGATATCAAAAGTCACTAGTGACTGATATCAGCCTATAGCTTCACTGTAGATTTTGGATTACCTCTGACGTTTCCATTTACTTGACGTCATTAAATGTGTCTCACTTCAGAAATTCAAACTCTTATAACTCCGTTATTTATGAACAAAAACATAAAGTGTGGCATTCATTTTCTTAGTTAGAACGTAAGGAACAATGTGATACCAAAATTATTTGTGTTTTCAAATAGTTTTGTTTTTTGCATTTTCACCGCCTGCCTTGTGAATTGGAAAATGCCCGTGTATTGAATAAAATAAAAAGAAAATTCGCTTCTTTTTTTCGGTGAATACCAAATATATTTAATCTCGTGAGATGAAAACATAAAAAGGTCCACTCGTGCTGCGCAATCGTGAAAATTCTGATATTTTCAACTCACTCGATGAAATAAATTTGGTATTCACCTAACTAAAAAAGCAAATATCCTCTATCTATTCTAATTGCACGAAATAAATGTTTAACAGCCAAACTTCTTCAGCAGGGCTATAGTTATCATAAACTTCGAAAAACCTTTTCTAAATTTTATCGCAGACACTATGAACTGATTTCCAAATTTAATGTTGGGCTAAAGACCCTTGTACGCGAGGGCCTTTCGAAACCAGAATTTTATGGTGACTTGATTTACAAATGTAAGAAACTTATAGGAAGGATTTTTCTTTTCAATTCAGAAAAATCATTACGCGTTACAGACGTATAGGATATAACTTAAATGTTATGCGACAGTCTGCATGCTTAGTTTTTAACCCAATCACGGTTGATAACTATGCTGCCTTCTTTATTTGCACGCCGATGGGTCGGGCGTCAGACTCTATGATGGCCCCGACATAAAGCTATTCATGTTAGTTGATTGGGGCCAGAGCTTCTTGTCTGTTGCTTGACCAACCGGGGTTCAACTGGTGGTTTTCTTTTGCTCCTGAGTTAGTAAGTTATTGGGCGCCCAGGGATCTCCATCGTCGGGCAGCTTACTCATTCTGTGAGTCCTCGATTTTTATTCATCTCGGAATTTATCATGATTTATTTGTTTGTCCATGATGATTCATTGACTAGTTAGAGATTCACTACGAGGACCGAACAACTAACTACATGTAAATGTTATGAACAACTACATAAGCTGAGGGTGAGGTTAGGATCCTGTAAAACCTTTTTAAGCCCGCCAATAATTTTATATTACTGATCGTTCCAAGGCGATACTTCTGTTGTGGTTCTTATTGTTTTATGTCCTGGTGTTTAATTGTGTGCTGTTGGCGCCTTATGTATGTTTTCATATTTTGGTTAAGTTTAGGTAAATGAGTGGCCACCTATTGGGAAATAGCAGCTCATTCGGCTTACTAAATGTATTCATGGTCTTAGTAGCTTATTGTTAGTTTGGTTTTTCCCACCTCGGTTTTTGGAGTGGGAATCTTTTTCTGATTGCACCTTTTCCTGATCGTTGCCTACTTGTACCTTTCTATCCTATTCACGTGTGGTCATAACGCTTTTATTACATGACGTTATCCACTGGAAAACATCGACGTCATATGATAAAACTATTTTCTATGTTCAGTATTTTGTCTATGTGCCCTCGTGTCGAGATGCCGCACTGGTGTCAACCATTTGCAAGAGCTGTTGCCTTAGGTAGGTTCCTAAATGTAAAAAGATAATGTCGAGAGGTTCTGTATAACTTGGTGAAACTTACCTTATCCGTTGCCCACTTTTTCCAGAAGACTTCCACCATTCCATCTTCATTTCTGACCATTTTAAAACAGTGGGGCTTCGAATGCCTTTCCATGGAATCCAGGCACGGTATCAACCACTGCTTGACATTCCATGTGCGCTGCAGGTTGATGCCAGTGGGAGCCGGTACCTGGGAACGCTCCCATAGGTTCAGAAGCCCATCCAGAGTTGGTGCCCCATTGAATCGCAAGGTCTTACTGAAACTGGAAAAACACACGAAAGGTGTTTAGGGCGATTTAAGATGAATGTATTTTTATTTAAAACATGTAATTTATCTTCGGTGAATAAGATCTGTTTTACAAGAGGCCCAATGGTCCTGGAAACGCTCACCTGAGACCTGAGATATATCATACTTATAACTATAATTTGAGCAACGTTTGTCTGTTTGTTTGTTTGTCTGTTTGTTTGTTTGTTCCCTACTCTATTTTTGTATTATACATGTATTTTGCCCCGGGGTGGGGGCAGAACAACCCATGGGGGTCCAAATTGTTTTCAGAATCACATATCTTCAGTCCATTTGCACATTTTCTGCAGGTTTTTCCTTTCAAATGACATTTTAACAATTTTCCCCATTCAAATACATGGGCGACTTTTGTTGACCTTGCTGTAAAATAGGTCAAGGTCATCCAAAGGTCATAATTTATATACACCTTGTAGGTCTCCAGTCCCTGATGATTCATGTCAAGTTTCGTTGAAATCGGTCCAGTGGTTCCGGAGAAGAAGAATTTTAAAGGGTTTTTACCATATATGGGCATGACGGCCATCTTGATCATGTGACCTGGATTATTTATAAACACATTGATTTCCCCTTCCTATGGATGCTTCCTATAAAATTTGGCTTTGACTGGCCAAGTGGTTTCAGAGAAGAAGATCTTTGAGTATTTTTGTAATATACATGTACTTTGCCCCGGGGTGGGGGCAGATCAACCCCTGGGGTCCAAATTGTTTTCAGAATCACATATCTTCATTCGACGACGACGGACGACCGACGCCGGATCATGGCCATCCTGTAAGCTCACCTTGTGAGCCTAACGGCTCAGGTGAGCTGAAAATATATCAGTTTAAAATTCAAGTAAACCAAACTTTTGATGGAATTCAATTTTGAAATATAATTATGTTTTCTGAAACTCCGTGTTTCAACTTTGTTGGTAAGCAGACTTGAGTGCATTGTGAAAAAATGACACAATTTATCAAAGAGACCATGGCTATACATGTAATATAGAAATGGTAGCTCTGTCAGAACGCAAGTGAAATAATTGTTGACTGATTGTTTAAGTCGTATCTAAATCTATCCAATCCAGGATATGTTGTTCCATGTTGTACATGTAGTGCTAATAGCGGTAATTTTCATGTCCCCTTGTGTTAAGTGTTAGTATGTCATTTCTTTCTATATTTGTCATGATATGCATAAGTCAGAGCCAGAGGTACATGTACATATATATTACTTGGTTAATTTTGCTTCTTTTCTTCAGACTCTTGTAACGTTCATAGTATTATGCTCCTCTGGGGCTTTCAGAACTTTTTCGAAATAAAATTGAAATCACATTTTTGAGATCATATCGAGATTCAACACTGGGTTTAATGTTCTTGAAGCATGAACGGGTTTCTCGTGTCTAATCCGAAAAATTACCGTGAGAAAACTCTGTCAACATCCTCATGCGTGTGCCCAACCATGAGATACCCCACCTTCACCTTCCTGAAGATACCTAAGTGTACCAAAAGTGATAGAAATCCGATTAAGAACCTGAAATGAGAAATCGTAATGTTTTCATTTTGGTTGTAAATCATTAAACTAGTTTATTTACTCTCTCTCTCTCTCTCTCTCTCTCTCTCTCTCTGTGATTTTTATGTTTATTTACCGCAAGCCCAACCATATTTTTCGAAAGTCTTAATTGTTTCAAAGTTTTTTAAACATAGTTCCTGTAATTGTTACCTGTTTTTATTATCTTTCCAACAGTTGTCCATCTGCAGGTACAGGACAGGGGGAAAGCATGTAAGACGCTGAAGAATATTCATCAATATAGCAATGTTCAGGTTGCTGTCATGCTACAAAAAAACGACATACAACTGAGGTGCGTCAAAAGATCGACGAGCATGAAGTAGCACGTGAAAGGTAGATCGGTATAGCTCGGCAAATAGGTCACTGTATGGGCGTTACCTTATGAATACGTTATTGGGTATGGTCTACTTTTGACCTAGGTAAAAGCTAAAGGTACACAGTTGAAAGACTCAACTCACATGTTGTCCGTTAGAATGAAAATCCGAGTTTGTCTAGTTTACTGGATTGGACAAAATAGGTAGCTGATCTTTAACGGTAAAATACGTGACAGCGCTCTAGGCTGACTGAATTCGACTTTTCTATTATCTCCCTACTTGAACAGTTGGACTAGCCGACCACGCCCAGATATGAATATTAAAATTGCCGCCCATACAGTGACCCATTTGCCGAACTATACAAACTGGCTCACTGTTAAGTCTGTTACACTTCGGTTGCCCACACAGTAAGTATTTGTACTGTTACAATCTGAATATCCTTTCACGTGCTGCTAAGTAGACTCGTGGATCTTTTGACGCATCTGAGGTCAAAATCAAGTCATTAAACCGAACCCTATCTGTTAGCAGAATAAATTGAATACAAACTTAGAATTGCCATAAAAAAGGTACAAGTAGGCAAAGATCAGGAAAAGGCACAATCAGAAAAAGATTCCCACTCCAAAAACCGAAATGGGAAAAAACTAAATTAACAATCAGAATCCTATACCATGAAAACATATCGTAAGCCGAATGGGTAGCTATTTTCCCAATAGGTGGCCACTCAGTTACCTAAACTTAACTAAAAATATGAAAACATACATAAGGCGCTAACAGAACAAAAAATTTAAACACTAAGCCATAAAACGAAAGAACCACCACAGAAGTATCGACTTGGAACGATCAGTAATATAAAATTACTGGCGGGCTTAAATCGATTTTACAGGTACCTAACCTCACCCTCAGCTTCTGCAGTGGTTCATAACATTAAGTTAGTTCTTCGGTCCTCGTGGTGAATCTCTAACTGGTCAATGAATCATCAAGAACAAACAGATAAATCATGATAAACATCATGATGAATCATCAACAGATTCATTAAAGCTGCCTTTAAAATATTTTATTCTATTCGAATAGAAAAATGATTATAAAATGCGAATTTACCTTTTTTTCTTTGACTAAAAAGATAGTTACCTTAAATTGGCCCACATCAAAGAAGCCAAGTATTCCTTTGCCGTGAAGAATTGCACCAGTCAGGTGTGTTTTTAGTTTCCATATACCCTGTGTTGTCTTGCTGTGCCTTGAAAAGTGAGGAATGGCTGTTTTGTTCTGATCCATCCCATCCAGAATAATAGATAAGTATTTGCTGGGTTGGTTTTTTGCTTTGGATGCATGTTTTGCATACTTGTCTCTTTGTAACCTAAACATACAAGAGACAATCATCATAGCATGTCCATGTAAAATCTACCCCACTAGACATGCAGTACAACTGTGGTATACTGGGGATACATTTTTTTCTTATTTTTGATCCAAAGCATAGGTTGTGGTACTCGGCAGAACCGCCACATTTTAGAAAACGACACCCCTGTGCGTTGCCTGTTTGGACAACAGAGGCGTGTTTGTCAGGCTTTTAAAAAGTAGCCCAAAGGGGCAATGATTGCTCACTTTAAAACCAAAGTAAGTCTATGTAGTGCAATTATTAGAATGATCAACAGCAGCTTTAGACAGTGAAAAGTTTCAAAACCCATCTACAAATTACCATTACAGCGTTATTCTGAAGAAAATGCTTTTAATTATTTATGCTTGCGTTCCATTGCTACATGTAAGAACAGAAATCATGGTGCCACATGTGTAATAAGTAGGCCTATATTTTACAGCTGAGAAACACGTGGTATGGAATGGGTGACGCACAATGCAATTCTACCCGAAGCTAAGATGGAAAATATGGCTATTTCGATATCGAATACACTTCAGAAAAATGAACATATAGTACTTCCATCACAATAACATTGAAGTGTTTGCGAAAACGAAATAATCGGTATTACTCAAGTTAAATTCTTCAATAAATGTTCAATTTTTGCATTGACTGCACCTGTCTATCAGTCAGTAAATGCTATAGGATACAGTGTGTGTCACCGATCATTTATCAGTTTGTATGTGTAAAATACCACGTGATTCGCAGTAGTGATATTTACATACTTTTGCTTCCGCAGATGTCTCTCACGTTTTCCCCTCCAGTAGTCTCTTTCTAAGTTCGATTTACTCTCCTGTAAATTCTTCTTATGTTTCATGCACTTATCACACACCGAAAACGTGCTGACCTGAAAGAGATGTATATCAATAATTCTAATGCACTTGAGAATGTAACGCGAATTCTGATTGGATAACGTCTATTCTGCGATATACCGTCGGAAACCCAACGTCATGAGCAACGTCGCTTATGATTGGTTAACGTCGTGTTTTTCGTCGCTGGTGACGCTCACGTTTCGCAAAAAAACAATGCATTTTTTCGATGTTTATAGTTAAAAAGTACATTAGAATGGGGATAACAATATTCAAATTTTTCATTTGGTCGGATATACGGTCGGAAATCATGTTTTACGGCTCCGCTGACGCGTCGCCGTAAAACAAAATTTCCGACCGTATATCCGACGATATACCGCCCCAAATGAAAAATTTGAATACAGTTATCCCCTAAATACACACCGTACATACGGCTCGTAAAATTACAACTGGTACGTCAAATTCCAAATGTTTATGTCAGCGCGTGCGTTTTGGCGGTAAGTTAATTGTGTTGCTTTTTCTTGTTTTATTATACTTTAGCTAACGGTTTCAGAAGAAAATTATATTTCAGCTTTTATTCAAATTAATTACTACTATTGATCGTGCAGCTCATTCTTTTGAACCATGTGTGATTTTACCTGATACGAATCACGACAGTCGTTTTATACGGGAAAACCCAGACGGACAATGGCTGTTGATACGTCAAATAACAGACGCAAAAGCGACTTTGGATACGTGTCGCATTAGACGTGTTAAGTGCGACTTTTTTTCAAATAACCATGAAACCCTGGAATTGTTTGACTGAACTGATTACTGGTTAACCGCTCTGGTCTGAGCCTGCCCAAAACAAAATTCAAGTCATACCATCCATACGTATAAGCCTTTTGGCCTAGTTGCATGGTTATATTTCAAGCACTTGCTGGATGTCATGGCATCCTCATTTTGGGTAAAAGTTCCATAAAAAGGAGGCAACGTCTCGACATGACCTTATCTGTTGACTGGGACGTAAAACGTCAATTTAAACGAACAAATAAATCTGTATTTGTGCGGTTGGTATACAAATTATATTCCATCAAAGAAGCAAATCGGCAAACAAATAAAGCACAAGTAACGGCATGGTGGGTGAAGACTCATATAAAATCGCTTAAAGACAGTCGTTTGACTGTATTTCCTTTCCATTTTATGTTTTCTTTATGCAATTTATGTTATTAGCCATGTAAATTAAACCATATACTAACCAAATTACGTTTGTAGCAGACCCGTATCATAAAATGTTGAGCTACTGTTTGGGACGTTCCGTATCGGCCGTCCGTAATTTCACTTATCAAATGACATTCGCCCATCTGTACTTTGGCGTATTGTTTTTGTCGCCAAGCAACGAAATAAAACGATAAATACACTGTATAAGTTGATTATTAATGATCCTTCAGATGGATATTGAAAAATATAAGCCTCCATAAGATTATACCATGACAAAATTAGGTATTCTGTGAAAAATACAGCAAAATAACTTACCCGCCAAAACGCACGCGTCATAAAAATCTGGAATTTGACGTGCCAGTTGGAATTTGACGAGCCGTATGTACGGTGTGAAATAGGCACTAATAAGATGATGTACACTCAACACCCATGATAATCGAGTTCTCAAAGTGAAAAATTGCAATTTTTTAAAATTATTTTTTGATGTTTGAATATTATTAAAATCATACTTTAAAATCGATTTTCTTATGTTGCATACCATCATGACTCCTCAGATGCGTCAAAAGATCCATGACCACATTTATTGTTTGTATTATCACTGTTTGTTAGTATCTACTCAGTACTGTCTAGTGTCACACGAAGTGCGTTCACATCCTTGAAGATGGCTAAACTACGGTCAATCAGCCAAACTTTATGTAGAGCATCCCCAAGAAGAGTGAATGAAAGTTTGCATAAATAGTCATGGTCACATGACCAAGATGGCCACCATGGCTATAAATAACAAAAATCTTAAAAAAATCTTTTTCTTCAGAACAAGGAGGCCTATGATTTTGAAAATTGGCATGGAGCATCAAGGAATAGAGGCCTATAAAATTTATATAACTCATGACGCTGGGATGACCATGACCTATTTTACGGCAAGGTCAACTTAGGTCGCTCATGCATTTGAATGGAGAAAATTGTTAAAATGTCATTTGAAGGGTAAAACTTTGAGTAAATTGGCAAATGGACTGAATTTTCATGATTTGAAAATACCTTGACTCCTGTGGTTATTCTGACCCTGCCCTAGGATTATATACATGCATATAACTATTATTGTCAAACAAGTTTATTAGTCTCATGTGAGCATTTATAGGACCATTGGTCCTCTTGTTAATTTTTTACCGATAAATAGCAATACCTTTGGAAGACAGATGTGGTGCATCTGCTCTCGCCATAACTTGACAAAATGAGCAAACGAAATAAAGTCTTTTTCTCCAATGGCTTTCATTTCCTGTACCATGAACTCATATACTGCTGTTTTGGTCATTAAGCACATTGGCAAGTGAAGTTTACTCGAGTCCGGTTGGTAGTCTCCATACTGTTCAGCAAATCTTCCGAACCAAGCCATAGCAGCGTATGTTTTCGTGTCCCACCTGTAAAGTCGCCCAATACTAGCTGGAGCATGCTTTACGCCATCTAAAAAATTGTAACGAATCTGTGTCACGAAAATGCCAAAAACCTACAACATTATACACGTAGGGGTTTGAATTAAGAACATTTTAGAAGTATTTTTTACACGCAGAAATGTTTATGTACCCTACATAAAAGGAAACGCAATGATGAGATTTTCAGATTCAGATCTTAATTATTGCTCAAATTCTTAATAACGTTATAGTTGTTATTTTTCTTATTTCTGGTATTCACGTTTGACGTACATGTATATGTACTGGAATATCTGTGCTTTACAAAATTTGTACAAGAAGAAAGACATCCATGAACGTACTTTTATAAACTTAATACGTACTCAAAACCATTTGACGAATCTTGTAGAAACTTGACAACGGCAGTCCAATAACTTGCAGCCATGCATCAAGACATATAACTGTTGTTCCAATCATAAACACGAATTCAATGGTACTATTTTCATGGTTCTCTCTATAACAAGAAGGATGCGTGAAAAGTGAGTCGTCTATATTTGAGCCGCCGCACCAGAAAACCAACAATGAACATGTGCGAAAACAAAGCGCAGATCAGCTGTGCAGTAACTGGTCAACATCCTTGGTTTCGGCTACACAAATTATCAATCCCTCTTCTTAAATCCAAAAAAAAAAAAAAAAAAAGCCTCGAACTTTTAAAGTGCTTGTGCAGCTCGGTTTGTTCGGAAACCACATTGTTAGTTTTTTCACGCTGCGGCTCAATGTTTTTACATGAAATTTTTTCTAAACATATTGGGTGTTAGCTCAAATCGAATAGATATCATTCGACACCATTGCCAGCCCAAACTGACACAATATCAATACAGGTCATACAGCACAGATGGAGGAGGAGTCATTCAAAATGTCTATGAATTATGCAAACGAGAAGGAAAGGGGGTTGAATATTTCCCATGTCAGCATGCTAAGGAAAGAGCATTGACATTGACCGGAATCAGTAAACTGACAACTGACCGACAGTGTCTTACTTCTATTTGTTACCGCTTCCACGTACTGCTTGATGGACTCGTTGATCTTTTGATGCGCCAGAATCGAGCTTTACCAGGTAAGGCATGTTAGGTTAATTATTAAACATTAAATGCATCGTGTGCTAATTTTGCGATGTCAACATAAATGAAGCTGACCATTAAGTTCCACACTTACTAATAAGTTCTACACTTTAAAACAAGTAGCCCAAGGGCAACGATCGCTCACCTGAGAGTCAACAAGTACAGTCACTGGACAAAGTGGTTGTTTTGTTTTTTTTTTTTTGAAAATCTGATCAAAATTGAAGATGCTGGAGTGGCCACAACACTAAAAATTGATTTTTCAAACATTCAAGGGCAGCTAACTCCGCAGTCCAGGGTCGAATCTGGCTCAAATTCGAACTCATCCAAGATGTTATGGTTATCCTTATTTCTCCCAAGAATGAAGAAGATCAGATCAAAATTGAAGGCGCTACAGTGGCCACAATACAAAATATTGCTTTTTCAAACACTAAAGGGCAGCTAACTCCGCAGTCAGAGGTCAGTTCTGGCCGAAATTCGAACTCATCTGAGATATTGTAGTTATTCTTGTTACCTGCAAGAATGAAGAAGATCCACTGCTTCATGTAAAATCTGACTGCAATCGGCCAGCTCAGAGATATTCAAGATTGAAACTGTGAACGCACGGATGGACGGACGGACGACGGCTCGACTACCATACTATAAGCTCACCTTGTGAGCCTTCGGCTCAGGTGAGCTAAAAATTATCCAACGTTGACGTCCCTTTGTATTTCGAGATCTGTGTAACATAGTTTGGGTATACATGCTCTGAATGAATGAAAGCATGTTGAAAGTATGTGGGAGTTTTATGATTGAAGTACTGTTAAGGGAATGTAAAGGCTGTATGAGTGAGACAGTTCCTGATCATTGCTGCCATTTTACTTTTGTCTTATAATTCAAATTTAAAGCATCAATCAACTATAGAAATTCAGACCAATTTAACATAGCAAAATACTACCTGCATAACTTTCGCAAAAAGGGTGACTGCTTTGTACTTTAACATTGCATGTACATTCTTATTGAATTCCTTCATTGTAAACATCATTGATTTAACCATATTTATCTATCATTACGTGCCTGAATGCATAACAAATACATTGTTCTCACAACACACATGCCGGAATCTGATGAAACAGCATTGCACTCATTTATTTGTTTAGGTACATCGATCAAATTGACAGGTAGTGATCATTTTTGATACGAATTTGGAACTGGAATGTAAACGGAATGTATTGAGAGGGCGAGAGTCTGTATATAACCTGGGCTTTTTGACCATGCTCTTCAGACGAGTTCAGACGGCTTCAGTACGGTTCAGTGTGTCAGGCAGTTATGATGTTATAATGCTTTGAAGCCACGAAATTATATGATGAACTTGTGAAATTAATGTTATTAAAATCTATACGATCACAGCTTTAACAGTTCGTGTTACTTAGTCACTACGTTTCATCTGTGCCTAAAATCTTTGTGTGGCGTGACATTGGTTCATGACGGAGTCATTAAAAATGTTTACACTAACACAATTTGGATAAACAATTCTGAGCATAAAAGTTTCAAAAACTCACTGTTTATGCAGATGCAGGTAGTTCATCACCCATTGCTTATACTCCAGCCTAGAGAGCGGTACGACCTGTTCTCTGACACAGTTCACCTCATCTACCATGGATGTGGCACATCTTGCTAGGCACAGCCATGCGCAGCAGTACATAGCCTGAAGAATGTTAAGCGAGAGAAACTTCGATCGTCGGCCTGGAAAGATACATGTAGGAAAGGAAAAGTGACCGGTCCTTAACCTGGAATTAAGAGTTAATTGAGTTTCATGCAACCGGGCCCTGGCGTGTATTAACACTTTTGCAGGAATACGTAACGTCATCATGAAGACGTCCGTAACGACAATGTCACACTGTTTTTATAGCGTTTAATAAGTACCATTATGCCTTGCAAATATCATTTACATACAGCTGATGATTCGAATAGGCTGAGCATTATTGCGAAAAAAAGTTGTGTTTTAGTTGCGAAAAAAATCAACGATTTCGGGGTAAGGGGTGAGAAATATCTTATAACCTGAATATACATGTCACAATAAATTGATATAATTAACCTAGTCTGAACTGATCAATTATGGGATAAATATTGCACATGAATTTCAAAAGGGACACTTGACCATTTCGTTTTATGTTGCCTAGCAATGATAGAATTTGAAAAATGCTATAAGCCACAATTCATAGAGGAAAATGGTTGCTAGGCAACCACGTCTCGAGCACTTGTAACTTGAGCCAGTCAATAAGGTTTATAAAGTAAGAGAAAAGTCTCAATCATTATTGGATCATCTTCGTACATGACGTTACCCACTGGAAAACAACAAAGTCATATGATACATGAAATTTTAAATCCCTAGCATGTACCATTCAGAAGTTACAAAAAAAGTGTAACAGACGTACGTATGTAATAAATAGAGGCAAGCCGAATTCCAACTTTTTCAAAGATATTTAAAGTATGAACAATCATATTTGATTCCTATGATGTCTCATGTTTACCTGGACGTGTGCGTTGATTATGCAGGTCGCCTGTTGATGCCTGTGACTTTGTGCGCTTGACGCCTCTCTTTCCTATGAAAGAAACAATCAAATAACAATATTAATAGTAATAATAATAAAACGTGCAGAATCCCCCCCCCCCCTTTTTTTTTTTTTTTTTTTTTTTTTTTTTTTTTTTTTTTTTTACCTTCTTATGACGAAATTTACTCAATTTTTAAAACTTATGAATTGGCTTCTGCCAATGTGAAACAAGGTTGTAATTCGACTCGGTCCATGAACGGTAAAATATAGGTTATCAAGACATCTGCAGGGATTATTTACTGGGGAGATTTTGAGAGAGTTGTTCATATTTTGTCAAAAAATCTCATTGAATTCGGTTGATTAAGAAGAAAATCTCGCAAATTTTACTTGAATGAGGGATTTTCTTTCATAATATTTCAGAGCCAGAATAATTCCTGCATCTGGTACATAATGTACTTGTGCATGGTGCTTGACAAGAATGTTTAAGGTAAACGCAATACTGAATAGTAGTTGCATTTAAAACTAAAACAGCAGTCAAACAGTAGCGTATAACCTAAACGCGCGCCGGGCGTATGAAAAATCTCAACACGCTGAAGACTTCGACGTATAAAAATTAATTTGTTCCTTTAACTCGCACACAAGTATAAAAATCTCCAAGTTTTGGAGTACGGTTGTGATGCGTCCCAGACACGCTAACCACGCGCTACAGGCGCGTATCGAACCTTCAACGCGCGTTTCACACACGCTTGGGGCACGCTACTGAAGCAACATCTAATAAAATCGGAACGCGCATGTAACGAACAATGGCGTGCCTCAAACGCGCGTCAAGCGTTCAGAGAGTATTCAACGCGCCTGTAACGCGCGTGGAACTTATTCGGGACAGCGGAAACGAAAAACAAATGCAATTTTTAACCTCAGTCAAGGGCCATAACTCTAAGGTCATTTGACGAAATTTACTCATCTACAATTCCAAACCACTCCTTGCCGGTATCAACTCATATGCAAAGTCTGAAGAAAATCGGTCAAAAACTACTCAAGTTAGAGAGCGGAAACGAACAAAATGTAATTTTTAACATCAAGGGCCAGAACTCTGAGGTCGTTTGGCGAAATTTACTCATCTACAATCCGAAACCACTCCTTGCCGGTATCTACTCATATGCAAAGTTTGAAGAAAATCGGTCAAAAACTACTCAAGTTAGAGAGCGGAAACCAACAAAATGCAATTTTTAACAAGGGCCATAACTCTAAGGTCATTTGGCGAAATTTACTCATCTACAATCCCAAACCACTCCTTGCCGGTATCTACTCATATGCAAAGTTTGAAGAAAATCGGTCAAAAACTACTCAAGTTAGAGAGCGGAAACCAACAAAATGCAATTTTTAACCTCAATCAAGGGCCATAACTCTAATCCCAAACCACTCATTGCCGGTATCAACTAATATGCAAAGTTTGAAGAAAATCGGTCAAAATCTACTCAAATTAGAGAGCGGAAACGAATGGAGACACCTGGATTTTCAAACAGTTGATTGACCTTTGTGACCTTGAAAATTAGGTCAAGGTCACCGAAATCTAATCACTCCATTCGGCTGTCCCAATGAAGTTACTGTGCCAGTTTGGTCTAAATCCATCCAGTGGTTCAGGAGATATCGTGCAGACAAAAAGCTACGCCGACGACGCCGACGGGATCTACACCAAAAACAATATGTCCCCACCCCTTCGGAGGGGGGACATAAATATATGTTAAAGACATCTCTGGGGAGATTGTGAGAGAGTTGCTCATGCATATTAAATACGTATATGACACTTACTTTTCCAAGAGCTCCCAGCTGCTTCCTCATCCGAATCACTGGATGTTGAGTTCCCGTCTGAGTAACTGCCTTCTGAATCTTCATTGACTGAAACAAACACAGCTTTTTTTTTTTTTTGGTAATATGAAAAAGCCTCCTTCCCCTTTCGATTTAATCCTTTAGCCGCTGACGATTCCGCTACGGTTGCTTTACGAATTAGGCCGCGCCCAATAACCACCACTATTCACCACGAATGTTTTTTGTTTTTGTGTTGATACAATAACAATAATCTATTTTGAAAACAACAATAACAGGTATAATTCGGCAAATGGGTCACTGCATGGGCGTTACCGCATGACTACGTTAATGGGTAGGCCCTACCTTTGGCTTAGGTAAAAACCACAGGTATACGGTTAAAAGATTCAACTCACATGTTTTCCGTTATTTAGAAAATAAGAATGAAATACGAGATTGTTTAGTTCACAAAATTGGTTTCTAACGGTAAATATGTGACAGCGGTCTAGGGTGAATGAGTTCGACTTTCCAATGATTTCCCTACTAGCCAACCACGCCCAGATATGAATATTAAATTTGCCGCCTATACAGTAACCTATTTGCCGAACTAGAAATTAGTATTTGGAAAAGTACAACGCTTTTGGAAAACATACTTCATTCATCCATATGCGAACAGAGCAGTGGTATGAATCCGTAGGTCCCTGGTTCGAATCCGGGTAAGATCAAATTTTCTTCTTCCAAAAACTAGATCGGCGCCAATTTAAACGTAACTTTTGTTTTTCGTGTTCTGAGCATGATTTTTATTGAACGATTTATTCATGCACCCAATATCTTGGGCAGTCCGCTCCTTTCTCGCATCATGGCAAGACGGCTTCATTGCAGCAAAACGCTCTGAATGTTTTGGAAATCGGCGAATCGGCCATTATTCTCGTTCCAATGACACAAGCAGCGATGATTGCATCAGTGCTGACTAGCGTTACGATCCCTTCAGAGATTTGATGCCCAGTTTCTTGCAGTTAAGATTCAACCGCGGAAAGAAAGAAAGACGGTTTAACAGATGCGTTATTCTGCGAAGGAAGAATGGTATGATTTTGTTTCAATAAATCATGTTGTCACTTTATTTGTATGTCATGACGTTATTGTTTGGTGAATTCATTAAAAAGAAAAAGAAGAAGAAGAAGAAGAAAAAAAAAAAAAAAAAAAAAAAAAAACAAGCAACTGAGAGAAAAAAAATTATTACAGCCCAAACTCCATAGACTTCAATGTATTTTCACGTTTACAAGAAAAAATATCATGTCGCTCCTGGTCGACATATCTTAATGATTTTGATCTCATTTGAAAGTGGAAGGATTAAAGCAATAAATAAAAGTCATTTGATGAAATTTCGTCATTACATTTTTCAAATGTAACGGTTTAAAATTTTATGAAATTTTGAAAAAGTCATTTTCCCGTTGACGTCAATGGTGACGTTGCCCAAAAATCGTAAAAAATAATTTCACAATTTTTAAACAGTTGGTACTTTAAAACGCGTGAATAAAATATAATGAAACTCCCTTTGTTTATTGCGATATTTATTCGGCTTTAAAATGACACCAAGAACATAGAAATATCTTTACCAGGAGAGACAGGATAATTTTTCTCGTCAAAATACATGGAAGTCTTTGGAGTTTTCAAAACGTGATGAATACTTTTGTACACCGTCTGTACATGAGCGCTCGGATATCCAGCAGTTACTCATGTGCATTCAATATTATAGTTTCAGTCTTTATTGCATCTACAAATAAATAGACTTTAGGTGTACTATTCTCTGTTTTCAAACATAATAAATCAAAATAGTGTCACCAGACATCGTCAGACCTGTAGCAGAAAATTGGATGCTAGCAGCAAAAAAATGTCTTTTTCTTTCTTCTGGCTGTCATGGCTATAGAAAACGACTTGACTAATGTCGCAGACAAACGTTGTGGAGTGATGTTTCGCAACTACATCTCGCCCTATCATACACAGTTCTGTGTGGAGCGGATATGTCGGACTCCTGTAATCCTCGCGAGGGGGTGCTGCAGTAGATCTAGGCCTATAGGCCTATATCGGATCACAGGTCATTGACGCTCTATAACCATAAACAGTCTAAATAGCCAAAATGTAGTGTCTAGCTGACGAAGCTAGAATGAGTATTTTGGGCAAATGAGGGTTATTTAAGCTATCAGTATATAATATTGAGTAAGCGTCAATGACCTGTGATGGGATATAGAAAGGAAGACTCCGGTCCAAAGATCCTGGGTTCGATCCTCAGCCGTGTCGCTGTTAGTTGTGGCCTTGAGCAAGTCACGATTCCACAGCTCCTGGGGTAATGGTCAGAAATTGATCGACTCAGTACACATTAAAAACAAATAAACAAAAACAAGTTGGAATGCTCAATGTGTCATTGAAACCGCCAGAAAATGGGCTTTAAGAAAAAAACGCGCTTGATCTTGTGGTGGGCAAATAACGAGGGATATGTTTTACAAACTCACTGTAATTTTCATAGTTCAGTCTGCTGTTCTGGTCGTCTAATTGCGAATTTACTTGAAATATTGACGTCTCTGTCGTCGAACTATCCGCCATTTTCCTCTGAACGTGCTATGACGTAGAACGTCGCACAGTCTGAAAATGACGTCAAAATTGACGTTTTACGTCGAACGATTCAAACGTCATTTTGAACGTGACGCAAAGCTTGCGGCAAAAAAAATGGCGTCTCAGTTGAAGTGGGGATTTCAATTCAAGGAGAATAAATTATATATTTTACTGAATAGAGCCCCCATGAGAAAACCCAATGGGGAGGAATATTCCTCTGTGACCTATATTGAAAGGGGAAATAGTGCTATTCAAGTGAAGGTAAAGTTTCCCGTAGAAAGTCTATTTGGAACTTGAAGGCACACAAAAAATATATTTTAATTTTTTTCTAGCTTGAACAGCAGCAGAACATTGAAGCAGCTGAATTATTTACAGTTGCAGGAAGCGAGGTAGCCGAGTGGTTAGCGCACTGGCTTCTTGTGCTAGAGGTCCCGGGTTCGATCCCCGCCGGCGGCGAGGAAAACTTGTTGGTCCGAACTTGCTTCCCTTCGTGTCATTTGCAGGAATGACAATCATGATAAAGTGCGCCGTCCTTCGGATCGGGACGTTAACTGGAGGCCCCCTGTGCAGGGACAGTCATCCCCTGTGCAGGTTAAAGATCCCTACACAGGTTCTGTACAGTACCTGCATAGCTGATCAGCGCCTTCGTTTTCGCTGCACGGATAGTACAATCCTTCTTCTTAAATCCGAAATTTCAAGCTTCTAGCCTGCTGCTGTGACTGTACAGGCCAGTTTGTGTCAGAAATGGTCAGAATCCAAATTGTTGGTTTTCTCACGCACAGGCTCAATTATTTAAAAAAAAGATCCATGCTAAAATTTTTGGACTGACAGATAATTATAGAGGCTGATCTAAAATGATATTGGTATTTCAAACCTATGCTGAGCGCGTTTTGTGCCTACTGCGGATGCTTTTCGCGCATGAAAGGGTAACGAAGACGAAACCATCGCCCACGGACACAGTCATTAAAGTTTAAATCGACCTATAATTGACGTACAAGTTCTGTATTTGTGTTTTGTTCGCAAAACAAAAGTATTGTGTGTAATGTTTCGCTAAGCTGCACTCCGATACACTTCGTGACTTCGCTCCTCTTTGGTTTAAACAATATTTATTTCAATCAAGTCATACACTATATGGTACAGGATTTGATAAAAAGCAATGCTTATAAACATCATCTCCTGCATGCATTGAGATGCATGTGATGTATGCGGCATAGAACTGAGAAATATTAAAGAAGAGTGAGGTACATAGAAATATTGATAATAATGAAAAGAAGAAGAAGAAGAAGAAGAAGAAAAAGAAGAAGAAAAGGAAGTGATGATGATGATGATGATGATGATGATGATGATGATGATGATGATGATGATTAACACGAAAAAATGTGTGAGAAAACATGAATCGCTCCTCTTTCGTAGTATGGAGAGGTCATGGAAATAGTCCGTCTATGTTTCGTCATAAAGAAAAGTCAACAAGCGTCTTTTAATAAAAAGACGAAATTCCCGGGACATTGCAAATTGACGCATTAAAGAAAGAAATGAATATCCACAAGTAGCTCATGACCTCTTGATATCCAGGAAATGATAACGGCGATAAATGCCGTTTCCAATTTTTTGCATATTTTTATTTGGATAAATACGAGCGTGTGCTTTCGGGTTATTGAATAAAACTGGTGATATAAAGACTAAAAATTCATACTAAAATTTATAGAATCTCCAGAAAGCGGATGTATGGTTCTTTATCTTAAGTTCTATCAGAATGTTTACTCGTTTTCGTACTACAGACTGTACAAATATCAACAGTATTAAAATACTCACCCAAGGATCAAGACTACAAGAGATATTGGGCCTCGGCTCTGTACGATAGATCACCTTGAAAAATGGCATTTTCGTCGTGTGTAGAAGAAATCTGTTTTCAACGTTTTCAACACCTCCAGTAGACTTTGTCTTTTCCTTGCTTGTGCCAAAACTCGTGTATAATTATAATTATCCATGTCGTTTATATACTGAAACACAACCGCGCTTGATGCCACGCATTACTTACGCCATTTTGTTGGTGCTTAAACAATGAGGGTGAAATTTTCAGACGCTGGGCGGGAAACTGACGTCAAGCACGTGCTTACTTAAATAACCGGCAAAGTTAGCAAACAGAATGAAAAGCAAACTGGCAGACTAAGCAGAACGAAACGGTAAAGTTAGCAAACTGACAGAATGAGAACTTTACCACTGAATACAGATTTTATTAACGAAGAAAAAAAACCCGACTTATTAATGAGACAGTTCACGTGCGCATGTGTCACCTGAGCCGAAGGCTCACAAGTCTTGTATGATACGTGTCGGTAAGCGCGTAAAATTGCTTAAGATCGTCATGTGATTGTCTCAATATTAATTAAGGGGTCAATACTTTGGCAACGATGTGCAAATTAAGAAAGCAAAACTACGTTAGAAAACATTTCACAGATTTTGCATGCGCAGTCTGGTAAAAAATTAATGATTATACAATCGTACGATTGCTTACGATTCAGTGGGACTGGCACTATAGACAGGGTCATCAGACTGTGTATAACCGTACAGTGAGCCAAATCGCAAGTGACACAAGTGTACGCAAATATACTTAAACGCAAAAGTTTCGCAACACTTTTAAAATGCAAGTTTCTTCTAATTGGCAAAGATATTTCTTTTTGTGGTATAACGATTGACAAGTCCAGTTCTTTGCCTCCAGTGTCTACATATATCAAAAAATGCTTAAATGCAATATCTTTGACATGGGATCGTCTTTAACATAAAGAAAATATGCGTTTGGTTTTTGGTGTCAGATTTGTGAAGTTGGCTGTTAGTTGTTAATGTTAATTCAGCTGTTGATAAGTTATGACTGTCTGGCAGTCATAACTTATAAACAGCTGTTTATTCAACTGTTACGTAGTTGTTAATTCGAAGACAAGTCTAGTTAACAGCTAGCTGTTTCCTCAGCTGTTAGATGTTAATACAAAGAACATGGCGAATTAACAGTCAGCTGTTTATTCAGCTGTTAGTTGTGGGTTTGGCGAATTAACAGCTAGCTGTTTATTCAGCTGTTAGTTTTGGATTCGGCGAATTAACAGCTAGCTGTTAGTTGTTGTTAATTTAAATAACATGGCGAATTAACAGCCAGCCGTTTGTTCAGCTGTTAGTTGTGAATTAGGCGAATTAACAGCTAACTGTTGATTCAGCTGTTAGTTGTTAATTAAAAAAAAAAAAAAACAAGTCGAATTAACAGCCAGCTGTTTAGTCAGCTGATAGTTGTGGATTCAGCTAATTAACAGCTAGCTGTTTATTCAACTGTTAGTTGTTAATTCAGAGAACAAGTCGAATAAACAGCTGCTAGTTGTTAATTCAAAGAGCATTGCGAATTAACAGCCAGCTGTTTTGTGTATACTGCGAATTAACAGCCAGCTGTATATTCAGCTGTTAGTTGTTAATTCAAAGAACATGGCGAATTAACAGCCAGCTCTTTATTCAGAGAACATGGCGAATTAACAGCCAGCTCTTTATTCAGCTGCTAGTTGTTAATTCAAAGAACATTGCGAATTAACAGCCAGCTGTTTATTCAGCTGTTAGTTGTGTAAACGGCGAATTAACAGTCAGCTGTATATTCAGCTGTTAGTTTTTAATTCAAAGAACATGGCAAATGAACAGCCAGCTGTTTATTCAGTTATTAGTTGTGGATTCGGCGAATTTATTCAGCTGTTAGTTGTGGATTCGGCGAATTAACAGCCAGCTGTTTATTCAGCTGTTAGTTCTTAATTTAAAAAAAGTATGGCGAACTAACAGCCAGCTGTTCATTCAGCTGTTAGTTGTGGATTCGGCGAATTAACAGCTAGCTGTTTATTCAGCTGTTAGTTGTTAATTCAGAGAACAAGTCGAATTAACAGCCAGCTGTTTATTCAGCTGTTAGTTGTGGATTCGGCGAATTAGCAGCTAGCTGTTTATTCAGTTGTTAGTTGTTAATTCAAAGAACATGTCGAATTAAAAGCTAGCTGTTTATTCACCTGTTAGTTGTGTATACGGCGAATTAACAGCCAGCTGTATATTCAGCTGTTAGTTGTTAATTCAAAGAACATGGCGAATTAACAACTAACAGTTGAATAAACAGCTGTTTATAAGTTATGACTGCCAGACTGTCATAGCTTATTAACAGCTGAATTAACATCTAACAAGTAACAGCCAACTTCACACATCTTTTGGTGTCAAAACATCTCAAATGATAGGAATATTGATTCTACTTTTTTCTCCAAAATTCATGATTTTTTGTCAAAAAATGCAATTTTTCCAAAAATGCATTTTTACCCAAATTTTGAGACTTTTCCAATTTTTTTTTTTTTTTTTTTTTTTTTTTTTTGCTTATTCATTTCCTTTAGAAATTTGCATCCGAGGTGCAAAAGTACACTTGAACAAAAATAGCGCATAGGACTATGGCTTAAAAACAGATACACACTCCATGATAAATAAAAGTAAAATTGCGTTCCTGGTTGTAGCTGCTCGACTAATATTCTACTATATACTGAAATTTCATTTTAATTTCAGTTTCATTTTGAAAACTCCAAAACCGCCAGATGCCTGTTCAGGACAGACTTCGATGGAGATTTAGACGATTTCAATAAGAAATTTTCAGTGGCGGCCACAACTAGCAACACGGCGTTTATTAACTGCATTCAGAAGGAAACGGGGGTGCGGTCAAGGAAAAGAGGATTACTCGGTAAGCTTTCTCTCATTTTTTTTTAAAAGGTCAAATTTTATACCAAGATCTATCTACCGAAGAAAAACTTTGCAAAATTTCAATATCGAAACACATATTTTTCGATATTCGGAAACTTTGCATTTTGTGCTCGAAATTATATTTCAGCAATTGACCAAACGCCACATGTCACTCAAAATAGCCAGTAAACCTCTAGGACAAACAAATGCACCTGCGCATGTGTCACCTGTGCGCATGTATCACCTGAGCCGAAGGCTCACAAGTCTTGTATGATAGACAGGTCATCACACTGTGTATAACCGTACAGTGAGCCAAATCGGGAGTGACACAATTGTACGCAAATATATCACACGCCCATTTTTATAGCCCCGCTTTGCAAAAGTGGGGCTATACTGGATTCACCCTGTCCTTCCGTGATTCTGTGGTTCCGTGGTTCCGTGAAAATTTCGTTTCCGCTGAATATCTTGAGAAGGAAAGGACAGAATCCGACCAAATTTTGTATCCACAACATCATTGACAGGATCTAGCTTGGAATTGTTACCCGTCATTTTTCGCAAAATTTTGACGGCGTTACGGCCCTTTATTGACGTCAGAATTTCGTTTCCGCTCAATATCTTGAGAGTGAATGGACAGAATTTGACCAAATTTTGTATGCACATCACCATTGACAAGATCTAGCTTGGGATTGTTACCCGTCATTTTTCGCAAAATATCTCGAGAATGAATTGACAGAATCCGACCAAATTTTGTATGCACATCAACATTGACAAGATCTTGCTTGGGATTGTTACATGTACTCATAATTTTTCGCAAAATTTTGACGGAGTTACGGCCCTTGATTGATGTCAGAATTTGGTTTCTGCTCAATATCCCAAGAACTAATTCACAGAATCTGACCAAATTTTGTATGCACATCAACATTGACAAGATCTAGCTTGGGATTGTTACCCGTCATTTTTTGCAAAACTTTTGACAGAGTTACGGCCCTTGATTGACGTCAGAATTTCGTTTCCGCTCAATATCTTGAGAGCGAATTGACATAATCCGACCAAATTTTGTGTGCACACCATTATTGACAAGATCTAGCTTGGGATGTTACCTGTCATTTTTCGCAAAATTTTGACGGTCGGGTCACGATTTTTGCCATTCATAATTTCTAAAGCGTAATGGTACTTTTGCGCAGTCAATATCTCCCTGTCTCAGATAAAGTGTAAGATACGGTTGTACGTATCCCTAGCATAAGGACATAAAGCGCGATTGACGGGCCTTTTAGGCGTTTTTTTTTTTTTTTTCAGCACATATGATAATTACAATGTACCATGTTTTACTCAAGAAGAAATAATGTCTGAGTGGACAAACTTTCATAGATTGTAGTCAGGCTTATGGAGGTAGCATTTGGTAAAATTTATCCAGCATGCCAGACAGATGAAAACGTAATCTAACCTGGAAGTAACTTGAACAATGCTGATAAGCGTGTTGCTGAGCCCTCTAGAGCTGAGTTGGTAGGCATAAAATAATCTGTATTCGATGTTAGAAGGACTCATACAAGAATGTTTCAAGAATACCCAGTCTTTTTGATTAGCAATGTGAGATTCAATGCGATTCTATCTAATGTGTAGCGCTGACAATAACGGCCATTCAGGAACTTCAAACTCTCATAAATGTAAAACACGTTCAGCATGAAACATCATTGAATTTCTATGATTAACGTTACGTTGAAAGCGTAGTTGCAATTGTTTATCGATTCAGAATTGCAATGACTAGAAAAGACTATAAAATATAAATAAGTTTTGTGCCTTTACATGTACGAGCGTAAGTACATGTACCTAATTGTCAATTTAGTTTTTTCCACCTTGGTTTTCTTTCTGATTGCGCCATTTCCTGATCGTTGCCTACTTTCACATTTGTTTAAATGTCATTCAAACAAACGTTTCTGCGGCTTGGTTTGCGAGCCATATATGCGATAGGGTTTTCGCTTGGAACCTATGAAATAGCCCGAACAGTCCACATGACAAAATGGCTGGTTTCTGATTCTTACTAATCCGGTAAGCCGTAGACATTTGATCTTTAAAAGGTTGGCAGTGATTGGGTAAATGAAATCTAGCCAATCAACATCTTGCTTTAAGCACAGGTCGGGTATAGACCATTCTCCGCACTCTGATCAAAGTGGCGTCATTTTCACCAACAGCATTCACACCTAGTAAACCATGTAAATGAATGTCATATTACTGGGACCGAGTCTGTTTGCACCCGAAACGGCCCCACTTTTCTAAAGTCGCTTCATTGTAAGAAGTACTACGGCTTACTGAATAACCAATTAGTGTAGGTCGGAAACCTAACCCTAACCCTAACCTATCTGACCCTTCTTGTCCGTTATACATTATGCTAGCCGAGCCTTTTGTAGCATTTTAAAAGCTGTTTGCCGTATCATCCAAACAAAAGTTATTTCCTTAGACGCGACGCGCAAAGTTCGTACAAATTTTAAAATAATGCTTGCTATATCAGTAAAAACGCAATAACAAAATCAGTTTTGGCGCAATATCTATGTTTTATATATCAAAATAATCCGCTTTGTATGGACAATTGCATCACAGCAATCAAGCATGTTTTTAATTGCGCAAATTATAACAAGATACAAATAAAATGCAATTTTTACGCCAAATCAGCGTGTCACGCGTAACAAAATCGCATTGCTAAAAATGTTTGAAAACGTATATCTCCGAAGTTTTTTTAACCGAATCCCATCAAACTACGGCGGGATAATGACAATACATATAGATATCACTGGCATAATTTTAGTTAACTTCGAACCGCATTTCCATTTTTTGGCAGTTTAAAAACAGTCGGTGCCAAAAGTGTCACGCTTTGGGGAAGATCAAGGGTGCACTTGAAAATAGAAGAGACGATTATTACACAAATGTAACGAGTAAGAACGTTTTTATACCAAATAAATGCTCATGTAAAGCTGATTAAAATGTATGCAGAAATATTTATAAAACTTTGAAAAGTTCACTCTAATAAATCTTTACTTTCGGTTGAAAAAATGTCACACATGCGATGTTTGCGTTGTTTTGAGTGGGTTATCTTCCTTATTGTAAGTTAAAGAAATTCTAATGCAAGAAAACAAGACATACGACACTATTACTAAAATGCTCATGTTCTAAGCTTTAAATTCATATTATATTCATTGATGTGCGACAAATAATGTTATTTTTAGAAATTATTAAACAAGGCTGAATTTTTGTCACACTTGACGTAAACGCATGTTAATGTACGTCACAGAACGCCATGATACCGTACTTTCATTGGAACATACATTTCAGCGTCTTAAAATAGAACTGCGCAGTGGAGAAAGGAAAAATAGTTTAGGAGGATCACTTAAAAAAAGGAAGAAATATTAAAACTCTCGAAAGTACAAACATGCAAGCGAACAATCAAATAACCTGACACCTACATGCATCGCTCAGCGCAAAATAAATCAAACTGAACGTGAACGTCGTGTTGAGCAAATTTGTACGGACATCGCGCGTCACGTCTTACACTACGAGTAAATTGTGCGCTTATCTTTTATTTCATAGTATCAAAAAAGTTATATTTTAATTAAAAATGGGAGATTTGCCTTGGAACGTTCGGCATTCACATGCCACTCATATACCGGTCGGAGGATCGAACTCACAATCTGGCTTGGTTGCACATCGAATAAGATATCCCATAGACTGGACATTGACTTATTAGCCTTACGAGTGCCACGACACCCACCCGTCCACTGCACCTTTAATTTTCGTCAACGTCACAGATGTACAGCATCAACGTCGCAATTTTGTCGCTAACATTGAGAGAAGTACTAACAATTTACATATTAACCGATTATGAATTTAAATAATTGAGAAACGTGCAAGATGTAAGAATTGCTACATGTATAGTACTATCCAATGAAAACGCAGCAATTATAAAAAGTTCAATATTTTGTTTTGGCTAAATATTTCTGTTTCGTTATGTTTTATTTCAGTATTGTGAACTTGTTAAAATTATGACAAGGTATGTTTTCTGATAAGTAATGCCGTGAGCCGAAGGCAGCTTACACGTTAACTGTCAAAAAGCTCGCAAAACCAGAATTCGATGTGCAAGACGTGCAAAAAATTTCAGTTACACATTAAACTGCGCCTACATGACACATGATCAAGGGAACTTTAGAATTCAGAAAAGTAAGAATAGAGGGACCTGGTGCAGGAATCGATGGAATTAAATTCAAAGTCCCGCCATAGACAACAAGTGGGAACGATAATGTATCACACTACATAACAATTTTTCCGACAACACACTCGAAGAGCTGTGTGACTAGCAATTTCCCAACAAGGTAGCCATCCGGCTAGTCTCAACCAAAACCAAAGGCAACGAGCACAACAGAGAGGCAGACAGAATAAAGATACATCATTTTTACCGGGACGCCAATTACCTTTTGTGGCTCGTGTCATTATGGATTATAAAGAAAGTAATTTAATAGAACACGCATTGTGTTCAACTGAGTGACATATGCTAAACCGACCAAAAGCTTTTTATTGGTGCAATTAAGTTTAAATCCCAACCTACGACACCAGAATCATAGAGGTTATTATTATTATTATTATTATTATTATTATTATTATTATTATTATTTTTACATGGACAGCGAAATTGTATACATGATTTACTAAAAACGGATTTTAATAAAAATACACAATGTGCTCAGCTGGCTAACACGTGTATCATTGGCTTCGAAAACGTAAAATATGCATTCATGACGTCATAAGTAACAATTTGACCAACGCAAAACCACACGGACATGCAAAGCGCGTCTAACTTTCAAGCGCAAAGTCATGATAAATCACGGATTCAAGACGCTTTGTCCTAAAGTCGAACCGAATAAAATCAGATTTAGTGGAGATGGAAATGACATGAATCCTGCACTTCCGGATACAAGCATGAAACTTGGCAGATATGTTTATAAGCATGAACTATTTGAAATTTTCTCGTTAGCCAATCAAAATTACTCCAATTTTCAAGATGGCGGCTCGAAATTCCAAGATGGCTGCCAAAATAAATACTTAATCAGAAAATGGTGTTCTAGTCAGTGAGAAAAAACTTAATAATGCTGAAAATAATATTTCTGGACTGTTTGCAAATAAATAAATATTTAATTGAGTCAATATTGCCTTTGTGGGAATTTAGAAGGGGCCCACAATGGGGAAAAGTAAGACAATTTAGCTGAAAAAGCTGTTTTGCAACAAAACTCTTTTCACAATTACATGTAAGTGAAAAAGAAAAACTAAATTCAATTGTCATTATTGCCTTTACTCAAGTCATGAATAACATAGCTTCAGTTATAATGGGTACTGGAAATAAGGTCTATTTGAATTATGGGGTTGCTGAGGGGTAAAATTTGAAACTGATTAGAATGGCTTTTATGAAGAATCGTGCAGTTTCTAACCTTTACTGGGAAATATGAAAATTTATAATGCAAATACATTTTGCTCTACACATTTTGATAATACAATTCTTTTTCGTTTACTTCTTCTTCTTCTTATTATTATTATAAAATATCATGATGAACGATTTTAACATGAACCATAAACAGCCAAAAAGTGCTACTTAGGATTGCAATAAACTTAAGCTGGCTACTGATGCTTCCAAATAGTTTGCGTTCACACCAACGACGACAACAGAAACAACAACAAGTGCATGTACTTCTAATACTTTTCATCTTTAGTGTACATTCTGTGCACATTTTTAATCTTTAGTTGTACATTTTTGATAGTGGATGAATAGGACAATTTAAGCTCTAACCTCCCGCTTGAAAGTTAAGGAAGTCTATTAGAAAGTTTTCATTCATTCTGGATTTCATCTATATGCTTTCATCGTCACAAATTCTATTTTCTTCATAATGTGTTGCTGTTCTGTTGGAGAAGTAACACCAGCTTGATTGGTTCATGAAGCCTGGTAGCTAGACTCTATCGGTGTCTTTAATTCTTAATGAGACTTAACGGGTGTCTTTGTACATGTAGCATTTCCGTTTTTTCGCCTTGAGAGTGGATTCCATCCTATAAGTCTCTGTAGAAAACCTTTCTTAAGATGTTGCTCATCAGGCATTCCTATATAAAGTTGGTGCATCTTAGCTGTGAAACTATAATACCATTTGCATTTTTTGCGTCCTTGATTTCTCCAGACCACTGTGTCCGTAAGCTTGTTTTAACGCTTGATTAAAATTTTTAAGTTTTCTCAAGCACCTTAAGTAGACATGGTGATCTCTTTGAATGATATTGATATAATAGTCATGTCACGCATGAATATAGAAGAGTTGACTGAGCCATGTAGACTTTCAGCTTGGTATCGACCTTTGTTTCATTTCGCTTATACATTTGCACATATTTTTCAAATGCCACACTGGCTTTTGCTGTTCTAGTCATCAATACGCACTGTTCTGGAGAAACTGCTTCTCGGGTAGATGGATGTATTAAACAAATCAGTATTTGTCCTCTGTGTCTGGTGTGGGTTCGAGCCCCGTGCTGGCAACATGTGAGACAAGCCAACTTCTGCTTGCGGGTGTACCAGGTGTTTTTTCTCGGGAATCTCCCGTTTTCGCCCACCTACTGATTGGCCCGTCTCATATGAGCTGAAATAATCTTAAAAGGGACGTAAAACTGAATTAAAAAAGTATTGGTCCATTCGTAGTGATTAGCGGATTATTGTACAGTTTTCCGATGCCGATTGGAGCACAACATTTGTCTTTTCTGTTGATTGTAAGGTCATAGCTATCACAGGTAATCCATGTGGGTCTTTTGCACCATGCGTTTATGCCTATGAGCTGGTATTCTTCGCCATTTCCCTCATCTTTGTCATCTGCATAGAGTATATCATCCAGCACATCTATGTACACCTTAGTTTTAGTTTTCAACTTCCGTTGGTTGAATAACTTTCCATCAAAACGTTCCTGATTGGTAAATGAGTATCACAGACTTAAACGGCTTCAATGAGTATTGCAAATGATATCATACACAAAGGTGTTGTCCCCTAGCGCAACCCTGTTTGGCCTCATTTGTCATATCACAAGGTTAATAGAACTCCTCATCGTCCTGTGCATGCATATCATCATTCCCACAGGATGACCATTTGACCATGATTTACTTTGACAGCCGATATCTTCGCAAGTCTCTCACAACTTTGTTTAAATTTTTGGTGAAGTTGACAAGCGCCATATATAGGTCTGCTTTCTGTTCTTGACATTTCTCATGAGGTTGTCTTGCTATATGAAAATCATCTATTGTCTTCCTGTCATTTCTGAATCAGCATTGACTTTCCGGAATAAATCCTGTCTGTCAAAGATTTCAGAATTTCCTTTCTGTGTGTAAAGTTGAATGTATTGTGGGAATTCTTCCTTCCTCCACACAGCCACGGTGAAACAGCTCTTTCAGTCTCTCTGTCATGGATAGCCCCCAGACGGCAGCGGAACTTGCATTTGAACATGGAAATTTGCCAGCTGAGATTCCGTTGAACTGCTGGATACTCCTTTAAACTACCCTTGCATATTTGATTTTAATTTGAAGTATATTTTCTGGCTATCGTTGCCGATTTATAAGAGATCACTGATGACGATTTAGTACTTTATTAGTATTTTATTGTCTTTCATCTATGACGGTTTGGTATTTATCAAGCAAACAAACTGAATGTCTTCTATTTTCTTTCAAGAGTCTTGCATGTCTCTGACTTTTGATATAGATTGACAAATATTGCTGCTGGTTTGTCTTATTGAATAAGGAGCTAGTATCATCTTAATGCTTGTGCTGTTCCTCAAGATTCTAGAAGCCTCCGAATATCTTAAACATTCTCATCAAACCAGTAATTGAGTTTTCGAGATGGATGTCCTAAAAGCTCTGTAGCTGAAGAATGTTCCAGTTTTCTTTTGTGTCTTCCAAACTGAGATTGATTGCACCCAGTTGGATGCAAATGTACCATTCTATTTTGGTTCAATTTCGAGACACCCAGTCTCTATCGTGGTTTCTGGCTTAAAAGTTGTCTCTAAGGCTTGTGTTTGATGACACCAGTCTATTATCTATCCAGCACCCTGCTCTACATTACATTTGTCACTCTGACACCCTGCCTGTCTTTTCTCCACACTATGACATACAGTTTATGAGACGGCCGTGTTTGGATCGCAGATGCACCCATGATGTTCACTTGTATATCACTTCATCTGGACTGATCATGGTAGGTGTATGAGATGGACAATATTGACATATTTATCGCCCGTCAGAGGAAGTATCGAAGTCATTAGGTGGTCATTGATGCCTTATGGCAATCCTGACAGCTTACACAAAGCCAACTTCTCCTTTATGGCTCTTCTCACTTTGGCCTTCACACAAGGAGAAAGTACAGCCGGCACCAACTCTTTTTCCATAAACTCTACAAACATAGTGACTGTTCTACGCTGTTGTCCAGTCGACCCAGGATTACCTATTAAGGGGCGAACATTCCTCTGCCGATCTTTAATGGTATGACTAACATCTCAGTATTTGGGAGACAATATTGACTGCTTAATAAAGGTGCTTTACATAAATTCATGTTAAATATTATGATTTCCTACAATTATGACCAGGGGAGAGTGGTAGCCTTGCGGTAAAGCGTCGGACTGACTGCATCGAGAGGTCCTGGGTTTGGTCACCACTGGGGGCGTCGTGTTGTGTCCTTGAGCAAGATACATTTACTCACCACAGAGCTGAATCATACCAAGTAGTGTTAGTTCAGTGCAGGCATGACTGCAAAAATGTTGACTCAATACAAAGAAGAAAAACAATATTGACCATCCGTACATGTTGACTGTAGCTAAATATACCCCTATACTACTATGATTAAAATAAAAAAAAAGTATCAGTTGTTCAACTTTGAAAGATCATCGAGTAGATAATAAATATTTGTAATGCTTAAATCATATTTATCTTGTGTCTTTTCACACAGGAGCCTGTAATGATCCATGTGAATGTGTACTTGTTGAGTGATGCTTAAATTATGGCAATTTACGGTAATATATTTTCACAAAAGCAGTTTTATGGTATTGTTGGACACGTTGATGAGTCCCAGAACAATGGTTAAAGCAATGGCAATCAGTAGTGCAATAAAATCCACCCATTTACAAATTCCAGTAATATAGTTTGTCAATTAATCGTAAAATCAAATGATTTTGACGGCCATCTTGAAAATTGCGCTAGCCACCTTGAAAATGGAAAAATTTGAGATGGCTAACGAGAAAATATTTATTAGAAAGGATTAAAGAACATATTCTGAAAGTCTCATACTTGTATCCGGAAGTGCAGGATTGTCTCAAAATCCTGACGTTTCCATCTCCACTAATTTACAAATCAACGATACTAAAAGTCTGGTGCATATCGGGATAGAAATGTCAAGAAAACTGACTCCACTACGGCCTTCTTTCACCCACGTCACAACACGCCCAATCCGACTAATATGTTTTAAAGATACCAAGCAACCAACAAGGCACATGGGGGCTACTCTCAGTCAGACGGATGGGATAAGTTTAGTCAACGCATAGCACCAGGCAATATGACACTGTAGCCAGTTGAGCGGTTTAAACGCGGTATTTCAGAAGTAAAATTTTCATTTAAAACTTATTTTTATAGTTGCGTTTACACTATGTTCTCGGCGGTTACGGCGGCCACGTTTCAGACAACCGTGATCAAAACGGGATAAACGTGAGGCAACACAGGGGAACGGGATAGCCAAAAGTAGCAGGCCGTGATAACCATGGACACCGTGGCAAATGTTTTGACAGTTTAAAAATTTGCCACGGCAGTCACGGCGGAAACGAGAAACGTAATGGGCCGTGATAAAACGGACTGAACGTAACACACCGTGACAGAACGTACATGTTACAGTACGTAGCGAAACTTGGAGGCGGTCCGTAGTGCATCGGGAAGCCATGTTGATGCAAGTGTCGAACATTATACTCCTTTACCATTATTTAATTTGTTTCTATTATATACATTACACTCCAGTTTATGTTTTTAATAATTTTACTTCTATTTTATCTAATTTGTAATATGTTTCATTTACTCTGACGGGTGTATTTTTGCATCCTGGTGCATATACTGCATATGAGCACGGTTTAAGAAATACTTAAGTTGGTCGTATGTTGATCTTAAAGTTGAGATGACTTTGAGTTAACAAACATAATCTTCTTTTTCAAAAGCAAAAGTTTGACACCAGAAGTTTCTTCGTTATATTTATGTATATTTACATTTTTGATGCAGTCTTAATGAATCTTTAGAATTGAAATGCGGTTCATAAAATGTAGTTCCATGAACAACAACAGTGTGTCAGGCGACAAGACATGATCCAAAGTGGACGTCATCAAACCCATGGCTCTTCCCGGTGTAATTGGACGTTGTAAACGTTATGACGTCATCGATGTCGTTCCGCTGTTTGAACACACACCGTGCATGATTTCTCTGTTTGCTTGTTAATGTGATCAATTTGATATTTTTTTCAATACGCAATAGAGAGAAATGAATGTTAATATAAGCAATGAGTTTTGTTTTGAAGCGTAAATAGCTATGAACTATGAACCACAGTGGGTCGCTTGCAAATCGTACACGAGCCCCTTCGGCGTTCAGTTACTTTACAGTCGACCCACTGTGGTTCATAGCTCCATGAACATCAGGGAATGGAATTTATTTCTTAAATAAAGACGACGAGAAGCATCTTTTGCAACTCGAAGTTAAAAGTGTTCAATTTGGAAATGAAAGTTTGACGTCTCGGGTGAAGAAGAGGGCGATGTTATATCTTAAAAAGGCTGAGCCGTTAGGCTCACGGAAAGCTTTTACTAGTATCGGCTTTCATCGGTACCCGTCCGTCGTCCGTTGCTGTCCACCGTTTTCAAAATTCTTTCCAGAACCGCTTGTTAACGGTCACGGGGGCAGCCTAGTAGAGATTTTCGAATTAAGAGAGCCCGGACATCGGGTAAAATATAGCGATGTCAACCGGAGTCCGAACGTTCGGACTTCGGATCTTGTTCCGAAGTTCGGATCCAATCACATCGAAGGTTCGCTAAAAATCAAAGTGTCCAATATATAATACGTTATGATAACATGTCAAGGTCTTTGCCTGACAGATCTTTAATAAGCGAATTCTTAAGCTGGTGTGTGTATACATGCAGGAAAGAAATAGAATTCCATTAATAATTATGATTATCTATGAAGTGTCTACTTAAATGTTCGCTGAAAGTTTGTCAAAATGGGAACTTGAGTAAATGTTCAGGAATGTTTTGATGACGGCATAATTTTGCAAATTAACTGAGATGTAGAAAGGAGTAAATATATGACATATGCGTCACAGTCAGTAAATGTGGCTTGCTTCCGGTGGCTGTAAAAGTGACACTTTTAACAATGAAATATGTTTTTAATTTTTAACATATGTGTATTGATATTTTCAACTTTAAGTATGATGTTATATGACGTTTTTTTCTGCGTCACATCAACGGCAACACAAGCTCTTGCTTATGAATGCTCATCGTAGGAACACTGGATTTACATAAATGTCTTATAACCAAACGTTCAAGATTCTAGGTTTATTCTGTGACTGTACAGACTGGTTTGTGTTGAACCGGGTCGGAACCCCCGAAGACCGATTTTTCTCGCGTCACGGCTCATATGATCCGAAGGTTCGAACCATCCGGATGTTTGTTTCCAAACCTCCTAACCTTTAATCTTACTGCGCAACCCCTTATTTTCGTCCATGTTGGTTTTTTCAATCGTTTATATTTTTATTGCAATCGCCCTAAATGAAAGTATCTTTCTTGATGTTCTTCATTTCCCAATACAAAACATTAAGTCACGTGATCTAGAGGCCACGCCTATTGGCGGGGCGACGTCAAAAACCAACCAGTGACGTTGTTTGTTTACTCTTGTTGGCGTGACGTCGGTCGCGTTCCGCCATGACGTTAAGTGCGAAAATTTGACGTTTTGGCTGTTCCAAAATTACGTTAAGTCGGATTTAATGTCAAATAACATGAAAATGAGCGATGATATGTGCAACTGAAAATCTGATACATGATTAATAATATAAAATGTAAATATAAGTATTGAAATTCAGATTTTAGCTCTCACTTGATGATGAAAAACATTAGCTGTTTTAATGTCTCCGAGAAGCCCTTCGGGCTTCACAGACATTAAAGTAGCCTAATATTGTTCATCATCCAGTGAAAGCTAAAATCTGAATTCCAATCCTTAAGTAATTGCTGCAGCGAAACAAATGGTCAAGTTAGCAACAAATTTGCTGCAGTGAAAAATATCAAATTATCAGCAATTTCATGTAACAACACTTTTTGTCGATGAGTTTTTTTCGTTTTAGCCTGGCTGTGAGCACTATAGAAAACGATTATGAATGTTGCAAACAAAACGTTTCTATCAAACCTATGACACGAGTTATGGACTAAATGCCCTGCTAGTAGTAAAAGTGAAAAAAGTCATGTTAGCAGTAAATTTGCTTCAGCGGTAAACGGTCAAGGTGGCAGCAATTTTGCTGCAGCGAAAAACAGTCATGCTAGCTGCAATTTTGATGCAGCCAAAAATGTTAGGTTAGCAGCAATTTTGCTGCAGCGAAAAACGATCATGTAAGCAGCAGTTTTGATGCAGCAAACATAGTCATGTTAGAAGCAAACCTGCTGCAGCGAAAAACGGTCAAGTTAGCAGCTGCAATGTTGCCTCGGCATATTTTTTTTGATTGTTTTGGTTTCAGTATAGCTGTGCATAGCAATTTTGATGCAGTGAAAAGCGGTCATGTTAGCAGAAATTTTACTGCAGCGATACATGATCAAGTTAGCAGCAATTTTGCTGCAGCGAAAAATGGTACTTTAACATGTAGCAGCAGTTTTGCTGAAGAAAATTTTGTTTACGATTATTTGTGTTTCTGTCTGGCTGTGAGCGCTATAGAAAATGATGATGTATGTTGCAAACAGAACTTTTCATCCCGCCTATGACCCAAGTAATAGACCAAAGTTCCCAAACCAGCAGTAAAAGTGAAAAGTACTAAAAGATTTTGTCGACAAATTGTTTAGTTATACATGTAGTGTAGCTGTGAGTGTGGCTATAGAAAACATTGACGAACGCCTCAAACAATGTTTTCTGATAGAACGAAAAACTTCCGTGTTACATGTAACAGCAATTTTCCAGCAGCGGAAACCGGTCATGTAAGCTGCAGGTTTGATGGCAAAAATGGTCATTTATATGTTAGCAGCAATTTTGATGCAGCAAAAACGGTCAAAAAATTAGCAGCAAACCTGCTGCAGCGAAAAAATGGTCATGTCAGCTGCAATGTTGCCTCAGCATTTTTTTTGTCTCCGATTGTTTTCGTTTCAGTCTGGCTGTGAACAACAATTTTGCTGCGATGAAAAGCGGTCATGTTAGCAGTAATTTTGCTGAAGCGAAACACGGTCATGTTAGCAAACAAATTAATGCAGCAAAAATGGCCAGGTTAGCTGCAAATCTGCTGCAGCGAAAAACTGTCGAGTAAGCAGCGATGTTGCCCCAGCAAATATTTGTTTCCGATTGTTTTCATTTCACTCTGAATGTGAACAGCAATTTTGCTGCAGCGAAAAGCGGTCATGTTAGCAGTAATTTTGCCGCAGCGAAAAAGTGTCATGTTAGCAGCAATTTTGCTGCAGTGAAAAGCGGTCTTGTTTTAGTGTGGCTAAATTTTGATGCATCGAAAAAGGGTTAATTAAGCAGCAAACCTGCTCCAGGGAAAAGCGGTAAAGTCAGTATCAATTTTGCCGCAGCGAATTTGTCTCCGGTTGTTTTCGTTTAAGTCAGGCTGTGAACAGCGATTTTGGTACTGCGAAAAACTGCTATGTTAGCAGTAATTTTGCTGCACCGAAGAAAAACGGTCAAGTTAGCAGCAAGTTTGCTGCAGCTGTGAGCACATTAGAAAATAAAAAAAAAATGTTTGCGGCATTCATCAACGTTTTTTCTAGCGCTCACAGTCAGATTAAAACGAAAACAAAAATTTCACTCTTACTACCGGCAGAAAATGTTTGTCAATAACTAGGGCCATAGGTTCGAAAAGTAATGTTGGCGGCATTCATAATTGATTTCTACAACGCACACAGCCAGAATAAAACGTAAACAAAATGTCGTCAGTTTTATTTTCACTCTTAATGCTGGCAAGGAACTTCGGTCCATAACTCGGCTCACAGGTTAAAAATTACATGTATGTTTACAACATTCATCATCGTTTATATAGGGCTTACAGCCAGATCAAACTGCGAAAGAACAATAAGTTGACGTTGGGCCCTGGGTTGGATAGCAAAATTCTGCTTGCGGCATTCATCATCGTTTTCTATGGCGCTTACAGCCAGGCTAAAACGAAACAAAATCTTCGACAAAATTTTTCGCTGCAGCAACTTGCTGCTATATGTAATTTAACGTTTTTCGCTGCAGTAAATTTGCTGCTTACTTGACCGTTTTTCGCTGCAGCAAAATTGCTGCCAACTTGCAAAATTGATGCTACAAAATTGCTGCTACAAAACTGTTGCTTGACCGTTTTTTCGCTGCAGCGAAATTTTCTGCCAACCTGACCGCTTTTCACTGCTGCGACTTTGCTGCTAATGCACCACTCATTTGTATCCACGGCTTCTTTAGGGCGGGGGATAGTGGGAAGGCAGCGGGGCTAATGTACCGGGGTTTAACCTTTGAGTCCCGGCATTGCTGGGGATGTGCCGAGGTTTTAATTTCCATATATTATAAGATCACATTAATTCAAATTAGATGCTAGTTGTATTTTCTAACGTTTTATTTTAAACATTTTTGGTCCTTATTTAATTTGCAAATGTACCTGTACATTTACATGTAGAAATTC
This sequence comes from Rugalucina vietnamica, assembly GCA_964017185.1. Classification (NCBI taxonomy): domain Eukaryota; kingdom Metazoa; phylum Mollusca; class Bivalvia; order Lucinida; family Lucinidae; genus Rugalucina; species Rugalucina vietnamica. The sequence continues at coordinate 36,778,565 of OZ024875.1, forward strand.
AAGCCTGTTTCTCATGTACATTTATGTTTTATTAGAACAAAACCAGCTGTTGTTCCATATTATTGTCAGCCTCCGGAGAGCCGCAGCTTTTAGCAGGGATTGTGCCACAAATCTGACCCCGCAGTGCCGGGCTTTTAGCGGGGCTTTAAAACTAAAGATATTCCCCGGCCCCAAGTGACTTGTGCATAACTTGACCGTTTTTCGCTGCAGCAAAATTGCTGCTAGCTAGACCGTTTATCGCTGCAGCAGAAAATGCTGCTAACGACCGTTTTTCGCTGCAGCAAATTTACCGCTAACTTGCCTGTTGTAGCAGACTTGTTGTTAACATGCACGTTTGCTGCTACCATGACCGTTTTTGCTGCAGCAAAATTGCTGCAAACTTGACCGTTTTTCGCTGCAGAAAATTTACTGCTAGCTCACCGTTTTTTCGCTGCAGCAAAATTGCTGCTATCTTGGACCGTTTATCGCTGCAGCAAATTTGGTACTACGTTGACCGTTTTTCACTGAGGAGAAATTGCTGCTAAGAGTAATTCAGTAATTCACTTTGGCTCCATGTTGCCATATCTAAAGGGTCACTGAAGAGGCTTAAGTAGCCGAAACCATGATATGGCCCATTCCCATTCTCATTAATATGTTCACTGCTCTTAAAGGATCTCAGTTTCATTTTATTTGCTATTACTGCTGCTGGTGTTGTGCCGTGTGGCGGCCCTAAAAAGTCTCCCCGTACATCATCCGTAGTGCAGATTATATTTTCTGTTCGGTCCTTTGAGATCAGCGAGGATATTCTGAGAAATCAGAAAATTATTATCGGTTTAGATACATTTTCTAACCAATATTTAAAATTTTTGGTCCAATTTGGAGAGTATTAGTCTTTGTATTGAATACTCAATATAGTGCATACTATCTCCCTTTGAATGTTTTTGCTGCTTCAAAAGGATCAAACCTTTATGTTTTATTTGTTATTACTGCACCTGGTGTTGTGTTGTGTGGCGGTCCTAAAAAGTCACCCCGTACATCATCCATAGTGCAGATTATATTTTTATTTAGGTTCTTTGAGATCATTAAAGATATTCAGAATGTTCAAAACACTCCCTTTGAAAAATATACTTGTAAGCAATGTTTGAATTATTTGACCCCGTTTAGGAATTTCGTTTAGGATTTAGACTTCTCATGTAAATTTTCCAATTTCCAAATTGCAGTACAATAGCCTGGCTTTCGTTGCCGGTTTATAAAGGGTTACTGATGAGGGTCCATTACCCGAAATTGTGCAATATAGTCCATACTAACTCCCTTTGAACGTTTTTGCTGCTTCCAAAGAATCAAACCTTTATATTTTATCTGTTGAAAGTTGCAAAATTACAGTAATTCACTTTGGCTCCATGTTGCCATATCTAAAGGGTCACTGAAGAGGCTTTGGTAGCCGAAACCATGGTATGGCCCATCCCCATTCTCATTAATATACTACTCAAACTTTGATAAGCATCAAAACTTTATTTTGATTACAGGACATATTTGTAATCTAACACCCGAAATTTTGCTATAGATATATAGCAGCACCATCATCGTGCTTTTTTTTCGCGTTGCCTGCGAGCCCTTCTCACAGACTTGCAGAAACGAAGGAAACCCCTTGAATTTATACGAGGTATGGCAGAAAAGTTCGTAGACACCATTAGTATTTTCAACAGGAAAAGAAATTCAGTCAAACTGAATATATCTGGGTTTGCAAAAATATTTCATGAGCAAATAGACGAAATTTTACGAAACTCTGGCCAACAGCCTTTTTTGTGCACCTCCCTAACCGGGAGCGGGGCAAGGGTCAACGTCTCAGTGACGTTACTTGAAGTTTATTGCTGTCAGTGCTTTATATATTTGTACCAAGTTTAACCGATGTTTCAGAATTATTCCACATAGGGTCCTTGGATATCGGTACAATTTTATTATGTGTATCCAGCTGTCAAATGTAGATCTATGCCAACTGTCCTCAAGTTCTCTGATGACCGGTTGAACATATAAAACCATTTTCATTCGCTGAGAATGTAAGACGAGTGCCTTTCCGCCGCCGTTTATCATCTTAGATGATCTATCGAGCATCCGAAAATCAACTCTGCCACTTGTTAACTAGTGACCGACAAGCTGATAACTTTTATGTTGTTGTTTATATCATTTCCATCGTGTTTGTTGGCGATTTCTTTAACGAAAACACACAATTTTATGGTTATCGGCTGTTCTCCGACGTCAAAATTACGCCATTTTTAAACGATTCTTTTTTTGACTGCGTCTGAAATTTTATTCACAAATATCAAACTGTACTGCCGCCAAGGCCCAAACATTCAGAAAACGTTGTTGATTGAACATTCTTTCAGGATCAAAATATTTTAACGTTACAGCACACTTCCGTGCCGTTTCACAGGCAAAAACAGAATGTAAAAATCGTCGCATTTTATCACGTTTTGACACCTGCCCCGCACGGCCCTACCCTCAAGCAGAAAAGTGGTCATACCAAGCGTGTTATTACTTCAAATTGCACAAGATTTCTGAAATATACTCATAAGATATTGTTGCTTGAAATTATGCAAATCGCTTCTTCAAGAACGCGTTACTTTTTCTGATAGCTGATGTGTCTACGAACTTTCCTGCCATACCTCGTAGTTGTCACTGTTGCCTACCCTATCCAATTCTGTCATTCATCCTCTCTTGCTGGTTCATTCAACTGTAAAACTGTTTTGATAATCGAAAGTCGATACTTTTGTGTCTAAAATGCACGTTTGAAATTTTTTACAGAAATCTGTGATTTTTGGTTAAAAACACGATTTTTACCAAAAACTTTTTTTTCGCTTAAAAATGTTGTCCTTTGCATGGCGAGCATGAAAACCGTTTTTGAATACCCACTTTGGTTCGCTCAAACCAGCGTTTTTAAAATTTGTTGTCAGATGTTTAATCACATAATACAAATTACGTTCAGTCAAATGACAAATGTTTTAAAACGCTGTGAAATCGAAATCAATGCCCGTAGCTCAAATCGGTTTTCTGTTCCATACTCGAAGCCCAAAGGGCAACGTTTTGAGCGAAATTAAATCTTTTGGTAAAAAATCGTGATTAACCAAAAATCACAGATTTTTGAAATTTTCCAAAAGTGCATTTTAGACACAAAACTATCGACATTTCGATATCAAAACAGTTTTCCTTTCTCATTAATATGTTCACTGCTCTTGAAGGATCTCAGTTTTAATTTTATTTGCTATTACTGCAGCTGGTGTTGTGCCGTGTGGCGGCCCTAAAAAGTCTCCCCGTACATCATCCATAGTGCAGGTTATATTTTCCTTTTGGTCCTTTGAGATCAGCGAGGATATTCTGAGATATCAGAAATTTATTATCGGTTAAGTTCATTTTTAACCAATGTTTAATATATTTGGTCTCATTTAGATAATACTAGTCTTTGTATCAACTACCCTGTTGAAAGTTGCAAAATTTCAGTTATTCTCTTTGACTCCATGTTGCCAAATTCTAAAGGGTCACTGACGAGACTTTAATAGTCGAAACCGCGGTATGGCCCATTCCCTTTCTCATTAATATGTTCACTGCTTTTGAAGGATCTCAGTTTTAATTTTATTTGCAGTTGATTGAACCAGTAAGAGGAGATGAATGACAGAATTGGCTAGGGTACGCAACAGTGGCAACTTCAGTTTCAGGGAGTTTCCATCGTTTCTGCAAGTCTGCGAAAAGCGCTGGCAGGCAACGCGAAAAAAGATGGAATGTTTGCACAGTGTTGGTATTGCATCATATCTATAGCAAAATTTCGGGTGTTAGATTACAAGTTTGTGCTGTGAACAAAAATAAAAATTTTGATGTTTATCAAACTTTGAGTAGTATACGTTCCCTGCTCTTAAAGGCTCTCAGTTTTCATTTTTATTTACTTGCAAAATTGCTGCTTACTGGCAAAATTGCTGCTACAAAATTGCAGGTAACTTGACCGTTTTTGCAACAGAGAAATTGCTGCTAACAGAACCGTTTTTCCTTATTTGGACGGTATGGTGACACCGTCAAGGGCATTGCCCTGCCTTTTGACAATCTTGTGTGCAGGAAGAAACAGATTTATTTGATTTGTTTTACAATGTCGTGTACACATAAAATGTCATTTTTCTATTTACTTAGTTTGGTTTTGAGACGATCCTGTTTTTTAGCTTGATTTCAACTGAAGTTCAATGTCCGTATCCGTCACCGTCTTAATGCGTAAATGTCTATTATTACTTTGATTACGGAGAAACATGTACAGGACCATCCATGGCATGCATCGAGATGTAATAGCTCTGTCACATATTCACGTATCAGCGGCGTATCGCTCGCGTATCTATGAGAGTTTTGATACGCCAAGGTCTGAGCCGTATTTCGGTCTGAGCCGTATTTCGTTCGAGCGACGTATGTACCACGTACGCGTGACGTTCCTGTTACGTTCCCGCGTATGAAATGTATGCGTGACGTATCAACGGCGTATGTACTACGTTCCAGAATTATCTGCTGCATATCTGACCTGTACCAATTGCTTTTTAATACCTATCAAAACAAACGGTTGTGTTCCCTTTGATCATGCAATTCGCACATTACAGTTATCAATTATCAGCGGTTGAAGCTGCCACCCTAGAAATTTAGATACTAGTAATCTAGATTAACACCTAAGAAAAAAACCGAGGTGGTGGTGGGGGTAGAAACATCTCCAAGCTCCCCATCCTAGTCGTAAGACGACATGAACAAAGACTAAGGCTACACCAAGCGTAGTCCTGAATGAACCCTGCATGACACCCAGAACCGTGAGAAACATCGGAAAACGAAAACATAAATATAGAAGCATTAAGATTTTCTTGGAACGCCACAAAATATTCCTAATACGTCACTCATACTCCACAGCAGCGAAACGTACGTGGCACATACGCAACGCATACGCCATTGACACACGAGATACGTCACACGTACGTCGCTGATACGCCGTAGATACGAAAAGAGAGTCGAGGGTAAGCCACACATACACCGCACATACGTATGTAGCAGATACAAAAGATACGCTGTACGTACGTCACGGTTACGTGGCATGTTAACCGTGACGTACGACGTACGTGTGGCGTACCAGGAGTATGAGCTACGTATTTATCGGCGTTCCTGCCACGTTACTTTCGTATGTCTGACATATGTGTGACGTATGTACGGCGTATCGGACATGCCACGTACGTGCTACGAATTTTTAAGTGCGCATATAAAAACGTAGCACCTCTGCATGTACAGTGTATCGTACAATGATCTGCTAAATGCTTCCGTTTAATGCATCGTAGATTTCGGTAAAATTGGGTTGATGTTTGTACTTTATTCGTCTGACCGAGCCTATTCTAATATGCATGTCTAACAATTATGTACTCATAGTCAACCGTATATACGTATTAAAAGTTTAATCTAAATGCCAACAATAGACCTCGCTCATATTCTTATTTGCGCGATTCTTTTAAAATGCGCATGTTGTCTGTACAAAAACATTGTGTTAAAACTGTAAGCATGTCTGTCTCTTTGCCTGCATCAATGAAACTTTACTCCGTAACCTCTATTTGCAGTCGCTTTATCGTTTGGCAGCGGTCAATTTATTGCATTGTCCGTTAATAATCTGCCAAACACATTTTGGCATCTAGAACAACTGGTTTAATTGGATGGATGTCAGTCATACATGCATATTGTAAACAAGTCTGAATGCAATAATGTGAATCTGCGTTTTTCACGAAAACTCTAGTTCGCGAGAAACTAGAAAACATTTAAAACATAATTTGTTTGCGTTAAAGGGCGGGTTTGATACCATTTTCTTCCCCTAAAAGATACCTGAAGAAACTAGCTACATGTATAAACCTGACATTGATTGAATTTTATTGGCCTCAGGACACAGTCAATTACTGATAACATCTGCAGTTACATGCTCATCAGTCCAATTTAGAAGTTGCTTGAGCCAACTGACATTCAAATTTTATGCATGATTTTGGAGATACTTTTATTGTGTTTGCCCCAAAACATAGATTGCGAATAATGTGTAGCCACAATCTGTTTACAGCAAAAATATAAAAACAAATGAAAAGGTTCAATTTTTACAGCTGAACTAGTGTGTTTTCGTAATGGAATCTATTCAGTGACAACAGGTTCACTGGCCAAGACCTGCATTCTTTCATTTTCTCAAACCTCAAATGGTTTGTACCATTCTGTATTGCCAAATGTGTCCAGTTAGTGATGAATGAAATCCCTTTGTTGGATCATGAGAATGTAGTAACAAAATATGGTCTCCTATACTTTCTACTTTAAGCAGTGCTTGAAAGCAGTCTATTTGTGTAGAATGACTCACTTTGAAAATGGTTCAAAGGCTATTTAATTATTTTAATTACTCATTTACGCTCACAGTAAACTACTACTGTACTAAGGCTAAAGGGACGGTCAGGTATCCTTGCCACACTATTACTGGACAAATTCAGAAGTGGCAGATTACCAGTACTGAATGTACATATTTCTTTCACCACTGTCTGACAAATGTTCTTCTTTGAACAGCCAAAGAGAAAATGTGACGGGAAAGCCTCCCTTTGAAAAATACGTTGGTGCAACGTATGAGCGGCATATTGAGTGCTTGTAATATGCAAATTTCAAACTCGAAACTTTGTAAATCGAGTAAGTATTGAGAATATAGCGCAGTAAACCACCCTTGGTGGATAAGCATGCTTTTCCACCGACGGGGTTTGCTGTGGCTTGGCTCGGCTGTTCGTTACAACAGATTATAATCAAATACCCCCCCCCCCGCAACCCCCCCCCCCCCACACACACACACACTTGTGACCCTATATGTAATTATAAACTGATGTTTCCAAAAGCATAACCTGACATGTTTTGGATAACTCTAATTCTACTGTTCTACAAGACTGATCTTGAAGCAATTAGATTTGACCTGATGACCAACTATGCTGAAACCATTACGAAATCATACTGTGAGCAATGCCATTAACCTTGATTAACATCATGGATTCTGTCAGTCATTTTCAGTTCCCCTGGACTACAATCAGCAATTGCCCCTCCGTCCGTACGTGTTTATACTCGTATCTCAGATAAACGAAGGGGAATTCAGAAAAATTATTATGATGGGCTCAAGTTCATTTTATTTTCTATTACTGCAGCTGGTGATGTGCCGTGTGGTGGCCCTAAAAAGTCTCCCCGTACAACCACGGTTTTCGCATTTCGCAAAATTTCACATCCGCTGTGTGCATAATTCGTACCAATATATTACATTTGCATGTAGAATTGTGATATTTGCGTATGTTTAATTTTGATATGATGTTTTTGGATGAACTTTAAACTCAATAATCAAACAATTTTTGGCTTGGTGTCTGAAAAGGTAAAAGTAAGCAATTATCACGAAAACTTGCCCATGCAAAATACAGAAAAAAATCAGCAGAAAAACTGAAACTTTCTTTGAAAAAAATAATCGATATTTTAATAAAGAAATTTTGCCCGAGGGTACACGTAAGAACCGCGATGAAACACATAATCTACATGTTTCCAATAAAAAGTGGGGTTTAAGGTTTAAGTGGGTATAGTTTTCATGGACATGTTTTCCTGATGATGATCAGGAAATAGCGCAATCCCCACCCCAAAATCCAAGGTGGGAAAAACAAATAGAAAATTAGGTACTTATGCAAAGAGAACATGTCGTTAGCCGAGTGAGCGGGTATTTCCAAAGAGGTGGCCACTCACTTACACGATCGTTACTAAACTTGTGAAAACGAAACAAATTACATACAGCACAAAAATCACTACCAAAACACAAACTAACTAGAACCACAACAGAAGCATCACATTGGAACGATCAATAATCTAAAGTCCTGAGGAATTTATCCTATCTTTGATACTAAATTTTCACATATGCGAATATTTGGTATTTTGACGTGTGAATAATTGGTACGTATCCATTCCACCCTTGAAGAACGGGGATGGCTTTTTCAACGATGTGAAATTGGTTCTGAATTATCAAATAATTACCATGCTCTGACGAATTGGAATCGATGCTTCTGATTGATTGCTTTATTGAAGTGTGACTGTGATCGGCCTGTTTGTCTACGAGATATACGTACTACATTTTTGAAAGTCAGAACGGACACACAAACGGAGGAACACACGGGCAACGGCTCGAGTTCCATCCTATAACCTTATATTATAGGAATTTGCCCCGATCGCCGTACGATTGTTTTGCCAGCAAATTTCCCTACGATTTTTTGGACATCGCAGATGACCATGGACTACGATGTACATGTATGTGTTTACAATTCATACGTCCGATTTCTTGTTCTGGCTTTAGTCGACATTCTGAGACAAAAACATACGGAGATCGTAAGGAAATCGTAGGGTCTCCGCAGTATTTAAAATCTTACAGAGCCCATGTGATGTTCCTACGACCGCATGATTTTAATGGTATCGTACGAACATCTTGCGACAGTCGTGCAATAGCCGTACGGAGGCCGTACGATCACCTTAAGATTACATGTACCTTACGATTTTTGTCCCAAAATTATCATGAAAATCGTGCGTTGACCGCAGGGTCTCCGTAGAGCGCCCATACGATGCAACTATGACATGTCTACGGCCTACGGTCTTACGATTTTTTTACATTTGTCAACGTGCAGACTATTACAAAATCGTAGAGGCTACAGCTATCGAAGGAAGCCGTAGAATCTTAGCCTGGACATCGTAGGGTCGCCCTGCGTAGACCGCAAAAAATGCAAAACATTGGCATCGCACGGTCATCGTAGTGCAATCATATGCCGAATGTAACCTAGGCATTAATAGCCATATACTTTTTACACTGGCGTTTGTGCCTAAACTTAGGCTGACAGGCGACGTAGGCTGACTAAACTGAAACTATGCCAAATGTGACCTAGACATTATTAAACATTTTATTTTATACTTTACAGTGAAACCCAATGTATATCAAAACTTGATAAAATTGGTATTTTCATTGATATGAAATTTCACTGATATCAAATCTCACTGATATCAAAAGTCTCTAGTGACTGATATCAGCCTATATCGTCACTGTAATGACGTCAGATTTTTTGGATTACTTCTGACGTTTCCATTTACTTGACGTCATTAAATGTGTCTCACTTCAGAAATTCAAACGCCTATAACTCCGTTATTTATGAACGAAAACATAAAGTGTGGGTATTCATTTTCTTAGTTAGAACATAAGGAACAATGTGGTACCAAAATTATTCGTGTTTTCAAAATTTTTTTGTTTTTGCATTTTCACCACCTACCTTGTGCATTGGAAAACGCCTGTGCATTGTATAAAATAAAAAGAAAATTTGCTTTTTTTTCGGTGAATACCAAATATATTTCATCTCGTGAGTTGAAAACATAATAATTTTCACTCGTGCTGCGCACTCATGAAAATTCTGATGTTTTCAACTCACTCGATGAAATATATTTGGTATTCACCTCAAAAAAGCAAATATCCTCTATATATTGTTTCACTGGCGTTTGCGCGCAAACACTTTATTACATACGACGTATGGTACATGTATTTAGGCAATGCAAACTAAATTGAAACTACATTTTGAAAAACAAATGTCAGGAGCATGATTTCTGATGGCATTAGCTTGATTTATGTACTAGGTAGTTTTTCAACATGCTGGAACTATCAATCATGCAAAGAGAGTGGCATTTGAATGTTTTTTCAACTTTTTAGATCGAGAAAGAGTCACTGCATGAGTATCTCAATATTCATTTTTCAGCTGTTAAATAAGATTTTCAGGGTAAATTATCTTTGTAAGCAGTTCCGCAATTTTTTAGTTGTAAACAGCATAAATTATGCAACGCTTTCTTTAGATCACTGTAGCGACAATTCATAACCAAATGAAATAAAATGACAAAAAACGAGCTTGGCACATTGCAGATTTCGCCATGTGCTTCGTCCGGGTCCATCTGAGACAAACAATTAATGCGGGAAACTGATCCGCGATCTGAAACGTTGCTCTTGAGAATTGATGTATTATGACAAGCAGATGGTTGTAACCCCGGATTGGACAAGGCTAATGATTCGACTGATGTCTGCCAAATTTCATATACACGCGTACATTTTCTTTCACATGAATAATTACATCCTTACATTTCTAAAACATTCGAAAACGGCGTCCAAATTGTAAGTATATGAGTATGTTTTGTGTTACCAATATTAAGGAATTAATATATACATGTAATTATTATTATTATTTGTTTTAATACGTACACACAAAGCGCTCGGACTTTTTGTATTGCATTACTCCACAGCGTGAATCGGCTAGTCCACGGAAAAATCTGCTTGTACGCTGGCATCTTGACATATTTACCTGCATAATCATGCGACCTCTTAGAACTTATTGCATTTAAGTGCGAGATTTGTTTTCTATCAATATTGAATAGTCCACATGAAATGGCAGACTGTTTGCGATGTTCCTTATAATTCAATTTGATGTGTTTTTCTGGGCGTTGGCTTGCGTTAGCGCGGGTTTCAATTTTATCGAGCCATAAAATCATTGGAACGGTGCGTTGAAGGTAGGAGTATTTATATGCTTCATTTAGTTTCTTAGTTCATCGTCACGTTGTGAAAGTGATTTTCATACAATGCTTTTGATTATTATATGTTAGAGGTGTTGGGGAAACTTCTGACCCTGTTCAAGTTAGGATCGCTCTGTTTTCTTGGTTGCACTGTAAAGCACAAAAGCGCTAGATATCATCCAACTCTGTCCATTTAAGTCTGATCATCAGTATGTGCATAATTTACAAACGTTGTGTTCTTTGGGAGCGATTGGTTGATTGTATTGGAGTAGGGAATGAACGTGACCACCCTATTGTATGCATTGCATTACTTAGAAAGCACAGGATCTTATCACCGCTGAATAAACACGCAGACTCGAAACATCTTTACACCCCCCATGCACAAACACACATAATATCAATGTTTGGACTTCTTAATTGTAAGTTGTGATTTTATATGCACACAAGCACTTCTTTTTGTATCACATAATAATGTGAAGCGACATCATAATTTGTATATCTTTTTCAGACTTTGTACCTGACTCAAAGCGATCAAGACTGCTGAAGACACCGAAAACATTGAAAAATAATTTTAAAAAGTGAAATTTGTTATTCATTTTCACGCCCTTTTCAAAATTGTTTGAGGTCATCAGTAGGTAGGACGAAAACGGGAGAAACCACATGTCACGCCCTCAAGCAGAACTTTGTTTGTTTCACAATTGCACCGCGTGGGGCTCGAACGCACAACAAACACAGCGATGCGATGATCGAATGAGTATGCGCGTTAATGAAATCAGTGCTCTTAACCACTCGGCCAAGAGGTAAAGGTGGGGGGGGGGGGGCGCCCTATGAAAGTTTGCTTCTTTTGTCGTAATGGTTCTCAACATCACAAAATGTCATGATACAATTGATCAGTCCAAGTCGATACTTCTGTGGTGGTTCTTTTTGTTTTATGTCTTGGTGTTTAAAATATTTTGTGCTGTTGGCGCCTTATGTATGTTTTCATATGTTTAGTTAAGTTAAGGTAACTGAGTGGCCACCTATTGGGAAAATAGCTGCTCATTCGGCTTACGAAATGTTTTCATGGTATAAGTACCTGATTGTTAGTCTGGTTTTTTCCCACCTCGGTTTTTGGAGTGGGAATCTTTTTCTGATTGCGCCTTTTCCTGATCTTTGCCTACATGTACCTTTCCATATAAAGTCTAAGGACCACAACTCGATCTTGGAATTACAGACGCCATATTTCTGCAATTATGCTGGCTGAGTGCCCAAGTACACAGCCAAAACTAAAACTAACTTATCAATGGTCGGACACATCCACTGCATGCATTCCCGGAACAGCTAAGACGCTGATCATTTGGTTCGCAGCACAGTGGTAAAACATCTTGCAGCACACCTAACTCTGAAAGCTCTCAGCGACTGAATTTATAAACTAAGTTTATTGATCTACCATTCGTGTCCTACGTAATAAACGAACAATTCGATTTTACAGCTAATACAAAAATTACCTACTGACATGTTTCAATTCCACAAATGTATTTCATTGATTCTCAAGGCTTATCAAAATTCTGATAATTTCTATTCACGATTCAAACGTTCCTTGAAATAATTATTTTATTAAACACTAATCAAAATTATGATAACTCCCAAGTCTCAAGAAATCATGTTATCAGAATTTTGATAAGGCGAAGCTTGACTCGTTACAAAACGTGCTATCGAAATTATGATAAGGGCTTCCAGCTTCATAACAGCAAAGTGGTGGTACATAACAAAAGTAGTTTGATAAGGGTGCTTATCCTTAGCCCGCTTGAAATTGAGGAACTGGTAAACCTCAATTGAAATCGGATGCTGTTTTGTTCATGTTTTGCAGGACGTACCGAAGGAGTCGGTAACCACCGTGGTTAGCGTGGCAAACTACAGTGACCAATCATATCTGCTGGTCACAAAAATATTTCAAGAGTACGAGGACAAGTATGGACCGGGAAAAAGCGTTCCCGTGAAGGTAATAAAATTGCAAATACTAAGTTTGTAAACAAATTGTGGTAATGCAAAGAGTTAACATGATATCGCATGGCTGCAATTAGTTGTTTGTTTTATTTTTGTTCAAAATTATAAGTGCCTGGTTAAAATTTCGAAGTATTTTACGCTGAACAGAAAAGATAGGGATAATGAAGGATTGAAATTCAGATTTCAAGATAAAAACATTAGGCTGTTTTAATGTCTGTGAAGCCCAAAGTCATATACATAGAGGATATTTGCTTTTTTGAGGTGAATACCAACTATATTTCATCGAGTGAGGAAATAGCATGTCTATTTAGACTACAGTGGGATTTGCTAGCCCATACTCATTAGACACCTGACATGTATACCTTGAAAAAGAGTGGGTTGGTAGGCAATAGCAAACAAATATAATTTATTTTTGGCCTCACTGACTCAAATTTTCCACTCCTTGGATTATTCTGACGTGAAATATTGGGTGCTATAGTCAGATTCTCTGACAAATCTAGCTATGACTATAATATATTTTATTAATACTTCAGCTGTTCAAAACACTCCAGGGATCTGCGTTCACGCCACAGCAAAAGGAGAGTTATCTAAGACTGGCACTGGATAGCTCCCTGGTGCATGCCGGGATCGAGGCAGAAAAGGAAAAAAAAGTAAAAATTGTACAACAGACATTCGTAACAGAAACGACTTGCGCTAACTGGGAGGAAGCCAAGGAGCTCTACCCCCAGCACACTTCAGACGAAGTAATTTCTAAGCTTGCAGGTAATTTGATAAGTTCAGGCTAGTAAGCGAAAACTTCTGTCACGGTTGATATCCACTACAAAGGAGAAGACATAAGTATTAAAGTGTTCGTGGAAATTGTTGTCTACTTTAAATGTTCGCACATAAAAGTTAATGTGTTGTTGTTGTTGTTGTTGTTGTCATGTTGTCACCATGATCTCATCACACAACAGTGTGTAGATCTATATTGCAAAACCTTCATAAATGCAAAACCTTAATGGTAGATGCTAACAACTAATGGAAAAGATGAAGGTGTGTTATCAATTTACCTTGGCGGGTCTGTTGTCCATACACACTTTACAAAGATCTTCTTCTCTGAAACCGCTTGGCCAATCAAAGTGAAATTTTATGTGGAGTATCCATGGGTAGAGGGAACGAAAGTGTTTGATCCTGAAATCCTGATCACATGAACAAGTTGGCCGCCACGCCCATATATTGTAAAAACCACACAAAAATCTTATTCTCCAGAACCGGCAGGCCGACTTTTCACGAAAATTGTTATGTTGCATTTGGGACTCCAGCCCATCATAGTTTGATCAAATGATGACCCTAGAATAACCTTGACCTATTTTACGGCAAGGTCAATTTTGGAAACATGGTCTTTTACATGAGAAAAAGTGAAAACTAGATTTTTTTTAAAAGTATTGCAGCCTGAGACTTTAAAGTGGTAGATGAAAACAACTAATGAAGTAGATGAAGGTAAGTGATTAATATAGGTCAAGGTCATCTCTTGACCTTGGCCTTTCTGTTGTCCATACACACTATTCAAAGATCTTCTCCTCTGAAACCGTTTGGCCAATCAAACTGAAATTTTATCTGGAGCCTCCATGGGTAGGGGGAACGAAAGTTTGATCGCGAAATCTGGGTCACATTACCAAGATGGCTGTCACGCCCATATATGGTAAAAACCACTCAAAAATCTTCTCCAGAACCGGCAGACCAATTTTGACGAAACTAGGTATGTAGCATTTGGGACTCCAGCCCATTATAGTTGATCAAATGATGACCCTAGGATGACCTTGACCTATTTTACGGCAATGTCAATTTTGGAAACATGGGCTTTTACATGGGAAAAAGTGAAAACTTTGGATTTTTGGAAAACTGTTGCAGCCTGAGACCTGAAAAGTGGTAGATGTGAACAACTAGATGAAGGTATGTGATTAATTTAGGTCAATGTCATCTCTTGACCTTGGCTGGTCTGTCGACCATACACACTTTTCAAAGAATTTCTTTACTGAAACCGCTTGGCCAATCAAAGTGAAATTTTTATGCCGCATCCATGGGTAGGGGAACGAAAGTTTGATCACGTAATCCGGGTCAGTGACTGTACTTGTTGACTCTCAGGTGAGCGAGCTACTTGTTATTAAATGACGTTATCCACTGAAAAACAGCAACGTCATATGATACAATAAATTTGTATATGATTCAAATGTCCAAAGCGTACATGTAAAACCAACCGTTAATGCACTGTTTCAATCGCCCATCTAAAATATAGTAATGCTAATGCAATACTTGATAAATAATGCTAATGTAAATGCATTGTTAGCTCGCCTGCACGAAGTGCATAGAGCTATTGTAGTCACCTCGGTCGTGCGCGTTTACGTTTACGTTTACGTTTACGTGTGCGTCCGCGTCACACTTTCGGTTAAAGTTTTTTAAAAGTCTATATCTCTTGACCATGTTGATGGATCAAGTTGATACTTTGCATGTTGCTAGATATTGGTCTGAAGTTTTACGCAGTACCATCATGACCCACCCTGGGTGACCTTGAGGTCAAGGTCACAGACTTAGAAATTTTGTGTTTAAGTTTTTGGTTAAAGTTTTTTAAAAGTCTATATCTCTTGACCATGTTGATGGATCAAGTTGATACTTTGCATGTTGCTAGATATTGGTCTGAAGTTTTACGCAGTACCATCATGACCCACCCTGGGTGACCTTGAGGTCAAGGTCACAGACTTAGAAATTTTGTGTTTAAGTTTTTGGTTAAAGTTTTTTTTAAAGTCTATATCTCTTGACCATGTTGATGGATCAAGTTGATACTTTGCATGTTGCTTAGCAGCTAGATATTGGTCTGAAGTTTTACGCAGTACCATCATGACCCACCCTGGGTGACCTTGAGGTCAAGGTCACAGACTTAGAAATTTTGTGTTTAAGTTTTTGGTTAAAGTTTTTGTAAGTCTATATCTCTTGACCATATAGATGGATTGAGTTGATACTTTGCATGTTGCTAGATATTGGTCTGAAGTTTTACGCAGTAACATCATGACCCACCCTGGGTGCCTTGAGGTCAAGGTCACAGACTTAGAAATTTTGTGCTTAAGTTTTTGGTTAAAGTTTGTGTAAGTCTATATCTCTTGACCATATTGATGGATTGAGTTGATACTTTGCATGTTGCTAGATATTGGTCTGAAGTTTTATGCAGTACCATCATGACCCACTCTTGGTGAAATTGAGGTCAAGGTCACAGACTTAGAAATTTTGTGTTTAAGTTTTTGATTTAAGTTTTTGTAAGTCTATATCTCTTGACCATGTTGATTGATCGAGTTGATACTTTGCATGTTGGTAGATATTGGTCTGAAGTTTTATGCAGTACCATCATGACCTACCCTGGGTGACCTTGAGGTCAAGGTCACAGACTTAGAAATTTTGTGTTAAATTTTTTGGTTAAAGTCTAAATCTCTTGAACATCATGTTGATGGATAAAGTTGATACTTGCATGTTGATAGATATTGGTCTCGGGTTTTATGCTGTACATCACAACTCACCTGGATGACCTTGAGGTCAGGGTCACGGACTTGGAAGTTTTGTGTTTAAGTTTTGGTTAATGTTTTTATAAGTCTATATCTCTTGAACATGTAGATTGATCAAGTTGATACTTTGCATTGGTCTGAAGTTTTATGTTGTACCATCATGACCCACCTGAGTGACCTTGAGGTCAAGGTCATGGGTCATAGATTTTAACAGATGTAGTGACAAAGCACAAGTCAGGCGAGCTACGCTGTCCTGCGACAGCTCTTATTTTTATTATACGCTGGCTTATTATATGTCCATGCTATTTCTTTATTTTCTTTTTGTTTTCACTATTTTTTCAGATTTTAAAGTCCAGAGGGAAACAGTGCCAAAAAAATTACTAACTCATATCCAATCGGCAAAGGCCGATTTGCCTTTAACGAAGGAACCGGATATTGAAATTAAAGTACTTTGCGGAGGCATTGCGATGAATACTCGAGATTTCCCAGAGATAGAAAGGATCCTCAACACCACAAAAACCAAAATAGCGCGGGCTCTCAGTAAATCTAAACAAACCCCAGAAGACTAAACGAATAACTATGTGTATAGTACAGTGGCCTCATTGTTTATTGTCAACAGTGTCCCGTTGTAACTCTTAAGTTAACATAGAGTCAGTGGACATACTTATTCGCCACACACTTACATGTATTTTCTCATTCTTTTTTCATGTTTGCAAGAAAACATATCCTGTTTCTCCTGAACAACATGATTTTATGTTTGTAATTTGAAAGGTAAATGAATAAACCAGTAAACAAGATATTTTTTTTCATTTAATTCTATGCATGCATTTTAAAGCTACAATTTTTAAAAACTTAAGATTTTTATTCGGACACTGTTTGGGCAATGTCACCATTGACGTCAATGGGAAAGTGTTGTTTTTTTTTAAATTTCCTCAAACTTTAAACTGCTGTATATAAAAAGTCAACGTTGTACTTTCACCAAATAACCTTTTTTTCATTGCTTTGTTCATTTAATTTTCAAATGACACCAAAGTCAGGAAATATATGTTGACCAGAAGAGTCAGAATATTTTTCTTGCAAATATGACAATACATGTAAGTGTATGGAGATTTCCCAAGGTGGCGAATAATTATGTCCGCCGACTGTATTAATCCAAGAGTTAACTAAACACAGAACCGGTATGACCTTTGCCACGACATGTTTACAAAATGACACTATAGCTCGAACTTGACCTCAGGTGCGTCAAAAGATCGACGAGTCCATGAAGGAGCATGTGAAAGGTAAATCACTACGAAATGACTCAATGGCTCAAGTTTTCCGTTACACTTCGCTTGCCCGCACAGTAAATATTTTTACTGTTACAATCTGAATATCCTTTCACGTGCTACTTCATGGACTCGTCGATCTTTTGACGCATCTGAGATCAAATTCGAGCCATACAGTTTCGCCTTGAAAACTGTTGGATTGAATAACAAACATATAACTCGAATTCGACCTCAGATGCGTTAAAAAGATCCCCGAATCTGCTCAGTAGCACGTGAAATGATATTCAGATTGTAACAGTACAAATACTTTTTCTTTACAGTAAACATGGCAGTGAGGTCAGAAATTTACTGTTAGAAATATGAATGGTGTGTATGTTCCTATTGGTCAAATGTATTTATTTCATTCATATTCCTAACGGTAAAACTGTGACGTCATTGCCATGTTTACTTCAGAGCACTGTAGCGGTGAAATCAATGTATATCGAAAATGAATAAATGAGGATATTTGCTTTTTTGAGGTGAATACCAAAATCTACAATGAACGTTGTTGACGTCATGACAGTGAAGATATAGGTTGATATCAGTCACTAGTGACTTTTGATATCAGTGAGATTTGATATCAGTGAAATTTCATATCAATGAAAATACCAATTTTATCAAGTTTTGATATGTATTGGTTTTCACTGAAAAGTATAAAATAAAAGTGATATTTTTACCACAGAATTTGATATTGATATTTTTACTAGTGATTGATATCAGCCGATATTTTCACTGTAGAGTTTGGATTACTTCTGACGTTTCCATTCACTTGACGTCATTAAATGTGCTTCACTTCAGAAATTCAAACGCCTATAACTCCGTTATTTATGAACGAATGTTGGTTGGTATTCATTTTCTTAGTTAGAACGAATTTGGTACCAAAATTATTTATGTTTTCCAAAAAAAAATTGTTTTCGCATTTTCACAACCTGCGCACCCGTGAAAATTCTGATGGTTTCAACACACTCGATGAAATATATTTGGTATTCACCTCAAAAAAGTAAATATCCTCTATTTACTACATCCGTGCAACCGAAGTGCAACCAAAATCTTTCAGTGTTTTGTATGTTGATTTATCTTTTACGTGCTACTTCATGGACTCGCCTATCTTTTGATGTGTCTGGTGTCAAAATCGAGCTAAATATGATGGTATTTGATGGTACTGGTTGATCTTTGACATAGATTTGCATTTATCACATTGCTAAATATGGATCTTTTAAGAATGCGATTCTATTATGGCAAACAAGACATGCCCACGTGCATCATAACTGTACATTTCCAATGAAAGTTAGGTACCTTGTGTGCACAACACCTCCTACAGTTTCATGCCAATTCTT
The DNA here is from genome assembly GCA_964017185.1 of Rugalucina vietnamica. Lineage (NCBI taxonomy): Eukaryota > Metazoa > Mollusca > Bivalvia > Lucinida > Lucinidae > Rugalucina > Rugalucina vietnamica. Next base: position 36,797,318 of record OZ024875.1, read on the forward strand.
TTAAACCTTTACATGTGTTTTGGTCATCCTTTGAAGATATGCAATGTGGGTTTGATGTAATATATTGTTTTGTTTGTTGTTTTTTTTTTTTTTTTTTTTTTTTTTTTTTTTTTTTTTTTTTTTGTGTGTGTGTGTGTGTGTGTGTGTGTGTGTGTGTGTGTGTATGTGTGTGTTTTGTATTTTTTACAACTTGAACATACTCATTTTTCCAGCATTTTCAGTGAGTCTCACATGTGTGCCTTGTACCCACACTAGACAAAGCGGTTTAAATGATCGAATGATAAAGCACATTAACAAAAGTATAAAACCAGCACTCTCGGCCACAGATGTGGCCTTAAACCTATTAGGGGTATAGTGTTTAATAAACACATTTTCTAGTTTCTTAAATTTTGAAAGAAAGCTTATGCTTATAAATGCAAAAACAGGGTAGACACTATCTGTGTTATGGCAAAAGTGATGAGAGATATTCAGTGTTTCAATTTGTAGAGTCTGTAATTTCAGGGCTACTCAGTCCTTTGATTATTAGCTCACCTGAGCGAAAGACTCATGGTGAGCTTATAGTATAGTAGTCGAGCCGGCGTCCGTTCGTCCGTCCGTCCATACACCTCTAAGACAACAAGGCCAATCGTAATCAAATTTAATCTAAAGCATCATTAGGTTTCGGATCAGAACTCTGGTTTCCATGGCAACAGATAGCTCCCATTGACTAACAATGGGAAAAACATACAAGACCCAGAGCTTTCATATTTAGTGTGTAGCAATGTATAGTGGCCCTCTTTATAAATTCTGCAAATCATGCCCCTGGGGTCCATACCCAGCAGGCACCTGACGTCTGTTTGACGTCAGATATTGGTTATATTTTGGTCGCGACGTCATATGACCAATTTCCAACGTCTATCAGACGTCATTTCCTGACGTCTTTTGGACGTCTGGATTGGACGTCGTTTTGACGTCAAACTAGTTCGTCAGTTAGACGTCGTAATCAAGACGTGATTTAGACCTTGTGTTTTTCATACTTCTGACCATGTGTGGTGTGCAAATTAATGAAACTTCACTTTGGGTAAAAATCAGATCATTCGTTTCGTGTGTTTCTTTTGCTTTCTTTCTTTCTTTTTTTTCTATGTTACTTCCAGCAGACATTTGACGTCCGTTGGACGTCAGATTGACGTCAGACTCCAACGTCATAATAACGTTGGAGTTAGGTTGATTTTGAAAGTTTGTTTGTTGTCAAAACTAGACGTCAATCTGACGTGCTAAAGCCAACGTCGGTTTAACGTCTGAAAGCTGACGTCAATCTGACCTCCTAAAAACGACGTTTGAATTCATGTCATATAAATAGTTTAAGGTGTATATTTTTCGCATTTTTGAATAACAGTGGATTCAGAAAAGCAGTGATGCTCTTTTGATAGTCCCTTTCACTCCTTTGATAGAGTTCTTCGGAACATACGAAATGTTCAAGATATTAATTCAGCCTGATGTTGGTACATCTTATTTAAGCAAAATTTTATTGCTTTATGGTGCTAAAACCAATAAGACATTAGTGTGAGAAATAAGATTATTCTGAACAATGGTGAAATAAATATTAAAATATACAAATTTTATTTTCATCTTAATTGAAAGTTTGATAATTTAGTGAAAGACTTTATTTTGATTAATAGATAATCATTTTTTTCTACATTAATTAAGCATGAGGGCGAAATATGGGATTTCCCATACGAGACTCATATATGACTTTTAAGTGGCAAGGTTGAAATTATTATTTGAATTTGATATTATATAGAGGATCTTACACGAGTGGTCATTTCATATGAAACCAACGTCCACCTGACGTCCAGTCCTGACGTCAGTGGACGTATTGATATGACGTCGAAATGACGCCGGATTCAAACGTAAGTCTAACGTCATATGTCGACAGAGTTAGCTGCCCTTGAACTGACATAATTTCTTGCGCAAAAGTAACAACATCAAATTCAAATAATAATTTCAACATAGCCACTTTTAAAAAAGCCATATCTAGGTCTCGTATCGGAAATCACCATGCTTGATTAATTTAGAAAAAAATAATTATTTGTTAATCAAAATAAAGTCTTTCACTAAATTATTAAACCTTCTATTAAGACGAAAATGAAATTTGTATATTTTAATACTTATTTCACCATTTTAAATTATTGATTGTTCACAATAGTCTTATTATTTACACTAATGTCTTATTTGTTTTAGCACCATATAGCAATAAAATTTGACATGAATAAGATATACCAACATCATTTAACATCTTAAACATTTTGTATATCCCGAATAACTCTAACAAAGGAGTGAAAGGGCCTCCGTGGTGCAGTGGTTAAGTCACTCGCCTTGTAAACCAGGGGTCGCAGGTTCGATCCCGGGCTTCTCCTAAAACCTCTTTCCGGTTGAGCCTTCGGGTGTTCCCGGAACAACAAACCCACAAAAAAAAAAACAACCTCCTATAGTACTGGTCTCGCCCAGGAAAAAAAAAAAAAAAAAAAAAGAGTGAAAGGGAATAACAATAGTGCATCACCGCACTACTGAATCCACTTCAGGATTTTAGAATGTTAATTTAACTGCGAACAAACATTCACGATATCGGTTTTAGCACGTCAGATTGACGTCTGTTTTTGACGTCAAACAAACTTTCAAAATCAACCTAACCCCAACGTCATTATGACGTCACATTTGAGACATCAAACCAACGTTGTTTTTCTGACGTCAGAATGACGTCTGTTTTTGACGTCAGAATGACGTCTGTTTTTGACGTCAAACAAACTTTCAAAATCAACCTAAATCCAACGTCATTATGACGTCGGAGTCTGACGTCTATCTGACGTCCAACTGACGTCAAATGTCTGCTGGGATAGGGGCCACGCCCCGGGTGAGTCATTGGAAAAAAAAAACATAAAAAAAATCTTCTCCGAAACCACAAGGCCTTCATATTTTGTGTGTATCAATGAGTAATGGTCCTCTTTATAAATCTTGCCAACCATACCCCTGGGGTCAAAAATGGTCCCACACCGGGGGTCATCATCTCCCATAGATTTACAATGGGAGAAACGTACAAAAAATCTTTATTCTCAGAAATCACAAGGCCCAGAGCTTTCATATTTCGTGTGTAGCAATTTACAGTGGTCCTCTTTATAAATCCTGACAACCGTGCCCCTTGGGGTCCATACAGGCCATGCCCCGGGGCGTCATAGGAGAAAAAAGATCTTCTCCAAAACCACAAGGCCTAGAGCTCTCATATTTTGTATGAAGCAATGTATAATGTGCCTCTTTATAAATCCTGCCAACTGGGTCAAAAATGGCCCCACCCAATAAAACAAAACGAATACAAATCTTGTTATTAGAAACCACGAGGCCCAGAGTTTTCATATTTTGTGCGTAGCAAAGTATAGTAGTCCTCTTTATAAAACCTGCCCCTGGGTCCATATAGGCCCCGCCCCGGGGGCGTCATTATCTGCCATAGGCTTATAATGGGAAATACATAAAAATCTTCTCTTAAACCACAAGGCCCGGGGCTTTCAAATTTTGTGTGTAGCAGTGTTATGTTCTCTTTATTAATCTTTATTAATCCTGTCAACCCCTGGTGCTCATATAGGCGCCACCCCGATGGCTTCATTATCTGCCATAGGCTTATAATGGAAACACATGAAAAATCTTCTTCTCTGAAATCACAAGATCCAAACCTTGTACATTTAGTATGCAGCAATGTCATGTGGAGCTCTACATAAATCCTGCTATTCATGTCCCTGGGGTCAAAAATGGCCCCACCCCTGGGGACATTATAGGTTCCTGATTTTATATAAGATTATTTTTTCGGACAAAACAAATTAAGGGACAGAAGAGGATAAACGATTCAGACAATAGCTATTCCATAGATGTAATTAGGGTTTCAAGGTCACATGACCAAGATAGCCTCCATGCCTAAAAAACAACTATTCTTTTGTCCAGTGACTGTACTTCTTGACTCTCAGGTGAGCGATTGTTGCCCTTTGGCTACTTGTTGATTATACAGCATGTTTGTGTCAGTCTGGTCAAAACACCTTACAGGCAAATTATATTGTAATGGTCACCAGTATTATTGCATATTAAACAATCATTTTAATGTAAATCTGCGGTCTCTCTTGTTCTTACATTTATGTCCAGAATTACCAGGCTTCGATCTTTGCTCAAACATACATTTAAAACGTATTGAAATTATAATTACCAGTTAGGTGTATGTTTTAAAAACAATCATATTTACGGAAAAGCTATTTTGGACTTTTAACGATAAAATATCGAGACATTTATCACTTTAATAAAGATCGACCTTAACTTTAAGGAAACATTGTAATTCACGGCCATGATTGGCTGAAAGCTCAACAGACTCACGCCTACAGGCGACATTTCAACAAGCGTTATGCAAGCCTGTTCCCGAGGCAATGATTTGGGATAAAAAGGTCTATTAACAAACTTTATCACATAATTATAGATACATGAGCAGACAATGCCATAGTTTACAATCCAAAAAAAGGATTCCAATCAGATAAATTCATAAATTGCACACATATAGAGTATGCCAGATATACCCATTGAGCTTAAGTATGCTTGTGATACTTTAAGCGTAAGGCATGCCAGGAATACCTACTGTTCTGAAGATATGCAGGAAATGCTTTAAGCAGAAGGTATGTCAGGAATACCTTTTGTGCAAAAAGTATGCTTATGGCACTTTAAGCATTAGGTATGCCAGGAATACCTATTGTTCTTAAAATATGCAGGAACTACTTTAAGCATAAGGTATGCCAGGAATACCTAGTGTGCTGAAGTATGCAGCAAATACTTTAAGCATAAGGTATGCCAGGAATACCTAATGTGCCAGAAATTCTTAAAAGCATAAGGTATGCCAGGAATACCTATAGTTCATGCAAATGATATGCCAGGGATATTTAGTATGCAGAAGTATGGTAGAAATACTTGAAGCATAAGGTATGCCAGGAATACCTAGTGTGGTGAAACATGTCCAGATTGCATTATACACAAAGGGAGATAAAGACATATCCAGTAATCTATGTTGGTGAGTACAATGTATAAATATATAATCTCGTTGTGTTGCAATCAAAATCAACACACTTGCCTACTTATACTAACCCACGCACGTGGTTTTGCTGGATTGAATAAAGTAGGCAAAAGCATCTAAGATTGTCTTACCATCCCATATGGCACTTACTTATTCACACATGTTCATTTTGGTTCGCAGTTACAACATTGCTGGTACTCAAGGCTTAAGAGAAAAGCAGTGTATGTGCGCATTTGAAACTGCTTCTACATAACAGATAACATTCTGGTTGGTGAAAGAAACTATTAGTAAACCTGTATTTTCGTAACACCACCGTATCATACTTTTTTAACATGTCAATACATTCACTAAGTTTTAAATGTATCAAACAATCCTATGTGAGTTCAACCAGTCGCCATATATGTGTGTAAAACTGTTCACAGAAATATTGGATTTTCTCAAATAAATAATAATTCTCAATTCAGATATTATGCTGTTTATAGAGATTTTGGTCTCTAATAAACTGTCTTAACTGTCTTGTTTTTGAATTTACTTTATTTTGTTAACAGTTCAATTTTGAGTTTTGGTCTGACCCAACATCATAGCAATGATGCAAGATGGTGGTCGAATTGGCCGCTTTAACTTAAGTATAAGGGAAAATGGCCTCTGATGCAAAAGCTGATCTAAATGTATATTTGTTAAGTTTTACGTCAGCAGAATAAACAGAGGGATGCAAATCTACATCATATAATGAACGATAGAATAGGCATTTTATTCTAAAACCGAGATTAGGTATTCGTCTGTGTCAGTACCATTGTAATAATTAGCGTAGTCATCAGCTATATTGTTCAACTATTGCAACAATTGTTTCTTCAATTCAATTGCATTTGCAAAACACTGCACAGGCTAATTGATTTATGAAGCGCCTATATTTCGATGATGAGCATGGTTGTTCAGAAGCGTACCCACAGCAAATCATTCTACTTGAAGTATACTATCTGTTGCTGGAGCCACATTGTCTGCTGTTGTAATTGGCACAAGCGCTCAGAACCCTTCAACATTATTTCGACCACCTGACTTACGTTGGATATAAGATCATGCACCCTTGACCAAGCGTGGATTATCAAATGGATGTCTCGACATGTGTTGGTTTCACAATGTTTTGGTAATCGACTGTGTATATGGTGATTATATGCATTAAGCTTGGGAGTGTTTATCAGCCTTTGCTTACCAGTTTTACATTAAACCATATATCTTACAGAAATACTTCCACGTTGCTGCAATAACATCCTCCAAATGCGATAATTCCCCTGATATTATCTGGTAAAGGCTTACTCAGTTTAAGCTTGTCAGGTATGAAACCCTTTGACATTAATTTCAAACTGGACTGCAAGAAGGAAGCAGACTACGGTCTGATGTTTTGCCACTGAACCCAATATTTACGGTCCTTCAAATGTCTCTTTTATATGGCCCATTCCCTTTCGCATTAATGTCTTCTCTGCTCTTAAAGGGACATTGTTTTACTTTCTATTCTTTTTGGTTTACATTGATTGTATATATTTAATCTTGAGCAATACATCTATAGACGTTCGTGTATGACGCTTACACATTTTCCTCAATGGTTCGCAACCATCACACTTCTTGCCACTGTTACACTATGTCTACACTATGTCTCACCTGAACAGCATTAGCGTTAGTTCCGAACACGATCTGCGAGTGTGCTTGTGATCAGTCTGTGATATCACAGCCCTTCTTCAATGTGAGATGGTCACAGTTGCATGCACAATCATGGAATCATGAAATACCTTAATCATCGTATCTTTTCAACATTGGTTTTAAAGATGTCATCTGCTGAGAAGTTCGAATAGGGTTGAGAGAATGCTTTTTGTCAAACCTCTTGTTCTGCTGGAGAAGTTTTGGTTAAGCTTTTAATGCTACAGTCAAAGTGACAATGGGTCGTCCACAGAATAGCATAGCCCATCGGTGACGACTGTTTCAGGCCAGCGCAGTGTATGTGGATTGCTCAACTTGTACATTTTGCTTCCAAACATATTGTATGTTCGTAATCCTCTTGTCCCCGCTGTCCCCCAACATTGAAAAATGCTGGGAGCCAACTCCCGAGGGTATACCATGGCAAGATAAATCTACCTGGAAGTGTCTTGAATCTTTGCTTCAAATGCGTTTGTGGCTTTTACTTAAATTAGTTTTGCGTACCGCCATTGTAATAGCCATAGAAGTGATCAAGCGATCATCGTTTGGAAACTTTCCAGCCAACATTTTTAAATTCATCCATCAATTTAAATCCATGCGCTAAGAAGACTGGATCAAGGTTTGCACGTGTATTTATTTGAATATTTATATAAAGTTGTGATGTTGTATTTCCCAATATTCAGAGTTTTTATGCACGTTTTAAACTTTTTCTATTCTTAGCATTAGCGTCAGTTCGACTCTTCCTTTCATCTTTGTGAATCAGCTTTATCTGCGTTTCTCAGTCTGTTACATCCTTTCCAAATATGCCTTTTTCTCCTTTATTATATTTAAACTGTAAATGTTACGAGTTCTTTCATTTAGTGGTGTAGATTGATTGCCTTCCCTCCCTTTATTCTGCTAAATTAATATGTAACACTTACATTAAACTGATGTTTTGATCAGTGAAGAAGATCTCAGTCGTATTATAATTTCGTAGGACACATACGCCCCAGTAATATTGTGCGGTGTCAAAACAAAACACGAACATTGAATTGCGATGTTTACACCATAAAATGATCATTTCAAATACAAGTCATTCAGTATTTGCAGCACTGGAATGCTGCTGTAACCAGAAAACATTAAAGCATGAATATGGTGGTCCTCTTGGACACCATCTTGTTTTATTGTTATCATATTGGGTCAAATATAATACAAAACACTTCATTTGTCAAAATAATTTGAACATTTGAATAACAAAACATTGAGCAAATGCAGCACTGGAATGCTGATTCAATCAGAAATGATGTACTTAAATAATTATGATTATGGCGGCCATCTTGGCCACCATCTTGGCTCATTTTTATAATGCGGGAATGGACAATAAACCATGCTGCTCACAACATTATTATGAGTATTTCAAACGCGTTTCATTTAGTATATTCTGCATAGGAATGGTGTTTTAATCAGAAAACACAATCTTTTAAATTATAATTATGGCGGCCATTTTGGTCGCCATCTGTTTTCGCTGTTATGATGTGGGGTCATAATTGAAAACCAAACACTTAAGTATTATTTGTACAACAAAAATGGACTTCCAAGCACAATACACTTTTTTATGCAGCACTTGAATGACGTTTTATTACGAAAATATTGCTTTTAGTATGATTGTGGCAGCCATTTTGTCCGCCATCTTGCCTCATAATAATGACATGGGGGTCAAAACTTAGAATTATCTTTTTAATATTATTTACAGCGTAAATTGAGCATTTTAAACGCAGAGAAATGAGTTTATTAAACCCTTTGGTGCTGTTTTCTTGTTTATGGCGACCATCTTGGACGCCATCTTGATTTTTCCAAAACGCTCAATGATGCCAGGGTGGCATCATGCAGTTTCTGAACTAGCATGGCCCAGTGAACTAGTAACCACAATAAAATTTCATGCGGCACCATCTTCCAGGTTATGCCGATGGCTACTGGACTAAAACGAAATCACCCACAATGCCATGGGGCATGGAAAATATGTCATTATTGGTCCAAGTCTACCCTTGAAACACACACCACTTTGTTGTTTCTCTCAAAGTGCGATTTACACAAGAAAAAAGATAATTTTACCGCGCAAACGAAAATTTCACGGGTCTTTAATTTGTCTGTCATACATTGATGGATAGCTTAAAGCCAAACACCATAAAAAATGACCTTTACTTGAAGGATAGGACCAGACTAAATAAATTATGCTAAAACTGAGTCTTGAATGTGAAAATGTTGCGATTCTACGGACATCAAAACTCAATAGAGTTTAATGCTACAGAATCCTTGCAAATGGCTTGCGAGTGTTACAAATGTCTTGCAATCAATCCGAATTGTTTACGAATTCTTTACGAATATGTTAAGATTATGATTTCCTTGCGAATTTTAGGAGCATGTTCCTAATTTTCGCAACGACTCGAAATTTTCACCGAATGCTTACAAATGCTACCGAATGCTTCCGAATTTCTAGCGAATAATGCGAATTTGCTCAAAATTGCATTCGGAAGGGCATTCGCAAGGGAAATTCGGTATATGTGAGAGCAGTATTGCATTATTTTCTTGTATACAGGCTTTATTTTCTCTTTTCTCTTCTAGCAAAACAACGTGACCATACCTTCATACAATCCCTTCAGAAACGAATATGATGCATTCGTGTACAAAACTATAGCCATGTACTATCTCTGCTGGTACACCATGAAGCGAAACCCAGTGATGAAGTTCCATTTCAAGGAACCCCCGAAGATTTACCAGACTGATCCAAAGTTACGGTACGACATAGACATTTCTTGCCTTGGCCAACTGTATGAAACGAAAGATATTCCACAGAATTTACGAGATACGATCATCAAAACCAAAGACAAAACTAAGATATCCGACTATAGGGTCACTTATGAGAATATGAAGGCAAACCCGTTTCTGTGTGCCGAGCTCTGGTTCTGTCCGGATCCATGTTACCCGGGTATGGGTGGTTTTAATCCTTCCCAGGACCTTAGGCAAGCTGGTAACCCCTGCCGGGAGCTGAAGAACCCAAAGTGCCAGGTCGTGCCGGAAGCCAACGTAAATTTCCGAGATCTGATTACAAACAGGTGAGCATTGCAAGAAACTTATACTACATATACATGTACAATTTATATAAGGTTCCACCGTTCGATTCCGTTTCTCCTGATTAAACAGAGGTCATATCACCATAAGATCCTAGCTGTTGAGTGGGACGTAAAACACGAAATCAAATCAGTTATATTTTTTCATTACATGTAAAAAACGCAGCAGTATATGAGTCGTCTCGTGAGAAAACCAACAATATGGTTTCCGAACAGGTCCGACAAAAACCAGCCTGTACAGTCACAGAAGATGGTTAGAAGCTTGACATTTGTGAGTTAGGTAGAGGAGGAACTGTACTATCCGTGTAGCGAAAACAAAGGCGCTGATCAGCTTCGCACTGATCTGCGCCTTTGTTTTCGCCTATGCAAAGTGTTGGTTTTCTCATGAGGCGGCTCATATATTGATTTCATGCCCATGCTGTCTCAGTGGTGGTTTAAGAAATGAATTTCATTTTTTTGGTGTTCATGGAGCTATGAACCGCAGTGGGTCGCGTGCAAAGTGAATGAACCCCGAAGGGGTTCATGTAAGCTTTGCTAGCGACCCACTACGGTTCATAGCTCCATGAACAACAGAAAAATTAAACTCATTGCTTATATTTACATTCATTTCTCTATATTGCTTGTTGAAAAATCACCAAGGCGGTCACATTAACCATCAAACAGAGAATCTACACACAGTGTGTGTTCAAACAGCGGAACGGCGTCGACGTTTACAACGTCCAATCAGACTGGCGATATTCATGTTTTGACGTCAAGTTTGGATTACGTCACGTCGCGTGACACAATGGTGTTCATGGAAGTATGAACACAGATGAACATCTAATGGTTCATCTAAGGAGGTTTTAGAAAAATGTAAATATTTTCTAATGTTTGCAAGCAGTCACTTCTTGGCTAGCGAACTTTTTTGCTATCATGAATGACCAAGTAGTTTCTGGAAAGACTTCAAACAATTTTGCAAACAAGTAAATGCATATAAAGTTTTTTATTCAGCGAAAGTATAACCGTATTCATCAGGGAAACATGTACATGAAAAGTATACCGCATCGCCGAGGCGGTTCTAACAAATACCAACAAAAAAAATCTACTGCAAATTTTCTTTTTTTACAACTTTAAAAATCTCTGTATATTGCATGGGCAAGTTTTCGTTATACAAAACCAGGCGGGATGGTTCGATCGGAGGCGTGTCCGATACGATCAGTTATCATGGAGACTTCTTTAACGACTTTAGCCGCATCCGCTGTCCGGCTTTGTCGATTTACGGTTAACTCGTTCCGGTCTTTATGTAAATGCACATCACAGGATGTTGTGAAAAATGTTAACGGCACATGCACACGGAACCAAAAATATTATACTGCGTGCGTTCGTGGTTCATATACTCTGATTTTTTTTTCGGTCTGGTGTATTTGGTTCTGCACCATATTTTCATAGGGAAAGAGAATATAAAGTTAAGCAAGATTCATGTCTAAATGAAATGGGGGTACTCGACCCATTTACAACATCCTTTTTCTTTTTTTGTCCCCCGCCTTTTCGAAGAAAAGCGGAGGGACAAATGTCTTCATCATGCTTTGAAGATGTGCATGTGGTTTGGATATAATCCTCAGATTAATTTTTGACACTTTTTTTCGCAATTTGAACTTAGTCATTTTTCGGTATTTTGACAATGAAAGTGAATAGACAGTGGGTACCTTGTGTGCGCAACTCCTCCTACAGTTTTATTCCAATTCTTTTGAAACTTTACAGATGTCTTCATCATGCTTTGAAAATGTGCATGTGGTTTGGATATAATCCCCAAATTAATTTTTGACACTTTTTTGCAATTTGAACTTAGTCATTTTTCGGGCATTTTGATAATGAAAGTGAATAGACAAAGGGTACCTTGTGTGCGCAACTCCTCCTACAGTTTTATTCCGATTATTTTGAAACTTTACAGATGTCTTCATCATACTTTGAAGATGTGCATGTGGTTTGGATATAATCCTCAGATTAATTTTTGACACTTTTTTTGCAAATTGAACTTAGTCGTTTTTCGGTATTTTGACAATGAAAGTGAATGGACAGTGGGTGCCTTGTGTGCGCAACTCCTCCTTCAGTTTTTAATTCAGATTCGTTTGAAACTTTACAGATGTCTTGATGATGCTTTGAAGATATGCATGTGCTTTGGATATAATCCTCAGGTTAATTTTTGACACTTTTTCGCAATTTGAACTTAGTCGTTTTTCAGGCATTTATATAATGAAAGTGAATGGACATTGTGTACCTTGTGTGCAAACTCCTCCCTCAGTTTTATTCTGATTCTTTTCAAACTGTACAGATGTCCTGACCATGATTTGAAGATTTGCATGTGGTTTGAATATAATCCTCAGATTAATGTTTGACACTGTGACATGAAGTAAATGCATGTGATTTGGATATATATTATTGTCAGATATATTTGTGTAACTAAACAATTAAGGAGGGGGACATAAATTCTCTGAATTTGCTTGTTTCTTTTTCTTTTTGCAAGAATATCCCGACTACAAATTTTCAAATGATCTTCACAATCTTTGAAAACTAATTGTAATTCTAAAACATAACTTATGGGAATAATTGCATTGCAATATCAAAGCCCCTTATTCAAATTGTACCTAATGCAATGTTTTGAAAGGAACTGTAATGTAATTCAATGAATAGCATTTGGACAAGCCAAGTTCTGCTTGCGGGTGTGTCAGGTGGTTTTTCCCCGGGTACTCCGGTTTTCGCCCCACCTACCGATTGATTCGTCTGCTTGAGTCTTTTCAGCCTTTCATTACGAAAACATGCCCATGCAATATATAGAGATTTTTTTCAGCTGTAAAAATTGAAAATTTTCTTGGAAAAATTTTGATATTTTTCTTATTTTTGCTCAAAACATAGATTGTGGGTACACGTTAGAACCGCCTCGCCGAGGCGGTTCTAACGAGTACCCACAATCTATGTTTTGGAGCAAAAATAAGAAAAATAGGTATACCCCTGCTTACCCCAGTTTTACTATATAAAAGTGGGGTTCAAGGGGGTACATATTACACGGACATGTTTTCATGATGTTTTCAGCCTTTGTTTATCATCGTGTGGTTACACATGATCACACACTGTAAGTAGCGCTGAGTGAAACGGGAAATCTTAATCTTACTGAACTACAGCTCAACCTGGTACCTCTTCAATGAACTCATTCAGAATATTACAGTGGAAGTGTCCACCAATATACAATAAATTGCCACATGTCTTCTTCAAGGTATTTACAAGCTTCTTGGGTGGGTGTGTGTGTGTGGGGGGCGGGGGGGGGGGGTAACCGCGTGGTAACCGCGAAGCTGATCAGCGATTTTGTTTTCGCTACAGGGATAGTACAATTACTCTACTTTCGAAAAATCTAAAATTTCCGGCCTCCGTCTAGTCATGTCAGAGCTTGTACAGCTCGGTTTGTGTCGGACCTGTTTGGAAACCACATTGTTGGTTTTCTCATAATGCGGCTAGAATGCTGCCTAGAATGTCTGCGAGGGCAAATGACAGTATAATGATATGTGGTTGTATGGATATGCGTTTGAAATAATCAAAAGAGTCATGTGTTTGTGTGTCTACCATGCACTTCACCTGTAAACACAAAGACAACAATTGTATTACATATACCTTATGACGTAACGTCAAAAGTTGCGGTACGCTGAAAAATGTCGCGACCCACCGCTAAAGATTTACAGATAAAATGAGCCTGTGCATGAGAAAATCAACAATTTGCATAGGCGAAAACAAAGACGCAGATCAGCTTCGCGGTTACCGCGAAGCTGATCAGCGCCTTTGTTTTCGCTACTCGGATAGTACAATTCCTCTTCTACTTAGATCCGAAATTTCAAGCTTCTAGCTCTTTTCTGTGGTTGTACAGGTCGGTTTGTGTCAGACCTGGTAAGAACCCCAAATTGTTGGTTTTCTCACGCACAGGCTCAAATGCGAACGGAAAAACGTTAATGTTGCGTACCACAGAAGCCTTTAGCGGAAATAAAATTATTTTTGTTTTTGCGTTCACAGACTCGGGTTATAATGTAACAGTCATTTGTATCCCGGGTCCCCCGGGACCGGGAATAGCGGGGGTATAGCGGGGCTTAAGTGCCGGGGTTTAACCTGCGATGTGTCCCGGCAGTGCCGAGGATGTGCCGGGGTTTTAACGTCCCGCCAATATAGCGGGGGAAAAATAGCCGGAGTCAACATTTAGTAGTTCCATTCAGTTTTGCTATATATGTATGTGTATCAGGTTATAAATTCAATAAGGTTGGAAATAAAGGTGTCTGCAGAAACTGTAATGTGTGCAAAGTTTGTCCTTTTCCATTGCTATATGCAACATTTATAGATATATTTGGTCTGTGTCAACACTCTTGCATTTTTGTGTCCAACCACACTTTCAAACATAAATGACTCGCATTAACTGCCAGAACCATTTAGCTGTATTTTCACATTTAATTTCATGAAAACAAGTCACATCTGTTGTATTCCAGTAAGCACAATTTCAAGACCATATGTATTAATTCCATGTTAATAATGCAAAAGGCTCGGTGTGTGTGTGTGTGTGTGTGTGTGTGTGTGTGTGTGTGTGTGTGTGTGTGTGTGTGTGTGTGTGTGTGTGAGTGAGTGTGTGTGTGTGTGTGAGTGAGTGTGTGTGTGTGTGTGTGTTCAAATTCTCTGAAACCACTAGTAGATGGAATAGGTGATTTAAGATTATTCAAACAGCTTAAGGTCGTTCGTTGTTCCTCATTATATAGTCAGTCCCCGGGGGCCGGGGTTTTACCATGGGTTTAACAAAATTTGGCCCCCGCAGGGCGGGGCTTTTACAAGGGCTTAAAATTTTAAAAGTTAAAAGCTTCGCTATTCCCCGGTCCCGGGGGGGGGGGGGGAGACTGGTGCATAAAGCGTGAAATGCTTTGAATTTCACTAAAACGTCATGTACATGTAACAAACAGATAGTTATTGATAAAATTATGGGGAATTCGGCCTGTGAGTTCGGCAAAAGGTATGCGTATGATGCCGTGATTTTCAGATCTTTGTGATGGAAATCATCGGAATACGAGACAAAACAAAAGTAAATTTTGTAACATTTTTTTAAAATACCGCGATTTTTTTTAATTTCAATTTTCAAATCTTTATTAATATTAAATGAACAAACAAAGAGGGATATAAAATACATCACCGAAATACATAATTAGTGTGCATGAGATATGTGAAGTTTTAATCCGAATGATCGTCCTAGTCATATTAAATTCGGTATTAAGCCAGATCTTAAAAAAATGTCCCAAAACATCAATTTGCATTAACATATTTCTTAGTTGTTTTCTTTCAATGCATGCGAAAAACATATGACGTATTAAAAGACACTTATAAGGACATAGAAAAAACATATCTAGAACGTAGATTGTTCTTGTAAGGTTTTGTCATTCTACGTCCACTATCTATGAAAATATAGACGAAAAACCAAATCTTAAGAAATGTCCTACATGTCGCAAATTTCGCTTTTTTAACGTTATCGTTAATATCAACCGACGACGGTTTGAGCCGATCCCAATATCTTTAAAAATTCTAGAAGTTTACAATAAAGTAAATATGAGTTGCCCGAAAGTAAGCTAGTTAAATATTTTTACAAAATAACATGTCACAGGACTGTGAGAACCTTCCATTTAACATTTATCATGAAGACTTTTACGACGTTTCGGACGTTACAATTACGTTCCGCAAGTTTTAACGTTACGTGTATACATTGCCAGGTCTGCGGGCCCTTTGTCAATAATGAATTCATCCAAGGCACATTGGTAAAATTGGTACCATTGGTAGACAAACACCATTCAAGATTTTACCAATGGCACCATTGTTAATACCATTGGTACCAATGTTACCAACATATGGCAGCAAATAATGCAGACGGAATACAGCATGGGTAAATATATCAAAGCTGGAAAAGTCACGTGATTCAGTACGGCGACCTGAAAAAATCCTGTATGAATTTCGCAAATGAGTACTATTTTTGTCATAGATGCAAACGTTTATTTTATTAATAACTTAATATACATGTAGAAAATAAAATAATAAAAATAACACCAGAGGAACAGTCAATGGTCCTGTAAACGCTCACCTGAGATCTGAGATATATACCGAAAAAATTGTTTGACTATAATGTTCATGTACATGTATGTATATAGCCCCAGGGCAGGGTCAGAATAAACCCTGGGGATCAATTTCGTTTACAAAATCATAAATATTCTGTCGATTTGCCCATTTCCTGAAGTTTTTCCCTTCAATGGCATTTAACAGCTTTCTGTAATATGTGACCTACAGTGGTGTTATGGCTAAAAACCCAAATTAGCCGTTTTAACGGCTAATTTGTTAACGGCTAATTGTTAAATTTCGCGGCGAAATTGTGTGAAAAATTAAAGTCAGCGCGGAATTTCGCAGCGAAATTCCGCCGCGAAATTCCGGATTTCGCGCCAAAATTTCGCGGCGGAACACGGCGAAAAAGTGTACCTGTCATTACGCATAAAAATCAATTGACCGTTTTTTCGCGGTGTTTCGCGGCGAAAAAGATGACATTTTTTTGTTTCAATTTAATTTGAATTTGGATGTTTCTATTTCATTTCAAGTCGTATCAATATTTTGTTTTCGTTTCCATTTTGTCAATTATCGTTTTAGTCCCGACAGTCACAAAAGTTTTATTGTTTAAATTTCATTTTAATTTGTACGCATTTATTTCTTTTCAAGTCGTATAAATATTTTGATTTCTTTTTCAATTTTGTATAGTAATCGTTTAAGTTACGTGTTTTATTCGTGTGTTAACTGCATTGACGTTTCTGAGACCCTGATTATCGGCTTTGTGTTTCTTTTCATGCTTCTTTTTCAGATTAATCAGACTTACCCAATAATATTAGATCCTATTATCTAGCTTAATTAACAGAACACAAGCTTATAGTGCCGTAAGTAATTTCATGGGATGATTGCCCACAGATTTGTTTGTTTGTATTGAGGCTGAACGTCCCAGTAACCAATTTTTTTCAGTCATGTATGGACGGAGCTACCGTTTCCTGGGTATTAAGTAGTACTTTTGGTAGTTAATGAGTCTTACTCAAGGACACAACACGGTGTCGCCAGTGCGGATCGAACTCATGACCTCTCGATTCGGAATCTGATGCACTGCGATCCTATCCCACAGATGTATACAAGTCTTTGGATTCAACATGATGAAGCAATCGGCTTCTTCTTTAGACATTTAATCGCGTGAGGTAATGGCACTGCTAAAAGCATTCAGTGAATTTTCAGTTACGTCAAGTGGACGCCGTTTCGTTGAATTCAATTTAGTCGAAACGACATTTGGTCGCATATGACCTTCGCCGGGTCGATACGATATTCGGTCGAATACGAGCAGTACAGCAACGTACATGTACAAAACCATGTCGAAATTGTCAATAATTGTCAATAATTGACGGGGTTCGTTTGCTAACCGTTTTGAGTTAAACAGCGTGTTGTGTGTTTTCCAAAATCCACATGTACGGATGGTTTGGAACACGTACATGCATGTCGAATGTAAAAACATCATTGCATACAATTGCAAGGTACAATACACTAGAAAAAAAGGGAGGATACTGTGTTTAAAACAAAGTAAGGGCCACGAGTACGCACCGTGGCAATATGAGCTCATGCCGCATAAATCGATGGCGAATAGATTAATTAGAACAATGTTGAGCGCAGAAGCCTAGTGGTGGATTGTAGGAATTGACCGGAAACAAAATGTCCTGTGTTCGATTCCTATGTTCGCTGGGTTTCGTACTTGAGCAAAACCGGTATACATGTATTACCCTGAAAGTGTTGTCGCCATGGAACTCAAACATGGTTGACTGTTAAACTTAACTCAGGATGATCTTCGCTAGTTGTACTTCAACAAGGCAATTACAATGTATAAATCGATATGATTGTGATCAATCTTGTGCTGGCATTCATAGAGGGTGATCAGAGTGGTAACCAGCAAGCCCAAATGTCAATATGTCTCTTTTTGTTTTATCGTTTTTACATGGTTGAGCTCAAATTAAAATATCGTATTTTACACCTTAAGCGCTATAAAATGAAGCAATTGAAGAAAATGTTAAAAAAAAGAAAGCAATGAATCTAACTGTTAATTGAGCAATACCCTTTAGACAATGTTTATGCTACAAAACAAGGCACAAATTTAGATGGCCCCTGCCCATTGGGACCTAAAGAAATATATGGGCTGTTTGTGCCTCCAGACAAAGCTTATACGCTATTGACTGATCATCGGATTGCGGCGTGTGTCACATATCTACCTACAGTTACCCAACAAAGTGTTACTATCTTAGTGCTACCCACATACCGATACATTACATAAACTATATCTACCAAAGAACATTTGACATCTAAAATGGGAATGGGCATTCACAAGTGGAAGAGAGTAATGACACATTGAGACAGAAGCAATTTAAAAGAAGGACCATGGGCGCGCGCGGCGGTTGCTGAAGCCTTTATAACAAAAACCATGTTCGTAATATTGCTTTGTAAAAATCGTCCTATGACATACTTCCCCTCCAGGTCGAATGTTGTCCCGACATTCACTAAGGCATAGTAAGCAGTTCTGAAAGTAAGCGATGATGGATAATGATATAAAATGTCATAAGAAACAAAATATAATACTGATTGAGAGTAGGCTGGAAAATAAATGAAATGAAGCTTGTCGTTAAGATTGAACAAGATATTCACGTGTTTCCTTAATATCTGAAATATAATGATAATGAAACAAATATCAGATAACATTTGGGAAATCTGGAAAAGGAAACAAGCTTAGAACATATGATTATATACAATGTATCTGGTGAATTCTTGAAAATGCTGTCAGACAGAAGGACAACCGTTGATAAAAACGATCTGCAAAAACCGTTGTCAGTTGCCTGTAAATTAGAGCAAACAAAATGAGTAAACGCCATAAATGATGATGTCAGAACCCATAGTTGGTCTTTGTATCTCCTTCATACAGACAAACATGACCTACAGAAAAAATAGATCTGATTTCTCTAATATGTCCTGTCGCCTACACATAACACAAAGTTTGTATCCTGGACACTTTCTGTTCACTTCTTCTAGACCTGTATTACCATCTATAGGTATACTACCCTGTCTGGACCCACGGAGAAAGTATGTAGCTGACCTACAACCCAATTATTATAACGCATCCACGACGGTTTCCTACGCGAACGCCGCGGTCTCGACTTGCCATTCGTGGCATCTGTAGAATTAGAAGTGGCATGTTGGTCTGTCAAAGGAAGTCGCCTAGGTAGAAGACCTGGCTGACCTTTCCTTCGGAGCATAGGTATAACATACCTATCAGGTGACTGTGTTGGTATACTGTCTGCATCAGAGCTGGCCTCATAACCTGAATGACTCTGTGTCTCTACCTCTGAATCAACTTCAGAGTCATACAAGATGCAATTCAGGTTCATCATCAGCATCCATTGCATTAGGATTCAACGGCACCTCTTCCACTTCTAACGATTGGTCGGATGATTGGGTTTGCTCCATACAGGGTAGGCCCATAAATGGTAGAAGCAGGTTCCTGTGCAGGATTCTTGGCTTCTTTCTGCTACCTTCTTCTTAAACAACAAATACCGAGATATCAGGATTAGGTTGTTGTTGTACAATATATGGCTTGTGTTCCCAGCGATCGGCTCACTTGTGTTTCCCACGTATTCCAACATTTCTGACAAGCACACGATCTCCCGGTTGGATCACTGAGCTTCGGGCTTTCAAATCATACGTTGATTTGTGGTGTGCAGCACTTTTCCTGGCCTCTCTGCTTGCTTTCTGGTATGCAGAATGTAGACGCTGTCGTAGCTTCCTCACATATTCTGTATGTGTTTTGGCAGCAAGGACATCAGGGTTTAACCCGAAGAAAGCGTCTATCGCGATGCGCGGATGCCTACCAAACATCAGAAAGTAAAGCGAGTACCCTGTGCTGTCGTGAAATGTTGAGTTATACGCGTGCACAAGAGATGGGACGTGTGCTTTCCAATCTCTCTTCTTCGATTCCTCCAGGGTCCCGAGCATCTGAAGAAGAGTTTGGTTGAGCCTTTCAACCTGAACATTTCCCATGGGATGGTAGGGTGTTGTCCGAGACTTTTCGATACCAGCGATGGTACATAGCTCTTTGATCAGGTTGGATTCAAAGCACTGGCCTTGATCGCTGTGTATGCGCGCTAGAAAGCCGTAATGTACGATAAAGTTATCGAACAATACCCTAGCCGTCGTCCTTGCTGTCTGGTTCTTTGTGGGACTGGCCTGTGCATGCCTCGTAAAGTGATCAGTTATAACGAGGATGTTTTCGACTCCGCCCTTTGATGGTTTTAGGGACAGGTAGTCGATGAACACGATCTCCATCGGAGCTGTTGACTGAATGTTCACCAACTTCACTCTCTGGTCGATATTTGTTTTCCTCCTGATGCACCGGTCACAAACCTTGACTTTGGACTTAATGAAAGAATCCATTCCAGGCAAGAAGAATCGCTGCTTTATAAGCATCGTTGTCCGATCTCTGCCCTGGTTTCCAAGGTCATCATGGAGGGCTTGGAACACAATATCCTGATATCCGGTTGGGAGAACGAGCTGGAGGAATGCTTGCCCATTGAGTGTAGCTTTGCGATTGAGGACACCGCCGGTAGGACAATACTTCTCCCAATCTTTAAAGTATCTAGTGTTAATCGTGGAATCGACTTCCTTCTTGTCTGGTGCGTCTAGACCCTGCTCTAGCCGATCCATGATTAACTTCAAAGATGGTGCAGCTTGCTCAACAATCTTCCAATCTTTGGTAGTCAGACCATGAGCATTTAGCTGTTGCTCAGAAATTTCCGGTTGAACCGGTGGTGGAACCGTTTCTGGTGTATCGAAAATGGCTACACTTTCCACCAAAGGGCAATTCTCCACTTTCAAGGAGAACGACAAAGCTCTTAGTACCCCTGGAAGAATGATTTGTTCCTCCTTTTCAGGTGATGGAACACGAGAGAGACTGTCTGCGTCTGCATTCTTCCTGCCACTCCTGTATTTTATGACAAAGTCATAGTCACAGAGAGAAGCTACCCAGCGCTGGCCTGTGGCATCAAGTTTTGCCACATAAGGACATAAGTGAGAGGGTTTTTGTCAGTTAACACCTCAAACCTACTACCATAGAGGTAGTCCCTGAACTTCTCACTTATTGCCCACTTCAAAGCAAGAAACTCGAGCTTGTGCGCTGGATAGTTCTTCTCTGATGGCTTTAAACTGCGGCTGGCATATGCTACAACCCGTTCCTTTCCGTCCTGCTTCTGGTACAGAACTGCACCAAGTCCACTGGTTGACGCATCTGTGTGAACTGAGAACGGGAGTCTGCAGTTTGCATATGCCAGTACGGGTGGCGAGATAAGCTTGTCGATGAGAGTTTCAAAACTCTGCTGATGTTCCTCCGACCATTCAAAGAGCGCCTGCTTTTTACAAGTTTTTCTCTTCTTACTGGCCTTGGGATTTGTATGTAGACCAACTAAAAGGTCATTTAAGGGCCGTGCAATGGCGGCAAATCCCTTTACAAACCGGCGATAATACCCGGTAAAGCCCAAAAACTGCCGGACCTCTTTTACAGTTTAAGGCACTGGCCAGTTGCGAACAGCCTCAATCTTTGCTGAATCTGCTTGGATTCCTGCCTCAGAAACAACATGTCCAAGGTAGACAACTTGGCTCTTGAAAAACTCACACTTAGTTGCCTTCAGTTTTAAGTTGTGCAACTCAAGGCGGGAGAACACGGCTTGCAACCTTTCCAGAGGCTCTTCAAAGGTCGATGAAAAGACGATGATGTCATCTAAATAGATAAGACAATCATGAAGATTCATCTCACCCATACATCTTTCCATCAGCCTCTGAAAAGTGACTGGAGAGTTGTAATGACCGAATGGCATCCGGTTGCATTCATAAAAGCCAAGTGGCCCAACTTTGAACGCTGTGTTCGGCTTATCCTCTTCTCTCAGTTCCACCTGCCGTTAGCCACTTTTAAGGTCCAACTTTGTAAAGTAATTGGCTCCGGCTAGCAGGTGTAGTGTATCGTCGATACGAGGCATGGCATATGCGTCCTTAATGGTCCGCAAATTCACCTTTCTGTAGTCAATACAGAAGCGAATTGTGCCATCCTTTTTCCGAACGATAACTATATTGGAACTGAAAGGGCTATTCGAACTTTGAATAGCGCCAGCTTCCAACATTTCTTTGAGGTGTTCGCGGACCTCCTGAATGAGCGCAGTACGGCGGAAGGGCTCTTTGAATGGCTGCTCATTGTCTAACTTTATCTCATGCTGTACGAGATTTGTACATCCAAGGTCGTTTGAACTCTTCGAGAATACATGCTGCCATTTTGTAAGGAACTGGAGCGCTTCCTGTTTCTGCACAGCTGTGAGCTTAGTATCCTCAAGATTGATTCCATTCAAATGGCGTGCTTTCTCAGCGTCAACTGTCTGCTGGTTCACATGAGCCTTAACAGTATCCTTGTCGCAAAGGGGTACTGATCGCAAAACCTTCAACTCATGAAGGTCACAGAGACTGGTCTTTTGTGGCAATGTGATAAGCTTTGCGGTCATGTTGCAGACCCTCACTGGCACCCTTGCACTTTTACCAGGATTGTCCAATGCTACAATCCTCGGACTGGTTGTGACATTCGGGCAGTGTCCAACTTCTGTTGCCTCTTTGATTGCTGAGTCTCAATGTCGAACTTTGCGGACGAAACCATTGATGTCTCTAATCTCCCATGGTTGCAATACATATTATCTTGTTGGTTGTTTTCACAGTGCCAACATGTTGTGCAGACAGAGACATAAATGCTAATTGCCATGATTCGGGCACATCATCTGTCACGGACTCAGATTTCTTGTACTCTCGTATGACATTGGTGCCAACTATGAATGGAAGTTTCCTATTGTAGTCAGTCATAGGGACTATAAGGAAAAGGGCTGACACTGGATCTGCCTGAAGAGTTGGTACACCAAGTGTTAATTCAATAAATCCTCTGTATGGAAGAGTACTGCCATCTGCGCATTTGATTTCCAGTTCCTTGACAGCATGCATTTCTGGTCTTGGATGTAACGATTCCCAAAATTCGTCACTGACTGTACTTATCGCCGAGCCAGTATCAATTAATCCAGATGTTTCTACTCCGTTTGCAATCAATTTACTTTCATTTCTGTTTCCTATGAGTCTAATCATTTTCGCGCTGGTAGGGCTGTATGTCTGACTGTTTATGCCTCTCGTTTGCCCAACATCAGAGGCATGTTTTAGTTGGGTTCTGTCTTAGTTGTATTTGTGTTTTGTCATTGTTTCTGTCTGTTATCTTTCTGATTTGATGTTGTATCAGATTGAGTCTGTTTGCCGTGTTGTTGCTGTTGATTGAACTTATGGTTCTGATTCTGATTTTGATTTCGATTCTGATTTTGATCCTGATTTTGATTTTGACTTTGATTTTGATTCTGATTTTGATTCTGATTCTGAGTTTGATTATTTATGCGTCTTTGTCTATTCTGATAATTTAAGTTGGCCCTTATTCTCTTTTCAATATTTTCTAGCCTTTCCAGAAGTTCTTGCTGTTTACTTTTTTCAGCATTGAACATCAACGGTTGATGTTGCGTTTCTTTCTTTGTTTGTGTTTGTGACTTTTGCCCTTGTTGTGAATTGTTTAAATCTTCCACTGCCTTCTTATGTGTAAATCTTTGAAGCTCTTCTGTTCTTACTTTACTCCTGAGTTCTTCAAAGGAAGTAATCTGATGGTAATAAACTCGTGTGTTATTTTGTAAATCTGTATCGTACAAGGATCTCCAGAACCTTTCTCGCAACATTTCATTCTTTTGCTAGATGCTGTCATTGGGCTCTTTTCTGAGAGTCTTTGAGCTATTTCTTCCAGTCTCAAGCTCCACATTGCTGTACTTTCTTGTGGCTGCTGTACTGCCGTGTAGAACTCTTGCATACTACTCTGAGTACTTGCAACATTGCCGAACACACTCGTCAACTTATCTAGCATTTCTTGACTAGATGCCAAAGGTCCGAGTGTCATCAGAGTATTTCTTGCCGGCATCTTCAGTGAATTCCTGATATATTGACGTACGATATAATCAGGAAGTATATTTCTGCTCCTTAAACTTTCTACCTCATTTTTTCATGACTCGAATGTGCTCTCGTTCTTCGGGGTTGGATCAACTCCCGAGAACTGTATAATATTCGGCTTGTAAAAATGGGTAAGTTCAGGTCTGCCAAAACTTGTTGGTTCCTGTCTTACAGGACCAGGTTCACATTGAGTTCTCACAATCTCCTGAGCCACGGACATCTTTAGTCTTAGCTTTCTCTGCAGAATCCATTGCAGTGGCTGCATTAATCTTAGCCCTGATTTCTTCCTCCTTCCTTAACAGATCTGCTTCTAACTGTTTCCGATACTTTTCTTTCAGATCTAATTCCCTTCTACGCGAACTGTCAGCTTCACTTCCTTCATAACTATGTGCAGGAGAAGGTATGTTATTTTCATAGGGATACTCTGCCCTAGATATTCTCATTTCTTGAGAATTATTTCTTTCCGATACTATCTTTCTCTGTATAATACCTCTCTTCTCCTGTTTCATTCTTACATCATAGGGATATTCTTCCCTGAACTGTCTCATTTCTTGAGAGGTATCTCTGTTAGATACTATCTCTCTCTGTTTAATCTCTTTCACTATGATCTGAGATTCTATATCCTCATTATGTTCTGCCTTAATTCTGCTAGACATTTGTCTCTCAAATGCTTGCTGCTTTAACTGCATATTTGCAAGACGCTGTCTTTCTTCTCTATGCATATTTTCCAGCATTGCATCATACTGCTTCTCTTGATTATATTCCTGTATCAGATTGTCTCTCAGTTTTCTTTCCTGTTCTTTTATGAATTTCAATCTTTCGCATTTTTTTCTGTTCTTCCATTTCTTTCTTTTGTTTCTGTCTTAAAGCTTCTTCAAATCGACTTTCATTTTCTCTAAGTTGCACTAAGCGATTCTCATCTTTCTCTATTTCCATTTCTTTCTTTGCTTTTCTATCCTGCATAAGCTTTTCCTCATGCAATAAAGCTCTAATTATTTCCATTGCCATTTTCTCTTCTAATTCAGTATCCATTGACTTATGCTCTACTTTAGAGATTCTATCTCTTTCCTTACTCTGAAGCACATCACTATCGGACTGATTTAATGCCCTATTTGTGCTAACAAATTACTTAAGCATTTTCATTGTTTTCTCTTCTTCTCTGGCAACGCGATCACCTGGGATGTCAAAACTAGGTTGCCCTGCAAAAGAAAGTTAATGTTCTTCTCCTTCTGCATCATCTTCTCCGCCCGCTGAAAAAGATAAATCAGGAGCGGGATTGTACTTTCCAGGTTTCCGAGGGGTACTTGTATCAGCCCCAAACAGAGAAATATCATCATCTTCACCATCATCCCTAAGTGATAGATATTTCTTGTTAATGCAATGATCAGCGCTCTTCTTATCTGAAAATAAACTATCAGGAATGCCAGCCCCTTTTGTCTCCAACTGAACAGTGGTCCCAACTGTATGCGCCGGGTCGATTGTATCTGCACTAGGCTGTACCTCCGTTAGAGGTGTATCCAATCCAGGGTCCGTAATGGGTCCAATTGGATCCCTCGCACCAGCCGTATTTGCTGGGTTTTCAGCACCAGCTGTATACGCTGGATTTCCAACACCAGCCGGATTTGCTGGATTTTCAGTCACTAGAGTCTGTGGTGTGTTTCGTAAAAACTGCTAAACCACAGGCTGTCGCCTTGTGACCGAAGGGGTAACAGCAGCCACGCTTTCAGTTGACTCCTTCTTCTGCAACTCACTCAATTCCTTTAAAACTTTTTCCCGTTCGCGCTCCATAGCTTGCTTTTCTCTCTGTAAATACCTAATATCTCTCTCTGATAACTGAGACATTCTACCTACTGAAACTCTTTGAAACCAGTATCACTACCAACTACTACATCCAGCAAAACAGTTATAAAATCCTACCAAGTAGTCAAGACTTAAGCTTCAAACTTTGTCAATTAGATTAGAACCGTAAACTAAGTTGCTCCGCCAAATACCAATTGCTGTACAACCTCCACTACAGTGATCAACAAAAACTGCAAAAATATGCAAACGGTGTATACTGCAATTCCTTTCGATACAGTTTTTTTTTTTTTTTTTTTTTTTTTTTTTTTTTTTTTTTTTTTTTCGAGTGAGAAAAATAACTCACTAACAAAACGTATTCTTTCCTGAAAGAAATATATAATACAAGCTTAGTGCTTCAGTCAAAACGGTCTTTCACTGTTTGACTATAACAGTTTTACGTTGCTATTGCTATTGTTGTTTATGATAATGTTTCAATTTTCTTTTTGAAATCTGTGAGAAAACTAAACTCACTCAAAAATTACACGATTTTTTTTTTTTTGCGCCGTAGCGTATGCAGCACAGTGATTTTAAAAATTTCTCTATTTAAGGATTGAAATTCAGATTTTAGCTTTCACTGGATGATGAAAAACATTAGGCTGTTTTAATGTCTGTGAAGCCCGAAGGGCTTCTCGGAGACATTAAAACAGCTAATGTTTTTCATCATCCAGTGAAAGCTAAAGTCTGAATTTCAATACTTATATTTACATTTTATATTATCAATCAAATATCAGATTTTTTTTAATTGCGCATATCACCGTTCATTTTCATATTATTTGACATTAAATCCCACTTAACGTAATTTTGGAACAGCCAAAACGTCAAATTTTCGCGCCTCAACGTCACAACAACAAGAGTAAACAAACAACGTCACTGGATGGGTTTTGATGTCGCCCCGCCCATAGGCTTGGCCTCTAGATCACATGACTTAATGTTTTTCATTGGGAAATGAAGAACATCAAGAAAGATACTTTCACCTAGGGCGATTGCAATAGAAATGTAAATATGAGAAAAACACTTCTGCATTGAAAACGGAAACAAAATAACATCGAAGTAGTATGGCTTTTATAGCAGGTTATAGCAGTCTTGGGTCGATCTTCTTTTTGTTCACAAACAACGTTCCGTCAACAAAATTTCGCGTTTCGGCTATTTACCTTGGTTACCCGCAAAACTCGCATCTATTTGTGTATTTTGTTCTGTAGTTCGAAACTACAAACTTACCAAAACATAACTACCATTTCTTTGCGCTGAAATAAATTCAAAAACAAAATTGAAACTCGCTAAAACTTCCGAAAAACGCAAATCAAATCTTTTGTGCGGTTTCTATTCACAGATTTATTTCCCTCTATAAAACGAGAGAGAAACTAAACGAAGTCTGAACCTAATAAATAAATAAACCAAGTAAGTTTATTTTATCTAAAGAAAATTATTAGAAAAAAGAAAATATTTGCCGCTGATGAAGCTTGAACCCACCAAGTCCTAGTCGCTAGCTAGTAAAACATTCCGTCTGCTATACCGACTGAGCTAGCCGGGCTGATTACTGCAACGGTTATTTAAGCACGTGTGACTAAATCCGTCAGCGAGCAAGCAATTTTCAGCAACCGGAGACGGAGTATGGACGAATAAAGCAATTCGTAAAGGCTTGGCGAGTTGGGCAACACAAAAGCAGGAAAGAAATGAAGACGGAAGTTGTCGAAGTTTACCGACAAGAGAGGGAAGAATGATTTTACGGCCTACTAAACGACAATGAGTGGGGAGTATAGACACTAATTCCCTGCATTTTCCTACACTTTCTTATCACTAAACTGCAGTGTGTGTTGAAGTGGGTATTGTGAGATGACAAAATAAGAAATGATAATTTTATGATGACAACATGATTGACAAAGGCTTTTAACAGTTTATACAAGTCTCTTTGAATCAAATATCTTCCTAAATTGCTAATAGATAACGTGAGGCTGAGCTACATATGAACAACAAAGGTTCGGGTATTCTGAGCTCACTAAAACCAAAATAAAGGCACAACAGTGTAAACTCTGATTGCAAAATGGCTTGATCTCAGTGACAATCAGAAGAAAGTGCCTCACACCATGTATCAGCAATGTCAAAAAGTTGCAAAATGTGGTGAAATATAATTCAATTATCCTTAAAATAATATTAATCCATATTTATTTCACAAACACACTAATCACTTATTCACAAAAATAAATCCGGATCCTAAAATAGAATCACGTCACAGCACAATCCAGACGTTGAACGTTGAATTTCCATCGCTGATATCACGTTGTATCACACGGTTTGTCAACACCTTCATTAGATGCATCTTGATGACATGGGTTCCCGAATATGAAAACACATGTGTACACGTATTAAGTCCCAGAGCTCGTCAGCATCCACAACAGGAACGATGATCATCACCTCCATCGTAACGTACGTCGGTCGACATAGACATCTACGGCTGTAGATTGAATCACACTGGCCACCAAATATCGCAGGAGGACTACCCTGCGGGGTCTGCACTGCTTTGACTTTAGGCAGCACCCCACCCGCAGGCGTCACAAACTGGGATCGTATATAAAACAAGCCTGCAAATATATTCAAATAATATATTTTATAGATGTTAATGTCAAATGTAAACGAAATAGATTCCCGAGTTGTGTAATACAACTCGGTAATGGATGTCTAGCGTATGTATAATGTGTATTGCGGTGTGTGTCACATATCTACCTACAGTTACCCAACAAAGTGTTACTATCTAAGTGCTACCCACATACCGATACACTACATAAACTATATGCACCAAAGAACATTTGACATCTAAAATGGGAATGGGCATTCACAAGTGGAAGAGAGTAATGGGACACTGAGACAGAAGCAATTTAAAAGAAGGACCATGGGCGCGCGCGGCGGTTGCTGAAGCCTTTATAACAAAAAAAAAAAAACATGTTCGTAATATTACTTTTTATCACATGACGTCGCTATTTTCCAGTGGATAACGTCATATCATAAAAATCATATGACCACACGTGCAATAACACTTTTGCGGGAATACGTAACGTCATTGACGACGTCCGTAACAACAATGTAAATTTTCATTGAAAATATGTACTCTTCGAAGGCGATAAAATCCAATTTTAAAAGTCATATGATAAAACGAATCTTAAACTCGTGGTCATTTCATATGAAATTTATTAAACTCGCCGAAGGCTCGTTTAATAAATTTCATATGAAATGACCACTCGTGTAAAATCCTGTATGTAAAAATCTGCCTATGACACATGTCTAGTTTCATTGTAATAGGTTCAGAAGTTCCGGAGAAGAAGATTTTGAAGGGGTTTTACCATATATGGGCATGGCGGCCATCGTGGTCATATAACCCGGACTATTTATATACAAATCGGTTATTCCATCCTATAGATGCTACACAGTAAATTTGGCTTTGATTGGCCAAGTGATTTCAGAGGAGAAGATGTTTGAATAATATGGAAATATACATGTACGAGATAATGCCCCGGGGTGGGGGCATATGAGCACTCTCCTAGGGACTAATTTTTCAGAATCATTAACATTCAGTCCTACTGCGTATTTCCTGCAAGACTTTCACTTCAAATGACATTTTAAAAGTTTTCCCCATTCAAATGCATTGGCGACCTATGTTGACCTTGCCGTAAAATAGGTCAGTGTCATCACAGGGTCATGATTTATATATACATTGTAGTACTTGAGTCATAAATACTTCAGGCCAAGTTTCGTTGAAATCGGTTCACCGGTTCCGGAGAAGAAGATTTTTGAAAGGTTTTTAGCTCACCTGAGCCGAAGGCTCATGGAGAGCTTATAGTATAGTGGTCGAGCCGGCATCCGTGCGTGCGTCCGTGCGTGCGTCCGTTCACATTTTCAAACTTGAATATCTCTTAGACAACAAGCCCAATCGTGTTCAAATTTTATCTAAAGCATCATTGAGGAAGGGGAAAGGTTGCATTCGGTTTTGGGCCAAGTCGGATCAGAACTCTGGTTTCCATGGCAACTGATAGCTCCCATAGACTCACAAACCACAAGGCCAAGAGCTTTCACATTTTGTGTGTAGCATTGTATAATGGTCCTCTTTATAAATCCTGCCTACCGTGCCCCTGGGGTCCATACGGGCCCCGCCCCGAGGGTGTCATGGGCAAAACATGAAAAAAATCTTCTTCTCCAAAACCATAAGGCCCAAAGCTGTCATATTTTGTATGTAGCAATGTTTAGTGGTCCTCTATATAAATCCTGCCACTCATGCCCCTGGGGTCAAAAATGGCCCCACCCCGGGATCAATTTGCTCCCATAGACTTACAATGGGAAAAACATAAAAAAATACCCAGAGCTTTCATATTTTGTCAGTAGCAATGTATAATGGTCCTCTTTATAAATCCTGCCAAACGTGCCCCTGGGGTCCATACGGGCCCCGCCCCGGGGGCGTCATGGGAAAAACTTTAAAAATATCTTCTTCTCCGAAACCACAAGACCCAAAGCTTTCATATTTTGTGTGTAGCAATGTATAGTATTCCTCTTTATAAATCCTGCCAACCGTGCCCCTGGGGTCCATACGGGTCCCGCCCCTGTGGGGGGGGGGGGTCATGGGTAAACCATATAAAATCTTCTCCGAAACTACAAAGCCCAGAGCTTTCATATTTTGTTTGTAGCAATGTATAGTGGTCCTCTTTATAAATCCTGCCAACCGTGCCCCTGGGGTCCATACGGGCCCCGGCCCGGGGGCGTCATGGGAAAAACTTTAAAAAAATCTTTTTCTCTGAAACCACAAGGCCCAAAGCTTTCATATTTTGTGTGTAGCATTGTATAGTGGTCCTCTTTATAAATCCTGCTATAAATCCTGCCAACCCTGCCCCTGGGGTCCATACGGCCCCGCCCCGTGGGCGTCACGGCAAAAACATAAAAAAAATCTTCTCCGAAACCATATGGCCCAGAGCTTTCATAGGTTGTGTGGACCAATGTATAATGCTCTCCTTTATAAATGCTGCATCGGTGCCCCTGGGGTCCATAGCCACGCCCCAGGCATGTCATTATCTACCATAGACTTATAATGGAAATATATGAAACAATCTTCTCTGCAACAGCACGACACAAAGCTTGTATATTTGATATACAACATTGTCATGTAGAGCTCTACATAAATCCTGCCAATCTTGCCCCTGGGGTTAAAAATGGCCCCACCCCTGGGGTCATTATAGGACTGACCTTGTTAGACGATTTTTTCAAGTGAACCAAAATGGCAGAAAAGAGGATACACAATCCAGACAAGAGCTCTTCTGTTGATGTAAGTAGGGTTTCAAGGTAAGTAAAGTAAAGTAAGTAAATTCTTTATTTATAGAGGGTAACCCATTTGGTTTAAACCAATCTTCCATATGGTCATATGACCAAGATGGCCATACCCATATATGGTAAAAATCCCAATTACTTTGTCCAGTGACTGTACTTGTTGACTCTCAGGTGAGCGATCGTTGCCCTTGGGCTACTTGTTACCATGTATTGGCATGGCAGCCATCTTGGTCATGGCTTTGATTGGCCAAGTGGTATCATAGGAGATGTTTGAATATTATGGAGATATACATGTATATTGCCCCGGGGAGGGGGCATATGACCCCCTGGGATACATTGTTTTTCAGAATCATTAATATTCAGTCGTAATTTTTATAATTGCGCATTTCATGAAAGACTTTCAATTTAAATAGAGGATCTTACACGAGTGGTCATTTCATATGAAATTTATTAAACGAGCTTTCAGCGAGTTTAATAAATTTCATATGAAATGACCACGAGTGTAAGATTCGTTTTATCATATGACTTCTAAAATAGGATTTTATCGCCTTCGAAGTGGACATATTTTCAATGAAAATTTACATTGTTGTTACGGACGTCGTCAATGACGTTACGTATTCCCGCAAAAGTGTTATTACACGTGTGGTCATACGATTTTTATGACATGACGTTATCCACTGGAAAACAGCGACGTCATATGATAAATGCCATTTTAAAAGTTTTCCCTATTCAAATGCATCGGCGACCTATGTTGACCTTGTCGAAAATTGGTCAAGGTCATCACAGCGTCATGATTTATATGCATACATGTACTTGAGTCATCCATACTTCATGCCAGGTTTCGTTGAAATCGGTTCACCAGTTCTGGAGAAGAGGATTTTTAAAGGTTTTTAACATATATGGGCGTGGCGGCTATCTTGGTCGTGTGACATAGATGATTTATACACACATTGGTTCCCTCTTCCTATAGATGCTTCATATAAATTTTGGCTTTGGTTGGCCACGTGGTTTCAGAAGACAAGATGTTTGAATATGATGGAAATATACATGTATACTGCCCTGGGGTGGGGGCATATGAGCTCCTGGGGACCTTTTTCAGAATCATTAATATTCAGTTATACTGTGCATTTCCTGCAAGACTTTCACTTCAAATGACATTTTAAAAGTTTTCCCCATTCAAATGCATTGGCGACCTATGTTGACCTTGCCGTAAAATAGGTCAAGGTCATCACAGGGTCATGTTTTATATATACATTTTAGTACTTGAGTCATCAATACTTATGCCAAGTTTCGTTGAAATCGGTTCGTCAGTTCCGGAGAAGAAGATTTTTAAGGGTTTTTACCATCTATGGGCATGGCGGCCATCTTGATTATGTGTCCTGGAATATTTATATACACATAAGTTACCCCATCCTATAGATGCTTCACATACAATTTGGCTTTGATTGGCTAAGTGGTTAGAGAGGAGAAGATGTTTGAATATTATAGAGATACACGTTTATTTTATACTTTACGGTGAAAACCAATGTATATCAAAACTTGATAAAATTGGTATTTTCATTGGTATGAAATTCCACTGATATCAAATCTCACTGATATCAAAAGTCACTAGTGACTGATATCAGCCAATATCTTCACTGTAGATCTTGCATTACTTCTGACATTTCCATTTACTTGACGTCATTAAATGTGTACCACTTCAGAAATTCAAACGCCTATAACTCCGTTATTTATGAACGAAAACCTAAAATGTGGGTATTCATTTTCTTAGTTAGAACGTAAGGAACATTGTGGTACCTACCAAAATTATTTGTGTTTTCAAAAAGTTTTGATTTTTGCATTTTCACCGCCTGCCTTGTGAATTGGAAAATGCCCGTGTATTATATAAAATAAAAAGAAAATTTGCTTTTTTTCGGTGAATACCAAATATATATCATCTCGTGAGTTGAAAACATAAAAAATTTCATTCGTGCTGCGCACTAGTGAAAATTCTGATGTTTTCAACTCAATCGATGAAATATATTTGGCATTCACCTCAAAAAAGCAAATATCTATATATTTCCATAATATTCAAACATCTTCTCTTCTGGAACCACTTGGCCAAAGCCAAATTTTACGTGAATCATCTATAGGATGGGGTAACCAATGTATACAATATGAAATAGGCACACCTAATGGGCAACCAACCAATCTATCAGGATACCGCACGCTTGAATTCATGATTTTTGTGTGTACATTAGTTTGTTTGTTTTGTTGCTTAACCAAATGAACAACTTTGGTCAATGGTCATATCTGTGCATCAAATTTCCTTTTGTAAACATAACTTAGATACCTTTACTTACAAAAAAGTATGGCTCTCATCATTGAACTGTATGCAAAATGGACTTTTAAACTGGTTTACATGACCAGATTACGGATATGCATCATATGCACCAGAAGTTTTCAACAACGCATCAATAAATGTATTATTAAATAACCAGTCTGCAATTCTATAGCTTTTCTGTTCCAAGACACTTATAGATCTCTTAAAAAGTTGTAAATTGAGCCTATACGCCACCAGGCCTCCCATTTAATTTACTTCCCATTTTAAATTCGACATCAGTGTTCACAGAAGCCATGTTTCAGTTTTGTTTGCATTCAGGCAACCATTTTTCATTATTACATGACAGGCCACATTTTTTGGATACTTGATGGTTGCAAAAGCGTTGTTCAACAACACATCCTAGTACTTATGTCTTAGAAGCAGAATTTGAACTACAACCTTTCTATCGAGCTAAGCTACATGTACAAGTACATGTATGTCAACATAATGGAAATGATTTTGGGTTAAATATCTGGCACAGAGTCACATGTACAAACTGTATATAAACACAGCAAGTATATGGGTGTGTAGAATTTATTCTTTTAAAATGTAACATTTATAATTTGAGCCACATGAGAAAAACAGGATTTTTGCAAATGTAAAAACAAAGCCGCAGATCAGCTGAGTAGTAACTGTACATCTGATTAGCGCCCTTGTTTTCGCTACACATATAGTACAATCCCTTTTCTACTTAAACTTTCTAGCTTCTTTCCTTTTCCTGTGACTCAACAGACCGGTTTGTGTAAGACCTGGTCGGAAACCCTGAAGACCAATTTTCTGGTGTCATGGCTCATTTAATAGTCTATTACATTTCTGAAATATTTTATTTAACAGAACTCCTATATGGAAAATGTTGCTTAGCATTTTTCAGTTCTAATGTCTCACTTTTCTAACTAAGATTCTTGAAGTTAAGTTTTAATATTTAAGTGACACCTTCACAGGTCTGTCAATTTAATAAATAAAGTGCATTTTCTTAAGCTAAAACAGACAACTTTCACATGAAAAAGAAGATGGTATTTGCTAACTTTTACTAAGAATTTTTGAAAAACAGTAAAGTAGTTTGATGATTCAACTGTAGTAATTGCGCTTTGACAAGACAGAATCCTGAATGAATGAACTTGCTGGCAAGATGGGGAGTCTCAGAATTGAATCTAAATCAGTCCATAATGTTTATGCTGACTGGGCATAAATTTCTCTGGTAATGTGTTAACAATGTTCCAGTTTCCATGGCCAATGATGCATTTGACACTGGTCAATACTGTATTCCCACTTAAAAGATCAAACCGTAAATAAATCTGAAACAGATTTAAACACCTCTAATAAATTACATGAAACCTTATCAAGGAAAATGCATCAACTTCTATAAGAGTAAAGTGCCTATAAATTCAATCTATATTCATAATAGTTAATTCTGTAAAAGATTTCATATTTTAGCAATTAAGATGAATATTCCAAAACTTTATACTTATGATTAAGTTTTAAATCATAGATGTATAAGTACACATTTATTAGATGCATATTTGCTTGACTTAATGTTTTACATTTGCAGACAATTGCTGTGTTATTAGGATGGTCAGATATATACAAATCAATCTGAGTCAGTTATTACCATCCTGTATACCTGTGATTCTTACAGTGCAGACTGAAGCAGCATTTCACGACACATGACACGCAGTCCAGTGATTGGAAGCTAAATGATCCATTGGGATTCAACCTACAGCAAAGAGGTCATTGTCTCTCTGTAGGTATATGCCTCACGGTAAGTTGCACTCAAATCAATCTGGCTTCCAAACACTACACTCCATTTTGTCATGATGGGCATCTGCGCTTAAGAAATTTGGTTGCATCACGGATATACAGGGCTTTACCAGTATATTTTACTGAGATCTGTTCTTGGATCAGGGGAAGCAGAATATGAGGAAAGAAGTATAAATATCTTCATGACCAAATCTTCATGAATAACCATACTGTACTTCAACCAAGCATTCTTAAAAAACCTACCTTTTAAGCTATTCACCTAGTTCAAAAATGTATCTGACATTGTTTTTCCATTGCATTCCTCGATCCCTAAAAGGTTCAACACAAATTTTGAAAATCAGTTGACAAAATCATAACATTATAGTACTGAATAGCAGTGTTAACCTTGCATTTTACATGCACTGGTGGGAGGTACTTCAAAAATTTAACAAGAACGCCGCGGAGGTCGATATCGCACCTGCACTGGGCAAAATAACTAAAAACCTGAAATATAGGTCGAGGGGACCAAGGTATGTTCTGAAAGGGTATGTCAAGGACATTTACTATGCCAGATTTCACACTCACAGCTATCACAGGTGCAGAGAAAACCAAAGTTTGACATAAAAATTAACAAGTCAATGGACCATAAAATATAGGTCAAGGTCAGCGGGTCAAGGTGCATGCTTAAAGGGTATGTCAAGGACAATTACTATGCAAGGTTTCACACTTGCAGCTATCACTGATGCAGAGAAAATCAAACTTCGACATAAAAATGAACAAAGTCAGTGGACCTTGAAATATAGGTCAAGGGCACTGGGTCAAGGGGCGTGCTTGAAGGGTATGTCAAGGACAATTACTATGCAAGGTTTCACACTCGCCTATTTACATGTATGGTAAAAACCCTTCAAACATCTTCTCCAGAACCGGTGGACCGATTTCAAAGAAACTAGGCATGAAGCATTGATGTCTAAAGTACTACAATGTGTATATAAATCATGACCCTGTGGTGACCTTGACCTATTTTACGACAAGGTCAACATAGGTCGCCTATGCCTTTGAATGGGTAAAACTGAAGACTTGCAGGAAATTGGCAAATGGATAGGATATTGATTATTATGAAGATAAAATTGTCCAGGGCTTCATCTGCCCCTTTACTGGGGCTTTTTCTATAATATTCAAACATGTATATTGGTATATACAACAGATCTCAGGTGAGTGTTTACAGGACCATCGGTCCTCTGGTTTTGTTTTTTTTTAGCTGTAAAAAAAATGAAAATTTCATCAGATATTTTTTGATATTTTTGGTCGAAACATAGATTGTGGGTACATATCAGAACCGCCTTGCTTAGGCGTTTCTAACGAGTACCCACAATCTATGTTTTGAAGGAAAAATAACAAAAATAGGTGTACCACAGTTTTACTATATACAAATGGGGTTTAAGGGGGTATCTATTTCATGGAAACGTTATCCTGATGTAAAATGTGGCTGTAATAGTCATTCAGTTTACTAAATTACTTCACACAACAGCTTCTAAGAGCCTTTTTCCTGAAATCATGACGTGTACTTATCTGAAGGTAAAATGTGAAAGAAAATAATGATCACCAACCGGTATAATAAGAACAAAGTCTCAGCCTAAAATCATGTGG
This sequence comes from Rugalucina vietnamica, assembly GCA_964017185.1. Lineage (NCBI taxonomy): Eukaryota > Metazoa > Mollusca > Bivalvia > Lucinida > Lucinidae > Rugalucina > Rugalucina vietnamica. Next base: position 36,834,225 of record OZ024875.1, read on the forward strand.
AGAAATGTTGACAATTAGGTATATAATACTGTATAGGTGGCAACATTAATATTCATTTCTGGGCGTGGTCGGCTAGCCCACCTGTTCAGGTAGGGAGTGTATGGACCGCTGTCACATATTTACCGTTAGAAATCAGCTACCTGTATTTTGTCCAATCCAGTGAATAAGAAATCCAGTAAATTAGACAAACTCGTATTTTATTCTTATTCAGTAACGGAAAACCAAATGGGATATTCCCATCGGTATACTCCACAGCGAAAGTGGAACGAGGTACCGAAGTGGAGCGGAGTGAAGGCCAGCCAGCTGATCTAATGGAAAACATGTGAGACGAATCTTTTAACGGTATACATTTAGCTTTTACCCAAGTCAAAGGTAGATCATGTACCCAATAACGTATTCATGAGGTAACGCCCATACAGTGACCTATTTGCCGAATTATACTGATACTTAGAGAAAATATCGTATATCGTAAGTCAAGCGAGCAGCTTTTCCCCCTGAGGTCGGCCAATTGATTGATTGTATTCAACTAAATATACAAATATGCACGTATTGCTATGTACTATGTTCCCCAGGTTCAACATTACTTGTGACTGCCAGTCTACCAAGGAGGGCTCAGAGTGGAATTCCCAGTATAGCGCGTGCGAATGTCCGGCGGGAACTGTGGAAAACAAGCAGGCGACAAAGTGTGTAAGAGTTCAACCGGGTACCCAGGCTGGGTCGGCTTCACGAGACTTTGGTGGAGAGTCTGAATTTTCTGACCTCGGGTCTAATGACGAGGAACCAGGACTTTTTGGAATGTTTTCGGGCTCTGAATCATCGCGTGATGGTTGGGGAGTGGTTGCTCTGCAATGTCTCTTGGGCGTTATTTTGTGGTATTTGATATAAGTCGCTGCAAACAATCTGCATATGCGAAACCAAAGGCGCAGATCAGCTGTGCAGTAACTGCACAGCTGATCAGCGCCTTTGTTTTCGCTACACGGATAATACACTATTCCTCATCTACTTAAATCCAATATTTCAAGCCTGTGAGTGTACAGACCAGTTTGTGTCGGATCATGCCAAGGCTCATATAAAACTTAAATCACAAGGTTCATGCAAACGTATGGACGAGTTTATTTTGTTTGTCTTGGCCCAAATTAAAGCCCCAACATAGACGCCAGGGCCCAGTTGTTCACAGTTGATGACATCGTTACTTAATGATTCGTTAAAATTTGAAATACATAGAGGACATTTGCTTTTTGTGGTGAATACCAAATATATTTCATAGAGAGAGTTGAAAACATCAGAATTTGCACAGCACGAGTGAAATTTTTATGTTTTCAACTCACGAGATGAAATATATTTGGTATTCACCGAAAAAAAAAAAGCAAATTTTCTTTTTATTTTATACAATACATGGGCATTTTCCAATTCACAGACAGACGGTGGAAATGCTTTTTTTTTTTTTTTTTTTTTTTTTTTTTTTTTTTTTGAAAACACAAATAATTTTGGTACCCCATCGTTCCTTACGTTCTAACTAAGACAATGAATACCCACACTTTATGTTTTCGTTCATACATAACGGAGTTATAGGCGTTTGAATTTCTGAAGTGAGACATTTAATGACGTCATGTAAATGGAAGCGTCAGAAGTAATCCAAAGTCTTCAGTGAAGATATAGGCTGATATCAGTCTCTAGTGACTTTTGTTTTGATATCAGAGAGATTTGATATCAGTGAAATTTCATATCAATGAAAATACCAATTTATCAAGTTTTGATATACATTGGCTTTCACTGTAAAGTATAGAATAAATAGAGGAAATTAGCTTTTTGAGGTGAATACCAAATATATTTCATCGAGTGAGTTGAAAACATCAGAATTTTCACGAGTGCGCATCACGAGTGAAAATTTTTGTATTTTTAACTCACGAGATGAAATGTATTTGGTATTCACCTAAAAAGGCAAATTTTCTTTTTATTTTTATACAATACACGGGCATTCTCCAATTCACAAGGCAGGCGGTGAAAATGCAAAAACCAAATATTTTTGAAAACACAAATAATTTTGGTGCCACATTATTCCTTACGTTCTTACTAAGAAAATAGTGGAGCGGCTTAGTGAGAGATTTTGAGGAAATACTTCAGTTGATGATACAAGCATGAAATTTTCACCATATGTTCTTTACATGACACACATTAAATTCTGACCCTGGCCACTTAAAATTCCGCCATTTTCAAGATGGCCGCCATAATTCAAAATGACCCACAGTTGTGAAATGTGTACATGTAGTAAATTGCTTATATCTTAGGTTTTGTCATCATGAAACAACTATATTGATACCAAAATGAAGCTCTTTCAAATAAAGTTCCAATATGCAAATTACCTAATTTGCATATCTATGAATATTAATGAGATATTACTTTTTTGGCTAAAAAAAAAAGAAAAAACACATATTATTTTCTGAACGATGTAAAATGTTAAATGGAATGGATAACTGTGGCTTTGATATTGCTAGACGATATATTATCATAAATTGACAAAAGCTTATTAGCATGTTCATGAATATTCATTTTAGAATATTAAGACTTTGTATATCCTTACCTATCAGTTTGGTTTAGAAAGTTCATGCAGTAAATTGCTCATATCTTTGGTCCTGTTCATAATAGAACAACAATATTGATACCAAAATAAAGCTAAATGATTGTTATTTCAAATAGAGTTCAAATATGCAAACTATCGCATTTTCATATATATGAATATAAATGAGGTTTTTGTTTTGCTAAAAACTTGGAAAAAATCACATCTTATTCACTGAATGATGTAAAATCTTCATGGTGTAGATTATCTATAAATGTCACTTTCATTGTAAAATAAATGTCATTGATATAAGATCTATGCCATTGTGCTTTCCTTCAAAAAGTGGGAGCTAAGTCTTGAAGAATTTAATTTCTACATTGCAAACAGCATCATTCCTTTTTGTCACTATGACCTGTGCATAATTCTGCGCAAGAATAAATTTAACTACAAGAAACCCAAATATTTCTGTTTTGTTTTCATCACATCTGATGAAGTTGTTCCATGATTTTGGAGGTCTGCAGTTACCAATTACGTGTCGGTATACACCAGTTACTATTTTCTGCCTGGTCTCATCGTTGAGACTATCGTGGCGATAAATAAAAAAAACATACACCCTGGAATGTTTTCTGGCATATGACTCAATATGAGGTACGATCGCCTCCTTGGCCTAATCTTCAAAGTTTTTGATGCTCCGGGATAGACTACTGTAACCATGTGTATTTGGAGAAAGCAATTAGCTACGAACTTGCAAGTATGTTGTCGCCCATTCTGGTATGCTTGAAATGAGCCGTACTGGCAATTATAAATTATGTTTTCTTTTTTTTTTAAATAACTGATTGATGTGTTTATCAAATCTAAGAGAAGCACTTGGGCACTAACAAGCTGCTCTGCATGATCGAGTCCTGAGGGATGTATGAGTATCTGGTGGGCAATGCGAAACTAAGAATTGAGTGACTAGTGCGCCTGGTCCAGTCCATGTATTTTAGAAATGAATTTCATTTTTCTGGTGTTCATGGAGCTATGAACCGCAGTGGGTCGCGTGCAAAGTGAATGAACCCCGAAGAGGTTCATGTAAGCTTTGCTAGCGACCCACTGCGGTTCATAGCTCCATGAACAACAGAAAAATTAAACTCATTGCTTATATTTACATTCATTTCTCTCTATCGCTTGTTGAAAAATCACCAAGGCGGTCACATTTACCAGCAAACAGAGAATCTACACACAGTGTGTGTTCAAACAGCGGAACGGCGTCGACGTTTACAACGTCCAATCAGACTGGCAAGATTCATGTTTTTGACGTCAAGTTTGGATTACGTCACGTCGCGTGACACAATGTTATTCGTGGAAGTATGAACACAGATGAACATCTAATGGTTCATCTAAGGAGGTTTTAGAAAAATGTAAATATAAGATGATGAGAAGCAGGGCTAGAGTGGGCAGTGGATACAGTGAGGAGTTTGGTGCCAAAGTTGGGGTTCGTCAGGTTCCTGTCCTTCATCATTGTGCTATAGGCTTTATTCAGGGAGCTCCGCAAAGGCTGCCCTTGGGCTTTGCTGTATGCAGATGACATGATATGACACTGGAAGAACTACCTGTTAAAAAGTACAAGTAGGCAAAGATCAGGAAAAGGTGCAATCAGAAAAAGATTCCCACTCCAAAAACCGAGGTGGGAAAAAACTAAATTAACAATCAGGCACTTATACCATGAAAACATATCGTAAGCCGAATGAGCAGCTATTTTCCCAATAGGTGGCCACTCAGTTACCTAAACTTAACTAAAAATATGAAAACATACATAAGGCGCTAACAGCACAAAAATTTTAAACACCAAGACGTAAAACAAAAAGAACCACTACAGAAGTTAAGTTGGACAGCATAGGTGGAGAGGAAAGTTCTTTGAGTGAACATGGGGAAGACAAAGATCATGATCTCTGGCCTCAATCTGAACCTTCTGAAAAAAAATTGGAAAGAAACCCTGTGGCGTCTGTCAGACAGGTGTAGGAAGAAATGCCGTCTTCTGTGGTGGATGCTTGTCCTGGATCCACAAGAAATGCAGTGGAATCAAAGGCTCCTTGCACCGTGATCCTGATTTCAGCTGTGCTGGCTGCCTTGGAAAGGCGTGTCCCATAGATGGAATGCTAGTGAAGGAGCTTCTAGTTGATGACGAAAAAGTTGAGGCTGTACCAGAGTTCTGTTTTCTGGGAGACATGCTTTCTGCTGGCGGAGGTTGTGAACTGGCTGCGGACACGCACTGCAAATCGGCTAAGGGCAAGTTCCGCCAACTACTCCCTCTCCACACCAATCGCAATCTGCCACGTTTGACCAGAGGTCGGGTGTATTCAACTTATGTACTGCCACATGCAGCAGCAACATGGGCAATAACTGGCTACACTTTGTCGCCTGCAGCGCATTGACCGTGCAATGATGTGCTGGATCTGTAATAAAGTAAGCTCAGACTCCCTTCTCTCAAAACTTGGACTTCAGGATATAGATGTAGTGCTTCGCTCCAGCAAGATGAGATGATATGGACATGTAGAGCGCATTAAAGGCCTTATTTCTCAAGTACGCACGCTAAATGTAAATGCAGATATCCGATCCGGCAAGCTAAGGAAATCATGGGATGAAGTGTTGTTGGACGACGAAAAGAAAGTTAGAATGGATACTGCCGATCCGTAGAATCGCTCAGAGTGGAGAGGTCGTCTATGAATAAAAATAAAACTGAGATCCTTTAAGAGCAGTGAGTATATTTGTGAGAAAGGTGATGGGCCATACCGCGGTTTCGGCTATTCAAGCCTCTTCAGTGACCCTTTAGAATTGGCAACATGGAGTCAAAGAGGATTGCTGTAATTTTGCAACTTTTGACAGAGTAGTCAACAATAAGAATTGTTTCATCAAAGTGGGACCAAATACAGTAAACGTTGGTTAGAAAATGAATCTTAACCGATAATAATTTTCTGATTTCTCAAAATACCCTCTCTGATCTCAAAGGACCATAAAGAAAATATAATCTGCACTATGAATGATGTACGGGGAGACCTTTTAGGGCCGCCACACGGCACAACATCAGCTGCAGTAATAGTAAATAGAAATAAAACTGAGATCCTTTAATTATAAGAGCAGTGAATATATTTGTGAGAAAAGTGATGGGCCGTACCGCGGTTTTGCCTATTCAAGCCTCTTCAGTGACCATTTAGATTTGGCAACATGGAGCCAAAGAAAATTGCTGTAATTTTGCAACTTTTAACAGAAGGAGACTTGTCAAACAAGCCCAACCCTCAGATGAGGACAAAGGACAATAAAAAAGATATGATGATGATATGATCGGTCAACAGACTAAGTAGAAGCAAGCAAATAATTGATGGGAAATAATTTAATCGTGGGAAGCTCACTTCAAACATAAATTGTCATTTTTTTAGTTTAAATAATGTTTTATATGCATCGGTATGCACTATACAACATAGGGATCAAACATGCGTTTAATATGATTAATGCATAGAGGATATTTACTTTTTTGAGGTGAATACCAAATATATTTCATCGAGTGAGTTGAAAACATCAAAATTTAGATGTTTTCAAGTCACTAGATGAAATATATTTGGAATTTACCGATAAAAAGTAAATTTTCTGTTTATTTTATACAATACACGGGCATTTTCCTATTCACAAAGCAGGCGGTGAAAATGCAAAAACCAAAAATTTTTGAAAACACAAATAATTTTGGTACCACATTGTTCCTAACGTTCTAACTAAGAAAATGAATACCCACACTTTATGTTTTTGTTCGTAAATAACGGAGTTATAGGCATTTGAATTTCTGAAGTAATGCACATTTAATGACGTCAAGTGAATGGAAAGGTCAGAAGAAATCCAAACTCTACAGTGAAAATATCGGCTGATATCAATCACTATACTCTCCTTTGCAGAGATTTGCTAACTCAAGTCTTCGTATAATATTGGAACAATAGTGGAAAGTGACCAGCTGACTTGTAAGCGTACGATCACTAGTGAAAATATCAATATCATTACGAAAACTTGCCCATGCAATAAACAGAGATTTTTTTATCTTGAAAAATTGAGAATATTCAAAAATAAGAAAAATAGGTATACCCTACATACCCCAGTTTAACTATATAAAAGTGGGGTTTAAGGGGGTATTCATTGCACGGACATGTTTTCCTGATGTCAATTCTGCAGTGAAAATATCACTTTTATCCATTTTGGATATACATTAATTTCACTGCTAAGTATAAAATAAGTTTTGATATTAAGTTAACCAGTGAACACATGCGAACTTAGAAAGAAAGTACAATGACATATATCTTGTACGAGGGTTGTCCGGAAAGTTTTAGGACTGTGCCGATATCTTAAAAAATATTTTATGCTATACAAATAAAGATATATGAGTTTAAAGATAAGGCCTTCCTGGATAATATATGGGAAAATTGGAATCAAAACCTACATACACTTGGAAATATTGGTCTCCAAGGCAACCGATGTGGCGCTTCTCGGAGCACTTTGAATTTTGTGTTGTCTAAAACCTGGAGACAAGAAAACAATTGCCCACAAATTGGCCATATGGCTTTTATATACAGCAACAATTTGCATGGTATCACGCCATCATTTGTTTAATATGTTCGCAAAAATCCATGGTCTTTCGACGGTTATCAACTTTGCAAAAATTAACAGAAGTGTATGTGTCGATCAAAATGTTGGCAAGAAACTCGACGTCGCCGCATTGGATGAAGCAGCGCTTTTTTATCATACAGTGTTCCTGCCGTAATGAGTTCACAAATCTAATCAAAATTTCTCACTGTTGGTTGAACAAAATCCAGGCTATGCAAGATCATTAATTTTTCGCTTTTTCGAAAAGTTTTTGTCAGGAAATCGGTGATAAGAGGAAGGGCTACAGGCCGTTCGATGCGTGCGAAAAAGCGAAATCCCATTTCAAATCGGCGCAAAAGCGTTTGGTGGTAGCCAAATGAAAACGAATGTGTTTTCCTGATATATTTTGTATTGTTGCCCTCAGAATAATCAAATAAACTTGAAACTATCAAGCGTTGGTGCCCGATGATCTTGAGAGCCACTTTAAAATGCATCCGATCAGCCTGGTCTTTCTTGTAAAATCATTACGGGCGCGACGTTATTGACGTCAAAGTGCTCCGAGAGTAGCAACATGCTCGTATTAAAATGATTATATCAATATGTTCCCGGTAAGCAAATATGCTGAAATTTTCAGCAATAACTCATGATATCATGTAATATTCCTGTGTAAAATTACAACTGATTCTCTTGAATAGTTATTGAGATATAGACACAGTCTCAAAACTTTCCGGACAGCCTACGTATTAATGGCATTTATTTTACAATGAAAGTGATATTTATAGACAATTTACAGAATGAACTTTTTAACTAAACTGATACAGTCTTGAAGTATTTAAAAATGAAAATTCATTGATATGCTAACTGGCTGTTGTTAATTTATGATTCTTTATTGTGTAGAAATATCAAAGCCACAGTTATCAATCTCATTTAATATTTTACATCATTCAGCGAATGAGATGTGATTTTTGTTTTCAAGTTTTTGGCAACAAAATAAGACATTTTAATATTCATAAATATACAAATGAAGTAATTTGCATATTTGAACTCCATTGGAAAGAACAGTTATTACTTTTCATTTCGGTATCAATACTGATGTTCTATGATGAACAAGACCTAAGCAATAAGCAATTAACTGTAATAACTTTTTAAACTAAACTTATAGATAAGGGCATACAAAGTCTTCAAATGTTTTAAAATGAATATTCATGAACTTGCTAATTAGCTTTTGTTAATTATGATATTTTTTATGGTCTAACAATATCAAAACCATAGTTAACCATTTCATTTAGCATTTTGCATCGTTCAGAAAATAAGATGTTTTTTTTTCTCAATTTTAGCCAAAATAGTAAGATCTCATTAATATTCATAAATATGCAAATGAGGTAATTTGCATATTGGAACATTATTTCAAAGAACAATTATATAGCTTCATTTTGGTATCAATATTGTTGTTCTATGATGAAAAGAAATTAAGATATGAGCAATTTACTACATGTACTCCTTTCACAACTGTCGGCCATTTTGTTTTGTAGTGGCCATCTTGAAAATGTCGGAATTTCAAGTGGCCAGGGATCAGAATTTAATGTGTGTCATGTAAAGAACATATGGTGAAAATATCATGCTTGTATTATCAACTGAATTATTTTCTCATTAAGCAGCTCCACTAAAAATAAATACCCACACTTGATGTTTTCGTTCATAAATAATGGAGTTATAGGCGTTCGAATTTCTGAAGTGAGACACATTTAATGACGTCAAGTAAATGGAAACGTCAGAAGTAATCCAAAATCTACAGTGAAGATATATAGAGGATCTTACACGAGTGGTCATTTCATATGAAATTTATTAAACGAGCCTTCGGCGAGTTTAATAAATTTCATATGAAATGACCACGAGTGTAAGATTCGTTTTATCATATGACTTTGAAAATAGGATTTAATCGCCCTCGAAGTGGACATATTTTCAATGAAAATTTACCACAGTGTATATCCGAGCGTATGCAGAACAGACGGTTACGGAACGGACAGACGTTTACAGGAGCACGCGCTTTTTCGCGCCAAAAATGTTTTTCCGCTCTTTTAAAGTGACTAATGCAAATATTGAGACCAAACTAGAGCAGATGTGTTGCATACATACCCGTCTAGTTGTCTGTGCTCAAGAGCACAATGATTTTTCAGGGGGTTCGCCATAACTGCCCAAGACGTGTGAAAAATGGCATATTCTGTATTTTTTTTGGCTGTGTGTCGAGATTGCTTGCAAACTAAGCCATTGTCAACCTTTTGGATTTAGTCCGTATGTAGTTAAATATGTCCTGAACCACCAGACATTAAATATTTCATATGTTTTCCAGTAAAAATAGCCAAGTTTTGTTTTTTATCTGAAGCGTATGGTAATTTCATGGTTACCGGGCGGTACAGTCGTTTGTTACGGAGCGGAACAGACGAAATGACGCATTTCCATACGAAACGGAACATACGTAGGCGAGCTTTAGAATACGGATAGAAACAGACGCTGTATAGTAGAAATGTAAGATACAAACATGTTTTAGCTCACTCGAGCTTTCTGATTCACTATAGACAGCGGAGCGGAATTTTTACAGACCCAGCGTCTGTCTGTCCATCTGTTCCTCACCATCCTGCTTAGCAAATATTTCACCACATTCATAGGGAGAAATACATATGAAATGCCATCCGGTGGCTGCTAAATCAGCACGAAGCATGGACAAGGTCGAAAAGTGAACGTTTATTTTTGGAACATGACTACATTCTATTTAGTAATTACAGTGTCGGTGTCGAATTAGCAGTTTCATTGAGTGTTGTGTAAACAGAAAAGTATTTCACTTTTATCATCTAACAATAAAATAAGAAATCAAACAATTTTAACCCAGGTGCAGTGTCATGAACAACTATGCCATCTCAATCGGCCAGTATACAGTGGATCGCAGCTAGCTAGTGGCTGACAGTCGGTATTGTGTCCTTGTCACAGCTAGACGACACTAGCACTTCAATGAGTAATCAGGCAGCGGAAGCCATTTCCCGACACATCTAAAATTCTAAATCCTTACTTTAATAAATGTTTATGGCGTACGTCATAACAACATGGATTCATTCGATGCTTCATCATGTTCATATTCCGATGCTTCATCGTGTTAATATGCACAAGCATGGTTAAATAGTAATAAACTGCGAGTAAATCAAATAAGTAAGATGCATGACAGAATCATATATGCTTACAAATCACGCCAAAGATTTTATCTCCCGTCGCAAGCTCCCTTTTGCGGCGTCTTGGCTGATTCTCACGCATCATTCATATATGGAAAGACTTTGGAATATATGACCGATGCTTTGGAGAGTACTCCCGCCGGTGTGTACGGAGGTGGGTGTTCGCTTGATGACTTTGCTTAAGGACTGAGTATGCAAACAGGGAACCTTTTCCTTTGACCGAAATTCTAGGGTCTCTATATTACTAACGTATTCAGCACGAATGCCAGCCTTCCATATAGACCTCCGGTTAAAACAGACATGAGTCTTATTATCGGACCTTTTCAGACTTTTTTCAGTCTTTTATTTTAGAATTTATTGTTAGATATGCACTATTAGTGATACTACATTTAAAGGAGATGAAAAGCCGTGATTGCCTCGTGATGCTGAGCACCAAGGAAGCCATTGGTACCATTTTAACGCATTTGATATGGCGCGGTCTGGGCGAACCCACGACATCTCGCCCCCGAAGCGGGCGCTTTTACCACTGAGCTATCGGGACCTCTCCCCCCCCCCCCTCTCTCTCTGATCTGCTGTTTGCCCCCAAACAACTTTTTGTTTTCACAACATAGTCGATGCTATTCTGATACATGTACGATGCTGATCCAGGTCACCAGGTGTATTCCATCTGGTCACGTTCGAGTGCTACAATACAGAAGGTTGCCGCAAAGTGTTATATTTGACATCACAGTGTTGTTCATGTAGTATTCATGGCCGTCTGTGACCGCTCCGTATGCTGATTCGTCTGTTTTTTTCGTAGGCTACGTCTGTTCCGCCCCGTAACATAAACGAATCTGTAGACTGTTCCGCTCCGTAATGTTTTTGTTGCTAAGCAACAAATTCTGCTTAAACTACAAGGCTTCCATGCCGGAAATTATGGTGTTTTGGAAGATAGTGGATGGACATGCAAGGCCGATATAACAATACATTCGAAGCGTACAGTTTTGGAAGAAAAACTGTACAAAACATTTTTGGCGCGAAAAAGCGCGTGCTCCTGTAAACGTCTGTCCGTTCCGTAACCGTCTGTTCTGCATACGCTCGGATATACACTGTGTTTACATTGTTGTTACGGACGTCGTCAATGACGTTACGTATTCCCGCAAAAGTGTTATTACACGTGTGGTCATACGATTTTTATGACATGACGTTATCCACTGGAAAACAGCGACGTCATATGATAAAGGCTGATATCAGTCACTAGTGACTTTTGATATCAGTGAGATTTGATATCAATGAAATTTTCATATCAATGAAAATACCAATTTTATCATGTTTTGATATAACATTGGTTTTCACTGTAAAGTATAAAATAAACTGTTATTTTTGGTTGAAGAAGAAAAATGCGATAATCCTTTGCAATGCAAAGAATTCTAACATTTTTCACCAAAAGTAAGAGTGTATTTGTGTATTTGCTTTTGAAGTCTACATGTATATTTGAGGGCTTAAAGACAGTGTAACTAAGTTTTGAACATCTGGGCCCAGGTTGTAAAGAATATTACATCACCAAAAAAAAAAAAAAAAAAAAAAAAAAAAAAAAAAAAAAAAAAAAAAAAAAAAAAAAAATCGGTCAAAACACAAGAAGAGCAAGATGACTACCTCTTTCCAAAACAAGGTAGCCATCCATCTAGTCTCAACCAAAACAAAGACAATGATCACAACAGAGAGACAGACAAGATCTAGAATAAGCAGAAGATGTATCATGCAAGATAATTCACTCGCTAAGAACGTTTTTATTTGATGCATGTGAAGTTTTCACTCGGTCTGAGGTTATAAAACATTTTTCATGCTCAGCTCTGTCAGCTGAGCATGACATTTGAACTGCGTATAAATGCTGAAGTAGTCAAAATTAATGGAAAATTCGAGTTCAAAACTAAAAAACTATTGATTTATCCTGCTCATTAATGTTGAAATGCCAACATTTATCCTGTTCATAAATGTTAAAAAAATTGTTAACATTTAAACATTTATGAGCAGGATAAATTTTATTTCAGCTAAGTTGAGAATGAAAAAAGTTTTATAACCTTGGGACCAGGATCCAGTTCAAAACTTCTTTGCCTTAATGACATCGTTAAGACCTCAACTCGTTAAGTAAATGCCGACTACATAAGCAAATACAGATATTTTTGTTGATAAAATGTGAGAATCCTTTGCAAAGGATTTTAACATTTTATCAACAAAAATAACAGTGTATTTGTGATATTCATGTTTGAAATTTAATTAACGATGTCGTTAATTTTGAACAACTGGGCCTGGAAGTCCATGGTCATATAGGAAGTTTTAATAGAGAAATTGAAATAAACATAGTTCTCAACTGGTGAACACATATATATTTATATATTAATAATTTCACAAACTTTTGATGCAACTGACTCCTCCGCCAGCAAGGTTTAACCACGCCCACCCCTATTTCCTTAGACAAACATTGTGTTTTTGCACTTATATTTACCTGTAAAAAGCACGTGTTGTTTTGTTTGTTGTCTAACCGTCATTGACCGTTAACTAATGTGCTGATTTGAATGGTCAATTTAAAAATGGTGACGTTCTTACTGGGACAACAAACTGGTTTACACTGAAACAAAGTTATAAAGAGGACACTTTTCATACTCATTTTTTGTTTCTAAGCCAAGTTCAAAATTGCACAATTTTTTGCCAAAAGACGTGTCTTTCAAGTAAGTAAAGTTCCAAAGTGTTAAGAAATAATTTTCTTTTACTAAAGGCGTTTTTGGAGTAAAAATGCAAAAATCAATGTTTTTAAATAAAAAATTGGATACAGCACACCATTTATTGAAATTAGGAACGGGTGTCATCAAAGGGGTCGTTACGGTTCGGAAAAACATCAAACATTCGAATTTTCTCTACTGGTAGAATTTTTATGCATTTTTAAAAATCGCCAATTTTGAGATTTTTTGAAAAATTCATAAATGTGCCTCTTAAACATGTTGACCCCTGTTAAATTCACTTGATGAGGCCTGGAAATGAGAGATATAATTCGACTGAACTGTTTTTGACCATTTTCGAGGACCAACATGTCAAGGCTGCCGCACACTTCCGGTTTCAATGCCAATTTTTAACGAACAAAATAACAAAATTTGTGGACGATTTTTTTAATTTTCAAAGTTTATCAGAGTCTAGTATTTGAGCTAAATAATCGCTGAAAATTTCAATGCCGTGCTGCTGATAATAACGCAACTGGAGAAGAACAAAGTTGGTATGCAAATTGCATACAAAAGCTGAATTCCTGTTATTCAGGTTGTTGTCTTCTTGCATGTGCAAAACAGAAACGAAGATTCTTATTGCAGCAACACTTTTGACTTAATTTTATCTTGCATCATGGCAGTCAGTAGCACTTTCAAATAAATTAAAATGTAAAAACACAACGTCATAATATGACATTTAATTTGATGTTAATAAAGTGTGACTTTTTGAAATAGGGTACCTTTACACATGCTTCGTCTGTGTGAGAAGTATCACGCATTTTGGAATGCAGAAACTCACAGAGCCACTGTTAGACATTGGTTTATTCATATGATCATGAATTTTAATTGATCGTATTTTACTTTCTGAACTAGAAGACAAAATATGAGGTGGCCTCTTATAACTTTTTTTCAGTGTATACATGTAGTGACCCAAAGTGTTTGTTGCGTTTCTTTATTCTTTAAGGTAAAGAACCATAAAATTGCTGATCCATAGATTTTTTTAATTATGTCCCCCTTCCGAAGGGTTGGGGACATATTGTTTTTGGTGTGGATCCCGTCGGCGTCGGCGTCAGCGTCGGCGTCGTCGGCGGCGGCGGCGTAGCTTTTTGTATGCATGATATCTCCTGAACCACTAAATGGATTTAGACCAAACTGGCACAGAAACTTCATTGGGACAGCCGAATGGAGTGATTAGATTTCGGTGACCTTGACCTAATTTTCAAGGTCACAAAGGTCAATTAACTGTTTGAAAATCCAGGTGTCTGCATTCGTTTCCGCTCTCTAACTCGAGTAGCTTTTGACCGATTTTCTTCAAACTTTGCATATTAGTTGACATCGGCAAGAAGTGGTTTGGGATTGTAGATGGGTAAATTTCGTCAAACGACTTTTGAGTTATGGCCCTTGATTGAGGTTAAAATTGCATTTTGTTCGTTTCCTCTCTCTAACTTGAGTAGTTTTTGACCGATTTTCTTCAAACTTTGCATATGAGTTGATACCGGCAAGGAGTGGTTGGGGATGGTAGATGGGTAAATTTCGTCAAATGACCTTAGAGTTATGGCCCTTGATTGATGTTAAAATTGCATTTTGTTCGTTTCCGCTCTCTAACTTGAGTAGTTTTTGACCGATTTTCTTCAAACTTTGCATATGAGTTGATACCGACAAGGAGTGGTTTGGGATTGTAGATGGGTAAATTTCGTCAAACGATCTCAGAGTTATGGCCCTTAATTGATGTTAAAAATTGCATTTTTTTTTCGTTTCCGCTCTCTAACTTGAGTAGTTTTTTATCGATTTTCTTCAAACTTTGCATATTAGTTGATACCGGCAAGGATTGGTTTGGGATTGTAGATGGGTATAGTCTGTCAGCTGTCTATAAAACTGGTGTTTTGCTATATATCTTCAAAACAACAAAACTAATCACTTTGAGGTATGGTGCATCTTCAATGGTTATCTTATACATAACTAATCTATATTTTTAACAATTTTTACACTTTGAGGTTAAAAAGTTTCTTTTGAAAACTGCCCATTTTTACATGACAATTTGGCTGTAATGAACATGGGAGTAAATTTGTTTATGTAATAGCCTAGGAATATGCTTCTTTGTATGTAAAACCTCTATCCCTTGTTGGTTAAGTCTGCATTTAAAATGCACATGAAAAACTACACTAGGTAAAACCAAAGAACTGTGTCCTGTGTTCCAATGCAAGTCTCGGAGCAATATTTTTCCCACAGCTGTGTGCATGGGAACAGCAAGGTCCCAAAGCGCCATAAAGATGCTAATTAGAGAAAGACAAGTCCAGCAGAATACAGTTTACAACACATACCATGATGTAGGTTTTAAAATGCCATTGCTATTATGCGAAAAATGCATTTATAATATCAGTATAACTGTTAATCTCTTGCCTGAGTAAAACTTATTCGCTTTTTTGTATTCTAGAAGAAAAAGAAATGCCTCCTAAAACTACTAGAAAAATCGGATGCGATTGTGAAAATCTATAAGTATTTTGAAGCATTGACTCTGATAGTGAGGATACAGAGGCAGGAGGATCAACTGAGTCTGATGATGACATTGAAGCTTAATGAAAGTGGTTACTTTTAACTTTATTGAAAAATTTGTTTACATGGTTTCGAACATTCACTTTGTTAAACAGTATACTATTGGATTAAATTAATCTGCCTATAGAAATTTCATTGAATGGGATGTGTGCATGGGCGGTGCCTATAGCTGTTACAGTAATTTGAAGTACTCCCCTTCATTCTGCTTAATTTTTTGTATTAAGTTTCATAGACAAAAGCAAGAAATCAACAAGTGAAAATTCTGATAATCAGTTTCTAGTTATGTATTGGTATAAAAATAACATGGGAGAAAGAAATTTAATTGTATCACTAATAATAAGGCAGATATTCTGCAAAACACCAGTTTTTATAGACAGCTAACGGACTATAAATTTCGTGAAACTTCAAACTTTATAAATATGGAAAGCTGAAACATGTGATATTTTAAAATGTCTGTTGGTATATATTGGATTTAATTTAAAATGTCTGTTGGTATATATTTTTCAGGGTTATATGTAAAAAAATTACAAAATTAAAAGTGGGTTGGGGCAGAGAGGAGGGACATATGTTTTCCTCTGAAAACTCCTTCTAGTTCTAGTTTTTTGATATTTTAGAGAAAATATTTGTATCTATCGATTCGTGTAATAAAAAGCATGGTTACCAGGTTGGTTTTCCTGCAAATTATTCCCCTAAAATGGCTAAAAATGCCTTTATTTGTACGTGACGTAATGGGAAAGTAATAAAAACACGTCGCTTTTTGCACATGAGCGCCGTTTACAAGAGAACTAATCCATAGATTTAAAAAAAAAAAAAAACTAAACATAGTCTCGTTTTTATATTGTGAGTCAAAAAGTAAAATAAAAGTCCTTGACTACCAGATTGATTTCGGCGGTGTTTGTCAACGAATGGAGACAGGTAAGCTAAAAATCTCAATTTTCCGTAAGTGACGTTGACGTCATGAGGATGGCGCCTTTTGACTTTTCGGACGTGTTTCATAAACGTTCGGCATTTGGTTTATTGGAATGAGCTTTAGGCGACGAATGTAAGATCATTAACGTGTGCTTGTATCACACTGAGTAATTTTCAACTCGAATGACCTTTTAGTCATATCACGACGGTGAATGGTTCAAATCTGGCCTATGTTCAACAGAATGTATAGAGGTTCTATTCAAAATCTTTGACCCCAAATTTAAATCAAACGTATTTGTTTGAATTGATGCTTAACGTCCCAGTCAAAAGCTATGATCATGCCGGGACGTTGCCTCCATTTTATGGGACTTTTACCCAAAATTAGGATGTCAAAATTTATAGGGCTGGAAATATAACCACCCAACTAAGCCAATAAGGCGTATATGTATGGCTAGTTTTGACTTGTAACCACTTTTCCTGGGCAGGCTCAAACCTGAGCGGTAAAGCTGTCCGTAGTCAGATGGCATTCAATCAAACTAATTCAAATATTCAACATAAATAATTGAGCGTGGATCTGGTAAAAGGTGTCTTCGGGCATTCAAGTTCATTTTATGCTATTAAAATTTAAAAACCATCTAAATTTGAACTAATTGGCATGTTCTGATATTTACTTAATACATCTTTAATATTGTAACACAATCCAAGACACATACTTTTTCTTATGGTCAAACGTCATTTGCATCATGTATGTTGCCATGGCAACCATTGCGCCATAAGGACTACCCTCATTTTAAACAAGTAGTCCAAGGGCAACGATCGCTCACCTGAGAGTCAAAAAGTACAGTCACTGGACAAAGTGAATTTTTTTCTTTTTCTTTTTACCCTAAATGGGTATGATGATGGCCATCTTGGTAATGTTTCAGGTCTATGGCTGCAATAGTTACCATCGGATCATTGGTCCTGTAAATGCTTACCTGAGACCTAGTTGTCACTTTTCCCTATGTTTCCATGTTTGCCTATGTTTCCAAAATTGACCTTGACCTAAATTAATCACATACCTTCATCTACTCTATTAGTTGTTTGCATCTACCACTTTTCAGGTCTCAGGCTGCATTTAGTTTACAAAATATCCATTGTTTTCACTTTTTCCCATGTAAAAGCCTATGTTTCCAAAATTGACCTTGCCGTAAAATAGGTCAAGGTAACCCTAGGGTCATCATTTTATCAAACTATCATGGACTGGAATCCCAAATGCTACATACCATGTTTCGTGAAAATCGGCCTGCCGGTTCTGGAGAAGAAGATTTTTGTGTGGTTTTAACCATATATGGGCGCGGCGCCATCTTGGTCATGTGGCCTAGATTTCGGGATCAAACTTTCGTTACCCCTACCTAGGGATGCTCCACATAAAATTTCAGTTTGACTAACCATGCTGTTTCAGAGAAGAAGATCTTTGAAAAGTGTGTATAGACGACAGATCGGCCAAGGTCAAGAGATGACCTTGACCTAAATTAATCACATACTTTCATTAGTTGTTTTGCATCTACCACTTTTCAGGTCTCAGGCTGCAATAGTTTTCAAAAAATCCATATTTTTCACTTTTTCCCATGTAAAAGCCTATGTTTCCAAAATTGACCTTGACGTAAAATAATCTAGGTCATCCTAGGGTCATTATTTGATTAAACTACGATGGGCTGGAGTCCCAAATGCTACATACCAAGTTTGGTGAAAATCGGCCTGCCCGTTCTGGAGAAGATTATTGAGTGTTTTTTACCATAATTATATAGGCGTGGCGGCCATCTTGGTCATGTGACCCATATTTCGTGATCAAATTGTTGACCCCACTACTCAGGGATGCGCCACATAAAATTTCACTTTGATTGGCCAAGCGGTTTCAGAAAAGAAGATCTTTGAAAAGTGTGTATGGATGACAGACCCTTCAAGGTCAAGAGATGACCTTGACCTAAATTAATCACATACCTTCATCTACTCCATTAGTTGTTTGCATCTTCCACTTTTCAGGTCTCAGGCTGCAGTAGTTTTCAAAAAATTGCAATTTTCCGCTTTTCGTCTTATAAGTCAATGGAAACTTTTAGTTGCCATAGCAACCAAAGTAGTGGCACAAGGACAATAAAAAACACAAACTTTGTAGAGGCTAATATCATAAGCATGTATGCAAAGTTTCAGATTCATCCGCCTTACACCTTCTGAGAAGAAGATTTTTGAATATTTATTTCAAAAATTTACCCTTTACGTTGCTAAAGCAACCAAACGAATAAAGCGCTTTTGACAAAAGTTGCCTAAAACGGGGAAGACTACTCAATAAACATTTATGTAAAAACAAAATTTCAATATCCTCAATGAAGCGACAGAAATTGCAAATTTCCACTTTTTGCCTTGTAAGTCAATGGAAACTTCAAGTTACCATAGCAACCAAAGTAGTTGGACAAAGACAATAAAAACACAGACTAATATGCTAAATTTCAGCTTCATCCCCCATACGGCTTCTGAGAAGAAGATTTTTTATTTTTTTTTTTCGAAAATTTACCCTTTATGTTGCTATAGCAACAAAACGAATAAAGTGATTTTTACAAAAGTTGTCTTAAACGTGGAGGACTACTCAATAAACATTTATGTAAAAACAAAATTCAAATATCCCCAACCTGACAACGAAAAATGCCAATTTCCACTTTTTCTCCATACAAGTCAATGGAAACTTCAAGTTGCCATACAACCAGAGTTCTTATCCGATCGAAATAAAAAACACAAATATTCGTTCCCCCCCCCCCCCCACCTGTAGATGCTATATGCGAAATATGAAAAGATTCGGCCAGGCAGCTTCAGAGGAGAAGTCGTTTGAAAATGTTGACGACGACGGACGACGCACGGACGCCGGCTCAACAACTATACTATAAGCTCACCTTGTGAGCCTTCGGCTCAGGTGAGCTAAAAAAAAACAGGTACGCCCTTTGTATTGCATGTTTTAGCAAACGGTTTGTGAATTCGTGCCTATTGCATAGTCTGTGCAGTAGTATAGATGTTAAACTTTAAGAAACACATAGAATTTTGAGAATTTTAGTCTTACTTTCTTTTAAGGCCAGTGTGAAGTAAAAAACGCCACGATGAAATTTTCTTTTTTTTTACATATCGATGTATTAAATGCTCCCCCATCGGAATATGCAAAAATATTCCTTGACTACCGGATTAGTTTTTGAGCTACAGGCTATCCAAAATCACCATTTTTGTCGTTGAACTCAATGGGGAATAGATGTCGGATTTCGCACATAAAAATATTTTTCTCCTAAATTTCACCATGAAGGTTTTTCCAAAACTGATATTATCTGCGTGAATCAGTTTGGAACAGGTTGCTTGAAAAAAAGTCCTTGACAACCAGGCTCGTTTTCGTGCCATTGGAGGTTTTGATACTGTGGTAGTGCGTTTTTGGTATTTTGCGCGACGTAACGTAACGTCGTGGCGCGAACACGCGTTGCATTTCAGTGTGCGACTGACGCACGAATTACAATAAATGACTTATACTGCAGAAATTCTCATATCTGTGTTTTGGTAAAAAATTGTCGCAGTCTTTCAGGGAAGAAAAATGTAAAATTCGTACTAAATGACGTCCGACGGTCATCAACATTTTTATGACGTCATGTTTAGATCTCATCAACTGCACACCTTTCAATGTTCATATCTTTGCTGTTCGTACAGATAATCTCTTCAAATTTTCAGGAAATACTCAGAGAAACTTTGTCTTTCATATGTAATTGAAATCTTACTTTTGATTTTTCTGCCATAAGACCCCTTTTATCAGATCTTGGCCCATATCATTTCATTAAACGCGCAATGCATGCGATGTAAGGTCTGTCTCTTTGTTCATACCATTGCTTGTAAAGAATATACATGTGTAATGTGTCCGTTTTAGTTTTATTATTTCCCTTGCGTGACTTATGGGACAAATTACAAAACAAAACGGGAGAACCCCGAGAAAAAAAACATCTGGCACAACCGCAAGCAGAATTTGGCTAGTCTCACATGTGCCTGATGTGGGGCTCGAACCAACACCAGACACAGCGGTGAGAAGATTGAGTTGTTAATTAAGCGCGTTTATGAAATCAGCGCTCTTCGGCTATGTGTCGCTGGATATTTTATGTTTAATATAATACATAAGGTCGGGGTTTTTTTTCCTACACGCATTTCGTTTCAATTATAGAAACCGCTAATTTCAGTTCAAGTGTCTCTCTTTTCTGTACCTTTAAACTAATATGCGAGCCGCTGCATCAGAAAACCAACAATCTGCTATGCGACACCAAAGTCGCAGATGAGCTATGCAGTAACTGTACAGCTGATCAGCACCATTGTTTTCGTTACTCTGATATTAAAATTTCTCTTCTACTTTATTCCAAAATTTAAAAGCTTCTATCCTGCTTCTGTAGCTGTACAGTCTGGATTGTGTCAGACCTTGTAGGAAACACCTATCGTTGATTTTCTCATGCAGAAGCTCAAGTTCCTTCGATCGATCGGATAAGCCACCCAAACACCACGAATAAAAAATATATAAATAAATAAATAAATATAAAATAAATACATAAAATAAATAAATAAATAAATAAATAAATAAATAAATAAATTATCAGGCAAATGAATAGAACGAATAGAACGAATAAATAAATGATAATAATGAGGCGTTGGCGGGTTCGATCCTTAAAATCTAAAATAAAGAAATATGCATACAATTGGAAACGGCATTCGACTATCGCTGTTATCACTTTTCTCTCCATTATAATGCGTCTGTTCGTAAATCAAAAATAAAAGTGATCCGTTTCTTTGCTTCTGTCGATATTTGTTGTGTGTTCGGACCGCACACCTACAGCCGACGCCATTTTGAAAACGACGTCATTGGCGCGACGTTATGGCATTACGTCCTTCGCGACGCACGGACCTTTAAGCGCCATGGTTTTTATGGTTCTTTACCTTAAGTATAGTAATGTTTCCCTTTAACAGTTTTACCCATTCAAATGCATTGGCGACCTATGTTGACCTTGTCGTAAAATAGGTCAAGATCACCACATGGTCATGAGTTATATAGACATTGTAGTACTTTAGCCATCAATGCTTCATGCCTAGTTTCTTTGAAATCGGTCCACCGGTTCTGGAGAAGATTTTTGAAGGATTTTTACCATATATGGGCATGGCGGCCATCTTTGTCATGTGACCTGGATTATTTATATACACATTGGTTACCCCATCCTAAAGATGATTCACGTAAAATTTGGCTTTGGTTGGCTTAGTGGTTCCAGAGGAGAAGATGTTTGAATATTATGGAAATATACATGTATACTGCCCCGGGGTGGGAGCATATGAGCTCCTGGGGACCATTTTTTCAAAATCATTAATATTCAGTCCTACTGCGCATTTCCTGCAAGACTTTCACTTCAAATGACATTTTAAAAGCTTTCCCCATTCAAATGCATTGGCGACCTTTGTTGACCTTGCCGTAAAACAGGTCAAGGTCATCACATAAGGATTGAAATTCAGATTGTAGCCTTCACTGGATGATGAAAAACATTAGGCTGTTTAAATGTCTGTGAAGCCCGAAGGGCTTCTCGGAGACATTAAAACAGCTAATGTTTTTCATCATCCAGTGAAAGCTGAAATCTGAATTTCAATACTTATATTTACATTTTATATTATCAATCAAGTATCAGATTTTTAATTGCGCATATCTTCGTTCATTTTCATGTTATTTGACATTAAATCCGACTTAACGTAATTTTGGAACAGCCAAAACGTCAAATTTTCGCGCCTAACGTCATGGCGATACGCGACCAACGTCACACCAACAAGAGTAAACAAACAACGTTACTGGATGGGTTTTGAGAAGATGTTTGAATATTGATGTTTCTGCCTCGGGGTTGGAACATGAGCTCCTGTCGACCAATATTTTTTTTTTTTTTTTCAAAATCAAAAATATTCAGTCCTACTGCGTATTTCCTGCAAGACTTTCACTTCAAATGACATTTTAAAAGTTCTCCCCATTCAAATGCATTGGCGACCTATGTTGACCTTGTCGTAAAATAGGTCAAGGTCATCGGAGGGTCATGATTTATATATATATATGTACATTGTAGTACTTGAGTCATCAATACTTCATGCCAAGTTTCGATGAAATCTGTCCACCGGTCCAAGAGAAGATTTTTGAAGGGTTTTTACTATATATGGGCATGGCGGCCATCTTGGTCATGTGACCTAAATTATTTATATACACATTGATTCCTTCTTCCTATAGATGCTTCATATAAAATTTGGCTTTGATTGGCCTAGCAGTTTCAGAGAAGAAGATATTTGAATATTATGGTAATATACATGTATATTGCCCCAGGGTGTGGGCAGATGAGCCCCTAGGGCCCATTTTGTTTCAAAATCATTACTATTCAATCCTACTGCCCATTTCCTGCAAGAATCTTCCCTTTAAATGACATTTTAATAGTTTTCCCCGTTCAAATGCATGGGCGCCCTATATTGACCTTGCAGTACAATAGGTCAAGGTTACCACAGGGTCATGATTTATATATACATTGTAGTACTTGAGTCAGTGATGCTTCTTGCCAAGTTTCGTTGAAATCGGTCAAGTGGTTCCGGAGAAGATTTTTAAGGGGTTTTACCATGTATGGGCATGACGGCCATCTTGGTCATGTGACCTGAATTATTTATATTCGTATTATTGGTTACCCCTTCCTATAGATGCTTCATATAACCAGAGGACCATTGGTTCTGAGAACGCTCACCTGAAGCCTGATCTTGGAGTATTAAGTTATAATGAAACGACCTTGACCTTGAATACTCACACACCTTTATTGACTTCATAAGTTGTCTGCATCTGCAAAGTTTCAGGTCTCAGGCGGCAATAGTTTCCAAACCCAGTGATTTCTGAGAAAACCATAATTTTAATTTTGATATTTAAATGACCTTGGGCTAAGGTCAAGACATGACCTTGGCCTTCATTAATTAGTTGTCTGCATCTAGCAACTTTCAGGTCTCAGGCTGCAACAGTTTGTTTTCGCCTTGTCCCATGTGAAAGCCTATGATTCCTAAATTGACCTTGCCGTAAAATAGGTCAAGGTCATCATAGGGTCATCATTTCAACAAACTATGATGGGCTGGAGTCCCAAATGCTACATACCAAGTTTCATGAAAATTGGCCTGCCGGTTCTGGAGAAGATTTTTGAAAGGTTTTTACCATATATGGGCGTGGCGGCCATCTTGGTCATGTGACCTGGATTTCGCGATCAAACTTTCGTCTCTTCTACCCATGGATACTCGACATAAAATTTTACTTTGATTGGCTACGCAGTTTCAGAGAAGAAGATCTTTGTAAAGTGTGTATGGACAACAGACTGGCCAAGGTCAAGAGATGAAATTGACCTATATTTATCATATACTTTCATCTACTCCATTAGTTGTTTGCATCTACCACTTTTTAGGCCTCAGGCTGCAATAGTTTTCAAAAAAATCCATAGTTTTCACTTTTTCCTATGTAAAAGCCTATGTTTCCATATTTGACCTTGCCGTAAAATTGGTCAAGGTCATCCAAGGGTCATCATTTTATCAAGCTATGATGGGCTGAGGTCCTTGATGCTACATACAAAGTTTCGTGGAAATCGGCCCACCGGTTCTGGAAGAGAAGATTTTTGAGTGGTTTTTACCATATATGGGCGTGGCGGCCATCTTGGTCATGTGACCTAGATTTCGCGATCAAACTTTCGTTTCCGTTACCCATGGATGCTTCACATAAAATTTCACTTTAATTGGCCAAGCAGTTTCAGAGAAGAAGATCTTTGAAAAGTGTGTATGGACAACAGACTGGCCAAGGTCAAGAGATGACCTTGACCTATATTAATCACATACCTTCATCTACTCAATCAGTTGTTTGCATCTACCACTTTTCAGGCCTCAGGCTGCAATAGTTTTTAAAAATCCATAGTTTTTACTTCTTCCTAAGCCTATGTTTCCAAATTTGACCTTGCCGTAAAATAGGTCAAGGTCATCCAAGGGTCATCATTTTATCAAACTATGATGGGCTGAGGTCCCCGATGCTACATACAAAGTTTCGTGGACATCGGCCCACCGGTTCTGGAGAAGAAGATTTTTGAATGGTTTTAACCATATATATCCGTGGCGGCCATCTTGGTCATGTGACCTGGACTTTGCGATCAAACTTTCGTCTCCCCTTCCCATGGATGCTCCACATAAAATTTCACTTTTATTGGTCTCGCAGTTTCAGAGAAGATCTTTGAAAACTGTGTATGGACAACAGACTGGCCAAGGTCAAGAGATTACCTTGACCTATATTAATCACACACCTTCATCTATTTCATTAGTTGTTTGCATCTACCACTTTTCAGGCCTCAGGCTGCAATAGTTTTCAATAAATCCATCCTACGTAAAAGCCTTGTTTCCAAATTTGACCTTACCGTAAAATAGGTCAAGGTCATCCAAGGGTCATCATTTTATCAAACTATGATGGGCTGAGGTCCTCAATGCTACATACCAAGTTTCGTGGAAATCAGCCAGCCGGTTTTGGAGAAGATTTTTGAGTGGTTTTACCATATATGGGCGTGGCGGCCATCTTGGTCATGTGACCTGGATTTCGCAATCAAACTTTCGTCGTCCCTACCCATGGATGCTCCACATAAAATTTCACTTTGATTGGCCAAGCAGTTTTAGAGAAGAAGATCTTTGAAAAGTGTGTATGGACAACAGACTGGCCAAGGTCAAGAGATGACCTTGACCTATATTAATCACATACCTTCATCTACTCCATTAGTTGTTTGCATCTACCACTTTTCAGGCCTCAGGCTGCAACAGTTTTCAATAAGAGCTGTCGCAGGACAGCGTAGCTCGCCTGACTTGTGCTATGCCACTACATCTGTTAAAATCTATGGCCCATGACCTTGACCTCAAGGTCACTCAGGTGGGTCATGATGGTACAACATAAAACTTCAGACCAATGCAAAGTATCAACTTGATCAATTTACATGTTCAAGAGATATAGACTTATAAAAACATTAACCAAAACTTAAACACAAAACTTCCAAGTCCGACCTCAAGGTCATCCAGGTGAGTTGTGATGTACAGCATAAAACCTGAGACCAATATCTATCAACCTGCAAGTATCAACTTTATCCATCAACATGTTCAAGAGATTTAGACTTTAACCAAAAAATTTAATAGAAAATTTCTAAGTCTGTGACCTTGACCTCAAGGTCACCCAGGGTAGGTCATAATGGTACTGCATAAAACTTCAGACCAATATCTACCAACATGCAAAGTATCAACTCGATCAATCAACATGGTCAAGAGATATAGACTCATAAAAACTTAAATCAAAAACTTAAACACAAAATTTCTAAGTCTGTGACCTTGACCTCAAGGTCACCGAGAGTGGGCCATGATGGTACTGCATAAAACTTCAGACCAATATCTAGCAACATACAAAGTATCAACTCAATCCATCAATATGGTCAAGAGATATACTAGACTTACAAAAACTTTAACCAAAAACTTAAACACAAAATTTCTAAGTCCGTGACCTTGACCTCAAGGTCACCCAGGGTGGGTCATGATGGTACTGCGTAAAACTTCAGACCAATATCTAGCAACATGCAAAGTATCAAAACAATCCATCAATATGGTCAAGAGATATTGACTTACAAAAACTTTAACCAAAAACTTAAACACAAATTTCTAAGTCCGTGACCTTGACCTCAAGGTCGCCCAGGGTGGGTCATGATGGTATTGCGTAAAACTTCAGACCAATATCTAGCAACATGCAAAGTATCAAAACAATCCATCAATATGGTCAAGAGATATTGACTTACAAAAACTTTAACCAAAAACTTAAACACAAAATTTCTAAGTCCGTGACCTTGACCTCAAGGTCGCCCAGGGTGGGTCATGATGGTACTGCGTAAAACTTCAGACCAATATCTAGCAACATGCAAAGTATCAAAACAATCCATCAATATGGTCAAGAGATATTGACTTACAAAAACTTTAACCAAAAACTTAAACACAAAATTTCTAAGTCCGTGACCTTGACCTCAAGGTCACCCAGGGTGGGTCATGATGGTACTGCGTAAAACTTCAGACCAATATCTAGCAACATGCAAAGTATCAAAACAATCCATCAATATGGTCAAGAGATATTGACTTACAAAAACTAAACCAAAATAAAAACTTAAACACAAAATTTCTAAGTCCGTGACCTTGACCTCAAGGTCACCCAGGGTGGGTTATGATGGTACTGCGTAAAACTTCAGACCAATATCTATCAACATGCAAAGTATCAACTTGATCCATCATCATGGTCAAGAGATATAGATATCTAAAAAACTTTAACCGAAAGTGTGACGCGGACGAAAACGTAAACGTAAACGTAAACATAAACGCGGACGACCAAGGTGACTACAATAGCTCTATGCACTTCGTGCAGGCGAGCTAAAAATTACATACTTTTTCCTATGTAAAAGCCTATGTTTCCAAATTTGACCTTGCCGTAAAATAGGTCAATGTCATCCAAGGGTCATCATTTTATCAAACTATGATGGGCTGAGATCCTTAATACTACATACCAAGTTTCGTGGAAATCGGCCCACCGGTTCTGGAAAAGAAGATTTTTGAAAGGTTTTTACCATATATGGGCGTGGCGGCCATTTTGGTCATGTGACCTAGATTTCACGATCAAACTTTCGTCTCCCCTACCCATGGATGCTCGACATAAAATTTCACTTTGATTGGCCACGCAGTTTCAGAGAAGAAGATCTTTGTAAAGTGTGTATGGACAACAGACTGGCCAAGGTCAAGAGATGACCTTGACCTATATTAATCATATACCTTCATCTACTCCATTAGTTGTTTGCATCTACCACTTTTCGGGCCTCAGGCTGCAATAGTTTTCAAAAAATCCATAGTTTTCACTTTTTCCTATGTAAAAGCCTATGTTTCCAAATTTGACCTTGCCGTAAAATAGGTCAAGGTCATCCAAGGGTCATCATTTTATCAATGTATGATGGGCTGAGGTCCTTGATGCTACATACCAAGTTTCGTGGAAATCAGCCCATCGGTTCTGGAGGAGAAGATTTTTGAGTGATTTTTACCATATATGGGCGTGTCGGCCATCTTGGTCATGTGACCTAGATTTTGCGATCAAACTTTCGTTTCCCCTACCCATGGATGCTCCACATAAAATTTCACTTTGATTGGCCAAGCAGTTTCAGAGAAGAAGATCTTTGTAAAGTGTGTATGGACAACAGACTGGCCAAGGTCAAAAGATGACCTTGACCTATATTAATCACATACCTTCATCTACTCCATTAGTTGTTTGCATCTACCACTTTTCAGGCCTCAGGCTGCAATAGTTTTCAAAAAATCCATAGTTTTCACTTTTTCCCATGTAAAAGCCTATGTCAATGTCATCCAAGGGTCATCATTTTATCAAACTATGATGGGCTGAGATCCTTAATACTACATACCAAGTTTCGTGGAAATCGGCCCACCGGTTCTGGAGAAGAAGATTTTTGAAGGGTTTTTACCATATATGGGCGTGGCGGCCATCTTGGTCATGTGACCTGGATTTCGCGATCAAACTTGAAATGCCACTACCCATGGAGGCTCCACATAAAATTTCAACTAGATCGGCAAAGCGGTTTCAGAGCGGAAGAAGATCTTTGAAATTGTGGACGACGGACGACGGACGGACGGACGCCGGATCATGGCCATCCTATAAGCTCACCTTGTGAGCCTTCGGCTCAGGTGAGCTAAAATGGCTTTGATTGACCAAGCTGTTTCAGAGAAGAAGATCTTTGAAAATGGTGGACGACGACGGACGACGACGGACGGACGGACGCCGGGTGCCTGCCTATCCGAAAAAAACTGTATATTGCATGGGCGTGTTTTCGTAATGAATATTTCAAAAGTAATTGCGAGAGCATCGACGAATATGAGGACCCGTCCCGGTAAAAGTTTCAAGCGAATACACCGTGATCAATAACTGAAAGTGTCACGTCATTGCTGTAACATCACTTGAAACAACATGTATACTGGAAGGTGTGTGTGTATTCTAAATACATTATAAAATACGCTAACATCTAACATGTCTAAAAATATGAAACAGAATAACAATTGTTCCGAAAGTCAATAGCCATGAGGGAGCTACTTTGGTTCCACTTGAAACAAAACCCATGAATCCAGATAGAAACCTCTTAGTTTCCTCTTTCAAGTCCCGACCTTTTACAGTTCCTCCTTTTTTTAGACCGCTTTTCCGTTGGATGTGCTTTTCAGTTCTCTCTTTTCCGCTGGACGAATGAATATCATAGTTGATCACCTCTGGCTGTTTATTTTTTTCATCTGGTTGCACTGGTTTTTCAGAAACATGTTTTGTGTCTAGGTCCTTAGTTTCAATAGCAGTATTCTCTTTCGAAACTATGTCAGGTTCCTGAAAAGGTTCATTTTCAGATTCCTCAGACGGAAGGTCACCTGAATCTGAAGATTTATCAATACCCTTTTGACGATCAGCAAAAAGTTCATTTTGCGCATCATCTGATGAGCTAGAGTCATCAAAGTTAGAAGAATATGGTGAAAGTGCGATTATTTCTTCATCACCATCACTCGACGGATGTAGTGTCGTCGTCACCGTCATTCTGGGTGTCGTCGTAACCTTCATTTCGGGCGAAACAACAGCGTCGGATTCGCCAGTCCGCGGATTTTCGGTTGTACCCCGTGGAGAAGTGCACATGTACCCGCCTTCTGTATTTACACACTGTTTAGGACATTTGTTCCTGCTCGACTCACAACGGCAGCTTACATTAAATCTACAAATATATACAAGTCAGTGGGTACGTTCGGGGTTATACCAATGGTAAAATCTGCACAGTAACTGATGGTACCATTTTTAATATCTATATTTTAGTATTCAGCCTTTAAGGCTTACTTGGGATAATGATTATATACTTTTTGCACTTATACACAAGAGAAAATGCTGCATTGCTTGCTATGGAATCTGGTCTATCTCCGAGTCATGAAAAATTATGGAATCTGGTCTATCTCCGGGTCATGAAAAATTATGGACATTTGTTATGCAAACTGTTCTATGTCCAAACTTTCACTCTAAATATGAACATTTAGACCTTATTTGAGGGTCTCAAACTTTTGAACTCAATTTTCTCGAAATTTTGAAAAATGGAGATAAAACACTATAGCACTCAGCCGACGATATTGGTAGATCACGTGGTGGAAATAATACACATACTTGTAAAAACAGCTCACTAGTTTTTTTTAGCTCATTTGACCCGTTAGGCTCACATGGTGAGCTTTTAGAATGGCCATGATTCGGCGTCCGTCCGTCCGCCGTCCGTCCGTCCGCCACAATTTCCAAGATCTTCTTCGCTAATCAAAGCCAAATTTTATATGAAGCATGATATGTGTATATAAATAATCCAGGTCACATGACCAAGATGGCCGCCACGCCCATATATGGTAAAAACCTTTAAAAATCTTCTTCTCTGGAACCGGTGGACCGATTTCAACGAAACTTGGCATGAAGTATGGATGTCTAGAGTACATAAATGCCTATATAAATCATGACCCTGTGATGACCTTGACCTATTTTACAGCAAGGTCAACATAGGTCGCCATGCATTTGAATGGAGAAAACTTTTAAAATGTCATTTAAAGTGAAAGTATTGCAGGAAATGCGCAGTAGGACTGAATATTAATGATTCTGAAAAATTGGTCCCTAGGACAGCGCTCATATATGCCCCCACCCCGGGGCAATATACATGTTTATTTTATACTTAGCAGTGAAATTAATGTATATCAAAAATGGATAAAGGTGATATTTTCACTGCAGAATTGATATTGTTATTTTCACTAGTGATTGATATCAGCCGATATTTTCATTGTAGAGTTTGGATTACTTCTGACGTTTCCATTCACTTGACGTCATAAAATGTGCCTCACTTCAGAAATTAAAATGCCTATAACTGCGTTATTTACGAACGAAAACATAAAGTGTGGTTATTCATTTTATTAGTTAGAACGTTAGGAACAATGTGGTACCAAAATTATTTGTGTTTTCAAAACTTTTTGGTTTTTGCATTTTCACCGCCTGCCTTGTGAATTGGAAAATGCCCGTGTATTGTATAAAATGAAAAGAAGATTTGGCTTTGGTTGTTCCATATGCTTCATATGGGGCATTTTCCTTCACAAAGCAGGCGGTGAAAATGCAAAAGCCAAAAATTTTTGAAAACATAAATAATTTTGGTACCACATGGTTCCTAACGTTCTAACTAAGAAAATGAATAAACACACTTCAGAAGTAATCCAAACTCTACAATGAAAATATCGGCTGATATCAATCACTAGTGAAAATATCAATATCAATTCTGCAGTGAAAATATCACTTTTATCCATTTTTGATATACATTAATTTCACTGCTAAGTATAAAATAAACATGTATCTTTCCACCATATTCAAACATCTTCTTCTCCTCTGAAACCACTTGGCCAACCAAAGCCAAATTTTATATGAAGCGGAACTAATGTGTGTATGAATCATCCATGCCACACGACCAAGATGACCGCCACGTCCATATATGATAAAAAAAAAACCTTTAAAAATCTTCTTCTCCAGAACCGGTGAACCGATTTCAACGAAATGAAGCATTAATGACTCAAGTATGTATATAAATCATGACACTGTGATGACCTTTAACTATTTTACGGCAAGGTCAACATAGGTCGCCGATGCATTTGAATGGGGAAAACTTTTAAAATGGCATTTAAAGTGAAAGTCTTTCATGAAATGCGCATTAGGACTGAATATTAATGATTCTGAAAAACAATGGACCCCAGGGGCTCATATGCCCCCAACCCGGGGCAATATACATGTATATCCCCATAATATTCAAACATCACCTATGAAACCACTTGGCCAATCAAAGTCATGACCAAGATGGCCGCCATGCCCATATATGGTAAAAACCTTTCAAAATTCTTATTCTCCGGAACCGATAAACCGATTTCAACAAAACTTGGCATGAAGTATTGATGCCTCAAGTACTACAATGTATATATAAATCATGACCCTGTGATGACCTTGACCTATTTTACGGCAAGGTCAACATACATGTAGGTCGCCAATGCATTTGAAAGGGGAAAACTTTTAAAATGTCATTTGAAGTGAAAGTCTTGCAGGAAATACGCAGTATGGCTGAATGTTAAATGATTCTGAAAAATTAGTCCCTAGGAGAGCGCTCATATGCCCCCACCCCGGGGCATTATACATGTAAATTTCCATAATATTCAAACATCTTCTTCTCTGAAACCACTTGGCCAATCAAAGCCAAATTTTATGTGAAGCATCTATAGGATGGGTTAACCAATGTGTATATAAATAATCTAGGCAATGCCCATATATGGTAAAACCTCTTCAAAAATCTTCTTCTCTGGAACTTCTGAACCTATTACAATGAAACTAGACATGTAACAATTGGGACCAGAGTACAACAAAGTGTTTATAAATCATGGCCCTGTAATGACCTTGACAAATTTTAAGGCAAGTTCAATTTAGGTCACATATTGCAGAAAGCTGTTAAAATGTATTGAAGTGAAAAACTTTAGAAAATGGGCAAATGGACAGAATATTTATGATTTTGAAAACGAAATTCTTTCGTAGATGGGTGAAAGTGAGAACCTCCACTGCGAACATGATATTCGCAATGAACACGTTCGCTATAGTACAAATTTGAGCACAAAAACGTCAAGGGGGCGAATATCGAAAAACGAAAATCGAAATAAAATTCTGTATAAAATTTCGATATTCAAATTTTTTCAAGTTTTTCTTTCGTAGATGTGTGAAAGTAAGAACCTCCACTGCGAACATGATATTCGCAATGAACACGTTCGCTATAGTACAAATTTGAGCACAAGGGGGCGAATATCGAAAAACGAAAATCGAAATAAAATTGTGTATTTCGATATTCAAATTTTGCTCAGTTTTTCTTTCGTATATGGGTGAGAACCTTCACTGTGAACGTGACATGATATTCGCAATGAGCACGTTCGCTATAGTACAAATTTGAGCACTTTTGAATGTCGAAAAATCGAACTAACTTCTTTTTTTGAATATCGAAAAACGAATATCAAACTAACTTTTTTTTGAATATCGAAAAACGAAAAACGAATATCGAACTAACTTATTTTTTGAATATCAAAACACGAATATCGAACTAACTTATTTTTTGAATATCGAAAAACGAAAACCGAATATATCGAACTATAACTTCTTTTTTTGAAAATCGAAAAACGAAAAACGAATATCGAACTAACTTATTTTTTGAATATCAAAAAACGAAAAACGAATATCGAACTAACTTCTTTTTTTGAATATCGAAAAAAAAAATCGAACTAACTTCTCATTGCCCTGCTTGCAAACATTAGAACAGCATGGGCGTGAAATCAATATATGAGCCGCCTCATGAGAAAACCAACAATTTTATGCGAAAACAAAGGCGCAGATCAGCTTCGCAGTAACTGCAAAACTGATCAGCGCCTTTGTTTTCGCTACACGGATAGTACAGTTCCTCCTCTACCTAACTCCAAAATTTCAAGCTTCTAACCATCTTCTGTGACTGTACTTGCTGGTTTTTGTCGGACCTGTTTGGAAACCATATTGTTGGTTTTCCCACGAGACGGCCCATACACTGCTGCGTTTTTTACATGTAATGAAAAAATACGAGGTACAGACGGAAAGTTCCCGGACTGTTCTTGGTGTGTCATTTGTTTTCAAAGAACTTCAAAACTTCGCACACTAGTGGAGAAAACATTTTTCTACACAACAATATATACATTTAGGGGCTTTTTCATCAAACTACCTAAAATGTAGGGCTCAAAGTATGGACACTAACAACGTACGGAGCAGTTTGACGTTAACAACGTTATTTTGATGTTAACAACCTTCATACCTGAGCGTGTCGTCAAACTCAGATTTTAAACGAGGAAAGATCCATAGGGGCTAAATCGCGGCTATATTGCGCATGCCGTGGTCTCTTGTATCCTATGAAATCAATAGTCGTCAATGCATGTTACTATCGATGAGCGGATGGTGTTGTCTTCTTGAAAAATCCGACTTTTTATGTCAAACGCAGACCATTTCCTCCCTATGCCTCCCGCTTTTGCGATCGTCATTAATATCCGCGCGTCCTTAGCATATCCCAATGAGCCACAAGACTCCTCAGCATTTTCTATGCTTTTTCCTTGAGTTTTATGAATTTCAAAGTGTTTGTAGGGTCTTTTCTGCTGTTTTACCATACTAAATTACCGCGCGCTGCTCCGTACGTTCCGACGACGTCGGCTTTTTTAACGCTCGAAAATTCACCCATGTCTGTTCAAAACACTGTCAAAATTGCAATTGTTATGTTATCACTCTGATTCTTTGCAGTTGAATCAAAATACTGTTGATATGACATCATGCAAAACTTCACGCCGTTGTGGCGCCGTTTTATAAAGGAATGTGCAGAGATTCAGAACATCAAAAAATTTGATTTAGCGGATTTTCAAAGTGCTCCGTACCCTCGTATATGCCGTTCGTTAATCGGCATTTTAAAACAATTCTTGCATATTCTTTTATTAATTTATCCGAAAAATAAAGGAAATAGATGGGATTTGTTATTTGTAAAATTTCAAAGTGATTTGACGTCAAATATCATTTGAAATGGACCAGTCCGGGAACTTTCCGACTGTACCTCGTATAACTGATTTGATTTCGTGTTTTACGTCCCACTCGACAGCTAGGATATTATGGTGACATGACCTCTGTTTAATCAGGACCTTATAAATATAAATTGCACATGTGTATGTAGTATAAATTTCTTGCAATGCTCACCTGTTTGTAATCAGATCTCGGAAATTTACGTTGGCTTCCGGCACGACCTGGCACTTCGGGTTCTTCAGCTCCCGGCAGGGGTTACCAGCTTGCCTAAGGTCCTGGGAAGGATTAAAACCACCAATACCCGGGTAACACGGATCCGGACAGAACCAGAGCTCGGCACACAGAAACGGGTTTGCCTTCATATTCTCATAAGTGACCCTATAGTCGGATATCTTAGTTTTGTCTTTGGTTTGGATGATCGTATCTCGTAAATTCTGTGGAATATCTTTCGTTTCATACAGTTGGCCAAGGCAAGAAACGTCTATGTCGTACCGTAACTTTGGATCAGTCTGGTAAATCTTCGGGGGTTCCTTGAAATAGAACTTCATCGCTGGGTCTCGCTTCATGGTGTACCAGCAGAGATAGTACATGGCTATAGTTTTGTACACGAATGCATCCTGTTCGTTTCCGAAGGGATTGTATGAAGGTATGGTCACGTTGTTGTACTAGAAGAGAAAAGAAAAAAATAACCTGTATTCCAGAAAATAATGTAAACAAGCAAATTCAGAAAATTTATGTCCCCCGCATCTTTCAGGGCTACGCCTGGTGTAGCCTCTGTTCTTATGACCAGGATGGGGGACTTGGAGATGTTTCTCCCCTACCTCGGTTTTTTTCTTCGGTGTTAATCTAGATTATCTAAATTTCTCCGGTGGCATCTTGCCTCTGATAATTGATAAAAGTGAACACAAGTAGGCTAATTAGGAATATTTTGTGGCGTTCCGAGAGAATCTTAATGATTCTATATACATGTAAATGGTTTCGTTTTTCCGAAGTCATTGATCAGATGTTTCTCACGACCCTGGGTGCCGTGCAAAGTTCTTTAAGGGCTACGTTCAGTGTAGCCTTTGTCAGTGTAGCCTTTGTCTTTATTCATGTCGTCTGAGCTTAGAGATGTTTCCCCCCTCGCCCTCGGGGTTTTTCTTCGATGTTAATATAAGAATCTTACATGAGTGTCAGGTATGGATAGACAAATCTGTCCCGAGGGTCTCATTTTGGCATCACTCGGCGAGCCTCGTGATGCCAAACTGTGACCCGAGGGACAGATTTGTCTATCCATATCTTACACGAATGATGGATTCTTTTTCTTGCACGCTTTAATGCGGCGAAGCTTGATTTTTATACTATTTACCTAGAAAAACGCTACAATCGCGGCGTCCGCCATTTTGATTAAAAACGTTTTGACGTCATTGTGACGTGTGCGCTTAACGACGAAATTACGTGACGTCCTATAAAACCAATGTTAAAAAGAACACTTGAACGCAGAATGAGCCTGGGGTGAGATAACAAGGGTGAGATAAATAGAATCCATCATGGGTGTCCAGTGGAGATAGAAAAATCCCAACCCGAGGGTCCACCCGTTCCAGTGGGAAACGAGGCTCGCCGAGTTTCCCACTGGAACGGTGGACCCGAGGGTTGGGATTTTCCTTTCTCCACTGAACACCCATGATCGATTCTTTTTCTTACATACTCCGATTTTATCCTTTTACCGGTAACGTAACCTGGTACCGTGCTTTAACCCTTGTAACGTTGTGCATAATATTATTACGGATGTGACGTCAAATGTAAATAAATCTGTCAAAGTACATAGAGATGTAGTTTTTATTTGTTTTTATTTTAAAACGAGCGTGATTCAAGAATACTCGCTGTGAAAAACATCACTTTTGTCTAATTTTGGTGAACGCCATTGCTGCAAGCAGTAGAAACGATCGAATTATATCGCGTGCTTTTCTTATCTTGCATGAGCAACCAAACCAGCAGTGTAAGATCGATTTATCTACCACCACTAAAATACCGGAATTTTTCTATCTTTATGATAGAGGTATGTAAGAAAAGAATTTCTCACATGGGGTAAAACGTAGGATTTCTCTATCTGGTGTGCAAGAATCTAGATTATCTAGATTTCTCAGGTGGCATCTTCGACCTCTGATAATTGATATAATTGATAATTGTAATGTGCGAATTGCATGAACAAAGTGAACACAACCGTTTGTTCTCATAGGTATTAAAAAGCAATACAGAACAGATACGCCGCAGATAAGAATGGAACGTACATGTAGGTAGTACATACGCCGTAGAGGGTCGTTTTCAAAAAAAAATAAATGAAGTATTTTTCAATATTAAAGCTGAACTGATAAGCTTTAAATATACATATAAGGTCTCATTTATACCTTAAATGTGTGTTATGAAAGTGTCAAACTCCAAGCAAAATTTCATAAAAAGAGATAGATCTATACCAAATTTATACAACAATATATACCTAAAAATGTCAGAAGTGCAACGTTTTAGCGTGATATTTTGAATATCAAGTCATTTTCAAATGGTCAGAAAACAATTATCTGAATACCTAACAAAACAAAATCTCTAAAATGTTACAAACAATTAAGTACTTGAGAGTTGCCAATAAGCCAGGCATGTATTTCGCCTTTGTTGCCTCTTCAGCATTTATAAATAATAACCATACCCTTAAAAATAAACTACAGTAAAAAAAAGCTTAGCTTAAACTTGTGAAAGCCAGTGTTCAATCATTGTAAGCCCTACATCTATTGTATGCTCTTACTGATCAAGTCTGATGTATCTGGATTGATTATCAGAGGTTCTTCATTTAAAACCCTTTCTTATCTGATCTAATCAGTTAACCATTTTTGTCACAAGTGCAACGTTTTGTATTTCTTGACTGACCATATAAGCATATCATGTATGACTTGTTATTTTGCTTTATATTTTAGTCTAGCAGGTCAGAAAGAAACCAACAAAACAACCCCTTGCATACAGTTATGCATATTGGTGTCTAATAATTAACAAAAGTGATGTCACAAGTGCAACGCATATTTTCTAGTCTAAAAAATTGAATGCTAATTCCTAACGACACATATTACTTTCACTCTTATAAATGTATATAGCAATCACAGGAAGCATTGTACACTTGTAAGATACTGTTCATCATTAAATATATTGATCATTTGAGTGATTATGGAAACATTTATAAGTGCAGAAAGCAATTTTAGGGTCAAATTTATAAAATAAGTGTGTGAAAAAAATTTTGGGGAGAATTTTATCAAATTAATGGCATAGAGTCTAGTCCCAATATAGGGTCTATCAAACTAAGAACAAATTAGAAACATGAAGTGTATGTTACAAATGTAGCACTACTTATAAGGTATATCACGAGTTTTGAAAATAAACAACAAAAAGCACAGAAACAAGAAAATCACAAAAATGGCCATTGTCAAAAAGATTTGAATGTTGATTTCTAATATTTTGATATCCATAAAAAAACCAGGAACAAAAATTAAATAGACAAATGCACATCTCAATTTTGACCTAAAATGGGTCAATGTCACACTTTTACTTCATTTTTTTTTTTTGAAAATCACCCAGATACGTCACGCGTACGCTTCATACGCCATACATACATGTACGTCACACGTACGTAGCACATACACCTCAATACGCCGTACATACGAAAGTGAAATTCCATACGAATACAGATACGTCATAGATACGCCACGGGAACGTATCAGGAACGTCACACGTACATGTACGTGGTACATACGTCGCTCGAGCAAAATACGGCTCAGACCTCGGCGTAAAGGTACTTTGATAGATACGTGAGCGATACGCCGCTGATACGTGAATGTGTGACAGAGATTTTATGTGTGCTCTTAAAACATTCGTAGCACGTACGTGGCAGGTCCGATACGGCGTACATACACATGTACGTGCGCATACAGGGTACCCACTGTACATTCACTTTCATTGTCAAAATGCCCGAAAAATGACTAAGCTCAAATTGCGAAATAAAAAAGTGTGAAAATTTAATCTGAGGATCATATCCAAACCACATGCACATTTTCAAAGCATGGTCAAGACATCCGTAAAGTTTCAAAAGAATCGGAATAAAACTGTAGGAGGAGTTGCGCATACAAGGTACCCACTGTACATTCACTTTCATTGTCAATTGCCCCAAAAATGACTAAGCTAAACTTGCGAAAAAGAAGTGTGAAAATTTAATCTGAGATTCATATATATACAAACCATGTGCACATCTTCAAAGCATGGTCAAGACATCCGTAAAGTTTCAGAAGAATCGGAATAAAACTGTAAGAGGAGTTGCGAATACAAGATACCCACTGTACATGTACATTCCCTTTCACTAAGGTCAAAATGCTGAAAAAAAAACTGTGAAAAATTTATCTGAGGATCATATCCAAACCACATGCACATCTTCACAACTCTTAAGTTTCAAAAGAATCGGAATAAAACTGTAGGATGAACTGCACACACAAGGTACATACTACTATTGGGGGACGGGGGGGGGGGGGGGGCAGAAGGACAGAAGGATGGAAAGCAGAAAATTTTCGGAAATGTCCCTCCGCTTTCCTTTGAAAAGGCGGGGGACAAACAATTTTTACCATTATGGAAAGGTGAACAAGGTGAGAAATTACTAGTATTTTTCATGGAAAAGTAGTTCGCTTTAAACGCACAAAACCGAATAAAAATGTAGAGCATGCCTTGTATAGAGGTATTCGGGACGACACCGGGCAAATCCGGCACAAACCGGGGCAATCGGAACAGCCTCGTCCAATCAAAATCAGATCTTTGATTGGACGAGAAAAATTAAGACACGTACTGTCAGTTTGTTGTCTCCACAAAGCCTTAGAATTTGAATTCTGTATACGACAAAATTCAGAGTTGTTTTGGTTTGATTTAATCAAATGAAAACAAATAACAATTTGATTTTTATTTCTTTTATTTATTTTGTTATCTGTTTTGCTTTATACTCAAGGAGCGTAGTAGCGCAGTCGGTAGAGGGATGGTCCTGTATAGCTACGGGTTCGAAACCTACCTTCGCCAATTTAGTACATGTTTATTTCTCTACTTTATATACATATATATATATACTTTATATATAGTATATATTTTTATCGAACCACGGACCTCCTGCATTCCGTGCAGACGTGCTAACCATTACACCACCGCGGTCTTCAATATATATTTTATTTACTTACTTTTTATTTTATTATTATTATTCTATTATTATTTATTTTTATCTATTTATTCATTCATTTATTTTTATTTTATTTATTGGGGGGGCGGGGGTGGGGATCAAAATTATTTCATTTGTTTGCATTTTCACAATGGAAAAGACCCAACATCGGTGTTTAAATTGAGCCGCCTCGTGGGAAAACCAGCACTGTGGTTTCCAAACAGGTCCGACACAAACCGGCCTGTACAAGCACAGAAAAGAGCTAATGTAGAAGCTTGAAATTTCGGATTTAAGTAGAAGAGCAACTGTACTATCCGAATAGCGAAAACAAAGGCGCTGATCAGCTTCGCAGATACTGCGAAGCTGATCTATCTGCGAAGCTGATCTGCGCCTTTGTTTTCGCCTATGCAGATTGTTGGTTTTCCCATGGGGCTGCCTTTTGGAATACGAAAGGCTGACATCATCATATTTTCTTGAGGTGTTTAAGAAAAGTGTGATATTGAAAGAAAGCAGTGGTTGAGAGACGGTATGGACAGTAGCCATAACTTACCAAAAAATTTCGTACAGTACCAGATTTGTGTCCGCCAAAACTGTAAAGTGCATTAACACAATCCTTTCCACTCTTCTTGCACGCCATTTCTAGCCACACATGACGTTTGAGTTTTCGGTCAATGGTCACCTCTGGGGTCGGAAATTTCTTGAATAACTCAGGCTTGACTGACCCTTTCCTAGGATCTTTCCCAAAGTACTTGTGGCCCGCGATGTAAAGTCCGTCTAGATACAACTCTCTTACAAACTTCTCTGTGAATTTATACAGCAAACACGTGGCGAAAACGCTTTTCTCAGAAAGTTTGCCGTACTTCTGTATTCCAAAAAATACTGAATCACCATGGCGCTTTTCAAGTATCATTTTACAACTTGCATCATCAATATTCCAAATTGCACTTGTCAATTTCGCGGACAAGGAAATTATTATCAAAGTAAATAAGTTCATATTTCTGAGTAAGTCACGAAAAGTTTGCTTTTGACGCTCGTTACTTGACGTCATTATGACGATGACGTTACGTAAATCTCAGGGCTTCGTGCACCATGGCGTCGCGCTCATTTAC
Organism: Rugalucina vietnamica; assembly: GCA_964017185.1. Lineage (NCBI taxonomy): Eukaryota > Metazoa > Mollusca > Bivalvia > Lucinida > Lucinidae > Rugalucina > Rugalucina vietnamica. Next base: position 36,874,887 of record OZ024875.1, read on the forward strand.
TTTTGTGGTATACTTTAGGTTGCGTCCTCACTAGAATCTAGACAATGCGGAAAAGACAATAGCTGAAACCATGCGCGGATCCAGAAAATGTTCTAGGGGGCAGGGGCGGGGGGGGGGGGGGGGGGGCTCCAAATTCCCAGAAGGGGTCTGACGGAAAATTTCAACATGGCAAAAATTAATAATTTGGCAATTCCAGGGGGGGGGGGGGGGGTCCGGACCCCCCTGTCCCCCCTCTCCTCTGGATCCACCCATGGAAACAGGGGATACTGATGCGGATAAAAGTTTTGACTGGTTTGAATGTATTACATGAAGGTCAAGTTAAGGACTTATAGCCGGTCACTGTATATACATAATTGAAGATTTACCTGTATAAAAAGCATTGTTTATTTTGTCAACAATGCTACATTCTTTAGCATGCTTTATCATGGGACTATTGAATATGTTGCAAATACATGGATTTGTGTATACTTGATTGTGGAATGAGTGGTCAGCTCAGAGCAAGTGAGTCATTTTTCAGTTACTTCCGGGTTGAAATCGTCGGACCCATTTTTATTAGCTTTTTGAAAACAATAAGACAGATTTTTCGATGTAGTCATTGACTTCAATCATATAAGAACCTGAAACAAAAGGCATGTCATCTTTCAGCAAACAGTAAGCGCACACGATCCGCCCCAAGTTACCCACATTCAGAATTTTCCAGAAAAACATGTTTACACTAACTTTTCCCAGAGAAATACATTTCCATGACCCCAAAATAACTTTTAATTTGTCAGATTATGTATCCTAGACATTTAGGCTTGCGTAATTTTTATTCAAATGCATTCCATTTTCCAGGAAATGGGTCCCACGAAAACCAGTTACATTTCCAATTTTACACCAAGCTATTTAAAATTTTAAAATAATAACTATATTGACTCATTCCTAGTATCAGTGACGTCTATGAGCAATAAATACACATCATCATTTGATTAACAGATTCAGGAAAACAGTAGATTTCTGTTTTACATACCTCACCCACTCATGTCAATATTGATAAATCCTTAATCCGGACCAATCTCAGACTGGTGCAGATTCTCGTTTGCTTGGACCAAAGGCAACAATAACAAGAAAAATATAATATGAAGTTCATATTATATATGGCGTTGCTACATGCAAAATGAATTATCTCCATCATATTACTAGAAAGTTTTTAGAAACGAAGGCAGATTTGACATAGTTTATAACCCAGAAAGTAGTGGCTTCTCACTATGACAAAATAATTTGACTGGAAAGTTAAATAAGCCATCATTTAACTAAAGTAAACCAAACAAAACTGGAAAAGCAGTCACTATTTGATCCAACGATGACTTTAACCCATTTTGTGGCGATGTCAAATTTTGTTTCTTAGGCATTTCTAAGATATTACTGTGGGAAACGTTGTAACAAATTGGAATAAGACTTCGATTGAAAGTTGGTTTAATAATATACACCATGAGGTTCAGAGGAGACTTTCATTTATCATGTACAAATAAAATTGACAAAGCCGACTGACGCCATGACATGCCAATCCTTTTAGCTTTTGAGTTGGCATATGTGTTGGATTGATTTCCCTCCTGGTGCACCCCCTAGTGAAGTATTGTCAATTTGGCGAGTCACTGGTAAACCATTCAGATTCAGATGCAAACTTCTGTGGTGTTTCTTTTTGTTTTATGTCTTGGTGTTTAATACTTTTGTGCTGTTGGCGCTTTATGTATGTTTTTCATATTTTTAGTTAACTGATTGACCGCCTATTGGGAAAATAGCTGCTCATTCGGCTTACGAAATGTTTTCATGGTATAAGTACCTGATTGTTAGCTTGGTTTTTTCCCACTTCGGGTTTTTGGAGTGGGATTCTTTTTCTGATTGTGCCTTTTCCTGATCTTTGCCTACTTGTACCTTTTTTAAAATACTGTATGTGTTCTGTGAAGAACGTTATGATATGTAATCAGATTTTTAGAGTTCAATATCACAGACATTGCTGGTTTTAATAAGAAAATGACACAGTATCCATTTATCATTTACTTAAACTGAGCATTTCAGCATTTCACTATTTTCTTTTGTACTGGACATTAATGTGTAGACCAAGAATAGCCGCGTTGTCTGAAGCATTCTCAATTTCTCATCATACACTCTTACTGTTTCAGTTATGTTTGCAGTCCATCTCAATTCATATTTTTTCACCATTTACTAAAACTGTCATGGTTTTTGGTATACTTGTCATTTTCAAGCCAATGAGCTCAACAAATTTTGAAAATTATCATCAAATTCCATGAATGACAAAGTAATTTCTTTCAGTCATCTTTTCCAAGGAATATCTCTGCATTTAGCACTGCCTGTGTTGATGAGCTGGCGGTTGAAGGAACTGGCCTAATTGGAGACTGGCAGGTTCTCTGAAACGAAAGGGTCAATTGTCTAGTAAATGATAACCTGAGGTCTGGTATATACATGTATAACAATATTCAAACATGTATGAATACAATAAATGGTCAAATGCATGTATATAAATCCAAGGTGCTGACAGATAAATTCTTGGGATCCTTTTTTGTTGTTGTTGTTGTTGGTCAGACTCATGCAGCATATTCTGTCAATTTGCTAATTTTGTGCAAGATTTTCCCTCTCAATGATATTTTCTTCAGTTTTCCCAAACCAAAGGCCCAGGGAACCTAGAGTTCACTATTGCCTCAAGTACTAGGTCAATGACAGTGAAAGTCGTAATTTATAAGCATAGATTGTTTCCGCCTGCAACATCCCAAGGTCTGTTGAAACTGGTGCACTAGCTCTGGAGTAGAAGATTTTAGATACTTCTGTGGTGGTTCTTTTTGTTTTATGTAAAATTTTTGGTGCTGTTGGCGCCTTATGTATGTTTTCATGAATATTTTTAGTTAATGTAACTGAGTGGCCACCTATTGGGAAAATAGCTGCTCATTTGGCTTACAATACTTTACCGGTCCCCCATGGTAAACAGCTAAGGTCCATTCTATCCTATAAACCCTCCAGTTCACAGGTTAGCTTCCCATAGGCAGGTTACTAGTGTTTAATGCAAATTTCTTTCACAACAGACAAATGTTACCTTTGTATGAGCAGAAGAGGAAGAATATTTTCATGAGCAAATCTACATACCAATAAAAGATTTGCTGATTTAGGGCTGTTCTTGGGTTCACCTCAGTGCTAATCAAACATATTGCCATGAAGTTGCAACATTATAATTGCAGGAAGCAGAAAAAATGTTCTCCAGCCTGAAATTAAAAAGTTACTAATTTTGAGTGTCTATCCATTGGACTTTCTAACTTTTGACCCAGGCTCAAAATTATCTGTACATGGCATTTACAGCATTTGTATTGACACTCTTCTAATCAAATTAGGAATCAATATGATTTTAAATTTTCAGTTGAGATTAAAAGCTGAGTTATTATATGATATTAGTTTTGGCCTGACATCGCAGCTACATCCTGTCTGATATACCAGCAACACCCTTTGTGAAAAATATTTAAAGGTGCTTTAGAGGCACTTTTAGCCTTTACTGATTATTTGATAACCATTTTCAGATACATTGGCAGTTTGGTGAATTATATTTGTCAGTAACTATTTCTGAAGAAGGTGAAATACAAAAGGTGGTTTCCAAACATTTTATATTACTATACTGATTGTTCAAAGGCCATACTTCTGTTGTGGTTCTAATTGTTTATGGTTATTGGTTCACATTATGTGCTGTTTGCTCTTTATGCAACAGTTTTCATATTTTTAGTTAAGTTCAATTTGCTGAGTGACCACCTTGGAAGCAGCTGCTCATTCGCTTACCATATGCTTTCTTGGTACAAGTACCTGATTGTCAATTTAGTTTTTTCCCATTTGGGTGGGAATTTCTTTCCAGTTGTGCCATTTCATGACCATTGCCCACTTTTGCCTCTTTATAAAAAGAATCTGATATAGAACTATAAACTTGTTGCTCTATATTTCACCAATAAATAAACTTCATGACCATCTTCACTTTCCAACATGCTCTTACCCATTTACTACATCTGTGCCACCCATCAAACAAATTCCTTCATGTGTTCATGTCAGATAGTAAACTGTCTACAGACTCTGTATGACTGATTGACCTGAAAAAAAAAAGAGAACTAGAAATGCGTGTTTGTAAAACACCATGCCCCCAACTGTATGCTTGTCCCTAAACTGGCACTTTGTATGATTCATTTATTTCATATGAATGAAGCGAAATTTGATTTCCTGAGGAAGTTGTTCGGACCAGAAACAGAATGTAAGCTTTTTGCAGACAATTTAGAAATGGAGTAAAAAATCAAAAAAGGAGTAATTTTGTCGAAATTTGGCTGAAGTCCTCAAAAGTTTACCAGGTGAGCTTCTCAGCATCAACCAGTATACCAAATATGAAGACTCTAGCTCAAGTACTTTTTTGAGATATCTTGCACACAAGATTTTCAAATTTTGTTTTCAAAGGGACATAACTCCAAAAAGGGGCATAACTTAGACATGCAAAAATATGGGTCAAATATTTTTTCATGAGGAATTTGTATATGAAATTTCATAACCCATCATTCACCATTCAAAAGTTTCAAGTTGACCGAAAAGTGGAGAAAAAAAATCAATGAAATTTTCAAAATTGCATAATTTTGTCAAAATTTGACAGAAAGTGCTAAAAAATTATTCACGTCATCTACTCCTCAGCCCCAATCAGTGTACTAAATATGATGGCTCTAGCTTTAATACCTTTTGACATTTCTTGCACACATGATTTTCAAATTTTGTTTTCAAAGGGACATAACTCCTAAAAGGGGCATGACTTAGACATGAAAAAATATGGGTTGAATATTTTTCATGAGGAATATACATTTGTAATTTCAAAATCTTAATATTCACCATTAAAAAGTTCCAAATTTCACTGAAAAGTGGAATAAATCAATGACATTTTCAAAATTGCATAATTTTGTCAAAATTTTAAAGAAAATTCTCAAAAGCTAATCAGGTCATCTACTCCTTGGCCCCAACCAGTGTACCAAATTTGATGGCTTTGTAGAACTCCGTTCCTTAATGCTTCATGCCAAGTTTCAAAATCATAGGCCTTCTGGTTCTGAAGAAGAAGATTTTTAAACGTCTTTGCTATTTATAGCCATGGTGGCCATCTTGGTCATGTGACCTTGACCATTCATACAAACTTTCATTCCCTCTTCCTAAGGATGCTCCACAAAAAGTTTGGCTTTGATTGGCCTAGTGGTTTCAGCCTCGGGGAAAAGCCGGGACTCTACTTTTGGTCCAGCAAATGCCCGCTAAAATCCCCACCCCATGCCAGGACTTCTCATTGGCAAAACCATCACTGTTTTCCCCCCGTAGCCTGCTATCTTTCCTTTTTCTCAGCCCTTTTTGACTATATAAAGCAAACCCTGCAAATATCTTCCCCCACACTGCCATGGAAAAATTTTGGTCTAAGCCCCGCTCATTTTTACAGCTATCTGTGTCTTACCAGTGCCAAAAACATCTAGTATCACCGTTTTTACAGGGTGAACCAACATCATAAGGCCTAAAAAAAAATAGCTGTGTTTCCGCTAACAGTCTGAAAAAAAATTAGGGTAGGTAGGTAGGAAAATCTTTTTATTTTCATTTTAATTTTCACGCAAAAAAATCCAGGGTAGGTAGGTAAATGTAATTTTTTTATACGCAGTTTTTATTGAAAAAGGTCAAAATGGTCAATGGCGCGCAAAGGTATGAGGTCTATGTTCTTCAGCCATGTGAACCCATCAATTCAAAGACTGGCAACATATTTTATAATAAGATTCAGTCTCCTTGCCTCAAATGCGGTTGATAAACTTTCAGTCTCATCTTGTTCATAGACCACTATCTGAGAGCAGGGTGGCCTAGTGGTAGAGCTTGCTGAACTGTAAAGTACTGTGTTGGAATCCCACCAGCACTGGGTCTTGTCCTCCAGAAAGAAACCTTCTCTCAGATATGCATCCCAACAATGGCAACATGACCTAAATAAAGTTGACTGCGATGCAAAACCCCAATACAAACAATTTAGGGGATGGTATAATCTGACATATTTCACACAACAATACTCTTATTGCATGCAACTTAGCCGGAAAGGCCAGTATTGACAAAATAATAAGAAATAAACAGCTTTATTTTCAAAACGAAATCTGAAGAACACAAGCCATCAACATGTACGATAAAAAGACTACTCCCGAATTCAAAACTATAACTGTAACTGCATATCTGTTCCGGGTCACCTCAGCCCATTGTACAACTGCAACTGAACCAACGAAAATGCCAAATGCAGGGACTCCCTTTATAAGGGATTACTGAATCTGAATGCATGTAGTTTACTGGTGACACGCCAAATGACATCATTTCACCAGGGATTTGGATGGGGGAGTATTTAGTCCCTAGAACGCACAACTGAAAAATTCTCTGAAAGCAACAACTGTTTATTCTGATTGTATTATCCTCCAACCGCTAGGAGGTCTCTGCTATCCCCGAGTTACGGTATGATTACCATCACAAGTCTCCGATGATAGAACTACATTACCCGCCACTTACTATCATCTTAACATATTTACAGTATACTCTATCATTGAAGTCATTTTATTTTGCGGGGGAGGTAGGAGTAGGTGGAGAGAAGCCAGTGTTCGCCTTATAAATGCTGAGCGCATTTTAGCAAGATAGCCACTGGTACCATTTTTTAACGTCTTTGGAATGACGCGGCCTTGGATCGAACCCACAGCCTCCCGCTTCTGCAGCGGACCCTGTAACCATTACGTTATCGAGACCGGTATATCATATAGCAGAAAGACAGGTTAGACCCAGATGAGAAAAGTTTGTTTAATTAAGAACACTTTGAAGTGTTGTGACATGCCTTCGCAGTGTTAGAAATAAGACTTGCATAGCAACTTGCCCGGGGGCAACCTGAGGTCAAGTTCAACTTGCCCCCCAGGATTTTAACTTGCCCCCCAAAACTTGTGATTTTTTTACCAAAAAAAATAAACATGTGTCAATAATTTGATGTGCAATTCATGTTTCAGACAGTGTGATCACGTTATTAAAGCAACTTTGGTTCCACTCTATTCCTGCAGTTGAAAATTTGACTAAACAGATTTTAGCATCATCAGCAGAATTTTGTGCATACAATGACAACCATGCGGAGTGCATTTGTAAAATCTAAGAAGAATATTTGTTCTACAACACTCGGACTCACCTGAGGAATTCCACTTGTGACTGTTTACTGTTTTTGAAGTTTTGCCATTGATTATAACTTTTTGCTTTCTACCAGATAAAAAATCTTTAATCCACTTATAAATGTACTTGCACAGATATACCATACCCCTACTTTTTCAACCTTATATTTGGTACTTTTCAAAGCATTTATAACCATCAAAGATACATGACAGCCAGTTTCAAAATAAAATAAAAGAAAGTTTCAAAAATTCTTCTGTCCAAGTGTTTACATCCACTTCAAGCTCAAAAGGTTGATGTACCGATCAGCTGATGTTTTGGGTTTTTTTTTTTCATTAAGCTATTTTGTGCAACTAAAACATTATTTGCATGAAACCTTTGCTTGTCCCTTTTTTAAAAAGTCAAACTTGTATTTAGAAAACTGTGGTTCTATAAATAGAAAATCTGCTTTGACCCAAAATACTTAATCACTTGCAAATTATTTAGATTGCAATTTTCTTGTGTGAAATACTTGATAATTTTTATTTACTCAAAAATATATTGTCAATAATAACTGACCACAGGACATTGACGTTTAATGTCTACAATCAAAATAAAAGGTCCAAAGTGCCCTAGAAGCCCCTTTGCTGTATCGCTACGCTCAGCAATTCAGAAAAAAGGGGTTTTAGGGCACTTTGGACCTTTTAGTTTGCTTGTAGACATTAAACGTCAATGTCCTGTGAACTGACAAAGAACTGAAACTGTTTTCCTTCGCAGAGTGGGTGGGGTACAGTGACTGTCAAAAAAGATCGTGAATTCTGAACTTGAAAAACATGATTATGCCTAAAAAGAAAGTTAAAATCGAGTTAAAATCCACTGGATTTTGGTTTTACAAACAAAATGAAACAAAACTGGGTTGAAAGCAAGTGTCTCTGCCCGAAATAATTGCTGGAAATGGTAAACTTTTCTACTATAGATCTACTTTCGTTTTTACAGATGCGTCAGTTTGAGGTGTTGCGGTCAAATTTTAGTGCCATGCCATATTTTTTTGCGTAAAATATGCATGGCTCAAGGGTAGATGGATCACTGAGACTGTTTTTTTTTTTTACTTCAGAGTGCTCCATTCAGGTTTATTTAGCGGCTGGTTCATCTTTTTGAGGCCCGAATATCGGTAAAACAAGTACTGATTCCATACTTTTTTCTCCCCAAAAGAAACGAAAAAGGAGGCTACTGATTGGTCAATATAATCACATCTACCCAATCAGAATGTTCGTTACATCGATAGTTCGTCTCACACTAATGAGAAAGACCATCATTATTTCTTGAATAGTGCTGATGTGTGTTGGTGAGTTCTTTGATGGCTGACTAGGCCAATTCTGGCTCTAAACTGTCGGTTGCAAGTAGAGCAAGTCAATGTCATAGAGTCTGATGGTGGCACATTTGTTTTGGCTTTGCGCTCTCTTCGCTTTCTTTCAGCTTCACAGATTCTCTTCTTTTCATAAAGAGCTGCTCCTTTGTTGATGAGACCTCGCCACTTTGATCGCTCCTGTGCAGTCTGTTCCCAGGACCCCATTGGTATTTCGAAATCCTTCAGAGAGGCTTTGAGGGTGTCTTTGTAGCGTTTCTTCTGGCCACCTTGAGAGCGCTTTCCCTCCTGTAGTTCTCCATAGAAAACTTTCTTTGGAAGTCGCGCATCAGGCATTCTTATAACATGGCCAGTCCATCTTAGCTGTGCTAGCTTTAAGACTGTATGCATGCTTTGCATCCCTGCTTTCGTCAGGACCTCTGTGTCTGGAATCTTGTCCTGCCACTTGATTTTTAACAACTTTCTCAAACAGCTTAAGTGGAAATGGTTACGTCTCTTTGCATGGCGTTGGTATACTGTCCAGGTCTCACATGCATACAAGAGGGTTGGCAGTACCACAGCCTTGTAGACTTTCAGCTTGGTGTCAAGCTTGATTCCATTTCGCTCCCAGACATTTGCACGGAGTCGTCCGAATGCCACTAGCCTTTGCAATTCTGGCAGTGATCTCATCATCAATATGCACTGCTCTGGAGAGAGTGCTTCCCAGGTAGGTGAACTTGTCAACAACTTTCAGTTTTTGCCCATTCACAGTGATGGTTGGTTCATTATATGGCTTTCCGGGCGCTGGTTGGTGTACAACCTCTGTCTTTTTTGTGCTGATTGTGAGATCATAGTTATCACATGACTGTGAGACTTGATCCATGGCTCTTTGCATTTTTGCCTCTGTGCTGGCATTCTTATCCATATCATCTGCATAGAGTAGCTCATCTAGCACATCAGTCTGGACCTTAGTTTTGGCTTGCAACCTTCTGAGGTTGAATATGTTGCCATCAAAACGGTACCTGATTGGAAAACCAGTGTCACTGTCCTGAAAAGCATCCATAAGCATGGCAGAAAACATCATGCTGAACAGTGTTGGTGCCAGAACACAGCCTTGTTTGACCCCATTTGTTACTTCAAATGGTTCAGAGAACTCTCCATCATTTTGCACACGTGCCTGCATGCCATCATGAAACTGCCGCACCATCGCTATGAATCTGGGTGGACAGCCAAACTTGGCCATGATTTTCCAGAGTCCATCACGACTACATGTAACAGTGTCAAAAGCTTGGTGAGGTCAACAAACGTCATGTATAGATCTACATTCTGTTCTTGGCATTTCTCCTGAAGCTGTCTTGCTGTGAATATCATGTCTATTGTCCCTCTGTCTTTTCTGAATCCACATTGACTTTCTGGGATAAGTCCCGTCTGATCAAGATGAACATTCAGACGATTCAACAGAATTTTTGCAAGTATCTTCCCAGCAATTGATAGGAGGGAGATGCCTCTGTGATTGTCACAGACTTGAGGATTTCCTTTCCGCTTGTATAGGTGGATTATGGATGCATCCTTAATACATCGAATACATTCAATAACCGCATTTAACTGCACTGGATAAAAAGTGAACGAAATGACCGAAAACGACCGGAATTGAAGGAAAACGGACCAAAATTTCAGGTTGTCCGGCGGGCAAGCGCAAGGCAAACGTAGGTTGTCCGACAAGATTTCAACTCGTGTCGGGCAATCGGGCAATTGCTTATTTCTAACACTGCTTCGGTATATTCACTTTTAGAACAAGACATTTCTAATTCACAGTGGAATAAACTCCTGAATGGCTCAGTTAACTCGTATGCCAGTTGAAGACGCATGAAGTCAGTGTGTGTGTGTGTGGGTACAGATTTTGTCCGTAAGTCATGTCTGAAGACTATTCACAGCACAGTCTTCAGCCTCGTCACAGTATGTCCTTGTGAGCAGTTTGTTCTGGAAAATTGTAATGGGGCCTCAATTTATAGTCTCAATACGAAGGACTTGAGAAACCCGGGATCGTATCTACAATCTCTGGTTTACAAGGCAAATGGCTTAACCAAAGCGCCACGGTGGCTTCTAAATGACACCAAATTCTACGTCATTTCGACGGAGTCTCGCTAAATAATCGGGGGAACTCTTCGATACAACAGAATAGACGCTGAAACTATCAGATTCAGAGACATATCAGAAAAACCAACAAAACCCACGACACGAAATGCTTGGGTCGGGCTACAGAAAATGCTGGGTCGGATGTCGTAATTTTTATTTTTTTATTTTAACCATAAAAATAGCAGAGTCGGCGGGTTGAGACAGGGTCGGTCGGGTTAGCGGAAACACAGCTATTATTTTTTTACGCCTAACTCAGTTAAACTGATGCGTTAGGCTATTAAATAAACATATAAACACTTTGAAAAAACACAGGCATGCATCTCGAGAAAAATCTGTAAGCCAAACAATGCATCTTAGCCCAAGTTCTATTGTCCCAGGATGCCAAATAAAAAAATGTTCATACAATGACAATGCAAAACAGTGCAGAGAAGTAAGCATTTTCGAAAAGTTTTAACTTGTCATTCGTTTTGTTCGACTTAACTGACACTGTTAAATAAACTGATCATCGAGCAGATTATGAGATAGAAACTTACAAATATCAGCTACTTCAAGCATCATTATGCTTCAAGCTGACATTCCATAAAAAGAGCTACTCGGTCATGTGTTATTTCCGGTCAAAATGAAAGTAGAAAACGAACCACATCGGAGCGATTTTTAACAAAATTACAAACAGGTTTTCTGCCTGTTAAAACACACCTTTAACCAAGGCTGAGGTGGTGACCTAAAGTAGTGAATGAAAAATAAATGGGCCAATTATGAAAATTAGCCAGATACTGATTTCACTTCTTTCGACCACTCTATTGACGTATTGTCAATTTAGCGTATCAACAGTAAACCATTCAGATTCAGCATAAACTGTATAATGTGGTAAATTTGTTAGATTGAATTGACATCGAAGAAAACTTAGTTAATCATAATGTCATTACAAGCCAGTCTGAATAAAATCGGAAATCATGTTGTTACATTATAGTGCAGGTAACAGCAGCTTGACACACATTCTTCACGTCAGTTGTGCATTTGACTGGTCGACAGAGCCACACCTCCAAATCGACGGCATTTGATTGGTCCACAGAGCCGTAGGTGATTTAACGAAACCAGGTCAAACACAAATCGAGACCCAAATCTAACGTTTTATGCCCTCGTTTGCGAAAAACTCACTAAACATGCAAAGAAAAATTTACTCACCGCACGTCAGTCCAATAAACACACAAATTCGCCAATTAAAAGCACGAAATTTCCGTCGAGGATAAGCTTTGGAATCACCGACTCGAGAAAACAAAATGGCGACGTAAGTCAAGCTTGTCATGAATCAAAAACCCAACTGATTGGTTCCCCGCAGCAGGTATTGAAACCCATTGTAAAATTATTGAAACGAGTACCAGAGGGCTCTCTATGGCGTAATTTTGGACTGATCCATTTAAAAGGGGACAGCAGGTTATTTTAACTGTATTTCAATACATCAAATAACGAATTCATAGTGACTAACCATAATAACATTCTACAAAATAACAATATAAAGCTGCTCCGACATTTTAGTTCTCTATCTTCTTCGAATTTTATTAAAATAAACAGCTAGTCAAATCTAAACACCCACCAAGAAGATACCAATCGAATTTTGATTATAAGATTAGGCACTATAAGACTAATTCTTTAAATAATTATTCTATTAATTAATCTAGAGAATTATTTATATTTTGAATAATTATAACAGTAATACTTAACGCCTAGAAAACATGCCTATGATCCCATTATGTAAACATGTCGTGGCAAATGTCACTTTGGTTCCGTGTTCCGTTAACTTAACAGGTAAACGGGACACTGTTGGTCACGGGGAGGTGACAATCAACAATGCAAAGATTATAACATGACTAAGTCGATTTAGACAAACACAAATTAGCCGCCTCACGAGAAAACCAACAATCTGCATATGCAAAAACAAAGACGCAGATCAGCTTCGCTGTAACCGCGAAGCTGATCAGCGCCTTTGTTTTCGCTACACAGATATTAACGTTACAATTCATCTACTTTATACATGTAAATCCAAAATTTCCGGCCTCTAGCCATCTTCTGTGCTTGTACAGCTTGGTGAGTGTCAGACCTGTTCGGAAACCACATTGTTGGTTTTCCCATGAGGGACTCAAATAGAACCACAGTATTGTCTTAACCTACTTACATTCTATTCTGTGCACCCCCTTGAAGTTTCAATTTTATTTTCCATCAGGAAAACATGTCCGTGAAATGTGTACCCCCTCAAACCCCACTTTTATATATATAGCAAAACTGCGGTATGCAGGGGTATACCTATTTTTCTTATTTAGATTGTGGGTACACGTTAGAACCGCCTCGGCGAGACGGTTCTAACGTGTACCCACAATCTATGTTTTGAGCAAAAATAAGAAAAATATCAAAAATGTTCAGCTGAAAATTTTCAATTTTAAAGCTCAAACAATATCTGTTTTTTGCATGGGCAAGTTTTCGTAATGTTTAAGATCTCGGTCAATGGGTATTTTAAGGTCATTTCTTCCTAGAAACTTTTGTTACCCGCTTTATTACAAGAATTATCATAAAGTTCTATTCTTAAGTCTTAATTAACAGCATCAAAGAGAAAATGTGGTCCATATTTTCAAAAGTGTTTGAAAACGACCGTCAAGATCGGGTGTCAAAATAAATTTAATTAGTTTGTATTGAAATTAATATGGACATTTTCTGGAATCGATGAGTTATAAAACCTGGAATCAATAGAAAAAAAATGAAACTCATTCTACCGGTTACTTAAAACTTAGAAAAAACGAAAGCTCATTTTCTAAAGTGGATTCCGTTGACAACATTATGTGACTTGGTCTGGTGTTTTTTACACCCAACATACCATTAATTCAGCAAAAAATGAAATAAACGATGCCTCCTGTGTACGTTTCGACGTCTTGTTTGACAATAGTTCTTGTAATTTTGGTTAATTCTCTTTTTGTGACGGCAACGCAACCGACGGACTCGGACGTTCGCGCTCTTTACACGCACCTGCTGGATGGATATGACACGAGGATACGACCAACGACCAACCAGTCAAAGGCGGTAGTCGTATCAGTCCACTTTTCGTTGACAAATATCCTGGACTTTCAAACGGCGAGTCAGAAATTCGACGTTCTCGGAAACTTCTTGTTCTCGTGGACTGATGAATTTCTCCGTTGGAACGTCACAAATTATTCGGGGGTGAGTGTGATGAAAGTACCACAATACCAGGTCTGGACACCGACAATCATCATTTCTAAGATCTATGACGGCGAAAGCAAGGTTGGTCATGTGTCCGACAGGGTCGCGGTCACGTGGGACGGTAGCGTCACGTGGCAGCCAGAAGGAACGTATCACATCATATGTGAGGTAACGATCACGTTCTATCCGTTCGACCAGCAGATCTGCATTCTGACGTTTTACGTTTCTGACGAATCACTGTACGAAGTGGAACTTACAGAGGACAAATTTGGCGGCGTACGGACGGACAAATTCACCGAGAACTCCGAATGGAAGCTCCTAGAAGTGTACGTCGAGCGGGAAATTGAGTATGGCGCTTACATCATGAACGTAAATATCGCTCTGGGGAGACGTTACGAATTCATCTTATTCACCGTCATCGCTCCGTTGATAATCCTGTCCGTACTGAACCTCTGCGTGTTTCTGGTTCCTATCGAATCAGAGGAGAAGGGCTCGTTCTCGGTCACGATTTTCCTGTCCTACGGCGTGTTTGTATCGGAGATAAGTTCTAGTCTCCCGCACAACTCTCTGAACCTCCCGTACTTGCTGATCTACATGCTGCTACTGTTGATCTTCAGCGTCCTCACGGTGATCTACGCCATCATACAGTCCCGTATTTTCACGTTAAAGGCGGACCAGCCAGTCAACTTCACGTGCTGCAAGTCGCGAGGCAGAGGAAAACTAAATCAGCGAAGGCTGACGAAAGTAACGCCGCTTGAGAGTTTCCAAAATGAACCCAGTCGCCGGAATGACTTTGAGCTGAAAGAGAGGGATCCTGCAAAACCACCGCTGACGCCCGACGCCGAGACACCAAGAACAGAGCCGGGACAGATGCTCTGGCGTGAGTTCTTAAGGAAGATTGATTTCGTCGCGTTTTGTGTGTTTTTCGTCATCATCTTTACCAGCACCACCTACTTTTTCTTCTCGATGATCAACACTCGTGCTATTTACTAACGCTTAAAATTGACAATTTGTTCCTTAAGAAGGCCTCGTCACAAATTAGCGAAAGTCCCTCGACGCAGACATGCGCAGACTTGCGTAAAGGATAAACTGTCATCGTTTTGCATTTTCTTGTCGACATTTTTGGAGATGATTTATTAAACTAATCTTTAACGAACGGAAGACGAAGGATAACGATTTTGTCCAGATTCGACGAGGCCTTTATGTGAGTTCGGTATGAATTTAATTAAAATATGTAGAAATATTAATGTAAGATACATGTAAGAACAAACACAATCAAAGCGGATGAGATATAAAATGTACAAGTGGGAGAACCATAATTAGTAATGTGTGAATAATATTTTACATGTATTCTCTCCCTTAGTCTAGTTTCTCCGGCACGTGATAATGTCTTGTTAAACCGCAAATTTCATACCTCGCAAATATCACATCGCAGCCCATGAAAGAGTGGTACCAATGCGTCACAAATCCTATTCAAATAGTTCACACTTCCGTGAAAAATGCGCAGCCTGAAGTCATGAAGCAATCATGCACAAAATTCATATGGCGTAAAACTACCCATCTGAAGTGTCTATGCCTGCATATGTGACAACATGGTACCAATTTTCCACCTCTAAGAAATACTGGTATTCATATCAGATCGAATAAGTAGCAATTCTTCACACATCAGAATTTCACATGTGAAAATTTCGTTGTGATATTTCATAAAGGAGAACAAATATTACCATTTCTTCATACCCAGGGAGCCAAAAGTCTCTATCTCGCAAAAAAAAGGTTGGAGGTGACATCTCCTCCTATAGTTGTTTTGAATGCTTTTTTGGATAGCTCTGACCTTCCAAAAGAAGGTCTAAGTGGACTGCTCTGGAAATTTTTTTGGCGTGATGCTTTAATCAGACGGTATTTAGACGTACTATTTGTTATATACAGCTGAAATGCACTACACAAATATATTACGAACAGTCATATTCATATGTTTCTTCAATATCGTATACTATCCTGATGTCATTTTATCTTGTCTGATTGCAGCTGAGTATGTCTTAGCCATGTATAAAGCTGTAAATGTGTCATTTGAGTAAATTGTGTCATCTTAAGGCAGCATTGAATTACCCCACCCACTTAATGTATATGTAAAAAATTATGCGCAATTATGAGAATCAATATATTTTTATCAGTACATTTTTATCAATAAATGTTGATGTAATCATTATTTTTATAACAATTTTTATTGCTTATTTATTCCTTTTTTGCATATTCATGAATTTTTATTAAAATATTAAAATGAATAAACATAAAACAATTAAAAATCAATTCTCCCATAAAAACTAATTTCAGCCCTAAACTATAATTGTGGCTCATTGTTATTGTACCAATAGTACTATTTGACAAATTTGTTGATGCCAAGGGCCTAAATAAAAATTCTCATTTGCATTTTCATGAATATTAATGAAAATGATAAAAATCAAGATTAAAGAAAGGGAAAATTTATTACCATTAGTTTTGAAGTGTTTGGGATGGGTTATCTTTAGGACGTACCTTGCACCCTTAGAACAAATGGTCATGGGTGCCAGTTTGGTCAGAGGATCACTTTAATGCCCATTTGTGTCACATAAAATCACAGAGTATTCACCCACACCCATAATAAACACAGGAAGTAATGTGATACCCATATATTACCAAATGTATCTTGGCTACTGATAGACATAGAGAGCAGAAATAGGTACCAAATGATTGTTTTGACAATGTTCTTTAGCCATGTAATAAGATATAAAAAATCGAACTGACTTCCTGGTGTTTGAATATCAATGAGAACTTTCTATATTAGGAAAAATCACATAAAATGGAGTATACCAGCACAATTGATTATATCTCAGCAATCAAAAGATCTAGAGAGCTTTAAATGGTATCAAATGATTGCAATGACAATGTTCTATAACCATGTAATAAGATATATAAAAAAAGCTGGATAATTTTATGCTCAAATATTAAAGAGATCTTCAGATATTGTAGAAAAATAACAGATAAATGAAGGGGTATACCAACAACAATGCTGATATCTCAGCAACCAAAAATTCTAGAGATCTGAAATTTATATCAAATTATTGTTATGCTAATGTTCTTTAATAATGTCACTAATGTGATAATACAGACATAATTTGACAATCTTTTTCTGATTGCGCCTTTTCCTGATCTTTGCCTACTTGTACCTTTCTATGTGTTCAAATGTTGATGAGAACTTTCAGTATAAGAGAAAAATCACAGAACAATGGAGGGGTATACCTGCAGAAACATTTATTGCTCAGCAACTAAAAGCCATAGAGAGCTGAAATTGGTAACAAATAGTTGCTTTGACAACAACAAAATATAATACATAAGTAATAAGACTTTCGTGCTGTTCGAGTAGTGATGAAAACTTAAAATATTAGAGAAACATCACAGAAAATGGAGGGGTATACCTACAGAAATGTTTATATCTCATTAATCAAAATCCATAGAGAGCACAAATTGGCATCAAAAGATTGCTATGATTATATTTTATAACCATATATTAAAATATATAAATAAGCCAAATTCCTTGCTGCTTCAATATTTAAGAAAACTTAAGATATAAGAGAAAAATCATTGGAATTCTATGGGGTATACCAATAAAATTGAAATATCTTAAGTGACCAAAAGCTCTAGAGAGCTGAAGTTGGTTTCAAATGATTGCTATAATAATGTGCTATAATCATTGATAAGACACAAAAATAATACTACTTTCTTGTTGTTGGGATATTGATGAGAACTTAAAATATTTGATAAAAATCTGAAAAATAGAGGGGGTATACCAATAGAAACGTATATATCTCAGCAACCAAAAGCCATAGAGAGCTGAAATTGGTATCAAATAATTGCTATGACAATATGCTATAACCATGTTATAAGATATATGAATAAGCTGACTTTCTTGTTGCTCCAATATTTAAGAAAACTTAAGATATAAGAGAAAAATCATTGGTAAATGAAGGGGGTATACCAATAAAATTGAAAATATCTTAGTGAACAAAAGCTCTAGAGAGCTGAAATGGGTTTTAAATGATTGTTATAATAATGTTCTACAATCATGTGATAAGACGCACAAATAATATTACTTTCTTGTTGTTGTAATATTGATGAAAATTTTAAATATTGGATAAAAATTTCAGAAAATTAGAGGGGTTATACCAATGGAAACGTATTTATCTCAGCAACCAAAAGCCATAGAGAGCTAAAATTGGTATCAAATAATTGCTATGACAATATTCTATAGCCATGTAATAAGATACATAAACAAGCTGACTATCTTGTTGCTCCAATATTTAAGAAAACATAAGATATTAGAGAAAAATCATCGACAAACGAAGGGGGTATACCAATAAAACTGCTACTATCTCAGTGACCAAATGCTCCAGAGGACTGAAATTGGTATCAAATGATTGCTAGGATAATGTTCAATAACCATGTGCTAAGACACACTAACAATCTGACTTACTTGTTTTTCGAATATTAATAACACTTTGAATATTATAGAAATATCACAGAAACGTGGAGCGGGTATGCCAACAAAAACGTTATAACTCGGCAACCAAATGTCATAGAGAGCTGAAATTGACATCAAATGATTTCCATTATGGTGTTCCATAACCAATGATTAGATAAATGAATATGATAACTATCTTGTTGTTTAAATATTGATGATAACTTAAAATATTAGATTCAAATCACAGAAATATAGAGGGGGTATACCAACGGAAACGTCTATATCTCAGCAACCAAAATCCCTATAGAGCTGAAATTGGTATCAAATGATTGATATGACAATAATGAATATTTAACTACGGTAGATACAATTGTAGTATTTCATAGCCACTTGCTTAAAGGTATGCATGATCCAGCCTATGGAACAATGAGAACTTACATCTGTCATTCTATAGGAAACGGTAATCTGACCATGGACTTGATTTATAAAGAAACTGAATGACTGAAATAAACATAAATACATGTATAATGTTTATGAGTACATCACATATTCATTTGTTCTTCAACATCTCACGAATCAATATGCATTTATTTAATATTCATGATCCATATTATTATGTAAGTGGGTGGGGTAATTCGACATCATAAATACTAAAACAAGAGCTGCAAAAGTATGAATTAAACAATATAATAAGAAAACGTCTTAATCTGTAATTCCTAGCATTGCTCAAGACTAGATAATTAAGCAGTTTATGATCTGAAGCACAAAATATATGGTAATATATCTTGAAAACTTTTGTAATAAGTAGGGAGCTTAAACAGCATGAAACAATGTGTAATTTAACCATCGCGCCAAAAAAAATCGCGAGCAGTCCACCCAGGCCTTCAATAGGATGGCAAAGCCTAACTAAAAATGTATTCAAACCAACTATAGCAGGTGATGTCACCTCCTCTCCCCAAAACGGGGCTTGGCTCCCTGGGTACACAGATGGAATGAATCATGATGATGACGTACCAATTCTTCACACGTAAAACCATTAATGTGTAAACTTTGAGTATAAACTACACACCCCAAAAATATAGAAATTGACAGTTAGCAAATGTCACATTTCCCAAATGTGACTAGATCTGGCTAAACTGCACTCCGATACACTTCACGACCTCGCCTCGCCTCACTTCCGTGATGTGTGGTGAGGTCTAACGCAGTACCGATGGAAAAATCCGTCTAAAATGTGACATATCTGTTCCAATTTTTCACATGGGTGTGAAATTTGCGAAATACGGTGAAATGTGCGGTTCAACAATGGCTTCATATTAAATTCTGAATTTAGAGGTATGATTCTAATATGTACCAGTATATCAGAAAATCATGAAATTAATAGAATTTCACTCAATAAACTCTTTAAACCAATCCGCCGTCATGAAACTTTTTTCATGCTCAACTCAGCTGAGCATAAAATTTACACTGCTTATAAATGAGGAAATGGCCCAAATAAATTGAAATTTCTGGTTTAGATCACCAAAGCCTGTTATTTATCCTGCTAATAAATGTTAAAATGCCAACAATTGTTTATATGAGCAGAATGAATTTTAGTCTCAGCTGAGTAGAGCATGAAGAAGTTTTTATAACATCGGGGCCTGGTCTTCATATCCTTACATTTCTAAGATGCATGTACACATACAAATCACAGAGATTTAAAACACAAAATCACAAATATCACAGAGTTTTCAAATGATGAATTCACAAATCACAGACAATGAAATTCACAGACTTGAAAATTTACAAATCACAGATCTCAGGGATTTAAATTTGTGTGTCACACATCACAGAAAATACCTCTGTCACAAATCACAGAGCTAAATTTTGCTTTTTCACAAATCACTGACTTTAAAAAAGGCCAATCACACGTCACAGAAAAGGGTCCTGCCCCCACCCCCTCTTCCTAGGCGGTTATGTTGTGATTTATCTATAATTATATAGGCCTACGTTATCTGTTAAATCTCCTAATGTCGAAGGTGGGTCTCGACAGGACATGTGCCACTTATGGGGAGATGCATTTCGACCAAATCATGATTCAAAGATAAATCTCCATCAAAACAACATACGAACATGATGAAGTATTTTAGGAGAAAGAAACCATGTCCCAAGCCGGGATCGAACCCAGATCTCTTGCGTGACAAGCGAACACTCTAACCATGTCGCTAAAGAGCTAGCCCAACAGCGAGGCTGTTGAAAGTGGCCTTATTTCACAATATTCCTCCCCACTTTATCTTTGAGGGCTTGAGAGTGGAGAAGTGAAATTAATAACTTGAGAGCAGTCCCGGGGGGGCACTCCCTGGTAAGCAGTGTACCGATGCGTGATCAAAGGATTGTTGAACATACCCTAAACAGTGTGATCGACATTTAAAATTTGACCCCCCTTTTCACTGTGTTTGCTTTAAAATGTGACCTTTTCCACTGTGTCCCGTCAAAAAGTACCCCTTTCCACTGTAGTCAACTAAAACACTGGAATGCAATAATTCTTTGATAACCACGTGAAGATGCTATATGTGTAATATGCAAACAATCTGCCTGATGGCTTCAGAGAAGTAATTTTAAAATATAGACAGACTACAGTAACGGAAGATGGATGCCAGGTACCTGCCTATCTTATAAGATCACCTTTGAGACTTTGGCTCTGTTGGGTTAAAATGCTTAAAAATGTGGAACTGATATGATCATAAACAAACATTTGGTCATGCAATCAACACATGAAATAGCTAAAGTTACAAATAGGCAACATACAGGTACAATAAGAAAAGATGGTAAACCTTAAAATGCACATACAAAAGAAATTGTCATCACTGAAACGAGAAACAGACTAACCACAGAGGAAGTATCGCCTTGGAACTGTCAGTAATAAAGTATTGGGGGTTTAAATTGTTTCAGGGCTTTCAAGCTTTGCCCTCAGCATCTGAATTTGTTCAAATGTACACAGAAAATTGACACAAATATATATGAAATAATGGTTGGTTGGTTAATTTTGTGTTTTTTCCCACTAAACAGCTAAGGTAATATGGCGATAGGAAATTAGTTTAAGTCTTGTACGAAAAACTGGAGAAGCCTGGAATTGACCCCTGGTTTACAAGGCAAGCAGCTTTCCCACTACACCACTAGGCTTCTATACATACTTGAAATAAATCTTTATATATTAGATAAATACCAAGCACTTACATATAGCAAGCATTATGGAGAGCAGGGTACAAAAGACAAGATTTAATACAAACCATTTTTATTTGTATGAACTACTCAATTAGCAGAAACAATAATTTCTATTGAAGCAACACACATTGTTGAACAGAAAGGGAAAATCATATCTTATCCCTTAGGTTTTAGACATTTTAGTCATTTCGGCCCAAAACATATCGGCCAAGGACGCCTCAGTCCACCCCTTTTCACAGCGTTTTAGCAGAATTGTTAAAAACATACCCTTTTTCCACAAAAACGACATTTTGCCTACCCTAAATGATGTCAGCGCTGCGCACTGCCCTTCTTGAAAAAAGTACCCTTTCTCATCGTTTTTTTGATCACACATCGGTACACTGCTTACCAGGGAGTGCCCCCCCCCCCCCCCCCCCGGGAGAGCAGTATTCCCAGCAGGGAACACAAACAGAGTAATGCTGCTAACATTACTCCTGCATCCTCACGCTCCCTGAATTCCACAAAGACCATACACCAGTATGCCACACACTGCGCCTTTTCTGTCCAATCCCATCCTCGTCGCCAATGAAGTATTTTAGGAGAAAAAAACCATGTCCCAAGCCGGGATCGAACCCGGATCTCTTGCGTGACAAGCCATGTCGCTAAAGAGATAGCCCAACAGCGAGGCTGTTGGAAGTGGCCTTATTTCACAATAATGATAAAAGACATACATGTCTTGTGTAAGGCAGAAAATAAGTCATCAAACTACCTTTTGAGGTCGCTTTATTTTCCTATTTTTTCCAAGTACCGCTATCCACGAGCGTGTTAACTAATCCTAGAGCGCCGAGGAAGTTCCAATTGAAGCGTCATAGCGACGTCATCGCGTGACATTCCCTGAATTAGGTAAAATCCAACACACGGACTATTATCATTTCGGTCCCTGACCAAAACACTTCAAATGGTCGAACGTTTGTTGTTTCGTCACTCAATATTATACGAAATGGCTGTAATTTTGTGTTAGTTAATAGAAGTACTCGTGCATGTGCGATATTAGTTAGTTAAATAGCCAGAGAGAGAATATGGAAGGTATAGAAGTTGCAATGTTGAACTAGGGAACACCCTAGGGGTGGAATATGCTTGTAGGTGACAGGAATGTATGGTATTCATGGCTGTTAGTTTAGTAGTTTACTAGATCCACGACATTTTTTTTTTCAATTAATTATTCTCATGTTAAAGTAATGAGCGCGCCCATAAAAGTTAGCCATTTTTTTGTTTATTTGTTGTGCTTATATAATTAGTACCATTACGAGCGACCAACAAAAGGAAAAGCACGATTTTAGAATAAATAACAACATTGTCGTCTGCACCAGCAACATTCTGAATCAGCCATCAAAAATGTAAGATGAAGAAGATATTTCAAGGCAATTGAATGTGTTCGGCGCACCATTCATTTTCCCCAAATGAAACCAGGAGAGTCTAAAATTGTCCATGAGTTAGTCCTTTGTGGTTCTACCAATAGTCGTCTACAACGGGTTTCAGTAAACAGTGGTAAAAACGTTGGCTTTTACCTACCCCCTCTTGTTCTGAACGATGTAAGACTTAAGTACTATTTCTATAGCTTTACCACGATTATTTTGTCTCATTTGGCTGGGACATTATTTAGATATCTGCATCAACACTCACTAAGTCTTATCTAATTCCCTTACCCTCCACGGCAAACAGTGAGAGGGAGAAAATAGGGAGGAAGAACCATTAAAGTTGGGTACGTATTTCCTCTTCCTTTTCACTTTTCGCCGCATTCTCGCTAGGTCTGCTAGATGAATCTCTATTAACACACGAGTAACAAGGCCGATTATTATGGGTTACTGTGAGACGCATGCGCATCTACCCTGACTAAGTATTCCACTGCTGAAATGTCAGATGATTGTGTGTCCAAGTTCGCTTTCCTCCTGCGTTCTAGGGACTTTTTTTAATCCCCCATCCGAACCCCCTGGTGAAATAATGTAATTTGACGTGTTACAAGTAAACTATTCAGATCCAGATTTGCGCATGCTTGTTACAGTAATGCACCAGTCATTTGAATCCTCCCCCCCCCCCCCCCCCCCCCCAGAGTCGGGGATAGCTTGGACATAGTGGGGCTAAAGTGCCGGGATTCAACCTCCGACCAGTCCCGGCAGTGCCGGGGATGTGCCGGGGTTTTAATTTCCCGCCAGTATAGTATTTGAGTGTCCAACCACACTTTCAAACTGAATATTTCACATTGAATAAAGTTAGTATTTAGCTGTACTTCCACATTTAATATACACCCTCTGTACCCGTGATACAATCAATTACCTTACGTCGGAGACTGATACAACTAGACGCGGCGCGTGGCGGAAGATGGAGTCAGGTGAGTTGACGATTATTTTAATTTTACAGGCATTTATGCGGGGAGTTTGGGTCAAGAGTTGGCAGAGAAATAAAGTATACATATCTCTGTTTGTATGCCATCTGATATATACATGTACTTTAATTTCATGAGCTCAGGCCACAATTATGCAAAATTTCAAGAGCATGAATTAAGTTCATTTAACGCCAAAGGCTCTATGGTGTGTGTCTGTAGGAGGTGTTCAAATTCTTCTCTGCAACACTTGTGCTAGCTTATGCCTAATCTCACCACCATGGAATATGCTAGTACATGTAAACATTTTTCAAATAGCTTAGGCAATTTGTCGTCACTCCTCATTATTACATGTATCAGTCTCCGGAGTGCCGGGACTTACAGTACAGTTGTCGCGATGCTTTGAGCGATCGCGCAACGCGCAAAAATTTTTAATCCCTTCTAAAAACGTTTTGCGAGTGACTCGCGCGTCACTCGCGAGTCACTCGCGAGTGACGCGCAAGGTTTACGTAATACATTTTGCGAGTGACGCGCAAAGTTATATTGGTTCGTCGCGCATCGCACATAGATCTTTGCGACGTGATTTATCGCACTATATTTACATTGTTCTAAAACCTCCTTAGATGAACCATTAGATGTCCATCTGTGTTCATACTTCCATGAACAACATTGTATCACGCGACGTGACGTAATCCAAACTTGACGTCAAAAAACATGAATCTCGTCAATCTGATTGGACGTTAGAAACGTCGACGCCGTTCCGCTGTTTGAACACCCACTGTGTGTAGATTCTTTGTTTGCTTGAAAATGTGACCGCCATTGTGATTTTTCAACAAGCGATAGAGAGAAATGAATGTAAATATAAGCAATGAGTTTAATTTTTCTGTTGTTCATGGAGCTATGAACCGCAGTGGGTCGCTAGCAAAGCTTACATGAACCCCTTCGGGGTTCATTCACTTTGCACGCGACCCACTGCGGTTCATAGCTCCATGAACACCAGAAAAATGAAATTCATTTCTTAAATAACATTCATGTACATGTACTTATAAAAGGTATTTGTAAATTACTACTTTTTTTGCTTAGTTTCAAAGCCCTTTTTTTTGTAAATGACGCTCAATTTAACTACAACTACATGTACGTTTGGCTATTAATCAAGTGCTTAGTCCTTTATGTTTGGGACTATTTCGGACCGTCCTTTTTGTTTAGAGCTATTTCGGACATAGAAAAAAAACAACAATTAACTTGTTCACTGTGAAGTACATGCTAGCCAATTAGCCAGGCTACTGTATGACAGTGAGTTGGTGTCAGTCAATCATCAAACTTGTTTGAAGCATAACAAGTCATTTTTATCAATTGAAAAATGATTGAGGCTCATCTTGCTTATCTTATTTTACCATCATCTACGTAAATTTAACCGCAGCCCACCTCGTAAAACTGCAAAAAGGTCAGACTAGTTTGCTGAAGTTTTATTTATGTTTTCACAGGTTAATGTAGCAAGTTGGTTTTACAGCTGCATATAAATACACATACATGACATACTGTACACGTTTGTGTGTTTAGATTCAATGGTGTTTACCACGAGGACCGAACAACTACAATGTGTCTAATTTATGCACGTTTTTATAGTTAATATGAAAACATGCCCATGTAATATACTGATTTTTCCCCAAGTTGTAAAAATTGAAACTTTTCAGTAGATTTTATCATACTTTTCTTATTTTTGCTCAAAAAGCGATGCGGTTCTCACGAGTACCCACAATCAATGTTTATGAGCAAAAATAAGAAAATTAGGTATACCCCTGTATACCCCAGTTTTGCTATTCAAGTGGGTATACATTACCCTGACATGATTTCGTGATGTTTAGTTAAGTTTGTGTAACTGTTGGCAAGTAGCTGCTCACTCGGCTTACGATATGTTCTCTAAGAATAGTACCTAATTGTCATTTTGGGGTTTTGGAGTGGGAATTTCTTTCTGATTGCGCCTTTTCCTGATCATTGCCTACTTTTATCTTTTTTATTGCCTAGACTGAGAAAAAGAATGCTTGGTTTACTAATAGAAAAAATCTTCTCCATACGTGTACTTGGGATAGCTAAGGTCTCATCGCAGACCTCCTGTTTACACTATTTTCTTCTCATTATTTAGATAAAAATATACAGTGTATCAATTTTCCTCCAGGCCAGACGAATATTCTGCATGAACATGTATCTCTAGCCTAACCCCTTTTTACTACCTTTATACGAAGCATATCTACATGTATAAAGTACGAATACTCGGAGGGACCAGGCAGTAATCGATGCAATCAAATTTGACATACATGTTGACATCAGGCGGGCATGCAAATTCAACATTAAACATTTTTTTAAACATACCTTACGAGCAAAATTGTTCAAATTGTGTAAATCGCGCATATCTGATTCACGTCGCGCGTGTTTAACAAATGGTTTTGCGCGTTTGTGAGATGATCGCGCAAGATTGCGCGAAGTTTGCGAGTGACTCGCGAGTCACTCGCAAGTGAAGATAATCCCCTACGCGCAACCACGCGCAACGCGCATATGCGCGTACGCTCAAAGCATCGCGACAACTGTACATGTATTGTATAGCAGGGATTTTACCAACAATTTGGCCCTGCTGGGCGGGGCTTTTACCCGGGCTTTAAAATTCGAAAAGTTAAAAGCCCCGTTATTTCCCGGCCCTAGGGGAGCAGTGGATACAAATGACTGGTGCATAACTCTTCACTTCGGACTTGTTAAACGAGTTACTTATTTTACAATAGTGCAATTTAATTGGAAAAAGATTTGATTTTACTTACTGCCTAAAAAGTGAAACAAAAACTTAACTTTAACACGATATGCATCAATACTTTATTATGGCATAAACACCCGTGCCACACGAAACTGTCGTTTATTAATGAAAACAAGTCTTGCATTAATATTGCAATTCACGCGTTCACGTGCTGTTACATGTAATACATGACCTTTACTCGCAAAGCAAGTGCTAATAATGTGAAGCTGAAGTCCGCCCGGAACGAGCATAAAAAGGAAACCTTTTACACGTATGAAAATGTGACGAGGCTGTAAAATACGGTGCATCATTATTTTTTTACGTTTCTGTATAATGTATGCAATAAAATCGATCAAACATGATTTTGTCATTCAAGTTATTATTCGATAGATCCCTTGGGGAGTGTTGAAAACCGATGGCGTAGCCAAACGTTTTCAACACTCTCCTTGGGACCTTGCGAATGTTAATGAATGGAAAATCATGTTTGACCCCTATATAAACATGATATGCATCAATACTTTATTATTGTCTACTCTAAAGTTTGAGATTGACCTACTTTTAATTAAATTACAAGACAACTCGTACACCTCTCTACAACTGCAACTGCACGTTTGAGTCTAGTGGCTTGACCATCGTGTTAGTAGGATTCCGGGTCGTTTCGCCAAGGACCGTGTAAACACCCAAAACACCCAGGCAAACCTCCCTTTGGTTGGTAACATTTGTACCAATGGTGCAGTAGGTATCAAAAATGGGACAAATTGTTAAATTCGTGGAACTGGTGCATGACTGCATTCTATCTAAGCAACAACGGAATGAAATGAACCGACGGTATTGTGACGCTATATGGTCAGGCCTGAAAGCTTTGACCGCACCCCACCTGCCGTGTAGCCAATTACATTCTATCCAAGCCACAACGGAATGAAATGAACCGACAGTACTGTGACGGTCGATTGTCAGGTATGAATGCTTTGACCGCGCAGCGTTTTATTTCTGTTCAGTCACATGAACCACGATGAAATGGGAGTACGGTCAGATTCTTTGACATTCAAGTTTATATATGCGAAGCGTAGACCAAGCTTTTTGTAAAAGCTTATACTTGATGCATAAATACCCGTGTCACACGATATTAACAGCTGTTTATTAATGAAGAGAAAGACAAGCATTAATATTGCAATTCACGCGCGCACGTGCTGTTAATACATGGTTTTTACATATGCTTGTTACCGGGCGCCACGCAAAGCACGTGCAAGTAATGAGAAACTGACGTCCGCCCGGAACGAACATAAAAACGAAAGCTTTTACGGGTATGAAAATGTGATGAGGCTGTAAAATAAAGTGCAACATATTTCTTTCGTTTCTGCACCTTATTTCTTTCGTTTCTGCAGAATTTATGCAATAATAGCGATCAAAAATGATTTTGTCATTCATTAACTTTCGCTAGGTCCCTCGGTTTTCAACACTCCCCTCGGGACCTAGCGAATGTTAATGAATGGAAAATCATGTTTGATCCCTAAATTATTGCAAAAACACCCGTGTCACACGATATTAACTGCCGTTTATTAACGAAGAGAAAGTCGTGCATAAATATTGCAATTCACGCGCTCACGTGCTGTTTATACATGACTTTTAATTATGCTCGTTACCGGGCGCCTCGCAAAGCACGTGCTAATAATGTGAAACTAATGTCCGCCCGGAACGAGCATAAAAACGAAAGCGAGACGCCGTTAAGACCACGCATGCCGCGTAATGTGGGAAACAGCTTGTCAGATCCAATCTGCGTTTGACTTGCCGATCAGTCGGAAGCTCCGTGTATCCAAACCAACAATAGATACAGTGTCTTAGACACTATGTGCACAGAACACGACCAAACCGTTGACTGTGGAACATATGATAATGTACGAGATCTTCCTAGCTCTATATTATTCAAACAAAGAGGTTTACACGTTACAAATATTAACATTTGTCACTTGAAACCCAAATTAGATGATATTAAGCTTCTCTTAAATGAGTCAAATAAAATCGACACGAAACATTTCTGATGAGCGGGTGGATGACAGTATTCTATATATGCAGGGCTACAATACCGAACGTAAAGACCGGGCCTCAGTAAAGCAGTATGACAGCTCACGTAAACGTGGATGCGGTATTGTAGTATATTTGGCTGAACACGTTAAGTACACGCGCCGTTCCGATCTCGAATCCTCAGATGTCGAATCGATATGGCTAGAAATAAATTTGATGAATACTAAACCATTTCTCATCGGATCCGTCTACAGACCGCCAAACGCATGTGCACGCTGGATAAAAGATTTTTCTAACCAAGTTGAAAAGGCAGCATCGCTTGCTGAGGAAATACATTTCCTTGGTGACTTCAACATTAACCTCTTAAGTGATGATGAACAATATCGAACTTGGTCGCATTCATTTGAAGCTTATGACATAGCACAAATGGTAAATGAGCCAACACGAGTGACAGCAAAATCGGCAACACCTATAGATCATATCTATACGAACCGACCTGACACAATAACTGCATGTTTCGTACCAGCGGTAGCGCTAAGTGATCATTACCCTGTTTGCTTTACCAGGCACACATCTAAAGTTGAAACTAGCAAGCGAAATCATAGCTCAATCAAATATAGGTCATTCAAAAATTTCGAAAACTCGAAGTTCCTTGATCAGCTTCACAAGAAAATTGAAAATTTTAAGTGTACACAGACTGACACGAATTCGAATTTTTCTACATGGAATGAGCTGTTTTTATCCGTACTCGATGAACACGCGCCGATCAAAGAAAAACGAGATACTAAACCGGCATGGTTAAATGAAGAAATAAGTATCGCTCAAAGAAAAAGGGACTATTATCACAACCAGAGGACCAATGGTCCTGTAAACGCTCACCTGAGATCTGTTGTATATACAAATAAACATGTTTGAATATTATAGAAAAAAGCCCCAGTAAAGGGGCAGATGATTCCCTGGTGTCCATTATTTTTCTTCATAATAATCTATATCCTGTCCATTTGCCAATTTCCTGCAAGTCTTTCCCTTCAACCGACAAATAACAGTTATCCCCATTCGAAGGCATAGGCAACCTATGTTGACCTTGTCGTAAAATAGGTCAAGGTCATCACAGGGTCATGATTTATATATACATTGTAGTACTTAAGCCATTGATGTTTCATGCCAAGTTTTGTTGAAATCGGTCCACCGGTTCCAGATAGGAAGATTTTGGAAGGGTTTTTACCATATATGGGCATGGCGGCCATCTTGGTCATGTGACCTGGATTATTTATATACACATTGGTTCCCCCATTCTATAAATGCTTCCCAGCAGGCACCTGACGTCTGTTTGACGTCAGATATTGGTTATATTTTGGTCGCGACGTCATATAACCAATTTCCAACGTCTATCAGACGTCATTTCCTGACGTCTTTTGGACGTCTGGATTGGACGTTGTTTTGATGTCAGACTAGTTCGTCAGTTAGACGTCGTAATCAAGACGTGATTTAGAACTTGTGTTTTTCATACTTCTGACCATGTGTGGTGTGCAAATTAATGAAACTTCACTTTGGGTAAAAATCAGATCATTCGTTTCGTGTGTTTCTTTTGCTTTATTTCTTTCTTTTTTTTCTATGTTACTTCCAGCAGACATTTGACGTCCGTTGGACGTCAGATTGACGTCAGACTCCAACGTCATAATGACGTTGGAGTTAGGTTGATTTTGAAAGTTTGTTTGTTGTCAAAACTAGACGTCAATCTGACATGCTAAAGCCAACGTCGGTTTAACGTCTGAAAGCTGACGTCAATCTGACGTCCTAAAACGACGTTTGAATTCATGTCATATAAATAGTTTTAGGTGTATATTTTTTCGCATTTTTGAATAACAGTGGATTCAGAAGAGCAGTGATGCACTTTTGATAGTCCCTTTCACTCCTTTGATAGAGTTTTTCGGAACATACAAAATGTTCAAGATATTAATTCAGCCTGATGTTGGTACATCTTATTTAAGCAAAATTTTATTGCTTTATGGTGCTAAAACCAATAAGACATTAGTGTGAGAAATAAGATTATTCTGAACAATGGTGAAATAAATATTAAAATATACAAATTTTATTTTCATCTTAATTGAAAGTTTGATAATTTAGCGAAAGACTTTATTTTGATTAATAGATAATCATTTTTTTCTACATTAATTAAGCATGAGTTCCAAATATGGGATTTCCCATACGAGACTCAGATATGACTTTTAAGTGGCAAGGTTGAAATTATTATTTGAATTTGATATTATATAGAGGATCTTACACGAGTGGTCATTTCATATGAAATTTATTAAACGAGCCTTCAGCGAGTTTAATAAATTTCATATGAAATGACCACGGGTGTAAGATTCGTTTTATCATATGACTTCTAAAATAGGATTTTATCGCCTTCGAAGTGGACATATTTTCAATGAAAATTTACATCGTTGTTACGGACGTCGTCAATTACGTTACGTATTCCCGCAAAAGTGTTATTACATTTGTGGTCATACGATTTTTATGACATGACGTTATCCACTGGAAAACAGCGACGTCATATGATAATACATAATATATGTAAGAAATTATGTCAGTTTAAGGGCAGCTGACTCTGTCGACATATATGAAAAACACGTCCCCAGCAGGCATCTGACGTCAACTTGACGTCGGATATTGGTTGTATTTTGGTCACGACGTCATACAACCAATAACCAACGTCCACCTGACGTCCAGTCCTGACGTCAGTGGGCGTATTGATATGACGTCGAAATGACGCCGGATTCAAACGTAAGTCTAACGTCATATGTCGACAGAGTTAGCTGCCCTTGAACTGACATAATTTCTTGCGCAAAAGTAACAACATCAAATTCAAATAATAATTTCAACATAACCACTTTTAAAAAAGCCATATCTAGGTCTCGTATCGGAAATCACCATGCTTAATTAATGTAGAAAAAAATAATTATTTGTTAATCAAAATAATGTCTTTCACTAAATTATTAAACCTTCTATTAAGACGAAAATGAAATTTGTATATTTTAATACTTATTTCACCATTTTAAATTATTGATTGTTCAAAATAGTCTTATTATTTACACTAATGTCTTATTTGTTTTAGCAATAAAATTTGACATGAATAAGATATACCAACATCAGAGTGATTTAACATCTTAAACATTTTGTATATCCTGAATACATTATGTATATCCAAGTACTGGTTAAGGTGGACCCAGGAACGGTGTCAAACGAAAAACAAAAACAAAAAAATCAACCTAGTACTGGTTTTTACCCAGGAACGGTATTACAAAAAGCAAACCCCGGTTTGAGCCTTCGGGTGCTCGCCGGGAAAATCAACCTCCAAGTACTGGTTCTACCCAGGAAAGGTAACTAAAAGCAAACCCTAGTACTGGTTGGTTCCCAGGAAGAAAAAAAAACGAATAACTCTATCAAAGGAGTGAAAGGGAATAACAATAGTGCATCACCGCACTACTGAATCCACTTCAGGATTTCAGAATGTTAATTTAACTGCGAACAAACATTCACGATATCGGTTTTAGCACGTCAGATTGACGTCTGTTTTTGACTTCAAACAAACTTTCAAAATCAACCTAACCCCAACGTCATTATGACGTCACATTTGAGACATCAAACCAACGTTGTTTTTCTGACGTCAGAATGACGTCTGTTTTTGACGTCAGAATGGCGTCTGTTTTTGACGTCAAACAAACTTTCAAAATCAACCTAAATCCAACGTCATTATGACGTCGGAGTCTGACGTCAATCTGACGTCCAACTGACATCAAATGTCTGCTGGGTTCACATAAAATTTGGCTTTGATTGGCCAAGTTGTTTCAGAAGAGAAGATGTTTGAATATTTTGGTAATATACATGTATATTGCCCCGGGTTTGGGGCATATGAGCCCTTGGGTCCATTTTTTTCAGAATCATTAATATTCAGTCATACTACCCATTTCCTGCAAGATTTTCACCTCAAATTACTTTTTAAAAATTTTCCCCATTCAAATGCATTGGCGACCTATGTTGACCTGGCCATAAAAAAGGTCAAGGTCATCACAGGGCCATGATTTACATATACATTGTAGTACTTGATTCATCAATGCTCCATGCCAAGTTTCTTTGAAATCGGTGTACCGGTTCCGGAGAAGAAGATTTCTAAAGGGTTTTTACCATGTATGGGCATGGCGGCCATCTTGGTCATGTGACCTTGATTATTTATAAATTGCAACGGTGCCACCTCAGTCAGCTATTGCTTAATTGTATTCAGTCAGGAGGCGGTGACGCAGTTACAATAATCTGTGGGTTCGACCTGGGCTGTACTCAATGCTATATGGAAGAGAAAATATTCCAAGCCATTATTTCAAGTTTAACAAATTTATTTAGGTTCCCTTAACAATGAAAGTTGTTTCTTTTGAATAAACAATTACTGCAGTTACAGTTATACAAACGAACCGATAGCCGTTGACCTTGATAAACTTTGAATATACAACACAGTATAATGTCACATCAACAAATGATCAATCATGACTAATAATATTGAATAATGTTACAATGGATGGATTTTCTATTCATAAAAATGAATGTGCAGTTGCAGATATAGATAACAGATAAAATTACAATTCATGTGGCCTTAATGCCTTATTAAACATAAAACAGTTGTACAACTCATTCTCCTATAGTTTGATTGTTCCTACTTAACTTAATTTATCTTATAATTGCAGCCCTTAACAAATTAACATACATACTATTAAATTTACCTTAATATGCAGTTGCATTTACAGTTCAGGAAAAATATTCACTTCAAAGCTAGTAGATTTTACCAGATAGTAATTAACAGTGACAGTGTATCACAGCAAGTCTCAGTTTAAGCAGAACTACAACCAACAAGATATAGGTTTGAATACTACATTTAGGTACACCACTTTTGTATATAAACAGTGCAAATTCCCCTGTATACTATGAAATTACAATCCGCAAGTTACCAACCAAAGCTTAAAATAAGCTCACAACAATGTAACTAAATGGGTTGTAATTATAAGTATCAACAAAAAGTCAGGCGCAAACCGTGGCGTGAACCGTGGCGTAAACCGTGGCGTGCACCGTGGCGTGAATCGTGGCGTGAACTGAGGCGTGAAGCGTGGCGCAGAGTCTGGCAAAAACCGATACTTGCTTTTAGCAGTTAAGAGAATTGAGAATTGAGAATGCTTAAAATAATAATTTATGAATCAAAACACCTTAGAATTTATATATTTTTAAATATTAATGTGAACCTATGCCAACTTTGCCTAGAATTTAGTGAAAGGAAATTCACGCCACACTTTGCAAAGCCAGGCGCAAAGCAAGGCGTAACGTGAAAATATATGGGTGGGGTATTGAAGTGTATTTTAGACCTGTCTTGGAGTGGGTTTGCTCCTGCAAGGCATTATGCTCAAGCTGAGTACTTCACTATAGTGGCTATACACAAGACAAAGTCAGGCGTAGACAACTGATCGCAATACAGCCAGGTGCAGATGTTCAGTCAAGCTGAGACAAACTGTCAACGGGTTGCCAACAACAATCGCAACAGCCAAACGACGGCCGCGCACTGTATTTATACTCTAAAAAAAATCACGTGACGCAACTAGGCAACCATTGCGGAACGTCTCGGAAGTTGCGGTACAATACACAGAAATTTACGCAAATGGCGGCTTAGAAATGGAACTTTTGAACGGGACAAAAATGGATTTAATGGGTTAAGAAAGGTATGAGTAGATGATTAAGGGTTTAAACTACAAGATATAGACGGGAAATGATGCTGACAAAGCGGATAAATATCGATAAATCGGGGCAAAGTTGGCACACATTCAGTTCGGCCTTCGTCCGATTCGCACAAAATATGGAAGTCAATAATGAAAAATCATGAATCGGAGGCCCTGACAGACATGTAAAATGATAAATCAAGGCAACATAACCTGAAATAGCCAGACGCCGTTACAACAGCCCCCCACCAATAAAAGGCATGGACCCCATGACAAAGGTAAAGTAAGGATTTATATTAAGCTTAGAAAGGGGGTATAATTTTTGCAACAGCTAAAATTTATCAAATAAGGAGGCCACTGGCTATTATGAGGTTATATTTCAGCTATCGGTTGTTTTCAATTTTAAAAATACACATTTTCAATATAAAACAGTTTGGTATGAGGCACTCAATGAGATTCTTGTATATAAAGTACAGAGTGGAGTGAGTGTGCTCAAAATATATGTCTAGATTTATTCAATTTGCAATATGAACAGTCATATAACAAATTCGCACCCACACAGCCCCCTATACTACTAATTTTCCCTTATCATCTTGTTTTCAGGTGAACCTCAATGTTGGCCAATTCAGGCTCACCCAAGAACAAGAAGGGTATCGCCTCACAACCTATGTTATTGACTGTTGTAAGTAAATCAAGCAAAAATTCATTCTTAGAATTGCCAAACTTAGATGTACATGTTTTAATATCATTGACTCATTGTATGAAAGATAGAATAAAATTCACTCTCATTACATTTGGCAAACATATTCACATATGAAAGTTAACATCTGATTTAGAGCTAAAGACATGCAATTTACTTTAGAGAATAGTGTTTCATAAATTCATAATTAACAATATGCTATGAAGTACATTATTGTCAAAATTCATATCCTTATTCCCTAACATAAATGTCATGCAAGCAATACTGATACTTTCATATAAAAGCGTTCTGACAAATAACACATCCCTATCAATAATAGGATTAAAAATCAGCAACAGTCAATAACTATTTAAGATTTACAATGTAAAACTTGGCTTTACAATAAAAACACTGCAATGCTTATGACATCTCCATGTGAATTCATCTCACTATAAAACAATGAAATTGATCCTTTATTCCTAGTCTGTATTTTTAATGAATAAAGAAAAAAAAATCATCTAGAGACATCACTTTTATCTAAGAATTAGGTACTCCTATCAAGTATATAGAAGTGAGATAAAGCCAATGGAAAAATCACACAACATTACAGAAATACATCAAGTGAAATTTGAAAATGATTTACAAGTATTTTCAATAATTAGGGCATGTACACCAGTTTAAAACAATGTCTTAATGTTTATGTTTTTCATTACAGGCAACATGAAAATTGAACTCACTGCTGAAGATTGTGAAAGCGGACTTGAGGTTATTGAGAAAAAAAATGAATTTCAAAAGGTAACACCTCACAAAAATTAAGTAGGCTTTAAGTTTATACTAGTAGTAACAAATATGACAAATTTAAGTCATGATTTAAGTGAAATAGCTGAATCGCTTTTAATAGATTATATGAACTTTACACTATCAGATGACCAAACAATATTTGCAAAAATATTACAAAAGATCTTGCTTTAAAAGGTAGCTAATTTAGTATTAACATCTCAGTGAAATCTGAATTTTGAATTTAACATTTGAGTTTCTTAAAATTTTCCCTATAACTTAACAATGTATAAGCAATTTTTAACAATGAATAATAAATATCTTAATACTAATTCCAGTGTCTTCTTGGCTGATAGTGGCTTCATCTCCTCGATATTTTCATTCTGTTTTAGAGTTGAACGCGATAAAATTTCAAAATTTCATTATTTAATGCGACTTCGCGATATTCTCAGCATCTCCTTGTTGGAGGTAAGAGTTCAAAAATTTGGAAACGAACTCCCAGCAATTTTGGTTAGTTTGTTTACACAAACTGTCAGCAGTTTATAAACATATAAACTATCAGCCATAGAGCCGGTCATCCCGCCATATGCATAGTTTTGGATTAAAACTATCAATCTTGTAGCCATATATGTATAGTCTATGTATATCTTTAGACTATCAGCCTCAAAGAAACAACTGGTCTTCAATCCATTCCATTCAGCTCAGTTGTGTACTTAAGACGTTGTTCTACAATTTTCAACAGTCCCTTGATCCTGTAGTACTCACACTCTTTCTTCAGTTCAAGTAAGTATTTTCTCTCTTTAGGTAATAGTGCTGGGTTAATTTCCAGGTTATATCTGAGGTAATTTAGTATAATTTTGAAATGTGAGGGGTCACGGTCAAAGAAAATCGTGTTCCCCTGGGGAATGACCGAAGACTCTCTGGTAAACAGCCTGGCCAGCAGAGACTCCGGGTCCCTCCTCAGGGTAAGACGACTCGTCTCGAACCTGGCCCCTCCAACATTTAAAATGACTTTATTATTTTGAATTTGCTTTAGCAACATCAGATCTCTATCTTCTTTGTAAATAGATTCAGTTTCCATAAGTTCATCAATCACTTCATCATATTCATTATTCCCATTTACTCTCCTTTTCAGTATATGTTCATCAACAATGTCTTCCATGTCATCCCTCTTTCTTTTCTTTGTCATTCTTTCTAATACTGTTACATCACTCTCATGTCCCTGGCTATGATTTTCAATTTGTTCTTGTACCACCTTTTCTACTAAATTCTCCAGCTCTGCGTTGATTATGCTTTCATCTGTTATTTCACAAGCAGCCTCGCTTAACATTTCTGATTCTTTTTCCTTTATGTTTTCCATTTCCTTTTCAATGCTTTCTACTGCTTTTACTGTTTCATCATCATCTCTAACACAACGACAGGATTGTAGTCCGTTTAAGTCAACAGGTGTGATTGGCCTTACTTGCATGAAAGAATAGGTATTGGTAATGTCTCTCAGGATTGAATCAACTTCAGAGTCACAGGAAATTTTACTTGATACCTCCTCTGTTTCTCTAACACATTTCCTTGTCTGATAGTCTTGTATTGTCAACTTATTTTTCCCTATTGTATTCACAGTTCGGTTAACTTCACCATTTTTCTTTTGTTTTTCACTTTCTGTTGGTCTACTTGTCTTCTCAGCATTTCCACCGTTATTCATTGCTTTCTCCCCTTCTTTATTTCGAACAGTCTCATTTTTCTTTTCATTTCCATTTTCATTTACAGTTTTGTCCTTTTTACTGCTTTGGTTGTCTTTCATCTCATTCACTTTCTGTTTTTCAGTCTTATTTGAGGCACACTCTTTTTCCTTTGTGGTTCTATCAGTCTCTTTTCCCTTTTCTAAATTTTTGACTGTCTCCTTTTGTTTTTCATTTTGTTTAGCGCCTTTGACTTCTTCGATCCCTTTCTCAATCTCTTTTTCTTTCAGTATTTCCTTGTTCTTATCTTTCAACTTAATATTTCTTTCATTGTCTTTCTCTTTATCGGTCTCATTTACTTTCAGGTTTGCCTTCACTTTCTCTTTCAATTTTACAATTCTTTCATTGTCTTTCTCTTTCTCTTTATCGGTCTCATTTACTTTCAAGTTTGCCTTCACTTTCTCTTTCAATTTTACAATTCTTTCATTGTCTTTCTCCTTCTCAGTCTTTTTATCAGTTTCTTTTACTTTCAGATTTGCCTTCACTTTCTCTTTCAATTTCACAATTCTTTCATTGTCTTTCACTTTTTCAGCCTCTTTATCAGTCTCTTTAACTTTCAAGTTTGCCTTTAATTTCTCTTTCAATTTCACAAGTCTGTCATTGTCTTTTGTTTTTTCATTCTCCTTTGACTTTTCTTTTATATTCTTCCCTTTGGAATTTCTTTCATTCTCTGTAACTTTTTCATTGTCCTTTACCACTTCATTTCTCTTTTCAGTTTCCTTTTCCTTTCCTTGGCTTCTACTACTATTTTCTTTTACATTCCCTTTTGCTTTTTCAATCTCCTTTGACTTTTCCTTTGTATTTCTTTCATTTTCTTTCATTTGTTCATTTCCCTTAGTTTTCTCTTTATCATTTCTTACTTTCTCTTTTCCTACTTCATTTCTCTCTTCATGTTTCTTTCCTCTGCTATTACTGTTATTCACTTTCACATTCT
Source organism: Rugalucina vietnamica (assembly GCA_964017185.1). Taxonomy (NCBI): domain Eukaryota; kingdom Metazoa; phylum Mollusca; class Bivalvia; order Lucinida; family Lucinidae; genus Rugalucina; species Rugalucina vietnamica. The sequence continues at coordinate 36,913,495 of OZ024875.1, forward strand.
CTTTTGCTTTTTGATTCTCCCTTATCTCTTCTTTTTCATTTTCTACTTCCTTTGATTTTACTTTTTCTTGACTACTATTTACTTTTACAGCCCTGTTTAGTTTTTCAGTTTCTTTACTCTTTTCAAATTCACCACTGACTATATTCTCAGATCCATTATCAACTTCATCTTCATCATCATTACTGGTTTCACTTTCAGACTGACTGCTGCTGCTTGAGCTTGAGCTGGATCTGGATCTGGAGCTGGAGCTGCCTGAACTACTAAATGAGGCACTTGACACAGTCGACAAGGTAGGGCTCAAAACCAGATCTGCCATCACATGATCACTGGAGGTGGTTTCTGTCCTCATTATCTTCCTTGGAGGCTCCTCAAGTGTGATAGGGTCAGGCTCTTCCATAATAATAGGTGATTTCACCTCTTCCCGTGGCCTAGGTTTAATTGGGGGCTGGGTGGCAACAACAGATTTTGTCTCACTCGCAGCCTTCTCAGCCTTCAGTCTCTCTTCATACTCCTCTAGGGTGACATATTCCCAGTGATTGTCCTGTTCCTCTCGGATAAAAGTGAGGAACATCCGTTTTGCCCCCTCACCAAACTCACCAGTAGCGCGGATGGTGTATTCCATATCTTGCTCCCTAGCCTGACAGGAATGCTTGATAGACCTTCGATTGAAGAGAAGCCCACAAAGCGCACATGTGAAACCGACCCCTGAATGCTGGTCTTGAAGGTGTCTTCGGACATCGTACTTTGACCTAAAGTACGTGGGGATCATCTTACAGAGTTTACACCTATGGTGGGAACCCTGCAACATACAAAATACAACATTGATAAACAACATTTTATATGTTTTGTCCAATGCATATCATTGACACAATTTATCTCAGCATATAACAGTGAAGTACTATGTAGTCTTCATTCAATCAGGTTTGTGCATGAATATTTCCATTTTCTATTTTCAGCATATACACGAGACAGCGAGTGGTTCCCAAGCAGCTTCACCAGAAGTCAGACCAGCAATGCAAATAATGCTAATGATAAAATAGATAGTACATATCGGTGGCAATCCTGACAGAAAGAACAGTCTACCTTCTATTTTTAACAAAATAACAATGTCAATATGCATAATATATGAGATTGAAATTCAGTATGAAATTTTTACTGTCTTAACTCAATATGCAAACATTTTGAAAAATACTTATGGATAAATTTATTAAATTTATCAGCATGCTACTGGACTCCACAGCTTTCTTATGGACATACACCAACAACAGGCATGCACATGTAACTCATTTTTATTTTTAATTAAAAGTCAAAGGTAGGAGGGATAGAGTGAGACAAAAGAATAGGCTTGTTGGCACAGATTCTCCCTATCGTCATCCCTAATCATTGTGTAACATTCTTAATGTTTAAAAGTATTATATTTGCAATACAATAAAGAATATAATTCTTGTTATCTTAAGTTATTTATAAGTTTTTATTGTCATGTAAATCACTTAAGTTTTTCTATTTCTTGAATAAACCTCTGTCACACTATATTGACCAACAATTACATTTCTTGTATGTATGTGTTTATGTAGTCTTATTCATGAACCAAACAGGCTTATCTTCCCCTAAATATGGTTTCAACTTGTCATGGTGAACTACTTGTGGTTTTGCTTTTGGGCCAGACTGAATTTTGAATAGAACATCGTTCAGACGTTCGACAACTATGTAAGGTCCCTTCCAAGGCCTTTGTAGTTTTGGGTTGAAGCCTAGTCTTCGTTTGGGGTAGTAGTACCACACTGCATCTCCTACTTTGTAAGGAATTTTGTGCAGTTTAACATCATATCTCCTTTTCATGCTTTCACTCGAAATGTTCAAATGTTTTCGAGCGAAGTCATGAATTTCTAAGAGTCTTTGCTCTAGTTGATAGGCATGTTCGGTAGCACATAGCCTATCATCTCGTATTGGTCTTCCCAGCGTCATGTCTACGGGCAGTGTCAACTCTCTGCCAAACATCATCATTGCAGGGGAAACCCCCGTAGATTCATGAACCGAGGAACGGTATGCCATCATTAGGAGGGGTATATGCTCATCCCAGTCATTCTGACTATCTGATATATAGGACGAGATCATATTCTGAATTGAGCGATTAGCTCTCTCGACCATTCCATCAGACTGAGGTCTACGAACAGTCGTTCTGGTTTTGTCTATTCCCATGAGTTTACAAACCTCTTGAAATACCTTGGATTCAAAATTTGAACCCAAGTCCGTGTGCAACTGTAATGGCACTCCAAAAATAGATATGAATCTATTTACAAGCTTCGATGCAACATATTTGGCATCTTGTGATTTCAAGGGTATAGCATCTATCCATTTAGTAAAGTAACATGATACAACCATCAAATATCTGTGCCCCTTCTGGGAAACAGGGAATGGACCACAGATATCAAGTCCAATGCGTTCCATTGGATATCCGACATTATATTGTCGCATGGGTGCTTTTGCATTCCTATGTGGCATCTTCCTAGAGCCACAGGTTGAACATATCCTACACCAGTATGAAACATCTTTGTGCATACAGCACCAATAAAACCTCTTTCTAATCTTATCATAGGTTTTACGTCTGCCTAAGTGGCCACCAGTCAAACCTTCATGTAACTGGCGAAAGGCTTCTTTTCGGAGGACAGCTGGCATGAGAAATAAGTATTCGGCATCATTGCCTATATCTCTAAAGCGCTTTTTATACAAAATATTTTCTTTCAATTCTATTGTTTCCCATTCATGCCAGTAAGCTTTGAGTTCTTTGCTCAAAGGTGCCACCGTAGACCAAGCCGGCTTTGAATCATCTCTTTTCCATTGAATCAAATGATTTAAGACAGGGTCCTCCTCCTGTCTTAAACGAATATTTTCCTGTGTAAGATCTAAACACGCATTAGTTTGACCACAGGACGAGGTGGATTGGCCATTTCCACTACTAAGCTGACAAATATTTAAACAAGATCTACAAATACTTTCACAACACCGACGATCGTCTTGAAGGGTGTCAGGGTTTGGATTGTCTGAGCATTCAGTCTCGCCATCGTCATGGCGAGCACCCATTTCTTTTATCACGCCAGCATGACCAACATCTACCTCTGGGGAAATTTCCCCAGTCTCAAATAAACACCCAAACAGTGAGTCATCTTCAAGGCGATCTATCCAACCTTCCATTTCATAATATGCTGCATTTATGCAGCAACAACAATGTACTGAACGACAAAAGAATTTAGTGAGCCTTGCCTCCGCCCCAACACACACAGAGCGAGTCGATGCATGTGCGGAGTGAGGAACCCCATGACAGGATATTCCATGTGACTCTTTTTCAGAGGACACCTCAGCTGCTCTAGGTCCGAAATCAGTAGTAGTGTGCACATTCCTACCACTGGAGTTGTCGTCAGTAAATGGGCGCGCCATGTACCCAGGATTCTCATCCGGGACATTATTTGCACTTACAATGTGCTTCTGAATGGTACCATCAAAAGAAGTGTCCTTGAGATCATTCACATCAGGGTGAATGTCCCTAGTGTCACCCCTAATGCAGAGCAGGGCGATATTATCACCCCTTACTTTTTCAGTTGTAACAGCTTTCTGTTCAACATCATTCCACCCTGCATTTAAGTCAGCATTTTTCTCCGGAGAATATCTTTGTTCATATCTATCACAGTGTCTACACTGGTTGTCATAACATGGTCTACGGGACAATGCGTCTGCATTATTATGCACCCTACCTGCACGGTGTACAATTGTAAAGGTGTAGGCTGATAGGGTCTCTATCCAGCGTGCGATTTGACCTTCACAATTCTTGAATCGCATAAGCCACTGGAGTGATCCATGATCAGTTCTGATTGTAAATTTTCTCCCTATCAAATAGTGATGCAGGTTTTTCACGGCCGTAACTACGGCTAACAACTCTTTTCTGGTTGTACAATACTTCATTTCAGCTCTTGACAGACATTTACTAAAGTAGCATATTACTTTTTCCTCACCATCTTGCACTTGCGACAGGACTGCCCCTACACCAACATTTGATGCATCACAGTCAAGCAGAAATGGTTGGTCCTGTAGCAAGGGATAACTAAGGATAGGAGCGGTGGTGAGTAATTGTTTGATTGTGTCAAACGAAGTCTGTGTCTTGTCATTCCAAATAAACTTTGAGTTTAACTCAGTCAACATATGTAGGGGCTTACATATGGTTGCAAAGTTGGGAATGAACTTCCGGTAGTAAGAGGCTAACCCAACAAACTGTCTGACCTCTGTCGAAGACTTAGGCTTGGGCCAGTCTCTTACAGCTTGAATTTTTGCTGGATCAGTAGCTATTCCTTGTTCAGAAACCTCATGACCAAGAAAAGCTACTTTAGGGCACAGCAAATTGCACTTTTTGGGGTTGAGCTTAAGGTTTGCATGCTTGAGTCTTTCCAAGACTACCTGCCAATTCTCTAAGTGCTCTTTGAATGTTTTGGAATAGACAATAATGTCATCCAAGTATATGAGTAATATGAGGTAAGTCAGACCGGCAAAAACTCTTTCCATAAGGCGTTCAAACACACTTGGTGAATTTATTAATCCAAAAGGTAATACACGCCATTGCCACAAACCACTGCCTGGTATGGAGAAAGCTGTCTTAGGTCTGTCCTCCTCAGCTATGCTCACTTGATGAAAACCACTTTTCAAATCCAGTGTTGAGAACCAACAGGAGCCCCCAAGAGCATCTAAAGTGTCGTCAATCCTGGGTAAAGGATGACTGTCTGGAATAGTGAGTTGATTCAGCTTTCTGTAGTCGATACAGAACCTTGTTGTACCATCACGTTTTGGCACCAACACAGCCGGAGCACTCCATGCAGAACAAGAAGGCTCAATCAACCCTTTTTCGGCCATAGCTTTGATTTCATTTTCAGCAAATTCTCTTTTTGCAAGGGGTATCCTGTATGGTCTCAGTTTCACAGGCTCACAATCAGGCACTGTTTTAATAGTATGCTCTACTAAGTTTGTTGAACCTAGATCATGGGAAGATTTAGAAAACTGATCTTTATACTCATAAAGTAAGGTTCTCAAACTGTCTATTTGAGTTTCATTTAAATTTGAAGAGCTTTGTCTGAGAAGCTCTTCAACATGAGCAACGGATTCATCAGTGGTAGGACTTGCAGTGCTTATGGTATTGACAATCTCATGCTGACCTATATCAACCGGATCATACGTGGCAACAATGGTATTCTTATACACGGTCACAGACTCCTTGTTAAGGTTCATTATGCGCAGTGGAACTTTACCATTCTCAGGACATACTAATGCTTTTGCAATCAATAGTCCACTGCGCTCAACAAACTGATCTGTGGCTTCAACAACACCTGTACCTTTGCTATCAACTGTATCTAATGGTCGGCCTTCTATTATCATTTCACTTTCCGGGGGCACCTCAATGGTCTCAGTCACAGCAATTCTACTACAACTGGGCATTGCATCAACACTGCTACGAAAACAGTTAATCTTTTCTCCATTCAAGAGTAAGTGATTCTTGCTTAAAAACATGTCACATTGGTGTTTTGTCAAAAAGTCCATGCCAAGAATACCATCGTTTTTGATATCAGCAAAAAGGACATCATGCAACAGTTTTTGAGTACCCAACGTAATTTCTACTTCTGCCCTGCCAAGAAATGGTGAACTCTCACCTGTTGCAGTCACCAGGTGCAAGTTCACAGGTATCAAATCTGGGCGAGTGTCAGAAGGCCAATTTTCCAACAGTGTTTTACTAAGAATGGTGCAGCATGAGCCGGTATCAACAAGGAAAGCATAAGATTTGTCATGTATGTAACCAGCAACAAAATAACCATCCTCCAAGCATTTCAAAGGTGTTTCAGCGGGCCGAATTTCTACTGTCAGGTTGTGGCCCTCCAACTCGACTGATTCCAGTTTTCCTGGTTATTTTCAAAACGATCAGACCCATTCCTAGCAGCATGTCGTTCGTTTTGTCTTCTCCAGTCACCACCAGAGGTATAATTCCTACCCTGATTACTGTTTTGCCTCTTTCGGTTACCATAAGATGGAGGAGGATTATTTTGGTTGCGTCTGTTATTTTTATCATATCTGTTATTATATGAATTGTTTGACTGAGATTTACCAGACTTTGTAGGTGCTTTGTTTTCAGCATTATTGGAATTCTTGGTTTGCAAGTTCTTTACCTGATCCGTCAGTGAGTTAAGGGATCTTTGGAGTTTGTGGAGGTTTGGGCTTGATTCTTTCTGAGTTCTGTCATTATTTTGCTCGGTATTGGTTTCAATCTGACTTACTATTCGGTGGCGCTGCTTATCAGCAATTTTGTGTGATTCCAGGCGGAGTGCACTCTTTTCAGCATCAGCCAGAGTCTTTGGGTCAAACTCCCTAACTCTCAGCCGTATATCCGAATCGGTTAAAGCATCAATGAAGTGGTCAATGGCCAACGTTTCGACCACATCTTGATGAACACCGGGATAAGCCTGGCGCACTAGTTTCTTTATAGCTTGGGCAAGCTGAGGTATGGTCTCGCCTTTGTTTCGGGTTCGAGATTTCAGCTGTGTTCTGTAAATTTCCGACCTGTTTACAGAACCAAACCGGTTGGCAAGCTTTTCAGTTAATGTATCATAATCACGTTGCCCATCGTGATCAAGTTCACTTAGAAGTGATCGTGCATCACCAGTCAGGCAACTTGCTAGGTATAGTGATTTTTCCCTATACTGCCAGCCATTAATTTCACTAGTTATTTTAAACTGTGATAGAAATTCTTCAAAGTCACTGGACCCATCAAAATGTTGAGGTTTAATTTTACATTGTGATCGGCCAATAAGACTCTGCTGTGAATCACCCTGTGCAGTTTGAACAGGTGATTCACCAGACCCTATGTTGTTTTGACTAGGTTGGACTGTGGATTGTGTGTTAAGAGTAAGTTGGGTTGTAGGTGTGGTGTTTTGACAAGACTGGACCATAGGTATGGACGAGTTAACATTTGAATTCAGCCTTGCTGGGATAAGATCTGCAAGCAAATTTTGAAACATCTTATCTGTCTCACTTAACCTTTGGTTAACATGCTCAGTGAGACCAGCCACAGTGTCTCTCACCATATTACCTAATCTTGTCATTTCAGACTCCAACCTATTCTCAAGCATTGACATTTGTAATGTACTTGCTGAACTTGCAATGGAACTGGCATCATCAATATTGCCATTATCTATTACGCCTTGCTGTGAAGTTGAGGGGTTATTTGTACTATTCCCTAAAGCTAAATTATTTTCGTCCTCCATTATAGCAAAGATCAAACACCAGGATTTAATAACTTTCAATGGGGCAACAGCGTTGGTACTAGACCCAGACTACAGGCTAACAAAATCAGGCACCTGTTATATTTTAGTCAATGTACCCTTTATATGCCGAAAAGAAAGTTATATAAAACTTTTGATTGCTTGTTTTGAATTATATCCGACTTGTCTGACACCAAATTGCAACGGCGCCACCTCAGTCAGCTATTGCTTAATTGTATTCAGTCAGGAGGCGGTGACGCAGTTACAATAATCTGTGGGTTCGACCTGGGCTGTACTCAATGCTATATGGAAGAGAAAATATTCCAAGCCATTATTTCAAGTTTAACAAATTTATTTAGGTTCCCTTAACAATGAAAGTTGTTTCTTTTGAATAAACAATTACTGCAGTTACAGTTATACAAACGAACCGATAGCCGTTGACCTTGATAAACTTTGAATATACAACACAGTATAATATCACATCAACAAATGATCAATCATGACCAATAATATTGAATAATGTTACAATGGATGGATTTTCTATTCATAAAAATGAATGTGCAGTTGCAGATATAGATAACAGATAAAATTACAATTCATGTGGCCTTAATGCCTTAAACATAAAACAGTTGTACAACTCATTCTCCTATAGTTTGATTGTTCCTACTTAACTTAATTTATCTTATAATTGCAGCCCTTAACAAATTAACATACATACTATTAAATTTACCTTAATATGCAGTTGCATTTACAGTTCAGGAAAAATATTCACTTCAAAGCTAGTAGATTTTACCAGATAGTAATTAACAGTGACAGTGTATCACAGCAAGTCTCAGTTTAAGCAGAACTACAACCAACAAGATATAGGTTTGAATACTACATTTAGGTACACCACTTTTGTATATAAACAGTGCAAATTCCCCTGTATACTATGAAATTACAATCCGCAAGTTACCAACCAAAGCTTAAAATAAGCTCACAACAATGTAACTAAATGGGTTGTAATTATAAGTATCAACAAAAAGTCAGGCGCAAACCGTGGCGTGAACCGTGGCGTAAACCGTGGCGTGCACCGTGGCGTGAATCGTGGCGTGAACTGAGGCGTGAAGCGTGGCGCAGAGTCTGGCAAAAACCGATACTTGCTTTTAGCAGTTAAGAGAATTGAGAATTGAGAATGCTTAAAATAATAATTTATGAATCAAAACACCTTAGAATTTATATATTTTTAAATATTAATGTGAACCTATGCCAACTTTGCCTAGAATTTAGTGAAAGGAAATTCACGCCACACTTTGCAAAGCCAGGCGCAAAGCAAGGCGTAACGTGAAAATATATGGGTGGGGTATTGAAGTGTATTTTAGACCTGTCTTGGAGTGGGTTTGCTCCTGCAAGGCATTATGCTCAAGCTGAGTACTTCACTATAGTGGCTATACACAAGACAAAGTCAGGCGTAGACAACTGATCGCAATACAGCCAGGTGCAGATGTTCAGTCAAGCTGAGACAAACTGTCAACGGGTTGCCAACAACAATCGCAACAGCCAAACGACGGCCGCGCACTGTATTTATACTCTAAAAAAAATCACGTGACGCAACTAGGCAACCATTGCGGAACGTCTCGGAAGTTGCGGTACAATACACAGAAATTTACGCAAATGGCGGCTTAGAAATGGAACTTTTGAACGGGAATTCCTGCGAAATATCGCTACAAAAATGGATTTAATGGGTTAAGAAAGGTATGAGTAGATGATTAAGGGTTTAAACTACAAGATATAGACGGGAAATGATGCTGACAAAGCGGATAAATATCGATAAATCGGGGCAAAGTTGGCACACATTCAGTTCGGCCTTCGTCCGATTCGCACAAAATATGGAAGTCAATAATGAAAAATCATGAATCGGAGGCCCTGACAGACATGTAAAATGATAAATCAAGGCAACATAACCTGAAATAGCCAGACGCCGTTACAACATACATTGGTTATCCCTTCCTATTGATGCTTCAAATACAATTTGGCCTTAATTGGCCGAGCGGTTTCAGAGGAGATGATGTTTGAATATTATGGTAATATACATGTATATTGCCCCGGGGTGGGGGCATATGAGCCCCTGGGGTGCAATTTTTTTTCAGAATCATTAATATTCAGTCCTACTGCCCCTTTCCTGCAAGACTTTCACTTAAAATGACATTTCAAAAGTTTTCCCCATTCAAATGCATTGGCGACCTATGTTGACCTTGCCGTAAAATATGTCAAGGTCATCACAGGGCCATGATTTGAGCCGCCTCATGGGAAAACCAACAATCTGCATAGGCGAAAACAAAGACGCAGATCAGCTTCGCGGTAACCGCACCGCGAAGCTGATCAGCGCCTTTGTTTTCGCTACTCGGATAGTACAATTCCTCTTCTACTTAAATCAGAAATTTCAAGCTTCTAGCTCTTTTCTGTGACTGTGCAGGTTGGTTTGTGTCAGACCTGTTCGAAAACCACATTGTTGGTTTTCCCACGAGGTGGCTCATTTATATAAACATTGAAGTGCTTGAGCCATCCATGCTTCATGCCAAGTTTCGTTGAAATCGGTCCACTGGTTCTGGAGAAGAAGATTTTTGAAGGGTTTTTACCATATATGGGAATGGCGGCCATCTTGGTCATGTGACCTGGATTTCTTATATACACATTGGTTCCCCCTTCCTATAGATGCTTCATATAAAATTTGGCTTTGATTGGCTAAGCGGTTTTAGAGAAGAAGATCTTTGAAAATGGTGGACGGACTGACGGACGGACGACGACGGACGGACGCCGTGTGCCTACCTATCCTATAAGCTCACCTGTGAGCCTTCGGTTCAGGTGAGCTAAAAAGCAGGACTGGAAAAATTATAAACATTGGCGCAACTGTACTAAAAACCGGATTCGAAACGCAAAGAGAAACTTCTTCGAAAATGCTATAAATGAGAACAAAGACAACTCTTTCCTGTGGAAACATGCAAAAGATATAACTGGGATTCAAGCACAAATAGTTTGCCGACTAGCATAAACTCAAGACAAGGGGTTTTAAACAATCCGCAAGAAATAATTGATGAAATGAATTTATTTTTTGCAACAGTATGCGATAGACTGATAAAAGATAGGGAACAATTCAGTGACTCAAATGCTGATATACTGAAGCGATTTATCAATTTTAGGAAACCTGAAAATGTGCTGTTTAACATTCCGCTTATGAAATCAGATGAGCTTAAAACCATTCTGAAATCTCTAGACCCCAGCAAATCCTCTGGAATAGGCGGGATTAGTCCCAAAATGCTAAAACTCGCATCCGAAGTTTTATTGCCGTCTCTATTACAAATGATAAACATTAGTCTCCATACCGGTGTATTTCCTGAAACCTTAAAAGACGCAAGAGTTTTTCCGATACACAAAGGTGGCCCATCCGAGGATCCATCAAATTACAGACCAATATCAATCTTACCGATCGTCTCCAAAGTCATCGAAAAACATGTCACTAAGCATCTATTCGCTTACTTAAACAAGTATAAGCTTTTACACGAAACCCAGTCAGGTTTTCGAAAATATCACTCGTGTCAAACTGCATTGAATAAACTAAAAATGAATGGCTTAGTCAGATTGACCAGGGTAATGTTATAGGAGCAATATTTTACGACCTCAAAAAAGCTTTTGATGTAGTAGATCATAAAATATTTCTACTAAAACTTGCGCTATATGGCATCAGAGACAAATCGCTGAGTTGGTTTGAATCGTACCTCTTTAGGCGATCTCAATGCATCATAAATGGACAGAATGTGTCAAGCAAACAAACAGTTAAAAGTGGTGTACCCCAGGGCTCTGTACTTTGACCGGCTCTGTCCTGTTATATATAAATGACCTGCCTCTGCACCTGACAACTGACACGGATCTATATGCCGATGATACTATCGAACATACCGCTGGTGAGAACCTAGAGATTGTCGGACCCAAGTTGCAAACAAGTTCCAATGACTTCAGCTCTTCGTGTCTCGATAATAATATGGGAGTCCATTATGGCAAGACTCATGCGTTCATAGCGGGCACTAAACACATGACTAATGCTAATGGAGACCTCTCCATCTCAATAAACGGACACAATATTGATTTGGTCGACACACAAAAGCACCTCGGAATAACAATCGATAAGAACCTGACATGGGAAAAACATATTGATTTAGTTTGTCAAAACGTTTCTCGAAAAGTTACGCTAATGAAGCTTCTTTCAAAATACGTCAACCAAAATAGTTTAAAGCAATACTTTAACTCATACATTCTACCAGCGTTTGATTTTGGCTGTGTTGTCTGGGGTTATACCACTAAAACAACTTTGACAGATTTGTGAGACTGGAGAAGCGGGCCGCTAGGTTAATTCTAAAAGCAGATTTCTTAACACCTTCCTAAGAACTCTTTAGAGAACTTAAATGGCTAACTTTCCCAAAACGTGACCAGTATCATACTTACCTGATAGTTTACAAAGGAATAAATGGATTGGCCCCTGGGTATATTTCGTCAATGCTCACTTACGTCTCTGAGCACCACGAGAGGCGCACCAGGTCTGCAACCTCCGATGCATTGCATATTCCAAGATCGCACTCGTCTTACTATGATAAGGCGTTTTCGGTCCAAGGTCCAAAATTATGGAATAATTTACCATCAGACATCAGAAATAGCTCAACGGTCAATCGATTTAAAAGGGCTCTTAAGCAGTATTTGCTCAATTGTGATTTGTCTGACAATACCTAGTCGTACCACCTTCTGCAGTGAAACTGGTCTGACATATCGTCACTTCATTCCTGTTTCACGTTTTCGTATTTAGTTTCGAAACTTTCGTACTGAGATTTCGTGCTTAAGGTGGTCTATTGGTATAAAATATTTGTATTCGTTGATTGGCTCTCCTCAGGTACGGATCTATCTAGGTGGGGAAACCTCCCAATCAGTGTGATCCTACCAATATAATAGAAAGCGATACTGATTAAAAAAAATATATAGTACTACTCAAGACAAGCATGCCCATGTCTGTGGATGGCATGCTAGGCATGGTCACTTCCAGGCCAGGTGTTTATCTATGGACATGGGTGTGCCAGAAATAGGAGGGTTTTTCGGTAAAAAAATCCTATTTCCTCCGCCAAACAGACCGGTACCTTATTTAAATAGCTTCAATCATCAAATCCTCAATGTCGCTATCTAAGGGGAGACGCTGGATTAAGGCATTCGCCTCATGTTTGCGTGAACATCTTAAGGGACCTTGATTTTCTTTTCATAACCCTAAGTCTGAACATCGCTCGAGGTCAAAATAAATTAAAATTCAAATCAACTGCAAGCAGTCCATGTAGTTTCCCACTCTGGGAGAGCACTCATGCTGTCTAGACATTGGTTTCCGCCACATGTTTGCTCTCTGGGGTTCTCAGAAAATCATTTCTTGTTCCGATGCTGGGTCTGGAAGTCATATAATTATGTGTGTGAACATTGTGTGTGAAGAGATTCAACATATCGGAGGACAGTCTAAGTGATCAAGAAATTGACAGAATAACTTATCTTTCTAGATGTGTACAAACGAGAACCTGATGTCGTGATAGCGTTTTGTGACCCCCAAAAGCTATGACCATAGTCATGCGGAAACCGATATGCTAAGTCAACAAAAATAAAAGAATGGTACGCCGAAATGATAAATCAAGCCACTGGATGGCGTCAAGCCAACTTTCAACCCAATGCAATGGAGCGGGGTTATGTAGCTCGCATGCACTCTGTCTGGCACATAGTATCTTCAAATTGTACATACCATTGTAAATATTAGATTGTATATTCATTTTGTCAAGCATTTAAATATTTGTTAGTTTTGGAACATATGTTAGACTGGCATATCTGCCAAATATGTTATCCTCTTTAAATAAAGTTATTATTATTATCATTATTATTATTATTATTATTATTATTAAAGCTGAAAAATGTGACGAGGCTTTAAAATAAGGTGCATCATTATTTCTTTCGTTTCTGTAGAATTCATGCAATAATAGCGATCAAACATGAGATTTTGTCATTCATTACCATTTGCTAGGTCCCTCAAGGAGTGTTGAAAAACTCTGGCTAAGCCCTCGGTTTTCAACACTCCCCTTGGGACCTAGCGAATGTTAATGAATGGAAAATCATGTTTGATCCATCTGGTGTTGGTCAGTACTTAATAGCTAAAATTGTAGTCCCAAACTTCAAACGAAATTTGTAATTCTATTCTTGATTTCTTTATTTCTGTTAGTAACCAGAAACCTGTCGGCCAACGAACATTTTCGGAATGTCATTTACGAGTTTGTTCACGAATACGAAAGCCTTTCCGGAGGTTTTCTGTCTCGTAACGGATAGCGTCGAGGAGCAGGCTGTGTATCATCTTGTTGTGCGTTGGCTGATCCTGAATCAGTACCAATAGGATTTTCAACCGAAACGTCCGGAATACTTTCCTTGTGCCGTGGCCGCTCGTATGAAGTGCTGAGCATTTGGTCAGCATGTCTACGCCAATTTCCATGTTCTCCGGTTGTAACTTTGTATGAAAGAGGTCCCGTTTTCTCTGTGATTTTAGCGTCTGTCCATTTGCTCGTATTTTCACGGTAATCCCTGACCATCACTTTCTCCCCTTCACTGAACTGAGGACGTTTTGGTTCAGTGACGGTGTCCCTGATATTTATATTGATTAAATCCAAGCGAGATCGTAACTGTCTACCGAGAAAAAGTTTTGCTGGACTTTCGTTCGTTGTTGCATGTGGTGTTGATTTTCTGGTGCAACGAACCTCCGTCGGTTGATGCCGATTTCATTGCTAACTTGAAAGTTTGCACGAATCGTTCAACTAGCCCTTGGGTAGCAGGGTGCCAAGGTGCTGATGTTTTGTGGATAATTCCATTGTTTCTACAGAATGTTTGAAACTCCTCACTCGTAAATGTTCTACCGTTGTCGCTGATAAGATTTGTCTTGATATGTCGATCGTTTTTGAAGCCGTAATGGAGTTCATTACTTGTACCTCTGGCCAGTTTGAATGTGCATCTACCGCGATGAAGTACATATGCCCCATAAATTGTCCAGCGAAGTTCCCAGGGTGCCGAGGGCCATTCCCACGGGTGTGATGATACTTTAGGTGGCGCTTTCTGATGTACTTGACAACCTAAGCATTTTCTTGCCAATTGTTCAATGTCATTGCCTAATTGAGGCCACCAGAAGAAACTTCTGCTTAGTTCTTTCATTTTTACAATGCCTAAATGTCCCTCATGGAGTTCATCTAGCACTTTATTCCGCAATTTGATTGGAATAATGACACGTACACCCCACATTAAACATCCATTTTCTACTGAAAGTTTATTTCTACGTGTGTAGTATGGTTTCAGTCTCTCATCTTGGGGTTTCTCAGTCCATCCATTTAACGTAAAGTCAAGGACTTTCGACAGGGTCGGATCGCGACGTGTTTCGCGTTTCACATCACTTGCACTTACAGGCAGGCTGTCTATTTGTGACAAGTTATACAGTTCTACAGATCACTATCTGGTAAATCCTCACTTTGCGAAAACGGAAGTCGCGAAAGTCCATCGCAGTTTGCATGCGATTTTGAGCTTTTGTACTCAATGTCATAATCATGTCCCTGTAGGAACAACGCGTAACGTTGCAGACGTGCTGCTGTCGTAGCAGGTATCCCTTTCTTTTGACCAAAGATCGATACCAATGGCTGATGATCCGTAACAAGTGTAAATTCCCTTGCAAATAACATGCAGTGGAACTCTACTCCCCAGACTAAACTTATAGCTTCTTTGTGAATATGTGCATAGTTTTTCTCAGCTGCATTTAGTGTACGCGAAGCGAAAGCAATTGGTCTTTCCTCACCTTTTCCCATAACATGCGAAATCACTGCATCTAGTCCGTATGCCGATGAGTCACACGCAAGCTTTACAGGTAAGTCCGGATTGTAATGTGTCAGCACAGCGTCAGATGTTATCATTTCTTTCACAGTGTCAAATGCATTTTGTGCCGCTGGAGTCCATGTGTACTTTCTATCTTTCTTAAGCAACTGATACTGGGGGTGTAATACACTTGCCATGTTCGGTAAGAAGTGAGAATAGTAATTTACTAGTCCCAGAAATGCACGAAGTTGTGTCGCATTTTCGGGTACTGGAGCATTGATTACTGCATCGATCTTGTCCTGTGTCTTATGTAATCCACTTGCATTGATTTTGTGTCCACAATCTGTAATTTCTTCTTGGAAGAAACTGCATTTGTCCCTGTTTATGCGCAAGTTATGATCATGTAACCTCTGAAGTACCGTTTCCAGAGTTTTCAAATGTTCTTCGTCCGTTTTTCCTGTGATGATGGTGTCATCCAGAATACAGATGGTGTTTGGTATGTCTGTAAGAACTTGATCCATTGTTCTTTGCCAAATACTCGATGAGGCTGCAATTCCAAATACAAGCCGGTTGTAGGAATATAAACCTTTGTGAGTATTTGAGCCGCCTCGTGGGAAAACCAACAATCTGCATAGGCGAAAACAAAGGCGCAGATCAGCTTCGCGGTAACCGCGAAGCTGATCAGCGCCTTTGTTTTCGCTACTCGGATAGTACAATTCCTCCTCTACTTAACTCCAAAATTTCAAGCTTCTAGCCTGCTTCTGTAGCTGTACAGGCTGGTTTGTGTCAGACCTGTTCGGAAACCACATTGTTGGTTTTCCCACGAGGTGGCTCATTTATAGTGAGATAACTCTTGGAGTCCTCACTCATTTCCAATTGATTATAGGCTTGCCGCAAATCTATTTTTGTAAACTTCTGTCCTCCAGCCAATGACGCGAATATGTCCTGTATTTTCGGCAGTGGATACTGATCAACTTTGAGTTGTGGGTTTACAGTAACCTTGTAGTCGCCGCATATTCTGACTGAATTGTCTCCTTTTGGAACAGCTACGATCGGGGTAGCCCAGTCGCTGTGATCTACTTTCTGTATAATTCCTTCAGATTCGAGCCGGTCGAGTTCCTTCTCAACTCTCTCCTTCAAAGCGTAAGGTACTGGCCTTGCTTTGCAGAACTTTGGTTAAGCGTTTTCTATTATAAAGTTAATGACGCTTTCATGCATTTGACTTTTCCTGATTCAGTTGTGAAAATTTGATTGTTCTTTTGTAATAGTTTCTTGACATTATCTTCTGTTGACTTTCCTGTTTGCGAAAACTTTATAGAGTTCCAGTCAAGTTTGATTTGTTTTAGCCATGCTCTGCCAAATAAAGAAGGGCTGTCCTTTTTCACCACATACAAATCAAGATTATGTTCTTGGCCTTCATAGTTAACAAGCACATTGATAATTCCTGCTGGCGTAATTGTTTCACCTGAATAATGTTTGAGTCTGGTCTTTGTTTCAGATAGGGGTTTGTGGGAGAATAATTCTTTAATTGCACGCCGGTGGGTCGGGCGTCAGACTCTATGATGGCCCCGACTTAAAGCTATTAATTTTAGTTGGTTGGGGCCGGAGCTTCTTGTCTGTTGCTTGGCCCACCGGGGTCCAACTGTTTTTTTTTCTTTTGCTCCGGAGTTAGTAGGTTATTCGGCGCCCAGGGATCTCCATCGTCCGGCAGCTTACTCAATCTGTGAGTCCTGGTTTTTGATTCATCAGGATGTTTATCATGATTAATTTGTTTGTTCTTGATGATTCATTGACTAGTTAGAGATTCACCACGAGGACCGAAGAACTAACTAAATGTTATGAACCACTGCAGAAGCTGAGGGTGAGGTTAGGTACCTGTAAAACCGGTTTAAGCCCGCCAGTAACTTTGTGTTACTGATCGTCCCATGTCGATACTTCTGTGGTGGTTCTTTTTGTTTTATGTCTTGGTGTTTATTTTTTTGTGCTGTTGGCGCCTTATGTATGTTAACTATGTTTTCATATTTTTAGTTAAGTTAAGGTAACTGAGTGGCCACCTATTGGGAAAATAGCTGCTCATTCGGCTTACGATATGTTTCATTGTATAAGTACCTGATTGTTAGTTTGTTTTTTCCCACCTCAGTTTTTGGAGTGGGAGTCTTTTTCTGATGGCGCCTTTTCCTGATCTTTGCCTACTTGTACCTTTTTGTAAGTCCTAATTGGAATAACAGAGATAGCAGAGCCAATATCTAATTCCATTTCCAGGTGTCTTCCTTCTATCTTGGGTGTAACACTGATAACGTCGGATCTCTTTATCGTATTTATGCTAACAGTCAACAGTTCTTCCTCTTCCACAGATTTCACCGACTTCTTGTTGGAAATGTGTTTCTTGGATTGATTCCTATTTCGTTGAGCCTTTTTGCTCAGACATTCTCTCTCGATATGTCCCTTTTTAGAGCAAAATCGACATGTCTTTTCCTTAAAGTGACACTGATCAGGAGAGTGATTCGGCCTGTCACAGCAAAAACATGCCTTGTTTGCATTCTTGTGCTTAGCAGGGATCGGTGTCGTCTTACCAAGTTTATGCACAGAATCTGGTCTGTGTTGATGTCGCAGCTCAACAGCGTCTCTTGCTGCCGTTTCCATAGCTGTGGAAACTTCTATAGCTTTGTCTAGCTAGTCGGATTCCGAGAGCAGCCTTTTCTGTATGTTCTCGTTGTTAATCCCACAAACTAATCTATCCCGCAGAGCTTCAATTATGGTAGCTTTGAAATAAAAATGATCCGAAAGCTTTCTAAGTTCTGCCACATACACGGTTACAGATTCACCTTCATGTTGGTCGCGTTTATGGAACCGAAAACGTTCAGCTATCACTAATGGCTTTGGTGACAGATGATTTTCTAGTAACTTTACAATGTCATCGAGTCCTTTGGTCGCAGGATCGTCGGGCGTCGTTAAATTCCGAAGGAGGCTGTAGGTTTTCCCTCCCATCATAGCCAATAACGCTGGGACCTTTTTCTCGTTCGCAATTTCGTTTGCCGCGAAGTACTCTTTCACGCGCTCTGTGTACGATTTCCATGTTTCCGCCAAATCACTAAATTCTCCAAAATTTCCGATTGCAAAAGTTGCCATTTTAGTGATGTTAATCCAAGAAATTTAATCCGAAACTTGAGTTCAGGCACAAAAATTCTCGTCGCCAAACAACTAGTTATGTATTCAGGATACACAACTTAACACAATGGGTTCTAACTCTGAACTAATTTACAACGAAGCAGCAAATACTATCAATGCAATTATGATAATGAGGGAGTGGTATGAATTGTTTTAAGTTACAGCAATGTTTACTCTAACATTAAGACTCTCTTAAAATGTATGTTAATAAAGCAAGCAGTCAGTATCCAACAAGTGCCAAGTGGGAAAAGGCATGAGAGGGGCGTGTTTCCTATCTTAACGGGGTTTGGGGGGATTTCCCCGAGAAAACTTTAGAATTCTGGAGGTCCATAAAAGCGATTTTAATGTCTGGCACTTTTTTGCCATTTGGTTTTACTGTCACAAGGAATGATGATAATCAGTATTAATCACAATTCACAGACTTGAAAACTTACAAATCACAGATCACAAGGATTTAAATTTGAGTTTCAAATATCACAGAGAATAGCTTTGTCACATATCACAGAGTTAAATTTAGCTTTTTTTTTTAAAATCACATACTTTAAAAAAGGCAAATCACAAATCACAGAAAATGCCCCCACCTTAAAACTGTCAATGAAGGGTAATAATTACTGCAAGCATAATGCACCAGTCATTTGTAACCACGGTCCCCACCGTGTGGGAGGGCGGGGGTAGCCGTGGAAATGAGTGGGGCTTTGACCAAAGATTTTTAGCACGGTAGTGAGGGGGGGGAATACCCGGTGTTTGCTTATAGGCAAAAAGGGGCCGTGAATTTAAATGATAGCAAGCTGCTTGGAAAAACAGCAGTAGATTTACCAAAGAGCAGTCCCCGAAGGATGTCAAAGTCCCCGCTATTCCCCGGGATGGGGACCGTAGTTACAAATAACTGGTGCGTAAGACTTTCACGTTAAAATCAGCGAAGGAACTGATTCTGACAATAGAATGCGTGAAACCAGGTTTGCAGTTTCATAAACTCCACACACTATTCTGTCAAATTCATTAAGGTTTTTTTGCTGAAAGTGTTTAAAGTGAGCTGCCACATGGGTAAAAACAAACAATCTGCATACGCGAAAAAAAGTAACTGTGAAGCTGATCAGCGCCTTTGTTTTCGCTACACAGATTAGTTATTTCCATCGAGTCTGCAACTAAGGTAAACAACTGCAAAAGATTTCCTTAAATCATTAATAGAAGTTGCTTCCCTTGAGAGGTAATGCGCATTATGCGCGACTTGTTGCTTACCGAGACGTTCCATTTCTGACCATTACCTCAGGAGATGTGGAAATGTGACTTGCTCAAGGCCACAACGAAAGGCGCCCCGGCTGAGGATTGAACCCGGGACATCTGGGACCGGAGTCAACCACTCTACCCCTAGCTGCGCCAGTCCCCTCCACTGTGTGTGTGTGTGTGTGTGTGTGTGTGTGTCTTTTAGTTTAATTTCTTTAGTTGCATGCATTTACAACACTGCAGTTGTGGGGTTCGGACCCTGTGAGCCTCTGGCTACAGACTGATAGTCTGATGATGCTATATCTTTGTTTAACTGTGTACTGAGTCGATCAATTCATTATTTCAGGAGCTGTGAACTTGTGACTTTCTCAAGACCACAACGTACGGCGACCTGCCGGCTAAAGATCGAATCGTGCTTCCCAGCGTTTTAAGTGACTACAGTGGAAAGGAAAATATTTTGACTAACCACAGTGGTTATTGAACAATGGCATATAGTGCCTACTTTGTGAAACCAACTTCTCAAAGAGTTTATAGTATATCCTTTAAATATTTTGCAGTTATCTTTCAGACATATTGAAGATGTGCATGAAAATTTTTCTTGGTGGAAAAAATCATGTTTATTAATGTTACAGCGTTTTGAACTTGGCAAATTTTCGTTTACTTTACATATTGAACTATGGCATATCGTGTCTACTTTATGGAATCAACTCCTCTTAGACTTTTCAGTGTATCCTTTTTATACTTTGCAATTAGCTTTCAGCCATATTGCAGATGTGCTTGAAGATTTTTCTTGATGAAAAATTGTTTTGAAAATTTTACAGTGTTTTAAACTTAATCGATTTTCGTTCATTTTACATATTGAATAATGGGATATAGTACCTGCTATGTGAAATCAAGTCCTCCTAGAGTTTTCAGTATATCCTTTTAAATACTTCGAAGTTATCTTTCAGACTTACTGATAATGTGCATGAAGATTTTTCTTAAAAATCATTGTTAAGAATATGGATAAACTGCAGCTCTATGAAGAAGTTTGACGCCATTAAAATACTTTGTAACTAGCAAACAGGGTTTACAAGTTATCACTTTGCGGGGGTAATACTAAAAGCCTTGCTTGCAGTCATTGTCTTGATTCCTCTGAAATCTTTAAAATATTTAACTAGTGGATCACCTCTATCAACTAGCAGCAGACCTTTCTATTGGCTTCTTTAAAAAGAATCTTGTATCAATCTGTGATGTGAAAAAAAACGTGTGTCGCTTTGCCTGGTTTGAGTCCATCGTATTGGTCAAAATAGTGTTGCTATTTAGCGGATAGAGTGCAGGGGTGATATGCAACATTTAAATAGAAAATATATGTTTCATCTTCGATTCTAGAACATAATGGTTGACTGGCCGTCTCACTCTTTAGGCTCTTCACGTAACGAAAACACGCCCGTGTAAAGCACAAATTGTTCTTAAAGGCTCATTATACTTTCAATCAATTTTATATGTGAAAAATATTTTTTTGGTTATAAGTTTCGTGCTAAAATGGTGCCTAAACATGGGCATTACAATGCTCATTTACGCGCCTTAATTTGAGCTACAATTAAGGGAAATACCTTAATTTTGCTTCATTTACATTTTTCGTCTTTAGTCAAATAATTAAAATGAGTTAAAGGCGTGGCTAGAGGCGTGGAAACGTAGTAGGCTTGCGCACTCAAATAGTCTCGCGTCATCTTTAAAATATAAACAACATGAATCCATGAGCGGTTCGTCAATGTGGAAGCAATAATGTATTTTAGAAGTCAGTGATTCTTTAACGGGATATGGAGGAGATGTTGAGGGAAGAGGAGGAATATTATGCGAGGTCCCATGACAAGGCGACTTCAAAACTTCTAGACATGTGGTAAGGGTTCAGTCTCAGTTCTGTTTATCAAACATGTATAAAACTAAAAATTATCCCATGCATGTATATTGAATGCATCTGTGCATTTAGCTTTGTGCATCCTGCTTAAAGAGCCAAGAGGCATGGATATAATTCTGTTGAATCGCACATTGTCCACCAGGGAAATTTAGACATTGTAACAATTGAAAGTGGTATAAGAACAGGATTTTATTATTATGTACATGTACATTAATTTTAATTGAGGTTCACAGTGGGGTATGTCTACATAAGACAAGAATTAGCTTCTGAATAAATAAATAAATAAATAAATAAATAAAATAATAATAATAATAATAATAATAATAATAATAATAATAACAGTGTCGAGCTGTACTTTGAGATTTTTTATCGATAATCACAGATCATCACACTGTGCCCATAGCAAGTAATGCTCTTGTCATTTGTAACCACGCTCCATCGCCCTCCCCCGGAATATGAGCGGAGCTTTGACCAAAGTTTGGCCACGGCGGCGTGGGGGAAATATCTGGGGTTTACTTTATATAGGCAAAAAGGGCAGTGACATGAAAATATAGCAGGCAACGGGGGGAAACAGCAGTGGTTTAACCAAGGAGCAGACCCCACAGGGTGGGGCTTTTAGCAGGAACGTCAATGTCCCCGCTATTCACCGGGGTTACGGGTTAGGGCCCTGGTTACAAATGACTAGTACATAACAACGCATTCACGTAATATTCCATGTAATGATTTTATCGTTTTAGACATTGTTAGTGAAAATCGGACACAGAGACTGTCAATGCCTATCAAGAGGGCCCAGATGAAAGGTTTCATTGAGTAAGTTCTATTTTCACTCTCACACAATATATCCAATACGTCACATTCAATAGCTATGGTCATGTCGGGACGGTGCCTCCATTTAACTGGACTTCTTCCAATCATTTGCACTCGTGGGGTGGGATAGATCTCTCTCTCTCTCTCTCTCTCTCTCTCTCTCTCTCTCTCTCTCTCTCTCTCTCTCTCTTCAATGTTTTGCTAACGTGGCTTTTTCTCCTTTTCATTTTTCCTTTTTAATTTTTTGAACTTGGTCTACAAGAAAGAAGTTTCGCAATATTGCTGGAGACCCATAATCAAATGGTGATAGTTTGTTTGACGCGGCTAGAAAATGACTGGGACGTTAAACCTCAGTACAAACGAACGCAGGCATGGAATGACAGTAGGTCCGGTATGTCTGCAATTTCTCAAGTTTTTTGGAATATGTTGAAAGACATAAACATTCACTAAGAAAAAAAAATAAATAAATAAAAAAAAAAAAAATTAAAAATAAAAAATGAATGTCATAATTTCGTGTGCGGCCTAAAATACCCTTTACTCACAATTTTTGAGAGTAGGTAACATCAGGGTTGGTTTGGCTATGGCTTCACACCACTATCAACAATGTTAATGTTTCAGTCAGCTTGGGACGACGCTAGTGGTTTCCGGGTGTCAACCAGTATTATGCGAAGCTTTATCAAGTGTCTCGTTGAAGAACACTACACGGCGGAAGTAGTTATCGTGCCTAGTTCTTGCTACAGACTTGTCCATTACCACTAATTCTGCTCGTTTGCAAAAGATTACCTTATCGTTACGAAAACTTGCCCATCCAATATACAGTGCTTCCTTTTTCATTTGTAAAAATTGAAAATTTCATGAGGAAAATTTGATATTTTGAATAATTTTGCTTAAAAATAGATTGTTGGTACACGTTAGAACCGCCTCGCCGAGGCGGTTCTAACGAGTACCCAAAATCTATGTTTGGTATCAAAAAATATGTAAACACCTGCATACCCCGGTTTTACAACGTAAAGTTAGGGATATTGGCTTATACTTTTCATGGACATGTTTTCCTGATCTTAAAATTTATTACTATTATTATAATTATTCTTGTAGGCAAAGCCTTCAAATAAACGAAAGACGTGGTTGCCAACTTACACAGTAGGAGAAAGTCTAATGCCGGAGTACACGGGAAGGATGACGAACATAGCAACGAAGGCGATGTTGGCTGATAATGAGCGACTTCAATCAGATACCGAAGTTAAGTTCAGGATGGTGTTTATGTACATGATTCAGCTGAAAGTTGGACAGACGGTGTCTAGGAGATGTTTTAGTCCTGTTTTCACTGTCCCGTTTTACGCTGTAAACCGGGATGAACCGCGTCGACTGACAGGAATAAACCGTGACGCCACCGTGGAAATCATACAGGGACGAACCGGGGTTTACTGGCGAGCCGTCACATTTGTATTAATCAAAAGATGTTTAAGCTATGTTCTCACAGTCCCGGATTATTTTCGGTTAACCAGGATGACTCCTCCGGTTGAACCAGAGTAGAACCATAACGTCACCGTGGACATGCGTGGCAAGCCGGGAAATTCCGTTGCAGAACTGGGCGACACCGAGTGCAAAACGTTATACCACCGGGGTTCGACCATGATAAACCGGGATGATCAAAAGTAAACTGTGTGTAAATGGGACGACACCGTGCTATTCGACACAAACCGGGCCTTCACCGGGATTCCACCTTAATGAACAGCGGCCTTTAAAGTTTTCCTACCTTGAAGCCCGTTTTGGATCCGTTGGAGTCCCGGTTCACCCCGTGGATCTCAGTGGTTGTTATTTTCTTCAACAACGTGAATCACCAGCACAAGACCGTTGCATGACACGACACCCTTAAGACCGGGACCCACCTGGCTGCACCGTGACGAAAGTGTTAGAACGCAGCAATATAGATATAAACTGAGATCCTTTAAGAGCAGTGAACATATTAATGAGAAAGTTGGTTGATTGGTGTTTAACGTCCCACCAACAGCTAAGGTCATATGTAGACGGGACTTCGGTTTATAGTCCCATCCGACGGGCTGGAGAACCCCGGGATCGAACCTGCGACCCCCTGGTTTACAAGGCGAGTGACATAACCACTGCACCATACCATGCTTTCGGCTACTTGAGCCTCGTCATTGACCGAGCTCCACCGGGTCTATCTTTTACAAGATTTAACTTAGCAGTGAAGTCAATGAAGATATTAACAAAATTATATTTTATAAAAATGGTGTTTTCACCAATGGAATGATATTGATATTTTCTCTGTTGATTGAAGTCAGTCGACATTTCTACAGTATTTTTGGTTATGTCTGACGTTTTCATTCAATTGACTTTCACTTCAGAAAACAGGGGACCGCTGTGGCGTAGTGCTAGAGCATCGGACTCTTGATGAAGAGGTCCCGGGTTCGATCCACACTTGTGGCACCGTGTTGTGTCCTTGAGCAAGACACATTAAAACCAGAGTACTGTGAAAACCCCGGGAGCGATGGGGCCGTCCAGACATAGCAAACTAACAAACTTCAGAAATTAAAACTCCTACATGTATATTTAACAGAACATTTGGGTACTAGTCATTAGTGTAAATCTGGATATTCATTCATTGTCTTAGAACGTAAGGAACATCAGTTGTTGTTTTTATTTTTACGCACCTGTGACAATTCTGCTTTCAAAACGCTCGATGAAAAAGTATACATCTTAAAAGAAAACATGTTAGAGATAATATTAAAGTAAACATGTAGAGGAATTGAAGCAATTATATTTTAAATTACAACCCGCACACCAACAGGATATGCTGAAACCCTGGGATACGAGTCAAAGTTTGGGTAGAAACGTCATTTTGAAAGGAAGACCAAATCATGGAATGATGTAGACAGTTTTAGTGACACGAAAAAATCATACAACAGGTACATTCAGTGGGTTGTATAATTTGGTGTTTTACGTCCCAGTCAACAGCCAATGGTAGTACGAGGACGAGACCTCGATTTAATGTCTCATCCGAAGGACTAAAGGATCTCTGGGTTGAACACATACCCCTGTTTTGCCAGGCAAAACCACAACACGGAGGCTTTTTTCCAGAGATCCATGATACATGAATAATATGATAGGTTATGTTCATAAAATCTTCACGGTCCATACAATCCCAGTAAATATGGCCCGACGAGAGTCATAATACTACTGTCACGTATCAGTGACATGCGCATGTCAATTTCGATACTTATCCGGTCTTTGATCCGTCTGGGGTCATTTTCGAGCTACTTATACTGTTCTTCCTAGATTTTCCTTGCACGAGGGAATAAAGAGATTTTGACTTGACTTGATACACTGAGACCAAGGACGTGAAATGCTCCAGCTGTGTATGTGTGACGTGCCTCTGACGTTCCTGTGGCGTATGTGTCCTAGTCCCAATATGTGTGGCCGCCATATTTACAGAATGATCGACCCAAATGCTATCTATGTACTGAGGCCGGGATCCGTTGGCATTCTGGTCGCTTAAACATTGATTGAATTTCAAAACATATGTTTCAAAAGAGGTCTTACTTTAGGGCTAATCGAGTGGGTTTATATGAGCCGCCACATAACATAACATGCCAAAAACAAAAGCGCAGATCAGCTGTGCAGTAACTGCACAGCTGATCAGCGCCTTTGTTTTCGCTACACGGGTACACCCTATAGATTCACTGTACGACAGAAAAAGAGAGAGGTAGCTGTCTGCAATGGAGTAGCGCATTTTTAAGACAAAATTTGCGCGATAGTGTTAAGTATTTTGCGTGTTTTGTGGTAATCGGATTTGTTTATGTGGCACTTTTTACCTTTGATTGCTTTTACACATGCATGCATGTCGTGCTGTGGCAAAATTACCACAAAAGATGTTAGTAGGAGCATGAGTAAGGCATTCGTTTTTGATGGCAGTCGAAAAAAAAGTCGAAAATCGCAACATTGTCTATTCTAGTTTGACAATCGAACACTTTTGTAGAAAATGAATGAAAGCAGAAGTATGCGCTTTCTTGGATCTTTTAACATGCCAAATCGCAGTCTGGTTTGATTTGTCTATTACGAGATTTTCAGCAATTAGTGACTTTAGTAGAGGTGCGCGATTGTAGCAGTGGAGTTGAGACATTGTACGAAGTAAGTCATATCTACTAAGTTGCTTTGTACCCAGTGATACTAGAAATCTTTCATGTATTCCATTAATTCTGAAGTGATAAATGCCCACGCGGCGAAAGAAATATGCACAAATGGTATTTGATAGCTACGAAAGACCGGTGGTGACTTCACAGTTTTGTAAAACAGCATTCTACCCTTGGAAGACAACGGGAGGGGACATTTCAAACTTCACAGTACTTACTTAGCACTTCATACTTCACATTCCACAGTTTACACTTCATACATCACACTTTACAGTTTTGTAAAACAGTATTCTACCCTTGGAAGACAACAGGAGTGGACATTTCAAACCTCACAGATCAGACTCATAACGTGAGACGCCAGACCATGCGTGACGTGACGTGACGTCAACATATCTAACGTCAGTTGACGTGTATCAATGCCTGACCTGAAGTCATGTGATGTGACGTGACGTCGTGGCATGGCGCAAAATGACGCCAACAGCGACGTCACGCGATACGTGTGTGACGACAGTGACGTCATGTGACGTCACATGGAACGGCATGCGGCCTCACACATAAAGTCATATTGCGTCACCTGTAACGTCATGCAGCGTGACGTTTGACGTCAAATAACGTCAATTGTGACGTCAGATGACGCCACTTGTGGAACCAGATGACGGCACTTGTGATGTCTGGTGACCGCGCTTATTATGTCAGGTGACGTCGCTTGTGACGTCAGGTAACGTCGAGTGATGTCAGGTGACGTAATTGTGTGACGTCATGTGACGTCGCTTGTAACGTCAGGTGACGAAACAGTTTGACGTCAAGTGACGTCACTTATTACGGCGGCGTCATAAAGTGACGTCAAAAGCGACGTCATCTGATGTTACAATTGAATCTGCATGACGTTACATGTTGACGCCACATGATGTTATGTGAGACGTCGCATGTCGTTTCGTGTGACTTCACATGACGTCACTGTCGTCAATCACACTTTTCGAGTGACGTCGGTGGTGACGTCATTTTGCACCATGCCACGAAATCACGTCACATTAAATGACTTCAGGTTACGCTTCGTCTGACGCCTCGAGTTGTGAGGTGACGTCATTATTCGAGATATGACGTCTATACTGGCCATGCGTATGAACTGTGAAGTTTGAAGTCTGAACTGTGAAGTGAGAAGTATGAAGTATGAACTGTGAAGTGTGAAGTTGTGAGGTGACGTCATTATTCGAGATATGACGTCTCTACTGGCCATGCGTATGAACTGTGAAGTTTGAAGTCTGAACTATGAAGTGTGAAGTATGAAGTGTGAAGTTTAAAATGTCCCCTCCCGTTGTCTTCCAAGGGTAGAACGTTGTTTTACTAAACTGTGAAATGTGGGTATGCCTTAGAAACGCACGGACTTATGCACGTTTAGTAGAGCGTGTCTCTGGTCATAAAACATGTACGGTGAATTGGAAATGTCGATTGATTTGTCGCAAAATGAAGTTCCAGGTTATTATATTAACCGTATAACAACTTATTCTTGTATATTATATTAATTATCTCGACTCAAGTATTAACTCATTGTTGCTAGCATTAATTAATGTTGTCTAATGCACAAACAAACTTTGTAGAATAAAAAATGTTATTTTGGCTGACACAATGAATTTTTGTCCGAAATTTAGGCAGATTTCTGCTGGTTATGCGCAAATTTCCATACCAACGATCTCAATACTTCACACAGTCTGTAGTCACTACTGGGTACAAAAAATAAAACACCATCTACTCCACTGCACCAGTCGCGCACCTCTTCTTAATCTTCCGTACAGTCACTAATTGCTGAAAAATCTCGAAATAGACAAATCACACCAGACTGCGATTTGGCATGTTGAAAGATCCAAGGAGGCGCATATTCCTGGTTTCATTCAATTTTTTCAAAAGTGCTCGATTGTCAAACTAGCAGAGACAATGCTGCGATTTTCGACTTTTTTTCGACTGCCATCAAAAACGAATGCCTTACTCATGCTCCTACAAACATCTATTGTGGTAATTTTGCCATAGCACGACACGCATACATGTGTAAAAGCAATCAAAGGTAAAAAGTGGCACATAAACAAATCCGATTACCAGAAAACACGCAAAATACTTACCACTATCGCGCAACTTTTGTCCGAAAAATGCGCTACTCCACTGGAGACAGCAACCTCTCTCTTTTTCTGTCGTACAGTGAATCTATAGGGTGGGGTAGTACTATCCTCTATCCCTCTTCTTAAATCCAAAATTTCAAGCTCCTAGTCTTCTCCTGTGATTGTGCAGGTCAGTTTGTGTCAAAGCTGGTCAAAAACGATTTTTTTTTTTTTCATGCGAAATGTGTAATTGCTCAGTAAAATGTAGTTTTATGATCTCCAAGAGCAGCAGCGATATCTACACCATTCATACACCGTCTTTTCGTGATGTACATGTTATCGTTATGTACATCATGCACGGTAGCGTATTAGCAGTACCTGCTGCGTCGCATTCTTATATACATGTAAATGACGTGTGCATGTGCGAATCGGAACTGTGCTTAACCTAGACGGTTAGCTGGTTTACATGGTTAGTTCTGGATGTCCCTGGGTCGACATGGCTCATACTCGATCACTGACAACATTATTCTCGTTTTTAACCCGGGGCATTAAGAATTGTTGCGGTAGACGTAAGTTTTCTTTGATTTTATTGCAACGCCACACCGTATGAATGCTGGCCGCAAAATACATCATTACTACAGGCCGGGAAATGTGACGTGGCCAAGATGTTGGTGTAAAGATAAATGCACCGTCGTTCCCGTAATGCATTTAAACAATGTGAAATAGAGCACTTCAACGGTCTTGTTATCTTTCCTAATTTCCCCGTATGTCGCCTCTCTGTAATCAAAATCGATTAAATAATAGGAAGAGGCTAATGACAAACGTTTGTCAATAGCGAAAACACGTTAAATCTGCTATTTACAAACGTTTGTCAATAGCGATTTTTCGATAAAATCGCTAATGACAAACGTTTGTCAATAGTCAAAATTACGAAAAATCACTATTGACAAACGGCTATATTATTTTTTAGTTAGCCAAGTTAGACAATGATAGCAGCAATGTACAATGTATCATCATCGTCTCCAACATCTTGGGCGGGGAAAACTGCATTATTAATTGGCACATACGACTGGCAAATATTTACGTTTGTAAATAGGAAAAAATATGTAAACTCGCTATTGACAAATGTTTGGATATTAATTAATGTTGAATTAGTCAAGTTTGGCAACAGCTGATAGTAACAAACGTACATGTACCAAGTATCATCACTGATAAAATTAATCCTTATGCAGGGAAAACGTCCGAACGTTTTTTATATGAAATACACCAATAGGCTCACGCAAATAGCAAATGTGCATGCATAATATCTCAATTTATCAATCGAAGCTTATTTTGAGCCCAGAAAAATCGTATATTAATCGAAGTTCCGGTTTCATATGATCTTAGCTGTTTGGAAAACTCAATACTAACGGACTCTGAATTTGCTAAACCGTGTTTTACAGTAGACTAACAAGCGTCTTTTCATTATACTCGTACCTGATTCAGTTTAACCGCCCTTTTGGATTGCAATATTTATGTTAAGACGAACTGGTCATCTTTCCCATAATGTGATTATGTGCTTAGTGGGGCTCAAACCCATGAGTTGGTTGAGTAGAGATTGTTGGTTGAGGGATTGTTTATTGCCCAAGTCAGCAAGTAATTTTGGGACTGAGGCAGCGTTTCCCAAGTTTTTTGCTTGAACTGAGGACACAACACGGATAAAATCAGGGCCAGATTCAGAGGACGTGAACGGGGTGGGGGCACTCACATTTGTTTTCTTATAAGAACGAGCGAGCGATGTGCGAGCGCGAAAACTTGAGAAAAGATATGAGAAAACTGCGAAAAATGAAATAGGAATCATGCTCCCAGGGTCAATTCTACGGAGAATTTGACTAATTAAAGTGTTTTGGTACCCTTAATTGATATGTACTTCAAATAGAAGAGCTTTCAAAACCAATCATTTTGATATAAATTTGACAAAAATCGGTGGTCTTATAAGAAAGTTATGGGTAATTAAGTATGAAACATGGACGGCGGCCATTTTGTTTTTTAGTTGAGGTTAAAAAATAGGATAAAATCAAAATTAAAGGCTTCCTTTAACATAGAATGTGTGCCAACAATATTGCTTGTTGTTAGAAATAAACAGCTATCAAAGTTTGATACAAAAATATTCTGGAAAAATTCATTTAATTTAATTTTTCCAGTTTTGATTTAGACTCCGTGCATTACTAAAAGTAGACTCCTGGCGGCCATTTTGAATATTTTCAAACTGCTCTTATTGTTCTATTTCTAGGGCGATTGTGAAAAATCTTTCTCCAGAATGTATAACTAGCTGACCCCAATGCTTGAAGAAGTGTTTATTCTGATTGGATTCAGTGTTTATTTTGATTTTAATAGAAATATGAAAACTAACCAAATAAACAAAATGGCGGCGCCCATTCAATCATTTTTTGCATGTTAAATTGCCTATAACTTTCCTATTTCCCAGCCGATTTTTATCAAGTTTATATCAAAATTCATGCTTCTAGAGGCCATTCTAGAGAGAATAAGAAAGAGTTAACTAGCGCAAAAATACAATGTACGCAATTGTCGGCAGTTAGCAATCCACAAGATGTGAAAACGCGCTTTTTGGGTGAGCTTATAGTATACCCATGTTCCGTGGTCCGTCGTTGATATGACCCCTAGGTAATTAAGGTCCCAGCCAGCTAATTTGCATAACCAGGCTGGTGCTATCAGATTACAATTTAATGACTTTGCATCAGACAGAGACTCTTCTAAGAATAACCGCTTAATGTAACCAATCAGTGTTTGGCCAATTGCTTTTGATATGCACATTTAAACTGGTCACAGTTTGAAAATAATTCTGCAGCAAGCAACACCTGAATGTGATAATTATGAAATCTTTTTCTTGATCAGCGCCTTTGTTTTCGCCATACGGATAGTACAATTCCTCTTCTACTTATATCCAAAGTTTCAATCTTCTAGTTTTATTCTGTGACTGTACAGCCTGGTTTGTGACGGACCTGGTGATTTAAAAAACTAAACTAAAAATGAACGCACATATTTCTGTGTCAAGCAACAACTTTCTAATGACACCTTTGTAAATGATGTCAGAAAATTTGTGAATTTTCCATAATGGTTATCAATGTTCATGTTTTAATATCAAACATTTTCGGTTGTATTAAATTAAAGATCACTTCAGTGCAGGCTTTAATCGATAATGCTTTTTAATCCCATCACTGTTGTTAACAAAGGTGTCACTACTGTAAACTATGTTTTTATAACGAGTGCATTTCACACCTTTGGCTGACGTACATGTACCTAATAAAACCGATGACGCGTGTCTTCAGTTATTAATGGTTTTGGGTAGCCAAATGAAATAATATTGGGTCGAAAATTTTAAAATTGTGGTCCGGCCGAACATCGGCCCAACCTATGTTCGGCCATAGGCCCATAGCCGCTGACGATTAAGCTGCTATAGCTGCCATTTATCGAAAAATGTACTAAGGCCACCTGTTTTCTGGTTTTCATCCAAACCCACACTAAAAGAGCTATTTTGTAACATGTTTCTGAAATTCTGCTTAAAGTACCCGAAAGCTTACGAAAACTTGCCCATGCAAAATACAGGGGTTTTGTAAAGTTGTAAAAATGAAATTCAGTAGAAAGTGTTTGATATTTTTCTTATTTTTGCTCAAAACATTGATTGTGAGTACACGTTAGAACCGCCTTGACGAGTACCCACAATCTATGTTTTGGAGCAAAAATAAGAAAAATAGATATACCACTGCATACCCCAGTTTTACAAATATAAAACTGGGGTATAATGGGGTAGTTATTTCACGGACATGTTTTCCTGATGTCAGGGACTGGAGGCTGACTGAGACTTGGAACGCGTATCAAAATTTTGGTGTCGGACAGGTACACATACTCTTGAAGCCTAATCCATAGATGAAGGTAAAACATCAAATGTCATGATCAAGAATTTAACCCACTATTTTCGCCTTTCTTATTAAAGCGTTTGGAGTTTAATTTTTGTTTCATAATATGCATCATCAAAGACCCTTTTTTCGCTATCAAGTATCTATTTTTGCATTTAACTTTTCCCCTCTTTTCGCTTAGCTATCAAGAATATATTTTCGCTACCTAGTCCTATTTTAAGCGATACTCAGTAATCGATTGTTAATTCAGACACGCGTCTATTGTCTATTGCACCTGTATTGTGCAGTTAGCGTAGTGATTTTAGAGGGAACAGAATTAGAAAGAAGTGCGATCTTTAATCCGGGTGTTTTCACGTGAATTGCTAGAATGCATGTGTCATAAAATTCTTACAATTTCGAGTAAAGTATATGTCTATGCCATGCCAAATGTCTCCATGCTGCGTAAGGTTTACCTCCAGTATGCTGTGCAATGGCTAAATCCATCGGGTAGCACAAGGGCTACAAAGCACGAGTGGTCGGGTGAGAATATGCACCCACCACCCCACCCAATGGGACCTAAAGAAATAGATGGAGTGTTTGTGCCTCCAGACAAAGCTTCTACGCTACTGACTTACCACCTGATTACTTGTTAACCGCTAAGGTCTGAGCCGATGGTTAGAACGTCCGCTTCGGGAGCGGGAGGTCGTGGGTTCGATCCCGGGCCGGGTCATACCAAAGACCTTAAAAATGGTACTAGTGGCTGCCTTGCTTGGCGCTCAGCATTATAAGGCAAGCACTGGCTTTCCTTCTCCCAAAACAAAATAGAGCATCACTAACATCGCATGTCTAATATGAAAAAGTCCGAATAATAACAAAAAGGTCCGAAAATAATCAATGTCTGTATTCACTAGAGGACCGTATGGAAGACTGGCCGTTGTGCTAAATACGTTATCCTCTATAAATATAGAGATTAATATTATTATTATTAGCCTGCCCAGGTAAAGTGGTTCAAGTAAAACCATCCATACATATAAGCATTTTTGGTTGAGTGGTTGTATTTGAAGCACTATTTGGATGTCATGACGTCCTATGTTGGGTAAAAATCCCATAAAATGGAGGCAACGACCATGGCTGTTTACTGGGACGCTAAGCCGCAAGCCAACTCAAACAAATAAACAAAGCGCTCCAGACCCGCGCATAGTCAAAGCCAAAAGATAGCCACTGTAAAGAATGTGTTTCTGAGGGTATTTTAGTCTACTGAACGCATGCCATTTACGTAAACCGTTTACGCAATAGAATGTGCAAATTAATTGTCACACAGTGACTTTATAATACGACCCCTAGCTTCTACAGCCCTTACGTCATCGTTCAGAAACCTCCTGTACTTATGTTGTCTAATAATTATGTACTGTATATTAGTCTAAGATCGTATCTGTATCTTCCAATTTTGGTAATTTACTAAGAGCTTTTCAACATCAGCGAAAGTGGCCAAGTGGTATAGCGTCTTGGGTGCGAACTCCACTTGTGCCTTGTTATGTTTTTGAGCAAAACACATTAACTCTCCATAGATATAGCGAATACCCAGAAGCGGTCGCTCCTCCCAAACTTCAACTTGAATTTAACATTGTTGACATGGGCATCAAATAAAACCCTTTGTATGTTTGAAAGGTGCATGCTTATGTCTGTATTAAGTTACAAATATGTGTGTTAATAATTCTAATAAAATATATAAATCATTGAAAACATACGAAATATTTGTTCTATATCTATGATTCACAATAAATTAATAAACTAGGCCGAGTCCGATATTATTTTGCTGGTCATCATTTTATTTACAACCGTTTGGAAATATTCGTTGAAAAAAAAAACGCTTATGATAAGCGTTTGTCATTAGTGATTTTTCGTATAAATCGTATGAGACAAACGTTTGTAAATAGCGAAAATACGTGAAATCCACTATTTACAAACGTTTGTCAATAGCGATTTAATCGAGAAATCGCTAATGACAAACGTTTGTCAATAGCGATTTATACGAAAAATCGCTAATGACAAACGTTTGTCAATAGCCACTCCGGAAGAGGCTAATGACAAACGTTTGTCAATAGCGAAAACACGTTAAATATGCTATTTACAAACGTTTGTCAATAGCGATTTTTCGATAAAATCGCTAATGACAAACGTTTGTCAATAGTCAAAATTACGAAAAATCACTATTGACAAACGGCTATATTATTTTTTAGTTAGCCAAGTTAGACAATGATAGCAGCAATGTACAATGTATCATCATCGTCTCCAACATCTTGGGCGGGGAAAACTGCATTATTAATTGGCACATACGACTGGCAAATATTTACGTTTGTAAATAGGAAAAAATATGTAAACTCGCTATTGACAAATGTTAATAACAACAAAATATCACTTTGTGGTTCACACCATTGCATTTCAATGCATGGGACAAGTAGTGAAGAACAGGATTTGTCTATGCACACGATCATACTTTCAATTGTGTTTATTTTAATAACTCCGAGTTGCTTTTGGTCGTAAATAGAGTTTAGCACGTGTTTCTGTTTACTTCCGGAATTCCAGAACTTTGCGCATAAAATTCGAGTGTGAAGGCGGGCAAAAATATATATTTATCCCTGTCACCATTTATGTCAAATTTTAATTAGTCTTTAATTGGTTTATCTGTAATGCAGTTTGGAAGTTTTTGACAGATCCATGTTCGGCAAACGAACACTAGAGCATATCAAAAATTATCAAAATTGAAAAAAAAAAATGATTGAAAGTATAATGAGACTTTAAGTTGTAAAAATTGAAAACTTTTAGTACAATATTTTTGATATTTTTCTAATGTTTGCTCAAAACATTGATTGTGGGTACATGTTAGAACCAGTATCAACAATCTATGTAAGGTGGGGTATAATGGGGTATTATTACACGGGAATGTTAACCTGATGATGTGCGTTGGTTGTGGTGTTGTGATTCCTTCTCTCCGGCATGATTAAACTGCACCAATTTGTGAAACGTGTTCACAAGTTGAGCACATTGTTTTTATTTAATCATTCCTTTTTATATAATAGCTCCTGCTTTACATATGTAAATGGCTGGGCGTTTGGTAAATATTTTGGTTATCGGTGTGTATTCATAAATTTGGTGACGTATACGGAATCCTATGCGAGTATTTAGACAAGTATTGATCGGTTTATCGGAATTCGTGAAGCGTGGTATTGAACAAATACTCTCATATCATTGCACCGTCAGCATTAGAATTTGGTGTAATGGTTAGACCACAGGGCGTAGGAACCGACCATTGCTGGTTCGAATCCCATTAGATATTTTTCTGAGAGTAATTTCCTTTTTTTTAATTTTTTTTTATTTATTTTTTATTTATTTATTTTTTTTTTTTTTATTATTTTTTTACGCCATTCCCTAATCATCACTCATACTTTCATGCAGTTCGTGTTTTACATGATAATCTAGTTTTTTTCGCAATTCACATGAGAATGTAAAATCAGTCGTTGTCTGGCTCGCGTACTCTGACAAAAACACGTTGACGGCAGATACGCTGACGGCGGGTGACGATTGTTCTGGTGACGCGACATTGAGCGACGAGGAGACTGGTTCCGCAGAGTGAAACTATGATTAAATGCTTGACATGTCATGAAATAACCTAAAAGATGCAGACAATGCGGTGCAAGTAAGCATTAATATGGATACCTTCTTTAGTTTCTATGTTAGTAAAAGTTATACTTAGAAATTCAAATATACTTTGTTTAGTCCCATAAAGATATCATTTAGCATTGATATGATCTGCAAAGAAAATAAATATCAGAAAATATAACACCATAAAAGACAAAGAAAGAAAAAAATGAAGATAAAGAAGAGCACTCTATAAAATAATAAAAATGTCTTTGATGGGATTCGAACCCGGGATGTCAAAAATACATCTTTTTCAAATGAACAAAACTGCTCCTCTCCCTACCGAGCCAATTCCTTTTTCTAATATTATTAAGAATAACATGTCAATATTCATAGTATAGTTTTGTACATCGTAGAATGCAAATGTACTGTAAATGTAGTGTACATGTAGTTGTCATTTTTCATCTTGTATGTATGTTATATGTTTCTGTCATAATCCTGTATGTTTTGGATTGAATGTAGATTAAATTTTGAATCTTTGAATCTTTGTCAATACATTACCGTAAATAATCGGTGAATTGTTTGGAAAACACCTTTGATAAACGGCAATCTATAAAAAGATATATGTTGACGAACAATATACATGTAACCATAACACCGCCAATTTTTCGTGGTCAAGCTTTTTTATATAATCGTGAATATAAACCAGTTCGATGTCCCAGTAAGAACATCACCATTTTAAATTGACCATTCAAATCAGCACATTAGCTAACGGTCAATGACGGTTAGACAACAAGGGGGTTAGACAAACAAACCAACACGTGCTTTTTACAGGTAAATATAGGTGCAAAACCACCATGTTTGTGTAAGGAAATAGGGGTGGGCGTGGTTAAATCTTTCTGGCGAAGGAGTCAGTTGCATCAAAAGTTTGTGAAATATGTGTTCACCAGTTGGGATTTATGTTTATTTAAATTTCTCTATTATAACTTCCTAAATGGCCAGGGCCCACCAGGCCCAGTTGTTCAAAATTAACGACATCGTTAGTTAAATTTCAAACATGAATATCACAAATACACTGTTATTTTTGTTGATGAAATGTGAAAATCCTTTGTAAAGGATTCTCACATTTTATCAACAAAGTAACTGTATTTGCTTATAAATATGTATAGCTATAGTCGGCATTTACTTCACGAGCTGAGGTCTTAACGATGTCGTTAAGCTAACGAAGTTTTGAACTGGATCCTGGTCCCAAGGTTATAAAACGTTTTTCATTCTCAACTAAGCTGAGACTAAAATTTATCCTGCTCAAAAATGTTTAAATGCCAACAATTTTTAACATTTATGAGCAGGATAAATGTTGGCATTTCAACATTAATGAGCAGGATAAATCAGTAGTTTTTAAGTGTAGCTCGACTGCACGAAGTGCATATAGCTATTG
Organism: Rugalucina vietnamica; assembly: GCA_964017185.1. NCBI lineage: Eukaryota > Metazoa > Mollusca > Bivalvia > Lucinida > Lucinidae > Rugalucina > Rugalucina vietnamica. The sequence goes on from OZ024875.1 coordinate 36,950,984, forward strand.
CAGTCACCCCGGTCGTCCACGTTCCCGTTCCCGTTCCTGTGCGCGTGCGCGTCACACTTGCGTTAAAGTTTTCTAGAAGTCCATATCTTGACAACCTCTCATCAGAAAGCATTCATACTTGGACCATAGATACCCTGTATCCATGGCATCGGGCCTCTAGGTCCAGGCCAGGGGTTGTGGCTGGAGGTTAAAATCTAGAACACCTTCAAAAATGGCCATTATTGTGTTAAAGTTTTCTAGAAGTCTATATCTTGACAACCACTCATCAGAAAGCATCGATACTTGGGCCATTGAGGCTTTCATCCCATGGCATCGGCTTCCTGGTTCCATGCCAGGGGGTGGGGCTGGAGGTTAAAATCTAGAACACCATTGATAATAATGGCTTTTCTGTGATATAGTATTCTAGAAGTCTATATCTTGAAAACCTTTTATCAGGGGGCTTTCATACTCGGACCATAGGTACCCTGTAGGGTTGAGTTTCATTTCATGGCATCGGATCTCTGGGTCCATGCCTGGGGGTGGGGCTAGAGGCTAAAAACTAGAACACTGTAAAAATAGATGTACTGTTGTGTAAATTTTACAAGGAGTCCATATTTTGACAACAACTTATCATAAAGCGTTCATACTTCATACACTTTAGGTTCCATGACATCGGTCGGACCTCTGGGTCAGAGGCAGGAGGGTGGGGCTAGAGGTCAAAATCTAGAACTCTCTGATTTTTTTTTTCGTTTTATTTCTTAATAGAAACAACTTAAGAAGATGGTTGGTCATTCATCTTTTGACTTTGCGACACTGACTTGTGTGTCATGACGGTAAGGATCAGTTTTCAGTGATTTTGCCTTAGGTCTTGACACTCAATTAATATATTTTCTTACTTCTTTCAGATTATGAGTGAGTATGACCAGGCCTTTGACCCCAATATACTTATAGGTCACTGTGACCTAATTTCACGGTTTAGTGATTTTGCCTTATATCTTGACACTCAATCAGTATAGTTTTATACTTTTTTTTTTCAAATTATGAGTGTGTATGACCAGACCTTTGACCCCAATATACTTATAGGTCACTTAGACCTAATTTCACGGTTCAGTGATTTTGCCTTATATCTCGGCACTCAAGCGGTTTATGAACAAACTTCTTTCACACTATGTTTGCGTATGACAAGACCTTTGACCCTAAAGTAGTCGTAGGCCATTATGACCTGATTTCACGGTTCAATGATTTTGCCTTATATCTCCGCACTCAATTGGTATATGAACATACTGTTTTCAGGATATGTTTGCGTATGACAAGACCTTTGACCCTGAACTATTCCTAGGTCACTGTAACCTGATTTCATGGTTCAGTGATTTTGCTTTATATCTCGACACTTGGTATTTTTTCTTACTTCTTTCAGATTATGAATGAGTATGACCAGACCTTTAACCCAAACATACTTATAGGTCACTATGACCTTATTTCATGGTTCAGTGATTTTGCCTTATATCTCGGCACTCAATTGGTTTATGACCAAACTTTTTCACACTATGTTTGTGTCTGACAAGACCTTTGACCCTAAAGTAGTCATAGGTCATTATGACCTAATATCACGGTTCAGTGATTTTCCCTTATATCTCGGCACTCAACTGGTATATGAACATACTTCTTTCACGATATGTTTGCGTGTGACAAGACCTTTGACCATAAAGTATTCCTGGACCACTGTAGCCTAATTTCATGGTTCAGTGACTTTGCCTTATATCTTGACACTCAGTTGGTATTTTTTCATACTTCTTTCTGATTATGAATGAGTATGACCAGACCTTTATTCCAAACATAATTATATGTCACTATGACCTAATTTCATGGTTCAGTGATTTTGCTTTATATCTCAACACTCAATGGGTATACGATCATATTTCTTTCACATTATGAGTAAGTATTACTAGACTTTTGACCCTGAAGTACTTATACATGTAGGTCAGTGTAACCTTATTTCACAGTTCAGTGATTTTGCCTTGCCTTGACACTCTTTTGGTATATGAACACACTTCTTTCACAATATGAGTGAGACCTTTAAATCTTAGGTAGTTATGGTTAACTTTCATGGTTCAGTGATTTTGCCTTATTGCATCAAGGCAAAGAGATGTATGAGCATAATGCTTTGAGTTACATGTCGGGTTTGGCCTTATGTTTCGACAAAGGTCAGAAGCAGTCGAGCGCGCTGTCCTGCGACAGCTCTTATTGAGTTTTGAACTTGAATTCCCCATTAATTTTGACTACTTCAGCATTTATAAGCAGTTGAAATTTCATGCTCAGCTGAGCTGAGCTTGAAAAATGTTTATAACCTCAGGGTCTGGTCGTCAACCGAGTGAAAACGTCACCTGCATCAAATAAAAACGTTCTAACTTAGCGAGTGAATTATCTTGCATGATACATCTTCTGCTTATTCTAGATCTTGTCTGTCTCTCTGCTGTGATCATTGTCTTTGTTTTGGTTGAGACTAGCTGGATGGCTACCTTGTTTGGAAAGAGCTAGTCGTCTTGCTCTTCTTGTGTGTTGTCCGATTTTTTTTGTGATGTATATTCTTTACAACCTGGGCCCAGTTGTTTAAAACTTAGTTACACTGTCTCTAAGCCCTCAATTATACATATAGACTTCAAAAGCAAATACACTCTTATTTTTGGTGAAAAAATGTTAGAATTCTTTGCATTGCAAAGGATTATCGCATTGTTCTTCAACCAAAAATAATCGTGTATTTGAATTTTTAACGAATCATTAAGTAACGATGTCGTTACTTTTGAACAACTGAGCCCTGGTGTCTATGTTGGGGCTTTAATTTGGGCCAAGACAAACAAAATAAACTCGTCCATACGTTTGCATGAACCTTGTGATTTATTCTAAAGTTTTATTTGAGCCTTGGCATGGTCCTGTACACTCACAGAAGCAGGCTAGAGGCTTGAAATTTTGGATTTACATGTAAGTAGAGGAGGAATTGTATTATCCGTGTAGCGAAAACAAAGGCGCTGATCAGCTGTGCAGTTACTGCACAGCTGATCTGCGCCTTTGGTTTCGCACTGCTCTGCGCCTTTGGTTTCGCATATGCAGATTGTTTGCAGCGACTCATATCAAATATCACAAAATAACGCCCAAGAGACATTGCAGAGCAACCACTCCCCAACCAACACGCGATGATTCAGAGCCCGAAAACATTCCAAAAAGTCCTGGTTCCTCGTCATAAGAACCAAAGTCACCACCGAAACCATAATCTGAACCTCCTTCTTGGTCAGAAAACTCAGACTCTCCACCAAAGTCACGTGAAGCCGACCCAGCCTGGCTACCCGGTTGTTCAGGCTGGCTACCCGGTTGTACACACTTTTTCGCCTGCTTGTTTTCCACCATTCCCGTCGGACATACGCACGCGCCGTACGGGGCATACCACTCTGAGCCCTCTATGGTAGACTGGCATTCACAATTAGTGGTGAACCTGTGGAGCATAATATTTAGCAATACGTGCATATTTGTATACTTAGTTAAGAACAGGAAATTAATTCAGAATATATTCTCCATGGACAGGTCTTGGAGACTGTCACTTGTGCCAGATACCTTGATGTTGACGTGTCAAGCACCCTATCTTGGAACTCTCATATCGCTCGTGTGGTCAACAATGCTAACAGGACCTTAGGCCACATTCGTAGAAATATTAAATGCCAAAATACAGATGTCAGGGAGTCAGCCACTCTAGTTAGGCCCCAGTTAGAGTATGCCTCTGCAATATGGGACCCGCATATTAAAGAGCGTATCTCTAAAATTGAAATGGTCCAGCGAAGGGCATGACCATCAGCATCTGTAACTGAGATGATAAACAAACTAGGATGGAGAACATTGGAGCAAAGGCGAGCTGATGCCCGTCTTTGATATTTTTACAAGATCGTCTGTGGCTTGGTAGCAGTCCCTCTCCCAGATCATGTGCAGTATAGCCACAGAATCTTCGATGACCTTTAGACAGTTGTACACTTCAAGAGATTATTATGAGTATTCTCTTTACCCCCTCGCCATTGTCAAGTGGAATACCCTCCCTGAATCCGCTGTATGCTTACAGAGTTTGGATGCCTTCAAGGCTGCTATCTGTAAGCTGCAACATTCTCGACCATAATCCTACAAAACTTGTTTTTAATCCTGTTTTTAGCTAATTCTTATCTATTTTAACCTATCATCTTTTTTATCCTTCACTCCTTTTATCCTCCTTAAATTTCATCCTTTTACCTGTCTGATACTAACAGACTATGCGCACACCTGCCTAGAATGTCCGCGAGGGCGTATGGCAGTATATATATAGAGAGAGAGATAGATAGATAGATAGATAGATAGATAGATAGATAGATAGATAGATAGATAGATAGATAGATAGATAGATATAGATAGATAGATAGATAGATAGATAGATAGATAGATAGATAGATAGATAGATAGATAGATAGATAGATAGATAGATAGATAGATAGATAGATATAACGCTCGTAGCTTTACTCTCTATTGAATGAGCCGCGACGTGAGAAAACCGGTCTTCGGGGTTTCCGACCAGGTCCGACACAAACCGACCTGTACAAGCACAGAAAAGAGCTAGACGCTTGAAATTTCGGATTCAAGTAGAAGAGGAATTGTACTATCCGAGTAGCGAAAACAAAGGCGCTGATCAGCTTCGCAGTTACTGCGAAGCTGATCTGCGCCTTTGTTTTCGCCTAGGCAAAAATCCGGTTTTCTCACGATGCGGCTCGAATGTACCAGAACTTGCACACAGTTACGATGCTTGGATTAGATACATGTACATTGAAAAACAAGTAGCCCAAGGGCAACGATCGCTCACCTGATAGTCAACAAGTACAGTCACTGGACAGAGTGTTTTTTTTTTTTTTTTTTTTTTTTACCATATATGGGTATTACGGCCATCTTGGTCATGTGATCTGGATTTCACGATCAAACTTTTGTTCCCACTACCCATAGATGCTCCACATAAAATTTCACTGATTGGCACAGCGGTTTCAGAGAAGATCTTTGAAAAGTGTGTATGGATGACAGACCGGCTAAGGCCAAAGGATGGCATTGACCTAAATCAGGGACAGTAGATTTACAGGGATATGAAACTTCAGTACTGCTATTATCATGTTCCAATTTATGCGTGACTTGGAGTCAGGCCAGGTTTTAGAATATGCCCAATAGCACGCAGTCCAATCAATAACTGAGCGACGGAACGGAGGGGTTGATTTAAAGCGTACTTCCGGATAGGTGGGATGAATAAATTGTGTAAACAAACCATGGATAAATGAATCTGCCGGGTAAGATCATTGTTACTCATTTCTCTGTAGATCGTTGTTGTATGCGCAGTATAAAGTATATCACATAAGCTTTAAACTGATATGAAAATGACCTTGCAATACTTCGTAGAAACAGCGTAATAGATGCGCCAAAATTTCAACCAAAGCTTTGTGCCTTACCTGTTCTGTCATGCGACATCATGAAATGATAAGTTTCGAGCAATTCCATCTAACCTGTACAAATTTTGATGATGTCTGACCTTCACAGTAGCCGAATAATGATCTATATTATCCTAAATTAAAATGGGATGCTACATGGCTGATTTTTTCAGGTATACGTAGTTTCTTCGTAGGTGACTTATGTAATAGGTACCTTTCTTCCGGAGGGGATGGATATTGAAATCTTCAGTGAAGCTGTATAAAGCATACAAAAAAGGTACAAGTAGGCAAAGATCAGGAAAAGGCGCTATCAGAAAAAGATTCCCACTCAAAAAACCGAGGTGGGAAAAAACCGAATTAACAATCAGGTACTTATACCATGAAACATATCGTAAGCCGAATGAGCAGCTATTTTCCCAATAGGTGGCCACTCAGTTACCTTAACTTAACTAAAACTATGAAAACACACATAAAGCGCCAACAGCACAAAAAATTTTAAACACCAAGACATAAAACAAAAAGAACCACCACAGAAGTATCGCCTTGGAACGATCAGTAACACAAAGTTACTGGCGGGCTTAAACCGGTTTTACAGGCGCCTAACCTCACCCTCAGCTTCTGCAGTGGTTCATAACATTTAGATAATTCTTCGGTCCTCGTGGTGAATCTCTAACTAGTCAATGAATCATCAAGAACAAACAAATAAATCATGATAAACATCCTGATGAATCAAAAACCAGGACTCACAGATTGATTAAGCTGCCCGACGATGGAGATCCCTGGGCGCCAAATAACCTACTAACTCCGGAGCAGAAGAAAAACACCAGTTGGTGTTTAAATACGTTTAACGTTTGTGCTCTTGTAATGCACAATACCTATACGAAGGTTACATACTTTGCTGACGAAAATGAAAACAGCTGACCGAAATAGAAAGTCCGCGACAAAATTCGCAAAACAGTCGGGAGAAATTCGCATGCCAGTGAGATACGAGCTTAAGGCCCCTACCTCAATGGGATGCGACATCTGGAGACTAGTTCGCGAATAGTTCGCGACTATTTCGCGACAAAGATTAACGATACAAACACAGCTTTTACGTTGCATTCTCATTGAATGGACATTTATGCGACAAATTCGCAAATTTCGGTCTAATCATGTTTGAAAATATACCTCGCCACTGTTGCGCGACTGTCGCACGACAGTCGCTTGACATTCGGGAGAGTGTCTCACTTTCCCGCGAATGTAGCTTTCATTCGTACGACAGTCGCGCGACAGTCTTGCGAAATATTTTGGCGAAAACATTTGCATAAAATTTTAAACCAGTTTAAAAACTTCACACATGAAAATTTTCAATATACTTGTGCAACACTCGCACGAATGTCGTGCGAAAGTCCGCGATAAAATTGGCAAACAGTCGCGATTCTAGCTTAATGGAATTTTTATTTCATTTTGTCGATTTCACCTACAGTCAGTGTATACTTCATGACCCATGACGAAAATATAAGGGCATTTTTAATGATTAATGGTTATAACTTCAAGCGCCTGTGCGAAAACTTGCCCATGCAATACGCAGACATTTTTCACATGTAAAAATTGATAATTTCATCAGGAAAAAATGATATCTTTAATATTTTTCCTCAAAACATAGATCGTCGCTGAGGCTGTTCTAACGAGTACCGCAATCTATGTTTTGTAACGAGTACCGCAATCTATGTTTTGGAACAAACATTAGAAAAATAGGTATACCCCTGCATACCCCAGTTTTACTATATACAAGTGGGAAACAATGTGTTATTCATTTGACAGACATGTTTTCTTGATGAATTATGTCTTTTTATGACATTGGTATAAAAACACACACATTGCTGAACATAAAACAGACTACGACAGCTCAAAATACACATTTACCTATATTTGCAATAATTTGTTCCGCACTAGTCATTTGTATCTACCGGGGAAAACTAGGCCTTCGTGTCAGGATTTAACTTCCGATGTTCCGGGGATGTGCTTTGGGCTTACTTTAGTGCACGTACATGCAAATAGCCAAGCCTCTCTCGAATATATTTTTTGCCATAAGAACAAAACTCAGATGTTGATTCTCATTATTGCCATCGTTCAGGTCCCGGCCTTGGGATATAACCACAAATTTTACCCACATTGTCGGGATTTTATGTGGATTTGAAAACTTTAAAAGTGTATACAGACTCGATTGTCTGAACGTTTTGCTCAATGACAGAAATCTTCATGTGCATCTTTTTAAGTGTTTGACGTAAATTGTCACGCGATCGATCTCAAAGCAACAGTCAAGCCATCAGGAAAACATGTCTATGAATTGTATACCCCCTTGAACCCCAATTTTATACATTAAAATTGGAGACTACAGGGGTTTTATTATTCTTATATTTGATCCAAAACATAGATTGTGGGTCCTCGTAAATTGGGGATTACAGGGTTATACCTATTTTTTCTTATATTTGATCCAAAACATACATTGTGGGTACTCGTTAAAACCTCCTCGGCGAGGCGGTGTAACATGCAACGACAATCAATGTTCTAGCAAATATATTATAAATATCTTTTTTTTTTCGACGGATTTTTTCTTCAATTTTTCACCTGAGAAAAATGCTCTGTATATTGCATGGGTAAGGTTTGGTAATGATATGCTCTGAGCCTTTGCATGTGAAAACCAACAATTTTGTTTCCGATCAGGTCCGATAAAAACCGATATTTACAGTCACACAATCAGCCTAGAGGTTTAAATGTATATCGGATTTAACAAGATTGTAGATTTGCCCATTACTGTAGATTTGCTCCCCCCCCCCACACCCCCGGCCAAAAATAAAATTATAAAATTTAAACGAACGAAGATGCCACATTTCTGAAATATGACAAATTACTACCAGATCTTCTCATTCATTATTTCCCCTTGCTGTTTCGTAATTACCCGAACCTCACACGGTAGTAGAACGAGATACCGAAGCAGAGCGGAGTGAAAATTACTTTCCTGATCTACTCACGTCTGTGAAATTTGCGGCTCAAATGAATTTATCAGAACCTTTGTTGTTAAAGGATAATCCTTAGTTAGTGTTAGAAATCAGAAATTTATTATCGGTTAAGATTCATTTTCTTACAAATGTTTTACATATTTGGCCCCATTTAGATAATACTAGTCTTTGTATCGACTTCCCTGTTGAAAGTTGCAAAATTTCAGTAATTCTCTTTGGCTCCATGTTGCCAAATCTAAAGGGTCACTGACGAGACTTTAGTAGTCGAAACCGCGGTATGGCCCATCCCCTTTCTCATTAATGTCTTCACTGCCTATAAAGGATCTGTTTTAATTTTTATTTGCTATTACTGCAGCTGGTGTTGTGCCGTGTGGCGGCCCTAAAAAGTCTCCCTGTACATCATCCATAGTGCAGGTTATATTTTCTGTTTGGTCCTTTGAGATCAGCGAGGATATTCTGAGAAATCAGAAATTTATTATCGGTTAAGATTCATTTTCTTACCAATGTTTTACATATTTGGCCCCATTTCGATAATACGTACGTACTAGTCTTTGTATCGACTTTCCTGTTGAAAGTTGCAAAATTTCAGTAATTCTCTTTGGCTCCATGTTGCCAAATCTAAAGGGTCACTGACGAGACTTTAGTAGTCGAAACCGCGGTATGGCCCATCCCCTTTCTCATTAATGTCTTCACTGCTCTTAAAGGATCTGTTTTAATTTTTATTTGCTATTACTGCAGCTGGTGTTGTGCCGTGTGGCGGCCCTAAAAGTCTCCCCGTACATCATCCATAGTGCAGGTTATATTTTCTGTTTGGTCCTTTGAGATCAGCGAGGATATTCTGAGAAATCAGAAATTTATTATCGGTTAAGATTCATTTTCTTACCAATGTTTTACATATTTGGCCCCATTTAGATAATACTAGTCTTTGTATCGACTTCCCTGTTGAAAGTTGCAAAATTTCAGTAATTTTCTTTGGCTCCATGTTGCCAAATCTAAAGGGTCACTGACGAGACTTTAGTAGTCGAAACCGCGGTATGGCCCATCCCCTTTCTCATTAATGTCTTCACTGCTCTTAAAGGATCTGTTTTAATTTTTGTTTATCCGTTTCACATTGAATTTAACATGCATCTGGGGAGTGGGGGGCCTTATAGGACGAAAACCTATAGCCAAATCAAAACAACTCATGAAACAAGAATTTCTCCTCCGTAAAAGTATACGTATACGCAACCCCTCCATCTTTGGAGACGACGTAATTGATTTATATCAACATATTTTCAAAAGTGTGGGGCTTTGAACAAAAATATTAATTTAAAGTATACAATAATACGTAGTCCAATAGCACTTACCTCTTCACAAGTGATTGCAAAATACCGGAAAAAAAATCTGGCCAAAATAAGGACGTATTCTGATTTCAATCCCACAATGTTCACGGGCTGATTTATACTGGCGCATATTTGCGTGCTGCACGAGACATGACTGCAACATAATTTTTATACCAGAACGTGCAGTGTGGTATAACCGTTTGTATGCGCTATATCGTTTATATCAAAAATAGCAGAGAATTGGTTTTTAAACGACATTTGTGTCGTAAAAATGCAAGTACCGTCTCAAAAATGGTTGTATTCTTTTCCCACCCGCTCATTATCGAACTATAGATTGGACTGCGTGCAATAGGTATTTACATGAAGAATAAGTAAGAAAATATGTGTTTATAGTGGTCAGTTTCTACGAACTACTCCTTCTTCTATATTGCATTTTCTTTCAAGCAAAACATGCCATCTGTTTGAACACATATTGGGCTGTTGTTTTATGTCAAGTTTGAATATATACACCAAAAATACCCCTAAGCCATCTGTATAAAAAATGAAGAAAAAATTGTTTTCTTCCAGAAGAAGTTTTTTACCTCTTTTGTAACAGCCTTTTTATATAAAAGTATTCACTCAATATATTTGAATTTTACATAAAACAACACTGGGGCAGTTCATCTTTAGAATGGTATATTTCTTTTTAAGTTATGTTCAGTATGCTTGTAGGAGTATTTTGTAAAACACAGGCAGTGTTTGGAATATTTTGCCTTATTTAATTGTCAATTATTGGAATACATGTCCAGCCCAGTCCAGACAGTCATATTCTATTAAATAGGGCTAGACTCCAATCACTTGTATTATAGATCACTGCCTAAATCAATCACATAACTTCATCTACTCCATTAGTTGTTTGCATCTGCCACTTTTCAGGTCTCAGGCTGCAATAGTTTAAAAAACAAATCCATATTTATCACTTTTTCGCATGTAAAAGCCTATTTTCCGAAATTGGCCTTGCCGTAAAATAGGTCAAGATCATCCTAGGGTCATCAATAGATCAAACTATGATGGGCTTGGTTTTCAGGAGGGAAGCGTTTAACCGTAGTCACCCTGTATACCGTTGATGCAACTGAATTTGCTACGGCACAGATTGATGCAACATTTTACGAAGGTAGGGGAAATGGAGAACGGTTAGTTGACGATTATGTCAATTTTACAGGCATTAATTTTAGGATGTCAGGGTCGTGACTTTGTGGGAAAACAAAGTAAGGATGCCTTCAGTTTTTGCCATACGTAGTTTGTTACAAAACCTTACCTTGTGTCAGAAATTATATAATTCATTGAAGGAATATGCCACCAGAAACACGAAAATAGATTACGTTTGCTAATTATTCGAATCCTTCACCGTCGTTTGTAAATATCAAAATTTCGGTATATACCGGAATCGTTCCTTGTTTCATACCATCAATCCTGAACTCAAGCAAACTTTTGCACAAAATGGTGTTAACACGCCTAGGTTGGATCGTTTGGGAAGCAACGTACGTCAACGAGTTCATTGCCTTGTACGTGCAAGATGTTGTTTTAAAAATGATGCTACATACGGCGGATCTTTGGGCAAAAACTGATATTCCTTACGGTGGACATTTTTGCAGAATGGGAAATCCTGTGACCGTTAAAGCTTGATTGAGCGGTGCAAAGTGATGTTTGCATATTTTTGCATGTGTTTCATGTATACATCTCTCACACGCTTCCAAAACTTTTGTTTCGTTTGGCAATGACCTCAAACGCCCATATCAACATTTTTACTCATGTCGGACAGAACTAACGTTTCCTAGTTATTTATCGGCACTGTGGGGAACTTAAGTGTTTTTCTCAAGCAATCTACACGGTGAAGGTAGGTATCAATTCCAGGACCTCTCGCGCTGGTGCTCTATTCTACCATTACGCGCTCCCCACTTCCCCAAAACCAAGGCAACTATGGCTGTCTGTTAGCCCTTATAATGCAGTCGCCGGAAATGTTGACATTATAAGCTTGAAACAGTTTACACACATGCACAGACACTCGACAAATGTGACATTATGTGTTGTGTGCAATGATACATGACAACTGGGCGTTTAATGTGTGTGTGTGTGTGTGTGTGTGTGTGTGTGTGTGTGTGTGTGTGTGTGTGTGTGTGTCAAAATTGTCTGTATCCATGCAATGTATCTTAGTGTTACTCGGTACTCATTAAAATTTCTCGTTACACATTTTCCTTGATAGCACAGGTAAATGTACGTCTGAAATAGGTTTACGTATTATGTTCTCGCTCAAAGTGAACTAGCGCACGATGTAAAGACTACAGAAGGTCCATGAAGGTGGACTCACTGCACCTGAAAGTAATGGATTGACACCCCCTACCATTGCTTACCACATGCCCCTAATAAGTATTTTGCACATGCTCAACACTCCCCGCACCCACCTATAAAATGCTTGCTCTGTAACTCCCCACAAATAATCACTAATGCACCCTAGCCATTGTCTCCAAATACCTGGGAACTCAACTATGTGTGTTGCAATATTGCTAAAGCATACGATTATCTTTTGTGAAACGTGAGGGGAGTAACAAACTGCAGTGTGCAAGACCAATAGCATCAGCCATATTCCGGAAAAGATTTCCAGATCAAAAGCAAGGTGAAACAACATTCACAGTGTGCAATAGATCGCCCATAACAACGGACAAGAATAACAGAAGCTTTACTTGCAATAGGTGTATGGTTATACACTTTTCACCATATATGCATACACATGTAGATAAATTTAAAAACTCAAATATGTTAATCCAAATTGATACTAAAGCTGTCAATTCACAGCACAAAATGTTAAAAATTCAACATCATTTTCATTCTGTGAAATTGTCCGCCGTAATAAAAATCATTTTTGGCCTAAAGATCCGCCGTAGTTAGCATCATTTTTCAAAAATACATATTGGACGTAGGTAGCATCCAGGCAATGAGCTCATTGACGTACATTGTACGTGTACTTCCCAAATGATCCAACCTATGTGTGTTAACACCATATTGTGCAAAAGTTGGCTCGAATACATGATTGCTGTTTGGTGGTATGAAACAAGGAATGATTCCGGTATATATTATAGGGATCAACCATGGTTTTCAGTGTTCAAACATTCGATGGATCACGAGGAAGGTGTTTGAACACAAGGCCGCAGGCCGCGTGTTCAAACACCTTCCGAGTGATCCAGCGAATGTTTGAACACTGAAACAAACCATGGTTGATCGCTGTTCTTGCATTTTCACTCTAATCCACTTAAAATCTCATTGAAATGACATTAACAACGTAAAAACTCACCGAAAACCGCGGAGCTTCTTCAACGTCGGCCATTTTGTTTAGAACGAAACACATGACGTCACGTCGCATTGACCAATGACGTCGGCCAAAACCCATGTTCAAACGGCACGTGAATTTCATTATTTGAACATGGGTTTTGCAGTTTGAACACGGCTTTCGACCAATCGAAAACGGCTTCAAACAGCTATGCGCATAGATATCTATGCAAGAATAAAACTTTGATAATGACAAAAGATGATGAAGGATTTGAGCAATTAGCAAACATAATCAATTTTCGTGTTTCTGGTGGCATATTTCTGTAATAAAATTTTTAATTTCTGTCACAAGGTAAGGTTTTTCAACAAACTACTTATGGCAAAAACTGAAGGCATCCTTACTTTGTTTTCCCACATTTTCACGACCCAGACATCCTTAAATTAATACCTGTAAAACTGAAATGACCGTTCCTCATTCCTACCTACCTTCGTGAATTGTTGCATCAATCTGTGCCGTAACAAATTTGGTTGCATCAACGGTATACAGGGTGGTAGTATTGACCGGGAGTATTGACCTCTCCATATGTTTTCAGTATTTTGTCAATCATTTGACGTAATAAGGCTCCTTATGGGTTTATAAAGGTGCATTTTCATTACTGTTTCAATGCACGATATTGGATCCTCATGCACTGAGGCTAAACTACATGTAGGCAGTTTGTTTTGTCGGCCATTTTTGTCACTGTCACTTCGATAAATAAATCTATTTTCTTCACGCTAACGAGATCAGTAAATACGAAGCTTATGATAAAATTAAACTGGAGATGTATTTTTAATGATATCAAGTAGTGTTGCTTTTAGTTTCAATCGTTTTAAATGTTAAGATTTGGACGAGCTCTCTCGTTGACCTATTTATCGGTTTTTATCGGAAAACGATCCATGTGAATTATGTTGTTTCCAATACAGTGTTTTCATTCACGTCCGCATAGATGATTGACATGCGGTATCAGGTTTTCCGGATTGGACCGAAACTGTCCGAAACGAGCTGATATTGTCCGGAACGGACATAGATTATGATACTGTCAAAGCTTTAAAGTATTCAAAGCTAATCATGGGTCACCACATAGTAGCATGTGAAGAATTTTCTGTGCACAATGATGATGTGATTTACTTAGAACGCAGGAAAATCGTACCCGAAGAGTTATTGCAACCTGCATACATGTATCCGTCATTCAACCAAATTTCTGATAGTACGGATTTAGGCTACATCACACGACGCCAAGTTATTTAAAGGTCAAGTCAACAATTTTTTCAGGCGTGGTTATGGAACCATTCACGGTTTAACACAGTATTTGATTTATTTAGTATCGAAATGCACTATACATTACTAAAGGAATCATTCTTCTTGTCGGTGTAGACTTCTATCACAATCTCATATTATTTTAAACTTCCAAATTTCTATGAACCCCTCCGCATAGCATGTTGCTAAGAACATGCTATAATTTTCTTGTTACCATATATGGGCGTGGCGGCCATCTTGGTCATGTGACCCAGATTTCACAATCAAACTTTCGTTCCCCTTACACATGGATGCTCCACATAAGATTTAACTTTGATTGGCCAAGCGATTTCGGAGAAGAAGATCTTTGAAAAGTGTGTATGGACGACAGACCATCCAAGGTCAAGAGATGACCTTGACCTAAAGTAATCACATACCTTCATTTACTCCATTAGTTGTTTGCATCTACCATTTTTCAGGTCTCAGGCTGCAATAGTTTTCAAGAAATCCATAGTTTTCACTTTTCCCCATGTAAAAGCCTATGTTTCCAAAACTGACCTTGCCGTAAAATAGGTCACGGTCATCCTAGGACCATCATTTGATCAAATTATGATGGGCTTGAGTCCCAAATGCTACATACCTAGTTTCGAAAAATCGGCCTGCCGATTCTGGAGAAGAAGATTTTTGAGTGTTTTTTACCATGTATGGACGTGGCGGCCATCTTGGTCATGTGACCTGGATTTTGCGGACAAACTTTCGTTCCCCCTACCATTGGATGCTCCACATAAAATTTCACTTTGATTGGCCAAGCGTTTCAAAGAAGAAGAACTTTGAAAAGTGTGTATGGATGACAGACCGGCTAAGGTCAAGAGATTACCTTGATCTAAATTAATCACATTACTTCATCTTCTCTATAAGTATTTTTGCATCTACCACTTTTCAGGTCTCAGGCTGAAATAGTTTTAAAACCAGAGGACCATTGGTCCTGAGAACGCTCACCTGAAGCCTGATCTTGGAGTATTAAGTCATATTGAAATGACCTTGACCTTGAATACTCACACACCTTTATTGACTTCATAAGTTGTCTGCATCTGCAAAGTTTCAGGTCTCAGGCTGCAATAGTTTCCAAACCCAGTGATTCTGAGAAAACCATAATTTTAATTTTGATATTTAAATGACCTTGGGCCAAGGTCAAGACATGACCTTGGCCTTCATTAATTACTTACCTTCACTGACTCCATTAGTTGTCTGCATCTAGCAACTTTCAGGTCTCAGGCTGCAACAGTTTGTTTTCGCCTTTTCCCATGTGAAAGCCCATGTTTCCAAAATTGACCATGCCGTAAAATAGGTCAAGGTCATCATAGGGTCATCATTTCAACAAACTATTATGGGCTGGAGTCCCAAATGCTACATACCAAGTTTCATGAAAATTGGCCTGCCGGTTCTGGAGAAGAAGATTTTTGAAAGGTTTTTACCATATATGGGCGTTGCGGCCATCTTGGTCATGTGACTCAGATTTCGCGATCAAACTTTCGTCTCCCTTACCCATGGATGCTCGACATAAAATTTCACTTTGATTTGCCAAGCAGTTTCAGAGAAGAATATCTTTGAAATGTGTGTATGGACAACAGACTGGCCAAGGTCAAGAGATGACCTTGACCTATATTAATCACATACCTTCATCTACTCCATTAGTTGTTTGCATCTATCACTTTTCATGCCTCAGGCTGCAATAGTTTTCAAAAAATCCATAGTTTTCACTTTTTCCTATGTAAAAGCCTATGTTTCCAAATTTGAAGAAGATTTTTGAGTGGTTTTTACCATATATGAGCGTGGCGGCCATCTTGGTCATGTGACCTGAATTTCGCGATCAAACTTTCGTCTCCCCTACCCATGGATGCTCCACATAAAATTTCACTTTGATTGGCCAAGCAGTTTCAGAGAAGATGATCTTTGAAAAGTGTGTATGGACAACAGACTGGCCAAGGTCAAGAGATGACCTTAACCTATATTAATCACATACCTTCATCTACTCCATTAGTTGTTTGCATCTACCACTTTTCAGGCCTCAGGCTGCAATAGTTTTCAAAAAATCAAGATTTTTGAAGGGTTTTTACCATATATGGGCGTGGCGGCCATCTTGGTCATGTGACCTGGAATTCGCGATCAAACTTAAAATGCCACTACCCAAGGAGGCTCCACATAAAATTTCAACTAGATCGGCCAAGCGGTTTCAGAGAAGAAGATCTTTGAAATTGTGGACGACGGACGGACGACGGACGGACGGACGCCGGATCATGGCCATCCTATAAGCTCATCTTGTGAGCCTTCGGCTCAGGTGAGCTAAAAATCGATAGTTTTCACCTTTGACCATGTAAAAGCCTATGTTTCCAAAATTGACCTTGCCGTAAAATAGGTCAAGGTCATTCCAGGGTCATCATTTGCGCAAAGTATGATGGGCTATAGTCCCCGATGCTACGTATAAAGTTTCGTGGAAATCAGCCCGCTGATTCTGGAGAAGAGGATTTTTGAATGGTTTTTACCATATATGGGCGTGGCGGCCATCTTGGTCATGTGACCCAGATTTCGCGATCCCCTACCCATGGATGCTCCACATATAAGTTCAGTTTGATCGACCAAGCGGTTTCAGAGAAGACGATCTTGTGGAAATTGTGGACGACGGACGATGGACGGACGGACGCTGGACTGATTGGTATACTATATGCTCACATTGTGAGCCTTCGGCTCAGGTGAGCTAATAAGTCAAATGCTTAACCGAGTGGTCACATGCTTAACCAGAAAAAAACTATGTCTGCAAGGAGTTCGGTATCTTTATCGCCGTCAGTAAAATGTTGTGAATAAGTAAGAGAGAGGTATTTAAGGCATTTGGATATGCAGATTCTTTTTTCTTTTTCCTTTTTTTTTCTTGCTCACTACTTTCATTCTAAGCCTAAAAGTCTGATAACAAAAAGTAAAATACTGGTATTTTCTATGTCGATTATTTTGCTCTCATTCTAACCATTTTGCGTAACCACATTTTTGCCACAGATTTTAACCACATTGAATGCAGTGGTCAAAGGCAAGGAAAGTATTAGCATACCTCACATAATGTTAAAACCCAGTCGTACGCTGTCTTGCTTTCTGTTAATAAGGACGCAATGGACGGCGATCTAAAAATGTCCCTGCGAATGACCCACATTTTCTTCATGTATGTAATGCAATCTCAACAAGCATTTTTTGAGGGGAATAAAAATCACGAATATGTATGGAACGCCAAAGCTGTGTGATGGTAAGGAATAAAAACATTTGATTCATCATTGTCATTATATCCTGCTCACATTTGATTATATGTTGTATAGTGTGCATTATATAATGAGAAAAGTCCATTATATGTTGGACCATGATGGTAATCGAACATGATGATGATCGATCATGATGATCGATCATAATGATCGATCATTATTATCGATCATCATGATCATCGATCATCATGATCATCGATCATGATGATGATGATGATGATGATGATGATGATGATGATGATCGATCATGAGGATCGATCATGAGGATCGATCAATGATGATGATCGATCGTGATGATCGATCATAATGATGATGATCATCATGATGATCGCTCGTGATGATGATGATGATCGATTATGATGATCGATCATCATCATCATGATCGACGATGATATCGATCATGATGATGATCGATCATGATGATGATGATCGATCATCATGGTGATGATTGATGATCGATCATGATGATAGATAGATAGATAGATAGATAGATAGATAGATAGATAGATAGATAGATAGATAGATAGATGTAAGTCCACCATAATATAAAGATGTTTACTCATCATAAATTGTAAGTCTACCATAAGATAAAGATGTTTACTCATCATTTAATGAAATGTTTCATAATAGAAAAAACCATGTCCATCATATAATGGACTTTTCTCAATATATATTGCACACTATACACCATATAATCAAATGTGAGCAGGATATAATGACAATGATGAATCAAATGTTTTTATTCCTCACCATCAGACAGCTTTGGCGTTCCATATATCTGTAAATCCTTTGGGGTATGAATAGAGCAATTTATTACTGATTAAATAGCATTGATACATTTTCAATATCTATATTCAGATAAAAAGATTTTACTTGGAAACGCGAGCTACAAAGGTTTGTTTACCTTTTTTTTTTTTTTTTTTTTTTTTTTTTTTTTTTTTTTTTTGGTCCTGTAATGCGGAGCCGGAAGGGCGTGAATCGGATTTCTTTTCTTAACCGCGGTTACGCATTTAAAGAGAAACATTACTATTTAATTCCCGCATATGATTTTCATGAAACTTCCTATGCTTCAAGATAATTGTATCGTTGGACTAAAATCTTAATAAAATGGGGAGTCACCGGCCTCCTTTCCATGGTATCAGAACTTGGATGTGTCTCGTGCATTTCAGAAAACAGAAATCGTAGCGGACATGTGTTTTAATATATAAGTTATTACTGCAAAAACAACTTAAACACACGATGAGTGTTATTTTCTTACATTTTGATACTATTTGCTGTTAAACTGAGGAGAAAACATGCAAAACTAACTTTCCCGCCATCTTTTCAAACCTGGAAAAAGTACGTATTTTTGCGATATCTCCTAAACTACGCATATGATTTTGATTAAATTACACCAACAAATAGGAAACGTGGGAACCATTTAAAAATTCAAATAAAAAGTGGGGATCACCGGATTGCGTTAAAAGATATAGAGAAAAAACTTTCAATATTCCCGCCTTTTTCGTTTTAACGCCAAACGTTGCACTGACGTCGCGCATATTCATGCGACGTCATCAACAGCGAAATAAACGTTTTCACATATAATTAACCTTAATGCACGAATTTGGGTATATCAATTGCCACAGAACTTCTTTTAAAATAAAAATGAACAATATGTATACCCGCTTTACAGCTTGCAACGTCATTGAGAAATCAAAATAAACTGTGACGACGTTAAAAACTACGCGTAACATGCACATACTAAACGCCGATGTTGCGCAAACAGTGTGCTCATAAACAATAGTAATGTTTACCCTTAAAGGTTTGTTAGCCGTGTCAGATCTCAGGTGAGCGTTTACAGGACCGTTGGTCCTCTGGTGTTATTTTTATTTTCTACATGTATGTTGTGTTATTTATAAAATAAACGTTTGCATCTATGACAAAAATAGTACTCATTTGCGAAATTCGTAAAGGATTTGTCAGGTCGCCCAACTGAATCACGTGTCTTTTCTAGCGTTGGTAGATTTACCCATGCTGTATTCCGTCTGCATTATTTGCTGCCATATGTTGGTAACATTGGTACCATTGGTACCAATGGTATTCATGGTATTACCAATGGCACCATTGGTATAAAAACCTTGAATGGTATTTGTCTACCAATGGTACCATTTTTACCTATGTTATGAACCACGAACGCACGCAGTATATTCATTTTCGGTTCCGTGTGCCGTTAACATTTTTCACAACACCCTGTGATGTGCATTCACATAAAGACCGGAACGGGTTTACCGTAAATCGACAAAGCCGGACAGCGGATGCGGCTAAAGTCGTGAAAGAAGTCGCCATGATAACCGTCTCACATGAAGTGATCGTATCGGACACGCCTCCGATCGAACCATCCCGCCTGGTTTTGTATAACGAAAACTTGCCCATACAATATACAGAGAATTTTAAAGTTGTAAAAAATGAAAATTTTCAGTAGAATTTTTTTTGTTGGCATATGTTAGATCCGCCACGGCGATGCGGTATACTTTTCATGGACATGTTTCTCTGATACAGTTATAAAATTTCGTTGAATAAAACAACTAATCATTTACTTGTTTGCAACATTGTTTGATGTCTTTTCAGAAACTACTTGGTCATTCATGATAGCAAAATTGTTCGCTAGCCAAGAAGTGACAGCTTGCAAACATTAGAAAACCACCACTGAGACAGCATGGGCATGAAATCAATATACACTGAAAAAAGGTTATAAGAGGCCACTTTTCAAACTCATTTTTGTTTCTAAGCCATGTTCAAAATTTTGCCTAAAGACGTGTCTGTTCCAAAGTGTTCAGAAATAATTTTCTTTCACGTAACGCGTTTTGGAAAAAAAAAATACAAAAATCAATGTTTTTGAATAAAAAAAATGATAAAGCACAACATTTATTGAAATTAGTAGCGGGTGGCATCAAAGGGGCCCTTCCGGCTTAGAAAAACTTCAAACATTCGAATTTTCTCTACTTGTAGACTTTTTGCGCATTTTTAAAAATCGCTTTTTTGAAATTTTTTGGAAAATTCATCAATGTTCCTCTTAAACATGTTAATCCCCATTAAATTCACTTGATGAGGCCTTTAAATGAAAGATATAACCCGAATGAGCTATTTTATACTATTTTCGATGACAAACAGGTCACAGCTGCCGCACACTTCCGGTTTCAATGCCAATTTTTATCAAACAAAATAACGAAATTTATGGACGATTTTTTTTTTAATTTTCAATGTTTATCAGAGTCTAGTATTAGACCTTAATAATCGCTTACACCAAAAGAAGACAAATTATGGCCAAAGTAACTGAATGGTTCTTTTATTACTTCTTAATCTTTAAATTGGTTAGGGTGGCCAAACTTAAATTTCCTACTTTTCCACAATCCAAATCAATTGCAAATTGCTCTGGTCAACCCTGAAGAGAACCAACAAAAGGTGGCCAAATCTGCTGATTTCAATTGAATACCAATCTAACTTGCTTTATAAATCAATCACCACATGAAAATTGTCAGGAAGATTATTTCTATTGTTGGCAAGTTGATAGGATAATCTCTTCACTACTTCACAAAGAAGTCAACAGTTCATCAATGAATTTATATTATTGCATAAATACCCGTGTCACACGATATCAACAGCCGTTTATTAATGAAGAGAAAGCCATGCATTAATATTGCAATTCACGCGCGCACGTGCTGTTAATACATGGCTTTTACTTATGCTCGTTACCGGGCGCCACGCAAAGCCCGTGCTAGTAATGAGAAACTGAAGTCCGCCCGGAACGAGCATAAAAACGAAAGTTTTTACGCGTATGAAAATGTGATGAGGCTGTAAAATATAGTGCACCATACTTCTTTCGTTTTTGCACTTTATTTCTTTCGTTTCTGCAGAATTTATGCAATAATAGCGATCAAAAATGATTGTCATTCATTAACATTCGCAAGGTCCCTCGGGTAGTGTTGAAAACCTCGGGCTGCGCCCTCGGTTTTCAACACTCCCCTCGGGACCTAGCGAATGTTAATGAATGGAAAATCATGTTTGATCCCTATATAGATTGTTTGCAACATTAGAAAGAACTTAGGTGTTATTTTGGCCATACTTTGAGTTCCCCAGCTGTAAAATTTCAATTCCATACTGTTGATAATAATGCAACCAGAGATGAACAAAATAGATTGCATGAAAAAGCTGAACTCCTGTTTTTCATGCGGCTGTCTTCTTGCATGTGCAAAACAGAAACGAAGATACACTTATGACTACGCGCTCGTGATTTGATCTTATTTACAACTGACCCCCAAACAGTGAATTATTACTCAACAATTCACTGCTAGAGCTGATCTATTTCTTAAATATGACATTTTATTTGATGTTAATTAAGTTTGACTTTTCGAAAAGAGGGTACCTTTATTCATTCTTCGTCCGTGTGAGATATATCACGCATTTTGGAATGCAAGAGGTTTATTTATTTGATCATTAATTTTAATTGATCGTATTTTACTTTCTGAACTAGAAGAAAAAACATGAGGTGGCCTCTTTATATAACTTTTTTTCAGTGTATAGTGTTGCGGTTTTTATATGCAGTGAAAAAAATATAACTGATTTGATTTCGTGTTTTACGTCCCACTCAACAGCTAGGATCTTATGGAGACATGACCTCTGTTTAATCAGGAGAGAAACGGGATCGAAATAATTTGTACATGTATATATAGTATAAATTTCGTGCAATGCTCACTTGTTTGTAGTCAGCTGTCGGAAATTTACGTTGGCTTCCGGCACGACCTGGCACTTCGGGTTCTTCAGCTCCCGGCAGGGGTTACCAGCTTGCCTAAGGTCCTGAGAAGGATTAAAACCATTTGCATCAAAACCCGGGTAACACGGATCCGGACAGAACCAGAGCTCGGCACACAGAAACGGGTTTGCCTTCATATTCTCATAAGTGGCCCTATAGTCGGATATCTTAGTTTTGTCTTTGGTTTTGATGATCGTATCTCGTAAATTCTGTGGAATATCTTTCGTTTCATACAGTTGGCCAAGGCAAGAAATGTCCATGTCGTACCGTATTTTTGGATCAGTCTGGTAAATCTCCGGGGGTTCCTTGAAATAGAACTTCATCGCTGGGTCTCGCTTCATGGTGTGCCAGCAGAGATAGTACATGGCTGTAGTTTTGAACTTAAATGCTTCCAGTTCGTCTTCGAAGGGATTGTATGAAGGTACGGTCACGTTGTTGTACTAGAAGAGAAAAGAAAAAAATAACCTGTATTCCAGAAAATAATGTAAACAAGCAAATTCAGAAAATTTATGTCCCCCGCATCTTTCAGGGCTACGCTTGGTGTAGCCTCTGTCCTTACGACAGGATGGGATGCTTGGAGATGTTGCCCCCCACCCCTACCTCGGGTTTTTTTCTTCGGTGTTAATCTAGATTATCTAGATTTCTCCGGTGGCATCTTCGACCTCTGATAATTTATAAGGCGGGGGATAAACAGTTTTTACCATTGTGGAAATGTGAACAAGGTGAGAAATTACAGCAGTATTTTTCATGGACAAGTAGTTCGCTTTAAACGCACAAAACCGAATAAAAATGTAGAGTACAGTGAGTATGCCTAGTATAGATGTACTCGGGACGACACCGGGCTATTCCGGCACAAACCGGGGAAGTCGGAACAGCCTCGTCCAATCAAAAATCAGATCTTTGATTGGGCGAGGTGTTCTGACTGAAGACCAGGCCTCGAGGTTATAAAACTTATTTCAAATTCAGCTCAGCTGAGCATGAAATTTCAACTGCTCATAAAATGCTACATAATAGTCTTAATTAGTGGAAAATTCAGGCTCAAAACCCAATCACTAGTAATTTATCCTGCTCATAAATGTTAAAATGCCAACAAATTTTAACATTTGTGAGCAGGATAAATTTTAGTCTCAGCTGAGGTGAGCATGAAAAAAGGTTTATAACCTCGAGGCCTGTGCTTCACCGGGACTTCGCCGGGGTGAACGAGAAGAATTAAGACACGTACTGTCAGCTTGTTGTCTCAACAAAGCCTTAGTTCTAATTTAAATTCTGTATAAGACAAATTTCAGAGTTGTTTTGGTTTGATTCAAATGAAAACAAATATCAATTTGATTTTTATTTCTTTTATTTATTTTTTTTTCTTTTATCGATTTTTCTTTTTTATATATATTTTATTTGATTTACTTATTTTTTATTTTATTTTATTATTATTATTTTATTTTATCTATTTATTTTAAATCATTTGTTTTTATTTTATTTATTGGGGTTGGGGTGGGGGGAGACAGCATTACTTCCTTTGTTTGCATTTTCACAATGGAAAAGACCACCGTCTATCAACGTACACCGGATATAGCGATTGACCTATCGAGGAAATTAGGACGCGGTGCACTACGAGGTCAGTTTTTGTTCTATTATTTTTCATATAAAATCAAAGTCGGCTTGTCAAATATGGAAAATACATCGTTGATACATTGATCTTTATCTGTGACTATGTGACACAGATAGGAAATGCGTGTATGTGTGATATTCGATAAAAATACCTGCCCAATCACTAATATTTTTCATGACAATTACCTGCCTAACTCCAATCTGCACTTTTAAGAGCTATAAGTTGTTAATTATGACCAAACTTCGCATCGGCAACTATTCCTTATTGCCCAACGTCCTTGAAAACGAAGTTTCACATTGCAACTGCTCCTGGATTTGTGGATATTTATGAAAAACAAAACTTGCCGGTGTACCGTCTATAGCAGTCTGTTGCTATGGTAGTGTACCGTTTATAGCTAAAGCAGTGTACGGACTATAGCTATGAAAATATGACTTTTTTGACGAAAAAAATACGTTTTTAGTTAAAATTATGTACGAATAATAATAAAACATTATTGTACATGCAATTATGGAATATTGCCACTGACCAGATCAGTATTTTCTGCATTGTCGTGGTATGAAATCGGATGAAGAAAGACAGGTATAATAGCTTGAATGATTACACATGACGTTCGACGTGACATTCACTTTCCCGTTTACATATTCACCGTCTATCAACGTACACCGGATATAGCGATTGACCTATCGAGGAAATTAGGACGCGGTGCACTACGAGGCCAGTTTTTGTTCTATTATTTTTCATATAAAATCAAAGTCGGCTTGTCAAATATGGAAAATACATCGTTGATACATTGATCTTTATCTGTGACTATGTGACACAGATAGGAAATGCGTGTATGTGTGATATTCGATAAAAATACCTGCCCAATCACTAATATTTTTCATGACAATTACCTGCCTAACTCCAATCTGCACTTTTAAGAGCTATAAGTTGTTAATTATGACCAAACTTCGCATCGGCAACTATTCCTTATTGCCCAACGTCCTTGAAAACGAAGTTTCACATTGCAACTGCTCCTGGATTTGTGGATATTTATAAAAACAAAACTTGCCGGTGTACCGTCTATAGCAGTCTGTTGCTATGGTAGTGTACCGTTTATAGCTAAAGCAGTGTACGGACTATAGCTATGAAAATATGACTTTTTTCACGAAAAAAATACGTTTTTAGTTAAAATTATGTACGAATAATAATAAAACATTATTGTACATGCAATTATGGAATATTGCCACTGACCAGATCAGTATTTTCTGCATTGTCGTGGTATGAAATCGGATGAAGAAAGACAGGTATAATAGCTTGAATGATTACACATGACGTTCGACGTGACATTCACTTTCCCGTTTACATATTGATAATCGAGAAACACCAAACAAAAATAGAGCATATGTCACGACAATAAGCACGAAAAGGAGTATAATAAAGCAGTTATTGCATCGTTTTACAGTTTGTTGTAATCCACTTTTAAAGCGAAACATACACGAAATTGTTTCATGAAATAATTGCTCAACTATTTTAGATGTCCTTACTTAGAATATGTTCATATGTTTCTTTCTTTTTTTTTCTTCCTTTCACTCTTTCCTTTTTAGTCTTTCTTTCTTTATAGTATTCGTTCGAAAGTGCACCAAATTTTTTGGCCTAGGTGCAGGAACCATCGAAATCGGCCCTGTAAAACGCGGAAAAAGTCAAAGTCAATAATTACTACGAATGTTGGTGTTAATTATACATCCAAACATTCTAGTTTCAGAAACCGTTTAAGTTTTCAGGCTGGGTCCATTAATATGCATGTAGTATGCCCTCAAAGTTACCTAGGTTAGGGCATTTTTGTGAATTTCCGCCGATTTCGGGCCATTTGGGACCTACACAAACATAGAGCGCATCGAGGTTACAACACCATTTTTTCACATTCAAGTCCATTCATCGACAGAAACCGGTAGCCAAAATATACAATTGTAACCTACATGCGCTCATTGTTAAAAAAACTTTTTCTGTATTTTTTCCGTCAATTTCAGCACACGTAACGTTACAAATGGCGCAGAAAAATAACGCGCTATTAAACGACGTCATGCGATTTTATAATTGACGTCAGACTCACGTTCACGCACCTTGCGCACCTTACGATAAGAAAGTATGTGATAGAAAGATAATATAGGCCGTATACACCTACCATCAGTTAGAAATTCTGCCTTTGTTTTGTCTGAGGTGCTTTTCTTTCGATCCACAATAGTTACTTTCTTAGCGCAAGGTGCGCGTTCTTATCGCTAGGTGCGCGATTTTTAATTGTTTTCTAAAATCACCACAAAATACGCTCCTGTCTATGAATGACAAACACACTTCATTTAAGAATTAAATGTAGCTTTTAATCCCCAAAACAGCACCATAGTTAAAGGCTTTAATACTCAAACTCAATAACTATATAGCCTATGTTCATTGTCAGTGCGACAGATTAGCTGCTACACGTTCACCAATTTCGTAATTTTACTACTTGGTTTACGTTTGGGTTACATTTGGCCTACGATCGTACGATGTCATTTTTGCATTTTCGTGCGGTCTCCGCAGTGTAACCCTAAGATGTCCCTACGATTCTACGGCCTCCTACGATACGATTTTATACAGTCTGCACTTTGACAATAGTTTAAAAATCGTACGATTGTAGCCCGTAGACAAGTCGTAGTGGGCATAGCACGGGCGCCGTACGGAGACCCTGCGATGATCGTGTGGTCACCGCATGATTTTTGTATTTTAATTTTGGGACAAAATCGTACGGCGGCCGTAGGGAGACCGCAAGGGTTCAGTTAGAAGTCATAGGGACTCCGTACCGGGACATGGCACGGGTTCTGTACGATCGTCACTTAAAGTGTGCGGTGACCATACGATTATCGTACGATCTCAGTGCGATTTTGTATGAGAAAGCTAGAGCAAGAAAGCGAAGGCAAACGATGCCCGTATGTATTGCTACCACAGACGTCGTAGCACATGGTCACCTACGATGTCTAGACCAAACAATCGTACAGCGATCGGTCACTGCATAGTCACAAAGTTATGGGTACAGTGGTCGCATTGTTTATCGGTACCTCCACGTGACTAGCATTGTCCCGTTCAACTGTACGGAACCAAAATGACCTTTGCCATGATATGTATGGGCATTATATCACGCTTCTAACCGAAAGTAACTTGTACTATGCAGGCGAAAATCAGACTTTATACACAAAATAAAACGAAACTACCCCGCTACAAACAACGAAAGCTGTTTCGTTCCCTACTTCCTGATGTTACGGTAACGGTTTGAGATATGATTGTGTGCGTACGTGCGATGGTTTGCTCTTGTATCATACCCATAAAACGGCGCGTCCGATCACTTAATCGACTGGTTGAACAACTTTTTGTTTTATTGAATGTTTTGTAAACAAGCTTAAGCGTTTTCAAAACGCTTGCGATCTCTTAGCACTATTTTCACTGTATGACCACGACTGAATGAACCCACGGCGATAACCACAGACCGAAAAGACTCTGGCAGCTCGGTTCAATGTGAGCTTTCATACCTGAGCCGACATGCGGTATTTAGTGTGACCCGATCGGAGCTGCCTCGTCCAATCAACTTAGTACGACCGGAAGTCGGTGGTCGATTAACAAGAAGATTTCAGCCCTGTTCAATTATGCGCTCTTCGCCGTGGCGAGATCGCAATAACTACACTGCTAATCAGCGCCTTTGTTGTCGCTTCACGGATATAGTTTAACCCCTCTTTTCGTAAAATATGAACTTCTAAAAGCTTCTAGCTTTCTTCTTTGGCTGTACAGCCTGGTTTGTGTCAGACCTTGTCGAAAACCTAGATTGTTTTTTTTCTGAATTAGATTAACAAGTGTCATGTAGAAAAATGTACAGTGGCGATATGACTATTTAAGATTTTACTTGTTAATAATTTTCAAGGGAGGCAACAACTATCTCTACAATAATGTGTTACAAAGTGAAAAATGTATGTTAAAATGCTGTGCATACTGGTATATATAAATAAAATCGTTAATAGAAATAAGCAAGATAATAATTTAGAAGAACCTAGAGCTTTGGAAGATCATATATATGTGAGCAATCCATTTTACTAACCATGTTGCGCTTCATTGACACATTTATTTTTACTCGCGTGTCAAAAATCATGTTCTACATTGGTCGCGACTGGGATTCGAACCCGCGGACTTCCGCAACCGACAACAACGCATAACCACTGGGTATCTCTATATGTAAATGCTCCGATGTCCGGATGAAAGAACAGAGGCAGATTGAGCTGCGACGCTTGAATCAGTATATGTCTTGTCACAGGAACCTTACGTCGGATTAACTTGCGTGCTTCGAAAGGGCTTAGAACTGCTGTGTTTGTTTGGTTGATTTTGGGTTGAATGTCCCACCAACATCTTAGGTCAAACAGAGACGAAACCCGTCTGAACCATGCCTAACCTTTACGTATAAAATGTGGCTTTACCATGCTTGTGCAGTCACAAGAGTCACGATGTGCAGTCAATCATCCTTAGAACCTTATTGCTGGTTGAGTTAATGTTACAGTATTGACGTAGTAACCAAGCTGTCACGAAGTGAAGTGGGCTGCGGGTTAGCCAGCTGGGTACCAATTAAGGCGTTAAGAAGGCGTTCAGATGGATTTTTTTTTTAATTCAGTTGTACGTTTTTAGATAGATTTGTTGTCACATAAACAACGTGTAGTTCTTCCAGACAATGTATGCAGTTTAAAGTGTTTTCAGCGTAGATCAATTTTCAGAGATTGCGATGTTGTCGTCATTTATACATACATACATGTACTTCCAGAAAAAAATGAGTTGTGATTAGATCCTTTGAAGTGATCGTATCAGATACATCAGTCAGCATAGATGCCCTCACCATTAAAGTTTGTGCTAGTGGAACGGTTAATTCCCCATAGAGGTTCTCTCCTTTGCAAATCTCATTTGATGTTTCTATTCTCTTTGCTGCAATGAAGCCGTCTTGTCATGATGCGAGAAAGAAGCGCGCTACACGAGACAGGGTAGTTCAGGCAAAAATCATGATTCACGTTCAGCACGAGAATAATGGGCGAGACCAGTAGTGTAGGAGGTTGTTTTTGTGGGTTTGTTGTACCGGGAGCACCCGAAGGCTCAACCGGGAGGTTGATTATTGTTGTTGTGTTTGGAGAAGCCCGGGATCGAACCTGCGACCCCTGGTTTATTTTTTTATTTTTTTTTTCCTGGGCGAGACCAGTACTATAGGAGGTTGTTTTTTTGTGGTTTTTTGTTGTTCCGGGAGCACCCGAAGGCTCAACCGGAAGGAGGTTTTTCGGAGAAGCCCGGGATCGAACCTGCGACCCCTGGTTTACAAGGCGAGTGACTTAACCACTGCACCACGCCCTGGTTTACAAGGCAGGTGACTTAAACCACTGCACCACGCAGTATATATACGTAGGCATTTTAAGTTTTAAAGTCAATGTGGTGGATATTAAACACAGTAGACAGTCTATTATATTACATCAGTGTTCGTCTGCCCAATTATAAACACATTGTTTCGAAGTTTCAATGATTAAATAAATTCATTTAGCAGTTTTACAATATATTGAAATCGCATGTTTCAAGAATAAATATGAATGTGACCACGAGTTTTATTACAAGGGAAACAACTCACCAAGACAATCAAAATGTCAAGAAAAGGTTTTTAACAAAAAGAAGGAACACTCCTACATGTAGACCATATTTATTCGGTCATCAGGAAAAGATGCCCGCGAAACGTTTAACCCCTTAAACCAAACTTTTATAAAGTAAAACTAGGGTTTGCAGGTGTATACATCTTTTCTTACTTTTGCTCCAAAACATAGATTGTGCGTACTCGTTACATTGTGCGTACTCGTTACAACCGCCTCAGCGAGGCGGTTCTAACGTGTACCCACAATCTATATTTTGAGCAAAAATATTAAACATATTAATTTTTTTATGCTTCTGAATTTTTCAATTTTGTGCGTTACTAAATGTTCAACCGTATGGTACCCAGATATACGAGTAGCTAGGTTACAATCAGATGCACAAAATAATAGACCGTGTACGGTCTGATGTCTGGTGCCAGTGGACAATTTTCTATCTTATCCGCTTTTTGTCTTTTCATAAAAACTTTTTAGATTGCTTCTGTTTGAAAACACAAATGTATATAAATAATAAATAAAAATAATAACACGTCTTGTGCTAGCTGATTCACGCACAACATATAAGTTATATATACTGTACATAAAGCCGCTTTTTCAGTCGGTCGTTTCGAGGACATTCTCAACATTGAGTAAGTAGGTGGACTTCGACTTGTTATCATCTTCAATATAAATAAACAGATAAATAAAAACATGTCATAGGGCACATCATTTTTATGCATTGTCTACTGTACATGCGTGCGACGACTTTTTTTTTTTTTTTTTTTTTTTTTTTTTAGCGCTTATGCAGGTAGCCTACAATACATGCTTTCGAAATGATATTTTTGAAACGCCTTTACATCGGTAAAGACTGCCTAGATTGTAGGAATTATTTTGCCAGTTGCAATTATTTCGATTACGAGATGGTTGCCGTTTCCTTGCGAAAATCGCAGAAACCTGCTGAACCTTAAGAACGTTTAAACTAAACTCATATTCTCCATTGTATTAATAAATTGTATGGGTGTGGGTGTGTACATGTATGAGAGAGGACCGGAAGTTCAACGGTAATCGGGAAACATTGCCAAAATCGACAGAAAAACACACGTTTCTTCTGTTCCGTGTCCCGGACACTCAGTTTAAGGGGGTGGAGGGGGGGGGGTAGGGCTTATCGATCAGGGTGCTGGCGATCATCTCACGCCAACTGTAAGCATATCACCAACGTCTTGGTTCCTCGCAGACACTTTAGTATCGGTTATTGTGCCGAATCACAAATGCACCTTCGTATAAACGTATATGACGTTAACATTTACGTACATTACGTTATTTTACGTCGCAAAAATGGACAGGGGTGTGTCTCTTTGTAACCCCGTAGCTCTAACAATTTAAGTGCAATTCCAATAAAAAAAATCATTTTTCTCCATCAAAATGATCCCCTTAACACATATTAAGAAATCATGCATTTCTGAAACAAGGCCGATTTCGATGGTTCCTGCACCAAGGCCTTTTTCGTTTTAGTAATGCAAAAGTTAAGGAATTTTACTTCCTTTTTAAGAAGTGTTAGAGCTTATTCATTAAATAGAATATTGGTCAGTTTTGAAATTGTCAACCCGGAGTTCGGTAGAGTACGACGATACATACCTCCGCCGCGGTGTTTCCTTGAACAAAACATATATCCAGGAATCACTGGCCCCGTCCCGACATGACAAAATTGGGATATGTATAGTTTGACTGGAACGTTAAAACCCATACCAAACTAAACCTGTGGAATTTTTGTTTCAAAAACTAACGTCGTCTAAGCCGTGTTCATATGCGACATTTGCACCCAGGTGTATTTTTGTACCTCGGGTGTAGTTTAGGACTCGATACATACGTCTTTGAGGACGACATTTTAAGCGCTACATAGTACTGATTTACACGCAGCCGCTGAGCATATGAACGCTTCACATGCCCCCGGGAGCAGATTTGCACAATTCATTTTTGCACCTGGGTGCAAATACTGCACATGAACACGGCTTCAGTTACTTTGGTGTGCTATACTATGTTATTTTTCTATTCAGATGGTTGTCACCTGCAAATAGAAGAGAAAATGTAACGTAATTACATCTAATACTCCAAAAGTAGCAATTTTGTTATTAAGAAAGGATGGGGTTGGGGTCTGTGGTATGTCCGAATTGCAAAAACTTGTACTCCATCGTCAAACTTAACGTTTACAAGCACTAAACGGTTTCATCCGAGATGATTTCATCTTGCTATAGACCGTACACTACGAAAAGGGTGTTTTACTATAGGTGGTACACCACTGCGCTATAGACGGTACACCAGATAACTTTGGAGAAGAGGAAATTATCGACAATTGCAATTTCAAAAGTAACTTTAGAGTATTTCTAGTGACTGTCCTCGATTTGCTAGTCATTCTATCAGGTATTCCATAACATTGTAGATTGATATTTTACCGACACATTTGTTACATCATGTATTTTCGCGACTGACTAAAGAATGTAAACAGTGATTATGGTCAGATTTTTGTTATTCGTAGCTCTTGTAGATGTTTGCTAAACACCTGTTATTCTAATAACCATTCATTAATATCTAAGCGACTAGAGTGAAAATTACTTACAGAGTATTTTAAGGTATTTACACGAAAAAAAAAAACAGAGAAATACTGACCTCGTAGTGCACCGCGTCCTAATTTCCTCGATAGGTCAATCGCTATATCCGGTGTACGTTGATAGACGGTGATATTGATAATCGAGAAACACCAAACAAAAATAGAGCATATGTCACGACAATAAGCACGAAAAGGAGTATAATAAAGCAGTTATTGCATCGTTTTACAGTTTGTTGTAATCCACTTTTAAAGCGAAACATACACGAAATTGTTTCATGAAATAATTGCTCAACTATTTTAGATGTCCTTACTTAGAATATGTTCATATGTTTCTTTCTTTTTTTTTCTTCCTTTCACTCTTTCCTTTTTAGTCTTTCTTTCTTTATAGTATTCGTTCGAAAGTGCACCAAATTTTTTGGCCTAGGTGCAGGAACCATCGAAATCGGCCCTGTAAAACGCGGAAAAAGTCAAAGTCAATAATTACTACGAATGTTGGTGTTAATTATACATCCAAACATTCTAGTTTCAGAAACCGTTTAAGTTTTCAGGCTGGGTCCATTAATATGCATGTAGTATGCCCTCAAAGTTACCTAGGTTAGGGCATTTTTGTGAATTTCCGCCGATTTCGGGCCATTTGGGACCTACACAAACATAGAGCGCATCGAGGTTACAACACCATTTTTTCACATTCAAGTCCATTCATCGACAGAAACCGGTAGCCAAAATATACAATTGTAACCTACATGCGCTCATTGTTAAAAAAACTTTTTCTGTATTTTTTCCGTCAATTTCAGCACACGTAACGTTACAAATGGCGCAGAAAAATAACGCGCTATTAAACGACGTCATGCGATTTTATAATTGACGTCAGACTCACGTTCACGCACCTTGCGCACCTTACGATAAGAAAGTATGTGATAGAAAGATAATATAGGCCGTATACACCTACCATCAGTTAGAAATTCTGCCTTTGTTTTGTCTGAGGTGCTTTTCTTTCGATCCACAATAGTTACTTTCTTAGCGCAAGGTGCGCGTTCTTATCGCTAGGTGCGCGATTTTTAATTGTTTTCTAAAATCACCACAAAATACGCTCCTGTCTATGAATGACAAACACACTTCATTTAAGAATTAAATGTAGCTTTTAATCCCCAAAACAGCACCATAGTTAAAGGCTTTAATACTCAAACTCAATAACTATATAGCCTATGTTCATTGTCAGTGCGACAGATTAGCTGCTACACGTTCACCAATTTCGTAATTTTACTACTTGGTTTACGTTTGGGTTACATTTGGCCTACGATCGTACGATGTCATTTTTGCATTTTCGTGCGGTCTCCGCAGTGTAACCCTAAGATGTCCCTACGATTCTACGGCCTCCTACGATACGATTTTATACAGTCTGCACTTTGACAATAGTTTAAAAATCGTACGATTGTAGCCCGTAGACAAGTCGTAGTGGGCATAGCACGGGCGCCGTACGGAGACCCTGCGATGATCGTGTGGTCACCGCATGATTTTTGTATTTTAATTTTGGGACAAAATCGTACGGCGGCCGTAGGGAGACCGCAAGGGTTCAGTTAGAAGTCATAGGGACTCCGTACCGGGACATGGCACGGGTTCTGTACGATCGTCACTTAAAGTGTGCGGTGACCATACGATTATCGTACGATCTCAGTGCGATTTTGTATGAGAAAGCTAGAGCAAGAAAGCGAAGGCAAACGATGCCCGTATGTATTGCTACCACAGACGTCGTAGCACATGGTCACCTACGATGTCTAGACCAAACAATCGTACAGCGATCGGTCACTGCATAGTCACAAAGTTATGGGTACAGTGGTCGCATTGTTTATCGGTACCTCCACGTGACTAGCATTGTCCCGTTCAACTGTACGGAACCAAAATGACCTTTGCCATGATATGTATGGGCATTATATCACGCTTCTAACCGAAAGTAACTTGTACTATGCAGGCGAAAATCAGACTTTATACACAAAATAAAACGAAACTACCCCGCTACAAACAACGAAAGCTGTTTCGTTCCCTACTTCCTGATGTTACGGTAACGGTTTGAGATATGATTGTGTGCGTACGTGCGATGGTTTGCTCTTGTATCAGACCCATAAAACGGCGCGTCCGATCACTTAATCGACTGGTTGAACAACTTTTTGTTTTATTGAATGTTTTGTAAACAAGCTTAAGCGTTTTCAAAACGCTTGCGATCTCTTAGCACTATTTTCACTGTATGACCACGACTGAATGAACCCACGGCGATAACCACAGACCGAAAAGACTCTGGCAGCTCGGTTCAATGTGAGCTTTCATACCTGAGCCGACATGCGGTATTTAGTGTGACCCGATCGGAGCTGCCTCGTCCAATCAACTTAGTACGACCGGAAGTCGGTGGTCGATTAACAAGAAGATTTCAGCCCTGTTCAATTATGCGCTCTTCGCCGTGGCGAGATCGCAATAACTACACTGCTAATCAGCGCCTTTGTTGTCGCTTCACGGATATAGTTTAACCCCTCTTTTCGTAAAATATGAACTTCTAAAAGCTTCTAGCTTTCTTCTTTGGCTGTACAGCCTGGTTTGTGTCAGACCTTGTCGAAAACCTAGATTGTTTTTTTCTGAATTAGATTAACAAGTGTCATGTAGAAAAATGTACAGTGGCTATATGACCATTTAAGATTTTACTTGTTAATAATTTTCAAGGGAGGCAACAACTATCTCTACAATAATGTGTTACAAAGTGAAAAATGTATGTTAAAATGCTGTGCATACTGGTATATATAAATAAAATCGTTAATAGAAATAAGCAAGATAATAATTTAGAAGAACCTAGAGCTTTGGAAGATCATATATATGTGAGCAATCCATTTTACTAACCATGTTGCGCTTCATTGACACATTTATTTTTACTTGCGTGTCAAAAATCATGTTCTACATTGGTCGCGACTGGGATTCGAACCCGCGGACTTCCGCAACCGACAACAACGCATAACCACTGGGTATCTCTATATGTAAATGCTCCGATGTCCGGATGAAAGAACAGAGGCAGATTGAGCTGCGACGCTTGAATCAGTAGACAAACTATGTCTTGTCACAGGAACCTTACGTCGGATTAACTTGCGTGCTTCGAAAGGGCTTAGAACTGCTGTGTTTGTTTGGTTGATTTTGGGTTGAATGTCCCACCAACATCTTAGGTCAAACAGAGACGAAACCCGTTTAAAGTCTCGTCTGAACCATGCCTAACCTTTACGTATAAAATGTGGCTTTACCATGCTTGTGCAGTCACAAGAGTCACGATGTGCAGTCAATCATCCTTAGAACCTTATTGCTGGTTGAGTTAATGTTACAGTATTGACGTAGTAACCAAGCTGTCACGAAGTGAACTGGGCTGCGGGTTAGCCAGCTGGGTACCAATTAAGGCGTTAAGAAGGCGTTCAGATGGATTTTTTTTTTAATTCAGTTGTACGTTTTTAGATAGATTTGTTGTCACATAAACAACGTGTAGTTCTTCCAGACAATGTATGCAGTTTAAAGTGTTTTCAGCGTAGATCAATTTTCAGAGATTGCGATGTTGTCGTCATTTATACATACATACATGTACTTCCAGAAAAAAATGAGTTGTGATTAGATCCTTTGAAGTGATCGTATCAGATACATCAGTCAGCATAGATGCCCTCACCATTAAAGTTTGTGCTAGTGGAACGGTTAATTCCCCATAGAGGTTCTCTCCTTTGCAAATCTCATTTGATGTTTCTATTCTCTTTGCTGCAATGAAGCCGTCTTGTCATGATGCGAGAAAGAAGCGCGCTACACGAGACAGGGTAGTTCAGGCAAAAATCATGATTCACGTTCAGCACGAGAATAATGGGCGAGACCAGTAGTGTAGGAGGTTGTTTTTGTGGGTTTGTTGTACCGGGAGCACCCGAAGGCTCAACCGGGAGGTTGATTATTGTTGTTGTGTTTGGAGAAGCCCGGGATCGAACCTGCGACCCCTGGTTTATTTTTTTATTTTTTTTTCCTGGGCGAGACCAGTACTATAGGAGGTTGTTTTTTTGTGTTTTTTTTTGTTGTTCCGGGAGCACCCGAAGGCTCAACCGGAAGGAGGTTTTTCGGAGAAGCCCGGGATCGAACCTGCGACCCCTGGTTTACAAGGCGAGTGACTTAACCACTGCACCACGCCCTGGTTTACAAGGCAGGTGACTTAAACCACTGCACCACGCAGTATATATACGTAGGCATTTTAAGTTTTAAAGTCAATGTGGTGGATATTAAACACAGTAGACAGTCTATTATATTACATCAGTGTTCGTCTGCCCAGTTATGAACACATTGTTTCGAAGTTTCAATGATTAAATAAATTCATTTAGCAGTTTTACAATATATTGAAATCGCATGTTTCAAGAATAAATATGAATGTGACCACGAGTTTTATTACAAGGGAAACAACTCACCAAGACAATCAAAATGTCAAGAAAAGGTTTTTAACAAAAAGAAGGAACACTCCTACATGTAGACCATATTTATTCGGTCATCAGGAAAAGATGCCCGCGAAACGTTTAACCCCTTAAACCAAACTTTTATAAAGTAAAACTAGGGTTTGCAGGTGTATACATCTTTTCTTACTTTTGCTCCAAAACATAGATTGTGCGTACTCGTTACATTGTGCGTACTCGTTACAACCGCCTCA
The DNA here is from genome assembly GCA_964017185.1 of Rugalucina vietnamica. Lineage (NCBI taxonomy): Eukaryota > Metazoa > Mollusca > Bivalvia > Lucinida > Lucinidae > Rugalucina > Rugalucina vietnamica. The sequence continues at coordinate 36,987,980 of OZ024875.1, forward strand.
GCGAGGCGGTTCTAACGTGTACCCACAATCTATATTTTGAGCAAAAATATTAAACATATTAATTTTTTTATGCTTCTGAATTTTTCAATTTTGTGCGTTACTAAATGTTCAACCGTATGGTACCCAGATATACGAGTAGCTAGGTTACAATCAGATGCACAAAATAATAGACCGTGTACGGTCTGATGTCTGGTGCCAGTGGACAATTTTCTATCTTATCCGCTTTTTGTCTTTTCATAAAAACTTTTTAGATTGCTTCTGTTTGAAAACACAAATGTATATAAATAATAAATAAAAATAATAACACGTCTTGTGCTAGCTGATTCACGCACAACATATAAGTTATATATACTGTACATAAAGCCGCTTTTTCAGTCGGTCGTTTCGAGGACATTCTCAACATTGAGTAAGTAGGTGGACTTCGACTTGTTATCATCTTCAATATAAATAAATAGATAAATAAAAACATGTCATAGGGCACATCATTTTTATGCATTGTCTACTGTACATGCGTGCGACGACTTTTTTTTTTTTTTTTTTTTTTTTTTTTTTTTTTTTTTTTTTTCAGCGCTTATGCAGGTAGCCTACAATACATGCTTTCGAAATGATATTTTTGAAACGCCTTTACATCGGTAAAGACTGCCTAGATTGTAGGAATTATTTTGCCAGTTGCAATTATTTCGATTACGAGATGGTTGCCGTTTCCTTGCGAAAATCGCAGAAACCTGCTGAACCTTAAGAACGTTTAAACTAAACTCATATTCTCCATTGTATTAATAAATTGTATGGGTGTGGGTGTGTACATGTATGAGAGAGGACCGGAAGTTCAACGGTAATCGGGAAACATTGCCAAAATCGACAGAAAAACACACGTTTCTTCTGTTCCGTGTCCCGGACACTCAGTTTAAGGGGGTGGAGGGGGGGGGGTAGGGCTTATCGATCAGGGTGCTGGCGATCATCTCACGCCAACTGTAAGCATATCACCAACGTTTTGGTTCCTCGCAGACACTTTAGTATCGGTTATTGTGCCGAATCACAAATGCACCTTCGTATAAACGTATATGACGTTAACATTTACGTACATTACGTTATTTTACGTCGCAAAAATGGACAGGGGTGTGTCTCTTTGTAACCCCGTAGCTCTAACAATTTAAGTGCAATTCCAATAAAAAAATCATTTTTCTCCATCAAAATGATCCCCTTAACACATATTAAGAAATCATGCATTTCTGAAACAAGGCCGATTTCGATGGTTCCTGCACCAAGGCCTTTTTCGTTTTAGTAATGCAAAAGTTAAGGAATTTTACTTCCTTTTTAAGAAGTGTTAGAGCTTATTCATTAAATAGAATATTGGTCAGTTTTGAAATTGTCAACCCGGAGTTCGGTAGAGTACGACGATACATACCTCCGCCGCGGTGTTTCCTTGAACAAAACATATATCCAGGAATCACTGGCCCCGTCCCGACATGACAAAATTGGGATATGTATAGTTTGACTGGAACGTTAAAACCCATACCAAACTAAACCTGTGGAATTTTTGTTTCAAAAACTAACGTCGTCTAAGCCGTGTTCATATGCGACATTTGCACCCAGGTGTATTTTTGTACCTCGGGTGTAGTTTAGGACTCGATACATACGTCTTTGAGGACGACATTTTAAGCGCTACATAGTACTGATTTACACGCAGCCGCTGAGCATATGAACGCTTCACATGCCCCCGGGAGCAGATTTGCACAATTCATTTTTGCACCTGGGTGCAAATACTGCACATGAACACGGCTTCAGTTACTTTGGTGTGCTATACTATGTTATTTTTCTATTCAGATGGTTGTCACCTGCAAATAGAAGAGAAAATGTAACGTAATTACATCTAATACTCCAAAAGTAGCAATTTTGTTATTAAGAAAGGATGGGGTTGGGGTCTGTGGTATGTCCGAATTGCAAAAACTTGTACTCCATCGTCAAACTTAACGTTTACAAGCACTAAACGGTTTCATCCGAGATGATTTCATCTTGCTATAGACCGTACACTACGAAAAGGGTGTTTTACTATAGGTGGTACACCACTGCGCTATAGACGGTACACCAGATAACTTTGGAGAAGAGGAAATTATCGACAATTGCAATTTCAAAAGTAACTTTAGAGTATTTCTAGTGACTGTCCTCGATTTGCTAGTCATTCTATCAGGTATTCCATAACATTGTAGATTGATATTTTACCGACACATTTGTTACATCATGTATTTTCGCGACTGACTAAAGAATGTAAACAGTGATTATGGTCAGATTTTTGTTATTCGTAGCTCTTGTAGATGTTTGCTAAACACCTGTTATTCTAATAACCATTCATTAATATCTAAGCGACTAGAGTGAAAATTACTTACAGAGTATTTTAAGGTATTTACACGAAAAAAAAACAGAGAAATACTGACCTCGTAGTGCACCGCGTCCTAATTTCCTCGATAGGTCAATCGCTATATCCGGTGTACGTTGATAGACGGTGAAGACCCAACAATGGTGTTTCAGAAAAGTGTGATATTGAAAGAAAGCAGTGGCTGAGTTTATTTGTTCGGGTTTAACGTCACTTTCAACATTACATGTATCTGTCATATCACGACGGCGGGAGCTCAATGCTCACTGTTATACTGCTGCCTCACTCTGGTATCAAATCCCAGACACTTTAACATGATACCACTTCCAGTCACATTATACTGACACTGGAGCGACCAGTCCTAGCCCTACCCCTAAAATCGAGTGCCAAGCGGGGAGCAACTAGTACCATTGATAACGTTTTTGGTATGTCGCGGCCCGGGATCGAACCCGGTACCTCCCGATCTCGAAGCGGACACTCTACCTACTAAGCTACCGAGGCCGGTCACGGGACAGTAGCCATAACTTACCAAAAAATTTTGTACAGTACCAGATTTGCGTCCGCCATAAACGTAAACTGCCCTAACACAATCCTTTCCACTTTTCTGGCACTCTTCTTGTAACCGCACTTGACTTCTGAAACTTCGGTCAATGGCCACATGTGGGGACGGAAATTTCCTGAAGAACCCGCGCTTGCCTGACCTAGGATCTTTCCCAAAGTACTTGTGGCCCGCGATGTAAAGTCCGTCTAGATACAAGTCTCTTCCTGACTTTTCTGTGAATTTATACAGAAAACACTCGGCGAATAAGTTTTTCTCGGAATATAAGCCGTGCTTCCTTGTTGATTCATATATTGGATCACCATGACGCTTTTCAAGTATCTTTTCACAACGTTTATCACCTACAAAAAAATTATTCGATACCCATAATGCACTTGTCAATTCCGCGGACAAAGAAATTATTATCAAAGTAAATAACGTCATATTTCTGAGTAAGTCACGCAAAGTTTGCTTTTGACGCTCGTTACTTGATGTCATTATGACGATGACGTTACGTAAATCTCAGGGCTTCGCGCGCCATGGCGTCGCGCTTATTTACTTTTGTGGTTGACTTTTCTGTTGTTATCATCATTGGTTTTCTCTCCTTGTATGTATAGAGGTTCCAAAATAGTATACTATACAACACTCACGGGTGGGCATCACGGGAGCTACCTCGAAAATGTGTTAACGCAGATTTGTTCCCACGCCACATCCGGGAACTTTCGAGGTAGTGGAAATCCCCATATTTTGATAAACACACAAAGGTGAGCTCTCGCTTTTTTTTTTTTTTTTTTTTTTTTTTTTTTTTTTTTTTTTTTTTCACATTACGTAGAAATCGAGCGAAGCTATCCCATGTAAATATGATTTGACAGTGCATGAAGACCGAAAACCCCATTAAATAGTGGAAAATATGAACAGGACGACTTTAACCCCAGGACTGTCGGGCTGCATTTTCGTCGTGGGTTGACATATCGGCGGGCATCTCAGACATATTTTGTAGCTCAGTTTCTGTTTTGGATCACTGTCACATGTTTTGATGCAAAACATGATCAAATTGACTACAGTGACGCAAAAATTTCAGATGCCCTGTTCTCCTGAATAGACTACCTGCCCAAAAATTCATTCGTATTGTTCCCAGACCAGCGAGGTAGCGGTAATCTAGCGAGATAGTTCCAACGCGTTTACCTAGGCAAAACAAAAACAGTTTGTTATTTGGTTGATTTGGTGTTTTACGTCCCACTCAGTACCTATGGTCATATGGAGACGGGACGTCGGTTCAAAGTAAGCCGGTAAAGTTAGCAAACTGGCAGAATGAGCAGAATGAAATGGTAAAGTTAGCAAACTGGCAGAACGAGCAGAATGAAAAGGTAAAGTTAGCAAACTGGCAGAACGAGCAGAATGAAACGGTAAAGTTAGCAAACTGGCAGAATAAGCAGAATGAAATGGTAAAGTTAGCAAACTGGCAGAATGAGCAGAATGAAAAATGTCTTTGTCGATTTTCCCATTCTGCCCATTCTGCTGACAGAATGAAACGGTAAAGTTAGCAAAATAGCAGAATGAGCAGAATGAAAATGTCTTTGTCGATTTTCTCATTCTGCCCATTCTGCCCATTCTGCTGGCAGAATGAAACGGTAAAGTTAGCAAAATAGCAGAATGAGCAGAATGAAAATGTCTTTGTCGATTTTTTCATTCTGCCCATTCTGCCCATTCTGCTGGCAGAATGAAACGGTAAAGTTAGCAAACTAGCAGAATGAGCAGAATGAAAATGTCTTTGTCGATTTTCCCATTCTGCCCATTCTGCTGGCAGAATGAAACGGTAAAGTTAGCAAAACAGCAGAATGAGCAGAATGATTTTTTTGTCGATTTTCTCATTCTGCCCAATCTGTCCATTCTGCTTGCAGAATGAAACGGTAAAGTTTGCAAGATAGCAGAATGAGCAGAATGAAAATGTCTCTGTCGATTTTTTAAGTCTACCATAATATAAAGATGTTTACTCATCATATAATGAAAATTTTCATAATATAAAGAACCTGGTCCAACATATAATGGACTTTTCTCATCATATAATGCACACTATACAACATATAATCAAATGTGAGCAGGATATAATGACGATGATGCATCAAATGTTTTTATTCCTTACCATCAGACAGCTTTGGCGTTCCATACTTATGACACATGCTCTTTACATGTTGTATTAGACATTTCCAACTTAATCTGAGATACGATATACGATCTCCGAGAAACTTTAATCGATTTCTGGGGGGTATCTCAAGGCTGTCCAACTAAGTTGGTGAAACCCCTATACTTCTAGTACCTGTACACAATTAAATGCGTTTGATAACTTTCATACCAGGTTTTATAAGTTTTTTTCTGAAGGTATCTGAAGTTTTTTAATTTAAAAAATCATACACAGATCTTATTATGGTCTTGTGCACCGATCACATGCATTCCAAGGCCATGGTATTTTTAATTGATCACGCAAATCTATGTGGCTTGCAAGAAACAGACGTCAGGCGAAGCAATTATGAACAGCTAAGCAATCAATTCTGCTTCTTAGAAATCGACTGCCTAGTGGTGGTTGTGGTCGTGGGGGGAGCCACAGCAGTTCTCGATGTTCGGTCGGGAAATTCCCCGTGAAACCATCGTGCCCGGAAGGTGACAATCAAACCATTGAAATATGCCGATGCAGGAACAATTTGATAGGTTCATCAATTATCGACATTTTACTGGCGTCGCCAATGGGATTCGACCCCCATGTAGCGGGTAGTTAGAAGCCATCGACGCTACTGAGTGAGCTATCCGGAGACCCAAAATGTTAATGTAACATTTCATTCTTGCTGCGGTCATATATTCGTAGACAATGATATTCTGACACTGGTGAAGGAGTTAACACAAATGAGTAAAGTTGCACCAAAACTTTTAGAACTTGATTTTAGTGACAATTTTTGTTCGCTCAAACATTCTTAGTTATCCAGTTCCTATCGGGGTCCAAATTTCCAGAAGGGGTCTGACGGAAAATTTCAACATGGCAAAAACTAATAATCTGGCAATTCCAGGGTGGGGGGGGGGGTCCGGACCCTCTGTCCCGCCCTCTGGATCCGCCCATGCTTGGTTTGTTTTACGCACCAGCAAACAGCTATGGTCGTGACAGGACGTTGCCAATTGGTCTCCTATCTTACATTATGATATAATGGCATGCAAAACTGATTTCGTATATCATGTTGCATTTTTAAAGAGCACCCATTACACTTTCCCTTGATTTACGATTCTTTGTCAACAGCGCTTTTAATGCAGACTGATATGTGCTCGTCGACAATATGAATTCATAGTTTTATAGTGTTACAATTTAAGTTTATTTTGAAAGAAATGTTTCCAGAGTGCATAAAATTTTCACTGTCTTTGTTTATGTCTACGTGTGTCCTACACCCTTAACCCGTTATTTTTTTTTGTCAGAAAGTGTGGTTTTTGACATTCATAAAACATACCAAAGAGGCATGCTGTTTCGATGAGGTGGGGGCACGTGATCATAGTGAGAAAACCCTTCATTAAATGTTAAAAAAAACTCTGATAGCTTGTACTGCTATATTAATGTTGGCATACATAATTCCACTGTGTCTCATGTGCTAGAATAATTGTGCCGCGACGCGAGAAACCCGGTCTTCGGGGTTTCCGACCAGATCTGATACAACCCGAGCTGTACAAGCACAGAAGATGACTAGAGACGGGAAATTTTGGATTAAAAAAGAAGAGGTATTGTACTATCCGCGCAGCGAAAATAAAGGCGCTGATCAGCTTGCAGTTGCTGCGAAGCTGATCTGCGCCTTTGTTTTCGCCTAGGCAAACATCTCACGACGGGGCTCATTATTAAAACAGGTACTAGGCACATCTTCGTCTGTAAAAACTGGCTTGAAAAGAGTGTGCATCTGTACAAGTTCTCCAACCCGATATATTGTGTCCACCCTGGGTGCCCACCATCCGAGTACCGCTGTAAAGATGTGGGCTAACACATTTGTTATGATCTCGCCGACGCATACAAATGCCGTAATCTTATTTCTTAACACAGCATGGCGCATCAATAAGCGATAAACCGACAGATCCCGTGGAATTATGGACAATTCGGACCTTGGCTAATTCGGCCCTAGTCAATTCGGACCCTAAAAAATTCGGCCCTAGTCAATTCGGACCTCGACCACTGGTCAATTCGGACCCTTTTTTATTGGTCAATTCGGACCTCAAAAATAAAAATTCTTTGGTCAATTCGGACCTTTTCTGTTGGTCAGTTCGGACCTTTTCCATTGGTCAATTCGGACCTTTTCCTTTAGTCAATTCGGACCTTTTCCATTGGTCAATTCGGACCTTCGGATTATGCAAAATGGAGGCAACGTCCCGACATGACCATAGCTGTTGATTGGGATGCCTAGCCACAAATCAATCAATCAAAACAAAGTATTTCACCCGCGAATACTACATGAAATAATGGCGTGAGTATTACAATGAATTTTTATTTTAATGATTTGAAGACATAGGCAATTCTTCCATCTTAAATCGATTCAAGCATTGGCTGATTCGGACCTTATTTCTGTTTTACATGTGGTCATTTCGGACCCCAAACAGATTCTGACATTGGCTAATTCGAACCTTAATTTGATTCGGACAATGGCTAATTCGGACCTTAATCCGATTTGGACCTTGGCTAATTCGGACCCTATTTAAAAAAAAATCATTGGCTAATTCGGACCTCGATTTTGCGGTAGTGGTCAAGGTCCGAATTAGCCAAGGTCCGAATTAGCCACAGCTGAGGTCCGAATCAGGTCCGAATTAGCCAAGGTCCGAATTAGCCAAGGTTCGAATTGTCCACGTACCATCCCGTGTATATACATGAACATGTTTGTATACAATGTGTTCATTTATTAGTTTACATGTTGTCCTTGAGAATATCCATCAAAAACATTATCCGAACTCCAATGTCAAACTCCAATATCAGTATCGGATTAAGTTGGAAATGTCTAGTAGTTAGTTTCCCAAGTAGAGAAATTGAGATTTGGAGTTGTTGAATCTGGTGATAGCACACTGGCTCTAGCTGTGCAAGTATAGCTTGTCCCCTGTTGATAAGGCAGTGTCACATGAACCTGTGTAATTTCTCCAGAACTCAGCTGGGACATCACGCTCTAATAACATATCCAGTCCACATTGCATTCTTTTAACATTTTTAGTCAATCTTATCATATAATTATGTAGTCCATTTAAAGCCGTGTTCATGTGCACAAATTGCTCCCGGGTGCAAATTTTACAACCGGGTGCAAATTTGCACTCCCTAGTGTTGCGTTCATGTGCACATAATTTCTTTCCATACAAGACTGAATTTGACTAAATTAAGGTTACAGTATGCAATCAGGGGGTAACCATATTCAATTGCATATTTTACTATGTTTATAAGTCATAGTGATATTGTTTTATATACCAAATTAAAGGCAAGATTTTGAAGTTTAAGGTGAATGCATTTGTTTTATTGTAAGTTATGAATTAGAGGCTAGACGAATCTTAAGTAAAATTATGTCATATGTCATGTTTGATGTTTCATCTTCTACATGTTTTGCTATATGTTTTTCCTTTTTCCTTGAAAAGCTTCCCTAACACTAGATCATTAAAACGGTATCATGGATTTCCGCTAAAGTTCTTTGAAACTGAGATATTTCATTTTAAATTTTCTGTGACAAAATTGATTGGTCATCCTAAACAAAACTCCAATTTACTCAGCAACAAATCATAGTAGAAAAAATCTGAGATACCCTTTTGAAGAGAAGACTTCAATCAACACGTGTGCCAAATTTCATTCCACTGGGATGGATAAGAAAGGAATTGAAATGCTTTGAAGATGACAGTTCCAACACAAAGTCTACTTTACGAGAAGCCACAAAATTCATTTCATCAATCAAATGCAAATTTATTCATGATTGGCAGCTTTCTGACATTCAAATTTCTGGTCAGTACATCCCACAATTGAAAACCTTGAAGGCCATGCATTTGGAGGCAGGCTTTTGATAAAACCCCTGTCACACCAGGGTGGCGTTCTCGTGGCGTTCTCGCGGCGTTCTACAAAAATGCAGAACGCCAAGGTGAACGCCATGAGAACTCCATGGACGCCGTGGCAACGCGGTGGGAACTCCATCGAACGCCGTGGGAAATCCTAGAACGCCAAGGGTCGGCGTTTCTTTTGGACATGCTCAAAACAAACGCCATCACCCGGCGTTCTAATAAGAGCGCCGCGGGGACGCCGTGAGGACGCCGTGGCAACGCAGTGAAAACTTCATCAACGCGACGGGAACGCCGTGAGAACTCCATGGACGCCGTGGGAACTCCGTGGAAACGCCATGGGCTACCACGACGTTTGCACTTCGATCTCACTGCGCGCCCGCGGGACTCATCCCGTTGTTTTTGAGGTGATGGTGCTGGACTGATTTCCACTTGTGGTGATGGTGTCGGTGGTGGTACGTCATCTGTCTTTTTCGGACTTTTCCCTTTAGTCACCGCTTTCCTTCTTCCTCTCTTACCAGTCATGCTGTCTTCTTGAAAACAAACGTACAAATGAGTGAGACTTTGTTTTGCCTACAAGCCGTCAGAGCAGTGCCAGAACGCCGTGGAAGCGCGGTGCGAACGCCGTGAAAGCACGGTGCGAACGCCAAGAGCGCCGCGCAAACGCAGTGAAAACGTCGTGCAAGCTCCATGGAACGCCACATAGAACTCCGCAGAACGCAGTGAGAACTCCATAGGAACGCCTTGGACGCGACGAGGACGCCATGAGGACGCCGTGAGGACGCCATGGCTTGCTTTTTTCACAAATAAAATCATTTTTTCTTGGAGTTCTCGTGGCGTTCTGGAAAAATTAAGAAAATTTAAGAACGCCACGCAAACGCCGCGCGAACGCCTTCTGGTCTGACAGGGGCTTAAAGAAAACATGAAAAATTCATAAATACTTATATACTTAACCAATCAGCGAACACTCAAACCGTTAGGCTATTAATCGCCCCCTGTTGTAAATGACCTCACATTATTACCGGAACATTTTATCTCTGGGGGTTCAAAGACTGACAGTTACCTCCTTTCAATGAAATGGATTTTGCCATACACCTTGAAGAGGAAATTATTTTATTACTCTGACCTTTGGCAATTTTGTAATGGTGATGCTGCTATAGAAATGCAGTGAGTCGTGTCATGATAAAACTGGATTTTTGCAAAGGCGAAAACAAAAGCCGCAGATCAGCTTGCAGTAACTACTGGTAACACTATTCCACTTTACTTATTAATTTTTGTGAACTTTAATATAAAATGCCACTTTCCTTGTGAAAACCAAAACCATTTATTAATTAGCTAAATAAGCATATATGTTCATCAAAGAGAAATTGAGCAGCACCACAAGAAAATTCTATTTGCAAAGAAGCGTATACACTACACATACTTGCATCATGTATGATCATAATGGTTTTCTTGTTTGTTTAGTTGGTTTAAATCTTTATTTCAAGCCTCTAACCAGCTTCTGCAGCTACACATGCCATTTTTTGTAACCATCTCTACACAACAAATCTCAGAATGGTGTTATTTCGCAACAGGGCCTAACTTATCTACTAAGGCTACCTTGTTGGGAAAGAGCTAGTCCTTCTGCTCTTCGAGTGTGTTGTCGGAAAATGTTTTGTTGTGTTTTATGTATTTTCTTTCCCACCCGCTATGTTGGGGGACTTTAAATTTAATTGCATCGATTCCTGGTCCCTCTATTCTTACTTAAGTGATAAACTGGTCATTTACAACAGAAACGATAATAAAAGCAGGTACTGTGAATATGCATAATCAAATGATGATTCATTATCTGATGGCTAACAAATTATTATATAATATCCCCATAGGCCCACAACCTTTGAGAATTCAACAATATGCTTACATAAAAGCCACTGCATAACAAAACAATGCATAACAAAAATAATGACTGTATATAATATAATCAGACACTGATCAAACCATTGTAGTCATATGTAGAGCCAAAAACATCGGCTGTACAGGATGACCAGACCTTTACACAGGATTTAAGTGGTGTTATAAGAAAACTTGATTTAGAAAGTTAGACAAAAGCAGTTGCAAATCAGGTATGCAACAAAGAATGCTTATTGTTTAAAAAAAAATTGATTTTCAATAAATCTTGACCCTTATGTCTGGCTGTTTATCCTTTTGTCGAACACAAAAACGAATAACAAAGATTGTTTTTGTGAAACAAAGAATTTCTTGTGATATGACCCATATGCAGTAAACCAGCTTCCATTCCAATAAATAGCATGGAGAGGGGCATTGCTAATGGGTGCTTAAGAGGTGGACGGAAAAAAAGTCACAGGAAAAAAAGTCACGGAAAAAAAGTCACGGAAAAAAAGTCACAGGAAATAAAGTCACAGGAAAAAAAGTCACAATTATAAAAGACCAAGAGAAAATACATATATCAGTAGATAAATGTAGTAGGACATGATTTTCATGTTAAAATAAAGCAATAATGAGGAAATGTCATAATCAGAATCAAAACATGCCCATAGAATGGGAAACATTGAATGGATGAGAATCCACCCAATTCGAGGAGCACGGTGGCATTATGGTAGAGTTTCAGACCATGGTTCCTTAGAACTTTGTTTGAAACAAACTGTTGCCATGCAGTGTCCTTGAACAGGCCTATTTTAAGTTACCAAATAACTGGTCAAGTACCCAGGAAGTATCACCTCAGTCCCGGCATGATCGAATAGTGTTAAGTGGGACAAAAAAAGGCTAAAACATCAACCCAAACGAAACATAAAGTGATAAAAATGGTAATAATAAAAATAAAAATGTTTATTCCTAACCAAAAGTTGAGAAAAAGCATAATTCTTTTTTGTGACTTTTTTTTCCTGTGACTTTTTTTCCTACCCAAAATTGTGACTTTTTTTCCGTGACTTTTTTTCCTGTGACTTTTTTTCCTACATTCGCTTAAGAGTTTTACTGACCGTGGATAATTTTATTGACACTGATGGCCATGCTTTGAATTGAAAGCAAAACTAAAGAAGCTCTTTACAGTTATTTCTCTTAGTTTTTCAGTTTCTAAGCTTATAAGTTATTGTGGAAATTTGAGCCTTTGATATAATGTAGGTACCAAAGTAATTTATTTGATGAGAGTGATTTTGTAATATGAACAAAATTTCACCAATTATTGCATACTGTATCCTTAAGTTTGGATCATATTACACACTTTTCGAGAATTGTAACCATGACCTGAAGCCCCGGGGAATAGCGGTGCTCACATTACCGGCACTGCCTTCTTTAGCCTATATTATTCAAACTCAGGGCATTTCACTTGCATTGCGGTTAACTGTGAAAAGGCGAAACCTGGCTAGGTTCCCCAGCCCTCCTTCGAGCCTGGGCTAGGAGGAGCCGTGATTACAACTGGCTGGTTCATAATAAGAAATAATATCATTTTATAGAAGCCACGTAATCAAGAGTTTTGAATTTTAGTTACTGGAAACCTAAGGTTTCGTTTTCCAAAGTGCGCATGCACCTCCCTGTAACAGTAGTGGTTTGATTACAAGCCTCAATCCCCGAATGGCCGTGAGATGGTTGCAAATCACTGGCGTTTAACAGAGCCGCGACGTGAGAAAACCAGTTTCGGGGTTTCCGACCAGGTCTGACACAAACCGGCCTGTACAGTCACAGAAGCAGGTTAGAAGCTTGAAATTTCAGATTTAAGAAGAAGAGGAATTGTACTATCCGTATGGCGAAAACAAAGGCGCTGATCAGCTTCGCGGTTACCGCGAAGCTGATCTGCGCCTTTGTTTTCGCCTAGGCAAAACTCCGGTTTTCTCACGATGCGGCTCAATTATTTACATTGAAGTTCTGTGACAGAGTGACTCATTAATGTCCAAGTATGTTTCGACACAATGTCAGTAATAAAATGAGCCGCGACGCCAGAAAACCGGTCTTCGGGGTTTCCGACCGGGTCTGACACAAACCGACCTGTACAGTCACAGAAGCAGGCTAGAAGCTTGCAATTTTGGATTTAAGAAGAAGAGAAATTGTACTATCCGTGTAGCGAAAACAAAGGCGCTGATCAGCTTCGCAGTTACTGCGAAGCTGATCTGCGCCTTTGTTTTCGCATAGGCAAAAATCCGGTTTTCTCACGATGCGGCTCAAATAGGATCGTTTTAGAAAGAAGTGTCTTAATCGATCTTTTAACGTTCAAAATATGTCACTTTCACGTCCCAGTCGACAACTGTTGAGTCATGTCGGGAGGGATTCAAAGCTCCTTGTGTAGAACCAGATATATGGTGCATAAACGTATACGCCTGCCTACAAATGCAAAAGCTTATTTGCTTAACAAAGTTAGAGCCGCGCCATGTGAAAACCAACAATGTTGTTTCCGAACACGTTCGACACACTTTTTTTTTTTTGTTGTTGTTCTGTTTGTTCTTCCAGCTATGTATACAGCACGATCAATAGCGCATTGCCTTCATAGAACTCTTTACTATACCATCTTATTATATGCTTACTGCTTAGTGCATTGTACTGATTTACCAAGCTCTCTTCTTCCTCCTCCTCCTCCTCCTCCTCCTCCTCCTCCTCTTTTTCTTCTTCTTCTTCTTCTTCTTCTTCTTCTTCTTCTTCTTCTTCTTCTTCTTCTATAAACATTGTTTTGAAATCTAGCATGTATATGTATGCTCAGATATAGCAACTCGATAAAAAGCCTGCCATTATTTCACCGTCACGGGAAACGATAAAATTTTGAGCCGCCTCATGAGAAAACCAACAATCTGCATATGCGAAAACAAAGACGCAGATCAGCTTCGCGGTAACCGCCAAGCTGATCAGCGCCTTTGTTTTCGCTACTCGGATAGTTCAATTCCTCTACTTTCTAAATCCAAAATTTTCAGCTTCCAACCATCTTCTGTGACTGTACAGGCTGGCTTGTGTCGGACTTGTTCGAAAACCACATTGTTGGTTTTCCCACAGGGTGGCTCAAATATAGGCTATGCCTACCATCCGATCCTTTGATGCTTATATATATATACATTAGAACGCTGTTATATGTATGTATACAAATGTATTGAACTGTCTGTATATATGTGTGTGTCATCTGTGTGTGTAACTTTACCATTTCAGTCTGCCAGCAGAATGAGCAGAATGGGCAGAATTAGAAAATCGACAAAAGACATTTTCATTCTGCTCATTCTGTTCATTCTGCCAGTTTGCTAACTTTACCATTTCATTCTGTCAGCAGAATGAGCAGAATGGACAGAATGAGCAGAATGGGAAAATCGACAAAGACATTTTCATTCTGCTCATTTTGCTCATTCTGCTATTTTGCTAACTTTACCATTTCATTCTGCCAGCAGAATGGGCAAAATGGGAAAATCGACAAAGACATTTTCATTCTGCTCATTCTGCTCATTCAGCTATTTTGCTAACTTTACCGTTTCATTCGGCCAGCAGAATGGGCAGAATGAGAAAATCGACAAAGACATTTTCATTCTGCTCATTCTGCCGGTTTGCTAACTTTACCATTTCATTCTTCCAACAGAATGAGCAGAATGGACAGAATGGGCAGAAAGGGAAAATCGACAAAGACATTTTCATTCGGCTCATTCTGCTCAATCTGCCATTTTGCTAACTTTACCATTTCATTCTGCCAGCAGAATGGGCAGAATGGGCAGAATGGGAAAATCGACAAAGACGTTTTCATTCTGCTCATTTTGCTCATTCTGCTATTTTGCTAACTTTACCATTTCATTCTGCCAGCAGAATGGGCAGAATGGGAAAATCGACAAAGACATTTTCATTCTGCTCATTCTGCTCATTCTGCTCATTCTGCAATTTCCTAACTTTACCGTTTCATTCTGCCAGCAGAATGGGCAGAATGGGCAGAATGGGAAAATCGACAAAGACATTTTCATACTGCTCATTCTGCTATTTTGCTAACTTTACCGTTTCATTCTGCCAGCAGAATGGGCAGAATGAGAAAATCGACGAAGACATTTTCATTCTGCTCATTCTGCCAGTTTGCTAACTTTACCATTTCATTCTGCCAGCAGAATGGGCAGAATGGGAAAAACGACAGACAAATTTTCATTCTGCTCATTCTGCTCATTCTGCTATTTTGCTAACTTTACCGTTTCATTCTGCCAGCAGAATGGGCAGAATGAGAAAATCGACAAAGACATTTTCATTCTGCTCATTCTGCTCATTCTGCTCATTCTGCTCATTCTGCTAACTTTACCGTTTCATTCTGCCAGCAGAATGGGCAGAATGGGCAGAATTAGAAAGTCGATATTTTCATTCTGCTCATTCTGCCAGTTTGCTAACTTTACCATTTCATTCTGCCAGCAGAATGGGCAGAATGGGAAAATCGACAGACAAATTTTCATTCTGCTCATTCTGCTCATTCTGCTATTTTGCTAACTTTACCGTTTCATTCTGCCAGCAGAATGGGCAGAATGGGAAAATCGACAAAGACATTTTCATTCTGCTCATTCTGCTCATTCTGCTATTTTGCTAATTTTACCGTTTCATTCTGCCAGCAGAATGGGCAGAATGAAAAAATCGACAAAGACATTTTCATTCTGCTCATTCTGCTATTTTGCTAACTTCACCGTTTCATTCTGCCAGCAAAATGGGCAGAATGGGAAAATCGACAAAGACATTTTCATTCTGCTCATTTTGCTCATTCTGCTATTTTGCTAACTTTACCGTTTCATTCTGCCAGCAGAATGGGCAGAATGGGCAGAATGAGAAAATCGACAAAGACATTTTCATTCTGCTCATTCTGCTATTTTGCTATTTTGCTAACTTTACCGTTTCATTCTGCCAGCAGAATGGGCAGAATGGGCAGAAAGGGAAAATCGACAAAGACATTTTCATTCTGCTCATTCTGTTATTTTGCTAACTTTACCGTTTCATTCTGCCAGCAGAATGGGCAGAATGGACAGAATGTGAAAATCGACAAAGACATTTTCATTCTGCTCATTCTGCTCATTCTGCTATTTTGCTAACTTTACCGTTTCATTCTGCCAGCAGAATGGGCAGAATGGACAGAATGAAAAAATCGACAAAGACATTTTCGTTCTGCTCATTCTGCTCATTCTGCTATTTTGCTAACTTTCCCGTTTCATTCTGCCAGCAGAATGGGCAGAATGGGAAAATCGACAAAGACATTTTCATTCTGCTCATTCTGCCAGTTTGCTAACTTTACCATATCATTCTGCTCGTTCTGATAGTTTGCTAACTTTACCATTTCGTTCTGCCCATTCTGCCAGTTTGCTAACTTTACCATTTCGTTCTGCTCATTCTGCCAGTTTGCTAACTTTACCATTTCGTTCTGCTCATTCTGCCGTTAAAAGTCACACCCGAAAGACTAGAGAAGCCTGGGATCGAAGCCTAGACCCCTGGCTACGTCGAGAGACTTATCCTTTGTGCCATGGAGGTTTCAATACTAAACAAAAATAAAGTATGGGTGAGTTCATAAGAGCGCTATTAAATGAATTAGTTACAGTGACTTCGAATAATTCCTGTTGTGAAAATACATTTTGTATTGTAGACCTTCGTCTTGTTTATATTTCTGGGCCAGCCTACAAAAATAATAACAGCTTGTACGATCCAAATTCGAAATTGTAATTGAATACTTATTATTCTTGCCCCGATTTCTGGTAGTTAACCGGCACTACAACAGCGCTGCGTGAAGAGGCTGTGTAGCATCTTTCTTTTGTTATATTGATGTTAATGTAATATTCAAACACGCCACGCCAATGCTTTAAAAACGTGTTACATTGAACAGCAATTTCACACTTTGTAAGGGCGTGAGCTATGACGTCAATTTCAGATGCAAATGTGACATCAGTTACGGCGACAGACGGGGGCTACGTCATTTTTGCTGACGTAACAAATACATGTAGACGTTAGTCTATTTTTGGCGTGATTTCTTTAGTCTGGTAGGTCTAATGACCATTTGCATGATCTTAATTGGTGTATTAAGTTAATTTTACGTGAAACTGGCAGTTTCTATACTGAACAAAAAAAGAAACGCAACAATAGGCCACCGAGGATTTTCGAGTTTAAAGGTAAAACGTTAATAATTTCAGGTCTGTTGCTGTATGATTCCCATTCATCGGATATATAGAGGATCTTACACGAGTGGTCATTTCATATGAAATTTATCAAACGAGCCTTCGGCGAGTTTAATAAATTTCATATGAAATGACCACGAGTGTAAGATTCGTTTTATCATATGACTTCTTAAATACGATTTTATCGCCTCTAAAAGTGGACATATTTCCAATGAAAATTAACTTTGTTGTTACGGACGTCGTCAATGACGTTACGTATTCCCGCAAAACTGTTATTACACGTGTGGTCATACGATTTTTATGACATGACGTTATCCACTGGAAAACAGTGACGTCATAGGATAAAAAGGGTTTATCATGCAAAAACTGATTTTCATTTCGATAAAAATTGAATGAGAATTTTTTGTCGTCTTAAATAATGCAAATCGGAAAAAGGTTGATCTGCGCATGCGCACTTTTTTGAACCTCCAAATCATCAAGAAACAATGTCAGCTGCTCCCTTATTAAAATTCATGAAAAAGAAATAAAGTTCCGCGACACACAAGCTCGTAATTAAAACCATCAAAATCCCTATATGTTTTATTAAAAGGGGGATAATTTCAATTTAATTCGTTTTATTTCTTTAACGTGTGAGTTATATGCAGAGTGCTGCATTGTGATTTTGAATGGGGGTTTATAGCGGATTTAAATCATACCACTATTTTTTAATGCTTGCGCATGCGCACTGTGTGGATAACTACTTTCAACATGCCCATGGTCGGCATCGGATAACTCCGTAAATCAAAATGAAAATCGGTTTCTTGCATTCCTGATATTTAATGCAGAAGTAGAAAATGCAATGATTTCTGATTCTATCATAGTGTTTTCAAAATTTAGTGGAATATGATTGTTGCGTTTCTGTTTTTATATCATTGATCTTTATTGGTTAAGACATTTTAAGTACACGATTTTCACAGGTTGTTTTATTGGGGTCCATTAATTTAACCTGTCCGAAAACACCACCTTATGTGTCAATGTAAAAAAATGATTTCGATGATTTAGGACGGATAGCCAGGGAATAACAAAATGTTATTACTTTTTGCCAAACATGAGTATTGAGGAAAATATTTGAAGAAAACATCAGGGTGGTCCATATTCCCCACTGGTCCATATTACCCCAAATTACCCTATAGCCATAAATCATACAACTAATGCTTCATATAAGTGTCTACATGGCAATACGAAGTACGGTATTGCCATGTAGACACTATCATTTTAGGACATATTTTAATGATTTATGGTTATAACTTCAAGCACCTGTGCTACATGTGTAAAGTTTTTTTTTCTAATTTTATTTCTACGATATTCACAAACATTTGAAATACATGTCTATACATAATTTTCATTTTATAAAGTATATGTGCCTAACTAACCAATATAAGAGATACATGGACAAAAACATTGCTTTCAAATACATTATGCAAAGCGGCTGATACGAACGTTGGAAACGGAATTCAAGTAATTTTGGAAAGCCATGTCAAAAAGAGTATTTAAGTGCCGGTTCACATAAAAATCATGCAAAATTGAAAATTCACTCCACATCGAGTATAACAGATTTTGATGAAATTTATTTTATATGAAGGCCGTTATGGTAGTATTTGACCTCTGAAATATTTTTGAAAATTGTCCAGCAGTTTTAGAGAAAATTACGATTGAAGTTTTAAACACACTTTTACAAGTTTGGCTTGAAGTCTATGGGAAAATGTCGTCAATTTTCAAGTCAAATTTTGGTCACTTCAGTAGACGAGTTATTATACATAATATACATGAAAATGCAGCTTAACATCTCTTCTACAATTTCCAAAAATAAAACGCGTTGCCAAATCACTTTTGATGCCGTATTTTGTACATGTTTACGCCTAGGTATTTCTTACTGCGCTGGTGTCCCGTTTAGCAGTAGAATTTCTTCTTGAAGCCGGTAACCAAACCGCGCGACGTTGCTAAGACAAAGCGTCATGTGACAAAAATCATGTGACAATACTTCTTGAAGACACAACATGAAATTCTTGTGTTTTTAAGAAGCTACGAAATAAGTAAAAAGACGGAAAAGAATAGAAAGATGGAACGCATTTGACGTCACAAGACGTTAGATTAGTATGACGTGACGTCAGTCGTCACGTGCTTTCATCCTCACGTGCCAAGTCGCGTGGACCCTTAATTGACAATTAAGACACGTAAAATGGGGTCTTATTAGAAATAAAATGCAAATTTGAACATGCAACAATGTGGGAATTACGTCTTCCATTAAAACACGAATTATTCCTTTCGTCAGCGTGATATTTCAGTACACTGACACGAAGCTAACCCAGGACGGACGTTCTATTATTTTAAAAATAAACAGTAGAAGTAATAGAAAGTGGCCGTTACGTCATGCCGAGCTGAACGGCAAAAAACTAATACGACATTAAAGACTAATCTTGTGAAATCATGATTATATATAGCAGCAAAAATAAACTGTATTATCATGTTAAACGTACTTAGAATTATAATTGATATTTCCAGTTGTAAACGCGTAAATCACTTTTACACTATTAAAAGTATACTTGAAAAATAATATTGATTGATTGTAATCTAAAAAATACAATAATATTAATCAAAATTTGTTCATATTCTTGACCTTAAAACATTGAGGTTTTTGTTTTAAGTTACTTCCCTTGAAATCTATCATAAAGATTATGCTTTAGTAAAAGAAGTACTTATTTTTGACTTGAAGTTTCCTGTCTATCGTATACACCTCCACCTTTGGATTTGTATTCCAGCTTAGGTCGTGACATGGGTTAAAAGACTCATCCGAAAGACTGAAGAAGAGCGGGGTTGAACCTGCAATCCACGATTCACACGGCGAGTAGCTAAACCATTCGGCCGCGAACATGGGGCTGTAACGGCGTGGAACGGAATTGGCTCCGCCTCACTGAATTCCATTCAAGAACATCCTGAGTACATATAAATTCAAGTTAACTGTCATAAAAGCAACGTGTATCGACATAAACTGTGTATTTGACGATCACGGGTAAGTGTTGGATGTTGAATGACGATGTTGATCGAATCATGCACATACAATAGGCCTATATATATAGTCGCTTCACACCAGTCTTGCAGTGTTTTGACGTATCGTAGGCATACCTTCAGGTATCAGTAACAAGACAGCCGCACGCCGGTCACGGTTTGTAGCCTCGGAGAACGGGTAGAAAACAAAACAGTCGCATTCCGTTGCGGGGCAGGCGATAGTATGAATCGCGACCTGTCGTAAGAGATCGCACATAAATTACAAGACAGTCTTTCGACTTGCATGATTTGCAATGCATAGAGTGCCAATACGAGTACATTGCGAATTCGCCATCTGACAACGCTTATGTATTTGCGTTTCTAACGTGTCTCTCGTTGAACTTGCTTTGAGCGTTGTTGTTGCTGTTTTTTTTTTTTTTTTTCTCAACACACCTGGCGCGCGTTTGTCCATAGACCAGTGTGTCTGTGTCACTCACTGGTCTTTTTTTTTTTAATCCATTCCTGGGTCCTCATCAATGCCTTGGTTACATTTGCCCCGATCATCGTGCGATTTTCAAGTTGGTCTGCTATTTTAGACATCGTAGGTGATCACGGGCATGTTTAGAATTCATACAGGCATCGTACGATTTCTTGCTCTGACTTTCGTCCGCGTTCTGAGTGAAAACCATACGGAGATCGTCGGAAGATGTCTATGACGAATCCCTACGATTTCTGACTGAGCCTTTTCGGTCTCCTTACGATCACTGTACGGGCCCCGCCCATTGGGGCCCGAAGAAATAGATGGGCTCTTTGTGCCTCCAGGCAAAGCTTTACACTGCTAACTGCATCTTATTACTGGTTAACCGCTCAAGATGAGCCTGCCCAGGAAAAGTGGTTTCAAGTCATAGCGGTTGTGGCTTTGTTGTATGGTTATATATCAAACACTTGTTGGATGTTTTGGGTAAAAGTCCCGTAAATGGAGACAACGTCCCGACCTGATCTTAGCCGTTGACTGGGACGTTAAGCATCAATTTTAACATCAAACAAACGATGTCTGTACAATTTTTTTTCACCAAATTATCATAAAAAAAAAACAACATGCGGTGGCTGCACGATCATCGTAGCGTCTCCGGACGATGCTCCCTACGGCGTGGTAACGGTCTTACGTTTTTAAACACTTGTAGCAGTAGAGACTAATACAAAATCGTAGATAGGATATCTACAGCCTGCGGGAGACCGCACGAAAAAGGAAAATCACAAAACACTTGTGTCTCCTACAATGTAGGTTGAACTGCATCCTTTTTATTACACAGAAGTGCACGTTGCAAAGAATTTAGAGGAACAGTATGAAGAGTATAAAGGAACTAAAAAAAATATTGAAGTGTTTACTATGAAATTTGTTTGTTTCAGCTTGAAAGTAGATATATATTTTCTGAAAATTCAAGAATGACTAAAATTTAAAGAAATCTTGTTTTCAAGGGGAACAACTTCATTTTTCAAGTTAAAGCTTTTTTTTAAACTTAACAATAGTTAATTCAGGAGCATTTTTAATTGTGCTTGTTTTATGCACTTTCACTCGTACCTGGAAACACACTTTTGAAGATCTAGTTGATTCGCAATTATAGTAGAATTTCATATCGATATCAGACAACTTAGGCTACAAGCTCTTGGTTTCAAAACAGCAGAAAAAAAATCAAGTTTTGAACATTTGTCTTCAGGTGTTTCTGTTGTTGTCATGTCAACCAGGTATTTGAGTTTGCAAAGGGTTTTATTTTTCTGGACACGTAATATCAGAGACACTTTACATGACAAAACTTAATTTCAATATCAGTCTACTGAATTTGCAATAAATGAGTTTCAAAACAGCAGAAAATGCCAATTTTGGGCGGCTGTCAAAGAATGACTTTGTTGTTGTCATGGTAATCAGTATTTGAATTTTTAAATGGTTAAATCTTTTGAACAAATGATGCATTTGATACTTCTAGATCATTATACATTTTCATAACAAAAATTGTCTACAAAATTTACAAGAATTGAGTCTCAAAACTGCAGAAAATTCCAATTTTGGACATTCATCTTCAGGTGTGACTTTGTTGTTGTCATGGTTACAAGGTAAGTGATCATACTGTCTTTTCATCATCGAGCATGATAAAACAATTGTTGCTTTACTAAATACACAATTTTCCAGATGCCGATATAAATGATCAGAACCCCCCCTCCGACCCACCCACCCTAAAATGTCACGTTTAAATATATTTCTCCAGTGGTGTTCAACTTGTTGCTATAGCAACCATGCATTTTAACTTGCAAAGCGTTTTATTATATAAACTTATAATAAAATACTTACTTTATAATTAATATTCAATATCATGTTAACATCAGTCTACTGAAGTGGCAATAATTTGGTGCGAAAACAACCATAAAATTCTTTATTTTAGATATTTTCTTCTGTAGCATTTTAGTTGTCGCCATGGCAACCTGGTAAGTGACCAAGTTGTCTTTTTTATTATCGGATATGATAAATCCATAGTTGCTTTCTTGGTTCAATGTTACAGAACAAATCCACAAGTGAAAAGAAACTGATATAAACTTACCTGTAAACCCCCAAAATGTAAATTTTAGCCGTTTTTTCCTCCAGTGGTGTTCGGTTTGTTGCTATGGCAACCACACGTATTAATTTGCGAAGTGTTGTACTTGTAATATAGTACTTACTTTATAATTCTAAATCAATATCATGTTCAAAACAGTCTACTGAAGTGGCAATAATTTGGTGTGAAAACAACAACAAAAACAAAACACACACAAAAAAAAAAAAAAAAAAAAAAAAAAAATCATTATTTTAGATATTTGTCCCTTGTAGCATTATAAATGTCGCCATGGTAACCAGGTAAGTAACCAAGCTGTCTTTTTTATTATTGAATGATAAATCAATAGTTGCTTTCTTTGAACAAGGCTACAAAATGAATCCATAAGTGATTAGAAGTTGACATAAACTTACCTAAAAACCCTCCAAATTGTAATTTTTACTTTTTTGCCTCAAGTGGTGTTCGATCTGTTGCTATGGCAACCGTGTATATGAAAAGGCAAAATGTTCTGTTGTTGAAACTTGTAATATAATACTTACTTTACAATTAAACGGCAATATCATGTTTACATGAGTCTACTGAAGTGTCAATAATTTGGTGTGAAAACAACCCAAAAATCAATATTTTAGATATTTTTCCTTTGTAGCATTATAGTTGTCGCCATGGCAACCAGGTAAGTTGCCAAGCTATTTTTTCTATTATTGTATATGATAAATCATAAGTTCCTTTCTTGGTACACTGCCACAAGTAAATCCACAAGTGATTAGAAGCTGATATAAGCTTACCTGAAAACCTTCCAAAATGTAAATTTTAGATTTTTCATTCCAGTGGTGTTCGATTTGTTGCTATGGCAACCGTGTATATGAAAAGGCAAAGCGTTTTATTGTGGAAACATGTAATATAAGAGTTGCTTTATAAATTAAGTGTAACTGCATATCAATATCAGTCTACTGAATTTGCGATAAATTGATCTGAAAATAGCCAAAAATGCCGTTTTCATATTTTTTGACTTAGTGGTATAATATGCGTTGTCATGGCAACGCCAAGCTGAATAAAATCAATGTTTTTTTGGCTTAAAAGCTTTAAGCTATGTTAAGTGTTTCTATTCGAATTGTTCAATTCTACCTAACATTTATCACATTCATAAAATATTATTTTGAATTATACCGTTTTTAGAGCAGAATTTAGCGATTTTTAGGCAAAATACTAGTTCCCGTTGCCATGGTGACGAGAACTGAAAAAAGTCGAAATAAACCTTATTTTTCTTGTTCTGTCATCAAAACCTCTCAGACAAATGAAAATCAGCCAAATCCGTTACCCACCATGTGGAGTCACCTGCATGATTTTTATCTGAGCCAGCACTTAAAAGTCTTTTGTTTGGTTTTCATTCTGCACACTGCCATATTCGGAGAGAGAAAGATGCCAATCCTTGCAGTTATTCTAATCAGAGAAAAAGTGAAATTGCCACATTTACAGTAGTAATTAATAAACTGTCTTTTTAATTGCGTCCGTGACATGGAATTTATCATACTTTATTTATGTGCCTGTGCTAAAGTTTATGTTTTACGTACATGAATATATAAAAATGATGAATGGTATCACTACGTTTCTTATTTTGTCGGGTATATATCCATGTATTTTATCACAGGCGAAATCATAAAACGCGCAGGAATATAAGGTTTGATTGATTGATTCTTTATTTCCTCCTTAAAGGAGAGCACATATATAATAAGACAAACATACAAGTAGGAACAACAATAAACATCACAGACAGAGAACAGAGAAAAAAAATACATGTATATGGTCAGTAACTGTGCAGTCACTAACAAGGCAGCATTGTTTAAGAAATAGATCAGCTCTAGCAGTGAATTGTTGAGTAATAATTCACTGTTTGGAGGTCAGTTGTAAAGAAGATCAAATCACGAGCGCGTAGCGCGAGTGATTTATCTTCTTACAACTGACCGACAAACAGTGAATTATTACTCAACAATTCACGCACTTGAGCTGATCTATTTCGATTCTAACACACAATAAACGGAATAAATGTTGCTGAAACCGTCGATATCGTTCAGCTTTCAGCCATTGCATTGCAGATATCCCGCCAAATATTTGACTGTAATGCTGGTATTTACACACACTTATTACGTTTGTTGTGCGCTAAAACGACGTTTCACCGTCTAACGCTGCTTTGTGGGATAGCTGACGTCACAAATGCCGCAAAGTAACGTCACGCCTATTCGCCCAGTGAAATTGTTGCACAATATAACACGTTTTTTTACCATTGGCTATATAGGCGAGGTGTGTTAGAATTGTAATTGACACTCATGTCAGCAAACACATTCCAAACAATCAAGCACAAATAGTGCGAGAGAAATACGACGGAAGCACAGATGCGGCTTCATAAACAACGGTAGCTAAGGTAGCAAGGGATAGTAAATTTGGTCCCTATGCTGGCCGCGGCCAGTTTCAATATTTGATTGTTAATAAGAAGCTCATGTGTCAGCATGCAGTTACTTTCTCTGTTCAAAAGTGTTCTAGATAGGATTAAAATCTGATTTAGACAACAAACATTCAACTGCAACTGTTCTCAGGCTGACAGTTACAGTTTTATTTTTACCCCACCCACTAATTTTTGCATAGAAAAATGCAAGAAAACTCTGAACTGTCAAACGGTACAGCAAGTTACTTGCAAACACAAGGCATCCAGTGCATGTCTGGTTTAATTCATCAGTCAAATAGAATAAAGGCAATGAATCCCAAAGTACCTCACAACCAGTAAACTTTTTCAGTAATCGTCTCCGAAAAATACCCACTTTTTAAACCCGGAAGCACACACTGCAGATTTCAAAAGCCGCAATGACCTTGACCTTTCATCATGCATACAGAGCTAGCATTTGGATCCAGAATTTAGCAATTTTTGACAAAAACAATTGTTCTAAAAATGAAAATGGACCAATCTTATTTATTCATTGCATTTTAGAGGAACAATGATGGCTTTTTCAACCCCTATGCTAAAATATCTTAAAAATCCTCCGGGACCAATACGAAACTATCCCTTGCCACCTAAGCTTTACAGCATAAACCATATTGAAAGCCACGACGTGACCAGGTCCGACACAAACCAGCCTGTACAAGCACAGAAAAGAGCTAGAAGCTTGAAATTTCGGATTTAAGTAGAAGAGGAATTGCACTATCCGAGTAGCGAAAACAAAGGTTACCGCGAAGCTGATCTGCGTCTTTGTTTTCGCATATGCAGAATGTTGGTTTTCCCATGAGGCGGCTCAAATCATAAACGCAGGTAAAATCAAACTTCACAAAATCAAAGTGCATTTACATTATAGGAAGATTTGCATTTCCAAACAGGGAGAATAGTTAAACAATGAAGGAAATTTTTGAAATTTGGTAGGGAATCTGAAATTCCAAATAGGGAGATGTATAGGATATATAGGGAAATTTTGAAATTCCCAATAGGGAGACTTGCTAAAAATATGGATATCCCTCTCAAATAGGGAGATATCACATGTATGATTAACATGATAGTACAGTTTATTTGTCTATTTATCATGCAATACTTTTTAAATCTAAAATGTCTGAAGTTTCAATCTAAAATGTCTGAAGTTTCAAAAGAAAAAAAAGAAAAAAAAAAGTGTCGAATATTAGCGAAAGTTTCGTCTCAATTACGTTTTGACATCGGGTCACGTTAATAGTTAATAGTTTTATCACCAGGTTTGTTCGACGAGGCCTTTATGTGGGTTCGGTATGATTTTAACTTAAATATGTAGAAATATTAATGTAAGATACATGTAAGAATAAATACAATCAAAGCGCATGCCAGAAAGAAGATGAATTGGACTACAAGAAATACACAAGTGGGAGAACCATATTAAGTAATGTATGAATATTTTACATGTATTCTCTCCCTTAGACTATTTTCTCCGGCGCGTGATACGCAAATTTCAGACCTCGCAAATTTCACATTGTTAAATATTGGTACCAACTCTTCGCAGCCCATGAAAGAGTGGTACCAATGCTTCACAAATCCTATTCAAATAGTTCACACTTCTGTGAGAAATGCACAGGAAGTCATGTAGCAACCATGCGCAAAATTTATATGGCGTAAAACTACCCATCTGAAGTGTCTTTGTCTTCATATGTGACAAAATGCATTACGAAAACATGCCCATGCAATGTACAGGATTTTTTTTAGTTGTAAAAATCTAAAACAGCAGTCACACATTAGCGTATAACCCAAACGCGCTCCGGGCGTATGAAAATTGTCAACACGCTGAAGATTTTGGACGTATGAAAACTGATTTGTACCTTTAACTCGCTTTAGCAGTCACACATTAGCGCGCGACTGAGGCGTGTGCCGGACGTATAAAAAATCTCAAAGTTTTAGAGTACGTTTGTCTTACGTCCCAGACACGCTAAGCACACGCTATGGACGCGCAGCGAACGTTCAACGCGCGCCGCACACACGCTTGGGGCACGCTTCTGAAGCAATATCTCATAAAATCGGAACGCGCGTGGAGCGTACACTGGCGTGCCTCAAACGTGCGCCAAACGCGTTAGAAGCGTATTCAACGTGCCTGTAGCGCGCTTGGAACTTATTCGAAACGTATAAGTCACACGCTCGGGACACGCCGAGCTTCTAGAAAATTTTTAAGCATGTTTAAAAATTTTTTGATCCCAAACGCGCACGAAACGCGCGATGATTTTTAGCGACATACAGCGACGCGCGCCGGACGTACACCAAGCGTATATAACGCACTCGTAACGCGTTTCGAACGTGTCTCCGACGTGTGTCTGGCGTATGTGGAATTTTGCAATATTTCAACACGCCCGGCGCGCGTTTCACTTATACGCTGATGTGTGACTGCTGTTTAAAATTTCATTAGAAATTGTTTGATGTTTTTCTTATTTTTGCTCAAAACCGCGAGGCGGTTCTAACGAGTACCCACAATCTATGTTTAGGAGCAAAAATAAGAAAAATAGGTATACCCCTGCATACCCCAGTTTTCCTAAGGCGTATTCATTGAGCATAATTGTTGTTATTTAGGTGTGTTTGAGGAATTACGCGTAGGGTGTTTCTTGGAATCGTTTAGAGGACTTAATATATCTTCTTCTCCAGAACCGGCAGGCCAATTTTCATGAAACTTGTTATGTAGCATTTGGGACTCCAGCCCATCATAGTTGATCAAATGATGACCCTAGGATGATCTTGATCTATTTTACGGCAATGTCAATTTTGGAAACATAGGCTTTTACATGGGAAAACGTGAAAACAATGGATTTTTTGAAAACTGTTGCAGCCTGCGACCTGAAAAGTGGTAGATGCAAACAACTAATGGAGTAGATGAAGTTATCTGAATAATTTAATAGAATTTCATTAAATAAACCATTTAAACCAATCACGATTTTGAAAAGAATGTTCCGAAAAATGATGTTGGCCTGAAATCATATTTTGTAAAATATGAGTCTTACCTTTGACCTTTGTTATGTATTTCTCTTTACGCTCACCTAAATAAGTAAAAGATTCTTACCAGAATTAACGGCTCAAAAAAAAAAAAAAAAAAAAAAAAAAAACTTTTCTCCTGACGATTTAAAAAAAAAAAAAAAAGAAGAAAACTTTGCGACCAGTCGTCTTTTGCATCTTTGCATCCAGGTTAATGTAATTTTCTTTATTGACCGTTCCTAGGCGGTTATGTTGTGATTGATCTATACGTTATCTGTTAAATCTGCCTGATGCTAGTTGGATGGCTACCTTATTAGGAAAGAGCTAGTCATCTCGCTCTTCGTATACGTGTTGTTAAATTTATGAGGCGTGTCGAGTCGCCATTTCCTCTCCGCTTGGTGCCTGGGTTGGGATTCAGAATTCAATCGAATCAACAGGCTCCGCCGCTATAAATTTTTTCATGCTCAACTTAGCTGAGCATAAAATTTACACTGCTTATAAATGAGGAAATGGCCCAAATAAATTGTTGGCATTTTAATATTTATGAGCAGAATGAATTTTAGTCTCAGATGAGTAGAGCATTAAAAAGGTTTTATAACATCGGGGCCTGGCCTTCATATCCTTACATTTCTAAGATGCATGTACCCACATATACATGTACATGTACATGTGTACACGGACCTGGATCGTATGGACTTTCATTCCAGAGTGATTCATCCCAGAGTGATTCTTCTCACGTTCAGTAGTTAGCGGCTTATTTCGCATCAGGAAAACATGTCCGTGTAATATATACCCCCTTAAACCCCACTTTTCCCCTCGTATATAGTAAAACTGGGGTATGCAGGGGTATACCTCGGCGAGGCGGTTCTAACGTGTACCCACAATCTATGTTTTGAGCAAAAATAAGAAAAATATCAATATTTTTCAGCTGAAAATTCTCAATTTTTCAAGATAAAAAAAAATCTCTGTATATTGCATGGGCAAGTTTTCGTAATGGATAATCACAGACAATCAGATAGGAAGAATCCCACATTTTCCCATATTTAGCAACCAATATCAATCATACTGGTCAATCGTAAATCTTTGTCAAATGACCTGTTTGAAAAGTGGAATTGAAATTGATGGAGGTTAAGACCACCATATGGCCGCCCGGGCCATCACGATTTGTCACCGCTAGGCCCTTTACAGCTGTCATTACGAAAACATGCCCATACAATATACAGAGATTTTTAAAGTTGTAAAAAATGAAAAAAAAATCAGTAGAAAATGTTTGTTATTTTTCTTATTTTTGCTCAAAACATAGATTGTGGGTACACGTTAGAACCGCTTCGCCGAGCAATTCTAACGAGTACCCACAATCTATGTTTTGGAGCAAAAATAAGAAAAATAGGTATACCCCTGCATACCCCAGTTTTGCTATATAAAAGTGGGGTTTGAGGGGGTACACATTTCACGGACATGTTTTCCTGATGTAAAAGCCACAGGGGAAGACTGACCCGTGGGTCTGAACATGGCCTGAAACTAAAATGCTACACGAGTTTAAAGCGGATAGGTTTTAATCACAGACGTGTCACAGGTTGAATAAAAAGACTTCGAAGTTCTGATGTGAAAACATCAAGAGCCATTTTCTTGGAACCCTAATTTGCCGTGTCATGTCTAATGCATCAATGACAGGTCACTAACAATTACTGTTCCCTTTGAGAGGAAAAGGTCAATGAATCCTTTATTCCCGCCATTTCGCTATTTCTTTCCATCATTTCATTGGGTCAGCCGGAACTACTTTTGACCAGAAATGCACCCGCCGTCCCCGGACACCATATGGTAGCGTAATTGCTAACCCAGTTTGACCGAGTGAATGACCAGTTGATGTGGGGGTCCCTTCAGGTCAAGCCAGGGACGCAGGGTGTAAGGGTCAAAGTTAATTTCGGGCCTTGCGTAAGAGTTTTAATGATGTCCCTTGGGGTAACATTAACACCACGGTGTCTGGGTCGGGTCATGCAGCGGTAACAGTATGACATAACTGAGAAATTTGGCTTTTTTGACAAAAATGCTAGAATTGTTGGCTCGTTTTCTATTTTAATGGACCAACGTCTCTTTGAGATCAGGGGGTAGCGGGTTCGATCCTGGCCAGAACTTGCATGCTGTCTTGGTGACTGGAAGCACCTATTTATTTATTTATTTATTTATTTATTTATTTATTTATTTATTTATTTATTTATTTATTTATTTATTTATTATTTAGTAAGTTATTTATTTATTTATTTATTTTTCAAAGAACAAAATTACTAGCGATTTAAAATGACGGCATCAAAATGCTAACGTTAACAACTGGTTCTTGATGAATAGGGTTTTTTTTCCGTGTTGAAGCTCACTGGTAATATAAATCGTTGACTTGATTAAGTTCTCCATGTTGATGGAAACACGTCGTAAGCATCCTTGACGCCTCATTTGACGATGAGTAGCGCTGAAAGAAAGGACAAATTATACGATCCGCCGCATGGGAAAACCAACAATAGGCATAGGCGAAAACAAAGGCGCAGATCAGCTTCGCAGTAACTGCGAAGCTGATCAGCGCCTTTGTTTTCGCTACACGGATAGTACAATTTCTCTTCTTCTTAAATCCGAAATTTCAAGCTTCTAGCCTGCTTCTACGACTGTACAGATCGGTTTGTGTCAGACCTGGTCGGAAACCCCGAAGACCGGTTTTCTCACGCACAGGCTCAAATTGTATTTGATGTGTCCGATGGTCGAGCTGGTAAACTTCTCTGCCATACTATGTTCGGATGTAAGAATTGAACTTTGTTGGGACATCATTATCATGTTTTTCTATTTAATTTTCAGTTTTGGTTATGTACAACGACATACTACATACTGGGAAAGATTCTCAAAAGACATTTAAATGCTTTAAGCCAAAGCGCTTTTTTGCATACGCCATGCTTGTCACCTACAACCAAATAAATAAATAAATAAATAAATAAATAAATAAATAAATAAATAAATAAATAAATAAATAAATAACCACACTGGAAGTGCATCGCATCCAGCTTACATGCTTCACATGCAGTTTACAACCACGTTCAGTTTTGTTTTGTTTTTTGTTTATGTTGTTTTTTTCGCACGCTGTTTACATACATCATGGGGTTTTAAAACAGCAGTCACACATCAGCGTATAAGTGAAACGCGCGCCGGGCGTATGAAAAATCTCAACACGCTGAAGACTTTGGACGTATAAAAATTAATTTGTTCTTTTTACTCGCTTTAGCAGTCACACATTAGCGCGCAACTGGGGCGAGTGCCGGACGTATAAAAAATCTCAAAGTTTTGGAGTACGGTTGTGATACGTCCCAGACACGCTAAGCACGCGCTACAGGCGCGCATCGAACGTTAAACGCGCGTTTCACACACGCTTGGGGCACGCTACTGAAGCAACATCTGATAGAATCGGAACGCGCATGGAACGTACACTTGCGTGCTTCAAACGCGCGCCAAACGCGTTCAGAGCGTATTCAACGCGCCCGTAGCGCGCGTGGAACTTATTCGGGACGTATAAGTCACACGCCCGGGACACGCCGAGCTTTTAGAAAATTTTTAAGCATGTTTAAAAATTTTTTGAGCCCAAACGCGCGCGAAACGCGCAGAGACTTTTAGCGACGTACAGCGACGCGCGCCGGACGTACACCAAGCGTACCCAACGCGCTTGTAGCGAGTTTTGAACGTGTTTCCGACGTGTGTCTGGCGTATGTGGAATTTTGCTATTTTTTCAACACGCCCGGCGCGCGTTTCACTTATACGCTGATGTGTGACTGCTCTTTTAGGCAGCGTGCAACTCGCATTTTACCTTGTCCCCACATCAAGCAGGTTACAGACATCACATGCAATTTGCATACAACATTGTAGTTTATTTCTATGTACATCACATGCAGTTTCAATATTACTTGACCGTGATATGTACATCACATGTAGTCAACATACATGTACATCACATGCAGACAACGTACGAGTACGTTGAGCGCATATACAGTTTACATACATGTGAGACAGCGACTGTCACCAAGAGACATTGACTCCTCAGCTCCACTTTGACGTTTGACCTTTAGGTTCAAAAGGTCGAAACAATTAAAGGGTAATAGCTATCTGTCTTTGACCTTTCACACCTCTAATGAAAAGATCTAAATGAGCCGCCTCATGGGAAAACCAACAATCTGCATAGGCGAAAACAAAGACGCAGATCAGCTTCGCGGTAACCGCGAAGCTGATCAGCGCCTTTGTTTTCGCTACTCGGATAGTACAATTCCTTTTCTACTTAAATCCGAAATTTCAAGCGTCTAGCTCTTTTCTGTTACTGTACAGGCCGGTTTGTGTCGGACCTGGTCGGAAACCACATTGTTGGTTTTCCCACGAGGCGGCTCAAATGTTTTAAATGCCATTCTCAATATTGAATTATCTCGTTACGGTCGCTCTATGAAAGAGTTACAAATTTGACCGCTGGTCACTTTTACTCCCTTTATTTTGTTGAGTCCAGGAGCGGTCATCATAGTGGGCAATGTTTGTACCCGGGTTGTAAATTGAGTCGCGTCATGAGAAAATCTATCTTTGGGTTCGTGACAAATTCCGACACAAACCGGTCTGTACAGCCAAAGAAAAAGTCTAGAAGCTTAAAATTTCGGAATTAAGAAAAGAAGGTAGTATATTATTCGCAAGAGAAATCAAGATGTCGATTTGCTGCAACTGCAAAGTTGATTTGCTCCTTTGCTATCTCATATGTGTAAAATGCAGATTTTCATTGATGTGACTATTGTGCTCGGGTAGTTAATGTCTGGGGCAATGATTGTGAGTACTCCAGTGTGGTATGTCCCCTTAGGCAGGCTTTGAAGTGTGGGGTCATACCAAGTAAATGCGGTGTAACCGCAAATGACTTGACCCTGTACAAAACACTCTCACATGTAGTTTAAGTATGTCATGACATACCAGACTCACAACTCTTGCTTTTCTTCTTCTTCTTCTTCTTCTTCTTCTTCTTCTTCTTCTTCTTCTTCGTTTTATTATTATTAAAGAAGAAAAAGAAGTAGTAGTAGTAGTAGTAGTAGTAATATTAGTAGTAGTAGTAGTAGTAGTAGTAGTAGTAGTAGTAGAAGTAATAGTAATATTAGTAGAAGTAGTATTTTGATCTTTGCCTTCATTCTTCGAATGTGAAAAGTTTGTAAAGTACATGAGGCACATCTGCTACAGACAATAATCAGAACTTGAGACATCTTAAAGTGGGTGGTTAAATTGTTCTTGTAATCCCAGTCAGTGAAAAAAAAATAATACTCGGGTTTCTCTGTTTTATACATTGATAAAACCTGAATTTACAGGGTAGCTGTTTGTAGCAGAAACATTACCTTCTTTTGTTCTTCTTCTTTGGAATAATGGCACGCCCTCAATTACCGAGGATTATCTGCCATTTACAAGGAGTTTGAAAAGAAAAGATGATATTTTGTGCTAAAGGAGCATTAAAAAGGGCTTTACTGTGTAACAGAGTGGTGAATTAAAACTATTTACAGGGATGAACTCAGTTAGACAAGGATGGGTATGCGGACTGGGACAGTGAGGAGACCCTTGAAGCCCTCGACTGTCTCGGCAGTTACTACAGATGTTGGTAGTTGGTAGTTGCGAAATTCTGTCAGTCGATCAAGAAATCAAACAAACAAACAAACATGCACGCAAGCAAACAATCAACCAATACAGCAAGCAAGCAAACAAGCAAGCAGGAATTAAACAATGAGTATATAGCTGAATGGGTCAGGCATGTATTTGAGTTAAATGTTGACAGTTTAATTAATCAAGTGCTTGCATTTCAAAATATCCTGACTCACAGAGGCTGAAAAGCTTAGCCTACCGATCACCCGGACCCCCGCCCAGATGGACAGCCTGTGTCGCATGGCAAAGCGTGTGACAACCGACAGACCGATCGTTTACCGCTTAGAAGGCATGTGCCGGTCGCAAGTTGAGAACAGTGGTTCAGTTAAATACCCATACATACATATTATGTTAACTTGGGTGGTTATTTCGCATGTCATGGCATCCCAAAGTTGGTTAGAACGGCTATAAAATGGTGACAAGGTCCCGACATGACCAAACGTAAAGCATCAAATCAAACAAACAAACCTAAATATGTACTTGTAACCACAGAAAGTTTCATCATATCCAAAAGTGGAACTAATGCGTACCCGTACCCTGACCGCCATTTCAACTCACACTACAATGCGAAATCAACGGAGACATCCGAAACTCATTAAGGGCAGTAGGGAGTTGTGTAATATCGGGACTACTTTCACATTCCTCGGGGTTTTATTATGATTGTTACGCTCGTGACCTGTCTATGTCACAGTGAACTCGTGAACTTAGAGTACCTTCTCTTGTCCTGAAACTCCCGCGTTTTTCTGTTACCTCACAATAGGTGAAAGCACGCGAGGGTGGGATAACTCGAGCCTGTTCATAACACAAATCTGTCTCTAGGTTCACACCCAGAATTTGCCTACTATATCCGATTACTGGAGGACTATTTCCAGCAGAGAAAGCGATTTCGGTACATGGTATTCGCTGATGCTAGTGCGCGCGTCTTTTATTGTTCGAATCCCTAAACCAAACCAAGTTACTTCATGTCGGGCTGTATAATAATTCAAATTTACTGCTTCATGCTTTATTACACCTGTTACACAATAACGTCGGGATGAGTGTTATATTGAGGTGAAGAGGTCAGAAGCCGGAAATCAACAATGTGGTGGCTATTGGGAGGCTGCCGTTGCCCCTTTGGCCTTGTCTCCACACCTTAATTCATACAAGTTCTTATGTACTATCAGATTGTGGTAGTTCGGAAGGGAGCGACCCTAAGTTTGAAGTTCAAAATCAATGTGCGTTTGGCTTGCCATAGAGCGAGTCCATTTGGAAAAGAAGCTACCCAGCGGGCACATTACGTCAGAATGACGTCATATCAACGTCGATGCGACGTCATGACGTCGCATCGACGTCGATCTGATGTCATTATGACGTCATGTGCCTGCTGGGTACGATTCTTTATCGCCTGTTGTTGACGTGGCCGTCGGTGTGCTTGATTTTCTTTTGTAATAATCCATTATTGTACATTTACTTGCATGTACCTTTTGTAGGTGCGCAATATATATTATTCATTCCGAATTACACAAAACAGTTGTGCACTTTTTGTACCAAGAAAAGTAAGTAAATAGTAATAGTTACTCCCAAAATGTGAGTCATTTTAGTGTTGCAAGAGCAGGAATCAGCATCTGGGATTGTTGTAAAATCATCAGACAGGTGGTTATCATGGTTAATGAGAATGAGCTAGTGCTCAACAAAAGTGTACCAATATTTGCACTCAGTTAATTTCAATACCTGTTTTAAACCCTTTTTGACGAAGAAAAAAAAACTATTGCTAATAGATTTTGTGTAGAGACCTAAATACATTGTCAATATCTAAATTGTAGAAAGTGATGCTGCATTCGTGGAACCTATGAAACAATGGAATGGCTCTATAGAGTCAGCTGCTGTATACATGTATATGACGTTATATTTTTTTCTGGGATAATTGACAAAATGTATCTGGTAGTGTGAGACTAAGAACGACTCGAACTGTGCTACAAGTAGCTTCGTATGACTTATTAAACCACAGAAAAATATGTTAGACGCCGGGACCACCTGATGATCATATTAATGCGCATGTTGGTCTGCGTTTCCCTTGTTCTCCGTGACACAAGACATGTTTTGTACAGTTTTGATGTACTTGCATTTTTCTTTTGATGTTGCAATGCGGCGATATGGCTCATTAAACTGTCTGCTCTGTATGAGTGAAACAGAAAGGATTGGAAAGAGTAAAGTTATCCGAAAAGGGAAACATTTTATCAAACCTTTTAATATGAGCCGCCCCGTGGGAAAACCAACAAAGTGGTTTTTGAACAGGTCCGACACAAACCGACCTGTACAGTCACAGAAGATGGCTAGAGGCTGGAAATTTTGGATTAAGAAAGTAGAGGAATTGTACTATCCTGTTGCGAAAACAAAGGCGCTGATCAGCTTCGCGGTTACCGCGAAGCTGATCTGCGCCTTTGTTTTCGCATATGCAGATTGTTGGTTTTCCCATGTAGCGGCTCATATTATATATTATATGGCTGGTCAAGTAACCCATCAGACGATCTGTCTAAAATAAGCTCTTGGGCTAGTGAAAATGATCCATTGAGGTAACCTTGACAAAGCGAGGACAGAGCTTGACTTGATACAGTGTAATTTCTAAAAGGTATGATGATTTTTCACAAAGTATCGCAAGAACCGAGTTTGTTTCAAATTTGCACGTTTAACCATGACGTGGCATCTAAGTATAGTAAATACAGTTTGACCCTGCCAGCTGATCTGTCTTCACATGATGACATTTTGTGCATATATTCTGAGGGGTATCTACTTGCTTTTGACATTTTTCCAGTGTCACAATTTATTATGAAACACGTGTGCATGTCTTGTTTACCGTTATAGAATCTAACTATTGAAAATATACCCATTTGAAGCAGTAGACGGGCAGGGTGGTTTCACTGAAAGAAATCAAACAGTATAATCATTCATGATAGTTCCAATAAAAAGCAGACATACATATTCTTTGTTTCGGTTATCGAACTCAGAAGTCAATTTGTGCGTGAACAAATCAATTAGCCGAAATTGCATCGAGCGTCTAGACAGAGAAGCCTTTGTTAAAGACATCAAACTTGGAATAACTTCAGTAACGCTTTGTTAATGCAGTTTATTACCCACAATAGACGGATCAGTTACGTACAATCCTATAATGTGCTTTTTAGGTTTTCGTCATGTTGCTGTTTTTGTTCGGGGAAATTTGCAAACTTGTCGGGGACTGATTCAAATACTATTAGAGTACACATGGGGATTTTCGTGATTTTTTTATTTGTTGGACAACGCATTTAAAGTAGGACTTGTTCCTTTCCAACGTCCGATAATATGTTCTATTGTGTCTAGATCATTATATAATATCAAACAGTAATGTTCATTCAAAGTTGTTCCACATAAAAATATAATAGAAAAACAGAACAACAATTACCTCTGAGGGCACCGAAACACAGTGTATGCTCTGTGTACTTTATGGAGTAGAGTCATGGAGTGGAGTATTGGAGTAGATATACTTGGAGTGGAACCTCGGAGTGAAATTTTGAGCGTAACTCAATTACGAATGGTTGTGAAATTTGTCTTGGGGCAAACATACCCCATCACAAAATGTGTAACAAATGCATAATCTGTACGAGTAACGGATAAGTAACAGAAATGAACCATTAATTTCCATAACTTATACAAGTAATGCATTTGTAACATGTTTCACTATGGCATCGGTTCAAATGAGACCAATTTTACCACCAGAATAAATGTTTCTCTATCGCTCCAACATTTCACTCCAAGGTTCCACTCCAAGAATCCACTCCAATACTCCACTCCATGACTCCAATTCAAGACTCCAATCCATGACTCCACACCATAAAATACACAGTGCCATAGTTTATGTAGTAAAACCATGAATTTCACACATGTATGAGTGTCCAAATGCAAACGGGGACTGGTGCTCTCACACTATATGTACTACACGAACTTCACATATACGGAGAAATGGCTGAGCTTGTCCTGAAATAGCCTTCCACAATCGCCAACACTTGGTAAAACCTACGAAGACGACCTCAGTGACAAACTATCTGACCATCTAGTTTAAAGACCATAAACTTACTTCGCGCTGAAAACGTAATAATTTAGTTCCTTGAGTCAGGTCTTGATATGTGTACGTGTGTTTTGGTAAGCTGGAAACCACCGCCACTCGATTCTATCTACAACAGGCCAGCCAGTTTGTTTCGGTTCATCTAAAGTAGTGCCGATTGTCACCACCTTGTGAACCAACCAGGTGGTATAGTCATCTTCACGAGTTTTTGCTCTCAAACTTATCTTAAGAGCAGTCTGATTCTAAAATATAGTCAAGGGTCGATATTTTAGGCCTAACGTCCTTAAAAGTAAACCATTAACATACGAAATAAAGTAGTTAAAATGAAATGTTACATGTAATACCATGTATTTTCAAGGACATCAGTTATGCCAAGTCACCTCTGAAAATGAGCATTTATAACTTAATTGTCAAGTGTGTTCGTTTTCACAATAATCAGGTTTTTTTCTCAAGAGGATCCATAGCATTGTTCATGTAAAAATTTTAATTTCGTTGGCGATACTTATTTTACGAAAAGTGTAACTCTAATTAGCTTAATATTTGTTTTTTCCTCCTCAAGGCCCATTTCACGTTTGACCAATTAAATGCACTCCTGACCACTGGAGGAACTGCTCTTCTTCTATGTAGGCCTATACTAGAAAATTCGTTTTCATGTGCTAACCGAAATGATATACATGTAAACAAAAGGATCTTTGTGTTTATCTATTGTGTTCTGAATGACTTTTGCTAATCTTTGACCTCGCCCACAATTTTCACACGATTTGGCCCAAATTTTTACGGGATCGTGACAAAGACTGTACTCATTGCTACTACACTCATGATAAGCGATTGGTCTTTGACGTAAATTGGAATGAACTGTCCAAAAACATGCTGAAAATGTCCTTAGTTCCTTCTTGGTTTTTGACCCATATTCCCTTATAGCTGGTACATGTTGTCCTTTCTCAGACTTGTCAAAGAGATTGAAATAATCATTTCTTGAGACAGAAAAGATACCGTTTAATGCAAATCTAAGATGCATTCATGTATGTATTTAGACTACACCAATTGCTCATATTATGCATTTTAATAACTACAGCTTAAGCAGAGCCATGATGACGTGATGAGTTAATAAATAAATAAAATAAATTTCAAAAATGATAAAATGTGATTAAAAATTTCGTGTATGCTTCGTATGAGAAATAAATGAGCCGCCAGATGGGAAAACCAACAATCTGCATATGCGAAAACAAAGACGCAGATCAGCTTCAAAGTAACTGCGAAGCTGATCCGCGCCTTTGTTTTCGCAACACGGATAGTACAATTCCTCTACTTTCTAAATCCGAAATGTCCAGCCTCTAGCCATCTTCTGTGACTGTACAGGCCGGATTGTGTCGGACCTGTTCTGAAACAAAATTGTTGGTTTTCCCACGAGGTGGCTCAAATGTATTTGACGATGTAGTTGATAATGATGTGACTGGTTATGACAACAGATGTGTAGAACTTTTTAAAATTGCCGCTCCGATAACTCACACAATAATTACGCAATATCGATACTAAGTAATTATTACTACTTGTATTACTGCGCAAGAGATATTATGTTGATTTTATTCGGGATTCTAATGTTTATTGCGAAAACAACTAATGGATGTTCTGTCCCGATCTTACGCCGCTATTTGTACTTTTACAAAGCTGTCACCAATGAAGATTGCTGGTAGCCTGGCTGGTGGATTATTCATTTTCCTGAAAACATAATACCGTTTTGTCTGTAAGCCATCAGAATACCGTAATTAGATTTTTCGCAGCGCCACACACATTAAGAACACGACCTTTGCCGCATTAAAGTCGCGGCCTTTAACCTTTCTGGCAATAAGCAGGATACGCTTTTACGAGATTCTTGCTGAGTATACCCAATAAAAAAGTCCATACTCCCGTATCAATGAGAGCGTTTCTTACAATTAAACAGAATGCCTGCCAGTAGCAACTCACTAAATCACCGCGAAATTAACAACAAAGATGATTTATTTCTCCGGCAGACGGATATGCTTAATGACTGCTGTGGACATGTATGGTGCTGGGAGATCAATACGGACAGAGCATTGACCGGCGTGGTAAAAAGTAGTCCGGTTTGTTATTATAAAACCGCGGCAAACTTCGGTCTTTGACCTGCGACCTGAGGTAAGTAGGTCATGGGGGTATTCACACATGCGCTTCAAAAGAGGCGTGAACGAGCAGGACATTGATATGATTTTTTTAATCATATTGATCTCCGGGCTTAATGCGACTGGCTCTGATGATTTACTGGTTGATATCTCTGTCATGGAAGCAATTAAACATGCCGCCACAGCAATAAAAATAAAGATTACAGGTTTTATTACTGTTTGATGTATGAAGGCGAACGTTTGAGTCTTTTTTTCTTGTCAGTTTCTCTCAGATACATTGTCGTATTGTTGTCGTGTCTACTAAGTATGATCAAAGTCCAGTTATGATTATAAAAGATGTAGCTATAAGGTTAAACGAGGTTTGTAGGGTCACCTCAGGTCGTAGTACAGGTAAACTTCAGATTCTTTTGTCTTAGCGGACAGTAGATGTATGGAACATTTTTGAAATTGCCGCTACTATAACTTACACAATGATTACGCAATATCGATACTACGTAACCATTCTATTACTGCGCAAGAGCTTTAGAGCTATTGGTTTTATCAGTTTATGTATGCTATGTCTGTTTACTCGAATACTAGAAATGCGGTTCGTGAATGGATGGATGTGCATTAGACGGAACAGTTCCATCGGTATTCCGTTAAATCTCTCCATACATGTCTGGGAAGTGGAACGAGGTACCGAAGTGGAGCGGAGTGGCAGTAAGCCAGCTGATCTAGATGTGCATGTGCGTATAAACTTACGATTCCGTGTGTACATTTACCCGGACATGTACGTTGTCGCATATCTCATTCATCAGGAAAACATGTCCGTGAAATGTATACCCCCTTATACCCCACTTTTATATAGAAAAACTGGGGTTCGCAGGGGTATACCTAATTTTCTATTTTTTTTTATCCAAAACATACATTGTGGGTACTCGTTAGAACCGCCTCGACAAGGCGGTTCTAACGTGTACCCACAATGTATGTTTTGAGCAAAAATGTTTAAAAAATCTTTTTTTCCAATGAATTTTTCAATTTTTTCTACTGAAAAAAATCTCTGTATATTACATGGGCAAGTTTTCGTAATGAAAGAAGCATAAGTAGGCAGTAGAAGACAAACAGCACCCAAGCACCTTGTACTAGGAAATCTTAAATCTGAGGAGTTCGTACTTTGCAGTCAGAGAATTTGAGTAGTCTGAGCGTTTTAATGAGCTGTCAAGAACGCTGGTTTGGTACGAACCCTCATCTGAACTCTACATGGCACATGGATGTGACCTCAAGATACCTAGGCGACATGCAGAATAAGCTTAATTCCCCCGGCGTATTTCCAGCTAATCATATAAAATTAGTCGCTAATAAAGAAAAATAGTAATTTGATAGGTGAAATGAGAGACATTGTACTTCCATCAGCTTAAGGTGGAGGTAATGTCCAGAATTCCAAGTCATGCGAGAGGTCAGCAAAAATGCGCGTGGCTTGTCTTTGATGGTCATTTCATACGACACCTCAGGATAATAATTTCACAGCACGGATATACAAGGCCAATTATAATACCACGAAGAGTCATTTTTCAAAGACGATGTCTTGTCGTTGCAATTAGATTAATTTCTATGAACCTCTAATATCCGTACACGGCGAGGGTATAGAGGACCTAGATTTGCTTTCGCTACACGGATAGTACAATTCCTGTACTTTCTAAAACCAAAATTTCCATCTGCTAGCCAACTTCTGTGCTTGTACAGTTTGCGTCAGACCTGTTCAAAAACCACATTGTTGGTTTTCCCACGAGGCGGCTCATATGTTTTTGTAACCATCAACTTGTATAACCTGAATTGTTTCGTAAGAATCCTCCCCCCCCCCCCCCCCCCCAGATTACAAGTTAGATCCACCGTATCTTGCATTCTAACCTTCTAATTAATTTCATCTGCATACAAAGGCAAATATTTTATTTGTTGAATGATTCTTTTAGGAAAATAATCGGTGGTTTCCGTCAAAAAGCATGTGAATTTCCTCATTCTCGTCAAACCTGGCTTGTTGTTTGTCGGACGGAAGTTCAGAAGTAGTTGCAGCTGAAGAACGAGCCATTTTAAGGAAAACTGTCTGAATTTCTTCTGGTTCATGTGGGTCCTCTGAATGAGACTGGTTGCACCCAATTGGTTTTAATGTCTTTAAAGAAAGCCTTTCTAATGCTGTCTTGGTTCGTTGGGTCTTGCCTCTGTGTCGCCTCGCAGGCTAGTTTAGGTTCTTTAATAGGATGAGATACAGCTTTTTTAAACTATACCACATAAAACATAAGCGTTTCGAGGAAACAACTATGAACTTTGTGAGTAGGTGAGTGGGTTTTATCATTATTTTCATTACAGTTTGTATAATTTTAGTTTTACACCCGCAAATGATTTGGCTCATAATTGCTCCAGAACTTTTGGAACATGCGTTTTTGGTGATGTACTTCGGTAGTGAATGATCGTGAATACATGAAAGACTTTTTCATCATGTGACCTAGTTCGAACCAGTCACTCCTCAGACTGACAGGATGTTACATAGACTGATTTCAGATACAAAATTACCACTTTTAACATTAACTGGTTCAATGATTAAGACAAAACCTATGAATGTGTTAAATCTATTGGCAATTTTTATGAATGACAGTTGAATCATTTGGTTAATCATCATGATCTGGCAATTTCCGAAAACAAAGCGTTATACCAAGTGATACCTGTTATTAAGTTCACTCATCGTTTAACTTTTTATGATCTTTAGATTCGATCGGGTTA
The DNA here is from genome assembly GCA_964017185.1 of Rugalucina vietnamica. NCBI lineage: Eukaryota > Metazoa > Mollusca > Bivalvia > Lucinida > Lucinidae > Rugalucina > Rugalucina vietnamica. Next base: position 37,030,716 of record OZ024875.1, read on the forward strand.
ACTACGTTACCTAAAGTATGAATGAATGAACAAATAAGCCGCCTCGTGGAAAAACCAACAATGTGGTTTCTGAACAGGTCCGACACAAACTGGGCTGTACTAGCACAGAAGAGAGCTAGAAGCTTGAAATTTTGGATTTAAGTAGAAGAGGAATTGTACTATCCGAGTAGCGAAAACAAAGGCGCTGATCAGCTTCGCGGTCACCGCGAAGCTGATCTGCGTCTTTGTTTTCGCATATGCAGATTGTTGGTTTTCCCATGAGGTGGCTCAAATGTGTATGTGCTGACGGGACTACTTTTCTGTGACATCCATAAAGTGCAAAATGCAAATATAATATCAGATCAGTAAATTTTGAATTGGCATGTTTGCCAACATTTAGTCGCAATGAAAGTTTTATACCATGTATTAACTTTGCCATATTTTACAATCGTGGAATTCCATGCCTATACGAGCACGTATATAAATAGATCCTTAGAAGAGCATATAAGACTCATGAGCTACTTGACAGACCAGATACTCTTCATTCTACTACTGAATCTTTGGGCAAATGAACCAGGTGAACGTTATACATGTAAATACAGTTTAAAAATCGGCAATTTCGAAACAAAAATAAAATTAATGATTTCAGAACGCTGATGTTTTCTTTGAAATAATCTCGAGTGAATCCCCTCCGAGTCGATGATTAGTTCGGTCGACATCATGGTCAATCGTCGACTCTATGCCTGATGGTGTTAAAAAAGCAACCCAATCTTACTGATGGCAATTGTTAAACATGCACAAGAGCGGATAGAGGAGCAGGATATAGCATTACTCAAGTTGCATATTGCTGGTTCCTTGCTTATGCGTCGTGGCGTATCTAGAGATGTCTTCCACCACATCAGCACCTCACTCCACTTCCGTGGTGTTGGAGAGGTCTAACGGAACACCGATGGAAATATTCCGTCTAGTCTTCCACAGCTTTCCACAAGTCACTCATTTAGGCTTCATTTGAATAAAATACACGAGTCGTATATTATCATACTGGGTGATCTTATTTATCCACAAAGCGGAATAAATGTGACCCCAATTTTAATGTATAAAAGGGTTTTGTCAACAATCTGGAGGGGCCGACTTACTAGGTTACTGGGACAGAGACAAACTGTGATTAATTTCGGTCCAAATTTGAGAAAGCCTGTCATAGGGGTGCGAAAACGGGTTGATCGGCAACGGAATATGGTTAGTTGATTAAAATTTGGGGCTTGGGAAGTGTTGCGTTTTACACGTTATCATATGTACTACATGTAGTCCACCAAATAAAACACTATGACTTGACAAACAATTAAAAGTAAAGAAATGTCCGTCATATTCAGAATGCCCCTCTTTACTATCAAAGTCAGATTTAGTCATGTATTTTATTTCAGCTAATGTGGAAGGAATAACGTATCATGGTAATAGCCCTTCATTGGTTATGTACCTTTCAGTAAGAATTAAGACTATCCCAGTGATACCCGGTAGAGTCAAATATATCTAAATACATGGCCTGAATGCCAGGCTATACCTGTATATGTAGCCTTGTATAAAAACATATGTTCTGTCCAGCCGTTACGACACAGCTGATATGCGCCCTGGTATTTTCGCATGGCTGCCCATAAATGAATAGGATTATCAAATGTACTGGCTGAGCCGATGAAGAGAAGTGCAAAAGTCGAATGAGCATTTTCGTCCTATGATTCAACTCTGATTCAAAGGACTGACTAGCCGCTCCAGAACATTAACAGTTAGCATTCCTTTTGGGACGGGACTCGTGGTATGACGAAAGAACCGAGGGATATTCCGGCTTGGTAAATCTGCATTGGTCTAGGGAAGCCGGGTTATTTTGGACAAACACTTTGATAAAACGTGTAACAGCGTAGAGACGTCTAGAGATGATCTAAAGAATCCAGATGAATCTCTTCATATACATGTATGCTATAAGATTGGTTCATATGGTGAGCACTGAAAGGAAGAGCGAAGGTGCCAAATTCATTTTCTGAGTCAGTGCATATTCTGACAAAGATAGTTTTCACCAGCTGCCAGGATTTGAAAATCAAATAATTAACTTAGTGAAAGCTACTTTATCGATGGGCAATCTGATCTTCATATGGAGAAATCTATCATTTTGAAGAAAATTAAATACGAACTCTTGACCGCTTCGAAACAACGCCGCTTTTGCGAAGTCTCTGCGCGAAAATTGTCGATTTTTGAATGATTGCAGCGGCAAAACATCGATTTGCCGGACCTGACCTGACGACCGGTCAAAGTGCGTCTAAGGTCATGTCCGGATGTAGCCTCAAATGAACCTTGTTCTCTACAGCGATGCAGATGTGCAAAACATAAGCATATGTCTCAGTTTATTATTGCTTTGACATTCTAACAAGTATTGGACGTGACAGGAAGCCAGAAAGATGCCACTAATAAAGGCTAGAGATTGACTCGTGACAAAAAGGAAAGAACGCAAAGGATGAGCGAAAGAAAATCCCTGATTGTATGTCATGTTCTTTCTTATCGAGTCGAAGGTCATTTGTAGAAATGGACAGAGATTGATTCACAGGTAGTACACCCATTGGGGCCTAAAGAAATAGATGGGCTGCTTGCAAAGTTTATACGCTACTGACTGACCATGATAACTGGTAAACCGCTCTGGTTTGAGCCTGCCCAGGAAAAGTGGTTAAGTCAATCCATCCATATATACATACATGTACCTGGGTGATCCAAAAAAGAATGGGACTGTTTGAATTATGTCTGTGTAAATAAATTTTGCTTATTAAGAATATATTCTTATTATTGCTCAATATAATGTGGACACAATACACTGCTTAAATTTCACACCTAGACAACAAATTGCCGTTGCCTAGCAACGGGAGAATGTCAGTAAACGGCCCATGGCCACGTAGGTAATATGTGCATATTTAAAACTGGGCTGTGTTGGCAACTAGTGGCAAAATGTCCACTAAAGACAAACTGTTTATACAGTTTATACAGTGCTTTGCTGGCTTTATGCGCTGTAAATATCACATACATATGGCTGAAACTTACAATAGGATGAGAATTTTACGAGAAAAGCTGTGGTTTAATTGCGAGAAAATACAATAAAATTAGGGTTGGGGTGAGAAATATTTTATAGTCTGAATATAAATGACAAAATAAAGGGTTATTAACCTGAACGTAATTAATTGTAGGGTAAATATTGCAAATGAATTACAAAAGAGACAACTGGTCTTTTAGTTTAATGTTGCCTAGCAACGAAAGAATTCCAAAAATGCTTGAAGCCAGAATTCATACAGTAGAATGGTTGCTAGGCAACCGTATCTCGATCACTAACGCTTGGCACAAAGTGACTGAAGCAAAATATTACAGAGATAATGGTTAACACATACAATACTCAACTATGTTCAGTTATGTTTTTTTTAAATTGTGTGACAAAGCTCTATTTTAATATGTCACATTTGTACAAAGGACAAATCGTGGCCGTATATACCGCACGAGTAGTTTTCAAATAACCATAGAAACGAATCTAATCATTACCAAAACATGCCCATGCAATATAGAGAGAATTTTTGAGCTTTAAAAATTGAACATTTTTAAGTGAAAAACTTTGATATTTTTCCTATTTTTGCTCAAAACATAGATTGTGGGTACACGTTAGAACCGCCTCGGCGAGGCGGTTCTAACGAGTACCCACAATCTATGTTTTGGAGCAAAAATAAGAAAAATAGGTATACCCCTGCATACCCCAGTTTTTCTATATAAAAGTGGGGTTTAAGGGGGTAAATATTGCACGGACATGTTTTCCTGATGAAAATGTGCTCTATGGAGAGATGAGATGTACATCAAGTAAATAAAAGTCAGGGTTTATGAAATAGGAGAAAAGTCCCATTCTTTATTGGATCACAATCGTATTTATGGTTTACTTGGATGGTTATATTTAAAGCACTTGGTGGATGTCCTGACATCCTCTTTACTGAGTAAAAGTCCCATAAAGTGGTACGCTAAGCATCAATTTAAACAAACAAACAAAGGTAGTAGATGCATTTAGAAATTAGAATCAGAAGAATGATTATTTATTAAGACACTTTCTTTGTAAAGGTAGTCATCTACGTATCCTTCAAAATTATCATTTATTAATTTATTATTAAATTTTAAATGTGAAAATAACCAGCTCTAGGCTTGAGCTGGCTCAGCATAGACTACTTTAGCATAGATGACAACATTTTAATGTTGCTTTCAATCTAATAATAATTTTTATTCACTGGATCTTTGATTATCTACTTGGCAGATAAGATACATTTGTGAATGTTTAGATGCCATCTCTTCCAAAATGCTCAAAATGGTACAAAAACAAACAAATATATTAAAAAAAAAAAAAAAAAAAAAAAAAAAAAACCGCACATATTCTGTATTAAACGTGGCGGCATTTCAAAGGTTAATTCCCTGAAAAAGAGTGTTACAACTTTTGCTTTGGGAGCGACCATTTGATTTTTATGGCTGGGGGGGGGGGGGGGGGAGGGGGGACTGGAAGATGTTTTGGGCCTGTATATTTTTTTTTCACTCGCGACGCGGCCCTGTCTTTTTTATTGTATATAATACAATACGTACAGTAGAATTTACCGTCCTGGATATTTTTTTCGGGCAAAATTCGGCCCTGGAATTTTTTGAAAAAAAAAAAAAAAATAAATAAATAAAATTCCAGCCCCCCCCCCCCCCAATAAAAATCAAATGGTACCTCCCTTACATGTACACGCATGATGTAAATCTGCAAATTTCGTTACTGATTTAGCTGTTTGTCTACATCACTAGTTTTGCTACGGTCCAAACCAAGGTGCCAATGGTTTCATATACATAGGCAGAAGAACATGCAAACGCTGCACGCGCCTTAACCGCTTCAGTCAACCCTGTGGGAATCTTCTGGACCCTCAGGGCATTAACTTAAGTGAGTGACATTGATGCGATAGCTACCTGTGGCCCGGCCAAGTTGAATGTCCTGTCATTTTAATATTTTAATATGCAGATGCGGCCTGATTAACATCTGAGCCTCATAATGAGAAAACTGGCTTTTTTGCATATGCGAAAACAAAGAAGCAGATCAGCTGTGCAGTAACTGCACAGCTGATCAGCGTCTTTGTTTTCGTCACACGGATAGTACAATACCTCTTCTTCAAACAACCGAAAGTTCCCGCTTCTAGCCATCTTCTGTAACTGCACAGGGCGGTTTGTGTCGGACCTGGATGGAACTCCCGAAGACCGTTTTCCTCTTGACACGACCCATCACTCTGTGTCCTTAGAGGGTTCAAAGGTAAACGTCTTCGTTGCTTTTCAAGTGCAGGACCCTTCGGTATTTTAATTTAGTGCATTGATTGGAAAATGCATTCGTTGCAGTTCGATGGGTGCTGATAAAATTTTCAAAGAGTCTGACCGGGTAGAAAGTTCGCTTAACTTGAAAACCTTTCATTACGAAAACTTGCCCATGCAATATACAGAATTTTTTTCAGTTGTAAAAAATGGAAATTTTCAGCTGAAAAAGTTTGATATTTTTTCTTATTTTTGCTCAAAACATAGATTGTGGGTACACGTTAGAACCGCCTCGCCGCAAATAGGTATACCCCTTCGAACCCCAGTATTTCTATATAAAAGTGGGGTTTAAGGGGGTATACATTTCACGGACATGTTTTCCTGATGGTTTGACTCTAAAACCTTTGAGGGCAATGACTTTTAAAATATGATCTTAATATCATAGATTTCGTGTCATATTTTTATTATTTTCGACTGAAATTAAAAATCCCATTAATAAAACATTTAAACCAGCTTTGTATTGTATTTTTGTATTCATGTTTGTTTTTGTATAATTTTACTTTGTCTTGGTTGCGGTTAGGTTGAAGGCGATCAATGTTATGACAATATTTTTTTCTTTATTTCTTAGCAATTTATTTCGCCTGATTCAATTTTGTGGTAATTTTAATGTTTTAAATATTATGTATCAAGTGATGTTACCACCACTGAATGATCATTACATCGTTTCACCAAAACATTTTTTCTAACATATACGAAACGGTGAGTTCAAATAAACAAACACAGTAATGTACATGTACCTCGCAGAATACCGCAAACACTTTCGTTTCGTTTCCTATACGGTACCACACATGTCGCGTAGTGTGCTATCTTTATTTCAAAATTGAGAGCTTGTACAGTCGCTTGATCCGATGCAACAGGGGTTTACGTAGATATTGCCATGACGGGCTCACATGCTAAGACGACAAAAAATAAACTAATATTGTCGCAGAGAGAGGAATAAATTTTCTAAACACATGGGGGTGCCTTATAGTTTGTATCGTATAAAAGGTGTGTATGACTTTGGTGTCCCAATCTGGTCAGTTCACTTGACGCGTGTAACTTCGGTAATTTACTAAACAGACTGTTTTATAGTGTTTTAAGCGAAACAAGCAGTGATCAGACTGTTTTGAGCTCCAAACGGCATTTACATATAGATTTCAAGAATGACAACTCGTAAAGCCTTATAATGGATTTTGATCAGCGGTGAGGAAGGGTTCTGCAGCCTGATATGGAGTCAAAGGAAAGAAATATAACTCGTGAGGGTAAATGTCTTGTTTTATTTTCTATTACCCGGTACCACAACGGCCGTTGTCTGAGTCCTCACATGTATACATGTTCCATACAGCTGGGACCATTTAAACAAATGGAACTTTTCACATAGATCTAGTATTTTACTACCAAAACTATTAAATATGTTTGTCCACTGGTGCGGGCTTATTCAGCCCATGAAGTAAAATATTTCCAACTTTGTTCTACCAACTTCCACGACGATACAAGGGCACTCGAGTTGTTCCCCGGGCCATGCGTTCTAAACGGGTCCTGACAAACTGCGAGTATTCCTGCTGTTTTCTGTAAGGCAAATAACGAGGCAAAGGAAAGGGCCTGCCATAGGAATACATATGGTTATACCAACCGTTCTTATTTTCGTCGATAGTTTGAGTTTTAAATATGTCAAGCTCCACGGTCCTGCCCCGCCACATATCCCAGCAGTCTTCCGAACGAAGTCTTGGCTCGTTTCTTTCGTTACGTGTACGTACAGGTGACTTCTTCCGCCCCGCGGGAGATGATTTATCTTCCCTTAAAACAGGCACTGGAACCAAAATATCATTTAATTTATCTTTTAATAGTTTTCTTTTCTTGCATTTGTCACAGCACGAGGAAAAGAGAGAATCGCATGTTTTGAACTTCAAGTCATTTCCAACATTTCTCCGATGTTTCCTTTTTGAGTATTGGATGTGAATTTGTCGCTCTAAGTCATCGTTTGATATTAAAATCTTGTCAACTATCTTCTTTAAATTCTCACATTCCGCGTTCTTAGCCATTTTATGATTCGCTCTCGTTTTATATGTCCACCAAACAAATCTCCTATTGAGTATCCAAAAGCAATGTTATCAATGATTCATGCGGGCTTTCGTCGAAATATTTATATACCTCTGGTTGGTAAACGTTGAAGAACGTTTTCCTACATTCAAAAACGTTTTTTCCAACATTCACAAACGTTTATTGACATCCACAGTACGTTTGTCAACGAATTGTACGTACGAGTTCGCTCCCTTAGACCAGTGCACTGCAAACGAGTGACAGAATTTTATCGTAAGTTATTTTATTTATTTATTTATTTATTTATTTTTTTTTTTTTTTTTTTTTTTTTTTTTTTATTATTATTTTTTATTCAGTTTTACGTCCCTTTCAAGATTATTTCAGCTCATATGAGACGGGCCAATCAGTAGGTGGGGCGAAAACGGGAGAACCCCCAGAAAAACCACCTGGCACACCCGCAAGCAGAACTTGGCTTGTCTCACATGTGGCCAGAGCGGGGCTGGAACCCACACCAGACACAGCGGTGTTATTTTAAAATTCATACATAAACAACGCCCTTGTGCACGTGTGTGTGTGTGTGTGTGTGTGTGTGTGTGTGTGTGTGTGTGTGTGTGTGTGTGTGTGAAGGGGGGGGGGGTTAAAATGCTGTAATGCTACGTTAACTTAGTGCATGTTACCTGCACCAGACCATCCTCAAGGGTGTTTAAGGGTGTCGTGTTTTCGCAATGTTATGTTCGCGATTCCTGACAGGCGCCGAACAGACTATCAAGAAAAAAATAATAATGACGCAAAACTTTCGCTCGTGAAAACATGTTATCCTTGATTTTTAGTTTTATCCTTGAAATAAAGTTATGTAGTAATTAATATTTGAGCCGAACATGTCCGACATAAACCGAGCTGTACAAACACAGAAGATGGCGAGAGGCTGGAAATTTTGGATTTGGAAAATAGAGAAATAGTATCCGTGTAGCGAAGACGAAGGCACTGATAAGCGTCGCAGTTACTGCGAAGCTGTTCTGCGTCTTTGATTTTGGATATGCAAAATGTTGGTTTTCTCATGTTGTGGCACATTTCTTGTTCTAGTACATGTAAATGGAGATTAGAGTTTTAAATTGAATTTTGTAATAACAAGTGAAAACACATGCAGAGATGGTCATTTTTACAGACGTCTGAAACAATATAATGGCTTACCTGACACGACATTGCATGCTAAGAAATAGAATAAGCGATGAAGGATACACACCTAGCAGATCCCATTAAAATGTTTTGAAATAAAATAAAACCAGGCCCCGAGTTATAAAACTTTTTTCATGCTCAACTCAACTGAGCATGAAATAGAAACTGCTCACAGATGCCGAAATAACAAACATTGGTTGAAATTGCAGGTTTAAAATGCCAAAGCCTATAATTTATCCTGCTAATAAATGTTGTTGGCATTTTAACATTTATGAGCAGAATAAATATTAGTCTCAGCTGAGCTGAGCAGAGCATGAAAAAAAGTTTTATTACCTTGGGGCCAAAGGTCAATAGTTTCAGGTTTAGTTTCGTTACGATACTCAGTACCAACTGGGCCTCAATTGGCTTTGAGCAGTTCCCACACATTTGGGACTCATTCACTACAACGTGGTTTGACATTCATGATTTGCGTCTTAAGCTTTCCAAGAATAACTTTAATATCATGTAATATGGTTATAAACCTTTTGTTTGTTTAAAGGCAAAACGAACAATTGATTTCAGTGCACTTGGGAATTCTTTATCCCTTATTATAAAAAAATAAATAAATAAAACAGGTTCAAACAGATTAATGTGCGTATTTCTGGAAATTCTCAGTTCAGTTTTATTTGCTAAAATAATAAGGGCGAGTCATCGCTAGGGCGTACATGGGCTAAATATGGGTTGGTTGTCACTAACAGTCTTTTACCGAAACTGAGAAACAGGCACAATTGAGTATCAACATCTTTATAAAATATCTAACCCCATACCTAAAATAGCAGAATGAGATCTCAGCATTAATGCAGTCTAGATGTATGTAACCCTAAAAGTTAAACAGACCTGGTCAATGAAAACACGACGTTCGTCGTTTCGACTAAGATAGCAGCAGTCACTGAAGCTTTTGCTAGTTTGATCAATGCACATCGACATTTGAATGAATATGCTTCAATAATTTCAGACGCTACAACAACGAAATAAAACTGAGTATATACTTATTTATATATTTAAACAACTTATGTTTGGGCTGAACAAGTCTTCTGGAAACCAAGGGGCCATCAGGGACAAAACAGATATAACAAATCGCCTATCAGCGGACAAAACATAGCGGCCCAAATGAGACAAATAAGACAAAAAGAGGTCAAAACAAAAAGGGGCCAATGGAAGACAAAACAGAAGAACAAAGCGGGCGCAATCAGTGAGAGGGCAATCAATAATCAAACAGAGAGGGTCGTTAATGGACAAATCAGGGATAATTAGGTTCAAACAAGAACAAAGAAGAGAGCATCAGGGGTGGGGGAGGAATGAGGTTCCATTAACCAACATGTGGACAAAACAGAAGGGATCGTCAGAGAACACAGCAGAAGGAGCCATACAGGAGACACACAATAGTTTACAACAGGGGTCAAATAAAAAGGCGCAAGTGGAATACAAGAGATACAACAGAGGGTCACTTAAGCAGAGGACACAACAAAGTTTGAAAGGGCAACACGCGCGATTGGATATATTTTGAGGAGTCGGCATGGAAGACAATTATAAACATAAGCTCCAGGGAGATTTTAAACCAACAATATTAAGGACCATCAGGGGACAGACACAAGAGATCATACGGGGGACACATTAGAGGGACATTTAGGGGACAAAACAGAGTCATCAACGTGATACTGGTGTCACAGCACAGAGGCCATCATATTATAAAACAGAATGGTCAGCAGGAGACAAGACAGAGGGATCGTCAGTGGATAGAACAAAGGGGTCATCTGGGCATTAAATAGAGAAAGGGATCAACAGAGGGCATAACTGTGCGGAGGGATCCTCTTGACAAAACAGGGGGACAATCAGGGCATCAAATAGAGAAAGGGACCAAAAGGGGGACATGACCGTGTGGAGTGACAAGGGGGACAAAGAGAAGGTGTCTCTTTGATTAGAATATTAAACACGAGGTTCTATCCCAAGCTGACAACAATAAGAGTATTTATGATATTGGAATGCGTTTTTCATGTTTGACAGGTAAAATAATTAGGGAAAACCAAAATAATTTTTCTTGTCACAACAAAGTAATGTAACAGTGGTATTTTCATTTGTTTAACAGGAAACAAAAGTATGGCAGTCATAACAAAAGTCATACACATTAAGAGTTGAGTCATTCGCCTTCGAAAAGTCATCCTTCCGTTATTAGCGTACTAAGACATGAAAACGGCAAGCAGGTCGAAGCTTCATGATCAGTGGTCAAACTCGATATTGAAGAGTACGAGTATTTGCCACCAAAAAGAGTTAAAAACAAACGTATACGTATAACATCATGTAAATATATCAAAGCATGCACTACAGTGAAGACTGGTTAGTCTCGACAAAACTGATGATTATTTTGCCAAGTATTGTCTCAAGTTAGATGTACAAAGTTTTGCACAACGAGTATAGTCTATACTTGTATTTCCCGTTGGTTAACATCAAAATTACGTGTCCGGCCTTTGGTTGTATAGTCAGGATTCAATTGTAACACAAGCCAAAGACATGTTTGAGCAACACCTTCTATCCAAATTAACATGTGTTAATGTTTAGTTTGGTGCCTAAAAAGGGCGAATAACTCTAATTTTGGAAGCAGTATATAGTTCAGCAACCCAAATAACATCTGGCATCCGCAGACCAACCTTTTGGACAAGGACTCTGGCCCGCCCCGGCGTCCATCATTCCAAGGCGGAACTCCAGACTAAAATCTAAGTCAGGGAATGCATCTATGACACGAATGACGGAAGTATGAGCTATGAATGACAAGAGCGTATATTCTCGAGCAGATCTTGTTGTTAAGGATCCTTATTTCAATATGGCACATTTTCGCAAGCTACATGTATGTCAGAATCGTATGTTTTGACTACCGAATGTAGTTTAACTCATTTAAGCCTGGCGTCCTTTTTGTGGGACATAGGCAAACAAAATAGCCACAGATGTGACGCCGCAGAACGCGGTGTCCCATCTGGGGCTATTCTGTTTGCTTGGAAGAATTTCATCGAAACACGAGATAAAAATTAAAAATCACTCCTAACACCCCTAAAAATGAAAATGGACTCATCCAATTGATAATGATGGGAGAATCCATTCGTCAAATATGGGTTAATTATATGGTAAAATGCTAAATATAAGTGTTCTAATGAGCATTTAAATCTAATTAAAGCAGTAGTTAACTAAACAAATCCTTTTTGCACTGCAAACTGTCTAAAGAAAGGAAATGTGTCCTATTTTGTTTTGTTTTTGTTTTTGTTTCCCCCACTTTTATACTGGTACGGCCGCACTATTGTAACACTTGAATCAGAAAACAATATGTGTAGATCAGCAAGCAAGATTTGCGAACTTTGATCAGAGTCTGTGTTGTCATTGCTTACTAGGTGACTTTTGTTTTCACTTCCATAGGTAATGTAACCATAAAATAACAGTGTTCCAGGTACACGTAGCCGGTTCCTCGTGCCCGTTTTAATAGTGTCAAAAGGATCATTTTATGGCTCGTTATGGATTGCGTTCATGCAAGCTACATGCAACTTGTATGTTAGAAACATGATAAATTATTAAATTGTCTTTAAGATGACAATTTGTCAAATTATCTTTAAGATGACAATTTGATGACAAACAAAGTGGTACATGAGTTATCAAATGAAAAAGCTCCAACTGCATAACTGGAATGGTAGAATTGCATGATAGCTATCAATGTGTTGAAAAAAAGGAATTTCAGTGCAAAATCATTAGTCTCATTGAGCAGACTCGTATACATGTAAATGTCCCACAATATGTTAACAGTACACTGAGTATATAAATGCATGTAACCGGTCCCATTAGCGTAATGGTTAGAGCGTCCGCTTTGGATGCTGGAGGTCGTGGGTTTGAGTCATACCAAAGATTTTAAAATGGTTCCAGTGGCTACCTTGCTTGGCGCTCAGCATTATAACGCAAAGACTGGGAATTGCCTGTCATGTTTATGACGAACGTTTACCCTCACTTTATAGGCAGACCGCCAATTAGGGGGAAACATGTTTTACATATGTATTTTCAATAGGCTAAGCATTGTTTCCGACGTTGCTGCATACGATCTTTAATTCTTTTAAAGCTTCAAAACTCTTACAAGCTTTATTTGTTGTTTTACCTAGAGTTAGATGAAAATAGATTTTCACATGACGTGGCACTCATTAAAAATTCAGATTCGTTGAATAATTTTAGAAGAAACGTTACCAGTTCCAGATTAAAGTAAAACGAAAAATAGAAACATAAATTGTAAAATTGTTTACATTGTCTAAAGAAAAAGGTACAAGTAGGCAACGATCAGGAAAAGGCGCAATCAGAAAAAGATTCCCACTCCAAAAACCGAGGTTGGAAAAAACTAAATTAACAATCAGGTACTTATACCATGAAAACACATCGTAAGCCGAATGAGCAGCTATTTTCCCAATATGTGTCAACTCAGTTACCTTAACTTAAGTTAAAATATGATAACATACATAAGGCGCCAACAGTACAAATTTTGTTTCCTACATACTACAACCTTGCTATGTAAGTAGCCATTTCCCAAAAGGTGGGCCTCGGCAACGTTAACTGAACCAAATCTAACATCCACACACATAGAAATAGGTATTAATAAAAATTACATTCAAATCCCTTGACATGGACGAGATTGAGGACAACTTTCCAATCTGATGGACTATTTGGCTATCCCAGTTGGTGGCCATTTCCAAAACGATATATAGTTAAGTATTTGCGCAAATTTCAATAGATATCAATTTTACGTCATCCATTAATTAGTAAGGAAACACATTAATATGATTACTGTTATTGGGGTTTACTTTGTATATCATGTTTTAAGGTTCTTAAATAATATTTCAATTCGATAAAGAAAAGGACTAAATAAAATTTTGACTGCACTAAGGTAGTTTTTAAAACATATTTGATCAATTAATATGATTTAATGTAAAAGTACTCATGACAGGCCAAAGTGTGAAAAGGTGAGCTTGAACATTGATCTCTTGTGTGTAAGTGATCTACATTTTATAACTTGAACAAGTAAATTGCGTCTCTGAAAGCTGCAATGATTACTGTCCCAGTATTTTATGAGAAGTCCTACTTAAACTTCAGGTCGTGCCTCGCCGCAGCAATGTGCATTTTATGTCTTTTTTTTTCAGCCTGTCTTTTTACCTCTGATTAAGACAATCCTTGTATGGCATTATTTAAAATGATTAACGAAAATTAAAAGGCAGTGATTGCTTTTGATTGTTTCGTATTTCTGATGAAATGAATAAATACTAAATAGATCTCATTAACCTCATATTTCATAACTATGTTCTCTTTTGTCATAAAGTAAGAAGTAATCAAACTGGAAAGTGTGTTAAAATATATGTAAGGTATATAACATGTACCAAGTGACACCAGATACTTTATACCAGGTCACTAGTACATGTTCTTTCAAGGGCTCTACATGGCAGAAGCTATTTTTTTTTTAAATTTCAGCTTTAAGCCCTTTATTAATTTCTTTACTGTCTGTTCTAAGTCGGTTCTACATTGATTTATATTATGTAATATGAGCTCTAGCCGAAGCAGTGCACTCACTGAACTGACGTCGTGTCGATCTCATTTGGACAAGGATAAACTGACATTAAATCACAGACAAGAAAATTAAATAACAGTCTTAACAAGCGCTCATTTGTTCCTCGAGGCGAAAATTACCCGAATCTCTGTCTAGCCCAGTCTCATTACATATAAGTGTATTTTGTAAGGTCTATGGTACTGGGCACACAACCATCGATGTTCTATGCTGAACATAGCAGAGTCACAAAAATACGTGAATTGCTTCAATGATAAGAGCTGTCGCAGGACAGCGTAGCTCGCCTGAATCGCCCTTTGCAACTCTAATTTTGAAGTCAAAGATCTTGACCCAAAGGCCTACCAAGTGGACTTGGTTCATACATTATAAAACGTCGGACCAATATCTAACGGCTTGCATAGTATCAACTAGACTTAACATATTCCAAAGATACGGAGTGCTTTATATAGTGTATACATTACACCGACATGTTTTCCTGATCTGCGTTGTTAAGGTTCCTTATTTCCATATGGCACATTTTCCCATGAATGTCAGACTCGTATGTTTTGACTACCGAAAGTAGGTTAATTTTATGGTAAATTATATGGTTACTTGCTAAATATAAGTGTTCAAAAAGACATTTAAATCTAATTAAAGCAGTAGTAAACTAAACAAAGCCTTTATGCACTGCAAACTGTCTAAAGAAAGGAAATGTGTCCTACTTTGTCTTTTGTTTCCTCCACTTAAATCATGCTAGTACGGCTGCACTATCAGTTTCTGACTGTGTCACAAGAATCATTTTATGGCTCGTTATGGATTGCGTTAATGCAAGCTACATGCAAAATGTTAGAATCGTGACAGATTATCAAATTGTCTGTAAGACGAAAGAAAATCAAAGTGGTGCATGATTTATCAAAATTGAGCCGTCGCATGGGAAAACCAACAGTCTGCATAGGCGAAAACAAAGACGTAAATCAGCTTCGCAGTAACTGCGAAGCTGATCAGCGCCTTTGTTTTCGCTGCACGGATAATTCCAATCCTCTACTTTCTAAATCCAAAATTTACAGCCTCTAACCATCTTCTGCGACTGTACAGTCCGGTTTGTGTCGGACCTGGTCGGAACTCAAATTGTAGGTTTTCTCACGCACAGGCTCAAATGTAAAAGATATCTAAACTCCAACTGCATAACTGGAATGGTAGAATTGCATGACAGGTACCAATGTGTTGAAATGAAACATGGAATTTCAGTGCAAAATCATTAGTCTTAATGAGCAGACTCGTATGTAAATGTCCCACAATATGTTAACAGTACACTGAGTATATAAATGCATGTAACTGGTCTCGTTAGCGTAATGGTTAGAGCGTCCGCTTTGTATGCGGGAGGTCGTGGGTTTGATCCCGGGCCGGGTCATACCAAAGACTTTAAAAATGATACCAGTGGCTACCTACCTTGCTACCTTGCTTGGCGCTCAGCATCATAACACCAACACTGGAAAAATGCATGCCATGTTTGTGACTAATGCTCACTTAATAAAGCCAAATCGCCCATAAGGAGGAAACATGTTTCGGTTTGAATAGCCGAAACCGCGGTATGACCCATCACTTTTCTCCTAAATATGCTCACTGCTCTTGAAGGATCTCAGTTTTATTTTTATTTACATATGTATATATTCTAAAAGGCTAATCAGTGTTTCCGATGTTGCTGCATACGATCTTAAATTCTTTTAAAGCTTCAAAACTCTTACAAGCTTTATTTGTTGTTTTACCTAGAGTTAGATGAAAAAAGATTTTCACATGACGTGGAACGCATTTTAAAAAAATTCAGAATCGTAAGAAACGTTGCCAGTTCCAGATTAAAGTTAAACGAAAAAATGAAACATAAATTGTAAAATTGTTTACATTGTCTAAAGAAAAAGGTATAAGTAGGCAACGATCAGGAGCAATCAGAAAAAGATTCCCACTCCAAAAACCGAGGTTGGAAAAAAACTAAATTAACATTCAGGTACTTCGGGTACTTATACCATGAAAACACATCGTAAGCCGAATTAGCAGCTATTTTCCCAATAGGTGGCAACTCGGTTACCTTAACTTAAAATATGATAACATACATAAGGCGCCAAAAGTACAAATTTTGTTCCCTACATACTACAACCTTGCTATGTAAGAAGCCATTTCCCAAAAGGTGGCCCTCAGCAACGTTTACTGAACCAAATGTAACCTCCACACACATAGAAATAGGCATTAATAAAAATTACATTCAAATCCCTTGACATGGACGAGATTGAGGACAACTTTCCAATCTGATGGACTATTTGGCTAGCCATGTTGGTGGCCATTTCCAAAAATATATATAGTTGAGCCAACGGTATTTGCGCAAATTTCAATAGATATCAATTTTACGTCATCCATAAATTAGTAAGAAAACAAATTAATATGATTACTGTTATTGGGGTTTACTTTGTATATCATGTTTTAAGGTTCTTAAATAATATTTCAATTCGATATAGAAAAGGAATAAATAAAATTTTGACTGCACTAAGGTTGATTTTAAAACATATTTGATCAATTAGTATGATTTAATGTAAAAGTAATCATGACAGGCCAAAGTGTGAAAAGGTGAGCTTGAACATTGATCTCTTGTGTGTGAATGGTCTACATTTTATAACTTGAACAAGTAAATTGCGTCTCTGAAACCTGCAATGATTACTGTTCCAGTATAATGTCAGCCCATATTTAAGAGAAGTCCTACTTAAACTTCAGGTCATGCCTCGCCGCAGCAATGTGCATTTATTGTCTTTTTTCAGTCTGTCTTCTTACCTCTGATTAAGAAAATCCTTGTACGGCATCATTTGAAATGATGAACGAAAATTAAAAGGCAATGATTGCCTTTGATTATTTCGTATTTCTGATGAAATGAATAAATACTAAATAGATCTCATTAACCTCATATTTCATAACTATGTTCTCTTTTGTCATAAAGTAAGAAGTAATCAAGCTGGAAAATGTGTTAGAATATAGGTATATAACATGTACCAAGTGACACAAGATACTTTATACCAGGTCACTAGTACATGTTCGTACAAGGGCTCTACATGGCATAAGCTAGTGTTTTTTTTAAATTTTAGCTTTAAACCGTTTATTAATTTCTTTACTGACTGTTCTAAGTCGGTTCTACATTGATTTATATTATGTAATATGAGCTCTAGCCGAAGCAGTGAACTCACTGAACTGACGTCGAGTCGATCTCATTTGGACAAGGATAAACTGACATTAAATCACAGACAAGAAAATTAAATTATTATTATAACAGTCTTAAACGCTCATTTGTTCCTCGAGGCGAAAATTGCCCGAATCTCTGTCTAGCCCGGTCTCATTATAAGTGCACTTTGTAAGGTCTATGGTACTGGACACACAGCCGACCATCGATGTTCTATGCTGAACATAGCAGAGTCACAAAAATACGTGAATTGCTTCAATGATAAGAGCTGTCGTAGAACAGCGTAGCTCGCCTGAATCGCGTTTTGCATCTGAAAATTTTAAAGTCTAATTTTGAAGTCAAAGATCTTGACCCAAAGGCCAACCAGGTGGACTTGGTTAATACATTATAAACTGTCGGACCAATATCTAACGGCATGCATAGTATCAACTAGACTTAACATATTCCAGAGATACGGAGTGCTAAAACGTTCACCAGAAAACTTTAAAATACATTTTTGAAGTCCATGACCTTGGCTTTAAGGTCACTCAAGTAGATTGGAATGGTACAACATTAAACTTCAGACCAATATCTAACAACAGGCAAAGTATCAAATAGAGCCACCCATATGTTCAATAGATATAGAGATCTAAACACGTGGTGCCTTAAAAGGGCAACGAACGTCTAATTTTGGAAGCAATATATAGTTCAGCAAACCGAACAAAAACGTCGGTATCCTCAGACTACTCTCTACTCATTTGATACTTTAAACCAATTTATATTCGCGGGCGATTTATTTTTGCGATATTTCGCAAAAAATAAATCGCCGCGAAAATGTTGGCTTAGTATTTAAGTTCTTCTTGAGGATGGCGAAGACTGGTCAGTCTAGAGCAGATGATACAAAGTATTGATAATAGATATAAATCAAACTTTGCTGGGTTTGTCAATTTTCGGTTCATGTCACATTGCTTTCTGTGATGTCCGCCCGTCCACCATTATTCCGGGGCGTAAATCAAGAAAAACTCAAAGCTACGGAATGCAGTAAGGATTATGGATGTACGAGTTATGAGGACAATAACGTATATAATGAAGCAGATCTTCATCGACATATTTTCCTGATCTGTGTTGTTAAGGTTCCTCATTTCCATATGGCACATTTTCGCATGGATGTCAGACTCGTATGTTTTGACTACCGAAAGTAGGTTAATTTACTTGTTAAATACAAATGTTCAAAAAGACAATTAAATCTAATTAAAGCAGTAGTAAACTGAACAAAGCCTTTTTGCACTGCAAATGTCGAAAGAAAGGAAATGTGTCCATTCCCCACTTAAATTATGCTAGTACGGCTGTGCTAACAGTTTTAATTGTGTCACAAAAATCATTTTATGGCTCGTTATGGATTGCGTTAATGCAAGCTACATGCAAAATGTTAGAAACATGATAAATTATGAAATTGTCTGTGAGATGACAGAATATCAAAGTGGTGCATAATTTATCAAAATTGAGCCGCCTCATGGGAAAACCAACAATCCGCATATGCGAAAACAAAGGCGCAGATCAGCTTCGCGGTTACCTTCGCGGTTAGCGCCTTTGTTTTCGCTACACGGATAGTCCAACTCCTCTACTTTCTAAATCCAAAATTTCCAGCCTCTAACCATCTTCTGCGACTGTACAGACCGATTTGTGTCGGACCTGTTCGGAAACCACATTGTTGGTTTTACTCACGAGACGGCTCAAATGTAAAAGATATCTAAATACCAACTACATAACTGGAATGGTAGAATTGCATGACAGGTATCAATGTGTTGAAATAAAACATGGAATTTCAGTGCAAAATTAGTAGTCTTAATAAGCAGACTCGTATGTAAATGCCCCACAATATGTGAACTATATGTACAGTTGTACATACATAGAGGATCTTACACGAGTGGTCATTTCATATGAAAATTATTAAACGAGCCTTCGGCGAGTTTAATAAATTTCATATGAAATGACCACGAGTGTAAGATTCGTTTTATCATATGACTTCTAAAATACAGTGGCAACTGTAGAAAAGACCACCTCTATTAAGCAATCCCCTGTCTTAAGCAAGCACTTTCATGTCCCCCCAAGTGAATTTACATGCAAATGACCCTGTATTAAGCAAGCACCTGTCTAACCTGACCAGAGACCACAAGATTATGTTCCACCAGGTGAATTTACATGCAAATGACCCTGTATTAAGCAAGCACCTGACCATAGACCACTAGATTATGTTCCAATTTTGCCCTTAAGCAGCCAGATTTTTATCACTTGTTTAAAACTATGATATTGACATTATTTCAACTCTTTCTGGTGTCAAATAGTGTTATTCACACCTTCATGAAACCATAATCCACTGTTTATTGTCACAGAAGGTAATCATAGGCAGGATGTCTGGATTAAGTCAGTTAATCATTGTGGCAAATGACTAATCATAACTTACAGTAGTAAACAAATTATGGATTATTAATTAACTAGAATGAGTTCATCTTTGTACTGTATCTTTATTCTAGAAAGTTTGATTGATTTTAAAGGGCATCGTTTTGCTTAAAATTCTTTAATTTTATCAAATCAACAAGACCAAAGTTTTAAATGATAAACTTAATGTATGATGTACATTTTCAAAGTTGTATACTTGAACATTTTGAAACCTTAATTATTCATTTATAAATTTTGGCTGATTTTAATAGCTAACTTTAGAGCATAAGTTATAAGTGTTATTTGCTTCTTCACAATTTTCATTTATATTTTTTGGCATTTGAAATACTGTTTGCATGCATGTGTGGCATTGCATTTCTCATTTACATAGTGTGAATGCCTGCTTAATCTTAAGTGCCCCTGTCTTAAGCAAGCACCTGTCTTAAGCAAGCGATTTAACTGCATCCCTTGGCGGCTTGCTTAAGACAGGTTTGACTGTAGGTTTTTCTCGCTTTTAATGTTGACATATGTTTCCAATGAAAAATTACATTGTTGTTACGGACGTCGTCAATGACGTTACGTATTCCCGCACGTGTGGTCATACGATTTTTATGACATGACGTTATCCACTGGAAAACAGCGGCGTCATATGATAAATGTAATTTAAAAGGCAAAGCAATGTTTTTGATGTTGGTGCTTACGATGTTTAATTCTTTTGCAGACTCTTACAAGCTTCATATACGTATTGATTTACGTAGATTTTCATGACAATAGGTTTTCGCATAATGTGGCACACATTAGAAATGAGAATTATTGAATGGTCAGTGTTCTTCAAATATGCACTTTAATATTTAGATGATATGTTGCCAATTCCAGACAATTACATATTCCTTACATTACAAAGTTACCAGTATACTACAATTTTACAAATTCAATGAAAGTAATTATTTTATAAAAGGTGACCTTAAGCACTTAAACCAAACCAAATGTAATCTTTACATAAACAAGAAAAAGGCATTAATGAAAATGACATCCAAATCTCCTCACGTGTTTTGCATGTATTTGGTACAGTATACTCAATCCAATAAAACAGTTGTTGGGTGATGGACTGTTTGGCCAGCCTCGTTGGTGGTCATTTCAAACAAGATGTATAGTTACTGTAGAGTGTTTACGCTCATTTCAAAAGAATTTAACTTCACGCCATCCATAAATTAGTTAGTAAACACATTTTAATATGATTACTGCTATTGGGTTTACATTTGTAAATCACTCTCTAAGGGTCTTCAATAATATTTCAATTCAATATAGAAAAGGAATAAATAAAATTTTGACTACACTAAGGCAATTTTTAAAACATATTTGCTCAATTAATATGATTTAATGTAAAAAAAAAATCATGACGGGTTACAGTGTGAAAAGGTGAGCATGAACATTGATCTCTTGCGTGTGAATGGTCCACATTTTATAACTTTAATATAAATAGCGTTTCTCGAACCTGCAGTGATTATTGTCTGAGTATAATTTCAGTCCATATTTATGAGAAGTCCTACTTATACTTCAGGTCATGCCTCGTCGTACTTTTGTTCGACAAAGAAAATATTAAGTCTATATAATATTTCAGCTCGACGTCGTTTAAACACGCCAATAATTTCTTTACCGACCGTTCAAAGTCGGTTCTACTGGTATATAATATAAGCTCTAGCCTAAGCAGTGAACTCACTGAACTGACGTCGTATTGATCTCATTTGGACAAGGATAAACTGACATTAAATCACAGACAAGAAAATTAAATAACAGTCTTAACAAACGCTCATTTGTTCCTTGAGGCGAAAAATTGGCCGAATCTCTGTCTAGCCAGTTCTCATTACATATAAGAGCCTTTTATAAGGTCTGGACACACAATCTTCCACCGACGTTCTATGCTCAACATAGAAGAGTCTAATCTGAAGTCTCATGCCACGTATTTTGAATTGCTTCAATGATAAGAGCTGTCGCAGGACACCGTAGCTCGCCTGAATCGCCCTTTGCAACTGAAACTATTAAGATATACTTTTGAATTCAACGATCTTGACCTAAAGATCAATCAGGTGGGTTTGATGATACACTATAAAACGTCCGACCAATATCTAACAGCATGCATAGTTTCAACTAGACTTAACATGTTCCAGAGTGCTAAAACGTTCACCAGAAAACTTTAAAATACATTTTTGAAGACCTTGACCTTGGTCACACATGTGGATTGGAATGGTACAGCATTAAACTTCGGACCAGATGGGATACAGATTCGACTTTCTTCTGAATCCCTTGTTATACATGCAAAGGTTGTATAAAATGCTTTGTTTGTCTTATTATATATGCATATATTTACAGAAATAAAAGTTTAAACCAAACTTCAGATCAATTTCTAACAACAGGCAAAGTATCAAATAGAACCATACACATGTTCCATAGATACAGAGATCTAAACACTTGGTGCCTTGAAATGGCGATGGACGTCTAATTTTGGAAGCCATGGATAGTTCAACAACCCAAACAAAAAGTCGGTATCAGCAGACCACTCTCTACTCATTTGATACTGTAAACCAATTTATTGTCGGGAGTGATTTATTTTTGTGATATTCGCGAGGAACGACATTTTGCGAAAATAAATCGCCGCGAAAATGTTGGCTCAGTATTTAAGCTCTTCTTGGGGATGGCGAAGACTCTGGTCAGTCTGAGCAGATGATACAAAGTATTGATAATAGACATAAATCATATTTTGTTGAGTTTGTCAATTTTCGGTTCATGGCGCATTGCCATCGCTGTGAAGTTACACGGTTATGAGGCTTGTAGTTCTGTGAAGTCTGCCCGTCCACTATTATTCCGGGACCCAAATCAAGAAAAACTCAAAGGTAGGGAAGGCAGTTAGGTTTATGTATGTAAGAGTTATGAGGACAAGAGCGTATTTGTTGGAGCAGATCTTCATTTCGCAAAACAGGTTAATTTTATGTTAAAATGCTAAATATAATTGTTCAAAAAGACATTTGAATCTAATTATAGTAAACTAAACAAAGCCTTTTTGCACTGCAAACTGTCGAAAGAAAGGAAATGTGTCCTATTTTGTCTTTTGTTTCTTCCACTTAAACTATGCTAGTATGGCTGCACTATCAGTTTTGATTGTGTCACAAGAATCATACACTGGCTCGTTATGGATTGCGTTAATGCAAGCTACATGCAAAATGTAAGAAACACGATAAATCATCAAATTGTCTGAAAGTTGACAGAATATCAAAGTGGTGCATGATTTGTATAATGTTAAAGAGATATCTCAATTCCAACTGCATATCTGGAATGGTAGAATTTCATGACAGGTATCAATGTGTTGAAATGAAACATGGAATTTCAGTGCAAAATCATTAGTCTTAATGAACAGACTCCTATGTAAATGCCCCGCAAAATAAGAACAATAATACGTGCATGTAGTTCAAAATAGTTGGTGCTTTATAATTCTTTTAAATATTCAAGACACTTTTAAAGATTCAAGACTCTTACACGCTACAGTTGTTGTTTTGCATGTACTTTAAGCTACATGAAAATACTTTTTCATATGATGTGGCACACATCAAGCTTCATAATTCTTGAATGTTTCGCTGCAAGTACAGTGCTCTTCAAATATGCACTTTAATAGTTATTGAATGGTGCCAAGTCCATATTAAAGTAAGAAAAGAAGGCACACAAATTGTAGAATTGTCTACAATCGTCTAATACATGTACATGTTCCCTACAGAGGGTGGCCAGTATACTACAACCTTGCAATGTAAGAAACCATTTCCCGAAAGGTGGCCCTCAGCTACCTTAACTTATCCAAATGTTACCTCCACAGACATAAGAAAAAAGAAATTACGCGGGCGAGATCGAGGGCAACTTTCCAATCTGTTGGACTATTTGGCTAGCCTCGTTGGTGGCCAGTTCCAAAAAGATATATAGTTCAGTATTTACGCTAATTTCAATATTATTAATTTTACGTCATCCAAAAATTAGTTTAAGTAAACACATAAATCATTGGGTTTATATTTTGTAAATCATACCTAAATCATACAAATCTTTAATAATATACATGTATCAGTTCGATACAAAAAGGGAATTAATAAAATTTTGACAACACTAAGGCAATTTTTAAAACATATTTGTTCAATTAATATGATTTAATGTAAAAGTAATCATGACGGGCCAAAGTGTGAAAAGGTGAGCATGAACATTGATCTCTTGCATGCGAATGGGCCACATTTTATAACTTAAACCAGTAAATAGCGTTTCTTGCAGTTACCTGCGATGATTATTGTCTGACTCAGACTGAGTATAATTTCAGCCCATATTTATGAGAAGTCCTACTAAAATTTTAAGTCATGCCTCGTCGTATTTTGGTTCGACAAAGAAAAATTTAAGTCTATATAATATTTCAGCTCGACGTCGTTTAAACACGCCAATAATTTCTTTACTGACCGTTCAAAGTCGGTTCTACTGTTATATATAATAGAGGATGTTTGAGGTGAATACCAAATATATTTCATCCAGTGAGTTGAAAACATCAGAATTTGGTATTCACCGAAAAAAAAAAGCAAATTTTCTTTTTATTTTATTCTTTAAACTGAAACAAGAAAAACTATAACATGTGCTACATGTTATATACGGCCTTGTTTCATTTTAGTTAATGCTAATATTGAGTGGCCGATCAAACATGCCTTTTCATGCATTTACGTTTGAAGAAGTGGATTATACTCGAAGCCGCCATGCTTCTCGATATACCCTCGACATAATCTCGACATGTTGTAGCAATGTAACATTTGTAACAAAACATATGAAACATAATGTAACGTATGTGGCATAATACAACATATATAACATTGTACTACATAACATAATATGCACGCCATGCAACATATGTAATATATATATATGTACGTATGTTACGTACATTACAAACGTAACATATTACGTATTATATGTAATATATGCAACATTACAAAACATATGTAACATAGCATGTTACAAAGTTAATCATATGTTACATACTGTAAAAGTTGTAACATAACGCAGTGTATGTAACATATTTGTGCGTGTAAGATTTAAAGAGTAAACATACTTTCTGAAGTGTTTGAAGAAAAGACGTCTTTAATGTCAGGTTTCCATTGATTTTGAAATGACCTCACGATTTTTACAATTTATTTTCATTATCTATACTAGTTATTTTTATCGTTGTCGACGAATCGTATGATCTATTCTCGACATTGCGCATAGTTAATCAATGTAAATATCATGCAACATATGTTACATATGTACGTATGTTACGTATGTTACATACGTAACATATATAACGTAACATATGTAACATATGCAACATTACAAAACATATATAACATAGCATGTAACAAAGTTTATCATATGTTACATAGTGTAAAATATGTAACATAACGCAATGTATTTAACATATTTGTGCGTGTAAGATCTTTAGGAGTAAACATAATTTTGCAAAAATAAACATTAGATAGCTCTCCCCCAAATAAATTAACATAGCTAGCTATTTATGGCATAATGGTGTAAACAATTAATTCAATATTAAAACAATACATGTTTCACTTATATATATGCACTCTCTCATGCTCTCATTCACATATGTGGTGTCGTTGCATCTTAAGAATTTTCATACATTCTGAAATAGCGTAGCTCATCAAAGATACACACAAAACAGACAGTGTTGTTATAGTCAAATCTATGATATCTTGATAAATCTCAATATTGAATACATTATAAACGGAAGTAACGTATGTGACATAACGCGTGTGACATAAGTTATGTAATGTATGTAACATACTGTATCAAAACGCAACATATGTAACAACATGAATGAATCAGCACCCGTTATGCAACATAGCGTTATGTTTGTAGCAAAACACGTAACATAATGTATCTTATATAACGCATGTACCATAACGTTACAGATGTAACATAAAATTACATATGTAACATAATATATGCAACATAACATAACGCCACATATGTGAAATAACATGTCACAGAACACAGTGCATGTAACTGAACATAACATAGCATAATGTATTTCTTATACCAACGTACAACAATACAGACACGACTACCTGGAAGAGTCACACTCAACAGTGCCACCAAGCAGTCACAATCAAACGGACTACAAGACAAAGTCACAATCAAAATGACTACAAGGGAGAGCGTTAACGTTGTAAGCAGTTTAAGTGTGTGTTTTATACATTGTATTTTTTCTGTGACAGTGTGTTTACCCTTCATTTTCAATAAGTTTATGTTGAATAGACACAGAATGGTTCAATAGTAGCATGTATTGACTCTTTGTACGTATAACTGTTGGCTAATAATTCAAAAAAAAAAAGATAATTGATCTGTCGTAAATGCTCATCACAGAAATAAGGCTAAACTGTACTATATGAATTATAAGTTTACTACGAGTTGGTTATGTGAATATCTGAATGCCCAGTCTGCACATCGAAAATGAAGTTTCTGAATTTACACATTAATGTCAGGTTGAGCGCAATAAATAGTAGTGGGCAAGTTAATCGTCAGGACGACAGAAACGCATGCAACACGGACTGTAGTTGTTTCATTGTTGTCATAAAAATAACCATAAACTCTTGGGTCCAAAAAAAAAAAAAAAAGCGGATACATCGTCGACGCATTCAAATTAAAGTGACATAAGCTACAGCGCCGAGATATAACCCTATTAGTACCATGACGCATGTAGGTCAGCGGTTAATAGCGGTCAACTTTAATTTTCATGCGTTCTAACATTTTCAACAATCAATGACTTTAGAGACATCATTCGAAACTGGACGTGATTTGTTATTTTGGATTTGGCCTCTATCAACTGTAACAACATTTCTCAAACACGGAGTAAGGCAACCGTTAAAAAGTGTTAAGAGCTTTTTGTTTGTTCAGTGCATGTCTGTTTATTTAGTCACTCACATGTAACTGTATGAACGTAGCTGTATGGAGTACAATAATACACACTTGTGCATTTATTTGATTTGATACCAAACAGCTATGGTTATGTCGGGACTGGGTCACCATTTCTGAATTACAACAACAAAATGCCCGCAATATACGTGTTTAGGCGTCAAGAAGCTCGTCTTTTTCTTACGACCTTATGGCCAATGAAGATGTAATATTTAATTATAGCTAAAAAGACCCCATTTGCGGATCCGTGGGCGATGCCGCATATTTCGGTCAACGTTTGGCGATTCATGATTTATTCATTATTATTTATTTAATTCAACTTTTTTTTTATTCAGAAAACTTAACCTTAGGACGAAGTGACTCATACATGATGTACATGTATTTTACCCTATTTAAGACATTAGTTATGGTGTTCTGGAAGGGTCAAAATGGCATAACGTACAGATGTAACATAATATTACATATGTAACCTAACATTATATA
Source organism: Rugalucina vietnamica (assembly GCA_964017185.1). NCBI lineage: Eukaryota > Metazoa > Mollusca > Bivalvia > Lucinida > Lucinidae > Rugalucina > Rugalucina vietnamica. Next base: position 37,057,970 of record OZ024875.1, read on the forward strand.
TGCAACATAACATAACCCCACATATGTGAAATAACATGCCACATACACAGTGCATGTAACTGAACATAACACAGTATTTAATATGATACATACATAATATATTTATTATACCAACGTACAACAATACAGACACGACTACCTGGAAGAGTCACACTCAACAGTGCCACCAAGCAGTCACAATCAAACGGACTACCAGACAAAATCACAATCTATGACGGTGTACCGGCATTCTAGGGGTTAACCTCTATCTTAAAATAGGGGTGAACCTCTAAATATGTGGGTGCACCCCTATATTTGCGGGTTTTCCTGTTTATTTCGAAATAGGCATTGACAGCTCGGTTTACCACTTCGGTCATTTTGACCCTTCCAGTACACCATACTTGGTGATGTATTTTACCCAAATTGATAGGAAGACAATCTATTTTTGGAATATTGGATTTACCCATTCTATTGACTTACAGGTATAATAAGAAAACAAACTAAATTACATATAGTTCTACATACTAAATGCTAGATTTTTTTCTCAAGTTGTCTTTGAAAAGACATTTTCTCGTGATTGGAGATTGATGAACATGAGTTATAAAATAGAAAGCAACGGAAGCATGCGGAAGCATTTGTTTACACCCCTGTGCAGCGAATGGAACAACCCTTCATTGATAATTGGTAGTAAGTGTGCTGGAAGTTTGGATTAGTCTATTATAGTGAATAACGCGTTTTACAGGTATGTCAAGTGAATAAAACAATTAATCATTCAATTTCTACATTCTAAGTACTAGATTTTGTTCATTATGATTTCAAAATGACCAATTTGGACCTTCCTTGTAAAATTTATTATACACAGTTATGAAACAGAAAGCAGTGAATCATGTTCATTCTTTTCTTTACACCCCGTTTCGATTGAAGGCAATGTTGTAACGGTCTCACATGGACCAGCCCATATTGATTTAATGTCAACCAAAATAATAAAACTAGTTGCTTTGACACTATATTCTATGTAGCAATGCTTTGATAATAGAATACGTTTCATCCTAATACAATGCTTATTAGGATACAGCATGAATAACTCCTGAAATATGATCACTAAATATAAATCTATGAATGAAACTGCTTCATGAAAGGACGCCATTATTAAATTAATGGAAATGCTTCCTGACTTATGACGTATTTCGAAGTTGGTAGTCCAAGGGTGATTCAGGTACTTCTTAACCAAATTTCGAAAAGCAAAAACTCACTGTATAGACAAATGAGTACTTTTAATTTTTACAGAGACCACATAATATCAAAACATCAGCTTTTGAAATTCGTCAAAATTCAATAAATACACTATTTGGAAATAATTCAGAAGTGAGCACACCCACTTCGGAATAGTCCATTTCAAAACTGGTTTTAAGTATAGGCCTATAAAGGTATTAACTCAAGAATAACTAGAAAGAGATTCTTGTTTCAATAATACACTAAGGCCGTAGAAAAGTAGTTCCTCTTATACAGTGAAGATAAAAGGCTGATATCAGTCACTAGTGACTTTTGATATCAGTGAGACTTGACATCAGTGAAATTTCATATCAATGAAACACCAATTTTATCAAGTTTTGATATACATTGGTTTTCACTTAGACTGGCCCCCGTCCTATGTTCACTATCATCCTATCATACCATGTTCTATAACCTCCATAAATATTTTCTTGTATGAGTTACCCCTCTTCTTAGGCTCAGAACACTCAGCCATCAGAAGATTTTGTGCATGTTTTTCTGATAAAAACAAAAGTTTGACGACGGGAGCCAGTCAAACTCAGCCATCAGAAGATTTTGTGCATGTTTTTCTGATAAAAACAAAAGTTTGACGACGGGAGCCAGTCTAGTTTTCACTGTAAAGTATAAAATAAAATATGAGCTCCAGCCTAAGCAGTGAACTCACTGAACTGACGTCGAGTCGATCTCATTTGAACAAGGATAAAATCACAGACAAGAAAATTAAATAACAGTCTTTATAAAAGCTCATTTGTTCCTCAAGGCGAATTTTGGTCGATGCTCTGTCTAGCCAATTCTCCGACATTTAAGTGCATTTTTAAGGTCTAGAGTACTGGACACCGAACACACTGCAGAACACTGTCAAGTATGTCAAGGAGCAGAACACTGTCAAGTTTGTCAAGCAGCTCTTTGCTCAAGGTGCCGGAGTCTAGTCTGAAGTTATGGAGAATCGTCTTAATAAAAGCCAATGGGTTTTGATTTGGCATATTTAAAAAGCTGAAACATTTCGTCTTGGTTTAAACTTTTATTTTTTGTACAAACGACATATAACAGACAACAATACAATATATGACATACATGGATCATACAAATGGGTTTCAGAAAAAAGTCTAAGACTTATTTTAATCTGTCTCCCAAACTTTTTGTCTTCGTCAATATAACACATTATTTTTACTTTTACATGTAATACTTGTAGTGCCATGTAAACCATCACATTGAAAGCCACTGATCTCAATTAAATTAAAGAGCAATACAATGACATAACTCATTTTGATACGTATTAACGTCAAGTATGACTTCTAAAATTCAATATAAATCTATACAGAATAGTTATATTTTGATATATTAATTTGATAGCCACACGAAATGCTAATGACTCGCCATTGCAGTGAATTGCATTTATTGAAATGACGCACTTGTAGTTGTGTAATTATCCGAAACATTTATATTGCGCATACAGATTTTGACTTGTAAAGGACACTATTTCTTTCTTGAAAGTACGTCTGGCCTATTAGCCTTTATATAAAGTCCAGACAATATGATTAAATACAAACTTAGCCATAATGACAGAAGGACCATAATCAAACATTCGGTTCACGTACACGAAACATATGGACCTTTGCGACATTGCGACCTTCGCATTTAGAACAAAATGTTCATTGTCTTTATCTGAATACATACACACGTATAGCAATGTTTTTTCCTCTTGACGTCTGCTTAAGGATGTTCGCTGCCCATGAAAAAGTATTCAAACTTTTTTTCTAACCAGTCTTTTTTGATTCCAAAATACAACACAAGACATTTGAAAACAAAATAAATATAGGGTAGTGTGCATTTTTTCAAGCTACAGGCCTCTGAACGAGACCTCTGAGCAACATGTTTTAAATTTAGTAAAATCAATTTATTTTTTAATTCTTTGAAACATACCTGTCTTGAACAAAAATACACCTAGAATGCTTTCAAAAGTAATAATATTTGGGTAACGCAGACTATTTTGGACCAAAAGCATAGAAAAAGTTATAACTTGAAGTGGATGACAAAATTCTACGATTCCTTTTCCAACCCCACCCCCATACTTGAAAAGTCGAAAAAAATCAATATTTTGAAATGTGCCAAACCTATATTTGTTGATTCAAACTTTTTCTTGTATTTTCACACAACTGTAATACTGGTCGAATAAAAGAAAGAAATATATAGGGTAGTGTGCATATAAGAGAGAACCAACAACTTGAAAATCGCCATTTTCAGCCTTTTTTCGGCGGTTTTGTTTCTTAAAGCCTACTTCATAAAACCACCAAAAATTTTAAAACCAGCACACCAAAGACACAAAGACTGACTTAGAAGACCATGTACACATATACTGCTGCTAAAATAAACATCGAACTAGTGCAATTAATTTGGAAATATGTAACATTCAAGTTTAATCTACCCTACCCCCTAAATTTTACTGACAACTAGAATATTCTGAAAAATTGCAGAAAATGGGGTGAAAAAATGAAGTTTCTTAGATTGTCAATTTTCATGCATACCATCAATATGTGTCCAAATATAAAATATTAGGAAAATATCTGCAACCGTTTACGAGATATTCAACAAAAGAAAAACCGGAAGTTGCGAAATGACAAATCTTAGCAGCGAACATCCTTAAGTTTTTTTTTTTTTTTTTTTTTTTTTTTTTTTGGGGGGGGGGGGGGGACGTAGACTATATAATATCTAACCGAACTTATGAGCTTCCATCGACGAACGACTTTTTTTCTTTTAGTGAACGATTTATGCCAATTTGTAATTCAGTCTATTTCGCTCTAGGTTTCTTAGGACTGGACTTTGGTTCTGATTGTACATGTACCTGGTTCTGAGGTTGTAAAACATTTTTCATGCTCAACTCAGCTGAGCATAAAATTATATCTGCTCAGAAATGTTGAAATAGCCCAAATAAATTAAAATTTCAGGTTTAGATCACCAAAGCCTGTAATTTGTCATGCTAATAAATGTTCAAAAATTGTTGACATTTTAGCATTTATGATCAGGATAAATTTTAGTTTCAGCTGAGCTGAGCATGAAAAATGTTTTGTTACCTTGGCGCCAGGACAGTATACCAACGTCATGTAAAGTGACTTGACATCTCCACTTAAGCTGTTTGAGAAAACTGTTAAAATCAAATGGCAAGACAAGGTCATCCAGGCATAGAGGTCCTGAGGAAAGCAGGGATGCAAAGCATGCATACAGTCTAGCACAGGTAGATGGACTTGCCACATTATAAGAATGCCTGATAAGCGACTTCCGAAGAAAGTTTTCTATGGAGCATTACAGGAGGGAAAGCGATCTCAAGTTGGCCAGAAGAAACGCTACAAAGACGCCCTCAAAGCCTCTATGACAGATTTCGACATACCTATAGCATTACGAAAACTTGCCCATGCAATAAACAGATATTTTTTAGCTCCAAAAATTGAAAATTTTCAGCTGAAAAAAAAAATGATATTTTTCTTATTTTTGCTCAAAACATAGATTGTGGGTACACGTTAGAACTGCCTCGCCGAGGCGGTTCTAACGAGTACCCACAATCAATGTTTTGGAGCAAAAATAAGAAAAATAGATATACCCATGCAAACCCCAGTTTTACTATATAAAAGTGGGGTTTAAGGGGGTATTTATTGCACGGACATGTTTTCCTGATGTAGGATTGTGAACCGACTGTACAGGAGCGATCAAAGTGGCGAGATGTCATCAACAAAGGAGCAGCTCTATATGAAGGAAGCTGAAACGCAAATTCAAGACCGATGGATCACCTGCTGATGCCACTGACTTTATCTACTTGCAACCGACAGTTTAAAGATAAAATTGGCTTAGTCAGCCATCAAGATACACTTGAATTTAGATATGCTTAAACCAAAAATATTGAAGGCTAATCAAACAATATCAAATAAAATATAAAGCTAGATCCTTTGGAAGCAGTGAAAACGTTCAAAGGGAGGTAGTATTGGCCATATTGCGCAATTTCGGGTAATGAACCCTCATCAGTTACCCTTTATAAGTTAAAGGATGAATTAAATTCGAATTATCTATACACGTAGAATGTTTGATTTTGATTTAGTGGACAAATCATAAACCCAAACAAATAAATCTATAACTCATTTAGATGTTGAGGACGAAACAAAACCCAAAAGTATAAATCAATATCAGTTGCGCCTTGGAGGTCCGATCAGAAACCGCAAATAAGTAAATCGTCTTTTCATTTCCATAAGAAGGACGAACCAAAAGCACAAACGCATACATCAACATATCTATTCCATCTTGGAGGACGAATGAAAACCGCAAGAGTGAAGGGTGAATGTAAATCAGTAGCAATCGAAACCCAATCGAAAGCAATCAATATCAACCAAAGTCAAACAAACTAAATCGTCAATGGCTCAAAGAAATACATGTAAAACAGCTAGGATCATGCAAAGGCAAAATTATATTTAAAGCAAGATTCATATGGAGAAATCAAGGGCGGAGCCCACAATCCCAGCTAGTTCACACTGAATCACAGTGTTGAGCAATTATAACAAGTTGCACTGAAAGCAAACTTGTTAACCGATGCAATACCTGGTTTGACAAATGATTCTGCACTGAATTAGCTCTTATACTACTTTCAACGCTTCTCTTATCGGAATGAAATCTGACAAATTCCACATTTTCGAACACACTCCATCAAAAAAAAGAACGTGTGCGAATGAAGATGAAACAGTCCCCATACTTGCTGCATTGACTTTGCTGAACAGCTCGCCGTTGACTTCTAGCAGTCAGTTGGTGCATCTGCATTTAGTACACTAGTGATTGTATACACTTCTGTTTTGGGTTTTCAATTGGGCATTTGAAATAAGAATGCTAGAATTTGTATTGGCTTTCAATCAAATCACTATCTAATGCATCTCGACTTGGTCACATTGCCGTTTATACAGTATTATAATTTCATTGATTTTAAGTTAACTTGTTTATTATTTTGATATGAGGTAGGACCTTTAACTATTAAATTGTTTTTCCTTTTATCACATCCTGGTGAATTCCACTCTTCCCAAAGTGTGATATTATATTATCTCAGTGGCTACACAATGCATTTGAAATATGATAACATACAAACACATGCGTCTAATACAGGAAAATGCATTTCTCACCAATCAGACAAGGCTTGAAACCTATCCCTTAGTGAGCCTTTGTGTGTCAGGGATTTTTCTATTCCAAGTACAAGTACATGTCAGCTGTCTCAAAATGCCAATCATTTCTATATTTGACTAATGGAATGTACATCTTATGTTCACTTCCTGATAAGGAAATGATAAGCTTTTGTGTCAACTGTCAGAGACAAAAATATCTTTGCAAATGTTTATTTCAGGACGAAATCAAAAGTAATTGAAATTGGCTGCTTTTTAGACGAAAAAATCAAAATTTAATTTTGTTAAAAATGTTATGCACACAGCAAAATGCTGATTAAATATTTTTGGAAGATGAGTACAAATACGAACTTATGTTTATGTTTTCACTGCTTAATTTGCATATGGTTTCATGAGCAAACAAAATGGCAAGCATTTGGAACATATTCAGAGTCGAAATAATTCAGAGATGGGTGAGAATAATAATCAATTATGATGTTGAGACCTCAGCATGAAAATCTCATGCTCGTTTTCAGATTGTTCGAATCTCATCCTCGGCAGAGCTTCGGATGAGAATTGAATAATCTGAAATTCCTTGTCTCGGCCTCAACCTTATCATTTATTGATTTGTTTATTCTTCTGACATGACTTAAGGACAGATTGTTGCTAATTTTAAGATAATATCAACAATGCATTTATTAGTAAACGACACATGTACATTATACATTAACTTGCTTATTCTCGGAAAGAACTTGCTTATTCTCGGAAAGAACTTGCTAGTTCTCAGAATTTTAATATAAGTTCAAGCTGTTGGATTAGTGCATTTCGGATTGAAGTTATAATTATTCTATATTTATAATATATTTTGTAATATTTCCTATTCCACCACCTGTTCACATGTATAATAATAAAGCCAGCTCATGCTGCGATTGTTCTAATAAACGCAGAATATTGTTAATGAAGACTGCAGGACTGGTAAAAATCGACGGTGATGTTGGTAACTGCAGGACGTGACCGACCAGTAAAAGCATATATCAATATTTTAATGTCGCGTTTATCAGGGATTGAAAGTACATGTATATAATTATCAATACCTTGCATAAATATTGCACCGGTTCTGCAAATTAAAATGTTCGATTCTATTTTCAAACAGGGAATGTTCATAAAAAATCTATTTTATACATATACATGTATCAACAGCTATGGTGGTAGTAAAGGACAGTCATTTTTCAGGGTCCCTGATTTTTGATTGGAGGTACATGTAGCAACAACTCTTAAATTAAAAATAAAAAAAATAATAATAAAAGACATGTTTTCATAGATTGTTTTCGTACTATGTAAGGTCGGTTTTCACAAAAAGCGCACAAAAATAGACATTCCTGATGCGGGTCCGGCGGACTGGCCCAGCTGTTACTGCTTTACTTCTACTTGCACTCGTCTAGACGTAACGCCTCCACAAACTTAATTTCCATCATTACGAGAACATATACAAACAAATGCAACCCTGAGAAAAGCCTATGACAAAAAAAGTAAAAGTAGGCAAAGTTTAGGCAATTTGGTTATAAAGGGATATCTATAGGGTCGCAGTTTCCAACCGTGCTTACGTGAATGATAGTATTTGGATGCTTTGAAACTGATTTGAAACTAGTCTAAGTATCGACTATCCTGTTGAAAACTGCAAAATCCCCAATGTATGTTCGCTGCTCTTAAGGGATCTTAGTTATAATTTTATTTCATATCTTTTCTTTTTAGTAGAAAATGAAGAGTATTTATAGGTACCTTAATGAAATCCTTATTTGTGCCGATGATATTAGTAAGAATAATGTTACTGTATGTGGCATCTATTAAATGCGGCGTCGAGGGGTTTCAACAAGGCGTTTGCATGAAAATGTGACTGAAATGGTAAACCTGAGTTTGTGTATTGCAACCATAATCGTGACAATATTGTGCGCGCAATGCAATGTACTAATGTGCTCTAGTTCATAGTACTAAATAAGGAAAGTAGTCCGGGCTGGTACAACAAGCGACACGTTTTTATCGTAATGAGAATCAAGGTAAAAATATTGGAAAAAGGCAAAAGTAGGCAATGATCAGGAAATGGCGCAATAAGAGACAACTTCCAAACACCGAGGTGGTAAAAACCAAATGGACAATCATGTAACTTAGAGGACATATCGTAAGCCGAGTGAGCAGCTATTTCCACAGGCGGCCACTCAGTTGCCCGAACTTAATCAAGAATATGGAAACGTACATGTATACTGTGCAAACAGCACAAAAATTCAATTCCAAAAAACAATTAGTGACCAAAACAGAAGTATTGCCTTGAAACGAACAGTAATATAAAATTACAGGGGTGGTGTGTGGGACTTTAACCGGTTTTACAGGGCCCTCAGCTTCTGCAGTAGGAAGTTACATAATTGTTAAACATGAAACAGCCCAGGGCTGATTTTCACAAACGCTAGGATGCCTCTTTTATAAGATATACGAGGGTTGGGATTTAAGTTCGTAGACTTTGGCCACTGATTTGCTATTACAGCATTTAGCCAATATTTGATGCATTATTATAAAGAAACAAAGTGTCCTTGTTACGCGTTCACAATATTTTTTCATGAAATCATGCGCAGTGCACATAAAAATGGTCTCCATAGCAACCTTGGTCTCGCTACCCGGGACACGTCGTATTTTAAATAATTCTGAAGTTAAATGGCGTTGAAGAACATACCATTAGCAACCATATAGTAGGCCCAAACTTGAGCTAAATCAATTTGAGGCATTCTAATATCATGTTGTTATCGCCATATAAAATTTTAAGCACTACGTCGAAGATTGATTTTGTTATTGGAGAAAATATAAAGCCAGACGTGTTTCTTGGGGAAAAATGGCGTTAACAATCAACGTCTAAACAAGAGCTATGATCACATCTTATGTTTGAGTAGTACAATTGTAGAACACATGGCACAGTGTTATTTAAATGGTTTGCGAGATGGACGTACTTGAATTGTGCACGACGAAAAAATGCACACACCTACAATGAATCTACAAATGCTACGGTCAGCATTCTTAAGTTAAAGCTCGAATATGCATGACACACTTAAAATTTATGATACATGGTGAATAAAATATAAAGGTTTGATGCTTTGGAAGCAGTAAAAACATTCAAAGGGAGATAGTATGGACTATATTGCGCAATTTCGGGTAATGAACCCTCGTCAGTAGCCCTTTTTAAACCGGCAACGAACGCCAGACTATAATTGTGCTGCAATTTCGAGAATTTACACGAGGAGTCTATATCAAAGACATATTCCTAAATTGGGTCAAATAATTAAAATAAAATGCTTAGAAGTATGTTTCTAAACGTGAGTGTTTTGAACACTCTGAATATCTTTACTGATCTCAAAGGACCGAAATAAAAATATAATCTGCACTATGGATGATGTACGGGGAGACTTTTTACGGCCGCCACACGGCACAACACCAGCTGCAGTAATAGCAAATAAAATATAAAGGTTTGATCATTTGGAAGCAGTAAAACATTCAAAGGGAGATAGTATGGACTATATTGCGCAATGTCGGGTAATGAACCCTCGTCAGCAGCCCTTTTTAAACCGGCAACGAACGCCAGACTATAATTGTGCTGCAATTTCGAGAATTTACACGAGGAGTCTATATCAAAGACATATTCCTAAATTGGGTCAAATAATGTATTTCAAAAGCAGTATTCAAAACCCCTTGAAGGAAATCTTGCAAACAAGTAAAAGTATGGCGTGTTGTGTTGTTCTAAACAAAGCATTTTAATCATCGCGGCCGACATTTATAGAAATGTGACGTAGTTTTGACGTCAAAATTTCCACGACGTGCCCCGGTTGTTGAGAGGCCATTGTGTTTAATTCATTGTTGTGACGCAACTATTATGATTAGAACTATGCTTAATATCTCAATTGAAAGGTAAAAGAATGTGTTTTCAGAAGATATCATTTTATTTCTGTGTGACAGACAAATGAACTTTTATTAAGAAAGTCTACGAACTTAAATCCCAACCCACGTACACGATTTCAATATAATACGTCTCTGCATATAGTACTTAGCTTTAAGTCATTGTCACTCGAGCTTTCCCTTCATCCTACTGAGCGATATAATGCGATGGCGTTGTGCCTCTTGTTGTAGAGTTTCATGTTGAATATTATTCCGCCAATCCTGCCTTAGTTATTGTCCAAGCAACAATCAGAGGTGTTGCTCATGAAGTACCTGAACCTCTTATAAATGTCTCCAATCTTTTGTGACCATTCTCCCTTATATTGAGAAGGCATGGTTTCCTTAACATACTGTTTCCACACTTTCCACACGATATATTATTGTGTTCTGTAGTCAGTATTGCCCTTCAGTCTTCATTTTGCCTCAATTGACAAATGTCTGTCGAAGAGGGTGTTATCATTTTGAGTTTGCATTCGCCACGGGACCCTTCACTGGTTGGATCTGGTTTCTAGCACCATAAGAATGGCTTTTATATTTTGCTTGTTCAATTCTCTGCTTTTGATAAACCCGTTTGCGGAGTTGATCGAAGATGTATTTAACTCGTGTCCCCAAAACCGCGTTGACTGCACAGATCAAGACTGTAAGAGATATTCCTGCAGCAGAGGATAAATAGCTTGAGGGCAGGACATACATGTAGATGAGAAATTGTAGGATTGTATAGATGCGAAATCGTAGGATTATATAGATGCGAAATCGTAGGATTTTAGTTTAGAGGTCCGCAAAAACTACAGCACTTCTCGTTCAAGGTGAGACGTGGTGTCTAGGAAGACATGTTTGTTGTTTAATTCCTCTTGATTGTTGAGTTTAAGTTGTTTGGACCCGCAAGATATGCTTTCAGCGTCCCCCTTCCATATATCTAATCAATGCCTATGTCATCAATAGTCCTCAGCCATGAATATGACGCCAGGTTATCCGATTATGGAAGTGGTTTTTCTAATCTACCCATTAATGTGTTGGCGTATGATGGAACCATTTGTGTTCCCATGACCGTCCTTAGCAGATTTTGTCTGCAGTTGAACTCAAAACTGTTACATTTGAGATTCAACGTGAGAAGTTTTATTGTTATGTGCGTTGGCGAATCTTTCACTGTCTTGTTTTCCAAAGCCTCTTCACACGCCTGTATACCGTCTTGATGGAATACATATATTTGTGTAGAGGGATGTAACATAAGTCGACACAAGCAGTTTCTGGTGGGAATGGACCTTTCACATCTTGCTTTCTCAAGAAGTCTGTGGTACTAGTATCTTGCAATTAAGGTCTTAAGTTTTGCGCGTGAGGCTGAAGATGCAGACCAGTGAATTCTGATATTTTCTCTACTAAATGTTCATTGGCAGGCACTATTGGGCGTCCTGGTTTCCAGCTTTTTGTGTAGGAGATAAAATCGCCCGGTTTTCGGTTGATCTACACAGATTGTACAGTCAGATAGATGTCAAAGGTGAATAACAAGGACGAATTAGCTACTTACGTATAGATGTGCATGTACATAAACGCAGATGTTGTTAACAGTCTTCTGCAGTCATTTTACGACCTAGATCTTTCTGACCATCGAGTTTTCGGAGAGCATTTAAGTGTACTTAGATCGTGATACCTACTCACAGTCACTGGCTACAAAACAGCACAGCTGCAAATGCAAATTACCTTCTGGAACGTTTTTCCGTGTCGTTTGAGTGTATCTCGTGTAGCTTGCGTGAAACTTGTGATTAATGCCACCGTAAGACACTGCGGCAAATCAGATAGAGCCGCACGATCTCCACAAGGATATAATCTGCTCACAGTCACTGGCGACAAAATAGAAGAGCTGCTAATTACCGTCAGATACGATTTTCCGTGTCATTTTAGTGTACCCCATGTAGCTCGTCTGTTGCTCGTGATAAATGCCACCTTAAAACACTGTGGCAAATCACGGTAGCGCTGGGGAATCTCCACAAGAGTATATATATAATGTAACAACCAGAATTGCACAAAAGGTCACTGGGCTAGTTCGATGTACGTTGTGTACTTAACTTATGGTTTTTGCACGCAGACAAGAGGACAAAACCCAGCAGAGCTGCGAAAACGCTTCATATATTATATATAACTCATATAAAACAATTAAACATGAAAAAAATAGCTTGGAAATATCTACCCCGTCAAACAAAATATGGCAAATGCCACAGAGAAGCAGCGGGTTTGTTTAAAATTTACATTATAAGTACTGGAAGATTGAGTGTTTATTTTCAGTGGCCGGTTAGGTGTAAGTATAGTACCGTAAACCATATAATACTTGCACCAAGATTACTTGTAGGTGACTAGCTTCAGACTAGAGACTAAAGACTGACATCAGTTATACCATACTAAAAGTGGGGATTAAGGGGTATTCAATACATAGAATGGATGCGTGATCTTATGTCTTAAACCGTTTACAACATAATCAGGATGGCCATAGAACAGTATGCAAAGTGTTTAAATAAAATCAAATGTACACGTTGTGTACATGAACCAGCCTTTGAAAAATGTACAAAAATCAATTATCATTAATAGTTTAGGGTAACTATAAGTAATACTTAAAATGATTAAAACGCTCTTAAATCGCCGACGGGTTATATTTTTTCCTTCAATTCGCTAATCATTAAAGCTTATGCAAAACAAAATCGCTATTTAGTTAGCCACATTGGCCCCCTCGTGTATGTTTTGGAAATGGGAGCCGCTTAAGTCCAGTTCTGATCATTGCCCAATGTTTGCGTTTCATAGGCACGTGTTTGAAACTTACGATGCTAAATGTGACTGGAAATATGTAAACAACAATAGCATTATTTCTTAATTATGTCACGGCCAGACATAACTACGCAACACGAGATGTTAGCAGTCCTCTTTTAGAACGTTCGATGACATCTAATAGCCTCTTGCAGTGCCGCAATCAGTATTTTGAAGTAGATTATTGTATCAGAATTCCTCTAATTAACGTGGACTACCTGCAATGCGATTGCCTTTCTGTGTTTTCCTAAAGGTAAACACATCATATTTAGAAATACTAGAACGAAAACGATGGGTGAGTTAGCCAACGGACAATTTTAAGATTCATTAGTATATTTTTATTTATTTTTTTGTTATTCAAGTCTTAGAAGGAGGTGACTCTGCTGTAATAGATGAACTGGAAGCCAGAGAGGTACTGATAGGACGGTGCATAATACGTACAAGCGCAGTCAAATGGGTATAAAATAAAGATTTAGTGTTGTTTCAGTTTCATTCACTGATACCAATAATTTTCTGAGAATTTGAGGTATGGAATGGAATACTAATACTGATATGATGTAATATACCTAGATATAATATTATTACGTTTACTCAGAAATATCCTTGTTTTGGTTCTAGTAAAGTTCCATAGTTTGTCAACAGGAATTGTATACTTGTTTAAGGTACACCGTCCCTAAGGTACATTTTAAAGGTAAATAAGTGTGCCAGTATAGCTTTATAATACTAATTTGAATCCCAATGCGACACTGGTTCGCCTATCTAGACTATGATTTTGTTTTTTCCCGTTATACATGTAGAAAGAAGATACTCCTTGCTTAGATTGAAGAGCTACATGTATAAGAGCTCGTGGAAGACATTTCTAGATTTGCTTCTAGTAGAATGCCTCGATGTGGCTTTTATTTTAGATTTTGTTTTATGTATGCATGATTGCCTGTGGCCTTGAACACATAAAAGTTTTTTTTAATATATTTGTCATGCTCTAAAAGTACAAACTGATAAGTATCCATTCAAAAAAATTGTTAATGAGTGAACAATCTGTCTGACCATGCAGCTGTTGCCTACGATGTCAATGATTTTAAAATTAAGGTTAGTAATGTGTGTAAGATGATTCCAAAATAAGGCAAATCTGATATGTATTTATAAAATCCATTCAATTAAGTCTGAATTTAATGAATGGTTTAATGATTAAAATTTGTAAACAATACCTGCCAATAATCTTTAAGGTCGTAAAACATGGCGTTACTGAAATTGAAGAAATGTTGCCGATTTATTATAATAAAATATTTTTTTTATAAAAATCAAATGTACTTTGCAACTGATACTGGAGCTTAAAGTACATTTGGAAGAGTTCATGTATAGGCTAAATCCTATGGTAGTTTATTCATAAGTAACAAAATTACTCGAAGGATTTCTCGTTTTTTTTTTTTTTTTTTTTTTTTTTTTTGTTTTTTTGTTGTTTTTTTTTTTTACACCCTTTTCAAGATTATTTCAGCTCATTTGAGACGGGTCGATCATAAGACTGGTCGAAAACGAAAGAACCACGAGAACCACCTGGCACACCCACCAGCAGAACTTGGCTTCTCTCACATGTGCCCCGGATGGGGGTATCTTGGAAGGGTAAACTTAGGGCAACCAGAATTTTATGGTGACCTTGTTTAGAAAATCATTGAATATCGTTTTAAGAAAACACAGTGACCAAAGGAGTTTTTTAAAGGAGTAAAAAAAAGAGTTTTCATCACCACATACTCTTGCAACTTTTTGTTTATGGGTACTCTTGATTGACAGAGAAAAACATAACGTTTACGGATTCGGAAAGTTGTGGATTTCAGTCTGTTGATAGGAGACATGGCAGCCTTTCATTCCTGAAAAATTGAAATGGTTATATTTAAAATTGTTTAAGTTATAGGCTGAAAATATACGTTTTGCGTTTCTTTATGTACTGAGTATATACGTATAATGTAACAGCCAGAACTGCACAAAAGGTCACTGGGCTAGTTCGATTTGTATAGGTTGTGAACCTAACGCAGACAAGAGGACAAAACCCAGCAGTGCTGCGAAAACGCCTCATAAATAACACTTAAACATGTTACAAAAAAGATTGCTTGGAAATAACAACCCCACTAAACAAAATATGACAAAGCCTGCAGAGAAGCAGTTGCGAAAACTCTGCGGGTGTGTTTAGCATTGACATATCAAAAGAAGTTTAATTTCAGTGGCCATTTAGGTGTACATTACCGTATTTAGCCTAATCGTTACACCAAGTTTACTTATAGGTGACTAGCTTCAGACTAGAGAGTAAAAGACTTACATCAGTTTTACTATACTAACTGTGGGATTTAGGGTTCATTTATTTGTTTGTCCTTGATAATTCATTGACTAGTTATGCCTAGGTCACACTAGCGCTTACGGATGCCGCGGATAGTTGCGAATACTATACGTAGCGATCCGCAGAATTTTGTGGGCGGGGCTAACGGTTCTTAATGAATTTATTACCTTTAAATACGAATAAATACGGGTAGTTCAGGAAAGATACGAATACGTTCGAAGATAGTTACGGATAAATTCGAATACATACGGTTAAGATACTTGACTACATACCTTTCGATACCATCTGTTACTTTTAGATACAGACATACACCTTCAGATACGTAATGTTGCGTTTTCTTGCGTATATAACGGTGAAATTTGATGCAAGAAAACGCAGGTTTTAGTCAAACTACAGTCACACTAGCACATCCGGATGCTGCGGACGCTGCGGACTGACCTTTCGTATCTATCCGTCATATCCGTATCAATTCGTATCTTTTCCGTATATGTTCGTATCTTAACGTATTGTATATGCAAGTCCGATTCCATCCGCGCCCAAATTTTGAAAAAAGTCAAAAATTGGGCACGGATGAAACATCCGTAATAGTACGTAATGACATGTAAATGAAGGCGTTGATTCGAATCTTTCCGTATCTAAACCGTAACACAAACGTATCTACACCGTAAATGAACGCATCAACCAACAATCATATGGGGTGCCGTTTTACTATTTATTCCCTATTTATGGATATCCATAATTCATTTTGGATATCCAAAATTCATTTCTGGATACTTAAAATCGATTTATGGATATCCTTAATTCGTCTGAATATTGGATATCCATAAATTGATTTTAGGATATCCTAAAATCGAACTATGGATATCCTAAAATACAATCCTATTTTTGGATATCCATAATTCGATTTAAGGATATTATAAAATCGGGCTAATATTGGATATCCAAAATTCGATTTATGGATATCCATAAATGAGTTATGGATGTACTTCAATAGAACTGTATTTTAGGATATCAATAATTTAAGGATATCCTTAAATCATAAAAAATGATGTACGTGCCTATGGGTGCCATTTTACTATTTATTCCCTATTTTTGGATATCCATAATTCATTTAAGGATATCCATAATTTATTTATGGATATTTTTTATTCATTTATGGATATCCTTAAATAATTAAGGATATCCATTAACATTTCCGGATATCCTTAAATGAATTATGGATATCCATAAATAAATTATGGATATCCATAATAATTATGGATATCCTGAAATGAATTATGGATATCCTGAAATGAATTATGGATATCCTTATTATTTTCGATATCCAAAATTTATTTTTGGACATTCATAATTCTTTTTTTCATATGCATAATTCATTTTGGATATCCTAAAATCAATTTAAGGATATCCTAAATTCGTCTGAATATTGGATATCCATAAATAGATTTAGCATATCCTAAAACCGAACTATGGATATCCTAAAATACAATCCTATTTTTGGATATCCATAATTCGATTTAAGGATATTATAAAATCGGGCTAATATTGGATATCCATAATTCGATTTATGGATATCCATAAATGAGTTATGGATGTACTTCAATAGAACTGTATTTTAGGATATCAATAATTTAAGGATATCCTTAAATCATAAAAAATGATGTACGTGCCTATGGGTGCCATTTTACTATTTATTCCCTATTTTTGGATATCCATTATTCATTTAAGGATATCCATAATTTATTTATGGATATCTATTATTCATTTATGGATATCCTTAAATAATTAAGGATATCCATTAACATTTCTGGATATCCTAAAATGCATTATGGATATCCATAAATGAATTATGGATATCCATAATAATTATGGATATCCTGAAATGAATTATGGATATCCTGAAATGAATTATGGATATCCTTATTTTTTTTCGATATCCAAAATTTATTTTTGGACATTCATAATTCTTTTTTTGATATGCATAATTCATTTTGGATATCCTAAAACCAATTTAAGGATATCCTAAATTCGTCTGAATATTGGATATCCATAAACAGATTTAGCATATCCTAAAACCGAACTATGGATATCCTAAAATACAATCCTATTTTTGGATATCAATAATTCGATTTAAGGATATCCTAAAATCGGGCTAATATTGGATATCCATAATTCGATTTATGGATATCCATCAATGAGTTATGGATTTCCTTCAATAGGACTGTATTTAAGGATATCCATAATTGATTTAAGGATATCCTTAAATCACAAAAAAATGATGTACGTGCCTATGGAGTGCCGTTTTACTATTTATTTTCTATTTTTGGATATCCATAATTTATTAAAGGATATTCATAATGTATTTATGGATATCCTTAATTCATTTATGGATATCCTACAATAATTAAGGATAAATCGAATTATGGATATCCAATATTAGCCCGATTTTAGGATATCCTTAAATCGAATTATGGATATCCAAAAATAGGATTGTATTTAAAGATATCCATAATTCGATTATAGGATATCCTAAAATCAATTTATGGATATCCAATATTCAGCCGAATTAAGGATATCCATAAATCGATTTTAGGATATCCAAAAAAGAATTATGGGTATCCAAAATATATTATGGATATCCAAAAATGAATTTTGGACATCCAAAAATGAACTATGGATATCCATAAATAGGAAATGAATAGTAAAACGGCACCCCATACGTGCCTATGGGATATAATGATTTCTCCCTAGTCAGAGAATGGAGGCATCCGGTGTGGTTGAATTTACGTTGGCTTCCGTTTCGTTTAGTTTAAGTTAGCGCATGCGTAGTACACGGAAAAAATCATTATGGAAAAGAAATATTTTTTAAAATGAATTTTGGATATCCTAAAATCGAATTATGGATATCCTTAAATCAGATCATTATGGATATCAAAAAAAAAAGAATTATGGGTATCCAAAAATCGAATTATGGATATCCTTAATTCAAGCTTATTTTTGGATATCCTAAAACACATTTAAGGATATCCTTAAATGAGCTGATTTAAGGATATCCATAATTCGATTTTTGGATATCCAAAAATCGAATTATGGATATCCATAATTCATCGTGATTTTTGGATATCCAAAAATGTATTTCAGGATATCCATAATTCATTTATGGATATCCATAATTCATTTAAGGATATCCATAATTCATTTATTGATATCCATAATTCATTTATGGATATCCATAATTCATTTTAGACTATCCAAAAATATTGATGGATATCTTTAATTATTTTAGTATATCCATAAATGAATTAAGGATATCCATAAATGAATTATGGATATCCATAAATGAATTATGGATATCCTTAAATAAATAAATTACCTGTATAATAGAAAAATGACGGACATTTTTGTCAAGGAGACTATATATTCCAGAAACGTTCTTGTATGATTCATTCAAGCATTGGATACAGATTATGTTATGCCCAAACACTCAGCTCTAGAGGGCTCATCCACACGCTTATTAGCATTGTTCAAGTTGCATCCTGGTTTGATTCCGTTTTCATAGTGTGGCATGCTGTGTAAACTTTAGGAAAACCGTAACATTACGTGTTCGTATCTGAACGTATTAAATTGTATCGAAAAGTGTGTTTAAACGACAAAGACCGCAACCGAACGAAACAACACGTATGTAACAGTATCGATCCGCAACAAATGCTTGATCGCGGAATGATACGTTTAGATGCGATTAGATACGGACAGATTCGAATAAATGCCTTCAGTTGCGTACCATTGCCTACCATTACCGATCGTCCACCCGCTCATGCATTTTTGACAGTTATGAAAATTTGCCCGCGGATCTACCGCGCCCTGAGGATACGATACGTACAGTTACGGACATTACGGATGAGATACGAATCGTTACGGATAGGACGGACAGATACGGAACACCTATCCGCAGCGTCCGCAGAGTACGTAAGCCCTAGTGTGACCTAGGCATTAGAGATTCACCGCGAGGACCGAACAACTAACTAAATGTTGTGAACCACTGCAGAAGATGAGGGTGAGGTTGGAGCTCTGTAAAATCTATTAAACATCAAATGTACTTTGCAAGTGATACTGGAGCTAAAGAGTTCATGTTTAGGCTAAACCCTAAGTTAGTTTACTCATAAGTTACTGATGACTCAAAAGTGAAACCTCGAAAGATATATAGGAATTTTTTTCTGTTTTACGTCCCTTTCAAGATTATTTCAGCTCATGTGAGACGGGTCAATCACTCGATGGGGCGAAAACGGGAGAACCCCCGAGAAACCACATGGCACACCCATAAGCAGAACTTATCTCACATATGCCCCGTGTGGGGGTTTCTTGGAGGGGTAAACTTAGGGGAACCAGAATTTTATGGTGACCTTGTTTAGAAAATTAAGAAGCTTATAAGAAGAAATGATTTTTTCCGTTAAGTTTAGAAAAAAATAATCATACGTTACATTCGTATAGTGGAGTGGGAATTTATTTCTGATTGTGCCATTGCCTGATCATTGCCTACTTTTACCTTCTTACTATTATTGAATTATTTTTTTTTTTTGTTTTGCATCGGGCATCGAGTTTGCACCTAAGATGTGTAGCATGTGTCTCTGAAAACTGTAAACAAATGTGGGCATTTAGTCGATCAAGCACGTTTCATCAGAACATAAAGTATACCATAAACACTGTATTTGGAACTAAATGAGACATTTTCTTGTGAAAATCTTGTAGACTACTTAAATTATAAAGAATAAATGACAATGAAAATTATTATTGCGTACAATTTATTGTGTCTTTGTCTTCATCCTATCACGCTCTGAAGTTGGAAAGGAGACATTTGACAAGCTCTTGATTTTACACTATGTTATTGTTAAGTATATTTCTCAAATGATTTGACAATGCACAGAGCGTCAAAATTGGCCGAACAAATGCTGATTCGGAGTCCAGTCCGAAAGGAAAAGAGGAGCCACCGCCTCTTTGGTACTTAACCAGTAGGTTTCTATCCGCCGACCTCTGGCTCTAGAGTCATTTGCTTTACCGTGGGTGTCCTATCTATAGACTGAGTGCGATTTTATCATGAAATCTAGAAGTCGTACGACAGAAAACCATTGATCTAGTACGATCTTTTGTACAAAAAAAAAAAAAAAAACTTATTCAAGCCTGTAATCACAAGTAAGCTGAGAAAAGGATACCTTTGTAGATTTTTAACAAGATGAGCATCATATCCGCATGCGTATGGCTCATATGGAAGTCTGCCATTTACTTACTGATGGTGAAAATCAGTACAAAAAACTACGTTGCAATCAATGTATCGCTGTTTAAATGATTTTTGTTCTTGTAGGAGTTATTTAAAATGCTGTCATTTCCTGAAACCGAGAAAGACCTGTCACCTAGAAACCATTTTTATAGATTACACAATAAACGCGGTTAAGTGCTTTTTGAATCCTTATAATGAGATTTCTGGAAATTTTCCTAATTACTCTCCAGAAAATGTGTTAGTTTAGTTGCATGTTGTCAGAGCCAAATTGTTTGAATTCCGGACATTTGTTATGTGCAGTCAACACCGTTTAATCCGTTTCTGTCTTGCTTTTTTTCGTCGAAAATTACATTTGTCGAAAAGGTCCGCATGCCCAGAACTCTACCCTAGTGGTTGGTTGCACAATATGTGGACCTTCTAAGGAATAAATCTCAAAATTTTGCGGTGAATATTTTTGAAGTTACGACATTGTCGACAAAAAACTTTTTCGACGAAATGTCGTGCATCGCATTTGCACTAACGTAGGCATTAAAAGAGTATTAAGTGAAAGTTAATTGGATAAATTTCGTTCCATGAGATTAAATGCTGTCATATTAATGAGATCAACGTACACGTGTACTTGTGACAATTCTGCAAACTCAGATGCAGCAACATGAAAAAGTTAACCTTAACCTTTAATAGCAAAAAGAACATTGTGCAGAGTACCAAACCATTAGTCTTCTGGACAAGCACAACATCTCGTCATGAACGCGGAATGAATACTGGTCTATTTTAAAGTTAGTCCTTGAGTGTCTTTGTATGTGGCGATTTGCAAGTTAAGATTCGGTCAAGACACGGAGTTTTTTTTACAAAGGTGCTTTAAATGTGTTTGTCATTTTGTCTGTCTGTCTGTCTGTCTGTCTGTCTGTCTATCTGTCTGTCTGTCTGTCTGTCTGTCTACAGTATGTTCAGTTATACATGGAAATCAATCTGAAAGTTAAATGGCACAATCTGCTTAAGAAGCTTCAGAAGATGATACAAACGAACTATTTGGACTGATAAAATTGTGCCTGTCCTTGGCCGACATTGAACACCGGGTATGCTATCATTTCCATTTGATGTAGTAACAGCCGTCTTCTTCATTGTTTCTATGGAATCTTCGTCTATCTTAATGGTACTCAGTATGACAATGCTTCTGAAAACATCATACAATAATAATGTCAACAACATTTGAAAAACGATTTGGACGAATAAGACAACGCATTGTTACGTTAATTGTTGTTTTCTATTCAATGTTTGTCATGAAAGTTAAGCATTTTCGTTAGTCTCTGTACTGATTCGTGTGCCCATCCTAAATGTGTATCGACTGATGCATTTTAAATACTAAGAAAAACGTTCAAATGGAACATTTTTAAGGTAATTTAAATTTATTCCTACGGAACTTTATGATGTCATATGAAAAGAGATCTACGTAATTGTGTCAAACTGCATAAGATGCGGCAAAACAACTCGCATGGGGTTTGGATGTTATGCAATATAAAAGTACAAACTCAAAACTATCCAATGGGACTCATTCAAGATACCCATGCAGCTGTTACCTAATTTGAGCCGTCTCGTGAGAAAACCAACAATGTGGTTTCCGAACGGGGCCGACACAAATCAGGCTATACAGTCACAGAAGCAAGCTAGAAGTTTGAAATTTCGGATTTAAGAAGAGGAGAAAGGGTACTATCATTGTAGCGCAAACAAAGGCGCTGATCAGCTTCGCGGTTACCGCTGATCTGTGTCTTTGTTTTCGCATTTGCAGATTGTTGGTTTTCTCATGAGGCGGTTAAATCATCAATGGTTTTTAGAATAAGGTTATTGGTGTGTGTAAGATGATGCCAACTTGGAGCAAATCTGATATGCAATAATCACATCCATTACATAAAACCCTATTTTAATGAATGGCTAAATGATTAAAATTTGCAAACAATAGCTGCCAATATTTGTTTAAATTGTAAATCAAGTCGTTATTGAAGATATGTTGCAGATTTAATGTAATGAAGTTTAATAAAAAAAAAAATAAATAAATAAATAGCTGCTGTACTTTGCAAGTGATGCTGAAGCTTAAAGTACATTTTAAAGTGTCCATTTACATGCTAGTCGCTGACATGTGGGTTTATAAAGCGTTTTTTATCAGATTCCCTTTACACTTTGTTGCTGACATACAGCATGTGAGCAGCAGGTCATATGCCTAAAAAGGAAGACCCCTGCTTTTCAATGAGAGTTTTCTAAAAAAAAAAGGTCTTGTAGATGCCATACTAAAAAATTGTCTGGCTATCAAATCATCTTTGACGGGATCGGGCATTTATTACAGCGAACACTATTCCTCAGAACATAAAGCATACCATTAACAAAGTATTTGGAACTTAATGATATATTTTCTTGTGGACATCTTGTAAAAAAGTGAAATTATAAGGAATAAATGACAATAATTAATGTTATTGAATATAATTTATTGGTCCTCTTGAATGATACTCAACTAGCAGAATATATATATATATATATATATATATATATATATATATATATATATATATATATATATATATATATATATATATATATATATATATATATAGAAAAAACAAATAGTCCGATAAGCCAAAATAACACTATTATTTTAATAACTTCTACCGCGGTTTCACTGTTGTGACAGATTTTCAAGAAGACATTTTACTTAGCAACGGAACGTAACGTCTATAATAACGTTTCCGCTTTCGCTGAATTTGAGCAGCGTTTCCGGTCTTCGAATACTCTGACGGCACCGTCTCAAAAGGAATATATATGTACATATCAAAGATATACAAACTTCAACAGCTATTCCTACCAAGATCATTTCTGATACAAGTACATCGGAAAAATTATTAAGTAGAGAAATGATAGTTCGTCTCTCACTAATGAGAAAGACCATCATTATTTCTTGAATGGTGCTGATGTGTGTTGGTGAGTTCTTTGATGGCTGACTAGGCCAATTCTGGCTCTAAACTGTCGGTTGCAAGTAGAGCAAGTCAATGTCATAGAGTCTGATGGTGGCACATTTGTTTTGGCTTTGCGCTCTCTTCGCTTTCTTTCAGCTTCACAGATTCTCTTCTTTTCATAAAGAGCTGCTCCTTTGTTGATGAGACCTCGCCACTTTGATCGCTCCTGTGCAGTCTGTTCCCAGGACCCCATTGGTATTTCGAAATCCTTCAGAGAGGCTTTGAGGGTGTCTTTGTAGCGTTTCTTCTGGCCACCTTGAGAGCGCTTTCCCTCCTGTAGTTCTCCATAGAAAACTTTCTTTGGAAGTCGCGCATCAGGCATTCTTAAAACATGGCCAGTCCATCTTAGCTGTGCTAGCTTTAAGACTGTATGCATGCTTTGCATCCTTGCTTTCGTCAGGACCTCTGTGTCTGGAATCTTGTCCTGCCACTTGATTTTTAACAACTTTCTCAAACAGCTTAAGTGGAAATGGTTAAGTCTCTTTGCATGGCGTTGGTATACTGTCCAGGTCTCACATGCATACAAGAGGGTTGGCAGTACCACAGCCTTGTAGACTTTCAGCTTGGTGTCAAGCTTGATTCCATTTCGCTCCCAGACATTTGCACGGAGTCGTCCGAATGCCACACTAGCCTTTGCAATTCTGGCAGTGATCTCATCATCAATATGCACTGCTCTGGAGAGAGTGCTTCCCAGGTAGGTGAACTTGTCAACAACTTTCAGTTTTTGCCCATTCACAGTGATGGTTGGTTCATTATATGGCTTTCCGGGCGCTGGTTGGTGTACAACCTCTGTCTTTTTTGTGCTGATTGTGAGATCATAGTTATCACATGACTGTGAGACTTGATCCATGGCTCTTTGCATTTTTGCCTCTGTGCTGGAATTCTTATCCATATCATCTGCATAGAGGAGCTCATCTAGCACATCAGTCTGGACCTTAGTTTTGGCTTGCAACCTTCTGAGGTTGAATATGTTGCCATCAAAACGGTACCTGATTGGAAAACCAGTGTCACTGTCCTGAAAAGCATCCATAAGCATGGCAGAAAACATCATGCTGAACAGTGTTGGTGCCAGAACACAGCCTTGTTTGACCCCATTTGTTACTTCAAATGGTTCAGAGAACTCTCCATCATTTTGCACACGTGCCTGCATGCCATCATGAAACTGCCGCACCATTGCTATGAATCTGGGTGGACAGCCAAACTTGGCCATGATTTTCCAGAGTCCATCACGACTAACAGTGTCAAAAGCTTTGGTGAGGTCAACAAACGTCATGTATAGATCTACATTCTGTTCTTGGCATTTCCCCTGAAGCTGTCTTGCTGTGAATATCATGTCTATTGTCCCTCTGTCTTTTCTGAATCCACATTGACATTCTGGGATAAGTCCCGTCTGATCAAGATGAACATTCAGACGATTTAACAGAATTTTTGCAAGTATCTTCCCAGCAATTGATAGGAGGGAGAAGCCTCTGTGATTGTCACAGACTTGAGGATTTCCTTTCCGCTTGTATAGGTGGATTATGGATGCATCCTTAAATTCTTGTGGGATAGCCTCCTTTCTCCACATACAGTGAAACAACTCTGTCAGTTTCTCTGCCATGGGTAGCCCCCCAGCCTTGTAAACTTCGGCAGGAATTGCATCTGCACCTGGGGCTTTGCCAGATGATAGTTGTTGAACTGCTTTTCTTGTTTCCGTAACGGTAGGAAATTCATCTAACAGAACATTGCACTCTATCTGTGGAAGTCTGTCGATTGCATCCTCATTGATGCTTGATGGTCGATTAAGCACACTATTGAAGTGTTCTGCCCACCTTTCCAAGATAGCTTCTTTATCTGTGAGAAGAGTGTTTCCATCTGCACTGAGCAATGTGGTGGCTCCAGAACTCTTTGGACCATAAATGGTTTTCAGTGCATCATGAAATTTCTTCATGTCCTTTCTATCCGCAAAAGACTGAATTTCTTCTGTTTTCTTCCTCAGCCAGGAATCTTGCATGTCCCTAAGCTTGGTCTGGACTGTCTTACAAATGTTGCTGTAGGCTGCTTTCTTTGATACTGAGCTAGTATCATCTTGATGTGCCTTGTGCAATCGGTGCTTTTCTTCAAGAAGCCTCTGAATTTCGTCATCATTCTCATCAAACCAGTCTTGATGTTTGCGAGATGGATGGCCTAAGGTGCTTGCAGCTGAAGAAAGAACTATTTTATGGAAAACTGTCCAGTTTTCTTCGGGGTCCTCTGAACTGAGATTCATTGCATCCAGTTGGTTGCAAATGTCTGTTAAGAAATCTTGTCTCATGCTGTCTTTATTCAGCTTTGAGACATCCAGTCTCTTAGGAGCTTTCTTGCCTTGAGGTCGCCTCGCAGGCTGTATTCTTAGGTTGAGTTTGCTGACAACCAGTCTATGATCTGTCCAGCAGTCTGCACCACACATAGTCTTTGTAACTTTAACATCCTGCTTGTCTGTTCTCCGCACTATGACATAGTCTATGAGATGCCAGTGTTTGGAACGGGGATGCATCCAGGATGTTTTGTTCCTATTAGGTAGACGGAAGACTGTGTTGGTGATTAGAAGGTCATGTTCAGCACACTTCCTGAGAAGCAAGAGACCATTGCTGTTGCACTTTCCAACCCCTTCTGGACCTATAACTCCTTCCCAGGTCTGGTGGTCTGTACCCACTCTGGCATTAAAGTCGCCAAGAAGGATAAGCTTGTCTGTGCGGGGTGTTGCAGAAATAACATTGTCTAGGTCATCATATCCTATCCATAGGATCCAGTTATTCCATGTATATAGACGAGTGTGCTTGCACAACGAAAATAGTAACCTATTAGACGGGTTATGCAGGGAAATCGCCTCTAAACCTGAGCTATGATAACTCCTTTTTTAAGGAGCGTAGTAGCGCAGTCGGTTGAGGGGATGGCCCTGTATAGCTAGGCGCCGAAGCCGAAGTCTGCGGGTTCGAAACCTACCTTCGCCAATTTAGTACATCTTTATTTCTCTACTTTATATATATATATATATATATATATATATATATATATATATATATATATATATATACCCATCCGCTTGCCTTTAATGAACCCCTTTATTGAATTTGTAAAGTCAGCATCTGTCTAATTCTGGAAAGAAACTCCACAAGTTATCATTTTCGACCGAGTTATTGGCATTTTTCACAAAACATCAATTTTGTAATTACCCGATAAATTATCAAATCGGCGCATAGATTAATTGCGCTTACTGATAGAAGTTGTTAAGTTGTTGCCAGTGACAAAAATCCGATTTTTTTTTTTTTTTTTTTTTTTTTTTTCAAAATTTAGCCACAGTCTCGAGAAATAACAGGTCAAATATTCATTATTTTTAAAATTAGAATGAAAATTGGTGTATGCACTGTGGCAAAACCAAATGTGATATTTCAATCGTTTTTGTTGGAAATGTTAGGTTTTATTCACAGTGTCATGACTGGTAATTTTAAACCCAAACTATCAAGGGGTTTTGAAGCTATAGCGATTTAAACTGTCCCAATTTACATGTATTTGCACTAACTAAACATTTGCCGGTGAGCAAAAAGTGTCTGGTGTGGGTTCGAGCCAGTGGGTTAGAGCCCCGCTTTGGCCACATGTGAGACAAGCCAAGTTCTGCTTGCGGGTGTGCCAGGTGTTTTTTCTCGAGGTCCTCCCGTTTTCGCCCCACCTACTGATTGGCCCATCTCATTTGAGCTGAAATAATCTTGAAAGGGACGTAAAACTGAATTAAAAAAAAAAGTGAGGAGGACCCTCATCCTTCTTTGTTTTCAATCAGTATTATGTTTAGTAAATATCTATAGCACTGAACATGGCGGCGTAACATGTAGGTTTTATCTCCCGACCCTTTGCTCCATTACGCGACAGAGTGCGAATATGTGATGAACTGAAGTCAAGACGTCATATGACAGAAAAATACTTTTCTTAAGAACGACATTCTGTTTTATTAATGTCTGATATCACAAGCAGTGTCGTTCGAAAATGATACTTTGTTCAGGGTTTTCAACAAAATACCTACGAAATCTACATGAGCAGCCATGGAATCTTCCTAGTTGCAGAATCCTGGGATGCATAAAACAATAAAATTTATGCAATCAATGCATAGTATGTAGTAAAACATCATTATTCAGAACCAAATTGCCCCTGCGCTGTTTCAAAACAAAATTTTGACATTCTTGTGTAGGAGTTAGGTTTTAAATGTTGTCATTTCCTGTAATGGAGAAAGACATGTCACCTAGAAACCATTTTACAGATTACACAATAAAGGCGGATAAAAGCTTTTTGAATACTTTTAATGGAACTTCTAGAACAATTCCTGATTTTTCTCTAGAAATGAAATGATTCAGTTACATGTTATCAAAGCCGGATTATTCGAATATCGGATAAATGTCATGAGCAACCAATGCCGTTTCTACCTTGCATTTTTTGTTTTGTCCCGTTTTTGCTGTGGAGTGTTTCCCGGCACTCCATTAGATATAGAGGATATTTACTTTTTTGAGGTGAATACCAATATATTTCATCGAGTGAGTTGAAAACATCAAAATTTTCACGAGTGCATAGCACGAGTGAAAATTTAGATGTTTTCATGTCACTCGATGAAATATATTTTGTATTTACCGATAAAAACTAAATTGTCTTTTTATTTTATACAATAAACGGGCATTTTCCTATTCTCAAAGCAGGCGGTGAAAATGCAAAAAACAAAAAAATTTGAAAACACAAATAATTTTGATACCACATTGTTTCTTACGTTCTAACTAAGAAAATGAATACCCACACTTTATGTTTTCGTTCGTAAATAACGGAGTTATAGGCATTTGAATTTCTGAAGTGAGGCACATTTAATGACGTCAAGTGAATGGAAACGTCAGAAGTAATCCAAACTCTACAGTGAAAATATCGGCTGATATCAATCACTAGTGAAATTATCAATATCAATTCTGCAGTGAAAATATCACTTTTATCCATTTTTGATATACATTAATTTCACTGCTAAGTATGAAATAAAACATTTTTTTAATTTGCTTCAGAACGACGTATGAACAATACCGTTACCATCAAAAATCAAGAAATACTTTGTAGAAAGTGTCAACTCATTAATTTAAAGAACTTGCAAAAGCATGCCTTTCTGGGCGTGGAATAAAGGTTGTCCTATTAATTTGTCTTTGAATGTAGTAATTTTTAAATTATTTATACTGGCTAACTAGGGCAAGAGAATTAGTTATAGTGGATACTTTTAATGAAACAAATTTGAAATTATATATAAAAAACTGCTTAATAAGCTTCAGATCTCAGTTTTTTTATTAATATTAATTAGCTTCAGAACACGATAAACACGAACTTTGTGGACTTAAAAAACTGTGTCCGTCCTTGGCCGACATAAAATACCGGGTATGATATCATTTCTATGAGCTGTAGCAACAGCTGTCTTCTTGATCGTTTCTAGGGAATCTTTTCCGATCTTAATGGCACTCAGTAGGACAATGCTTCTGAAAAACAAATCATTCAATAATAATGTCAACATGACAACAATAATATGGCTGGTTGTCCTTGGACGGATATCATTCTATTTAACACTCTAAAACTTTCATGAACCCATCGACAGACAATTGGAATATTCCGTTATTTGCTACTGTCCAAATTTCTGTATTGATACCCATTCTATTATGCACCAGTTTCTGCACTGATACCCATTCTATTATGCACCAGTTTCTGTACTGATACCCATTCTATTATGCACCAGTTTCTGCACTGATACCCATTTTATTATGCACCAGCTTCTGCACTGATACCCATTCTATTATGCACCAGTTTCTGTACTGATAACCATTCTATTATGCACCAGTTTCTGTAGTGATACCCATTCTATTATGCACCAGTTTCTGCCCTGATACCCATTCTATTATACACCAGCTTCTGTACTGATAACCATTATATTATACACCAGTTTCTTTACTGATACCCATTCTATTATGCACCAGTTTCTGTACTGATACCCATTCTATTATGCACCAGTTTCTGCACTGATACCCATTCTATTATGCACCAGTTTCTGTACTGATACCCATTCTATTATGCACCAGTTTCTGCACTGATACCCATTCTATTATGCACCAGTTTCTGTACTGATACCCATTCTATTATGCACCAGTTTCTGCACTGATACCCATTCTATTACGCACCAGTTTATGCACTGATACCCATTCTATTATGCACCAGTTTCTGCACTGATACCCATTCTATTATGCACCAGTTTCTGCACTGATACTCATTCTATTATGCACCAGTTTCTGCACTGATACCCATTCTATAATGCACCAGTTTCTGCACTGATACCCATTCTATTATGCACCAGTTTCTGCACTGATACCCATTCTATTATGCACCAGTTTCTGCACTGATACCCATTCTATTATGCACCAGTTTCTGCACTGATACCCATTCTATTATGCACCAGTTTCTGCACTGATACCCATTCTATTATGCACCAGTTTCTGCACTGATACCCATTCTATTATGCACATGTACTGTTTAGTCGCACTTGGTACTGTAAATGCCATTCTGATAGTTTAGGTGTTCATATAATAGTTCTAGCCCATATTACTTATAAGTATTGGGTGGCCTATGTTCTAGATGTACACGTAGGGGCACTTCTAACGTAACACTTACATTTTCCATCATATCTAAAAAATGAAACCACCAAATTTATTTAAATTTTCCGCAACAATAAATCAATTATGCTTGCGTGTTGTCTGTATTTTTCATTGAAATTGATTGTCCACAACTTATAAAATATTTAGTTTATCTAACAAGACTCAAAAATGAAAAGTCGCAAAAAGCCACTCCATTGAAGAATTTAATAGTATCACAGCGGCGTCTCAGAAAAGTATCAAATGCAGCTTACATCCCGTATCCCCAACACCACTAGCTTGAAAATAAGTTTCCAAGCAATAAAAAAATATGAAATGTTTATTCCAAGAAATTTAGCGTTATTGGTCATCTCTGGGATGCGTTTAAAAAACAGGCGTATGCGGAAACACCGTGTTGTATCAAGAAATTCGCAGTAACTGAAGTAGATCCTTGTGGAGGAGTGGAGAAACATCCCACAGGGATTTGGTATGAAATTGATAAATATGTTTTGTCCATGAGGAGGAGGTGTCCCTGTGTCGTCCAGTTCCATTCGGGACACACGGGATATTAACTGACTATGATACACTTCACTGCTGTGATATCCGAATTACTTGCATTTAGTTATCAGTTCAACCGGAATTTTGTGACTTTTTGTTTTTCAGTCATATTATATAAACATCCAATTTATTGCATTACAGACCACCGATTTTTGTGAAAATTACAGACAGTAAACAAAAATAGATGAACTTAATGTCTTGAAAATTTCATGAAAATCAGTTAAACGATTTTTGAGTTATGTCCAAAAATGTAAGTGTTGCGTTAGAAGTGCCCCTAAGTGTATAACACAAGCTTTAATCTAAACGAGATAAAAATTTTAGGTATACTTATTTTCAACCGCAACCAAAGCAGCTGCAACTACACATTCAAGAATGCGATCTTATATTATCGTCATTAACGTATTCCCTCGGGCTAACAAATCAATTGGACAATATTACACTTAGAGAGACACGTTTAAATAAGTCTCCGAGGGACATGTAGGAGGTGTATTTATAGCACGATTCCACCTATTTATAGTAACATAAAAAACAGATATTGTTAGATAAGATGAATAACCTTTTAATTCCATCTTATCAGTCTTGAAATCTTGATGGCGTAAACAACTTGACTGGTGACATTAAAACGATATGAGCCGCCTCATGGGAAAACCAACAATCTGCATAGGCGAAAACAAAGGCGCAGATCAGCTTCTTACCGCGAAGCTGATCAGCGCCTTTGTTTTCGCTATTCGGATAGTACAATTCCTCTTCTACTTAAATCCGAAATTTCAAGCTTCTAGCTCTTTTCTGTGACTGTACAGGTCGGTTTGTGTCAGACCTTGTCGGAAACCACATTGTTGGTTTTCCCACGATACGGCTCATATTGCCATATCCCACGAATTACATCTTATTTCATTAACGAAATTGCCCTATGACCTGATCAGTTGTAACGGGTTCTGTTTTCCTGATCATAACACAATATAGAGTTGATTAAATAGGAAAAAGGCTCAAAGCAGTTGCGTGATTGTGGGAGTAAATGAAAACAAACCATGATAACTTTTACACTGGCAATACAGTCCATGCTGTTTGTGACATTTTGTCGAAAATCAAAATTCTTCCAGTGTATGCCGCCTACACGGTCTGTTCCTTGTTGTTATAGAAGGCCGGGGTGACATACTAATTGCTATTTGCTAAAATGCTATTTGTTATTTTTTAAATATTATTTTCTAACTGCTATTTGTTAAATGCTATTTGCTAAATGCTATTTGTTGAATACTAATTGCTAAATGCTATTTGCTAAATGCTTAAGTTGTCTTCTGTTTCAGGCGAATTGCCAATTTTGCCAATTGCCACATCCTAATTGCAAATTTTGTGGTAAATCATGTTGTTTTTTTGGTTACGATACCTAACAGGGGAAGAAATGGGTAAAAAAAACAAAGACCATATCAATGCGTTTTGTCTAAATACTAAATGCTAAATGCTTATTGCCAAACGCTAAATGCTAATTGCTCACTTTTGATTCACATTTATTTGACTATTCTTGTACATTGTAAGCATTTAGAATAATAAGCATTTAGCAAAATTTCATTTAGCAAATAGCAATTAGCATGTCGCCCCGACCGTCCACAGTTATATTATTCACTGTGTATTTGACAAATGTACAGACATGTATGACTTTAAAATTTGAATCAGTAAATCTATGACATGGAAATTTGATTATAGATTTGTTTATATAAATTTTATTTCAAATTAAAATGTTTTATGCACGATCTTTCAAGACAAGGCCTTATTTTTTTCTCTCTCATTATATTCATGCTTTTAATGATTCTGAATTCTCTGACCAATTACTAAATAGAAATCGTAACATAAAAAAGTGTTAATCACGGTCTTCTACATATCCTCCCCTGAGTTTGCTTACGTCACAGAGTCAGCTGTTACACTTAAGAAACAAAGCAGTTTCTATATTAGTTATGAAAGACTAAATTTAAACATGCTTGCGTACATTTTAGCCACGTCAGATATTGAGTTATAAGGAAACAGTATAATATATAAACGCAGGTGTTGGGTTAAGAATCATTAAAAGCTGTGGCTCCTTTATTAAGAATCACAAAAAAAAACTTAATTACGTAGGGATACATATGTTACTGGTATGCGTTGTAACATGAGTGGCTATTTGAATAGCCTATCTTAAACCTTCTTATAGTAACAACAGAATCACTTGAAATCATCAAAGTCATTGAGACAATGTTTGCAAAGTATACCAGTTTTCATAGAAATAGGAAATATGTATACACAAAAGGCGCATGTTTGCAGAAAATGCTTCTGGTATGAGTATGGTTTAAATTCATCATTTATATAATATATCCGCAATCATAGTATCATATAAACATCAAAAATAAGCGGTGCCCAAGAACGGTCACAATTATAGTCAAGACTCTATTCTCATAACCCAAACAGGCCTCATGCCGCGTCCAGTTCTTATAATCACACACGCAAAATTTGGCTAAACATGGAATGAGGAATCCAAGGAATTGTTAAAGTACATTTTCCTGAACCAAACGAGAAAATTAGAAGTAAGATTTGTAATAAAAACTAAGAATCGATCGATCATTATCATAATTTGACAAGAATTTATCAGAAATAAAGATTTAAAGGATGGCATTGACCTCATATAACATTGTTATTTATGTAAAGCCTGGCAAAGCCCTGGTCTCAAGGCAGCTAGTATTTCACTGGAATTAATTCCATGGGCAATGAAAAATGGACTTTTTATTCGGAATAATTGCGTATTAGAATTTCATGATTCCGAACACACGTGTACTTTTAATAGAGAGCGTGCCGCCTTCCATATTATCCATATTATTAAGGTTGCGTAGATAATCCGCGTAACTAAACTGGTTCGTTTCTGTCACATAAAAGCATCGGTCATTTAATTTTACACCCACAGATACAGAAGTAGGCGAAATTAATTTATGAAATTCCATGCTTAATTTACCTTGTTCATAATGTTAAATGATAACAATCGTTGGCACTTTAACATTTTTGAGCAGGATTATAATTAAGTCTTAGTCAAGATGAGAACCAGAGGACCAATGGTCTTGTAAACGCTCACCTGAGACCTGAGATATATACATGCACCAATAAACTTGTTAGACTAGAATGGTACAATGCATGTATATAACCCTAGGGCAGGGTCAGAACTTTTTCAAATCATAAAAATTCAGTCCATTTGCCAATTAACTTTTGTCCATTTGCTCATTTCTAGCAAGTTTTCTGCCATTTAAATACATTTTCCTATTTTGTCCCATTCCAATGCATGGGAGACCTAAGTTGATCTTGCCGTAAAATAGGTCAAGGTCATCCCAGGGTCATGATTTATATAAATTTTGTAGAGCTCTATTCCCAGATGTTTCACACCAAGTTTCAAAATCATAGGCCTTCTGGTTCTGAAGAAGAAGATTTTTAAACGTTTTTGCTATTTATAGTCATGGAGGCCAACTTGGTCATGTGACCTTGACCATTTATATAAACTTTCATTCCCCCTTCCCAAGAATGCTCCACATGAAGTTTGGCTTTGATTGGCTCAGCGGTTTCAGAGAAGAAGATGTTTGAATATTATGGTCATATACATGTATATAGCCCCGGGACAGGGGCAGACAACCCCCAAGGGGCTAAAATTTTACATTAACATTAATCTTCTGTCCATTTGCCTATTCCCAGTAAGTTTTACCCATTAAATAGCATTTTACCATTTTTCCCATTCAAATGCATTGGCGACCTAAGTTGACCTTAGCGTAAAATAGGTCAAGGTCATCCTAGGGTCATGATTTATATAAACTATAATGGGCTTGCGTCCCCGATGCTACATACCAAGTTTCATGGAAAACGGCCCACTGGTTCTGGAGAAGAAGATTTTTAAAGGTGTTTGCTATTTATAGCCATGGCGGCCATCTTGGTCATGTGACCTGGACCATTTATATAAACTTTCGTTCTCCCTTCCTAAGGATGCTCCACATGAAGTTTGGCTTTGATTGGCCAGGCGGTTTCAGAGGAGAAGATCTTTTAAATTGTGGTCGACGGACGAACGGACGACGACGGACGACGGACGGACGCCGGAGCATGGGTATACAATAAGCTCACCTGTTAGCCTTCGGCTTAGGTGAGCTAATAAAAAGGGGCACTGACCAATAATATAGTTTTGTTCTAAACATAAAGACAAAATACATTAGTGACAAGACAAAAAGCTGTTAAGACGTCAAGACTAATCACCGAGACACTGTGATTCTTGGAAAAGTAAGTCAGACAAATACGTCATCGGTATTTGATGAAAAAAAAACTAACGCAGTGACGAGAGACACGCAATTTACCTCATTTCTTTTTTTCCCTGCGGAACTTTGTAATGACGAATGTCTAGTACAGTGACATGGTACTGGAACTGATCGAATTCAGGTAGACCATTACATAGCTTCAATAAAAATGAGCCGCGACGTGAGAAAACCGGTCTTCGGGGGTTCCCACCAGGTCTGACACAAACCGGCCTGTACAGTCATAGAAGCAGGCTAGAAGCTTGAAATTTCGGATTAAGGAAGAAGAGGAGTTTTACTATCCGAGTAGCGAAAACAAAGGCGCTGATCAGCTTCGCAATTACTGAGATCTGCGTCTTTGTTTTCGTCTATGCAAATTGTTGGATTTCTCATGCAAATTATGACTGCACAGTGGAGCAGTTAAGAATTCAGGCATTCGAATCCCCTATAATTGCAAAGGGCAGTTCTCGGAGAGAAATTTGGATGAATCTAAGTGCCCCTACAAGATGCATCATAGTGTTAAACTTTGAACTTGTCGATGAACTTGACAGAGGGATGGCGTACAAATATCAATGAATGCTAAAGTCAAAGAAGACCCAACGGAACATCAGAATTTTTATCGGTATCAAAAGTTAAGTTGGTCATGTTGGCAGGCCAGCGAACAACAGCTGTTTTGAGGTTTTGGTTCATTTAGGGGGGGGGGGGGGTCCATGCGCAAAAATGATATTGTTCAGCTTTAGCTGGCTGCTTACGTTGATCAAGGTCAACGTGCAATTAATCATAGTCATGTTTACATCAAAGCTGATCATTGATGACGTCATTATGCTCAGACAAACGTGATTATTAGAGACGTTTAACAATCGAATCTTGCGACTTCTCATCACAATTCTCATCACAATTTTCTAGGTAATTGTTGTTATAGTGTAAAATGTTTAATAGGCAAGTACTTTGCAAGGATGGCGATAAGTAAGCGAGACATTTTTGGCGTTATTGAGTTTGATGTAAGTATATAGTAAGAATCGTGCAGAGGCAATGCCCCGACACGACAAAAATTGTTGACTCGGCCGTTAAGCTACAAAACAAAAACGAAGTAACAAATAAACCCATAATTGAAATCAAAACTGCAAACACCTAGAGCAAGAAAGACGGGAAATACATCGAAACGAACATACAGAACCCGATGAATCAATTAATGTAGGTCATGCACCAATCTCTTGTCGCTGGGAGTAAGTAATAAGTATCTAGTCTGTCTCCTTTCATTTCCCGGTTGTTGTTGGGTCCAAAACGTGTAGCGTCAGTTTGATATATCTAATATCTACAGATACCATGCCCTTTTTAGCTCAGCTGAGCCGAAAGCTCACAAGGAGAGCTTATTGGATGGAACTCAAGCCGGTCTCCGTCCGTTCGTCCGTCCTGTGCGTCTGTGTGTCCATCCGTACGTGCGCCCACACTTTCAAACATGTTTATCTCGGAGATGAGCAGGCCAATCGCAGTCGAACTTAGTCAGAAATATCATTGCAGTGGGGAATGCCTGCGGTAGATTTCAATACAAGTAGGATCAGAACTCTGGTTTCCATGGAGTGTTTGAAAACCTGATATTTAGTTTTGTCAACACACTAGCGCCTTCATTTTTGATCGGGGTTTCATCATTTTTGCAGTAACAAGAACAACCCAAAGTCTCAGATGAATTCGAAATTCGGCTGGATCCCATTAATGTTTGCAGAGTTAGCTGCCCTTGAGTGTTTGGAAAGTTGATATTTAGTGTTGTCAACAATCTAGCACCTTCATTTCTGATTGGATCTTCATCATTTTTGGCAGAAGGAAAGACAACCATAATATCTCAGATGAGTTTGTATTGTGACCAGATCAGATCTTCTTCCTTCTTGGCATTATCAAAGACAACCATATATCTCGAATGAAATTGAATTTCAACCAGATCCCTTTACTGATTGCGGAGGTAACTGCCATTGATTTTTTTTTTCAAAAATCACTATACTGGGTGCAATGGATGGTTCTAATCGTGTTGATTTTCAGGGGCGTGATCGTTGCCCTTAGTTTGGACTACTTGTTCTTTTTTCATAGCCTTATTAATGCACTGAATAAATACGAATTAAAAGTGATTCTACACTGTTTGCTGTTTCACCCCTTAAG
Source organism: Rugalucina vietnamica (assembly GCA_964017185.1). Lineage (NCBI taxonomy): Eukaryota > Metazoa > Mollusca > Bivalvia > Lucinida > Lucinidae > Rugalucina > Rugalucina vietnamica. The sequence continues at coordinate 37,095,351 of OZ024875.1, forward strand.
ACAGTGTAGACCACTTTGCTTTGCAAATATACTTAACTTGGACCATTTTAGGCTAATTTGCCTGAGTTAACCTAAGAAAATGGAAAGCGTTACGAAGCAATCGTCTTAAGTCACGTTCATGCCACAAACCGACATTTAATTGGCCTTGGCATTTGGAATATTCCTTTATGTCATGACATTCCGCAACATATTCTTGAGACTTGCATATGAGCCTGTGCGTGACAAAACCAACGACTTGGGTTTCCGACCAGGTCCGACACAAACCGGTCTGTACAGTCACAGAAGCAGGCTAGAAACTTGAAATTTTGGATTGAAGTAGAAGAGGTATAGTACTATCTGTGTAGCGAAAACAAAGGCGCTGATCAGCTTCGCAGTTACTGCGAAGCTGATCTGCGCCTTTGTTTTCGCATAAGCATTTTGTTGGTTTTCTCATGCAAAGGCTCATATAATATCGGTCACCTTGCGTCTAGAAATATGTTCTTAGATAAAATGAGAAGAAAATACTTCCGTCATACACTCATTAACCAAGATCAAAAATCACCGAAGCTTAAACGAATAAGTTCGATCAGTAATCATTCGGTCTGAGCCGCTTTAAGAGATAGTGAACAATGCTTTCAATTTTTCTGAGAATGTAATCGTGCGTCAGTTTGCTGAAATACAGTGAACAATGTACATGTACATGTACGTAAGAATTTCAATTGTCATCTAGGTACAGTGTATTTACAAAGAGTACCGCAAAGTACACCTGCTGGTCTGTGGTTTCGTTGCTTTCAAACGCCTCATTGCTATTTTAGATTGTACTTAGACAGACCTGTTATTTGATCTGTCACTCAGAGAGAAACATCTATATACATTTTGAGCTCCGTATACCTGCCTGTTGGCATTTTCGGGGCAGTGGTCCACTATGAACCTCTGCTTCAGGTGAACTTCGTTAATGTTTTTGTAAAGCATGTTTATCTTGTTCCCCATTCGTATTGTTGTCTATCTGATACATTCTTTTGTACATATTGCATCTGAATCGAGTGATATAGATGGGTGTCCACCTGTTTGGAAATAGCAGGGAACATAAACTCCCTCAGCCTGATAATCACAGACCCTAATTTTGTGAAATTAATTTTCCGGGCTGATTTTGCTATTCAGTTCCTGGTCATTTCTGGCTGCCATGCATTGCTGTTGCAATGCACTGCAACCCTGTCTGAAACATTCACGTCGCATTTTCTAACCTTACAAAGTCAAGGTTTTTTTTCTTTTGTATTTTTTCGTTCTTTCGTTGACATCAATTACTTATTCCCTGTCTCTTTCATTATATAATATAAGCGCATGCACTGCATTTTTTCTCTGAGATAAGAATGAATGGCATTTATCTGCAGTAATGCGCAGATAAACAGCACCTCCACGACCCCTTAATCTGAAAAGGAAAATAAAAGAAAAATATCAGATTATAAAATCGAACTTTCAATAAGTTATTGCAGACAATATTGATCCATCAGACTTTCATCAGGAAAACATGTCTGTGAAATGTATACCTCCTTAAACCCCACTTTTATATAGCAAAACTGGGGTTTGCAGGGTATGCCTATTTTTCTTATTTTTGCTCCAAAACATAGATTGTGGGTACTCGTTAGAACCGCCTCGCCGAGGCGGTTCTAACTTGTACCCACAATCTATGTGTTGAGCAAAAGTAAGAAAAATATCGAAAGAATACTGTTGAAAAGTTTTCCATTTTCAAAGCTAAAAATCTATTTATTGCATGGGCAAGTTTTCGTGATGCTTTGACAGCTCTCAGACGGTATGGTGCGAGAGTCTGGGCACATAGACACATTCATGTTAATGTAGGAGATCAAGAACAAAGTTCATTAGGTCCATGTCCCGTATTTTCCGTATTCTCATTTTTCTTTCTTTCTTTCTTTCTTTCTTTCTTTCTTTCCATTACATGTTATTCTTACTTAGAAAGTGTATACTTGCTCAGTTTTAATATTTATTTGCTGTTACTGCAGCTGGTGTTGTGCCGTGTGGCGGCCCTAAAATCATCCATAGTGCAGGTATATTTTCGTTTTGGTCCTTTGAGATCAGCGAGGATATTCTGAGAAATCAGAAATTTATTATCGGATTCATGTTTATTACCAATGTTTTATATATATGGTCCCATTTAGATAATATTAGTCTTTGTATCGACTACCCTGTTGAAAGTTGCAAAAGGATCCTTTCAGATTCTCTTTGGCTCCATGTTGCAAAATCTAAAGGGTCAGCAGTGAAGAGGCTTAAGTAGCCGAAACCGCGGTATGGCCTCTCTCTTCTCTCATTACTATGCCCACTGCTCTTAAAGGATCTCAGTTTTAATTTTTATTTGCTACGCTGTTCCTGTGCATACCTCCTTGGCGTAGATTACAAATGTACCACCAGTTCACTTTGCACAATCTTCCTTGATAAATTGGTGCTATGTTCTTCTTGAAGAATGCATGTAGAAATATTTTCATGACCAAATGAATTTTCATAGAATGTTCCAGAAGGCACCATTTTTGGAACGAATGGGGCAATCTGCGTTCTTCAAACATTTGTTTAAATTAAAACTTAGACCCTGTAATGCCCGGTAGTGTATGGTTATATGAATAAAGACACCATTGGGATGAGCCATAGTTATGTTAGATACCCGCGATTAAAGACAGTCATGTTTTCTAAAGAATTTTATAGCTCTAGCTACAACTGTAAATGTGCCAACTGATTATAACAGTTCCTGAAGTAAATGTCCCATTTAGCTTTTGTCGTTGATGGTGACGTATTTTATTTTTGTCAATTGGTTGATCATTAGCATAGCAATTATCTCCATTGCCGACATGTACTTCTATAAGTCGTCGAACCTTTGTTATGAAATCCATTCATATTATCATATTTCTGATGTGCCACATGTTGCCTAATGGGTTTATTATCATTATATATACAGTATTGTTTTCATTGACTATGTTTCCTACAGTGTTCAAAGCACCATGCTGGCGAGATTGGTGAATGAGTTTTCTGGTTAACACTTAATAAGATGTACCCAATTGAAGAAACTGGAAAGTAAAAACGCATTTTAGTTTGGCTATGTTTCTCTTATAGCTCATTATAACCATTTTCTCTTGCACTGGCTCTTTATAAAGCTAATGATATCAAATTCGGATTAAGTTGATGACATTTTATCAGTCTACATTCTTTTAAAACACATCAATGCTTTTCTATACGTGTGAGGTATTTATTGAGTCTAAATGCCTGCTTTATCAGTCTGTCCTTTGTTTTAAGTTAATTAATGACGAATAATCTCTCATGCAAAGAGTATGGTTAATCGAGATATCATTTGATATGATCCCGTATAAAGACCTCCCTCTAGCCCAGTCAAAAGACCTTAATCAATAGATGGTATATCATTAATCTTCCTAAATTTTGTCCCATCCCCTATTCTTCTTTGCAACAATAGTTGCATATTTTCTTGCCATGCTTTATGCATAACAAATATGCTTATCTGCACGTTCATCTGTTTATTCATGCTGGGTTGACGAAGAAATATTTTGAAATTCTTTGAATTTTTTATATTTGTTTTCAAAGTACCATGATCTTGAGTTTATTGACTCTTCAGAATATAGTGACTTTTGTTGATCAATTTTATCAGAATTCAGTGCAAGACCTCTAATGACAGATACTATGATACCCAAAATCAAAGTAGAAACCTACAACCTACCTAAGTGGTCATCTGAACACCTCGATTTGAAACAAAAATGCTTGACTCAAAGTCTGTGGAGCTGAAGAAAGTGCAAAGAACGGGAAAACCAGAGTCAAAGGTCTATCTTCAGAGTAGGTACAAGTAGGCAACGATCAGGAAAATGCGCAATCAGAAATAGATTCCCACTCCAAAAACCGAGGTGGGAAAAAACTAAATTAACAATCAGGTACTTATACCATGAAAACATATCGTAAGCCGAATGAGCAACTATTTTCCCAAAAGGTGGCTACTCAGTTACCTAAACTTAACTAAAATATGAAAACATACATAAGGCGCAAACAGCACAAAAATTTTAACACCAAGACATAAAACAAAAAGAACCACAACAGAAGTATCGCCTTGGAACGATCAGTAATATAAAATTACTGGCGGCTTAAATCGATTTTACAGGTACCTAACTTCTGCAGTGGTTCACAACATTTAGTTAGTTGTTCGGTCCTCGTGGTATAAGTTCTTACAACCGACAAGCTAGAGCTAAATTTGGGACTTTAACATCATCAATGAATTCACCATTAACATGATTGTCCAGGGGTAAAGTACATAGAAACGAGCAATTACCGGACACAAGTACTTGTTCTGTCTGTCCATCTTAAATGTTGATTGGGTAATGTTACCGTGATTTGTGGTTTTGTTCATGTCTAATTCACAACCATCTACTTGTGAACTGCGAGGTCCTCCTAGAAAACGTGACATTTAATTTAATTAAGCAAGAACGGTAATGGTATTATCAACAAGACACCACTTTAGAAAATAAACCCATGTACGCATGACGGCTGTAGCATTTGACTGCAAAAGAGAAGTGTAGACGTAGACGAAACGACTTCTTCATAATCACAGTCTGTGTATGTACTTACTGGATGCTTTCAGGAACAGCGTTCAATAGTTTTTTTCCGAATGACTGATCAAAAAAATTCAACCATTTCAACATATAAGGAACAAACATTAACTCATTTAAGCCTGGCGTCCTTTTTGTGGGGCAAAGGCAAACAGCATAGCCCCAGATGGGAAGCCGCAGAACGCGGCGTCCCATCTGGGGCCATTCTGTATGCACAGAGAAATTTCATCGAAAAATGAAATAAAAAATAAAAATCACTTCAAACACCGCTAAAAATGAGGATGGACTCACCCAATGGCTAATGATTGGAGAACCCATTCGTCAAATATGGGTTAAACATCCAAATAAGGATTTCTGTACTTACTGTGCAAGCTGGGTCTACGACATGTCTTCGACCTCTGAAGTAATTTTCTTCAAGACAAGTGCTCTATTAACTCGGTGGTCAACAATCTGTTATACAAAGTCTTCGACTTAATAAGTTTGATACACGGACAGTGTTCTTATTCCAAGACTCATTTGTGTCCTCATCATAAAATAGTAAAACTCTGAAAAATAAAGAAAAAGAAACATTTTTTTAAAAGATTTAAATGTAAACAATGCACGAGCACTGGGACAACCAGAACCCAAACTAGAGTCTCAAAACCAAAAAGGAGAATAGAAAGACAATGAAGGACGAGATAAAATGATAAATTGATAAACTGACAATTTCCTAAACATGGCTGCTTAGCTTCCTTCAGAAATCAGCATATTATTACGTGGTTTGTGAGTAAAATATAGCTATATGGAAGCTTCCCGCAGCATACTGTCATCACAAAAGTTAAAGTACAAGAATAATATGACATTGTTACCTTTCATGAAATTATGTTCGTTTAAAATGTTGCCTATATGTTGGCCAGGGGTAACTGGTTGTACATGATGGATTTTAGACGAAATAGTTTGTTTTAGCATCGTGACTGAGTGACCGATTTGAGTTTCGCGTGATGCACGACACGAGGAAAGTTTTTGAGCGACTGAGCAACGTGCAAATAGATATTTTTGTCATTCGAAGCAGAATTTCTGATGCGTTCAGATGCGAAAAAATTATTCCACAACCCATCCAAAAAGGTTCTCTTTCAGATACACGTATTCAAATACAAGTACAGAAATGCAAGGAATTAGAATGGTTAATCTGATTATGCGTTGTCACATTTAATACGTGTACAGTATTGATGAAGGTTGGATCAAGATGTAACATTATTTTTAGTTTTTTCTAGGTTGGTTCGTGCTTTGGCATGGTAACAGAAAGAGCTCTGGTTGTGCTACAATGGTGTGAGGACAGTGGGCGCCAAGTTGATATAGTTGATCTGTATCAGTAAATTGCTGCCATAGTATCTATAACAAAATAATTGTGTAGTTGTCTTTGAGCATGTTAAGTGTGTCGCTTTGCCTGGTTTGAGTCCGTCGTATGTGCAAAGGCATTGCTGATGTTTAGCGGAAGAAGAGCATGCATTGCAACATTTTTTGGTCATCTTGTCTATTCCAAGATTCCAAGATTTTGTGTTTTATTAACCAAAAAGCAACGCAGATGTTTTACAAACGCAGACAAGAGTTTAGTTTGTTTCCATAACCTTTGGCTCAGTTATCTAGCACACATTATGTCTTTACTTGGAACACTGTAATGCAGTTACTTTTTTCCGCCAAGTTCTGAATGTCACGCTGTTCCTCGCACTAGGACGACAACCTGTTAGGACATTCGTACTACATTGTACTTATCGGAAACTTTAATATCCATATTAATATAGTGATGATTGTGATAAACATTTGTTGTCTTTATGAATAAGTCTCGCTTTGTATTAAACGGTCGTCGTTGTATCTCAGTGTCGACCAATTATGAACCATTCACTTGTCTTTTATTTCATACCATCCAAGCGTATTATATCATTGACTTAAAGTTTATCTTCAGGCCTGAGTGTTTTCTAGTGAAAATGTTCATCAAGTCCTCGGCCTCCAACAACCCTTTCTGACATATCTGGATATGGGGTAACCTGAATCCACGGGAAATAACTACATAGCCCTGACATAGCATTTTATCAACGTTTTGAGGCAAGATATCAGGTGAGTAATACTCATTTGAAATAAGGATGCAATGGTTCGTTTGCTTCGTTTAAAAATGCTGTAGAGTGGCCAATGTACCAAATGCATTAAATCCATAAATTCATAGACAAATGCCATTGTGTATCTACAAAGACATAGGCCCTTATTTAACCCATGGACGTGCCCATAGCATTCATTTGAGTGAGCCCATTGTCATTTATAGTGTAATCAGGAGTGATTTTAAAGGTTTATTCAATTTTTCGATGAACTTTCTCTAATGTTACGTCTACACTGGGTCACGCTCTCACCACGTCCTTACCACGCCTTAAACAATTAAGAATGCGACGAGAACGGGGTCAAAATGAAACAATTTCAGGTTTGTAAGTTCACACTACGTCCTTACTACGTCCCCACCACGTCTTTACTACGCCCCGACTACGTCCTTACTACGTCCTTCACGTTTCCACTAGGTCATCACTACGCGCTCACCAAGCTCATCCCGTTTACACTATGTCCTTACTACGTCCTCACGAAGACCATGCAGTTAACGCCCCTCGCGTACTACGTTTTCAGCGCGTTCTGTCTGTGTATGTAAATGTAAGTGTGCTCAGTTGAAGATTGAGTACTGAAACTCCATCATCAACGCTGCTAATAATCTGCTGTAATGTCCATAGTGAAACCTTTTTCATCATCATCATCATCATCATCATCATCATCATCATCATCCATTTTCATAGCGCATAGCTAGGGACGCACCCAGAAATATCTCACCCTACACTGCGAGTGCACCGAGTAAGTTTTGGTGTTATTGAAGGAGAAAGAATTGCAAGAGTACTTCTGCGTTCATTTTATTTAATTTCAACTGAACTCAACTCAGTTTATTTGCAAACCATATAACATTTAAGCTATTGCTTGAGGGAACGGGTCAATTAAAACAAAATTAATAAAACGGGAAGGACGTGATAAGAACCTGGCGCGAACGTGGTAAGTACCTACAGAGGACGTGTTGGGAACCGCAAAGGACGTGATAAGAACGCAGTGAAGTCTTCTAGGACCTGGTATGGACGTACGAGAAGCGTGGTAGTGTCTTATCGAGAACCTGATGGACGCAGCGCGGACGTAGTGAAGACGTAGTGAGGTCTTGGTGGTCTGCAACAGGTTTGTATACCACGTCCATGAAGACCTTTCTACGTTTGTACTAGGTTCTTACTACTTCCTACAAGTTCCTACTACGTCCTTACCACGTCCTTACTACGTCCTTACTGCCTTCTAATTCAACCCCGTCCTCGCCACGCTTCTTTTGAGCATGTTCAAAATTTGACCAAGACCTTCACGTCCATCAAGACCTCACTACGTCCTTACTACGTTCCTTCCACGTCCTACAAGACCGTATCACGTCCTTACTGCGTCCATAATTTTAAGGACGTAGTAAGGACGTAGTGGGAACGTGGTCCGGTGTAGACGTAACATAAGCAAACAGTTGAGCCCCAGATGGGACGCCACGTTTTGCGTCCCATAAAAATGACGCCATGATGCTTTTCGTGTACTTTCAACAGCTGATGTCATGTCGAATAACAGAGATGTGAACCATACTTCCTCATCTGTCGTAGCCAATTTTGCAGCACGCTATACCGTGATCGTGCTTTCATAAAAGTTCGTGTTTATTGAGCGTGATGTTCTGTAATGAAGTCACTATGCTAGCAGGTGACAGTCTTATGAAAGTGGACTAGATGTCATTAATATTTGTACAAACAAGGCGAAGCAGCACGAGACTATTAGACCCAATTCCAAGTCAGTCTGTATCGGCTTATAAACCCCATAACAACATATAAGCTGAACGTTACGACGAAACATAACAAGAGTTTATATTATATGCTGTCTTTAAATGCTTTTTGGATAGTTGATAGGGCGATACATATGAGAAGCCTGAAAGTCCCATGATCAATCTACATGAACATTTCGATCTACAAGTTAAATATAGTCAAAGTGTCGTGGAAATAGAACATACACGTGCTTTGAATATCCTAACATTGGTACCTGCTGTCGTTGGAAAGATTAAGGAGTGCTTCCATAATAGACACTTTTGTTATTTGGCTATTAAGAAACTGATCTGTTTCAGATGACTTTGAAAATACTACTTAATTATGTACAAATGCCGGTGTATTCGTCAAATTCACTAAAGATAAAAAGGGTTACTGCTGTATTTACATTACTTTCCTTTCATCTAAAAATGTAATGCTTCTTAAAAGGTTCACTTTTTCGAGTGAAGCATGGTGTCGTGTTCAAACACTACTTTACCATTAGCGCTTTTGGGAAAAGGATTGTTTGAATATAGCTGTAAACAATTCATACGTGATGAATTATTATATGGTCGTTCGTCTTCTTGAATAGGTTCGTGTGTGTTGATGAGTCTTTTGATGGCTGACTAGGCCAATGCTAGCTCTAAACTGTCGGTTGCAAGAAGAGCAAGTCAATGTCATTGAATCAGCTGGTGGCCCATTGGTACTGGCTTTGCGTTCTCTGCGTTTTCTTTCAGCTTCACAGATTCTCCTTTTTCATAGAGAGCTGCTCCTTTGTTGACTAGACCTCGCCACTTTGATCGCTCCTGTGCAGTCTGTTCCCAAGACCCAATTCTTCAGAGAGGCTTTGAGGGTGTCTTTGTAGTGTTTCTTCTGACCACATTGAGAGCGCTTTCCCGCTTGTAGTTCTCCATAGAAGACTTTCTTTGGAAGTCGCTCATCAGGCATTCTTATAAAATGGCAAGTCCACCTAAACTGTGCTAGCTTTAAGACAATATGCATGCTTTACATCCCTGCTTTCTTCAGGACCTCCGTGTCTGGAATCGTGTCTTGCCACTTTATTTTAACAGCATTCTCAAACAGATTAAGTGAAAATGGTTAAGTCTCTGTGCATAATACTGTCCAGGTCTCACATGCATACAAGAGGGTTGACAGTACCACAGCCTTGTAGACTTTCAGCTTGGTGTCAAGCTTGATTCCATTTCGCTCGCAGACATTTGCACGGAGTCTTCCAAATGCCACACTGGCTTTTGCAATTCTGGCGGTGACCTCATCATCAATGTGAACTGCTCTGGAAAGAGTGCTTCCCAGGTAGGTGAATTTATCAACAACTTTCAGTTTTTGTCCATTCACAGTGATGGTTGGTTCATCGTACGGTTTTCCAGGTGCTGGTTGGTGTACAACTTCTGTCTTTTTTGTGCTGATTGTGAGATCATATATAGTTATCACATGACTGTGAGACTTAATCCATGGCTCTTTGCATTTTTGCCTCTGAGCTGGCATTCTTATCCATATTATCTGCATAGGGGAGCTCATCTAGCACATCAGTCTGCACCTTAGTTTTGGCTTGCAACCTTCTATGGTTGAATATATTGCCATCAATACGGTACCTGATTGGAAAACCAGTGTCACTGTCCTGAAAAGCATCCATGAGCATGGCAGTAAACATCATGTGTTGGTGCCATAACAGACCTGTTTGACGCTATTCGATACCTCAAATGGTTCAGAGAACTCTACATCATTTTGCACACGTGCTTGCATGCCATCATGAAATTGCCGCACCATTGCTATGAATCTGGGAGGACAGCCAAACTTGGCCATGATTTTCCAGTCCATCACGACTAACTGTGCCAAAAGCTTTGATGAGGTCAACACATGTCATGTATAGATCTACATTCTGCTCTTGGCATTTCTCCTGAAGCTGTCTTGCTGTGGAGATCATGTCTCTTGTCCCTCTGTCTTTTCTGAATCCACATTGATTTTCTGGGATAAGTCCCTTCTAACCTAGTAAGAGAAGGTGTCCATGCACTACAATGTAACAAAATCATTTTGGATTTTTTCTAACTTGCTTGTGATGGCATTATGATAAACTGAAGTTTTCTTCAATATCTCAATTCAATCTAACAAGTTTACCACAATTATGCTTAATTAGCCCATCAACTTGACTAATATCTTATTTTTTACAGTCAACTGGTAGCCATTTTGTCATGTTGCATTGGGCCATACATGGCTATAAAATCTGGTCTAAACCCAAAGTATAAACCAAAAATTTGATCAAACTGTTTTCAAATATGAGAAAATATGATACTTAAACACTTTAGACAAAAGGTACAAGTAGGCAAAGATCAGGAAAAGGCGCAATCAGAAAAAGATTCCCACTCCAAAAACCGAGATGGGAAAAAACCAAACTAACAATCAGGTACTTATACCATGAAACAATCGTAAGCCGAATGGGCAGCTATTTTCCCAATAGGTGGCCACTCAGTTACCTTAACTTAACTAAAAATATGAAAACATACATAAGGCGCCAACAGCACAAAAAAGTTTTTTAAACACCAAGACATAAAACAAAAAGAACCACCACAGAAGTATCGACTTGGAACGATCAGTAACACAAAGTTACTGGCGGGCTTAAACCGGTTTTACATGGCCATAACCTCACCCTCAGCTTCTGCAGTGGTTCATAACATTTAGTTAGTTATTCGGTCCTCGTGGTGAATCTCTAACTAGTCAATGAATCATCAAGAACAAACAAATAAATCATGATAAACATCCTGATGAATCAAAAGAACTCTTGAGAGATTATTTGCTAGGCGCCATTTGGAGTGATACGTGATTCACGTATCCAGTGTTACATTAAAAAGATAGGGATCGATCACTACCGTGACTGTAAGGCTAAGGTAGTGATATCATTTCAACTTCTAACCAAGATGAACATTCAGGCGGTTCAACATAATTTTTGCCAGTATCTTCCAAGCTATGCATAGGAGGGAGATGTATCTGTAGTTGTCACAGACATGTGGATTTCCTTTCCGCTTGTATAGGTGGATTATGGACACATCCTTAAATTCTTGTCGGATAGCCTCCTTCCTCCACATACAGTGAAACAACTCTGTCAGTTTCTCTGCCATGGGTATCCCCCCGGCCTTATAAACCTCTGCAGGAATTGCATCTGCGCCCGGAGCTTTGCGAGATGACAGTTGTTGAACTGCTTTTCTTGTTTCCACGACGGTTGGAAATTCATCTAATAGAACATTGCACTCTATCTGTGGATTATTTGCATCCTCATTGATGCCTGATGGTCGATTCAGCACACCATTGAAATGTTCTGCCCACCTTTTCAAGATAGCCTCTTTATCTGTGAGAAGAGTGCTTTCATCTGCTCTGAGCAATGTGGTGGCTCCAGAACTCTTTGGGCCATAAATGGTTTTCAGTGCATCATGAAATTCCTGTGTCTTGCTTGAATTATTTTATGCACTTCTAGCAAATATACAGAAAGTGCATGTATAAGTTCAAGTGCACCATAATAAAGTTTGAATGCACCAGAGATTTAACGGCCAGTGAATTCAATTTTCTTGCACTAAGAGTGGGAATGCTGAAGACTCTTCTTGGTGAAATAATGTCCTTTGGCATGCCACCAGTAAACTATTCAGATTCAAGAGAAGAGTACAACTAGGCATCGACAGGAACCGTTGTTAATAATAAAACAGGAGTCGAATCGACTTGCTGATTTATACAGTTTGTTTGAGTATTTGTGGGTATATCAGATATAGACTATAATGCCGGAATGTCGACGCTTCCTAATCACCCGCAAGTTTTCTTTTAAATTGGCTTAGTTATTCCTTAACGTAAATTATATAACTGCGCAGTTCTAAAGGATATCAAATAACCTTGCAATTAAGTTCGTTTCAGTATATCATTATATCGATGAGAATTGCAAGTCAGACATGTCAAACATATAGACCATGTTACGGAAGTACCCTCAAAGGAATTTGGTTCATTTACTTTAACTGATTGAGAATGTTTACTTATACTTAGAATATAGGGCACTCGTACCATTGTAACACATATATGAATTATTAGAAACCGGTCCAATAATGTCCAAGATTGGCACAAATATTGTGAAATGGCAACCCATTTAGTACTTTATCGGGTATGTTTAATTCAAATTGATTGATACTTGTTCATTTATGGCGAGTGATTTAAGTGTCGGTTGAATAATACAACTAGTTTTTTTTTTTTTGGCAGAAACAAAAAACATTCCAGAAAAAAAGCCTCAGTCAGAACTACATAGTATTTTAAATATTAAACAGCATATACTACTGAAATGTCCGCCTGTATATCTCTGATTTATGCCTGTATATCTTTTATATCTGGTGTATGAAATACAAGAAAGACGTTTCCGTTTGTTTATTTGCACATCAACAATGGCGTCGTTATAAATGAAACCAATGTTACTTGCGTAACGTTATAATAAGACGAAAGACGTTATGCTAGTAATACTAATTAATGGGAGATACGACATCCCTCCACGTTTTTCAACAATGTTTGATAGTTTGATATTGAAGTAAATTTTAAGAATGATTTAAAACGTAACTTATAAAATGTAAATGAATAAAGAGTGTTTCCATTATCAGTTCGTGATATGACAGTTTAAAAAAGTCTGACAATTAAGTATAGTTCATAATAGAACAAAATAGGTATGATAGTTCGTGATATATTCTTTCAAATGTTTTGGTCTCCGTCGCTGTCTACCAGATCTCCTTGGCTGCTGCTCCTCCTCATCGTCTTCATCTTCATCAATAGCCAGTGTTTCTGCTCCTTCTCCTTCATTCAGTACTGCTGTTTCGTGGTCACCGTCTTGGACTTCGGCTTGCTGAAAAGTGAAAGGTAAACCATGATCATAATATCGCATGACATCGTCATGGTTTTCTATAGGTCGTCTTGATTTTCTCATTAGAGTTTCTCGCCGATTATGTTGGTCTATGTTTGATTGTTGTTCTTCATCTAACGATTTCACCAACCGGAACTTACTCGAGTCGCGCGAAATCTGCCTTCCATCGCGCTCCCTCCGTACATAGATGGTCGATCCTTTTGTTTTGTAGACTATGTAGATATCACGCTCGTATGGGACAGACCATTTGTTAATCTTTGCTTGTTCCATAAACACGTTTGTATTTTTGTTTTCGGCATTCTGCTTTATCTTTTCTTTATACTTTTTTCTGCTTTCATAGTCTAATTTTATTCGAACAATGGTGTTATTCCTGTGGCTGGGTGTGGAGTTGACCTATAGCCTACTAGCATTTCTTACATTACTATCGTTGGCGAGATTCTCTGAATTCCTGCTCTCTGTTCTGTTTTATTGACGAGTTTCATAAAACTCTCTGCTTCCCCATTTGCTCTAGGGTGCAAAGTCGTAATCCTATGGTGTCTAAACCCCTCTGCTGCTGCGAATTCCGCGAACTCATTTGATTGAAAATGGTGGGTCATTATCACTCTCTACTTGAACAGGTGTTCCGTGTGTTGCGAAAATTTTCTTCAGTTTCTCTTTTGTCTGATTTGTTCCCGTGGAGGACAAAACTTCAACCTCTGGATATCTCGTTCTCTCGTCAATAACTACCAGATTGTAGTGGCCGTCAGGATACGGACCACCGAAATCAATTGAAACGACCTCCCATGGCTTTTCTGGTATCTCTGTCATCTTGATGGGCTCTTGTCTATGCTGTTTAGTAGTTAGTTGACATTCATAGCATTTTTCTACAACATTTTCGGTCATTTTGTTCATTTCAGGAAACCAGTATTTCTCTCGCAACATTTGCTTTTTTTCAGACATTCCCAGGTGCCCTAGGCTGTGAGCCGCTTCGATAACCGTATTTTGGAGTTTTGACGGAATGACTCTGGTTTAATCTGAAGATAAGCCCGTTCATGACATGGAGCTCATACCTGATGCTAAAAATTGCTTAATGTCATCATTTTTTCTGTGTTTCTGCCAGTCTTCTTTGATAATTCTCTTATACAGCTTCTGTAGTTGTTTGTCTCCTGCAGTCTCCTTTCTTATTCTGTCTATCACAACAGCGTGCTCAGTTGTCAGTACGCTCTTCACATCTTTCTCTGTGTTGTCTGTACCTGTAATCGGAAGTGGGTGCCTTGACAGATAGTCCATCGGGTCAGCATCATCTTTCCCTGGCTCCTATACAAGCTCAAAATCGACATCTTGCATGTCCATCGCCCACTTCTCGATTCGTGGTGGAAATTTTGCTGTGGCTTTATTAAACATTGGCAATAAGGGTTCATGTGAAGTTATGATCTTGAACTTTGGTGCCCCAAGCAAGTACATCTTGAATCGATTCTTGGCCCACCTGACCGCCAGTGCGTCTTTCTCTGTATGACTGTACCTTTTCTCAGTATCTGTCATTGTCCTACTGATATAATGAACTAGCTGGAGTCCATTTCCTCCATTCTGAAATAAGCCTGCTGATAGACCGTCGTGATAACTTGCCTCTGCTCGCACAATTATCGAACGCTTTGGGTTGAAATAAAGCATTGTTTTCTCACATGTTATGCTGTCTTTCAATTTGTTGAATGGGCTTCTCTTCTTCTGGTCCCCATTCGAATTTCACTTTTCTCTCTGTCAGTCTTCTTAATGGGGCAGTTATGGATGAGTATCTGTCGATGAACTTTGACAAATAGCCTATCATTCCGAGGAAACTTTTGACTGCTTATTTTGTCTCTGGGCGTTTGCTGTCTTTGACTGCTCGTCTTTCGTAAATCTGTACCCATAGAAATCTATCTCATCTACTCCAAACTCAATCTTTCTCTGTTAAATGTGAAACCGAAATCTTCAGCCCTTTGTAATACTGCTTTGAGTGTTTTGTTATGCTCTACTATGTTTCGCCCTCCAATCTGTATATCATCTCTTTGATTCATACAGTACGGAATGTCGCCAGATATGCGGTACATCGTCTCATCAAACAGATCCTGTGAAGCTTTGGCTCCAAAAACAAGGCGTTTAGGTCGAAGATTTCCACAAGGATTGCTGAAGGTAGCAATATGTCGGGAGTCCGGGTGCAGTGACAGTTGATGATATCCGCTTCGCAAGTCTAACTTCGAAAACTTGGAACAATCATGGAACTTGTACATGAAGTCCTCGACCACAGGTCCTTGTGTTATCCTGTTTCTCTTCATGTGTTTTATTGGTATTCTGAGATCAATACAAGCACAGATCATATTTGGTTGCAAATCGTCCTTTGAAACGTTGGTGAAACGTGGTTTAGGCTGAACGACCATAGGTGAACACCATGTGATGGGCTCTTCGGTTGGAACCTCCTCAAAAATGTCATCAGTAAGCCCTGTTCTAACCAAGCTTTTAATGGTGCCTAAAATAGTATGCTACCGGCCTTGGTTTTTGTGCTACATGTGCTGCGTCCGGCCTCATACTGAACTTTACGTATAATTCTTTGTCATTCTTGTTACATCTCTGATTCTGCCTTTGCCTTCGAAAACCTTGGAATGTTTATTCAGTAATGAGCTTAGTTCTTGTTTTGAAGAGAAAGTTTCACTTACCGCGTTGATGTGTGATCTTTCGCCTGGAATACGAAGGTCATTTTGCTCAGCGAAAGATCCATCATCCCTGATCTGTAGCATTCCTAATTCTGTTAAGGTCGACTTGCTTATCAGCGGCGGTGAGTTAGTTCTGCCTTTTACCACCAAGAATCTGGAGTGAATTCCGCATGTTTTGTTTCTCATGATGGCATTGAATTCTCCTTTTATGGGAATTCGTTTTGTAATGTCATGAGTTTGATTTTTCTGGTTTTGAGCTCCACCACCTCTGTTGACCTATGTGCTGCAATGCCCGGAACTGGAATTCGTCCATAACGTTTACTTCAGCACCACTGTCTGGCCTGGCTCTGATTGAAATGTCATTTATCATAAGTGGAACTGTCTTTTCTAAACCGTATCGCTTCTTGGTGCGTTTAGTGTTCATGTGGGCTATTGACTGTGACAGAACGTCGTCATCCGATTAATCATCACTGCTGGACTCGTGTTCTAGAGTTGTCTTAACCCTGTTTCTGCCTCTTTTAGTGTCATATTTGTACTTGTTCTTCGTATTTTTGAATTTATCCGCTCGACACACTGATGCAAAATGATTTGGCCTCTGACATAAATCACATGTCTTACCGTATGCTGGAAAGATGCGTCTATCCCGATGCATCTTCTTTAATCCGCAGTATACACATGGGTCAATCTCCGTGTCAGGTTTTCTTCTCCACTGTCTTTGTTTCAATCCATGTGCTTTATTTCTGTCCATTTTTGCTATTTGCTTTTCTGGTTCACCCAGTTTCATGTCCTGCATTTGCAAAGAAATGTCCTCTATTTGTGCCGCTTTCCGTCAGAAATCTTTTGGAGATACATCTTTGGATTAGTGATTCATTTTCAATCGTTTGAATCAAATGTTCAAGGATTCGTTCATCAATTTGTGTAGCGGTTCCGAATTCGCAATCTTGAGCTTTTTCTGTTAGCCTGGTAGCGTATGTCACTGTTTTTTCGCCTGGTACTGGTTTGCTCTTCAGAAAGATATATCTCGCATGGTGTTTATTCCTTCTCGGCATAAAATAGTCATTTAATTTTTTCCGGAGTAGTTCATATTCATTTTGACTCTCCGCCGTATCGCCAGTAGGGTCGGGTAAGCTTTTTTGCGAGGCGCGCAATTTCTTTTCCTCCGTAAATTATAAGGGCATTTTTTATCCATAGGATTTATGATCTTGAAATATCTGAACTCACGTTCAATCGCCTCAAGCCAGTCTTCCCATTCCTTGCCTGCAATAAGCTGGTCCTCCGTGACTGTAAACGGTAAAGCTCGCAGGTTCCGCGTTTCGGTAGTGATGATTGATATTGCTTCGTTCTCTGCCATGTCGATCACGTAATTGCTCATCAATAGACTGCGCAATTTAGCTTATTGCTCTCTAGTTGGCCGTTGCTCCGTTAAAATCGTCGTGGATTTTACCGCTCTCGTCGCCAATGAAATGTCCGCCTGTATATCTTTTATATCTGGTGTATGCCTGTATATCATTTATATCTGGTGTATAAAATACTAGAAAGACGTTTCCGTTTGTTTATTTGCACATCAACAATGGCGTAGTTACTAATGAAACCAATGTTACTTGCGTAACGTTATAATAAGACGTAAAGACGTTATATATAATAATACCAATTAATGGGAGATACGACAACTACAAGTGGAGAAAAGCATGCCATAAGACCGAAAACTGGTAAGCTTCGAAACCTGCATTCCTTGCAAAGCAAGACGAAGAGTATCATCATCTAAAAAGGAAAATTTACTATATTAAAACAAAAGTTAATGCACCCATCGTAAATTCTGAATGAAAGAGAAAGAAATAGAAAACTTTAAATCAAGAGAACGCTGCGGTGTCTAGATTTATTTATTTGCAATAAAGGACCCCACTGAAATGCACGTGTACCTTCTTCAATATCTAAACTGTCGTCAAATTACCTTGTATGTAGACGTTATGCTGAATGCACAGATTATATCGGCCTGACGTGTTTGTTATCTGAAGGGGAATCACGACATTTGTTTAATGAAGATTGTTGGTTTTCCCATGCCGCGGCTCATTTTGAGGTATAAACAAAACTCTTCAGCATTGCCTATGACCAGACGAAGAAAACGCCGTCCATTCCCTTTCGAGGCCATTTCAGTCAAACCAATGTTAGTTTTACAAAGAACTTTTTGTCTAGTGTGCTTCTTGGTTTTACTTATTATATTTGTCAAAAGAAGGCAAACTTGTGACGTTAGATTTATCATGAGATAATGTTTATCTGTCATGTGACTTTAGGAAACAATTGCAAACAGCAGTGCTTACAAGTTTTCGCGTAGGTAGTAAGCCACGGTTTCTAATTTCATTGTCATGGAGGACAGTTAATCGTATTTTGTTCTGAAAGTACCACGCAATTGTTTCTTACGTTCTACGAGTAATATTGAAAATGCCTCGAGACATTTAGTCTATTGGAAAACACAAATATTGAGTGGAGCATGCCTCTGAATAACTCCACAAGGAGAAACGTAGGAGTTATTTATAGCACGATTTATTCTAATTGTGGAAACAAAACAATGACCATACAGTGTACAATGCATATGTGTGACGGAAAAAAATTATCACGCGCCATCAAATTTGTAGTTTTGGAGAGTACACAAGACCACGTGGAGTAAACAATAAACAGCAGTCGATGACATTAAATAACAAGGGAATTAAATTTCCCACTCAAATCATACGCGTATGCGTGTCCACCATCTGGAAACATGTATAACAAGTTGGTTTTGCTAGCCCACTTCAGATTGTGACCCGGAGTAAGACCTTAACCGGAGAGACCCTTTATAAGATGCGATCGATGCCACAATATCGCAAACTGGCTTACCATTTACAATATGAATTCACAAATTTAATTGGCATTGCCCTCTTAAGGACATGATCATGTACTTTCAAAACTGTTCTCACGATGCTTTAAGTCTATGAGTGTGATGGGAAACGTGCCTCGAGCAGATAAGTGGAGTTATTAGGAATTCCACACCAACTCTCCAGTTAATTATCTTAATAAAAATTAGCGAAAATGGAATGACTGTAATCTTGAGGATAAGGGTCGTTAGACAGGCATATCTAGGAGAAACTCGTCATTTTCATTACGAAAACATGCCCATGCAATATACAGAGATTTTGAAGTCGTAAAAAATGAAACTTTCATGTAGAAAAGTTTTGATATTTTTTTATTCTTATTTTTGCTCAAAACATGGATTGTGGGTACACGTTAGAACCGCCTCGGCGAGACGGTTCTAACGAGTAACCTCAATCTATGTTTTGGAGCAAAAATAAGAAAAATAGGTATACCCCTGAAACACCAGTTTTTCTATATAAAAGTGGGGTTTAAGGGGGTATACATCACACGGACATATTTTCCTGATGTTTTGTATAAACACGTGATTTTTTTCGTGTCCATATGCTATTAATAGAAGACTGATTTTCTCTTCAAGAAGAAAATATACTTGCATACTACTTTCCATTGTCATTTTTGAAAGAAAAACATAGATATGTATATATGGTGTAAACATTTATGAAAACGTCTTCAGTTTCTTTGTGCAACTGTGGTCATAACAATCCAGTGCAAAGCATGTCAGTTTCACGCTACTATCTATGGTAATTTGGAAGTAGACATGCTTACGATAGAAACTGGTTTGAGCCTTAACATCAGGATTACATGACCATGCAATGTATATCCCCTTAAACCCCACTTTTACAAAGTAAATTATGGTACACAGGAGTACATGTATATCTATTTGTTTTCTTATTTTTGCTTCAAAACAGATTGTTGGTACTCGTTAGAACCGGCTCGCCGTGGCGTTTTTACTGTGTTCCCACAATCAATGTTTTGTGCAATTTTTCCTATTGAAAATTTTCATTTTTTACTAGTTTAAGAATATTTGTATACTTTAGTGATGAATTACCTCTAGACAAGGATGGTCTAGATGAGAATTTTCCAAAACAAAAACTCGCCAATCAGGAGAAATCATTTTCTCAAGTTCTATAACCACAATAGTTATGAAAGTATCCCGTGCAGCTTGATTTGGAGATAGCTAAAATAATAAAATATTAAACGGAAAAACAAAAATCAAAATAATACCCACAAACACCAATGTCAAGGGAAATCTAAGTATGTAAACATTTATTTCAAAACACAGAAAGCGCCGTTTTGTCTGTAGAACAATAAATTGAGACGATTATGGACATCATTCGAAACACAAGACGCGCATACAGATATTACATCTCAGCAAAATTCCAATTAATACGAAAAACAATATTCGTAATTACCGCTAATCGGAATGAAAACATTGCGATTTTAGAGTGTATAATTATCGTCACGTTTCCACAAACGGGCGTGTACGTGCAGAAAATAACGATGGGAAAGTCCATTCGTCTTACCAGATGGACCTATGACCCTGATACGCTCATCAGATGCCTGACATTGGATCAAATACTGACCATCATGAAATGGCCTTGTCCATTTATGTTCATGGACACTAAACATGGCAGTTGGCTTTCACCCGCATTTCTATAACGTACAATTGCAAGCATGACGGGTGTCGGATCATGCGGATCACGGATCACGAATATACTTTAAGCTCACCTGGTTAGCCTTTGGCTCAGGTGAGCAAAAATAGCAAATATCAACATAGTTTGAACAAACCCTATAAAACTACAAAAAGGAATGGTAAAAAGGCAAAATTGTTTTTCAGTCAATTTTTCCTTTCTGTTATTTTAGCTATTCTGAGAACACGTTCTCTAATTTTGTATATCATAATGTATTGCATGTTCTAAGTGCAATATTTGGTTGCATTTTTCGTAGACGTTTTCCCTCAGTAATGTTCGCTTGACAAAACATTCGTTTTGTGCTTGATTCAGTGCGGATCATTCACCCGAAATGCCCCGGTGATCGGAAATGAACTCTTCAAAGTTCACTTGAAGGAAGAAAAACAAAACCAATCGCTCAGAAATTGCCGACAAATATGCATTTTCTGACAGCTTATTAACTTCTGACAGATGACCAGCTAAAGTTTCTCTTGGCAAAATGTAAAAACTTGATTGGACATGATGGACTGATACATAGTCCGGAGGTAAAGATAGCTTGGTAACAGCATACCAACGATCATCGCAACTGTCTATTGGATATGACAGACTGTACCCTATTTTTCGTATGCTGCAGCGAATGTCACAAGGCGCCATTGTCGCAGTAGTGGGGCCAAGGGCAGACGGAATATTTCCATCGGTATTCCGTTAAACATCTCCATACCCCGTTTTGACTGAATTTTCGTTTTCGACCAAGGGCTCAATACATCCAGTTTCCGTCGGTGTGGAGAGGTGGAACGAGGTATCGAAGTGGATGGGAGTGGCAGTTAGCCAGCTGAACTAGGCCTCGGGATAAAAAGTGTTATTATTTTTGGTACACGTTGTGAATCGTGAAAGTTTTTATCCCAAATTCAGACTACTGTAGTCCGAAGTCCGAATCTGAAGGAAAAGATATTAACGAGTTAAAGCAATAAACGAGAAAGTTCCCGCCCAAATAAACCTAAATGAAATGGAAAGTATTTACCCAATGGTTAACTGCGTTTCAGAGAGCCCCCAGTGAAAGGTCATCTCCTTGTTTAACACTATGGTTTGGCGTGTCTTTCTGTTAAATTAATCATTTCTCACATGTATCGGTCAAGCTTGAATTGAATCCCATCAGTGGGTTTGCATGCAAGCTATTTGCATGTTTATTCTTGAGAATAATTCGGATTACATGTCAGTCACCGACATGCACTTCAAACACGTTTGAGGGCAGAACGTTAACCAGTCCATGCAAAATACGACGATCTTTAACAATAAGATGTAAAGAGTTATCCAGTCCATTATCGTTTTGCTGGTGGGTATAGTATATTCACTTTCTTTGACCCTGCCGTTTGGCCTTTGCAAATTAACATGAACTATATAACAACATTGCTTCAAATAGGTAAACGTCATCCAAATCAAATCAATAAGACATGCCCATGTGTACTTCAAATGGCACATGAAAGTAGGAACAACTCTGCACACATTTATAAGCCCTTATGAAGTAAGCCCAACCGAGAGGGTCAAATTATTTAAACAACCGTTGTAAGAAGGCCGCATGATAAATATTTTCGAAAAATATTCATAAAAATTAAGTCCAAGTTTTCTTATAATGTGTTTTACTAGGCACCGTGACAATGGGTGCCTGAGTGGCATGGCTGCGTTTGCAAGCTATTTTGAAGATGGTCATATGAGTTCACGGTAAAAGGTTATCGTTCTAGAAACAAGGTCAAATAGAAATGAGAAAGACAGAGCGCCTTCCTGCATTGGAGTTGATCGGGACAAATCGATTAGAAATCATGTACAAACCAGGACAAAAGGTCAAAAATGTTTTGGTATGAGGACGTTGACCACGTACTACGAACAACGCTGTAGGTTATTGGATTCTGGCTTCTTCTTTATTTTGCTTTCCCGGAAATGTATGAAAGTAATTAGGACTAACAAGCAATTTCCCGCGCAGAAATCTGAACAACGCTTCTATTCTGAGATTTCAGATCAATCTTTTCAATTATTTCTAGTATCAAAACCTCTGTTTCACCTCTTTGAGGTCTCAATGAGGGTGTTGATTTTCTTGTTAAGTTTTCCTTGGTGCGATCAAATAGGATAGTTCAAGGATCATCAGTACTTACTTAATGGAAATGGCCAGAAGTTGAACGCCGGGTCATTAATAAATAAACTGATTTTGCACAAGTTTCTTCGAATTGTCCATGTCGTCATTCCGAAAAAAGATGTGACTCGCAATGAACATCACTTTAGTCAGTTAAACCCGTTACAGAATTGTATTGCTACAATACCAAACTTTGCCACGGTGATAATTTCAATATAAACAAAGCTATTGGGCGAAGATGTTTCAGTTCTTAATTGCATATGTGGACCTCAGGTGTGCAGATAATGAGTACCTTTGTGTCCTCGCCCAAAGAGCTCTACTTTTCCATTTTCTCAGAAGCGCCTTCTTAATCGTTCAGTAAGCAGATTACAGCCTCCATCTGAGCAGACCTTTCTTCTAAGTTACATGACTTGCACACAAACTGGCCTTTACTTTACCTTCGGAGATGGTCAGGGGCTTAACATTTCGGACATACATGTACAGTACTCACTGCCGAATCAGCGAAAACAAAGACGCTGATAATCTGTTGCACAGTGACGACAAAGCTGAAGCTGAGTTTCGCCTTTGCTGTATTTGCAAAAGCCGGGTTTCTCACGAGGAGGCTAAATAATTTGGTCAGTGTGACAATAATTCCAAGGGAGTAGTTTAAGACTGCCTATAATTAGGCCGCTTCAGGTCAGATGTGACTGTCTCTAAAGATTTTGGTAAGCCGCTTACGAGTCACTTTATCTGGATTTGTTTCTGATAATAATGAAATACAAGATTTCCGTCCTGTAGCCTGGGAGGACAAAGATAAAGAGTTTGATTATATCAGAAGCAATATTCTCATTTGGGAAATGATTAAAACAAGAACTAAGCACGATACAGGTGGCCACACTACCTATATACCTATAAAATATATTTAGAAATATAAAAATAAAATGCTAAAGCGCTTTAACAAATAAGTGACATCAAAGTCAGAAACCGCAATAGCCACAACGGATTTACATCCTTGGAAGGGTCAGTAATAAAGTAGTGTAAATGGATGAAAAGAAAACAAACAAAGAGAAAGAAAAACATAAAGAAAACTTCAAATGAAAGCAATCGTTTATCATTTAGAATTCCAAAATATGGCAGTCGAAGCCCACATGAAAATCTACGCCCAAAGGTTATCGACCCCTCTAGACAAAATGACACTTAGTAATAGGGACAATACGCCTCTTGTCTCTCCGCCCAATGTCAATACTATCACAGCTATCTCCCAGAAGTCAAATGCATAAAACGCCCTTATGGAATATGAAACCAACAATTTTCCAACACAAGACCGTTGACCTCACAATGTTTTCAAGACACAAGTATCAAAGTAAAAGAAAAGAAAAGAAAACGAGAAATGAAAAGACCTATGATTACAATCGAAGAAGTGTCTTATGGCGTATAACATGTAAAATTATTTCAGCTGTTTCACTAATGCTATAAAGCAAATAAGAAGTTGTCAGTGTGAATGACAACGCATTATCACAAGAAGCCCGCATAACCATACCTAGGCCCTAGGGTTTCGAACTTGTCAGAGGAGCTGACGATAAAGCTTTGGGGAATTTCGGGAATAACCCGCCTTGCTATTGTAATTATGTTTACTATTTTTCATAATAATCACATTCATAAAACGCCCTCATCAACACGAAAGTTGTAATTATTGTCAGTCAATGGGACAATTTGATTATGTCTCTCCATGTTATGATTAGAACTGGAGATGAAACTGTATCAGGATGGTGGAATGAAAAGTGACATTTTTTGTACTTTAAATATAGACAAAATAAACATATTGGAAGCAACCACATCAGTTGTTCGAGCCCC
The DNA here is from genome assembly GCA_964017185.1 of Rugalucina vietnamica. Taxonomy (NCBI): domain Eukaryota; kingdom Metazoa; phylum Mollusca; class Bivalvia; order Lucinida; family Lucinidae; genus Rugalucina; species Rugalucina vietnamica. The sequence goes on from OZ024875.1 coordinate 37,119,904, forward strand.
GGGCCTAGCTCGTTGATCAAAGGTTTGTGAAATTTATATGAATAGCATCTAAAAAGAAGAAAAGAAGCTGAACAATATTACGAAAAAGTACAACATACATTTTAAGGGTATTCACGTGGATTTTTTCGGTGAAAAAATCCACGTGAATGCCCTTAAAATGTATGTTGTACTTTATACATAATACAACAAAAACAACAATATGAAGCTAAAAAATCAGAACGGCGTCCTAAAGTAAACAAAAAGAAACTCCTTTTTCGTAATATTGTTCAGCTTCTTTTCTTCGTTTTAGATGCTATTCATATAAATTTCACCAACTCACCCCAAAACTCACAAAAATAAAACGAATAAATTATAAATGAATGTCTCAGTTATAACATCTATATGTATTGTCTCTGGCATGGTCTGTAACTATGAAGTCAGATTTTCCCGTAGACCCATCTAATACGAGTCATTGGCCTCTTGAAGTAGGCTACATCTGTTGTACAACACCTTTGATCAACGAGCTAGGCCCGGGGCTCGAACAATTGATGCGGTTGCTTCTAACATTAATGGCCAGTTGAAGTTATATGTCATATTGTTTGTGAAGCAAAATTAATGCTTGAAATATGGATGGTTCTGTGAGCTTAACTTAATACTACATAAGCGTAAGATCTTTACCGACGGTCCATAGCAGTTTAAGAGATTTGGTTCTCCAAGAGCGTGTTGTAGCTTATGTCAATGTCTGTCTAATGTGATATGTAGCGCCGCTTATGCGGCGTTACAGTGCTACTTGTGTCCATGGCACAGTACAGTGTATATTCATACAACCGAGTCTAGCGGAGTGCATCAAACCGTTGATGGAAATAATCACTAAAAGCGATGTATCACAAGAATAACTTGGGTTTTGTCCGGATTAAACTCATTTGTAAAAACAAGTTTGCCTGTCACATGAGACCGGCGGTCAATTTGTCGATGGCGATAGGTCCCCCTCGCATTAATTGGGTTTTAAGCATTCTCATTACAGTAAAAGCGTTTTCTTTGGAATTGGTAGTGCCAAGTCACAAGGAAATCCTTTTTACCCCTGCCTTTTCCTCAAAAATATTTTCAGGTTGTATTCAATTTCTTCAAAATTAAACTAGAAACATGTTTAAGTCAAAACTCCATTCTGAAAAAAATCTTGCCGACCAGCAATGTGTAACATGTGTAACCAAAATATCTTGAAAATAGGAGCTAGAATTTTTTTCTGTAACGTGGCCCACGGACTTGGCAAATTACATTCCGGGGAATGACCTGTCGTAGAATGTGTTTCTTAGTAATTGTGATAATCGTGGAATTTAATTCCAATTTTCGTATCCTTCTCACGAGGCCTAATGTCCCCTTCGAGATTTAGTCGGAATGTCGCTTTACTTAATGAAAGAACCACTCGATTCGTAATGAATCTGTATGCTTCTGACCATTTATGATAACATAAGAGAGCGTAAAGTACAAAGGTTAAAAGGTAAGTAATGGCCAGGGACAGAGAAAGTCATAAGCCTCTGCCAGGGACTAAAAATTTACAGTCACAGCAGGTGCAATGCGTTGCGTCTACATCATGTAAGTCTAGACGAAAAGAGCCCATGCTTGCTATTTTGACATTCTTCATTCGAACATTCCCGCTATTCCAACTACCACATGGTCCACAATTGAGAATCATTGCATGTCATTTCTTATTTATGAATTATGCAAATTGTATTTTCACAAGGCTTTCATTGGTCAAAATCCGTAAGACGTATATCAGTTATTGCATCTGGCACCATTTAGGGTTAATGTCCTCCCTCGCCGGTAGGTAAAAAATTGGGGTTTAAGAGCTGAGAGATAATGGAATAAAAAGAATATCCAGACAATGTAAAACGCTTCATCTTACATATTCGCATAATCGCAAAACAGTGACTAACTAATAAAACGTACATTCACCCTATAAAACCAACAAAGAATAATGGGTTTTCGCGATTCAATAAAGATGAAAACAAAAGAAGTTAAACTGACATTTCAGCCGGAATAAATCAACAAAACTAATGGAATAGTTATGAAAACATGATGCTAGCTAAAAGAGAACAAATGTATCATTGTTAGCGAACTCGGGAGTTTTAATTAATAAAGATGATACTATATCCACCGCTGAATAAATATTTAGCTCGGTACACACTCAGAGATTAATCTTAAAGATTTTTGTATCTGGTACAAATCTTATAGTGTGTACACCCCTAATACATGTATCATGAAACTTTTTCGAGTTTCATGAAACTGTATTTGGTTTAGGACACTGCTCTATTTGCTAAGATTTGTATTAGTGTATTAGCCAATCAGAACACTGCATTTCCTGGAAGGAATGTTACCTGTTGACCTACTGATGCTGGAAGATAAACTCATGCAGACGAAATAACATTATCAGGTGTAAACACAGAACAATCCCTTTCCTTCACACATAAAGCATGGCAGACAACGTTTTTTCAAACACAGATATTGAAAAACTAATAGAATTATGGCGCGAAGAAGAAAACCTGTGGAACTTCGCATCACCTGTCGTCCTTCCAAGTTTTGCATGGCAACAGCCATAATAATTAAACATAATGCAATGATAACTTCATCTTCTTCTGTAAGCACCATTTTGACAGAAGGCGGGAAAATACTGGCATATTGATTGATCTTGGTACTATTTATACACAATAGCATCATTTTGGCGGGAGAAAAATTAACAGGTAGGAGGTGTATCATGAGATTTGTATCAGTGTGTGTACAGCAGTGTTTCATGTTACAAAAATCTCAGAGATTGTTTTCATGAGACGAATCTCTGAGTGTGTACCTGCCTAAAATTTGACGATCACTCAAAAGGAGGGGGTAATGTAATTGGGTGGCCCGTACTTTTCACATTTCTTGGAATCCATGGACTTTGCGGCATACATATCAAGAAAGACAGAATCATTGAAAATACAAACGCCAACCAAGGCATTGTACTTGAAGAGGAATACACGTACCTGTATAAATTGTAATTGGAAAACAGGCTGCTTTTCAGATATGGTTGTTGCAGGGTCGTAGCAGAACGCAGACTAACGTGCTTGTAGACATTGTTTCTCAAACTAATCTGCTTTGTTTAATAACTGACACAGAAAAAAGTGAATAAATGAAGAGAATTATGTATTTCCAGAAATTTTATATTGGACCGTTTAGACTGGACAGACCAGTCACTAGTGTTAACGACCTATATAAAGAATTATTGAGAACATGGCATGTTAAGCTTCTGTTGTGTTTTATTTCGCAATAGATATCAAATGACATTAATGGATGGGCGGCTTTGTAGTGCCACTGTTTGCGTGCAAAATAGGCGTTCTATAAACGGTCAGTTGATTTGTAGCCCAATTAGGGCTCTTAAACAACCATAATGATAGAGTGGATGTTGCTTCTGTTCACTATTATTGAATTGTTGCTTTTATTAATGGCTCAGAACATTTTCTCAGCAATTTTTCTGTAAATGAGGCCAGTGGTTGACTTAGTAGGAGAATGATGGTATTCTTTTAAAAAGTGCCTGTCGCTTTTACAAAGCATTTTGTGATTTACAAAACAACTAAGATATACCAGCAATGCACAATCTATAGACGGTTCTTCGGAAGCGTTTCTTACAGTGGACTGAATCATGGCGTAGAAATTTTCAAATATGAGCCACCTCATGGGAAAACCAACAATCTGCATAGGCGAAAACAAAGACGCAGATCAGCTTCGCGGTAACCGCGAAGCTGATCAGCGTCTTTGCTTTCGCTACTAGGATAGTACAATTCCTCTTCTACTTAAATCCGAAATTTCAAGTTACTAGCTATTTTCTGTGCTTGTACAGGCCGGTATGTGTCAGACCTGTTCGGAAACCACATTGTTGGTTTTCCCACGAGGCGGCTCATATGTAAAGGTGCTCAGGCTACCCTTTTTCGGGCATATGGTAAAACATGGTATGGTATGATAGTATGGTATGATGGTATAGTATGAATTTCATACCATACCATCATACCATACCATCATACCATACCAATATAATTATTAACCCGTACTGCGAGGGTATGGTCAAAATTTATATCACTTTTCTGTTAGTAGGAACTTGTTATGCTGCTTAATTTTGGTATCAAAAGTTGCATGATGTATCCATTTCTGTATCACCTAAGAAGCAGTATGTGAAAAATGGTGACATTTTGATTATTGAAGACATATGAGCCACCTCATGAGAAAACCATTAATGTGGTTTTCGAACATGTCCCACACAATCCGGAGTGTACCGTTACAAAAATGGCTAGAAGTTTGATTTTTTTTTTTATTTAAAAAGTAGAGGAGTTTTACTACATGTATCCATATAGCGAAAACAAAGGCGCTGATCAGCTTTGCGGTCCGCGAAGCTGATTTGTTTCTTGTTTTCGCATATGCAGATTGTTGGTTTTCTCATGATGCCGCTCATACAATGATATGAGTATGAAATACTCCAGACATTTAGCACTTCTATAGAAACAATAAATCAAGTTTTCAAGTACTTTGAAAAAAAATGTTTCTATACTTATGGAAAAAAGATATGCAACTATTGATTTTCATTCAGTTTTACAATCCCTAAACAAGAATCACGCCGTATGAGACGGGCCAATGAGTAGCTGAGGTGAAACTAGATTACCTACAGACTAAGCACCTGGTACACCAGCAAGCAGAACTTGGCTGGCTTCACATGTGCCCTGTGCGGGGCTCGGAGCCACGCTGGACACAGTGGTGAGATGATTGAATGATTAAGAGCTATTATGAAATCAGCATCCATAAACAATCGGCTACAGTGCCACCTATATAAGTTTTAAGGTGTTTTCACTGCTTTTAAAGTGTTCGGAATTCTGCCATTTATATGCCATATATCGGACCAATGGGCCAGTGACATTACATGTGTTATGCAACAATGATATCATATTGACCATCCCATCGAATTGTGTCAAAATGTTTTAACAGATAAAGCAAAGCATTTTGCAAAAGAAAATAATGTAGATTAATTGCTTGAAGTTTATGCTCAACTAGCTGATAACCAACAGTTAGTCAACTGATCATTCTCTCATCAAAGAAATACGTCAACTTAGTCTAACATGCAAGGTACATGTACATAATTTTGACATGGATATGGGTGTTTAATTGAATACCGACTGTCAATATTCTTTCAAAACTTACCCAAATTACCCATCTGCAACCCATGAAGATAGAATTAAACTCTATTATGCAATGTTCAATAATGAAGCTAATGCCATTAAACATTCAAAATCACAAATTAAGGTTACATGTACCAACTGATGGTCGTCTTTGATATGCAATAAATTGCAAGAATTCGGTAAACAATAATTTTGGTTTTGGTAAAAATTTTCTTTAAATGACCATGTTTCAAGTAGCGGCTCATGCCTCAAATATTTGTTTAAAATGATGGCTACAAACTGATTTCCTGGCATAAGATGCTATACACCTCAAATTTATTCATTTTTTTTTTTTTCAATTCAATTTAACGTCCCTTTCAAGATTATTTCAGCTCATATGAGACGGGCCAACCAGTATGTGGGCGAAAACGGGAGAACTCCAAGAAAAACCATCTGACACACCCGCAAGCAGAACTTGGCTTGTCTCACATGTGGCGAAATATTGAGAGTGGTTGTTGCATTTCTTAATTTCATCAGTATACATTAAGCTTCTCTGCATGCCGGATATCACTTGTAAACTTATCATTTAGCTTAATTATAAAACTAATTATCTTAACATGCCCTTATTATCAAAGGTGTTTGGTATCTGGTTAATGTAATTTTGATTTACAGACAATGCACAATATCAAATTGCTAGACAAATCGAACTAAAAGACAGTCCGGGAGAAAAATAAGCAATGTCATATTTATGGCGGTAGACATGTGAAATAAGTATATAAATAGAGAGAATATTTTTTAAAATTCTCATACCAGGATTGCAGCTATAATGGACAGCAGGGATACTGTGGTAAGAAGTGCAGTTTACCATTATTGTCATCATTAACTAGTACCTAAGACTATCATTACCAAAAAGTGTCGCCTTGTATGAGCAGAAAGACAAACTCGAACATCTGGTGATGGAACTGTATGGTCACATTCCACAAGAACACGCACATCAAACTAGCTTCGGAAAACTATGCGGTGTCCAAATACTACAAAATGAACTTACAAAGAAATGTCCCAAAAAGCGCAATAGAAGCTGAGCCGCCTTGTGGGAAAACCAACAATGTGGTTTCCAAACAGGTCTGACACAAACCGACTTGTACAAGCACAGAAAAGAGCTAGAAGCTTGAAATTTTGGAGTTAAGTAGAGGAGGAATTTTACTATTCATGTAGCGAAAACAAATGCGCTGATCAGCTTCGCAGTTACTGCGAAGCTGATCTGCGCCTTTGTTTTCGCAAATGCAGATTGTTAGTTTTCCCATGTGGCGGCTCAGAAGCGCGGCTTATGTGCTTAGGTCGTAGCAGGGTCTCGTAGAGAGCGTAGACAGCATAGACAAAGGCGCGTAGTGACAGTGCAACATGGTCGTGGCCAGCGTAGGGACATACTAGTGGCATAGTGAAAGCGTGGCTTCCACGGCGATTTAGAGAATTCTGAAAAATGGCCATGAGGAATCGCCACCCAGTGGAATGGGGGTATATATACTGAAGTGTATTAAATGGTTAAATGTTTTCGGAAAATTGACAACTACAAGTAGCGTACATGACAAACCTACATGTAAAGCTAACGCCGAACGTATACGGATGAACATGATTCACTTATTCGTAAGCATACAGGACTCATCCAAGCTTTAAACCCACATGCACGTCAGGAAATGGAAATGCTTTGCAATTTCAATATATTCTTTTTCAACCTGAACACTGGGCCTCAAATGTTACATGTGACTGTTCATACAAAGTTGCCTGTTTAAACCATGCTTACTGTCAAATTAAGAGAATTTCTTAACCAATACATTTAGCAATATATTATCTGGAATGGTTCAAAACAGTGCTTGATAATCATGATCAACAGGTGTTGACATCTGTAATAGGTAAACTATGCATTAACAACAAATACAGTGTTTCTTTATTCTGCTCCTGTCATCAGAATCAAAGGTTCTTGGGTGTGTGTCATATATGTTATGTATACGTTCAACATGTGTTAATTTATTATTTATGTGTTGAACATGCTTTGATCTCGTTCGGCACACACTTTGAACACGACTATATACCCTACAGTGTACATGTGCATTTCAATTTTCCAAAATATTGGTTTGTCGCTTGCTGAACTCATCAGTGACGTGCCCACACTAAGTGTGTGTGAGACTTGTGTTTAACATCTGATACGCACCTACATCACGTGATAAACATGCCTGGTACGTAACATTCTCAAAGTGTTAAGATGTTTATATTTCCGGCACAAGCCTGATTTACGCACTAACGTGTGGCTGCTTATTAAAGTTTAAAGAGCAGTCACACATCAGCGTATAAGTGAAACGCGCGCCGGGCGTGTTGAAAAAATAGCAAAATTCCACATACGCCAGACACACGTCGGAAACACGTTCAAAACTCGCTACAAGCGCGTTGGGTACGCTTGGTGTACGTCCGGCGCGCGTCGCTGTACGTCACTAAAAGTCTCTGCGTGTTTCGCGCGCGTTTGGGCTCAAAAAATTTTTAAACATGTTTAAAAATTTTCTAAAAGCTCGGCGTGTCCCGGGCGTGTGACTTATACGTCCCGAATAAGTTCCACGCGCGTTACGGGCGCGTTGAATACGCTCTGAACGCTTTTGGTGCGCGTTTGAAGCACGCCAGTGTACGTTCCATGCGCGTTCCGATTTTATCAGATGTTGCTTCAGTAGCGTGCCCCAAGCGTGTGTGAAACGCGCGTTTAACGTTCGATGCGCGCCTGTAGCGCGTGCTTAGCGTGTCTGGGACGTATCACAACCGTACTCCAAAACTTTGAGATTTTTTATACGTCCGGCACTCGCCCCAGTTGCGCGCTAATGTGTGACTGCTAAAGCGAGTAAAAAGAACAAATTAATTTTTATACGTCCAAAGTCTTCAGCGTGTTGAGATTTTTCATACGCCCGGCGCGCGTCTCTCTTATACGCTGATGTGTGACTGCTGTTTTAAAAACCATAATAATTTTTATTTGTCCAAATTTGTCAGTGTGTTAAGCCTTAATACACACAAACAAACAGACACCAACGTGTGGCAAGCTTGTGTCACGTCCATAACATATTCAACGTGCCTGTAATTGATTGCATGGAATATTTCCTTGTCCGATCGCACACCCGTGTATTGTGACATTCAGCAATTTAATACGCCAAGTTCATGTAACAAGTTTCTTCCGTGTCTCTGCAGACTTGCTTAAGAGAACAATCGATCATCAAGTTAGCATCTCATTTCCACAAAGGTAGCCACAATCACTATTTTTAAAGAAATAAATGTTGATTTATTAGGGTAATAATGGTTCCAGAAAAAGGAAAAGCTGAGCAATTCCAATGGCAATTTTGAAACTGGAGTGTTAACAGTTCATACAGTTCTGACCATAAAACCATGCTTATTGCCAATTAATTAAGGGCATTTGATAGATCAAGACCATAAGTGTTTCTGGAATATTTAACAACAGGGCATGATAACTGTGATCAACTATCTATAGGTGTTAACATCTGTATCTGGCAAACTAAGCATAAACAATGATATGATATTTCTTTATGGTTCTCTTGTCATCAAATGCTTATGTGGCAATTAAACAAACAATTGTAGGCAGTGCCTGACTTTGACTTATAACGGCAAAATACCTTCGTATAACTTAAGCTAAAACTACTAGAAGCCTATATTCGATGTTACTTGACAAAGAAAATAAGAAAAATGCACTATCCACTTTTAATCTGTTGATGGTTTAATGGGAAAATAAGCAAAACATGCTTGAATGCAGACTTATGGTACAATGGATGTTTTACCATCCCCTTACTTTTTTGTTTTCACTATTAATTGAGCCGCGAAGCGAGAAAACTGGTCTTTGGGGTTTCTGGCCAGGTCTGACACTAACTGGCATGTACAGCCTCAGAAAAAGGCTAGGAGCTTGAAATTTCAAATATAAGTAGAAGAGGAAGTGTACTATCCAAGTGGCGAAAACAAAGGCGCTGATCAGCTGTACAGTTACTGAACAGCTGATCTGCGCCTTTGTTTCCGCATAGGCGAAAATCCGTTTTTCTCATGACGCGGCCCAATTAATGGTTGTTTGGTTGTTCCTTGATACTGCTGTAGTCTTGAACTGTTGATTACCAGAGGACAAATGATCCTGTAATCGCTCACCTGATCTGGACAGATTTACTTGTACGGGAGCTAATGACTTCTAAATGACCCCTGCCTTGGGGTGCGGCCTGTATAGATACCAGGAGCACAAGTGGCAGGATTTAAAAAGAGGATTATTGAACATTTATACAAATAAGAGCTGTCGCAGGACAGCGTGCTCGACTGCTTCTGACCTTTGTCAAACATAAGGCCAAACCCGACCAGTAACCCAAAGCATTATGTTCATACATCTTTTTGCCTTGATGCAATAAGGCAAAATCACTGAACCATGAAAGTTAACTATAACTACCTAAGATTTAAAGGTCTCACTCATATTGTGAAAGAAGTGTGTTCATATACCAACTGAGTGCCAAGACACAAGGCAAAATCACTGAACCGTGAAAAAAGGTCACACTGACCTATAAGTATTGCAGGGTCAAAGGTCTAGTGATACTTACTCATAATGTGAAAGAAAAATGATCATATACCCATTCAGTGTTGAGATATAAAGCAAAATCACTGAACCATGAAATTAGGTCATAGTGACCTATAAGTATGTTTGGGTTAAAGGTGTGGTCATACTCATTCATAATCAGAAATACCAACTAAGTGTCGAGATATAAGGCAAAATCACTGAACCATGAAATTAGGTCACAGTGACCCAGGAATACTTTACGGTCAAAGGTCTTGTCATACTCATACATATCGTGAAAGAAGTATGTTCATATACCAATTGAGTGCCGAGATATAAAGGAAAATCACTGAACCGTGAAATAAGGTCATATTGACCTAGGACTACTTTAGGGTCAAATGTCTTGTAATACGCAAATATAGTGTGAAAGAAGTTTGTTCATAAACCACTTGAGTGCCGAGATATAAGGCAAAAATCACTGAACCGTGAAATTAGGTCACAGTGACCTATAAGTATATTGGGGTCAAAGGTCTGGTCATACTCACTCATAATCTGAAAAAAGTATGAAAATATACTAATTGAGTGTCAAGATATAAGGCAAAATCACTGAACCGTGAAATTAGGTCACAGTGACCTAGGACTACTTCAGGGTCAAAGGTCTTGTCATACGCAAACATACTTTGAAAGAAGTTTGTTCATAAACCACTTGAGTACCGAGATATAAGGCAAAAATCACTGAACCATGAAATTATGTCACAGTGACCTATAAGTATATTCGGGTCAAAGGTCTGGTCATACTCACTCATAATCTGAAAAAAGTATGAAAATATACTAATCGAGTGTCAAGATATAAGGCAAAATCACTGAACCATGAAATTAGGTCCGTGACCTAGGACTACTTCAGGGTCAAAGGTCTTGTCATACGCAAAGATACTTTGAAAGAAGTTTGTTCATAAACCATTTGAGTACCGAGATATGAGGCAAAATCAATGAACCGTGAAATTAGGTCACAGTGACCTATAAGTATATTGGAGTCAAAGGTCTGGTCATACTCACTCATAATCTGAAAAAAAAAGTATGAAAATATACTAATTGAGTGTCAAGATATAAGGCAAAATCACTGAACCGTGAAAAGTAGGTCAACCGATCCTTACCGTCATGACACACAAGTCAGTGTCACAAAGTCAAAAGATGAATGACCAACCATCCTCCTAAGTTGTTTCTATTAAGAAATAAAAAGAAAAAAAAATTCAGGGAGTTCTAGATTTTGACCTCTAGCCCCGCCCCCCCCCCCCCCTGACTCCGACCCAGAGGTCCGATGTCATGGAACCTAAAGTGTATGAAGTATGAATGCTTTACGATAAGTTGTTGTCAAGATATGCCTCCTTGTAAAAGTTACACAGCAGTACATCTATTTTTAGTGTTCTAATTTTTAACCTCCAGCCCCACCCCCCAGGCATGGACCCAGGGGCCCGATGCCATGGAATGAAACTCAACCCTACAGGGTACCTATGGTCCGAGTATGAAAGCCCTCTGATAAAAAGTTTTCAAGATATAGACTTCTAGAATACTATATCACAGAAAAGCCATTATTATTCATGGTGTTCTAGATTTTAACCTCTAGCCCCACCCCCTGGCATGGACCCATGGATCTGATGCCATGGAATGAAAGCCGGCCCTACAGGGTGTCAATGGCCCAAGTATCAATGCTTTCTGGTGAGTGGGTGTCAAGATATGGACTTTTAGAAAACTTTAACACAAGAATTGCCATTTTTGAAGGTGTTCTAGATTTTAACCTCCAGCCTTACCCCCTGGCCTGGACCCAGGGGCCCGATGCCATGGAATGAAAGCTAACCCTACAGGGTATCTATGGTCCAAGTATGAATGCTTTCTGATGAGTGGTTGTCAAGATATGGACTTCTAGAAAACTTTACACCAAAAGAAGACAAATTATGGCCAAAGTAACTGAATGGTTATTTCATTACTTCTTAATCTTTAAATTGGTTAGGGTGGCCAAACTTAAATTTCCTACTTTTCCACAATCCAAATGAATTGCAAATTGCTCTGGTCAACCCTGAAGAGAACCAAGAAAAGGTGGCCAAATCTGCTGATTTCAATTGTATACCAATCTAACTGCTTTATAAATCAATCACCACATGAAAATTGTCAGCAAGATTATTTCTATGTTGGCAAGTTGTTAGGGTAATCTCTTTACTACTTCACAAAGAAGTCAACAGTTCATCAATGAATTTATATAGATTGTTTGCAACATTAGAAAGAACTTAGGTGTTATTTTGGCCATACTTTGAGTTCCCCAGCTGTAACGCAAGTGTGACGCGCACGCGCACGGGAACGGGAACGTGGACGACCGGAGTGACTGCAATAGCTCTATGCACTTCGTGCAGTCGAGCTAAAAAATATAAAAGCTCTGGGACTCATGATTTCTGAGTAGAAGATTTTTGTATGTTTTCCCATTGTAAGTACATGGTAGCTAATGTCCCCTGGGACGCGGTCATTTTGAACCCCAGGGGCATCATTGGCAGGGGCACGGTTGGCAGGATTTGTAAAGAGGACCGCTATACTTTGCTACACACAAAATATGAAAGCTCTGAGCCTTGTGTTTTCGGAGAAGTTGTTTTTTCCATTGTAAGTATATGGGAGCTATCTGTTTCCATGAAAACCACAAGTTTGATACAATCTGCTTGAAAACCTAATGCAGTCAATCTCCCTACCCAGTGATGGTTCACTTAAAATTTGATCAAGGTTGGCCCACTAGCTTCAGAGATATTCCTCTTTGAAATTGTGAACGGACAATGCCGACGGATGACGGACGCCGGGTGCCTGCCTATCCTATAAACTCACCTCTGAGCCTTCGGCTCAGGTGAGCTAATAATATCTGTGTTCAGTCAAATTATATAATTTTATGGATGCTAATTAATGTCTAACTGACAGATAAGGTTGTCCTTTCATTTCTTGTGGTGATCTCTTTTGATTTAAAGGTTTGATCAATTCTAAGTACGGGTTAATAATTATTTTGGTATGGTATGATGGTATGGTATTTGGTATGGTATGCGTTTTTAAACCATACTTACATACCATACCATCATACCATACCATGTTATACCATATGCCCCTTTTTTCGCTGTAAAAATCCTTCAGCATACCCAGTGCAGTTAGAGAGAGCAATGCCCTATAATCAAAATAATAACATTGACCTTTCGACCTGGTACGCATGTGCAGATGCATTCTTTATCACTTTTACAGACAAAATATGCAGTAGCGCGTACTTTATAACTCATATTTCACCTCAGACATATACAGAACGATAACCTTTAGCCTGACTTCAGAACAATACTTCAAATCCAGTAGGACTCTGTGCTCATCAAGGGTAGAGGTTAATGACACAGTAGCCTTGTGGAGTGGAGTGAAGGAGAGCTACTTTATCAAATCAAATATTAACGCGTGTTTCCACGAGAATTTTCGAACGATACAACGAGACGAATACGATTTGTTTTGTTTCGTATATCCAAACAATGAAGACCATGCTTAGCAATATCGGTTCCATAGTTATTATTCAAGCTCAACTCAAAATGAGCACGGAAATGCTTGTTGTTTCAGGAATACCAACGATGTATCTGCTGTTTGTTTTCGTCTCATATTATTCTGATTTGTGTCATCCCTTATAGCAATTGGTGGCACTGTTGCCCCAAGTTTAGAGTTTCCACTGATTATAATGATAAAAAAACTAAGAGTGATTTTATTCATTGGCAGGCATATCAATTTGAAACAAACTTTAATGTTGTTGTCGTTGTCGATGGCAAAAACATGACGTCAGACAAATAATGAAAAACACCAGAACTAAGACAAGACCTTGACACAGCATTATGTGTTTATACTTTAGTCACGGTGGTCTCAGTGAGATGGCTGTTCGTTGCGAGAGAAGTTTTGAAATAAGGTGTTTTCAACAAAGGTACATATTCAATTGTATAAATTTTTCTTCAAGTCAGTTTTACATAATTGCCTGAAAGATGTTGTTCAGTCTATGGTATGCACTTTCCAAGATCACGGAAAGGTAAACGTCTTTTTGTTGTCGTTCTGAAGAGTACATGTCTTTGACAGTTTCTATAATTGGCTTGCAACGAAACCAAAATGCGTGTGCCATAGCTGCAGGAATTGATGCAAATTATATTTAATGGATCATAGAATTTCATTAATTGGTCCTCGTTATTCCAACTCCATGGCATTCTTTTTGCCAAAGGGGCATCATCTGTGCATGTCTTGACTACTAGTATTGACCGCAAGAAAACTGCAGCCTTCAAAACTAACAAGCGTTGGTCATATTTTTCGGACAGCCATGCAATTATGAGACATTTTTGCCGTCAAAGAAATGTGAATACAGATCATATTTCCACTAATAACCGCTATTATAACGAGGCATTTGCGGTGTTTTGACTTTTATAATTAATCCACTGTCTGCCATGATTGATAAATCAGATTTATTATTATTATTATTATTATTATTATTATTATTATTATTTAAAGATGGTGATGTGTTTGAGCAACACTTTTTTTGTCTGAAAATGGCACAGCCTATGAGAATTCAAGTTTTATTTCAAGCAAAGACGAAAACAAATTGTTTGTTAGAGAGGCTAGAGTAACGGCAGTAGTATTGCAACTTCATGAACTTTGCGGTCTTTATTTCTTGCACCATTTCTTGGCACGAGTAGAATATGGTCGCGAGTGGCTGAGCAGTTACTCCAGAGTCGAGCAAACGTGGAAAAATACTCACAAATAACCACTTTCCATTTTACTCACGTAAAAACCGAGAAAGAGAAGCGCGTAACAACTCGAGGCAATTGAGTTCATGTCACCTACTACTACATGTAATGTCTCTTCAACTTGGCAGGCCTACTGGTCAATCAAAAATGATCTAAGGAATAAAAGAAGCCCGCATAATAATGTTCACAGGTGATCGGTTGTGTTAGACATACGCTTTTCACTACTAGTAGTAAGGTCGATGAAAAGTCATATTCATAAAAGTTCCTTATGAAATCTCATACGCCCAATGTTCCTAAAGTTACTCTCGTGGCGCGTGCAAAGGGGGCGATAATTTACCGGACAATATGGATGACAATGAACGAAAGAAGTAAAACGACACTTATTGTAGGCATAACAGATTGTGTGGAAAATTAGTTTTAAAATTTTAATTTTCTCTGATTCTTTCTTTAAAATCAGGTTTTGTTTTATTTGATACACTTGTATAAATGGTATACTGATTCTCATGTATGCGCCTGTCAAGTGTGTCAAGAAAATCGAAACAAAGCTTGGCGGAAGTTAAAAAGCTTGTCAAATATTTGCTGCACGTGTAACACCTCATCAAAATCACGAACCATGCATTTATTATAATATTTTTGAAATTCAACCTCTTTTGACGTTTCATATTTTTCTAAGTAGCTTTACCACGTTGCTAGAACGCGAAAACGTTACAGATTAAAGTACACATAACCAAGTTCCTCAGGAAGTACTCTCCGACAATGAGTTGTATCAGAATAGGGTCGGCACATGACTACATGTATTACAAAAATCGCTATATAACGCAAGGAAAACCTTAAGTTCCTCCCAAAGTTTTCAGTTTGGGCTATTCTGACTCCTATTCATTGCTGGTGATCATTTTTGAAGACGGTAACGTACAAACAATTCCGCAAATAGATATAGGAACACTATTCCATGTACTTGTATCTATCATGAACATAAAATGCCGGTATTTATCAAGACTAAAGTTTCATTTCACCTTTCAGATCTGGTGACGTTAGGTCATGAACAGATAACGTTACACATTACTGCCGGTATAGATTGGTTGACACTGGATCTGTCTCGCATATATACAAATCTGTTATGTGTGGTTCGGCTGAAACTGTATTCGCTTAAAATAAAAACGGACTCCCATTCTCCGCCGTAGGCCACGAACCCGAAATATAACAATAAAAATAGAGAAAAAATGATGTGCGCGTCTTACATGTGTACACGGACATGTTGTCACTGGTTCGAATTGACGCACTGATATTGGATGTTTTTGTCATAGGTAGAGCATGGCGTCAAATGATGCAAATGGTTTACGTCGGCAGTAGAAAGTGTCAATCGTAATGGCCACACTAATTGTAGGGTGTCTAACCACAATATCATATTGGTGTCCGATGCATCCATATTTAGCGCGTTTTGACAGTTCCATGCTATTTGCACCCTACCAAATAACAACGTAATTATTAGTTATGACGGTAATAACGTTCGTAATGATGATGAAATGCACTCTTATAAAACCATGATTAACGATGATAAATTGATTCCATCGGTGTCAATAGCAGAAATGTCGCCAACAATATGAGGAGTGTTATTTTTGTTATCTGCAAAGTAATCCTGCACGTGGAGAAGCCAATGAGAGCATTTCAGATAAACTGTGGTCCACGTTTACATGCATGGTGCCATTTTATTTTGTCAATAGAATTTCTTGAAAATATGTTTAGTCATTCTGTTAACTCCCATTTAAATGTTCAGCAAAAAGTACCAAAAAATTTCAGGGAACTGGAGGCTGACAGTCCTGATACCGATATCAAAATTTGGTTCCAGACAGGTAGGCATGTTCTTCAGTCCTATACTAAATATGACAGTGAAGCATCAACTATCGAAAAATTTAAGTCCGATTTTCGCGTTTCTTATTTACGCGTATACGTAGCTAAACCAATGAAAACTGAACAATATTTCTGATGATTAACATGTATAACTTATATATGGGAATAAACGCCATTTTAAAGACGGTTGACTCAGTTGTATTGCAAAATGTGGGAACCCTTTGCAACAGACGTCTGCACGCTTATATTGTGGGAATAATTTGGGTAGCCTTTAAGATTTCCTTATTTATTTGCATATCTAATATCCTGAACATTTAGTGAATAAATATTAAATGTCAATATTATTAGGCTAATCTTGGGAATTCATTCTTATGACGTGAAAAATCTGCAGAACAATGCGACATCTAATATAAAATGTTCACCCTACAACAATAAATTTAACCCGAAAATTAATTAACCATACAGGCATTTTGGGTAAATATTTAAACCGAAGCAAGGCAAATCCAAACTTTGGGTTTCGCGATCTGGTCGGACTCGAACTGGGCCTTTTCTTCAAAGGCAATAACCTTTGAAAATTTCAGATACTGTATTCAACGGCATTATTCCATCTAAGCATCGAATAGCAAAGTTGTTGATCGCATGTTTTTAGACTCTTTGCAAAGTAATGAAAGGATTTCTCGTTGAAAGGCTTATGCATTGAAAGGCTCCCGCCTTTTTTAGACATAGTTACTCAACAATGGTAACAATGTGGTTCGGTATGTGAACAGTGACAAAGTGGTGGCAACTGTTCCCATGAACTAAGATCTAGGTCACAATCGGAACCCACGTGTTTGTTTTGGCGGTTTTATTTGTCTGAGAGTTTGGTTTGGTTAGGTTTGGTAACGGCTTTATGTCTTAAACAATTTTTTTTTTTTTTTTTTTTTTTTTTTTTTTTTCAGTCATGTCTGGACGGAGCCACCGTTTCCTTGGTATTAACACGTACTATGAACAGCTTTAAGTTCTTGCTCAATGACTCTACATGGTGTATCGGATCCAGTACTAAGTCACAGTGACCATTTATTTCATAATCAACTGACGAATGCAATTACTGTATCTGAAGACGCCGAAGAATGACTGAAGAAACATTTTCCTGATCAAATCTTCGGGCTCGCAAATGTTAAGTTGAGGGCAGAAAGTAAATTAGGAGAGTCATGCATTGCAGTTGACCAAAACTTGATGCAATCAAATGGCATTCCTAGAACATGTAGAAAAAGAATGTGCAAGGCGTTAATGTAAGCTTGTATGTGACACATGTGACACACATATGTTTCAGTAACATTACGAAAACATGCGCATACAATATACAGGGATTTTTAAAGGTATAAAAAAAATGAAAAATTTGCAGCAGAAAAAAAAAATGATATTTTTCTTATTTTTGCTCAAAACATAGATTGTGAGTACCCACACTCTATATTTTGGAGCAAAAATAAGAAAAATAGGTATACCCCTGAATACCCCGGTTTTGCTATTTAAAAGTGGGGTATAAGGGGGAACATGATATCGTGATGAATCACTTGTTGACAAATTTTACAAATTCTTCTAATTGCATGTACTTTGAAAAATAGAATTCTAGACGTGTCTGCTTTGCATCTTCGTTAACGCAATGCAGTGAAATGTGATATTCTTTGTTAATGATGTCAAAATAATCATGTTTTCTGCGTTAAAGTACTTTAAAGTCATTTTAGATACAGTGATTAGAGAAAACAGGAGAAAAAAAGTTTGGATTTTTGAAACTAAAAGTAGTTGCCGCGGTTGACGCCAAACAAATTCCTTGACCAAACTGTAGAGACCGTGTAAGTGCTAGTTCTGCCGCGGAGTGTCTTATGACTTATAAAGCTCGGCTCACCCAAGGTACTGAATGTGCATTTTGCTATCATTGAAACGGGAAAACGTTCGCATTGAAAAAGTTAATTTAAATACTTAGTATGAAATCCTTTAGCACTGTAGTTGCGATTGGAGCGTCCGATCCTTATGACAAAACATGCTCAAAATTTAAAACTGAAAATAAAATGAATAAAGAATATCTATATAAAGTTTGTATCAGTTTTGACCAAACTGTAGAGACCGGATAAGTGCCGGAGCTCCTTGTCTGTTGCTTGGCCCACCGGGGTGCAACTGGTGTTTTTCTTTTGCTCCGGAGTTAGTAGGTTATTCGGCGTCCAGGGATCTCCATCGTCGGGTCTGTGAGTCCTGGTTTTTGATTCATCAGGATGTTTATCATGATTTATTTGTTTGTTCTTGATGATTCATTGACTAGTTAGAGATTCACCACGAGGACCGAAGAACTTACTAAATGTTATGAACCACTGCAGAAGCTGAGGGTGAGGTTAGGATCCTGTAAAACCGGTTTAAGCCCGCCAGTAACTTTGTATTACTGATCTTTCCAATGCGATACTTCTGTGGTGGTTCTTTTTGTTTTATGTCTTGGTGTTTAAAAAAAACATTTTTGTGCTGTTGGCGCCTTATGTATGTTTTCATATTTTTAATTAAGTTAAGGTAACTGAGTGGCCACCTATTGGGAAAATAGCTGCTCATTCGGCTTATGATATGTTTCATGGTATAAGTGCCTGACTGTTAGTTTGGTTTTTTTCCCACCTCGGTTTTTGGAGTGGGAATATCTTTCTGATTGCGCTTTTTCCTGATCTTTGCCTACTTGTACCTTTTTGTGTTATTGTCAATGGTCTGCTGGATCTTTTATATGTCAAGGTGAAGGTTAAAGTAAGCTCAGAATCTTTTTCCTTAAATTTTGGAATCCATGATTTAGATGTGATATTATGGATGAACCCGTGTATGCACATTTGTCCTGATAGTGATGGAAATGTACGATTTAAGATGTTCCTAGGGCAAAATGGACCCTGGGTATCGCATCCGGTAATCATGCAAAACACATATGGCAATGGCAAATGCTTGGCCTAAACAAAAACCTGTGCCAAATGCGTTAAAAGGCCTTGAAAAGTAAAATGCCATGGGACAATGAACAGATATAGATGTA
This sequence comes from Rugalucina vietnamica, assembly GCA_964017185.1. Taxonomy (NCBI): domain Eukaryota; kingdom Metazoa; phylum Mollusca; class Bivalvia; order Lucinida; family Lucinidae; genus Rugalucina; species Rugalucina vietnamica. Next base: position 37,139,281 of record OZ024875.1, read on the forward strand.
AATAACACATGTTAAACGCGGAAATATTTGACATTAAACTTGAACTTAATATTATTGTTATTACTATTTTCACCTGTTCATGGTAATGGTTTGACTTAGGTAATTCCAAAAATAGGAACAAATCATATTCTTAGGAGGACATGTTACTATATACAGACAGCCATGTTTTGAACAAGACGCATGAAAAACTGTCCTCGTGGTTTCAACCAAAAATTGCTCGATAACGCACTATATTTTTTAAAATTAAAAGAAATTCGAGAAAGAAGCGAACACCATAAGGCGCTGATCAGTCTGTGTGGGTTCTCAATTTGGTATTTGTCCATTGCTCACACAGACATGAATACATTTTTCTTAAGATACAGATCAATTTATGATTATTATAAAATTCTTAAGTCCCAGGTGTATGTTTATATTGGCAACAGTGGTAGGCAATGTCATGCGACGGACAAATGTTCCCTGTGACACAAATATTCAAAGATTATTAAGGTCAAGTTTATTATTAATATTTGACTGAACGCACCTATTGTTCTGACTCTGTTTCAGTGCGAATGGGACAAATAAGAAGCTTATGGCATAGCCCCCCCGACAAATCTTACAGACTTTTTGTTATGGGTGGACGTCCAAGTCAACAATTTTTCAGTCATCTCGGAACGGAGCAATCTCTGTATTGCTCTGTAAATGCCTAAACATGGCGGAGGAGACTTCTGATCGAACTTCTGAGGAAATGTTGTGGGAATTGTATTGGGTACACATAAACGGGGTCCTACCAGGGGCTTGGGGGATCTTGAGAGAAGAGTCATTTATTTTCATGGTTTGGGGAGCAAACACACATTTTTAGGGTTTACGGGAGCAGGGATCTGAGGAATAACATTATAGGGATCTGGGAAGAAAGCCGGTATTTTCTAAGACCACCTCTCCCAACCCCCTGGAAGGGCCTCAGAACTTAATTATGGGATGACATATTTCAAAGTTTATCTAGGACACTAGAAACTAAACTAATATTCTAATCATCGAAAGTCGTTTAGGTGTCTTTCATACCATGTAGTGTGTCAATATCGTAAATAAATGTCCACAATGCAAGAATTATCTCCCTTAGACCATTGACTTACTATTTGCGCGCGAAATCATTAGTACTCACGAACTTACTAGACTGATCGATTGTCTGTTATTTATAGCTCGCATTGAGAAAAGGTGAAATGTCTGCAACATTTGGTAGTGCAAAGAATACATTAAACACCAAGCGTTCTACAAATGGAAGAGAGAAAAAGTTCTGCGCATTGTGTGTGTAAGCCCGTGGGATGTAAGCTCGACGGCTTCTTTGCAGGTTTGTCATTATTGTTATTTCCATCCAGATACCGGGTTCATAAATTGTGGGACAAGAGATAATGCCACTCAAGGGACATTGGTTATTTAAGTTCACACAAATCAATTGACTAGTTTACTAGGAAATACCGTATAGTCATTTGGAGACAGCATTGAGGCAGCTGAGTTGTTGACTTGTACCGGCCCTATACGTATATAGGTGATAAATGGGTACCAGTTAAGCTGAGTTGTACACGATTCTCTGTAGGCACACCTCACTGAATCCCCCCCCCCCCCAACATATGAGCCGCCCCGTGGGAAAACCAACAATGTGGTTTCCGACCAGGCCCGACATAAACCGACCTGTACAGTCACAGAAAAGAGCTAGAATCATGAAATTTCGGATTTAAGTAGAAGAGGAACTATCCGAATAGCGAAAACAAAGGCGTCTTTGTTTTCGCCTATGTAGATTGTTGGTTTTCCCATGCGGCGTCTCATATATTGACGTCAACGTCGGTCATTGTACAAGTAATAACGTGAACATTTTTGGTAGTTTCTATGCACTTCAGGCAAAACCTTGACTATACATCGGCGGAAAAATAAAGCAAAATCTAATGCACTGGCTAGCAGTCTGGTTAATGTATGATAAGTTTGAAGTCTTGTTCGCATTGGGATCAAAGACTGGGACGTAAAGCATCAACTCAAACAAGCAATCAAAACTGTTGCAAGCATGTTTTTTCTAATATTTTGATTTGTTAATGCTATGGACGTAGCAGTATTACGTTAAAACTAGCTTTTTTAAGAATAGAAAGGTGATTGTAAGTTACATTTTCAGGTGACCCATATCAGAAATTTGACGCAAAAATTGTCAAAATTGTCGTATGGTCTTATCCATAATTAGGCTTTTACAAAACCATTATCATTCTTGAGAACAATGACAAGAGCTGAGCCGCCTCGTGGGAAAACCAACAATGTGGTTTCCGAACAGGTCCCACACAAACCGGCCGGTACAAGCACAGAAAAGAGCTAGAAGCTTGAAATTTCGGATTTAAGTAGAAGAGGAATTATACTATCCGAGTGGCGAAAACAAAGGCGCTGATCAGCTTCGCGGTTACCGCGAAGCTGATCTGCGTCTTTGTTTTCGCCTATGCAGATTGTTGGTTTTCCCATGAGGCGGCTCAACTATAAGAAGTCAAAATCGTGACAGAGTTTTAACATTGAATAGGTCTTATCTACGCACAGGAAAAAAACTGGTTCTAAATACTCATCAAGTGCATCACGATTGCTGCAAGTTAAAAATGGAAGCAATTCATGTCCATCGATGCATTATAAAATCATAATGAGCTATAAAAGTTTGCTTTCCAAGTTCAGAAATAAGAACATTGAATCAATCGACGGAGTATTCGCTTTCACTTTTCACTCGACTTGTGCTTTCAGGCCCTGTGCCCGACTTTCTATATACCTATATTAAGATTCCATTCGTACGATTGTTCCATGGCGTAACAACGTCATTTCGCTGTCATCAGATCCATGATCATTGTTCGTAGACAATGCCAGGAATCTAAAAAAATACATTAACTAATAAACAATGAATTCCACGGCGGGATAATATTCGAATAATTGTTGAATATTAGAATTTCTATTCTATAAGCTCAAATAACATGACAATGTTTTGTTTGGCATTGAAAGAGATTCCATTCATGAATATTTAAGTGACAAAAGTCAATATAAACAAGGTCTGGCGAACCCAATGCATGATAAAGCACTTTTGACGTTGTTGTCTTTCGATGTTACTGGGCCATAACAAAAAACCTTTGGTCGAATTGAATTGTTTGTCATAAAATACTTGTCGCCTAATTAATTCAAATGTTAAATTGTCTGTTATGGTTACGTTTACTTTCATGTAGTTTATTGAATGGCGTCGTAGTTTCAATAATATTCTAGTTTTACCGCCAGTGACACGATATATATCGGTCTGTAAAGTTGCTACTCAATCGAACCGAAAATAGAACAAATAAAAATATGTCAAATGGAATGGACCTTCCAATGTCTGAAGTCCCCTACCCTCACTCACAAGCACAAGGAATTTTGCCTACTAAAATCTCGTGAAATAAAAGACACAGTCCATCCCTCTGGAAAAGAAGCATAACAATAGATTTAAGAATATACATACCCTACCATTTAATTGCACGTAACGCAATGTTACAAACGTCACTTATGATTATATTCTATGCTAGTTAAGAATCTGCATATCAGGCGATGTGCAATCTAAAGAGGAACATACGTTTTTATGACAAGGGGTATTTAATTGATATCTGAAATGAGAAAAAAATGTTTACTTAATGTTTCTATTTCAAATAATAATTATTATAAAATTTCACACCATTATTTTATGCACACAAGGATCTATATCAAAGAAGTCACGTTTCACAGTAAGCACATTCAAAGTGCCTATTTATTATTTGCCAACAGCAGTTTAAATTACAAGTTCCACTTAGGATATAAGAAGATATTCATAACAACTCGTTCAAATTATTATGAGAGAAAATTTGCATGACTATTGTATTACCCCATGCTCGATGGCATTTAAACGGCTTCGTTTAGTAATCGTCCTGCCCATTGCGTAGTCTCACATTTTCGTGTTTTCTTTCCTGCATTGCCTTGTCCCTCATTTGTTCCCACTTGAGTTGATTAAAATTTTAATACCACAACATATAATATATTATATATCCTTTATTGTGAGTACGCCCACGAGGCGTTGCTACATAAGGTTCTTGGATGCTTCGGGAGAGTTATTCAGCCCGAATGGGATAGGTTGCAACTATTTCTGGGTCAGGTAAGTACTCCATATGTCGACATGCCACACGGGCAGCATGCTCTGCATGTCATCATGACACGCATAAACATGCTTGGTCTTAAGCAGTCGTGAGAAAACACATCTTTGAAACTGAAGTTTGACTTAACATTGATTTGTTCCAAGAAACATTTATAATGAGGATTTCATTTTAAAGTATACTTCTTTTCAGAAATCTAGAACAAAGTCAGCAAATATGCAGTGCGGTTGCGCAGATTAATCCGCACAAAGGCCATGGAAAAGGGTGCGGTTCAATCTAATCTTCAATCGGTTCTTGATTATCAAAAGCTATATATAAATTCTTGACCACCATGATACAGAAAACACCTTAACACCTGTTAACAAGTCCGGCATCTCTTTGGAGAAGCAAAAGGTAACCGACAATGTCAGATTATATTCTACCCGTGACTTTAAACATTGTTATTGTTTTACTTTGCAAATATTCAACAGTCATGTATTTCTTCGCAAATATTCTGCAGTCATTGTACTCGAATGGATTACAATTACGTCTTTCGTGACTTTCTTTTTTAATTCCAACTTTGCAAATTAATATAATATGATGTTTCTTATATCAGAAATACTTGTACATGTACACTGTACATGTCGCTAGAAACGTTTTACCTTATCGTGGTCATGATTTCAGCATATTTCATTTATCAAATTCGATTATCATATTTATCAATGGCGACAGCTGCATATGAATAAAAGTTTCAATCAAAACTATTAGACGTCTATTAACTTTTTTGAATTCTGGGAATGGGCCCTGCGTGTTACTGATTGTCATGAAATGCACATGCTGCGAGCGTGGTGTGGGTGTGAGTAGGTGCAGTGTGCACTCCAAAACCCTTGAATCCATGGTATCGCCGTGGAGCGCGTGGTGGTCATTCATAAAAATCAGAGTCCATACATTTACATTTATACATACACGACCCGTTTCTTCATATAGTTTTCACAGCTCTTAAAGAACATCGGATTAATGTTTATTCACCGCTTTAACGTTCTTTTCATTGTTATATATATGTATGCGTCTGCAAAGAAGGTTTGGTTTTGTTGTTATATATATATATATATATATATATATATATATATATATATATATATATATATATATATATATATATATATATATATATATATATATATATATATATATATATATATATATATATACATAAAAGATTTATTTGAAGCATTAATGGCAATCCTATTTTGTGTGATTTCAGAGCATCATTTCATAATATCATTGGTTGAGATAATTTTACTGTGATTTCTTAGAAAAAGTCTTCTTCTGTCTTGTACCCGTCATCTTAGTACTGGTTGAAGGTAACCAGATTGCTATCTTGCTTGGTAAGACCTAGATAAGATAGCTTACCCTTCAGTCGTGTTGTTTTATTTTTAATTCTCGTGTTGTTCTTTCTATGAGGGTCTGGATGGGGGGTCCTGTTATTCACTAATCACTAAAAATTTAGCCATTTATTCACTGTCATTAAAATTTTGGCTTATTCATTAAAATTAGCTCGAATATACATTAAAATATGATAATTAATATCACACCTTCTTCACCCAGCTAATATCCATAAGCAAATAGGTGTTCCCCACCTAAGGCATCTCTTATCTCAAACCACAAGGACTAGTTCTATGGTAGATTGCTGAGTGCCACCTTGATATTATAATCTTGAGAGAAACATATATACTCTGCTAGACCACAATTAAGCCTCGTAGAAACTTTCCGAAATAGTATACCGATTTGTTTTAGCAAATCCCATTTTAAATCTATTGTGAGTATAATCCCCTCCACCTTAAATGCTGAATACGCCCTAGGTTTTACCCTGAATCTTTCTCTTCAATTATGAATACCAAATGTTATTTAAGAAAAATTGTAACTTTAGGGGTAAAAGTTATAATAATTTAAATGCTGTTGTTTTTATTTAGAAAATTAGTTAGCATAGGAGTACTATGGATTTGTGCTTGTGCCTGATTGTACAATGCATTTTATTAATGTCTTAAATACCGAGCGAGCGAAGCGAGCGAGGAAAAAAAATTGCCAGATAGATTTGCATTAACGTTCTTAGTGCTGCCTAATTTCTGATTGCAAAAGACACTATAATTATGTTCTGTCGTATAAAAAAGCAAGATGATGTCCATCTACGTAAACGGTTATCATTATAGGATTGGAACATACATAATAAGGACAAATGGGGTAATAGAATAAAAAGAAAATACATATACATAAGCAAACAAAACAGTGAAATAGTATCCGGCTCAGTAAACATCCAGAATGATTTATTTTATTTTTCTCTGCCTTCAAATGACACACTTATTTTTCAGCTGGTCCAGGAGGTGAGCTCCTACATGCTTGGCTTCCATTAAACATTCAAGGATTTCTGAAATATGAATACAACATTTGAACTAAATCGGGTCTGAGGGCGTCCAGACCCCAGAAAAAATGAAAATCTGGGACGTCAGGGAGGCCATCTAAGACAATTCCATAGCAAAATTTTAGCATATTCATTATTCTTTAAAAGGTTATTATTCACTATTCATTATATTATTATGCTATTCATTAAAAATTTACATTTATTCATTATTCTTTAGGACCACATTATTCACTAATCATTATTTTTTTTGCTCTTTATTCACTCTCATTAAAAATTTTAGGCCATTATTCATTAATCATTATACCCCATCCAGACCCTCTTCAATGCTGTCTGGTTTCTTTGATGGGGTTTGAATTTAATTGTATCAATTCGTTAACATTCTGTTCTTACTTTATTATAAGTCTTCTTCTTAAGAGTAATTGTAACACGAATTATAAGCCACTGGATTCATAAAATGTATATATTGAAACCAAATATCCTCCAACTTAAGATCGATGATGTACGAGTTCTTCTGGTGTCTATGTTGGTATTCTAGTTTTAATTGTATCGATTCCTGGTTTCTATATTCCTACTTTGTACATCTAAGCTTTATCAACACCATGGATTTCATTGTATGCCACATACACATGGCTGGTAATGTCGTTAGGGGCAATTAAATGTTATGCAAACGGACGCCTACGTGTATTTGCTTTGACCATTCGGTTTTGTACTTTCATTCCTTAGCAGCTTGCACAGCGGTACATATGAACTATTATGTAATGGTATCTCTATCTTGATATGATATAACTGATATCTTTTACTTACTTAGAAAATCTTGTGCTGCGATCAGAACAGACTGGTATCTTAATGTTACTGCAATGTCATTACAGATATCTTTTACTTACTTAGAAAATCTTTTGCAGTGATCAGAACAGACTGGTATCTTTATGTTACTGCAATATCATTGCAGCTGATAATCCGTCTATAGCCTTATCATGTGAACAGTTGTTAATTTCTATACCAATAGTAGATGCGCGGTCCTCCATCACATCGCTTGCATTTGGATCACCTCTCGCTCAAGAACTGTAAAAAGCATCTCTCAAAATCCTTTGTAACATTAGTCTTGGTGGTCTAGAAGCAATGCATTAGAAAACCAACACAATTCTTGGGCGAAAACAAAGGCGAAGATCAGCTTCGCAGTAACTGCGGAGCTGATCAGCGCCTTTGTTTTCGCTACACGGATAGTACAATCCCTATTCTACTTAAATACAAAATTTCAAGCCTCAAACATCTTCTGTGACTGTACAGTGTATACAGCCCGGTTTGTGTCGGACCCGGTCGGAACCCAAATTGTTGGTTTTCTCACTCAAAGGCTCACAGACAGCATGCAGACATATTTTTGTGTTTGCATATCTATTGATTGTCCCCTTATGTGTTGCACGATCACGCCCTGCAACAGCTTTTGCAGATGCAGACTGCACCTAAATGCCTTACCTGAATATGGAAATATTGCGACTGACCTTCACTAGTTTAAATCGACAACTGCAAGGTCAGACTTACATGGGTTCGCAGTAGGTCTTTATTTGATTCTTTAAACAGCAAACGGCAATGATCAGTATGGTATTACAAAATATATTCTAAGTAAACAGAGACTGGATTGACTGTCACATTTTTTTTCTTTATGAATAATCAAATAAAAAACAATGATTTGGAAGAGTGCATCTAAAAACGAATAAAATTGAATCGCTTTAAGAGAAGTCAAAACATAAATGAGAAATGGGCTGGGTCATACCATTTTAGAGCATCCTGACAAAGCAGACTAAATTACTCAGAATGCCATGGTTACTCCTTCAATTCAAATTTCTTTGTTAGATTCTGCATGTGGAAGCGACGGCATTCATGAGGCAAGCCTCTGATTGTCCAACACTTTCCAGACAAAGCAAGCCAAGCAATACTGCAACACGCTTTCAGAATGTCATTCATGATTACTGGGTGCTGCATGCATTATATATTAAAAGCTGCGGTATACCCATTCATAAGGCAAGCCTCTGGTTGCATAACAATTTCCCTCTTGGAAGCATTTTATCAATATACAGCTCAAAACATCGATTTGCGCTTTTGAATTCTTTTGCAGATGTAGACTGCAGTTTTTTCTGCAGTCTACAATCTGGATTTTCATCGATCTTTGCCTACAGAGATGCAATATCACACGTCGCAACAGGTTTTTAGGACGTAAGCAAAAACGCACTTGCATGCACTTCCGCCTATTTTCGAGAGAGAGTAAAAAGTCAATACAATACTATCGATGCCATATTTTTGTATCCAATGCTATGGACTCTAATAGGCTGCACCATGTCAAGGAGTGCTCCTTTGTTCTTTGTTCGAGTCTGCCGGGTCCCCAGCGAGCAAGTCCCGACATTTTATAGTTTCAAGGTTTTAAAGAAACCACAAAAATTTTGAATAATAAACAGCGCTTTATGATATTATATATTTAGGTATGAAAGCCCGGGGAAGATTAACCTCAACTTTGAAAAGATAGATTAATGTGGGAACGTCGATAAAATTAAAAATCATGCTCATACAAGAAAATTTAAAGCTTAAGCGTCCAGGGTCAAGTATACGCCTAAATATAGGGCAAAGTTTTATCTAGAGCGAATCGGACTCAGTATTGATTTTAAGATTTAATAGACTCATTCCATTCGAATCATAATAAATAATTCAGATATTTAAAATTGCCCATGTCATTAGATCACTTGAAAAGAGACAAAATGCAAACGAGCAACGTAGACCTCGCCGATTCCAATGTGATGCCTGATGTATTTATAGGATGTAGGTCCTTAGCTAGGTTGAGTTGCAGATTTCAAAGAGGCAGTTTTTGGCAATTTTGGACACGCCCGCTTTTATGCTTTCTCGTGTCATTCAGCCACATTTCCCGTGCAACGTGTTATTTAAGTTTCAAGAAAATCGCGGGTTCGTATAAGTACTTTTTCCTGCTATGAAAGTAGTCCCGGCAGATCAATTTATAGATTCATCTGTTGACAGACAACATATTTTGAATATTTAAATAGAAAATAGAAACACGCGGGGTTTACATAACAAGACCGTCGTTAAGGTTTCGCCCCAGTGAACAACGTGTGACACCCACCCAAAACAGTGTTGGCAAATTTACACTTTTAGGTAAATATTCAGATATGATAAAAATAAGATGAAAGTGTCCTAGCTTTTGCGGCTAAAATCCATTCATGAAAATGCAAATTAGGTAATATGTTTATGAATTTTAATAAGAATATACACGAAAGTGACCGCGCCTGTTTACCTGAAAGTGTTCCTAGTGCTTTAATTTAGTACTTTTGCGTTTGCCGCAGTTGGTCTGTAAGTAATAACCGCACCCTCTTTGTGGAGGCAATTCATTAGGCGGCAAAACATGTTTTTGTATGTTTTTATTACGTACAATATTTATTTCATTTTCAGTTATTCTCAAATATATTGTTTGCTTTCAGTCATGTTGCCTATAGATTGCATTTAAATGTTTAGCCTTATCTTTACATATACTCACATATGTTGTATTCAAACGCACACTGCAGTTTCAAAATATGTACTGTCAGACCAATTTTTGGAGATATAACACCACGTTTCAGATTCAAGTAGAAATTTTAGAACCAAAAAGAAAAACTTTGAAGCCTGATGCTTCAAAAGCTATATACATGTACAGAACATGAACATGTTGGTCTCATATTTGTTTATCATTCTTCTCCGTTGGTCTTAAACTAGAGGAACCATTTTTGAAAAATGATGTGCCTATTAGTCAACAACCAAACCGCGAAATAAAGAAAATGAAAAAGAACAAAACTGCTAAAAACAGAAACAAAGCAGGGGAAATGCTAAATGAAAGAGGCGAGTCGCTAATGAAACAGAAGAACAATAAAATGTTTTTGGATTTTGTTTTTACAAAACAAAACTAAAAAGACGCAGCCAATCAGATTGTTCCAGTCTCTGCTGAACACTTTCTGTTCCAAATTGGGAGCTTCTGAGCCGGAAAGTGGGGTTGGTTTTGCAAACTGAAAAACAAAATCCCTAATCCCATAGAAGAGGTCAGAGAGGCCAATCAGAGGATTCGTGGTTTTGTTGCAAATTATTAAGGAAAGGAAAGGCTTTGGCTAAACTAAATGAAAACAAAGATAAGGAAATGCATTGGGCTACCTGCTGTGTGTCTATTTTTATGTAGTCAAGAATCAAATCGCTAAATGCAACAGATGAAAACAAAGGTAACTGCTAGATGCGAGTCGCTTAAGAACAATAAAATGATGTTGATACGATTCTGTTTTGTTACAACAAAATCCTGATAAAAATGCAGCCAGTCAGATGATTCAAGTATCTGCTGGACATGAATTTTTTATTGCCTGTCTGTTCCAACTCAAAGAGTCTTAACCGGAAAATGGAGTTGTTTTTGTAAACTAAAAAAAACACAATCCCCAATCCCATAGAAGAGGTCAGAGAGGCCAATCAGAGGGATCGGGGTTTGATGTAAATTATTAAAGAAAGAACATGAATGAAAACAAAAATAAGGAAACGAACTGAACTACCTATTGTTTGTCTTGTTATATAGTCAAGAAGCAAACCGCTAAATGCAACAGATGAAAACAAAGTTATTAACTGCTAGATAAAACTGACAAAATGCTAATTGAAAGAGGCGAATCGCTTATGAAACAGAAGAACAATAAAATGTTATTGAGGCGATTCTGTTTTGTAGAAACAATACAGTCCTAAAAGGATGGTTCAAGTATCTGCAGGACATTGATTTCGTTTTTGCCTTTTTATGTGAGTCGGAAAATGCAGTTGTTTTTGTCAGTAAACTGAAAAAAAAAAACAAATTTTAAACAAGATAAATGTAATCCAATAGAAAGTATCGGATAGGCCAATCAGGGGGTTCGGCGTTTTGTTGTTAATTATTAAGGAATGAAAATGCATTGGTTAAACTGAATGAAAACAAAAGTAAGGAAACGAATTGAACTCTTGTCTTGAACTCTTGTCATGTGTCTATTTTTATAAGTCAAGAAGCAAACAGATGAAAACAAAGTTAACTGCTACATAAAACTTACAAAATGATAATTGAAAGAGGCGAGTCGCTAATGAAACAGAAGAAAAAATAAAATGTTTTAGAGAAGATTCTGTTTTGTCACAACAAAACAATCTACATTTGATTCAAGTACATGTATCTACTGGACATGAATTTCTTTTCCAACTCGGAATGAGTGAGCCAGAAAATGGGGATGTTTTTGTAAACTGAAAAACAAAACAAAAGAAAAACATAAAAATAGAAATAAAAAAGAAACAAAATCAAAACTAATCCCATAGAAAGGGTGGCATAGGCCAATCGGGGGGTTCGGGGTTTTGTTGTAAAATGTTAAGGAATACATTGGCTATATTGAATGATAACGAAATTAAGGAAACGAATTGAAATACATGTAGTTTAAGATTTTTAGCAAATACTGGGATTGACGTTTGAACAGCAATTACAAATATGAAAACATATCAGATACTATGGTAGATGAGATAACCTTCATAGAAAAAGATTACCATTATAAAATCCTTAAGCAAACAATGAGCTAACAGGTCATTTAGGTGGGCTTACCCTAAATATCTGTTATTGACTCCCACGCTTCCGGTGCCCCAATGAATGAGGACACATCATTCTCTGGGAACGACATGACCTTAAACCCAGTCTCTGACTGGGATAGCCGGCTCACTAGCTGGATAAAACCGCAAAATCGGCTCGTCTGGGAAACACAGAGGTTGTCTGTCCTTTTGCAAAATTGTCTGAAAGAAATTTAGAACGAATAAAGAGATTTACCGCCGAGATAAATATGGTAAACGGATTAAACTTGCACTCCAGTGATAGAACCCTGCTGGAAAGCTTCGGTCTCATTCAACAAAAGCTTATCCCCGTATGAACACCAGCAGTGAGCCAAGCAAAAGCTCAATTCAAAATGGAGCGTTTGCCAAATGCAATCTTATTGTGCTGAATGCACGAAGAAAAAAGGTACAAGTAGGCAAAGATCAGGAAAAGGCGCAATCAGAAAAAGATTCCCACTCCAAAAACCGAGGTGGGAAAAAACCAAACTAACAATCAGGTACTTATACCATGAAACATATCGTAAGCCGAATGAGCAGCTATTTTCCCAATAGGTGGCCACTCAGTTACCTTAACTTAACTAAAAATATGAAAACATACATAAGGCGCCAACAGCACAAAAAATTTTATACACCAAGACATAAAACAAAAAGAACCACCACAGAAGCATGTGTATATAGCTTTCCGGTGAGCCAGCAGATTTTGTTCAATAAACTGGATGGTTGTCAATGCCTGGTTTAAGTCATTGCTGCATGTCAAAAATAATTTACTTTTTATTACGTCATGACTTATTCAATCATTACTTTTCTCCATAAATGGAAAGCTGTACACTAAGTGACCGGATCCAACAGTGGGATGACTTTCCTTGTATATATTATTATATATGTAAAGTCTCAGTCTTCAACATTGTTTCCTACAGTCTTTGTTGGTTCATCAACAAACTTGTCCAGCACTTTATCCCTATCTTTTCTGTCCTCTTCTTTGTCTTCTTGGTAGTATCTAGAATTTTACTAAGACCGTCCTGTGGTACTTAGTTTCCAAGGGAAAGGAGCACGTCATGTATTCCAATAGCATAGATTGTGGGTATTCGTTAGAACTGCCTCGTCGAGACGATTCTACCGCGTACCCACAATCTATTTTTTGAGCAAAAAATAAGAAAAATATAATTTTTCATCAGTGAAAATTTTCAATTCCATAACAAAAAAGTTCTGTATATTGCATGGACGTGTTTCGTATTGTAATCATCCGTACAGGGGTTAAAGCTGCAGTGAAGTCTGTATACCTACGGGATAAGAGAGAAAAAAATATAAATTACACACAGAGCCGCCTCGTGGAAAAAACCAACAATGTGGTTTCCGAACAGGTCCGACACAAACCGGCATGTACAGTCACAGAAAAGAGCTAGAAGCTTGAAATTTTGGAGTTAAGTAGAGGAGGAATTGTACTATCCGAGTAGCGAAAACAAAGGCGCTGATCAGCTTCGTGGTTATCGCGAAGCTGATCTGCGTCTTTGTTTTCGCATATGCAAAGTGTTGGTTTTCCCACGAGGCGGCTCACACATATACAAGTAACTTTTGGTTAACCTGTCCCATTCAAGGCGCAGCTTAATTCACATCTTACATGTCTAACATTAAAAGTATTTAATTGCAAAACCAGCTGCGTCTGTTTTGAAACTTTGTACGCAATCCTTTGAATGAAATGATTTTGTGTGAAATAAAATACATGCAATTGTAAAATGTGTGAATGTGTCAGAAATGGTATCTGGTAAAGCAATAAACTGAAAATCATATGCAATTTTAACAGCATTGCGTGAACATCTTCCTATGCACAAGACTCTTAATATAGCATGGTTTGAAGAAGTAGTCATCAAAATTATAGGTTTTCTGTGGATGCACATGTACAGCTATCCTTACCCAGTGCAGTGGATAATGATACATGTTCATTTTTTTCTAAAACAGAAAAAAACTATCATAAAGGACCTTACAAACATTTGAGGCCTTTTGTACAGAGCTGTTCACGTTATGATACAATAAACACTGCAATGATCTAAGCTGATCTAAGCTGTTGCTCAATATATGGAACAAAGGTTTTTGCTTGGCGCGACAGCGTCAAGCAATTGAAACGGAATGAGGATTTCTTCTCAATCTGTTGGGCTTTTCCTTTAATCTGTGGGGTTTCCCTTTGACATCCAGGGGCCTGGTTCCAGTCGCAATGTTTTTATACACTTATTGCATAATAAATCAATTGAAGACGGAAACCAGACTTGCTCTCCGTCGTTTTTATTAGGACTTGTGGGAAGAATGACGTACTTGGATCTAACGTTAAACATTTAGTTGGCGTTCTGGACGGATAATGCTAAAACCCGGAACTTTGTCCTAGGACCGACCAAGTACGAAAGCTTGAAATCCACCGTAGCGAGGAAGTGTTCATGACCGATGCGACCCATCGAGTTACCGAAAAACTCCACAAACCTACGAAAAACCACAACACACGGGCAAATATTGGTATATACAGACTAGCCAAGCGTTCCTTTTAACAAGGAAAATTTATTATGAATGAATCTACTGTCACTTTGCCAGGACCTACATCCCGCCATTAAAATCCGGTTTTACAATAATTTCACCTGATTTTAATGATCTTGAGAAAGTTTTCAAGGACACGGTGGGTATAATACCACATAAATAAAGCTTATCATTCATTAAACTGACCAAGGCACACACCTTAAAACATGTGGCTTCGACCTACCTCGAAAATGGAAGTGTGACTCATGAAAAATAACAAAACAAACCGAGCTCCTGTGGTCAGATTTATTGCTAATGAAACCAAGGAGGTCTAAATTGAATATAACCTTACCTTGTCCCCGCAAAGGACCTACTCAAGCATAGAACAAAAACAAAAACACCAGGATTGGGCTACAGTTTCTTCATCGGTTAGGTGTACTTGTTTCGGCTGGATGGTCGTTACGTGCAAATTGCGTACCACGCCGTTCTAGTTGGTTTATTTGTATAATCTGAAATCTATAAACCACATCAAAGATTTCCCATTAAACAGGTAATCAGCTCACCACATCCCACCACAAAAATGAATGTCATAGCAAACAAAGGTTGAGTTATCCAAGGACGACGTAGAGCGACTTCATGAAAAATCCCATGTTTATGCCTATGTGGATTCAAGACCAAAGTCGTAGAGGCTGTTCAGTGCCTTAGCTGTGTATGGCTACAGTACATGTATCCGTCGTGAACCGAATTCAATGCGCCAGCGATCCCTTTTAAAAGTAAAATGAGTCTGAAACTATAGCCGGGAACGTCTTCGACTAAAGACATGATTTGATGACTTTTACGACATCTAGCAGGAAAATGGAGTCAATACACAAAAGCCTTTGTTTCATATGTTATGATGTTAGTCAGAATTTTGATTGAACTTTCAAACTGTTGCTTCATTCATTATGTATCGACTGTACTAAATTACCCTACCAGCTGTTTATAAAAAAAGAGCTGCTACCCACTTGGATACCAATGCCATGTCAAAGCCCGACCGTATAGAGGACGTCGGGCACGTGAACGGGCGAGTAGATGATGGAATTCTAACCTAGACCTTCAATGTATCATTTTTACGCTTAGATTTTTTTCTAGACAGCAATACACACAATTCTTATTAACAATATAGTTCCATATATGAGCCGCTGCATAGGAAAACCAACAATCTGCATAGGCGAAAACAAAGGCTCAGATCAGCTGATCAGCGCCTTTTTTCGCTACATGGATAGTACAATTCCTCTTGTTTTTTTCTAAATCCAAAATTTCCAGTCTCTAACCATCTTCTGTGGATGTACAGCCCAGTTTGTGTCGGACCTTGTCGGAACACAAATTGTTTTCTCACGCAAAAGCACATATTCTATTGTCTTAAATCACCAGTCCTTGGGTATTTGTTGTCGTCATTTTAACACACTGGATAAGCATTGTGCTAGAGAAAGACCCAACCTTATTATTCTACCCAGATGACCATTCAGTATTTGCCTTAGAGAGGAAAGCCATTTCAAAAAAGGACATAAATGAAGAGAGAGAAACGTTAAGGCTTGTTTAGAGATTCGCTTTCTACACTTCACATGTCCATATTTGCTATATGCCTAAAACATATCAAAGATGCCATTTTAAGTTTATATTTTTGTTCTTTTTCCATAATTACTCGTTCAAACAACGTGATGCTGCATAAAGGTACACTTAGAACAATCAAATATACAGGCCAAAGAGATATTTCTAAAGTTTTTAACAGATTAACACTCATGGAAAAACAAAAATGTACATGTACCTCCTAGGCGTGAGTGCTAAATGAAATGTGTTAGAAAATAATGAAGGCTTGTTCTCAGTCGAAGATGTATATGGAATCCTGACTCACACGGAGGTTACTACCCGGTCATTTATGTTTGAACCAGTAGGGCGCACTTTTATGCTGTTCTTGTGTTATGAGAAATCCCCTGTGGCCCAGGCCGATGCAACGCAGGTCACTAAAAACTTGAAATTTTGCTTTTGGAAATAACATTAACAGGCACCTGTTAGCATTACTATAATTATTACGAATAATACACGTTTAATTTTATCAAATATATCAGATATACTAGCAATAGCGGTTTTGCATTGGAACGGTCAGTTATTATAATCAGTAACAGAGGGAGTCTATAAGTGGTAACTGGTTTATGACGACCAAATTTGACAGATCTATGAAAAACTTAGATAACTTTTAGGTAAAGTAGTAAAACACTGGCTTCCAAACCGATTTTTTCGCTTGATAAAACAGCACTGCCTTTCCCCACAGGGTAATACATTTAACCCGGAAACATTTTATGACAAATAGTTATAATTTGTTCTTAGTTAGTTTAACTAATATCGCAATTGAAACGCAAATGAGAGGATGTTTATAAGCCATATTACTTGTTTTCCAATCCTGATACTTTATCTATTATGTAATGTGAATGCATTGGTATGTTATTTTGATTCAAAATATAAACATTGTTTAAACCAAACGCAAATGGTCGTATGACGAATCATGCTGATCGGTTACAAACCATGCTTACCGGTGCTTTATTTTCAGTCATTCACTATATAATGCTCTCTTATTGTATCTTATAACAAAATGCTCTTGGGCTCATTTCCTAATGCTTATGGATGGGGGGGAAGAGTTTTCAAACACAAAAGTCAAGAACCAAATTTTCAAAAACAAAATATCCAGGATTTCTATTGTACGCTTTGAACTATATACAATTAAAAAGATTGGGTCTCGACATGGCGGAAAAAAATCCAGGCCTGAAAACATCTTCCAGCACCCCCCTCCCCCCCCCCCCCCAACATAAAATCAAATTGTCACTCCCTAATGTAGTATATATGTAAGTTTGAAAAACAAACAAAAATGTTTCGGGCTTCACACCTTTAATGTTTTTCATTATCCAGTGAAAGCTAAACTCTGAATTTCAATCCATAAAATGAAACGCTCATAAAACGGTATATCTGTGATTTCATAGTATATGCATCGTATTTGTATGGTTATTTTTGCTCAAAACATACATCATGGGTACAGGTTGTTGGAAACATCTCATGTTATCTTGATGTCCATATTCACTCGTTCAAGCAACGTGATGCTGAATATACATGTAGGAACGATTTTAATATTGACCTACACACTGAGCAATAAAGAGAGAAATTGTACGGCGAGGCGGTTCTAACGAGTACCCACAATCTATGTTTTGGAGCAAAAGTAAGAAAAATAGATATACCCCTGCAAATCCCAGTTTTTCTATATAACGCGGGGTTCAAGGGGGTATACTTTTCACGGACATGTTTTCCTGATGACAAATGTACTTACTAAACCCTCGTAGACGTAGGTGCTAAATGGAATAATGTTAGAAAATAATGAAGGCTTGTTCTGAGTTGAAGACGTATACGGAATCCTGATTCACGCGGAGGTTACTACCCGGTCATTCATGTTTGAACCTGTTGGGCGCACTTTTATGCTGTTCCCGTGTTTTGAGAAGTTCCCTGTGACCGAGGCCGATGCTTGGAATTTTTCTTTCGGTAATAACATTAATAGGCACCAAGAGCTTATGTCTGCCTGAAAGTTATAAGCTCCTGTAGGCACCTATAAACATTATAATTATTACGAGTAATATACCCTCTTCTTTTCATCAACTATATCAGATTTACCAGCAACAGCGGTTTTGCATTGGAACGGTCAGTTATTATTATTACAGAAGGAGTCTGTAAGTGGTAACTGGCTTATGACGACCAAATTTGACAAATCTTTTAAAAACTTGGATAAGGTAAAGTAGTAAAACAATGGCTTCTAAACCGATTTTTCGCTTGATAAAACAGCACTGGTAATACACTAAACCCGGAAACATTTTATGGTAAATAATTATCTTTTTTTTTTCTCAGTTTACGCCATATACGCAGTTGAAACGCAAATGCACATATGGTGCACCATGCTGGGTGGTTTATTTTCGTTTCTATTGGGTTCTCTTGGGGTTATTTGCTAAAGGGAGCGACCATTTGATTTTTATGGGGATTGTGGGCTGAAAGTTTTTTCGAGAAAAAATATCAAGGACCAAATTTTCCGAAGTAAAATATCCAGAACAGGGTAAATTCAATGATTGGGTCGTGCTACGGCGAAAACAAAATCAAAGCCCGTAAACACCTTACAGTCCCCATATAATGTGACAATTTGAAGACTTGCCACATGGGCGCTTTGGGCCAATGAAAAGCGAGATTTTCAGTAGCTTATATAATAATAGTATATATTTGAAAACCAAACAAACCTTTTGGTTTAGTATTCCCGTTGGTTTATCCTTATAACGTCTATAAAAAGGTATTTGTATGCTTATTTTTGCTTGAAAAGACATAGTTCGTGGGTACACGTTAGAACTGCCTCATACTATCATGATGTCCATATTCACTCATTCAAACAACGTGATGCTAAATGTAGGAATGCTGTAGCCTTTGTTATACCTAATGCTCCAGAAGTGCCGTCTCGCATTGGAACGACCAAAATATACATGTCTTCCAAATATTCCTTCAGGTTTTTAATTGATCTACACACTGAGCAATACGGGGATAGTAAAAGCACCTGCTAAACCCTAGTAGACGTGAGTGCTAAAAGGAATGTGTTAGAAAATAATGAAGGCTTGTTCTCAGTCGAAGACATATATGGAATCCTGAATCACACGGAGGTTACTACCCGGTCATTTATGTTTGAACCTGTAGGGTGCTCTTTTATATTATTCTTGTGTTATTAAACTCCCTTTGCTTAGGACGATGCACCTCAGTTTCATAAAACAAAGTTTTAAAAGAACTGAGTTCCTAAAGAACTGGTATTAACATGGTTTCTCAACCTAATACCAGTTGTATCTGGGACATCTAAAATCATCGCTTAAACGAATAATTCATGTTTAATATAATCAAAATTAAATATATCAGCCGTCACAGGCCACATTATATAGTGAGAGAGTACTTTATTTACATGTATGACGACCAAATTTGTTAGAGCTTTTAAAACTGATATTTGGTAACGTAGTAAGCACTGTTTTATTTCGCTCGAAAAAAAAAAAACTACACTGCCTTTGCATACTAGGTAGACTAGCTACTAGTCTGATAAATAAGTTTTTGCCTTTTTTTTTTTTTTTTTAGTAAATCTAAATTTTCTTTTCTTGAAAGCTTAGCCTAGCCACTAGGCGTTAAAATGACAAATTTACAAAAGTAAAAATCTTTTTATATAAAACGTATATCATATGGACATAATATGGGTCTTCTCCTCTGTCTCGATTTTAACGGCGTTAAAATCGAGACGGAGGAGAAGACCCATATTATGTCCATATGATATACGTTTTATATAAAAAGATTTTTACTTTTGTAAATTTGTCATTTTAACGCCTAGTGGCTAGGCTACATACTAGGTAATACACTAAACCCGGAAACTTTTTTACAGTTTACGTCATAAACGCAATTGAAACGCAAATGTACATTTATATGATGCACCATGCTGACGGGTTAGTTACCGGTGGTTTATTTTCGTTTCTACTGGGTGCACTCTTATTGAATTTAAAAACAAACCGTCTTTGGGTTCATTTTCGCATTTTCGAGAAAATGCTTCTAATGTATCAACAAAACATTACGAAAACACGTCCATGTAATACACTGATTTTTCCTAACTTGTAAAAAATAAACATTTTCAATATAAAAGATTTGATATTTTTCTCATCAAAGTTTTACTCAAAATATAGATTGTAGGTACATGTTAGAACCCACAATCTGTGTTTTAAAATCAAAATTAGGAAAAATGTAGTACCCCTGTACGCCTTATTTTTGCTATATAAAAGTGGTGTTCAACAATTCACAATGATTTTCCTTATGGGTTATGTTTTGTCGTTGGCTTATTCTTGTACCGTTTCCTGAATGGTTTATTATTATGTACTATGTAAAGTAACAAAATCATTCCGAAAACTTGATTTTAAGTTCATGATAGGATGATGGTATACTTTTGTTCCATTTGTATCTTTTTTCAACTATCAGGGATTCGAAATACAAAATGATATTTCCAAGAACGCCGTCATTTCGGTGTACATGTACGTTATACTTAACACAGAATATCTATGAATAAGTGCTTTTCAACTGGGTCACAAAAAGGAAACGAATGATGCTGGTTTGCCAAAGGGTCATTTACTATTGAAGGCTTTGTTTCTACTAGGAAGTTAAGATAAGCACATGTAGTTGACTTATATAATGAAGCAGTGTTAGACCAAAAACAACGTTTCGGTGAATATTAATACTAGTACACAAAATACTCAAGAATAAGTGCTTTTCAGTGGGTCCCAGTGTATACTGGAGCGTTCCAGGTATCTAGAAAGGATATAACAATAACCTTCCGGAAATCTACGTTGTTTGCTGGAGTGTTCCGACCACAATGACGTAAAAGAAACGAATGGAGGATGCTGATTTGCCAGTGGGGCACTTACTTTATTGAGTGTTTTAATTGCTACACATGTACTACTAGGAAGTAAAGATAAGAGGTTGACAAAATTTTATGAAGCAGTGTAGCCAAAAACAGATCTTATGTATGCCAAATCTCTACATACATTAACATGAGCAATTATTTCTAATCAGTCGTTTCTCAGTTTTCTTGGACTAAAGTTTACTACCAGATTTTATGCATCTGGGCCCAGTTGTTCAAAACTTTGTTAGCTCAACGGTGTCGCTAAGCCCTCAATTTGTTAACTGTATATCGACTTCAAAAGCAAATACATTGTTATTTTTTGATGAAAAAAATGTGAGAATCCTTTGCACTGCAAAGGATTCTCACATTTTTTCAACCAAAAATAACAGTGTATTTGTAATATTCATGTTTAGAAATTTTAACGAATAGTTAACTAATGGCATCGTTATTTTTGAACAACTGGGCCCTGGCTATTAATTTTCAGAGTTCTAGTATCTGGAATGAAAAGGAGACGGTGTTTTCATCAAATCTTGTACGATGTTATATTGTGTCTTGTATGTATGACTTGATTTAGAAAAAAATAAGGATAAAACCAAACATACGGACGAGTTTCATCATTTGGACACCAAACCCGTACCAAAATGACCCAAAAGTTATCCGGTTTTGCAAACCGGTTGCCATCCTGCATCTGAAAGTCTCTACAGACAACAAAGATAGAGAAAGCAGCTGTCATGCAGTTATAACGTCACCAGAAAGCCTGGCTCAAGGGTTTTCCAGAAACTTACTCGGTCTTACTTGTTCACTTGACCCTTGCCTTGATTTGTCGTAGAAATGTCATGTCTTCTACTTTGTAGATGGGGAACAACAAGTATCCTCAAATATACATGTAACTGACTGAATGAATGCGGAATGACACAACGGCTAACATTGACATAAACAAGTTTTATGAAGACTCTAATCAAACGAGCATAAACCACAACCTCAGATTCTGAACCTATAACAAAGGTATGGTATCATGACTCAGCCGAATATCGAACAAGAGAAGCTCTTGTTATTAGCACCTTTGCAATAACCAGTCAGAGCACTTACTTAAACAAGTGATATTAAAATCACGTTCTCGGGTGATTTTTTGGCTTCAAGAGAAGACTGCAATAGCATGAATAAAATGCCTACTTTTTTGGTTTTATTTTGAATTTCGCGCTGTTTTCCTAATTCTAAGCTATCCGAGGGGTCAATGCAAAGACGCGCCATTCAGTCACATGGTCAGAGGCAGCCAAAGTGTAAGCATCGCAGAGAAAATGGAGAAAAACTGTGAGTTTTATGTGAAATTTTCGTGATTTTCAAGTTCAGTTTTGAAGGATTTCCTATTTTTTGCGAAGACAGCGCCTATTTTTTCTGATAAGTTTGGAGTCTTATTCGTTGAATAGTGAAAAGAAAGTGTGGTGCGCGCATTCAAATAAGTACTGCGCGCAGTGGGTTAAAAGTTGAAGGGTAACCCCAAAAAATCACTCCGCATCGTGACTGGCCATTGATCGGTTTGGCCGATCACTGTTTCAAGTAACACTTTCTCAATGAAATAAAAACCACAAAACTCGATATGGCTTCTATGTTTCTTGGTTTTATCTTAGCTGACAATGCTCGTCATCTCCCTGAACATGTTGGCATTTGTGCCTGGCAAAATGAACAGACAGCACCGTCCCTTTTTCTTATTTACTCAAATCACCTATGCATGTGATTTGATAGATCAAAATAATCACCTGAGGAAGTGATATTTAAGATAATTATTTCAAACAAAGGGAAACAAATCTTATATCTTGTGACCGATTTATAAAAAAATGTACTGCACAAGGTGATTTTCATAATCACCTGTTTAAGTAAGTGCTCTGACTGATAACGAGAGATGGAAAATTGGAAAACTTGACATTTCAAACAAAGCAGAGGATATAGATTTTTAACCACAAAACGCAATTTTCTGGAGGAAACAAAAGTTCACGTAACCGCAATATTGCCTTTGCGCATGCGCAACACATTGAATAATTTGCAACATATGTTGTTGGTAAGGAAGTATGAAAACCCCACCACAATGACAACAACAAGACTAAAACAGGTTGCGACCATTCGATGGTGCGGTATATTGTTTGCATAGAATTTTCAACGGCGCCACGGCGGGTTTTCATTGTCAATATAGAATATAGCGGAACTCATTATTCAAGACTGCGAATGTATAAAGTTTTCAAGTGCAGAGCGTTAGGGTGAACAATGGTCAGGAACGCATGCAATCCAAACCAAAGCTGATATGCAAGTACATCAAGAAAACATGTCCGTGAAATATATACCCCTTAAGCCTCATTTTTATACAGAAAAACTGGGGTTTACAGGGGTATATCTATTTTTCTTATTATTGATCCAAAACATACATTGTGGGTACTCGTTAGAACCGCCTCGCTGAGGCGGTTCTAACGTGTACCCGCAATGTATGTTTTGAGCAAAAATGTTAAAAATATCATTTTGTTTTCCAATTTTCAATTTTTGCTTTTGAAAAAAAAATTCTGTATATTGCATGGACAAGTTTTCGTAATGTCCATGCAAGATTGCGAATGTATGAAGGTTTCAAGTGCAAAGCGTTAGGGTGAGCAATGATCAAGAACTCATGCAATCCAAAGCTACACCCCGGTGTGCCCAGATATACAAGTACAGTATATATCCAAAACCGTGTAGGACATCGATACAGTGAATGCTCGGAGTAGCAATGAAAATAAATCACGAAAAGTCAAATTGAAGCACACCTATTACGGGATAGCACATAATTCTTTATTGAAACTTGCATTCATCGCGATGTTTTTAACGTCTACCAACAATCTATATTTCAGACCAAAAAAAAAATAAATAAATAAAATAAAATAAATAAAAGTTAAAACCGAACTTGAGGATGTGATTGCATGGGCGTTATATCATGATTGAGTTTCAAACTTGGCAAGGACAAACGTTATCCTAGATTAAGTATAATATCTTTCAGCCGATTCTGACATTTTCAAACACTAATTTATGTGTCTTAAAATATAAATTATTTGGAAACATAAGTTAGACACTTTCTGCATAATAAAACATGGATTTGTAGCCGTTGCATGTTTGTGGCCTTGAAAAGTACATAAGTTACCGATTCATGTTTACAGCATGTAATTAACTATTCATGCGACAAAAGTAAACAGTATGAACCTCCATATGCGTATATCTTATGAATAATGATATTTTATTGCGTAGTGGGTTTTTGCCCTTCCATGAAAAGGTTGTTAATTAGTTTTTTCATTCCTCTTCGCCGAATAATTATTAATTTCCAATCAAATAATAAATAGTCTAGTAAAAAAAAAAAAAAAAAAAAAAACGAGCCGCATCATCAGAAGACCAACAATGTGGTTTCCGAACGGGTCCGATACAAGCCAAACTGTACAAACAAAGGAGATGGCTAGAAGCTGAAAATTTTGGATTTAGAAAGTAGAGAAACTACTATCCCTGTCACGAAATCAAAGGTGCTGATCAGCTTCGCAGTAACAGCAAAGACGGTCTGTTTTTGTGTTTTTTTTTTTTTCGCATATGCAAAACGTTTGTTTTCTCATGATGCGGCTCATTAATGTCAATGCAAATCATGAATTTTAATTACGGTATTGTGAGTATTGATCACTTTATCTGCATTTTCATGATCAAAAGATTATGGTTTGTTTACCAGCCTACGCCTTAGAACGTTAAGTACATAACCATTACGAAAACTTGCCCATGCATTTATGAAATATTTTTTTACTTTGAGAACCCTAATGTCTACCCACATTTTATGATTTTGATCAAATATAAGAAAAATTGATAAAAATGGGGTATGCGTTTCACGGTCATGTTATCCTGATGTCATAAAAGGTTTGTTGCATAATATTTTGCTGAATTTGTAACAAATATCATCGTATAGATTGATGTCCGATCCATTGCCTTCTTATTACATTGTAGGCTATATACGAGTACATGTGGCATTTTCAGGGACGCAATTTGCGTCGCTCACGAACGTGACAGAGACGAAAACCAGAATGACGCTTGCCAGCCAATGCCGTCATACCCATTTTGTTTAATAATATTTGAGCCTGTGTGTGAGACAACCAACAATTTTGGGTTCCGACCACGTCCGACACAAACCAGCCTGTACAGTCACAGAAAAAAGGCTGCCTAGAAGCTTGAAATTTTGGATTCAAGTAGAAAACGGCTAAAACACAATCAGGGTGGACATTTCACAAACTACATGTTATACGCCAGTATTTTGCACTGATGCACTCCTAGAATGATGTTATTGTCATAGCTCAATAGGAAACTTCTCAAGCTTTCCAGTGATATATAATATGTGTGGGTTATTAGTAGCGGAACAGTTTACTGCCTAGTCAAAAGGCTAAAATTTGGCCATTTTTGAGTGTTATAAAGTTTCACTTCAAAATTTCTATTATTTTACAAGACTCCAGCTATTATAATGTCATCCTTAGCCAATAAGTTTATGTCAGAAATTCAAAAGGAATACCTTAACTCTTATCTGAGGTGATTAATACATTGGTACATGCCTTTGCATTAATTCCTAAGAGCTTTTCTTAAAAGTAGCCCTTTGTTATACATTTTGGCTTTTTTAATATCCCCAAATCAGGGGCTTCCAAACTTAATAAACTGCAAAATATATAATCACAAATGCCATATTAAGCATAAGATACTTTTTGAATTTTGATGGAAAAGCCCTAATTGAATAGAAAG
The DNA here is from genome assembly GCA_964017185.1 of Rugalucina vietnamica. Lineage (NCBI taxonomy): Eukaryota > Metazoa > Mollusca > Bivalvia > Lucinida > Lucinidae > Rugalucina > Rugalucina vietnamica. Next base: position 37,165,175 of record OZ024875.1, read on the forward strand.
TGATTATGGAATCTGCCAGATGCAATTTTGTAACATCATGTAAAATGTCGTGTCCGTAGCTCCCTATTTTCAAGCCCCTGTTAAAGTATGTTATCAATGCTTTATATAAACATGACCTTCACTTTCCGTTGCGGGTCCAGGGATTTAACGGTTTATAAGAAAAATTTTGTGGCTAGCTAAATGGTTTCATCAGATATCGCGGTAACTATGCTGTCCGTAGCCCTGTCGTGTCCGTAGCCCCCCATTTTTGTTGTTTGCTTAAAATGATCATTTTAAGCTTATCTCATTTTGTTTGGGTTTTAAACAAACAAGAACACCATTAAAAGTCATAAATGTACCAGTAGATATGAATATTACAATTTAATACTAATGACAAAACTGAATTAAAACAGATAGGGTTACGGACACGACACATTTTCATATTTGTCCATATGTTGAAAATTTTCAAAGATTTTTCATATTAAATCTGTTATCTAACACCAAAAAGTGCCCTAAAAGTAAAAATTATCAATACAAGATAAATTGCATTAGCCAAAATGCATGTTATATTTTCAAATATTTAGGTCCGTAGTCCCTATAGGCATAGGTATGGTGAAATTTTTGAAAGCCTGAAAACAAAATGAAAATTTCTGCATTTTCACACCTACAAGATGTCTCTGAAAACAAAAATGCCATCTAAATATGCCCCACTGAAAATTTATTTTTTGACAAAAGTGAAACCCAAATGTCCACCCTGATTGTGTTTTAGCCGAAAAGGGATTCTAATATCCGTGTAGCGAAATCAATCAAAGGCGCTGATCAGCTTCGCGGATACCGCGAAGCTGGTCTGCGTCTTTGTTTTCGCCTATGCAGATTTTTGGTTTTCTCATGCCGCGGCTCAAATAACATTTATGAAAAAAGGTACTAGTAGGCAATGATCAGGAAAAGGCACAATCAGAAAGAAATTCTCACAGAAAGCATACACCATTGCACGAGGTCTTCAAAAACTATGCTAATTAATTACATACAGTACAGACCACGGTGTTGGTCATCAGTCTGCCCACCGTGTTGGAAGTATCTCGCGAAGATACACCTCAAATTAACCTTTTGCAACGCCGCCTAGGAAGCTTAACATTAGGACACTGTTACATGAGCCGTCGCATAAGAAAACCATCAAGATGCATAGGCATAGGCAAATATGCATATGCATAGGCGAAATGTACATATGCATAGGCGAAAACAAAGACGCAGATCAGCCGTGCAGTAACTGCACAGCTGATCAGCGCCCTTGTTTTAGCTAAGCAGATAGTACAATCCCTCTTCTTCTTAAATCCAAAATCTCAAGCTTCTAGCCTGCTTCTGTGATTGTGCATTCTGGTTTGTTTCTAACATGATCGGAAACCAGAGTGTTGGTTTTTTCAAGCGAATGATCACATTTTATCGTCAGGAAAACATGTCTGAAATGTATACACCCCGTAAACCCCAACATAGTAAAACTGTTGTATAACGGCGGTATACATATTTTTCTTATTCAGTCTAATCAAAAACATAGATTGCTGGTACTCGTTAGAACCGTCTCTTCGAGGCGGTTCTGACGTGTCCCCACAGTCGATGTTGTGAGCAATATTATTGAAAATATCAAAAACTTTCCTATGAAATTTTCAATTTTTAATGCTGACAAAATTCTCTGTATATTACGTTTATGTTCAAGGCTATCAGCTGTTAACTGTCAGCCTTGGCTTACATATTTTGTAGTATCATAATTTGTTTCATTACGAGAGCTAAAGGCTAAATAATTATAATTAAAAAACAAGGCAGATTATATATCTCAGATCCAATAAAAAGGTCATTTTGGCTCCGAGTATATATTTTATATATGTTTGTTGTCATTAAATTCCTAATAAAAATGGAAATAAATTAGTTGGTTAACATGTCAGACAAGTACAACATTAGTTTTGGTTAAAACACTATTTTACAAACACTAACTAATCAGTTGTGGAAAAATACAAATAAAAATCGCGTGTTGTGGCCGAATGAACGGTCCCTTTAGCCACAGTTTCCTTGTATAAAACAACAAGATGATAAATCATATATTGGGATTTCCCAAAGTTATTGTTTCTATACTTAGCTCTTTTTAATCATTATGAATGTTAAAATGTCAAAACAATAATAAGTTTTATGTTACGAAAACATCATCAAACGTTCTTTATAATACGGGTTATGATATTACTGTAAGTTCTGACGTATTTGGTAGAACTTAATTTGCGCTTGTATATTTGCAAAGTTGTTGCCTCATAATATTGTTGCAATGTGTTACCGTATATGCTGAGTAAGCAGTATTTCCCCTCAAGGTGACGACACTCCACTAAATATATGAATATGCAATTTAATTGACTCAGACATGTCAGAGAGAGAACTTCAAATACATGTACACTCCCGCTCGCGTATTTGTACTCCATTTACGCGTAATACGCGCGTATTACGTGAGTATTACGTGCGTAAGGCTAATTACGCGCGTTTACGCGTAACATACGCGTGCTTACGCGTAACAGAACTCATTAATATTCATAGATATAGATAGATGCGTCAATACGCGTAAGCTTCTGTCAATACGCGTATGAATATTCAGCCAATCAGATTGCCAGTACGTTTACGCGTAATTACGCGTAATCAGAGATCAATACGCGTATTAAGGATGTATAAAAGCTAAGGTACCGATCTGTGGATTTTGTTATTGCATCGTAACTTAAGTATTCACAACGTTAATTTTATCTTCAGAAATAACTTAATCGGGAAAATAATGTGATTTTGTATTGTTTTAAGTGGTGGTTGATATTATTTTTTGTTATTGTGCAGCTTAATAGCTGGTGTTTATTTCGTTAAAAATTATTCCGAATTTTGATGAAACAAGATGGCGATCAGGAACAATATGAACTTGGAAGTTAGAAATATTGTTTTGGACTTGAAGCGCCTCGGAAAAACTTGTGGACAGATAAGTAAAATTCTAGGAGAAGTTTATGGATATTCGGTGACCAGATTTGGCATTTACAAGTTTCTTCAAAGGACAAAAAATGGTAATGAGAGGAAACCTAGAGCGGGGAAATTTACCGAGGGCCACAAGATGGTGTTGAATCTATGGATGTCATAAAACAGTGACTGGACGGCTAGAGATATCCAGAAAATGTTTCAGAAGGAATTGGATGTGTCGTTCTCCCTTGCAACAATAAAATTTACCCAGATATCGGCATTCTGTGCACATCGAACCAGTCCCCGAGTGAAAGTAAAACAAAACTTAATCTTCGGCTTCGATTTTAATTCCAGTGGTAGCCATGTTGCGTTCTGTTCTTCTTTATAGTGAATCCTCCGCTTATTTATTCGGCGCACCCTCAAATGAGGTAATCTTGTTGGCTGATATTATAATGTCTTTACTAAAGCATGTCAATCGCAATGCTGGTGAATTTTACATGTGTTGATTGATCTTCAGACATCGATTCAATTCTGCGTCGATTTAATTTGTCAAGGAATGCATGTACCGAAGTGAGGAAGCAAAGTCTCTCTAAAAAGTCGCAGAGCTAATACAGGACAGGTTTTGTAGTTCGCCATTCTTTGTTTGTTTGCCTATTACTCCCTTCAAACAATTTCTGATTATTCTAGGGCAGTGAATCGAAGGTCTGAATTTGAAAAAAAAAAGATCGATATTCTTTTAGTCTAAAGCAAAATTATGTATTTTGATGTAACCACTGAATCGTAAGAAGTGATTGGTTATTTCATTACGCGTATATTACGCGTATCCTTTACGTAAGACTATCTTACTCTTGATTGGTTGGAACAATACGCGTATTAAACTTAATTACGCGTAATGACATATTTATCCATTTGGTCGCTCATTGGTTGGAGTCATTACGCGTAATATACGCGTATTACTCGTAACATACGCGTAACTGGAACTGAATTCTTATTGGCTACTGACATATACGCGTATGAAATTGACGCGTATTACGCACGTATTACCTGCGTATGTTACGGGTATTTGATGTGTACAAATACGTAAGCGTGAGTGTACCAATTTCTTTCCATTGTGATTATCATAAAAGGATTTGCATAATAGCAAAACATGCCCATACAACACACACATAATGCGGGTACCCACAATGTTTGTTTCGGATCAAAAATCAACAAAAAATGTATACCCCTTTCACACCCCCCAGTTTTACCAAATATAATTTGGGTATACTGTTCATGGATATGATTTTCTGATGGAACTCTTTGAATGTGGCAGTCCGACCTAAGCTTCGTCAGTGACCCTTTAGCTTTGGTAACATGGAACCAAAGGGGATTTTACACCTTTCAACAGGGTAGGCGAAACGAAGACTAGTATTATCCAAAAATGTGGCAAAATATTTTAAATCTCCTTAGAAAGTGTATCTAAACCAATCATAATTTTCTAATTTCTCAGAATACCCTTACTGATCTCATAGGAACAAAAGAGAAACATAATCAGCACTATGGATGATTTCCGGGGAGACTTTTAGGGCCGCCACACGGCACAACACCAGCTGCAGTAAAAGCAAATAAAAATTAAAACTGAGATCCTTTAAGAGCAGTGAACATATTAATGAGAAATGGGATGGGCCATACCATGGTTTCGGCTACATAAGCCTCGTCAGTGAACCTTTAGCTCTGGCAACATTGGGCCAAAGGGAATTACTGTTTTACACCTTTCAACAGGTTATAGTCGATATGAAGACAAGTACATGTATTATTCAAATGGGACCAAATACTAGTACATCAAATCTTGGTTAGAAAATGTATCTAAACCGATCATAATGTTCTGATTTTTCAGAATACCCTCGCTGATATCAAAGGGCCAGAAGGAAAATAAAATATAATAAAAAAGGTACATGTATGCAATGATCAGGAAATGGCGCAATCAGAAAGAAATCCCCACTCCAGAAACCGAGGGGTGGGAAAAAACTAAAATGACACTTAGGTACTTATACCAAGAAAGCATATCGAGTGAGCAGCTATTCCCCAAAAGGCGATCACTCATTTACCCGTACTTAACTAAAAATATGAGAACGTACATAGGCTCAAACAGCACAAACCCACCCACCCTCCCGAAAGGAAATCAGTATGGCCTTGTTAGCAGAATAGTTCCGACCGTTTTGCACTCTAGGCGACAATTATTATTCAGACTTTTCTGATATTACTCAAGAGATTTTCACAGTTGAAATTGCTCGAAAGGAAATCAATGGAATAGGTTCGAAGATCGAAGAAAAACTGAGAGGTTGTGGGTGCATCTTTACAAGAAAAGTATTGCACTGTTCACTGCTTTAGTCAGACTGAAAAGCATATGCTTGATTAATTCATATGTTAACCACTGAGGCATTATATGAGTCGCCAAAGTAGACAAGTGCAGGAATGGCATAGACTTATTGAACGTAACGTACAAAGTGAACAAGAAAACTATAGCATGTTCTTAGTAACATGCTATATGGAGGGGTTCATAGAAATTTGGAAGTTTAAAATAATATGAGATTGTGACAGATTCCTTTAGTAACGTATAGTGCATTTTGATACCAAATAAAACAGATACTGTGTTAAACCGTGAATGGTTTCATCACCACGTCTGAAAAATTGTTGACTTGACCTTTTAAACTTAAAAGAAACAAACAAACATATGTAAAATTCTATCAGCAAAGGAAGTTTTATTCAAAATTTCAAACATGTGTTCTTGTTGTCTGAGTGACCCAAAGCTGTATAGCGTACTTGTGCATAACCTGATTAGATTCTCTGAGTCTCCAAACAAAGATTTAAAATACATGATGAAAGTTTGATTTTGCTAGAGCCAATCAGAATAATACTAAATATCACATAATCAAGCAATAATGGAAGGACAGTGTGAATCCAGTATGGTTCGAATTTTATAAACCTGTGCTATAAATATAATTTAAATCTAAGGTTGTGTGACATAAGCCAAAATCTGCTAGTACGTGACCCAAATGGTATAATCTTAAAAGTGGGGTTAAACTGAAACCCCATAAATCTTCATCCATGAGGGGTAGTGTGATCCAGACTTTGCCTTAGCTGTTTGTTTTGTAAATAACACTGGCAAAATATCTCGGACATTCACCTAGATATGGGCCAAGATCTGATAAAAGGGGTCTTATGGCAGAAAATTCAAAATTTAAGATATTCATGACATGTGAAAGACCACGTTTCTCTGAGTATGTCCTGAAAATTTGAAGTGATTATCTTAACAAATTTATATAGCAAAGATATGAGCAACGAAAGGTGTGTAGTTGGTGCAATCTAAACATGACGTCATGAGAATTGTTGATGACGTTTCGACGTTGGTGACGTTAACGTCTTTATATCACAGTAGTGAAAAGAAGCTAGGACTAAAATTCACGAAATTTTATGTGTTTCTTGAAGTTCAACATCTATACCACTGTATAGACTATGCAATAGGCACAAATTTACACACCGTTTGACAAGTTGGCTTCTTTAAAAAGAAACCAATGAAAAGGTCAGCAGCCGTTTGTTATAAGAGATATTCCCTTTTGCTCTAAATTTCAGTGTTGTTGATTCTCATACATTTCAGTTTCGTTTCCTATACATGAATGTCGTTTCTTGTAATGAAGCTTGACCAGTGTGTGTATCTGTTGCTCAAGGCAATGACAATTTTTTTTGATGTAATGGAATCAAAGCCGATACTAAAGGGAGCACGATTACAATCAATATGTCGATTTGTAGAAAACCATTTTGCAGTGCAGTCAATTTGTGACAGAGTTCTGAATTTTGACCTGCAGCCACACTACCAGAAACAGACCCATAGTGCGATGTGATGGACTAAAAGTCAGCCATATAGAGTTTCTGTAGTTTCTGTACCCCTCGTCCGGGTAAATACGATGTAATCCTAGATGCGCTATGATAAGCAGTCACCACGATCGAGATTGCTTGCTAGATATTAACCGCTATTTTACGGGGAGTGTCAACAATTGATAAATTAAATTGATTGTGGTGAACTGTCTAGTCCCTATAGACGGGTTCACTAGTTTTTAGTAAGCGCTTTATGTGACAAAACGCGTTATTGAGGGAGAGCAGTCGATCATGGGTACAATTTTCTTCATATTCAAAGTAAACACTGTGGAAAAGGTCCTGAGGGACCTTTTCCAATAAAACATGCATTACAAACGGCGTACCTGGATTTTAAAATGTGGGAGTCCTTATGGTGCAGCGGTTGCCATGGCAACATACATGATATAAACAACTTTGTTTCATAAGAAATATATGTGTCTTGGATTATGTTACAATATCAAAGCAGTTAGTAATAAATATTAGAGCATGCCAAATATTTCAAATTTAGATGTTTTTCAATTTTTAATAGCATAAAATATACTTGAATGCCCGAAGACACCTTTTACCAGATCCGCGCTCATATATATATTCTATTTTCCGTGACAAAAATGTGAAATAATACATTTCTGTAGACATGTTACGATGTACATGTCTGTAGACATGTTACATTTTAAGGACGTTTTCTTAAAAAAGTCGCATAGTTGAAACAGAAAAGAAATGAATCACAAGTTTCCGAATTCCCCAAATTCTTCATAAAATCTGATAAATCATTTGTGAACTTTAGCACTACAAGCAATTTAGATACTTTGTCACCAATTGAAATTACAAACGGTTGCATTTTAAGAGTTCAATCAATATCAATACATTTTGTGTGGCGTGGTGTGATGTAGCATAAATCTGTACTGTAAGAAATCCGGTTCGGGTACAGTTTTCTTGCGTTCTAAGTCAATCACAATATTGTTGTATACATAAAATTCTTCACATGCTACTATGTGGTGACTTCTAGCTTTGATATTATCTATGTCCGTTCCGGACAGTCTCGGTTCGTTTCGGACAGTTTCGGTCCAATCCGGTAATTCGTGATACCGCATGTCAATCATCTATGTACAGCGGACGTGAAAGAGAGCATGTATTGGAAACAACATAATTTCATATGGATCGTTTTCCGATAAAAACCGATAAATAGGTCAACGAGAGAGTTCGTCCAGATCTATAATTTTAAAACATTTGAAACTAAGCAAGCCTAGTTAATATATCTCCAGTTTAATTTTATCATAAGCATCGTATGTACTGGTCTTAGTAGCGCGAATAAAAAAAAAAAAAAAAAAAAAAAAAAAAAAAAAAAAATATCGAAGTGAGGGTGACAAAAATGGCCGACAAAACAAACACTAGCCTAGTCTAGCCTCGAAGTGAGAGGCCCAAGAAAGGGAATATCGTACACAGAAATGAAAATGCACCTTCATAAACCCCTAAGGAGCCTTATTACGTCAAATGATTGACAGAATACTGAAAACATATGGAGAGGTCAATACTACGGCTAATGGCTACCCTCCAGAAAACACTGTTTTTGCGAAATGATATTATGAAAGGACTAACGTTACTGCATTAGAGCGTTCAGCATGATCAATTTGAGCAGTTAGCCGACCAGCATGTCAGAAAGAGTGTTGTTTGAATGCGTTCTTGCACATAAGCGGATCCAGAAAACTTTTTCAGGGGGTTGGGGGAGAGGGTCCAAATTCCCAGAAGGGGTCTGACGGAAAATTTCAAATTGGCAAAAATTAATAATCTGGCAATTCCAGGGGGGGGGGGGGGTCCGGACCCCCTGCCCCCCCCCCCCCTTCTGGATCCGCCCATGGTTCTTGCAGGCACCCGACACCTAGGTAAGAATTATTATGTTCAGGAATTTATACAAATAAGTCTAAAATCCTATCCAAGACAATAAGTGAAGAAGACAACAACAATATTAGACATCACACACGATGAAACAAAAACATATGACTCGGAAGATGACCCTCTCAAGGGGTGGTCATTCGACTAGCATGAAGTCAAACAAAATGGCAGGCAGGTCCCGAGGTTATAAAACTTTTTTCATGCTCAACTCAGCTATGCTTGAAAATTAGTATGTTCAGGAATTTATACAAATAAGTCTAAAATCCTAACCAAGACAACAAGTGAACAAGACAACTACAATATTAGACATCACACACGATGAAACAAAAACATATGAGCCGCCTCGTGGGAAAACTAACAATGTGGTTTCCGAACAGGTCCGACAAAAAACGGGCCTGTACAAGCAGAGAAAATAGCTAGAAGCTTGAAATTTCAGTAGAGGAGGAATTATACTATCCGAGTAGCGAAAACAAAGGCGCTGATCGTTACCGCGAAGCTGATCTGCGTCTTTGTTTTCGCCTATGCAGATTGTTGGTTTTCCCATGAGGTGGCTCATATGACTCGGAAGATGATGGTCATTCGACTAGCATGAAGTCAAACAAAATGACAGGCACAGAGAACTGGACAGAATGAGCAGGACCCGAGGTTATAAAACTTTTTTTCATTTTCAGCTCACCTGAGACTAAAATTTATCCTGCTCATAAATGTTAAAATGCCAACAATTGTTGTCGGCATTTTAACATTTATTAGCATGATAAATTACAGGCTTTAGCATTCTAGAGCTTCACTTTAGATATATTTGGGATATTTCGGGATTTATGAGCAGTTTAAATTTTATGCTCAGCTGAGTTGAGCATGAAAAAACTTTTATAACCTCGGGGCCAGGTGACATCAATATGCAATAATAGAAATGCCTATTGTGGCATACTTTAGCAAAAAAAGGCCACTGTTATAAGCCGTGACAAAAGCTATAATTTCCAGAACAGCACAAAGGTTGGCCCTTAGACATAAATGTAGACCGTGGCATGAAAGCATTCACCCGCAACTTATATGTATTTCCTTGCCTATAATATATGTAGGCTCTCAAACTTAAGTGTGTTTTCTAGACGCAGCGGTTGAAAATTAATTAAGTGGACAGGTTTCCGTAGATTTCTCACGATGGTTCATATTTACAGAAGATGATGATGTACTTGAGTCATCAACCAGAGGACGTCCTCGAAACAAAAGTTCACATTCTCACGGACAAACAAACTGCAAAAATGATATCGAGTGTCCGCAAAAGGCTTTTAATTACAACTGAGTAATTACAAGCTTCGTATATAATATGCGTCATTATGAGTTTCTCATGAAGTGTCAAAGTATGGATCACATTTTTCATACCTTCTTTAAATGACGTATTTTGTTTAACGTAAACGGATGAACAGTATTTATTGCACTGTCACTCTACTATTTATTTCTTGTTCCGAATATGGAACAAATTTCTCGTGTTATATAGAAATAGTTATCATCCAGAGACCTGGTATATTGTCGTAATTTGTTTTGACGCAGTCAGATTTCACATTTGAGCCGCATCGTGAGAAAACCGGATTTTTGCCTATGCGAAAACAAAGGCGCAGATCAGCGCCTTTGTTTTCGCTATACCGATAGTACAACTTCTCTTCTTCTTAAATCCGAAATTTCAAGCTTCTAGCCTGCTTCTGCGCCTGTGCAGGCCGTTTGGTGTCAGACCTGGTCGGAAACCCCGAAGACCGGTTTTCTTGCGTCGCGGCTCATTTTATAACGCTGTTCCCTTGAGGATTGGACATCTGACCAGAAAACTACAAAACGCGACACAATCCACATACATAAATATATATGAAGCTACCGGGGTGCTTTCAGAGTAGCAATCGACAAAGGCGAACAAAACTAAACAAAATGCACTGAAAACACGTGGCCCACCTGGTACTGCCAAATACTCAGATGTATATATCAAATTGCAAATGTAAGCAATTTTACACAGACTAAATTCTTGGACCACGGCATAAATGGTATTGAGAGATTAATTGCTTAATCCGTTCGAACTAACATTAATGACGTATATACATTAAAAATAAAACGTATATCCTTTAAGAGCAGTGAGCATATTTATGAGAAAGGTGATGGGCCATACCGCGGTTTCGGCTATTCAATCCTCTTCAGTGACCCTTTAGATTTGGCAACACGGAGCCAAAGAGAATTACTGTAATTTTGCAACTTTCAACAGGTCGATACAAATGGGGTCAAATATATTAAACGTTGGTGAGAAAATGAATCTAAACCTATAATAATTTTCTGATTTCTCAAAATACCCTCTATGATCTCAAAGGATCGAAAGGAAAATATAATCTGCACTATGGATGATGTACGGGGAGACATTTTAGGGCCGCCACACGGCACAACACCAGCTGCAGCAATAGCAAATAAAAATAAAACTGAGATCCTTTAAGAGCAGTGAGCATATTTATGAGAAATATGATGGGCCATACCGAGGTTTCGGCTATTTAAGCCTCTTCAGTGACCCTTTAGATTTGGCAACACGGAGCCAAAGAGATTTACTGTAATTTTGCAACTTTCAACAGGGTAGAAAGTATCTTTTTTAACAACTTCGATATTGTAGCGCGTGCCATGTTTACTCTTCGTAGTATAATCTAAGAGTCATTGGGGGACATGTTGTACATGTATGTTGTATTCCCTGGACGTGTGGTTACATGTATCCTACTAGGTATTGATAGTATAGAACAGAACAGAACAAACACTTTATTCAATATAACTTCGGCTACACGTAAAATGCGTGAGTGAAAAATTAAACTAAAACAGGCAACTTTATATGTTTATGTAGCTGAACAATATATATTTTTGATCCAAAGACTTCATAAACTGCATTGTCGTTTTGTGTGCATTTTCTCATGATATAATCAATGTCAGTGATATTGGAGCCGCGACGCGAGAAAACCGGTCTTCGGGGTTTCCGACCAGGTCCGACACAAACCGGCCTGTACAAGCTCAGAAAAGAGCTAGAAGCTTGATATTTCGGATTTAAGTAGATGAGGAATTGTACTATCCGAGTAGCGAAAACAAAGGCGCTGATCAGCTTCGCGGTTACCGCGAAGCTGATCTGCGCCTTTGTTTTCGCATAGGCAAAAATCCGGTTTTGTCACGATGCGGCTCATTGAAAAGTACATGACTTGCCGTACACGTGAGACGTTTTCCTTGCTGTCCAAAACATAACTTGTTTTTTTATGTATCTGGCATTTGTTTCCTAATATCAGAGTGTAATTGAGTCTAACTGACAAAAACAACACATATCGATGCCTGTCATACCATGACCATTTCAAATATGTCATTCACAAACTCACCATGTGCCAATAAAGCAGTTATTTGTAGCAAATAAAGAGTTCAACAAAGGATGTTGACAAATAAGTAACGCCTAGATTTCTATTACTAGCAAATACCGTACTTGCCCATATAAAAGGGCAAATAAAGATCGAAGTGTTTGTTAGTGTATTAATATGTTACATTATTCATTTTACAAAACAATATAATATGGTGATACCCACAAACTGTGTTTCAAATTGGTTCTTCTAAGCATATAACTTCAATGATAGTTGGCATTTTCGCAATGTATTGTATCTGCACATTTAATATTGAAAAATACCCATTTTAATCAGATGGATATGCGGTGAGTATTATAATGACGAAGACAAATTTGCATCGTTACATGTAAAATGTAGACCTTTGAAACAAAAAGTTCAAATTCCCATGAAAAAAAAAAAAAAAAAAAAAAAAAAAATACAGTGTGCGCCATTAAGGTTTCAGATTTTCGTATACCTGTAACCCTTCTAGAATGTCGCATTCACTTTCACATACGTAACCGATCTACATCATCCTATTGTCATTTTGTCACTTTCTCGCGGAGTGGTAAACCCTATCTTCGGGGTTGCTGAAAAGATCTGACAAAAAAAGGGCCACGTAAGTTACTGAAGATACATGTATCCCTTTCAGAATTATAGCAGTTGAATTAACTGACATTGCACTGCGTGCTTTCCATGTAATATGAGCATTCGGTTCCAAATACATGTAAGCAAAATCAGGTTTTCTCACTAGGTGGCTCACATAAAACAAAATAATCACCTTATTTGGGCATCACGAAGTACCCCATTGTATCCGATGGTTGTTTTGATGCCATCTGAAGACATGTCACCGACAGACATATTTATGGCCAATACCACATCAATAACACCGCTGAATTAACCCATATTTGACGAATGGATTTTCCCATTATTATCATTTGGGTGAGTCCACTTTCATTTTTAGGGGCATCAGGAGTGATTTTCAATTTTTAAATAATTTTTTGATGAAAATCCGCTTAGCAAACAGAATAGTCCCAGATGGGACGCCGCGTTCTGCGGCGTCACATCTGGGGCTATTCTGTTTGCCAATGTCCCACAAAAGGGACGCCAGGCTTATATGAGTCGAGATTGCGATTTCGTGACCCTTCATATATCCGTACACATGATATAGCATGGCTATCCTCAACGCAATCTATGATTTTGCAAACGATTCTGTGAGTCTGATATGAAGAACCAACGCATATTCTGGAAATAATCTGACAAGAAACTGTGAAACTTTTTTGTTTGTGTTAGCATCCTTAGTTGAACTCCTTTTTTGGTATAAAATACTGATTTTATGAAATGTTACATTTTGTCAATGAGTTCCTGTCATTTCCAGAATTAGTAGTTGTTGACCACGTTACTTATAAAACATATATCAGCTGCTTATATGATACACGGCGATTTTAATTACATGTATATGCAACTTGATTGTCCTTCGCTTGCTTGCGTACGTACGCACATATGTGCATACGCACCAAGCTTTGCGTCAATTGCATTAACATGCTAATTAGAATGCCCAGAGGACCAATGGTCCTGTAAACGCTCACCTGAGATCTGCTGCATATACCAATAAACATGTTTGAATATTATGGTATTTAACCCCAGTGCAGGGGCAGATTTCCCTTCAAATGACATCCCATTCAAATGCATGGGCAACACATGTTGACCTTGCCATAAACTGGGTCACGGTCATCACAGGGTCATGATTTATATACACATTGGAGTACTTTAGCCATCGATGCTTCACGCCATGTTTCCTTGAAATCAGTGTATTGGTTTAAGAGAAGAAGATTTTTGAAGGGTTTTTGCCATATATGGGCATGGCGGCCATCTTGGTCATGTAACCTAAATTATTAATATACACATTGGTCCCCCCATCCTATGGATGCTTCACATAAAAATTTGGCTTTAATTGGCCAAGCAGTTTCAGAGGAGAAGATTTTTTAATATTATGTTAATATACATGTATATTGCCCCGGGGTGGGGCCATATAAGCCCTTGGGTACAACTCTTTTCAGAATCATTAATATTCAGTCCTACTAACCATTTCCTGCAAGATTTTCACCTCAAATGACTTTTTAAAAGTTTTCCCCATTCAAATGCATAGGCGACCTACGATGACCTTGTCGTAGAATAGGTCAAGGTCACCACAGGGTCATGATTTATATATACATTGTAGTACTTTAGCCATAAATGCTTCATGCCAAGTTATTTTGAAATCAGTCCACCAGTTTCGGAGAAGAAGATTTTTGAAGGGTTTTAAACATATGGGCATGGCGGCCATCTTGGTCATGTGACCTAGATTATTTATATACACATTGATTCCCGCATTCTATAGATGCTTCACATAAAATTTGGCTTTGTTTGGTCAAGCGGTTTCAGAGGAGAAGACGTTTGAATATTATGGAGATATACATGAATATTGCCCCGGGGTAGGGGCACATGAGCCCCTCGGGTCCAGTTTTTTTCAGAATCATTAATATTCAGTCCTACTGCCCATTTCCTGCAAGACTGTCACTTTAAATGACATTTTAAAAGTTTTCCCCATTCAAATGCATTAGCGACCTATGTTGACCTTGCCGTAAAATAGGTCAAGGTCACCACAGGGCCATGATTTATATATACATTGTAGTGCTTGCGCCATCAATGATTCATGTCAAGTTTCGTTGAAATCAGTCCACCAGTTCTGGAGAAGAAGATTTTTGAAGGGTTTTTACCATATATGTGCATGGCGGCCATCTTGGTCATGTGACCTGGATTTCTTATATACACATTGGTTCCCCCTTCCTATAGATGTTTCATATAAAATTTGGTTTTCATTGGCCAAGCGGTTTCAGAGAAGAAGATCTTTGAAAATGGTGGATGACGGACGGACGGACGGACGACGGACGGACGACGGACAGACGCCGGAGCATGGGTATACTATAAGCTCACCTGTGAGCCTTCGGCTCAGGTGAGCTAATAACATAGATGTATCGTCCGCACACAGGGTGTACCTTTTCACTAATAATATATACTACCAGCCATGCCATTGACATAAAGAAGAAATAACAAAGGTCCCAATATGGGACCTTGTGTTACACCACAACATTACATTAGCAAGGTATGAAAAAGTAATGATTGACACCAACAAACTGAGTATTGCCCGACAAATATGTTTGAAACCACTGCACACTACCAGCATTCAGTCCCATTTGCTTCAAATTTCATTAACAAAACAATATGAGCCGAATCGTGAGAAAACAGGATTTTGCATATGCGAAAACAAAGGCGCAGATCAGCTGTGCAGTAACTGCACAGATGATCAGCGCCTTTGTTTTCGCTACATGGATAGTACACTTCCTCTTCTTCTTCAATCCAAAAATGTCAAGCTTCTAGCCTGCTTCTGTTACTGCACAGACCGGTTTGTGTCGGACCTTTTCGGAAACCACATTGTTGGTTTTCCCACGAGGCGGCTCAAATATGTTTGAAACCACTGCACACTACCAGCATTCAGTCCCATTTGCTTCAAATTTCATTAACAAAACAATATGATCTACATTATCAGGCGCATTTTCCAGATCCAAGAGGATGCTCGCATGGATTTATGCCAGCAAAATGAACAAGATATCACTATATATGCGTTGTTGTTTTGTAATTTTTGTGGTTTTATAAGACATAATATTAAATAGATGATTATCTACTACTGTAAATTTCATTTGATTAATTCCACTTTCAATGGCTTCAATGCATCAATGACATACCTAGCCATCTACTAGTGCAAACGTGACTTGTGTTTCCACGAGCGAGCTTTCTTTATTCATCACAAACCAACCATTGATTGATATTACCATATTAACAACTTCAACACCGAAACATTTTCATACAGAATTGACCCATAGTTTTCATCTTTTAAAACGTCTTACATCTTCAGGACCATGCATTAGAAGGGTAGGAAGAATTCTCAGGCGGTTGGTTGTCAAATCATATACATGTATTGTTGCAAATTATGTTGATACATATTTAAGCTGGCGAAGGACTAAGGAAAAACAGATAGATGGCACTTTTTATCTGGTCTATTAGTCTATCGGCATGATCGGTAAGAACATGTTCACGTTTATGTTCTATAAGCATGTGGCCTACCAACAGTCTGCAATTTTACCACAGTAAATGCACATAATATGTACTGTATATAGCAAAGTTATGAATGAACAACGGTTCAATGCATTAGTTCACATGATATAATTTAATAAATGCATTCTGCACTATACAAAGGCAATTAACTTTCGACCAGTTTGCACTTACTGTATGTAACACAAGCAAAATATCTGAAACGAGACTTGTAAACTTAATCTTCTCAGTAAAAAGGTACAAGTAGGCAATGATTAGGACATGGCGCAATCAGAAAGAAATTCCTACTCCACACACCGATGGGTGGGAAAAAACTAAAATGATACTTTGGTACTTATACCAAGAAAACATATCGTAAGCTGAGTGAGCAGCTATTCCCTAATGGGCGGCCACTCAGTTACCTGAACTGAACTAAAAATATGAAAACGTACACAAGGCTCAAACAGCACAAAAATTCAACTCCAAACACACAAGACAATTAGAACCACAACAGAAGTATCGCCTTGGAACGATCAGTAATATAAAATTACTGGGGGGTGGGGGGAGGCTTAAACCGGTTTTACAGGCGCCGAACCTTACCCTCAGCTTCTGCAGTGGTTCACAACATTCCACGTCCAACATTCAGTTAGCTGTTCGGTCCTCGTGGTGACTAGTCAATAAATCATAATGAACAAATGAATAAACCATAATAACCACCCTGAGGAATCTGAAAACGAGGACTCAACAGATTCAGTAAGCTGCCCGACGATGGAGATCTCAGGGCGCCGAATTAACTTACTGAAACCCGGAGCAAAAGAAAAACACGAGTTGAACCCCAGTGGGCCAAGCAACCATTGTGTTCAGTGACAAATAACAATGGTACTGGCACGAAACATAAACTATATTTTATAGTTATAGGATCTGCTGTAAAATTGAGTCAATAAAAGGCAACTACATGTACATCAATATTTGAGCCGCCTCTTGGGAAAACCAACAATGTGGTTTCCGAACAGGTCCGACACAAACCGCCCTAAACAGTCACAGAAGATGGCTTGAGGCTGGAAATTTTTGATTTAGAAAGAAGAGGAATTGTACTATCCGTGTAGCGAAAACAAAGGCGCTGACTGATCTGCGCCTTTGTTTTCGCATATGCAGATTGTTGGTTTTCACATGAGGCGGCTCATTTGTAGTTCAAAGACATCTTTATTTGAGCAATTTCCTCCATGAATGAATTAGCACACATAGGTTCTGACCTTCTTAAAGTTACATATGTAAAATTTTCTATAGTCTGGCAGCCATCGTCGTATTTAGGCAGGAGAAAAGACCCCTCCTATGTCGGCGTCGTTCACAAAAAGAACATAAATAATGTTTTTTTTTTTTTTTTTTTTTTTTTTTTTTTTTTTTTTTTTTTTTTATTATTATTTGCATTTTATTTATATACAAAAACGTAAGTTATAAACTATGCGTGTTGCAAAGCACCGACGTAACTTATTATACGAGTAATGTTCATTGATCCTACAGAGAAACCATATGATAACAACATTTTCTATCATAGTTATGTTTAAATAACTAGACTTGACAAAAGACAGCATTCTTTTTGTGCATTTCTGAGCATTAATGCAATTCCCAGACATGGGTTTGCTTTTTTGTTTTATCAAATGGAACGCATATATAATTATAGCACATTTGTCGTGGAAGCAATTCAGTACTTAGTTCTATAAAGTCACTATATGAACCATTGACCCGACAAATTATAATATGGCATATAATTTTAGTACCCACAAATTGTGCAATAACAAATGTCGGTAAATGCATTCTTTATGATGTTGGAAATTACTCGATACTAAACTCACATTTATATTGGCTGTTAATGTGTGATCTTTCTACTTCAAAGCACAATTAAATGCTACATGCAATTTTGATTGAGGCTGCACATGCGTGAAAATATACCACTATTAATGTCTATACACCAAATAAACTCCCCCACAAATTCCTAGTTTTGTGAAACATTCTGAGACACCCTTTGAGCTCAGTAAAAATGTCATCAGTTTATTCCACTGGGGATTCCCACAGTACCACATTAATGAGCCGCCTCATGGGAAAACCTACAATCTGCATAGGCGAAAACAAAGACGCAGATCAGCTTCGCGGTAACCGCGCCTTTGTTTTCGCTTCCTCTTCTACTTAAATCAGAAATTTCAAGCTTCTAGCTCTTTTCTGTGCTTGTACAGGCCGGTTTGTGTCAGACCTGTTCGGAAACCACATTGTTGGTTTTCCCACGAGGCGGCTCATTTATACCATATTCATAACCATTGTGTGTACTATGGTCAAATCAAACTCACCATTTCAAGAATTAGATAGGTATGTGTGTATGTATTACCAGTGAAAACATTTGCAATTTCAGAATATTTTAGTAAACAAAAATGAAAACAAATAAAAATGAAAAAAGATAGATAAATAAAAATAAAAACTAAAAGGTTACCACAGTATGCCATTTTCGTAATATAATCAATGTGACAACCACTTTAATGAGCTAAATATTCATAAACTATCAAGATAAATAAAGAAATAACGTATAAATTATGAAACAAAAATGTCTTGTCAGCATCATCAAACAACACATGTTGCTTACCTGATCATCTCTAATTGCCCTGACTGGTGTGTTTTAGTCTTCAAACAGACATGTGAGTGCGTGAAAGTCATATGCAAGTAGATCAACTTGAGTTGTTGTAACATATGTGCACTAACACAGAAACAAACAAAGACCAGTGTACAATTACGAATTTAATGTGGCTTTGGTTCTGTTAATGCAATTCTTCGGCATTACATTGCTATTCTACATCACCATACATATATAGCATATCAGTCTCCCCTATTATTTTCACTGCATAGTCGACCTTCCTAAACGTATGATTTGGCTTTACTGAATAGTTGACAACTTGACAGATGACTTCACCAAGTATGGCTGCCCATGATTTTAATTATATTATCAGCTAACCGTTCTAGCCTAACGACTCGAGGCTGGTCTTAGATTCCGTAAACCGTCAAACGAAATATTCCATTCATCATGGGAATCTCAGCCCTCTGGAATCAAGCATCAAAACTGAAAACCAACGACTGGTTTGGTGGTTCGTATCTCAGTAGTGAGAGTGACCATCGTTATTTCTTGAATAAGGTTCATTTGTGTTGGCGAGTTGCTTGATGGCTGACTAGTCCAATTATAGCTCTATCCTTTCGATTGCAAGTAGAGCAAGTCATTGTCATGGAATCTGCTGGTGGCCCATTGGTCTTGGCTTTGCGTTCTCTCCGCTATCTTTTAGCTTCACAGATTCTCTTTTCTTCATAGAGACCTCGCCACTTTGATCGCTCATGTGCAGTCTGTTCCCAAGACCCTATTGGTATGTCAAAATCCTTTAGAGAGGCTATGCGGGTGTCTTTGTAGCGTTTCTTCTGGCCGCCTTGAGGGCGCAAATCCCTCCTGTAATTATCCATAGAAGACTTTCTTTGGAAGTCGCTCATCAGGCATATGCATTCTTATAACATGGCCAGTCCATCTTAGCTGTGCTAGCTTTAACACTGTATGTATGCTTCGCATCCCTGCTTTCTTCAGGACCTCTGTGTCTGGAATCTTGCCTTGCCACTTGATTTTAACAGCTTGAGATCAAAACTCATGTTTTCTTTTTTTGTTTTCTGATGATTAACCCTCGGTCATGCCCTAAGCGACAGGGACTCTTCCGCACCTCTAGAAAAACAAGTTATGAAATAAAATCAAACCTATCCTTAGAATCAAAGCGTTAATAACTAAATTCTTTAATTCCAGTAAATGACACGGATTGTACCTGAAGCAACTTTCTATGATGGTTTACTCTAGAATAAGGCATGGATTGTCAACTCGAGTGGAGTTCTGTAATGCGACATTCGAAACGAGAAACGTATGTTTTCTCTCTTTGTTTTCAAATCCGAAAGACACAGATCAGTTGTGCTTCCGCGTGTAATCAGTTCTTCGGTAAGTTATATTTTCAATGTCCAAAATGCAGTGAAGATACCCGTACCACAAATTAGACAGTAATTGCTGTAGCTTTGGCTAGTTACATAGCAAATTTGTCGTCATGCCGAAAGGGACTTTACATTATGCCACCGCACATGACTGATACCCTGCAAGATGACATAGTTCCATATATCAAGGAGAATATAGCATACCTTTTGGACAACGTATCAAAAATACACACACGCCCTTTGAAATTCAAAGTTCATTGCTTTTCAGAAGTCTAGACAACTCTTCCTTGTCCAAAACCCAAAAACCCCAAAACCCAGAAGATGTATTTTCTCGGATAAGATACGATGTTATTCCATCCCAGTCATAATGAAGTTCAGTGATTTGAGCCACCTCGTGGAAAAACAAACAATGTGGTTTCCGAACAGGTCTGACACAAATCAGGCTGCACAGTCACAGAAGCAGGCTAGAAGCTTGAAATTTCGGATTTAAGAAGAAGAGGCAGTGTACTATCCGTGTAGCGAAAACAAAGGCGCTGATCGGCTTCGCGGTTACCGCGAAGCTGATCTGCGTCTTTGTTTTCGCATATGCAGATTGTTGGTTTTCCCATGAGGTGGCTCATTTATGTGATTGAAAACCTGGTGTCTCTCAGACATCATCGATTCATAGGATTTGAGTGAATGAGCCTTAAGCTTCTCACAAACAACTAGGCTGGGCTTTTAATGAGTTCAAGAATCAATAGAACCGACAGTGTGGTTTCCGAACAGGTCGGACACAAACCGGCCTGTACAGTCACCTTATATGGCTAGATGCTTGACATTTTGGATATAAGTAGAAGAGGAAATGTACTATCCGAGTAGCGAAAACAAAGGCGCTGATCAGCTGTGCAGTTACTGTACAGCTGATCTGCGCCTTTGGTATCGCTAATACACAATGTTGATTTTCTCATGACGCGGCTCACCTGTACATTCATTCATTCGAAGGTGGGTTTAATACTCAGTAAGAATGAAAATTAAGATTAAAAATGCGTTCAGACCTGTCTGAAACTTCGCTATAGTACAGCATGAGCCAGTCTATGAAACGTAACTTGCACTTAAAGTTATTATTCACATCTAGTGAGTCATTTCTGGAGGTGTACAGATAGTCTATAAGTTTTGTTACGTTTTAATGTAGAGTCTACATGGAAATGACGTCGACATGATCACATGTCTCGCTACCATGTCCATATGATTCTGTGTCAGTTTACTTAGTAAATATTGTTGGTGTGGTAATTTAGAGATAATTTATTCATCAAGAAAACATGTCCATGAAAAGTATACCCCCCTTGAACCCCACTCATATAGAAAAACTGGGGTTTGCAGGGATATACCTATTTTTCTTATTTTTGTTCCAAAACATAGATTGTGGGTACCCACAATCTATGTTTTGAGCAAAAATAAGAAAAAAATATCAAAAATGTTCTACTGAAAATTTTCATTTTTACTTTAAAAATCTCTGTACATTGCATAATGTCATATATAAATGTGGCAATATATCGTCTTGTAGTATTATTAATGTCTATGCATATATGCCTGCCTGCAATTTGAGTGCATATCAATCCTTTGCTGGCTTTTATGGAACAGCTTGTAAACTTCAAAGGTTAAAGAAAGCGTCCTGCTTGCATTTTGTAATTACACTGTCATAATATTTTATTCGTTTTTGAAATGCAGTGAGATTAGACACGCAAAGGGTTGAAGGAAGTTCAGTGAAGTGGAGCAAAATGTACTTTAATATTACCCACACTGGCAACAAATGAGCCGCCCCATGGGAAAACCAACAATCTGCATAGGCGAAAACAAAGACGCAGATCAGCTTCGCGGTAACCGCGAAGCTGATCAGCGCCTTTGTTTTCGCTACTCGGTTAGTACAATTCCTCTTCTACTTAAATCCGAAATTTCAAGCGTCTAACTCTTTTCTGTGCTTGTACAGGCCGGTTTGTGTCGGACCTGTTCGGAAACCACATTGTTGGTTTTCCCACGAGACGGCTCAAGTACGCCGAAGTTGAAACACCATGCATGGCCATGGAAATGCAAAAGAAAATTCATATTACTGTGCGCGTCTGGAAAGTGCATGTCTTGTCCAGTATCTAACTAGAGTATATCCACCATACAATGATTGTCTTAACGACATTTTAAACATTTATTTTTAAAAAAAATATGCAAACCAGTACGTATACATGTACATGAACGTACATGTACATGTGCCTGTTGCTTTTGTAGAACAAATTAGCAAAGCATGACTCGATATGCTTGACGGCTACAAAAATCCAATGTTGCATTTTATATGCATCTTACACCATTTTATTCTCTGATCAATGATGGATTTCCTAGTCTATATATGGGATAGGTACCAATGGGATAGGTACCAATATTACAACCACAGCAGGCACTACGAGATAGGGAGGATACAGAACCGTTTTTGACTCACTCGCTGCAGTGAAATGTTGACACTTGCATCAACTAAGTTTTATAACTGTTTTTCTTAGTTCATTATAACTGTTGCCTAGCCTCTCCCGTACGACAAGAAAGGAATATCAAGCACTGGAACTTGTTATTCGGCGCCCAGAGATCTCCATCGTCGGGCAGCTTACTGAATCTGTTGAGTCCTCGTTTTTGATTCATCAGGGTGGTTATCATGATTTATTTGTTTGTCCTTGAAGATTCATTGACTAGTTAGATATTCACCACGAGGTCCGAACAACGAACTTAATGTTGTGAACTGCAGAAGATGAGGATGAGGTTAGGCGCCTGTAAAGCCGGTTTAAGCCTCACAGTAATTTTATATTACTGATCGTTCCAATGCAATGTTTCTGTTTTGGTTCCATTTGTTTTATGTTTTGGAGTCGAATTTTTGTACTGTTTGAACCTTATGTACGTTTGAACCTTATGTACGTTTACATATTTTTATTTTACGTTCGGGTAACTGAGTGGCCGCTTGTTGGGAAAATAGCTGCTCATTCGGCTTACGGTGTGTTTTCTGAGTATAAGTACCTAATTGTCAATTTAGTTTTTCCCGCCTCGGTTTTTGGAGTGTGAGTTTCTTTCTTGTTGCCCCATTTCCTGATCATTGCCTACTTGTACCTTTTTTTTTTTTCAGAAATTACATATTGCCTCTTCTGTTGATTTTACAATACAATAAAAGTCAGCATTCAGTACAAATATATGTCTTTAATATGAACTGCCTTGTAATAGAATTAAGACAAAGCCTTGAATAAAGACAAACATGTATCATATGGCCACCATATTAATTTGTATAGTAAAATGATATTTTCAAAACAAAACAGACGTAAACTATTAAAATACTATTTTCAGCAAAATTGACATACACATAATCGAAATTAAATTCTTAAAACAACGCCCGATTCTCGTGTTTCCATCTAAGATGATAGCGTAGCACTAGCTGCCTGATATTTTTTGTCTGTTTTGTGTGACATTTGAGACTAATGTTTTATTTCTGATTCTTGTAGTAAAGAAAACAAGTTAGCCTGACATCATACGTTTAAGACATGCAGCATCCTCTTGCGAGATGCCTTGTGGCAATGATCTCTTTGCCATTTGCGTACTCTTAAAGTTCATTCTTTCGTGCTGATGAATAAATAATTTAAAATGTCACAATATCTTGCCCTTGTGAAGATGTTCATTAATTGTGACGAATGTTACGAAACATCCAAGGCAGAACACGGATTTACTGTCATATGTGGTGTTATTTATGAGAACGTAGTAACCTCGTGCGTCACAAATTTACATAACCACAGGTCAGACAGTCTGACGTCTTCGAGAGTTGCTGGTCGTTTCTTCAAGGTTCCAAATAACATCAGTTTGGACATCTGTTTAGCATACCTCTTTTTATTGACATACATGTGATTTCCTAATCGTCCCAGTGAAATAGTACCAAAGACAGAGGCGTAAATTTGAATAAAACAAGCCGCAACGAAAACAAAAAGCTTTTAAGAGTGTGTTACTTCAACAAATGGACATATTCGGTGCTTTGGGTCGTTGCTTTTAATGTGATGGCAATGTTACTGTAGGCCTGTGCCTTTGTTTTGTGCCATCAATGTGCTAGCCACATCAGCTAAGTGGACCTACATGTGGATAGCCTGCATATACCCCAAATTAGTTTTGTTCAGGATGTGTGTCACAATTTACGACCAGACAAAGCTGCCCAACAACGCCACTATTCCTAACCCCAGTGTTTGGTCGGGACTACTTTTCTTTCCATAACAAAGCGTTCGATCATATTCGGCCTTTTCCGGCAATTACGCAAATAGTGCGGGTGTTCTGAAAAGTTACGACGCCATTGCAGTTGACCTTAATTGTTCCCGGCTCAACGTTATTTTGTTTTTCTGCATCTTACCTAAATGTGTAACCAGCCTTCAAAGAAATGAAATCGACTATCGCTTGGAATGTTTGAACAAGTTCGATTCACCAAGTGCAAAGTCATATTCTGAAGTGGGTAGCCTCGAAAACAAACAGAACACCCAAATAAATCTATAGTTTTGTGTATATTTGTTCCATTTACGTCATTTGTAGACTTTAAAACCAGGTGAAGTTTACAAACGCTGACGAAAATAATCCTGATAGCTATTTTGACCAATCCTGGCAGACTGGAATCTTGTAACTTGTACTTTTTTGTTTATTTAGCACACATTCATTCATTTTTTCACCTCAAGTGGCCAACGGGGTGGTATAAACCAGTAGAGATTTGAATGAACATGTTTGTACATTTCAGATTTGTTTTCAAAAATCGTAATATACAGTCAGTGTCAATTACTGCCAAACACTCTCAGCTTGATTGCTGGAAAACCTGTTTTCATGTCAACACCATTTTACCATGCTGCATAAAACCGGCGTCAAGCGAGCGTTTTTGAAGTTATGGATGGACAAGTAATAGATATAATTAAGCATGCACATGTGGCACGCGAAAACACTGGTCAAAAACGCTCTCGAATTCATACACCGAATCGATGCATTAGATGATTTTTTATTGTCAAACTCAGTAGGCTTTGTCATGTTAAGACGCAAGCCTGTGGTACCGTAATAAATCCTATGAGACATGTTTGTGGTAGGTGACTATCCAGTACGTAGTGGGTGGCATCAAACAGGACATCACGGAGTTTAGACTTTAACAGAAGGATTGTCCAAGAATACCCTCGAGTCATTAAGTCATGGAAAGAGTCATGTGCCTGTTTCTGTAATGTCTGAAATTCGGCGCGCCTATATGCTGTCCGACAGAATCGCAGTTAGTGGCTCTTTGTGGTGAGGCGATGAGTTTTGCCTGCTCCTGCCTGGATATTGCCGTCGCGGATGTTGCAGGCGTAGTTCATTTAAATATTTGTTTTGTGTAAGGGTCATTGCGGTGCAGCCGGTCGTGATGGGCGCTGTTTCTGCACCCTCGTGCCTTCCCCAAATGTTGGAAAGCAGTTCGTTCTCGGGTGACGTTCGGCATTTGTCTTTTCTGGAATCATAATTTGGCAAATAGATTCTGACCACGGGAGTGTTTGCCTTGAGGTTAAAGCCGAGATACGGGTCGATGACCACAGGGTTATGTAGTGATCACGTCAATCGGAGCGGGAATATTATGACGGCAGTAAGCTTTCATTGCAGCTTTCTTGAACGCTACTATGCTGGCCTTGCGTTGATGGATTGATTCTATTGACCGTTGGCACCACTGATGATAATTACAAACGGTTATCATTACGAAAACTTGCCCATGCAGTATACAGAGATTTTTAAAGTTGTAAAAAATTAAAATTTTCAGTAGAAATTTTTCAATATTTTTCTTGTTTTTGCTCAAAACATAGATTGTTGGTACACGTTAGAACCGCCTCGCAAAATTTAAGATGGGTTTATGCATGCATTATTCGCCCCACCAGTGAGCACATGCATCCCTTAGGGTGGTCGGGTGGGGATATGGGCCCCCGCCCATTGGGGCCTAAAGAAATAGATGGGCTGCTTGTGCCTCCATGCAAAGCTTACAAGCTAGTGACTGACCATCTGATTACTGGCTAACCGCTCTTGTCTGAGCCTGCCCAGGAAAAGTGATGCAAGTCAAACCATCCATACATATAAGCCTTGTGGCTTACTTGGATGGTTGTATTTGAAGCACTTGTTGGATGTCATGACGTCCTCATTTTGGGTAAAAGTCCCATAAAATGCAGGTCACGTCCCGACATGACCATAGCTGACTGGGGCGTTAAGCATCAATTCAAACAAAAAAGCACTGTATTCCATGAACTACGTCCTCATTTCTAGGAACTGCATAATAATTGTCCACTCCTATTCAATGTTCAAGGCTAAATAAATATAAAACAATTCAACCTTCTCGGAAATATTCACAAGTATCTGAAGAAGGAAGTAAAGGTCAAGGGCATAGCTCATATGAACTTCGATGCATACATATGAAGGGCACCTACTTCAAATATTTGTGTCACTATACATTGTAATATGCGTCCGACAATATGATCCCTTTAAATATAGATGAACATACAATAGATGATACTCATACTAACCTAGTTAAAATCATCACGAATCTGAGGAGGCAAATAGCGTCTGAGGTCTTATACCTACTCTACCCGTGCTTGCCACAGCATCATGATTCATATCAAGGGAGATAAGTTGGCAAGGGCAAAACACTCAGACAATACCATACAGCCAGCCAGAGAGTCCTCCTATTTTGCTGACTCATGGTCATTTTGTCTGCCTGTGGCCGCCACACAAGAGTACTGGGGTGCAATGAAATACTTTATCGTGACTTTGTAAATATTATTAAGATAAAGGTTTGAATTGGGAACATACTGCATGCCTGTGCAATTATAAAATGAGTCACATCATGAACAAGTCAATTGTTTGCATTTTGAAGACAGACGCAAAACGTAGATCGGTTTGTAAACCCAACAGTCTTATAAGCATATTTGATTGTACTTGAAAGAGGAAAATGTGGCGTGTCTGCAAAATCTACTGTTTGGAGCATTCAGCCTGTGCCATTTAAAGCTGGATTAACAAGCCATTTTGGTCCAAAACTCCATTTTCCGTTGTTGCGCCTATTATCTGAACTGGTTGGTATTTGCCCGTACCGGTCAGAAACCGTCGAAACTAAGATAAAAGTTAATTTGGTATTGCCCTTTCTGGGCATTGGCTCCAAATAAGGGTCGCTGGATACAAAAACGGCTGAAAATACCGATTTACATTGTGTACACCCTTTTCTGTTCCAATATAGAGTTTCACGTTTCGAAATAGAATTTCGCACCAGTTTGGTAATTGAATGTTCATAGGAACTCAAATAGAAACTTGGTTCGTAGTTTTTAAAAGTCTTGTGTATGCGGGGTTTGACTTGGTGCCACTGTTCAAATAAACAATTATATTTCTATTTGTTGTTGTTGTTGCTGCTGTTCATGCCTCTTCTATTGTTGTTGCTGTTATTATTATTATTTTATTATTATTATTATTATTATTATTATTATTATTATTATTATTATTATTATTATTATTATTTCTGTTGTTGTTGTTGTTGTTGTCGCCGTTGACGCACACTCCGTTAAGAATATGAATGAGGATATCCGCTTCGCTTATTAGAAAACACGTGTAGCCATGTAAATATGCATTACATAACTTATGTCAAACTATTTGTAAACATAAACAATGTGACACTTTAGAAAATAAACAAAACAAATCGTATTCATTTTTTGTGATTATGAGTAAATAACAATTGAACCCTTGGTCGTTGTACGCAAAACACATGTTGAGTCACGAGAAGCGGACTCTGATCGGCTCATGATTTGATTATACTAGTCACCGTTGAAGTGATAATCCAAGCTAGATACTATTATAACAGTCTGTTATAATATGCATCAAGAGCACATTAGCTACTTATACAGTATATATATTTTTTAATTTCGTATACTTGGTGTTTTGAAATGGTCACACGTTAATAACTTAATTAACAAGCCGCTTCATAGTTGAAGGCGGAAAGTAGCGTCTGTAATAGTGAAATAGTTTAAAATGTCCAATTTGGTTGCGAATGATTTTGTTATCAATAAGGACAACTTGGTGGCTGTGAATACTTGGCAGTCCAAATCCAAAAAAGTGGCTTAGTTTTGGTTTTGTTGGCATTTTTGAGTACATTATTCTACCTATGCTCATAATATTCCTTGGCATGTGCCCAAACTCGTACGGGTGGATGCCAAGTCTGTAAATGACCCTGGGCCGCACAACAAGGTCAAAGGTCAAACGAGTGCAAAATAGCAAAAATCTGTAAAAATGAAAATAAACATTATTGTTTTGGAAAATAATGGACTGGTTATAGATAACTTGTACTCATGTCATTCCTTGACATGTGTCCAAAGACATACAGGTGGATACCAAGACTGTTAATGCTCCTGGATGACAGAATTAGGTCAAAAGTCAAATGAGTGCAAAATAACAAACACCTGTTACAATAATCAAGTATTTCTTAAGTCAAACATGAATTGACTAAAGGCAACATGTTCTTATTTTATTCATTGACAAGTGTTTCAACTCATACGGGTATATTCGAAGTATGTAACTGCCTCTGTGTCATATAATTAGGTCAAATGTCATATGAGTGCAAAAATATCAAAACCTGTTATGATAACTAATAGTCTTCTAGCTATCCATACCCCCACCCCCAGGAGGAATTTTCTGCACTATAATTTTCTAAAAGTACATTAAAAAAGCTATCAAAGCCTGTTTTCTGCCATCTGGAAGTGGAAGTGTTTGCATTTTACCCTATGTTCTATTAAAGTACCCTAAATATTCATTTTTTTGCTTTTTTATAATTGGGTTACACATAATGGGGTTACACAAAGAAAATTGAAGATATCTCAATTATTTGTAATCCTAGACCATTGAACTTGGTCTCATTTTAAAGCTTAGACATAGCCCTTTCTTTCAGTGATAAGTAATGGAAAATATCTAATTTGCATATTCATGAATTTTCATTAAAACTTTAAAATGAATAAAAAGAAACAATTAAAAATCAAGTATCCCATAAAATCTAATTTCATGCCTAAACTATCATTGTAGCTCATTGTAATTGTACCAATAATACTATTTGACAAATTTGTTGATGTCATGGACCTAAATAAAAATTATCTCATCTGCATTTTCATGAATATTAATGAAAATGACGAAAATCAAGATTTACAAAAGGACAATCTATTGCCATTTGAAGGGTTTAGGGTGGGATATCTGTAGGATGTACCTTGCACCCTTAGAACAAATGCCCATGGGTGTCATTTTGGTCAGAGGATCACTTTATTGCACAATTGTGTCATGTAAAATCACAGAGTATTCACCCCATCCCTAATAAGCAGAGGAAGTAGTGTGGTACAACTATATTACCACATGTTTCTTGGCTACTGATAGTCCTAGAGAGCAGAAATAGGTATCAAACGATTGCTTTGACAATTCTTGATAACCATGTAATAAGACATAAATTATTTAAAATATCAAACTGACTCCCTGGTGTTCAAATATTAATGAGAACTTTATACATTAGAAAAACAATCACAGAAAAATGGACCAGCATAATTGCTTATTTCTCGTCAACCAAAAGACCTAAAGAGCTTAAACTGGTATCAAATGATTGGTATGACAAAGTTCTATAACCACGTAATAAGATGTATAAACAAACTGGCTTTCTTTATGCTCAATATTAAAGAGAACTTCAGATATTAGAGAAAAATAACACATGAATGAAGGGGGTCTACCAACAAAAAATTGCTTATATCTCAGCAACCAAAAACTCAAGAGAGCTGAAATTTATATCAAATGATTGATATGATAATGGTTTATAATTATGTGATAAGATACAGAAAGAATTCGACTTTCTTGGGGTTCAAATATTGATGAGAACTTTAAATATTAGAGAAAAATCACAGAACAATGGAGGGGGTATACCTACAGAAATGTTTATAGCTCAGCAACCAAAAGCCATAGAGAGCAGAAATTGGCATCAAATAATTGCTATGACAACATTCTAAAACCATGAAATAAGATGAATAAATAATCAGACTTTCGTGTTGTTCAAATATTGATGAAATCTTATAATATTAAAGAAAAATCACAGCAAATGGAGGGGGTATACCAACAGAAACGTTTATATCTCAGCAACCAAAAGCCATAGAGAGCAGAAATTGGTATCAAATAATTGCTATGACAACATTCTAAAACCATGAAATAAGATGAATAAATAATCAGACTTTCGTGTTGTTCAAATATTGATGAAATCTTATAATATTCGAGAAAAATCACAGCAAATGGAGGGGGTATACCAACAGAAATGTTTATATCTCAGCAACCAAAAGCCATAGAGAGCAGAAATTGGTATCAAATGATTGCTATGACAATATTCTACAACCATAAAATAAGGTATACAAACAAGCTGACTTTCTTGTGTCTCAAATATTTAAGAAAACTTAAGATATAGGAGAAAAAATCACTGGCAAACAAAGGGGGTATACCAATAAAAGTGTTAATATCTCAGTGACCAAAAGCTCTAGAGAGCTGAAATAGGTATCAAATGATTGCTATAATAAGTTTGTATAATACTGTGATAAACTCACAATTAATCTGACTTTCTTGTTCTTGGAATAGTGATGATAACTTTAAATATTAGATAATAATCTCAGAAAAATAGAGGGGGTATACCAATGGAAAAGTATATATCTCAGCAGCCAAACGCCATAGAGAGCTGAAATTGGTATCAAAAGATTGCTATGACAATATTCTATAACCATGTGATAAGATATATAATCAAGCTTACTTTCTTAATTCTCAAATATTTAAGGAAACTTAGGATATAGGAGATAAATCCTTGGAAAATGAAGGGGTATTACAATAAAACTGCCAATATCTCAGTGACCAGAAGCTCTAGAGAACTGAAATTGGTATCAAATGATTGCTAGGATAATATTCTATAACCATTTTGTAAGACATACAAATAATCTGACTTTCTTGTTTTTCGAATATTGATAAAAACTTAAAATATTAGTGAAAAACCACAGAAAAGTGGATGGGGTATACCAACAAAATGTTTTATAACTTAACAACCAAACATCCTAGAGAGCTGAAATTGATATCAAATGATTGTTATGATAATGTTCGATAAACATTTGATAAGATAAATGAATAGTTTGACTTTCTTGCTGTTTGAATATTGATGAAAACTTAAAATACTTGATAAAATCACAGAAAAATAGAGGGGGTATGCCAACAGAAACGTTAATATCTCAGCAACCAGAAGTCCTAGAGATCTGAAATTGGTATCAAATGATTGTTATGACAATAATGTATAACCATGTAATAATATATATGACCAAGCTGACTATCCCGTTGCAAAAATTTAAGAAAACTTAAGATATAAGAGAAAAAACACAGACAAATGCAAAGGACTATACCAATAAAATTGGCAATATCTCCGCAACCAAAAGCTGTAGAGAGCTGAAAATGGTATCAAATGATTGCTACGATCATATTCTATACACAATTGATACAAAAAAGTAACTAAAATAACTTTATCCCCATCAGAATACCACTGACACTGATGTTTATACAGACAATTGTAAAAGGGCATGAAAATAAGCATTTTTGCACTAAAGTGACCTTTGACCTAAGTCTGCATTACTTTGTTGTAACAGTTGTAACTGATAACACCATGCAAATGTATTAGATGTAATTTGGGGTTTTTTTAACAAAAAAAAAATAAAATATTTCATAAGATACTGCTATAATGTTAAATTTTGCACTTAGTTGACCTTTGACCTATTTTTGGGACTCTGGGGCATTTTCAGACTTGGCATCCACCCTAGCGTGTATTGTTACACATTAAGGTACACATTGGGCATGGATGCCAAAATGTACTCAAAAATGCCAACAGAAAAATATTTGGGGGGCTTGGGAGGCCAACTAGAAGGGGGCTGATACTCTAAATGGCCAACCATGCTGTCAGTATAGAAGGCACCGGGATTGATTCAAATAAAGTTGAAAATCTCAACCCAGACACAACATAATAGCTGAAAAGGATCTCATGGAGTCCATTTATGATAATATAGAAAGTCTTGAGTCGCCCGTTTTCTTATTCGTCTGAATACGAAGGATAATAGTAGTGTTTTAGGAAGATTTAAACAGGCACTAACCGCGTGAAGTAGATGATATGAACTACTACCACTAAACACCGCCGCCCTTTAAGATGAAGTGAATTAAGTACATAAAGTGTTCTAGGATATCATTATTAATCATAATTATCGTTATCATCATAAACAAAGAGAAGTCACCGGACTGTAAGCAGGACATTGTACTATTACGTCTTATATAAATAGCCACTTTAAGGCGTACTTGGTACGGTTGCACTCATGTGACAAAATTGAGCCACCTCGTGGGAAAACCAACAATGTGGTTTCCGAACAGGTCCGACACAAACCGAGCTGTACAAGCACAGAAGCAGGCTAGAAGCTTGAAATTTCGGATATAAGAAGAAGAGGAAGTGTACTATCCGAGTAGCGAAAACAAAGGCGCTGATCAGCTTCGCGGTTACCGCGAAGCTGATCTGCGTCTTTGTTTTCGCCTATGTAGATTGTTGGTTTTCCCATGAGGCGGCTCATTAATTGTTGTTATCTGCAATGAACTTGAAACTCAAAGCACAAATATCCGGGTTATCAAATGCTTGTTTTGCTTATATGATATCAAAATCATTCATTCATGATTTTAAGTCACCATTTTGTACTAAACAATAAATATCTATTTTTGTCTATGAAATTGAAAAAAAAAAGTATCTTCCTATCGCTTTGTCATTTTAAATTTAGTCATGAGCCAAATGTTCAGCATTTCTCACAAATTCGAACTCACATTTTCTAGTTATTTGATATCTACATGTATATCAAAGAGACCTAAAGTAGTCCGGTGGCGTTGTGGCGTTTCATAACAGGCATACCAAATTCCCAAATAACGGACACACGTTCAAAGGTGATGACCTCATCATGACATCATAGTTTATTGGGGCGTTGAAATGAAATTCAATATAAGTTAAAGGCTATCAGTGAAACTAATACTAGCCAAATTGGTCAAACAGCTCAAAAATGTAAAACTACACCAGGAAAAATAATTAGAACAAAAAAGATCGTACATACAATATTAATGACCGGTCACGTCCCCAATTTCAAGTTTACCGCCATTTTTATTGAAGACAATAATGTTACACACGATGAAGACCTGAGGCCCCCAGGGGGTGTCTTTGCTCCCTGCACCCTGAAAGAAAAATGACCTTTCTCCCCAGCTCCCTAAATCTTTTTCCTCAGCCCCCTGCTCCCTGCTCCCTAAAACCCCCAAAAATTATGCTTTCTCCCCAAATCCTTGAAAATAAGTGACCATTCTCCCCGAATCCCTGAAAATAAATAGACCTTCTCCCTGAATCCCCAAAACCTCTGGGAGGGCCTCAGACCTGACTACGTCTTTCTATGAAAAAAAAATCACTTTATTTACAACAAGAAACACTTTGACCACCATTCGAAGTTCGGGGAAACTCCTTTTTTGCCTTCAATAATTGAATTTCAATATTCACTCACCAAACAGTTGGTTGGTTGATCTGGGTTTAACTGAAGCCTCGCAAATAGGAAAAGTAATATGGAGCCGGGACTTCCGGTAAAAGTCTCAGGCTGAAAAAGCCCAGTAACGAACATACGACCCCTTGTTAAAAAGAAGAGTATCTAAACCACTGCGCAATAAAGGTTTCTCATCGAACCAGTATAGCAAAATATTTCTTGGAATTGGACCCGAAAACGTATTTTTCCATGGGCCAACAACATGAACAAAAATATGATAAATTTGTTCAACATTCAAGAATTGTCTTTTAATTGCATTAGTAAAAAGGTGGATGATCAGCGGTAAGCCAGTTTAGTTGTTGTTTTTTCTCCTTGATATGTGTATATATTATGTTTTATATAACTAGACTAAGATGAATTTGCGGGATGGACATAATCATATGTATGTCGCATTTTATTATGCATTTACTTGGCAATTTATATCACATAATATACATTTCTTTATAATCTACCACAATAAATAAATTGCGATCATGTGCACATTCCATGCTTCTCAAGTACCATAAGTGGTTTGAGAAGCTATTTTACTATATAAGTGCATAAGTGCAAGCGACTATGTTAGATTATCGTTCTAGATAATGATGTACGTGAAAGCTTTGCTGGAGCACACCAAAGTTTGTTTAGAGCATGCATATGCATGTTCAAATATTTAAGCTGCATATCAGCACAAACAGTCTTAATGGAACGCATCATTTTTCTTCGCTGCCTTGTGCATATGGGATGACGACTCCAGAAACCAAAATGTAAGGCTTCTTGGAAAGAAGCCTCCTCAGATTAGCTGCAGCTGGTTTGTGACCTTCATTGTCAAACTTCATACAGTGTTTTGCGTGATATGGCTTAAAAATTGAACCGGGAAGTACTATGCACAGTTCAGCCGTGCTGATAGGTTGGCTAACACTTACCAATGTCAAGTATTTTGAACTGATTTTGTGTGGCGGGAAATCAATTACCGGAAACCTATACCATTATTTTTTCAAGGAGACTTTAACTCTTTGGATATGATAAAATGCATAGAAGCACACACTCTTTGGAATTGACAATTGACAGCGTGCATACAAGCAAAACCGACGATTTTCATTTTGCAAGCCCAAACTTCACCCAAATCACGCCATAGCAACGACTACAATCACCAACAACAATGACAACTGAAATCCAATTCGGAACCAACGGTATTAAAACACTTCAACATTATAAAGACAATTGTTATAGAAGAAAAAAGATTCAAATGATGAGACCTTCTAACTTGGGCCCAGAATTACAATCCTCTCTTTACGTTAAGGAAAACCTTTAGTTAGCTACGGTGACGAATTTCAGAATCTAAAAGAATCTAAATTAAAATATAGCGTTTCTGTTACGTAAGTGACAGTTTATTTTACAAACATGGATATTTTCGTTTAACAGTTATTGATTTTAACGGTAATATATCGGGTCAAACTTGCCCACGACTTAACTTTAATAAGGAATGCAATTCTGGGCCCAGGTCCCATAAATTCAATAAATGATTCATGCTCTACATAAAAGAGATCATATTGTATGTCATTAGCATAAATGTGGGGGATCAAATGTTCGAGCATGTAAATGCATGTTTCGCAATGCATGTACTGGCCCTAATAAATCTTTTTGATAGCGTTCACTGTGTCACTAGGCAAGTGCATTTTCAAGTGCAACATGATACCACAATCGTCTGTTGTATTAACAATATTTGCAAAACGTCTTTGTTTTCTTGATTTTACTTTATATCTATTGCTGCTGCATAATTTTGCTTCTTATAAGGATTGCTGCATGCCGCTGATGATTACATATCTTAGCTGCGATGTATTCATGACATTTCTCATTTACCTACTCCTTGGACAATATCTAGCTTTAGATTAGCTTCATGTTCATCCGTTTGGTACCTTGTTGCTTTTCTTTCCTTGCTGCTAATGGCACGTATTACTGAATCAATGATCCTCTGATGTCTGTTCTGTTCAGTACAGTTTTAAATTATCTCTAAGTTAATCGTGGTCTGATTCATCCGATTGGTCAGTAGCGTCCTTATTCTTGGTACAGTTTGCAACTTCTCAGTCAAAATTGCTAAATCATGGTGTTTCTTTGTTGTCATTGTTTTGATTTCAGCTGAGTATTCAGTCATTTAGCAAATATTTCCTACAAATGATTCACGTTTTGTAACTAGAGATCATAATAATGCGCGCGATCTGGGCACCCTGATCCCGACTGACTTTTACAAACTTTCACTTTAACCAATTTTTGACGGATGGACTTGCCAATCATTATCATTTGGGTGAGTCCACTTTCATTTTTGGGGACATCAGGTGTGAGTTTATACTTTTATTTCATTTTTTTATGAAATGCCTTCAATTTAACAGAGTAGTCCCAGATGGGATGCCGCAAAGAGGAGTTGCATCTGGGGCTATTCTGTTTGCCAAAGTCGCATGAAAAGGACGCCAAGCTTATATGACTTAAGATCGGTGTCAATTATCGCTGAAATTAGCTAACTATTAAAATATCATTGCGTTTCAGCATATCTTTTGACAAAAATTCACGTTCGAATTACTAAACAAAAGTAAAATGTAAGCCAATACTTGAAAAGGTGACAAATTTTAAAATTACAAATAACTGCCCAACAAGCGTCGCTCCAAACAGGTTATCTTTCATTTAGCTGCTTCACTGCGACTATTTTAGTCATAAGACTATTTTATTGAAGATATGGAATGGTCTAATCTTTCATTAGCAATGTCATCGTACATGTAAGGAAAATGTTTTCTCCCTTTAAACGTTTTCACTGCTTCCTCACTTGCATACTTGCAAATAGAATCGGCATCGACCAACATCACGTTTACGGAGACTGATCAAATCAATGTGTTGGTTCTGTACTGACCGTTTCGATGCAGTTCTGCTTTGGTATAAACATGCGTCTACTGTTCTTTGTGAAACACTTTTTGTTTCGTTGGTTCTACATCCCGCCAACAATTTCAACGGCATCGCTTTGAAATCTTGATTGTCCAGCTTTAGCTCATCATGCCTTTACTAAATTGTGTTCAATGAGTAGGGATCTAGTTGCATGGAATATATTCTCGGCTTGGTATTATCAAAGAGTCTTCTTAAAGTGTCAAGACCAAAAATTATG
This sequence comes from Rugalucina vietnamica, assembly GCA_964017185.1. Lineage (NCBI taxonomy): Eukaryota > Metazoa > Mollusca > Bivalvia > Lucinida > Lucinidae > Rugalucina > Rugalucina vietnamica. The sequence goes on from OZ024875.1 coordinate 37,202,179, forward strand.
AAATGTGGTTTTAGCATTACGTCTTACATTTCACGTCATGTCCTTATTCTTGCATTTCAGTGGGTCCATTAGACTTCGCTTCCGTGTTCCTAATGGTAATATCGCCTTACCCAAACAGACCAACTCAGAGCATTTGCTTGACAAACAATTAAGCTCGTGAGCCGAGTCCAGATTTACTTTGATGTGTCCAGGATCTAATGTCGGGTCAGTTGAATAAAAAGAATTTAGTCAACATCAAGCGGATATCCGTAAGACATTCATTCCAATTAGTGTCTGAGTCATTACAGGAGGTTTATAGCTTGTTCGTGGAATACAACTTGATCTCAATGATGTGTCAAAAAGAAGAAACTGCATGCATACTGGTTGAGTCTTAAATTACCGGATTTACAAGTATGAAAACATATCGCATGTACAGGAACAAAAATGCGGGTTTGTCTCTATCAAGGTTTTCCATACGCACTGCTATGCCGTTGTTTTGGTTGTTTTGTTCAAAGGTGTATTTGATACGGCTGTGTTATTGCTGTTTTTCTTTCAACACTTGGGCCTGCTTTTTTTCTAAAATATGGACCAAGGCAAAGTACCTCTTATGAAGATTTTAATGTATATAGGATCTAACTGTTTCCTAGAAGCAAACAATAGCAGTGCACTTATATGACAGTACTTTTCAGTGACTTCTTTCCGTGACAATTTGTCAAATGAAAAGAAGTCATTTAAAACTTCCTTCTTTCTGTGAATGGCTTTTACAAAAGTGGATACTCTAACATTTAAGTTTGTCATTTCAAGTATTTAAAGATAGATATTACACGAGTGTCAAGTTATTATAAACAATTTTAAGTATTTGAATATAGGTGTTTCTTTTCAACACCTGGTTGATATGTTTGGCAATGACTTTGCAGATATAATAACTGAAATGTTTTCAGACAAAGGGAAATTTATTTAGCATAAAACTATCCCATACCAGGAAAAACACAAACTGCGTCGTTTAAATCGAAATTTAATATTTAATATAACACTATTACATGTATATAAATAACCAAAGGTATGTATATAATGTCCCACTTATAATGAATAACATTGTATTTAGATATTCCACAATTGCTAGATGTTGTAACTTTATCTAGATGGTTCTTAATTTATCTAGTTGATTCTAGTGTCATCCTATGTGCATTGCCGATAACGAGTCCTCTACATAGGCAAAGTCTTAGTCTAAAATAAAAACAAAGCATTATGTACAGTGGTTCTGTGAGTAATGATTACACGATTACCAGAAGCTACCAAGTACGAGTAATTCAATAACATGTCTAAATGCTGTCCATTATTGGTGTTCACACCCGCATTGTACTTCTTACAAGGCATTATAGACGACAGTTCATGTAATCGAAAAGCCAGGGGTAATTTCAAAATAAACTTGTACATCACATTTTTAAGAACATATTTAAAGGCGTATTTCTAAAGGAGCTAAATTGGTACCACTCTTTATTCAGTTAATGACCCCTAATGGTGCAATATAGTCCTTGGACTGTCATAATGAGGTGTTATCACATCTCTGCAGGGGGTCATAAAGAGGACCCTAAAGGATAATACCTGTAGTTCCACTGTTTATTGATTTTATGGTCCCTGATTACCTGTGCAATAAAACTGTCTTAAAATTTATTTTTCCTGTTCTGGCCCCTACCTGTATTCTGAGTCATTGTCAGGGCACTAGGTTTACTATTGCCCTGTCCTTTATCTAATGACCCTAAATAGACATGGAAATAGGTGTTTAAAAGGTTTCCATTCGGTTACTACGAGTGGTGTCTTGGAAAAGTTCTTGGTTACAGGAAATACAAACTTCAGACTATTTACTGCCGTTAAGGTACTGTTGCTTGGCCCACCGGGGTCCATCTGGTGTTTTTCTTTTGCTCCGGAGTTAGTAGGTTATTCGGCGCCCAGGGATCTCCATCGTCGGGCAGCTTACTCAATCTGTGAGTCCTGGTTTTTGATTCATCAGGATGTTTATCATGATTTATTTGTTTGTTCTTGATGATTCATTGACTAGTTAGAGATTCACCACGAGGACCGAAGAACTAACTAAATGTTATGAATCACTGCAGAAGCTGAGGGTGAGGTTAGGTACCTGTAAAACCGGTTTAAGCCCGCCAGTAACTTTGTGTTACTGATCGTTCCAAGTCGATACTTCTGTGGTGGTTCTTTTTGTTTTATGTCTTGGTGTTTAAAAATTTTTTGTGCTGTTGGCGCCTTATGTATGTTTTCATATTTTTAGTTAAGTTAAGGTAACTGAGTGGCCACCTATTGGGAAAATAGCTGCTCATTCAGCTTACGATACGTTTCATGGTATAAGTACAAGATTGTTAGTTTGGTTTTTTTCCCACCTCGGTTTTTGGAGTGGGAATCTTTTTCTGATTGCGCCTTTTCCTGATCTTTGCCTACTTGTTCCTTACTATACCAATAAATGTATAGGGCAGATTAAACCGGTACCTTACCTGTAAATGAAAGTAATGATGGTTGTATAATAGATATACATATAAATATGACAGGTCCTTTCGTCTTTTCCATGTTAGTGAAACATATGAATGCATGTCACACTAAATGCACTTCTTTTCGGTCGGTCGTCTTTCAGCTGAATATGGTTGGTATTCGTAGTTCATGTATTATCTCGAGGATTTCGTAAAAATGGTGCAATTGTGAGTGAGCATTTCTCAATAGCCTGTATATAAGGATTTTAGAAATTTGAAAAATCATCGACGCTCGTTGCTTCGCAAGTTTGGTACCGTTTCGTTTGTTCGTCAAATTTTCTTGTTTGCGGAATAGAGGAGGAAAATCGGATATCTACGACGAGGATGCGTGTGATACACAGAGTGACAGAGATATTAGTATCATAAGTATATTTACGATTTCTATAAATAATGAAAGATTTTTAGGTTTGGTTTTCATTACGATTTGCTGTTTCATGAGAGATGATTTAAGAATTTAGATTAAAAGATTTTGTTGTGGCAAAAGAAACATGTCGGGCCCTTGTATAATTTAGTTTTATTAAGCCTGTATATACATGTATAAATTATTGCTCACAATGGAATGCTCGTAAATTAACCGTTTTTCCTTTTGAGTTTCAGTTGTTATCGAGTTTCGATGTATTCGAGCTGATGTGATGATTTGGGTACAGTGTACAAGTATATAGCTTTTCATAGATCCTTTACCAGCGTATCCGCGACTAAGATAAGTACACACTTATTTGTTCAGTTTTGACTTTGTATCAAAGGCCGATACTTGAAGAATTATCAGTCATGACCGTTTATGACGATAATTTTTTAGTTTATATATAATTTAATGCATTATATACGGGTCATATTAAAGTATTGAATTGTTTGTAGGTTGGCCAGAAGGCTTATTATTAGCATTTATTCTTTCAAGTCAATATAAATCTAGGTTTGTGAAAAAAAAAAAAAAAAAATCTATTTGTCATCATATCTCTGAATTTCCAATGGTATTTTTGGTGGAAGCGGTCTGTGGGTGCGTAAAGGTGGGGCCGGGGGCCGAGGGTGTAGTAAGGACGGGTTACTTGGTGGCTTGTGTGAAACAGTTTACGTATTTTTTAGACCATTCGGTTGGATGGTTTTGGCAAGCTGAGGTGCAGATGGTTTGTGGCCGTTGGTGCGTTTTGTGTGTGCATTGGGGAAGTATCGTTTCAATCGCTTGTTAAAATTTTTATTCCGGCAGACAGCTTTGAAATCATATTGAGTTAAAATCATTGTTTATTTCTTGTCACTGTTTAAAGTAAAATAAAGATTCTGTTCATGTGGGTGGTTATTTGCTTTTAATGAAAGTTTGGATATCTGGAAATTATCTGTTTTCTTTAGTACATGTATCAGGCGTTTTCTGTGGGCTGTGGTCGATGGATCGAGCTTTGTGTATGCAGAAAGGAGATATTTTTAAAAAATTATTACTTGATAGTTACGCTTAAATAAGGGAGGCTACTTTAGAGATCAATATATTAGTTTGTTAGGAAGCATTGATACTTGTTAGTCTTAAGGAATGCGTAGATTATGCAGAATTTGTTTGATTTTCACAAAAATATTGTTTCGCTATATTTTTTGTGAGTATATGTAGAAGTTTAGTGTATTTTATGAAAAATGACTTCGGTTATTTAGAATCACTTTAATTTATTGATATGCGTGCCTTATATATATACTTATATACTACTGCTCAAACTAAGTCGAACTTTAAACGAACGTGTTGTTTCATTTCGTGACCGGCATGGTCCCGTTATAATTGTTGTTCACTTACTTCCTTCCATTCGATTACCTTGATACGAATCTTCGTTAATCTATTTTAATGTCGGTTGTCCATTCGTATGCCATATAAATGTGAGAAATAACGTTTTGATTGTTAAATTACTTCCTTCCATTCGATAACCTTGCTACGAATCTTCGTTTAAAACTAATTTTAATGTTTGTCTATTCGTATGTCATGTAAATGTGAGAAATAGCGCAGTGTGAAATGCAAAAATGTTTTCCGAAGAGGCCGAGCTTTAGATTTGGTGATACACTTGTTGTAGCCATAGCGGATCTGTAGATGATCCGGATCAAAATAATTTTCAAACGAATTTTACAAAAACATAAAACAAGAATTTTTTTAAAATGAACTTGGCAACCTGACTCTTGGATCAAACACGTTTCATTCCATCGCTCAAGGATCGTGGATAATGACGTCAACAGCTTGTTCACGTCAATGGTTCCCGGCTCATATACAAAAACACGATGAAAAAAAAAAAAAAAAAAAAAAAGAAAAAGGCTGTTCGCCGAATTTTCCGAATATGAAAAGTACCATGTTAGTTAATCTTTCGATATTGGTTGCTAATATCTTTTCCAATTGTTTTCTGTCATTTTGACGAAGTATCCGTCCTAAAATCGAATATTACGACATATTTAATTGAAACTTTGAAACAGTGCCATTGTAGTTACTCCGAATCACGGTTAACCGCATACTCTCATTTTATGCTTTCAAAGGACTTGGATCGTTTGATGTTTGGAACTAAAGGTATATTTATACATTCTGGGTGTTTATGTTATAAAGTTTAGTGTTCAAAATGAAAAATCTGTGTTTTTAACAAGCATCATATAATATTCTGATGTCATTCATATCTTCCATGGAACATCGCGTGTTCGGTGGGAGTGGGGTTGAGCAAACATGGCTATGGGAAAATGCCGCCGAAAAAGGCATATGTTTTGGTCCTCGGAATATTTCATAAGGTTCACTGTATGTCTACATGCACAAAATTTGAAGGAGAAACCCATCGCTGGTGATATATAGTCCATGATTCGGATTACCTCCAATTCATTCGCTTTGACTTCAATTATGCATAGACTTTCATGCTCCAGTGGTCACAGTCGTATGCTTGATAAAAATGAAAACCATTGCATTTGATGAGGAACTAAATTGGTTTCAAGATAGCACTAAGTTTATAAATCTCAAATCATTCATGTGCGCATGTTCAGCAATTTTTATTAACTTGATCCGGAATGGGTAGAATAATTGTACATGTACCTAGTCTACATTTTTAAAAGCAAACAAATAAATAAATAAATATATTTTCGATTTTTAGATGGTTTTAAGTGTAATATGTCTGTGTAATTATATGAATCTGACTTGTTTAGTTTTGTAGGGGTATTGATTTGGATAAGATTGGATGGCATATTGTGCGGGTGTTTGGTATGGCAATCGTTTTGGCTATTTAAAGCCGATGACGCATTCATATAACAGTGAAAATTTGACTGGAAATTCTCGCTGTTTTAAATAGTATTCAAAAGTGCATAAGAGTGCTGCAGAATATGGAATCAAATTGATCTTTTAATATCAATGTTTTATAAAACTTTGAATATGTGAGATTCGGACTGGGGCTGGAGATAGTTGCAATTTCTGCTCGGATTCGGTTTACACAAAGACGAGTTGTTTATAGTTATGCTTTAAGTCTGTGCAGTGTGGTTTGTTTCGACACAAATAAAATCTCAAGTTTATATATTTTTCATATTTATATGATGAATTTTGTTTAAAATCAAAATGAGATCCATGGGGGGAAAACGATTTTCGACTAGTGCGTCACAAGTTGATAGTTCTTTTAAATAATTCCATGAAAAAGTTGAAAATAATGAAAATCGAACCATCTCAGTTTTATGGTTTACTGGTATGATATTATAGAATATATTGGTTCAGAGAATAGATTAGTTTTCCGATATTTACGGTTCCGTGAAAAAATTGTCGTCTTATTATCATGCATTTTTGCTTTGCCTGTGTTAGAATTCACTTGATTCAGGGGCTTTATTGTGGTTGTTTTGTTGGACAGGGCTTGAATTTCGACATTTCATGTGTTAGAGTATATCTGTCATAGAAATCTCTGTTATTTGTCGTTATTTATCTGGAAGTGTGAAAGCACGATATATAGACTCAGTACCGTTAGTTTGAAACTAAAATATCTAAATGGTTGAATAACGGATTTCGTTCTCGAGCACATTTGGTGTTTGGCGATGTGGTCATTTCGGGGCGTGAATAATTAAAAATAGGTACAACGTTTTAATGAAGAATAATTGGTAATAGGCAGTTGTAGAAATATTGGTACACAAGTTTATGTATCTGTGTGGTTGATGGTTTTGCTGGTTCTGTGGCTGTTGGTTGGGTTGAACAAACAGGTGCTGGAAATGGTTGTATTTTGAGTTGCTTAATACAAGGAAAAATTGTAATGATTTTTAACAAAGCTTTAGATACGGTACTTGGGGGATTGAAGGTTGGAGTTAGCAATTGTAAAGATGAGTAAAGTTCTGTCGTGTTTTAAATGGTGCACGAAAACGAAAAAAAAAAAAAAGTGGTTTTTAAAGGCTTAAGATAATATGTTAAAGAATTGGCAATGGGTGCCTCAGCAAGTTGAAGAGAATATTGTTCATTGTTGCCATTTGTTGTTTAGATAGATAAAAAGTTAAAGATATATGAATGAGATGTGGCTTGGGCCTAAAAAAAAAAAAAAAAAAAAAAAAAGAGAAAGAAAAGAGTAAAAAAAAAAAAAAAGAGAGAGAGAAAAAAAAAAAAAAAAAAAGTTGAAGATATATGAATGAGATGTGGCTTGGGCCTAAAAAAAAAAAAAAGTCAAGGAATGAGACCGCCTGGGCGGCTAAAAAAATGCGAAAATGACAAATGAGATATGGAGAAAGCCTGGTTATGAGTTTTCTATGTTTTTTGCTTACTCTATTCAACATGTATTTTATTGGCATCAGTGTAAGATAATATTATGGATGCACATATATATTCAGTCTACAATATTTATTATGAGGAATAGACAAGGCGTGGATAAAAACGAAGAGATGGTAAACTAAAGGAAGGAATAGAAGATGGGGAGTATTTCAGAATCTTTTACATTTTAAGGAATTTTGTTTTTCGAAATAATTAAACATGAAAGAGCGGAGGGCATATAAATCATATACTGTTATGTTTCCACTTCTTTGTTTGATCGAAAAATGAAGCAACAGCGGCATTTCAAAATATTGTGTTATGTTCTTTATTACTCTGCAGAAGGGTTCTTGAATTGTGATTAGTTTTGCAAGGCAAGACCTTATATTAAGACCGATAGAGAAAAGACTTTATTTATTTGCGGACGAACGAAGTGAGGGAGAAAATAAATGCACTTCTTTTCGGTCGGTCGTCTTTCAGCTGAATATGGTTGGTATTCGTAGTTCATGTATTATCTCGAGGATTTCGTAAAAATGGTGCAATTGTGAGTGAGCATTTCTCAATAGCCTGTATATAAGGATTTTAGAAATTTGAAAAATCATCGACGCTCGTTGCTTCGCAAGTTTGGTACCGTTTCGTTTGTTCGTCAAATTTTCCCATATAATTTAGAGTAAAAATGTTCAAATATGTTTGGTCATAATAGCTGGATTGACACAATTACACTTTATGTTAGATTACATTTGTAGATATTTTGCAAACAAGATCGGATAAATGAACAAAACAATCACATGTTGCAAATAAGATCGGCTAAATGAACAAAACAATTACATGCACGCTTGCTTAAAGAAATTATAGTAAAATGGTATTTGGCGTTGTCTCCAGTAAAAATGGTAAGCGACGTCCCAGGGAAAGTGGTTTTATGTTCGTGATACGACTGTTTATTGTGGTGCCCGTTTTCCATACTTTTGGTTGAAACTTAGCCTACTTCTTACTTTCACGAGAGAGAACGAGTCATTCTGCTCCTCGAATTTGTCGCCGGGAAAAATGTTTTGTTATGTATTATGTATTTTCCCCCGACCCGGTGTCTATGTTGGGACTTCAAATTTAATCGCATTGATTTCTGGTTCCTATATTCTTACTCTATAACGCAAACCACGAAATTACGGGCTTTATGGGTATTTTAGAATTTTGTCGTACATTTATTTGACAAATGTCGGTTCAAGTTTGAGATCTTAAGGTAATTGTAACTTCGTTTTAAGTAGAACTTTGTTTTTAAAACAATAGTATTAAAGTTTGATTTATATATGTATTTAAAATGCAATGTTGTTGTGCTGTGTTTAATAAAGTATTCTAAGTTTCAGACTGTTGAGAGATTAGAGATGTGTTACAGAGATGGCTGGCTATAATCCGAAACTGTAGCTGTGAAATGGGATGGAAACAGGATGCGTTTTTGTGGAATAATAAACATATATGTCAGACAGTTTTAAACTGCTGAAATTGAGTGTGGTTGTTATTGAGTCGAAAAATGAAGCAACAGCGGCATTTCAAAATATTGTGTTATGTTCTTTATTACTCTGCAGAAGGGTTCTTGAATTGTGATTAGTTTTGCAAGGCAAGACCTTATATTAAGACCGATAGAGAAAAGACTTTATTTATTTGCGGACGAACGAAGTGAGGGAGAAAATAATACGCTATCTTAATGTTTGATGAGCCAAATCATTCTACCGTTGATTGATGCATAAATGGCTAGGTAACATCAGTCGTCTATACTTTTGCCTTGAACTTACCTTGACTCGAATCAAGAGTAATTTATTATGTAACATTTTGCATATGCGAAAGAGCGAAAACAAATGCGCAGATCATTTGTATTTGTCCTGTGCATCAGCTATATAGCTGTTACCACCCCGTAAGATTTATGTTTCCGCTACAATTGTGGTACACTTCCTACACCTTTTAAATCTGAAATTTCAAGCCTCCAGTGAGCATTCTGCCCGGTTTGTGTTGGACCTCAGAAATTCTTAAGAAAGGTTCCCTCGTGATGTAGATAAATAAACTGAGACGGTTCATGATAGCGTGCCATTTTTGTAATGCGCAACTCTGGCTATCTTATAAGTTATGCGCATGCGCAACCATTGAATACTTGTCATGTTTTGTTGTGTCACCCGTCGTTGGAAGAAGGTTACGAAATTGCACAAGTGCTTGTAATACCACTTGTCTCCTAATAGAAGGCCTCGTACTTACTGTGACATGGTACTGATATTTTCACGATGCCTTGAACTTAACCTTGCATCTGAGTAAGTGCGATTATGCGCAAAAATGGGACCGAAAGTCATTGTCATATCATGAACATTATAATAAATTACTTAAGTGCACTGGAAGCTGACAAAAATAGATTTTATTAATACTTAACTATGTTTCTAATAGTTCTAGTTTGTCTTTATGTAGTCACTTGCATACCAGTTTGTGCATTTTCAGTTTATTCTTGTGTACAATAGTCCCGAGTAAAGAAGCATTGACCATTTCTATTTAAAAATGCCTATGGTTTTTGGAAAAACAAAAAGCTGGTAATCTGTCTTCTTATGCACATGATAACTTCCCTGAATAATGCACTACTGTATAACAGAATTTGTTTTCCATGTTTCGTGCCACAGGATCGGGATTTTTGGCTAGAACAATCATTTTTTGTATGAAATATATAGTAATTAGGAAAAAGTTTTATAGAGTATTGTTCCCCCCCCCCCCCCCCCCGAGAACCAACAAAAGCTTTTGCATGCATATGTGTTGCCATGTATTACACAATATATGAAAGTGGCATGTTGGTTCTTTGGGGGGAACGATACTGTAGAGCCCAAAAACCAGAGCCCAAATATTATAAACAGTTATAGCCACTCATTCAGGCAAAGCTAACATATTATAAGTAATGGAAAATGAAATAGTATAACATGGTCATAATTTGCACTATTGGAAATGTTATTTACTTGAAACCGGATGCTGCAGAATCAACTTTCATCAGTTGGGCACGAGCATTAATAGTGTGCATCATTTTATGGTACAAAATTTTGGAGACACACTGTACAAACATTCCCTTGTTTTTACACGGCCTCTAATCTATAGTATTTGTATCTCTGTTTTATTATTTCCATACTTTGAGCCCAGGTTTTCACATCTGATTTTACTAGTTTATGGTTTTTGCTCAATACATCATGAATGGGTTTGGCTAGCATATGTTAAGTGCAGTCCAATTAATCTAGTTTTGTTGCATTCGATACTTGATCTTTTGAAGATGCATTTCATTGTTGAACTATGGAGTTGTTGAACTATGGAGATAGGTAGCCGTGTTAGTAGTATAGCTGGTGTAAATGTCTGTTATGCTACATTGGACATGACCAAATAGGTAGAATTTATCATACATATTTGGCCACAATAATTCAATTGTACATGTTAATGTCAAACAAATTTGTTGCAATAACATGCTTCTCATGCCACATAGAGTTTTGACTTCTTAAAGAGTTTTTACTGATTCCAGATTGGAAACGGCACTTTTTGCAACTTTTATTTATAGAATATATATGGTATTCTAATATTCAATATGCAGAAATGCTGTACAGGTACCTCCTAAAAGTTTTCTAAACAATGTTTCATACTGCAAATATTTAAAGATTTTCTGCGCATTTTTACATGATTCATGCATGTTTCTGTCGAATGAATGCTCTAAAATACAAACATTAGTAACAACAATCGTCACCATGCAAGAAAAAAACAAAATCTCTACCTTTTTGTAGTCATGAAATTTTGACCCCAACCCCACGGAAACCTAAATTTCTACAAATTGATGACAGGATTTGTAAATATCTTAACACATATCAATTCATTAGACATGGAACTATTGTCCTCAGTTTACAGGATCAGCATCTGGAGCTTAATATCAGTGTTCTGGGCCGCTAAAGTATAGGCATATACAGGCTATATAGTCAACACTCCTTTTGCAAAAGCGTGGACTAGCTTCCATAAATGCAAGCCACGCTTAACATGGCAATTGTCTTACATGTGAATGTTCTGGCACAGATTGGCTTCAAGCGTTGTCATAGAACATCCTTTTCAATCTTAAGTCGTTAGAATTATCATCGAAATAAATTATATCCCGAAAGAAAGAACAAGACTTTTTAGCACCTTACACCATAACGGTTAATGTACACATCGCGAACGACCAGTACACACGTGTAAGCCAGCTTATGAACAAGTATTTAAACAAGTTAAAAGCCGGGTAAATATGCTTCATACGAACTTTTTTATAGTAATTATAACTCTGATCGTTTTAAACCTAAACAACCGTAAGGAATTATGAAACAGCTGTAAAAAATTGAGGCAGGCAGTTTTGAAAAGATACATCTTGAAGCAAACCATGTACGTAAATATGACGGTAGGTCAAAATAGATTGTTGCTTGACCTATTGTTACACCAAAGGCCAATCCAGAACACATTACGAAAACAAGCCCATGCAATATACAGAAATTTTTAAGTTGTAAAAATTGAAAATTTTCAGCTGAAAAATTTGGATATTTTTCTTATTTTTGCTCAAAAAATAGATTGTGTGTACACGTTAGAACCGCCTCGCCGAGGCGGTTCTAACGAGTACCCACAATCTATGTTTTGGAGCAAAAATAAGAAAAATAGGTATACCCCTGCATACCCCACTTTTACTATAGAAAAGTGGGGTTTAAGGGGGTATTGATTGTATGGACATGTTTTCCTGATGATACCAAAGGCCAATCCAGAACATATGTATTAAATTATGAATAGCTGTAAAAAGATGTAGGTCTCGGGTAAAACAATGGTTGTTAAAGAAATAAAATTTTGAAATTATGTAAAATTCCAAAACAAGACGTCCTGAGAGCAATGAAAAACATGCATTTTGTTGCAAATTAATAATGGGTCGTAGATGGGGTCATTTCAGCATTTTATTTTCCGTTAAAATGCTTCATATGTTTGAGTGCAAAAGAAGGTATAAGACGTTGTATTATATCACACCAAAAGGAAATGTTGCTGTTGTTGTTTTTTTTTTTTTTTTTTTTTATTATTCCATGAACACATATACTCGTACATGTATATTGACACGTTCATGCTCATGACATTTCCTCCCACACTGGCCATTGTGTAACTAACCAACACAAACACGACAAAAACCAACAATACTTATCACCAAGCTCCAAAACGTAGATTTGCTATATATTATAACAGTCTTTGGGCAATGGACAAACGACCCATTGCTACTACGCGTACGTTTTTCACCCAAATAGGGACAACTGACGTTAGAGACCACAAGGCTGAAGTCAGTCTTCGCTGGACACAAATGTTACAGGCTATGTTCCTAGTTTTTGAATGAAAGGTTTAACAATTGTTCTTGATTCTTATTTTAGATCAACTTTGATATTCCAGTCAGCAACAGATGTTGTTTACAACGTATCAGCCGCCTAGTGGGAAAACCAACAATGTGGTTTCCGAACAGGTCCGACACAAACTGAACTGTACAGTCACAGAAAAGAGCTAATAGCTTGAAATTTCGGATTTAAGTAGAAGATGAACTGTAGGATCCGAGTAGCGAAAACAAAGGCGCTGATCAGCTTCGCAGTTACTTCGAAGCTGATCTGCGCCTTTGTTTTCGCCTATGCAGATTGTTGGTTTTCTCATGCGGCGGCTCAATTATATACATATACGGTAAGTAATCTAATGCTGCGAACACCAAGATCGAACAAACAACGCCCTTTTGCGTCATTTTAAGGAAATAACAACTTACACGTAATTTGCGTAATAAGTTGCTTACTCTATTTTACAAATTTAGTGGCTCAAATGTATTTTTGTCTATTATCTCCCTTCTTAAAATATATGTTTTAACAATAATTAGATAAATTAACAGAAATAACAGATGGTTACTGATACACATGTAATTGTAGGTCTGTAAGTTTATGAATGACTACATAAATGTGAGCTAGACAGAGTCGGCAAAATAAAAGATAATAAAATATTAGAATAATTTTGATAAAAACTCAAATGTGTGTGGAAAGAGAAATTAAAAAGAACGTAACTGTTGATACTTTCATTTCATTCTTTCCTAAAATCATCAGCTTTCAAGGGTAGCCTTAAGTTGAAAATAAATCTAAAGAGTTTGCTGTCCTTTACGATGGTGGCAACATATGAGCCACGTCATGAGAAAATCAACATCTTGCATATGCGAAAACACAGGCGCAGATCAGCTTCACAGTAACTGTTTTCGCTATACTGATATACTGATAGTACAATGCCTCTGCTTTCTGAATCCAAAATTTCCAGCTTCTAGCCTTCTTCTGTGCTTGTAAGGCTGGTCTGTGTTGGACTTGTTCGGAAACCACCATGTTGGTTTTCTCATGCGGAGGCTCATATGAATGAAACGTGGCAATACACAACTTATGATAATCACGTCCACAATTTATGGTGTTTTTTCCAGAAATTATAGCATCCTTGAAAGAAATGGTTACTGTCAATTACAATCATTATAATTTGAAAGGCACCAGGATTGCTAGACGCTGAAACAATCACAACAACATCATCTGAATAAGCATTCTAAGGTTTAAAAAACATAACGTATAGGATGAAAGTCTTAAAGCCATGATTTGAACATTTGAACCATCATTTGAAGATGATTGAGTGTAAGTGGGACGAGAAACATCACAATGAAACAGAGAGGCAGATAGAACAAACACACACTCTAAAGTTAAATCATAACAGAACCGCTTTGGAACGGTAACTAATGAAACTATCAGGATGAGATTGTTAACTTAAAGGTTTTTAGCTCACCTGATCCGTTAGGTTCACAAGGTGAGCTTATAGTTTACCCATGCTCCATGGTCCGACGTCGTCTCCTCTGAAACCGCTGGGCCAATCAAAGTCAAACTTCACATGTTGCACCCTTAGGAAAGGGAAATCAAAGTTTATATAAATGTCCCATATATGGTAAAAACCTTAAAAATCTTCTTCTCTAGAACCGGTGGACCGATTTCAACGAAACTTGGTACATGTATGTAGCATCAGTGACTCTGGCCCATTTTGGATGACCTTGACCTATTTAACGACAATGCCAATTTTGGTCACATAGGCTTTTCAATGGAAAAAAGTGAAAACATCGATTTTTTGTTTCAGGACGTTTTGCAGCTTGTGACCTAATGAAGTTATGTGAGTATTCAAGGTCCAGGCCATTTCTTGACCTTGACCAAAGGTCATTTACATATTACATGTAAAACTTAATTTTCTCAGAAACCGCTTGACCAATCAAAGCCAAATTTTATATGAAGTATCTTAAAAAGGGGGAACAAAAATTTATATAAATAGACATTGACCAAGATGGCCGCAATGCCCATATATGGTAAAAAAACTTAAAAAATCTTCTTCTCTGGAACCGGTGGACCGATGTCAATGACACTTCGTATGTAGCATCAGTGACTCTGGCCCATTATATTTTATATAAATCATGACCGTGAGTTGACCTTGACCTAATTAACAGCAAGGTCAAATATTGTTACGTAGGCTTTTCAATGGGAAAAAGTGGAAACATTGGATTTTCCACCAAGTTTTGTAGCCTGTGACCTGAAAATTGGTAGATACAGACAGTTTACAGTCTTGATATTAAATTATGTGAATATTCAAGGTCATGTTAACTTTTTACCTTGAACAACATGACCTTTGCCAAAGGTCATTTATCAAAGACCAAATGTCAGGTAAGCGATATCAGGACCATTGGTCCTCTGGTTATTTCAAACCTTTGTCGAACGAATCAATGTTCACTTAACTTGCAAAATGATCTTAAACAAGCACTTTAAATAAGACTTTATAAGATGTATGTCATTTGTGTCTGGCTGTCTGGCTGTCATTCATTATAAGCGCTATTTAGGTCATTATGGCGGAACAGTCGTTTGTGTTAATTACTAATTACAAGTGACATTTAAGAGCTTGAGAGAATGCGTAGCAGTTCTCTAACCTTGACACTTCACTGTATAGTAGCTGAAGCCATAACCACATTAGCGACGTACGTGAGTTTTTTGACTGGAACGAACCAGTGAAAATGAGAGGACTTTCTATATTCAAGTTGCTGAGAACAATTGCACTCAGCAAATGCACGTGCGAATAAGAATCCGACACCCGAGTTCTTTTGTTAAAGAGTTTTCTCCCTTGCACTAGCAACTCACTCACTGCTGGAAATGATAGGTTTATTGTGCAAGTATACTTGCTTACCCTTATTGTTCTTTCAGATAAGTGCGTTCAGACATTTAACATTTAAATGGCACCTTCTTAAATAGCATTGATTTGTTCGCGAGGCTTAAACAATGGGTGGCAATGCAATGAGGATGTACAGATTTATTTTTTTTGAAGAAAGTAATTCAGACAATCGCATTTAATACTTTGTTTTAAGCGGATAAATTTTCAGGGGCCAAGTAGGACTTGCACCAGTTAAAATAGTCAATACGCGTTACTACACAGCTTATTACAAAGCATAATTATCTCTTGAAGGTAGTTTTCCTTTGCTGCAACTTCTATAGAATTTGGCACACTTCGACAGGCGCATGGATTCATATTAATATCACACGCATGCGCACTGCAATATACTCCCACACACATCTAAGTTTCGTAATTATTGTAAAACAGTAACAAAAAATCAGCAGCACTTTAAAATGAGCAGCATTACATGATAACATATCTTTCGTATTTTAAAACGGTCAAACACAAAGGTGGATAGCTATTACAAACAGGACGGATTTACGTACGACGATATTCAAACGACGCCATTCAAACACGCTAATCTGAACGGCGTTAATTCCACGCTTTGCAAACAATGAAGAGGAAACAAAACGTCAAGATCATGTGCCATACATTTTCTCTCGACAAAGTACAAGATACAAGATACAAGATACAAGATTTATTCAGATAACCTCCATAACAGTCGGTGTCCTCCAATACATGTTTATAACATACAACAACATACATGTACATGAGTGCGATGAGGGATATTGAATGAATATGATGAGATAATATGACATAACAGTTAGCATTCTAAGTTATCTTAAGACAAGAGACATTGTTATAAACTCACAAACATATTTTGTCTCCTCAGCAGTTGCTGGGTTCATTAAATGAACAAATGCATTGAATGAGGCATCACTACCAGGTTTCAAATCATGATAAGTTATATTCAGTGTTTTAAATAAATCATTTCTAAGCGCAGAATTCATAGAATAATACAGCATGAAATGCTCTTCATCTTCAATTTCATTACAACTAGTACAAAGTCTACTCTCACGAGGAATCCGAGGTCTAAAATAGCGACCTCGCTCTATTAATAGATCATGGGTTTGCAAGCTCTCTAGTTTTGTCTTTTGGAAGCCCAAATGAAAGGTAATCTTGTAATGAAAAGTTTGAGTAAATGTTTGAAAAAGTATATAATTTATTATCCTGGATCTGTCGTCTCAGACTTGAAAGTTCAGTATTTAAGTCACACTTGTATTTGGTAGATATAATATCTGACATAGTACATGTCTGAGCTTCTGATTCACTTACTGAAAAATGTATTTGCTCCACATGCTGTATTAATCTACCTATTGTCGGGGACTCTACAGCTGCTCTGGTTTGGCATATACAACTGTAGCCTAGAAGAAGAAAAACAAAAAAAAAGCAAAAAAAAGAAGAAGAAGAAGACGAAGAAGACAGTATTTCAGAAGTTTCGGACAATGCAGATTTACATGTAGACAAAGGAGGTATTATAAAAGTTGAAAAACAGGCGACATCGAGCCCTCTGGTTATGCTATTTTGTCAGCAGTGGTTCCATGAAAGTTTCATTCTATAAAATTGTACGATACAAGCAAGCTACCTGTGTATTATAAATGCCTAAACATAGTTTGCCGCCAATTTCTTAATGATATTTGAGAGGTAAAAAGTAGTTCCAGTATTCCCGAAATATAGGACAATTATTTATAAATAACGCACTTGATCGGTAGCAGATGCTTATTTTTTGCGTCATGATCTCCAAAATATTGGCACATGACCCAGCCAGAACGCAAGTTTCCTTGTACCTAGATTGTTAAACTTATGTTCCCTTTGATCTTGCAGAATGTAAGCTATTTCAAAGCATTCAGGATTAAATCGCAGAGGGATAAGGTAATAGAGCGCGAAATGCACGTGTGCAACATACTGGCCGAATTTTATAGGATTGAAGAAATCAGTAATTCAAACCCTGCTTTAAGACGCATAGGCGGACAATGAAGATGCAAACCAGACAGCTCATTTAACCTGCATCCTACCAGGTGGTACAAACAAATGACTGTTTCATCCTCAGGACGGCCGATACTGAGAGCAATGCCCAATGGTCACTTCAAACCAGCACTCCTCGGAACGATCTTCTTTCTTGAATCAAGGGTAACATGGATAATGGTAACAAAATGTAGTCTTCTTAATGAATTGTGCAAAATGCACTTTAAGGTTCATCAATCAAGCTCATACCTCTTCGTTTTTACAATGTAAGGTACGGGGGATATGTAACAATAATTAGTAACGTTACTTGCGGTAAACAAACCCAAAATGTCAGACAGAAGATCTGGAAACGTCATTTCTTGCCACACGCGATGTCCCAAGATGAGTATTTACGCGAAAAAATCTGGCTTTTAGATAACTGAACAGGTTAACTAGTTATTGTTCTAGAGTGCGCAATGGTCTACGAGACATGTACATCTTCGCGAATATTTTGTACTTATGACAGATCTACTTCCAAATAGATCATTTTGCTTCATCTGGATGGCAATATTAACTCATTTAAGCCTGGCGTCCTTTTTGTGGGACATGGGCAAACAGTATAGCACCAGATGGAACGCGGCATCTCATCTGGGGCTATTCTCTTTGCTTTCAGGATTTTTCTGATTTTTTCTCCCTAAATGATATAAAATTTTAAAATCACACCTCACACCCCAGAAATGAAAGTGGACTCCCCAAAATAATAATGATGGGAATATTCGTCAAATATGGGTTAAGCTTAGCTTAAGTATCCAAGGACATAGATTCACCATGGAGTTAGATGCATTAAGAATAATCGTAGTTAACCAACCAGCCATCGTCAAAACCGTTGATCAGATTGATGTGTGTTCATGTATTTGTTTTCTCGTGGGATTAAAGCTTTTTTAAAACTCTTAGAAACTGACGAAGCTAAGTTTGTCACCCTAAATCTTGATATATCTGTTGCCATGACACGATTTTCAATACATATGTACCCTTAGGGACCATCTCTCTATTACATGTAGACGTTAACAGCTGCAACCCTGTCATGAAGCATGTATCCTGAAATGGTATTGACACGAACCTGGATTTAGCCTATGCGAAAACAAAGGCGCAGATCAGCTTCGCAGTAACTGCGAAGCTGATCAGCGCCTTTGTTTTCGCTACACGGATAGTACAAGCTCTCTACTTTCTAGATCCAAAAGTTCCAGCCTCTTGCTATCTTCTGTGCTTGTACAGCTCAATTTGTGTATCACCTGGTCGGAAATACCGAAGCCCGGTTTTCTCGCGTTGCGGCTCAAATGGTACTGACACGAACCTACATGTAGATCCACGATCTGATAGACTATGCCACCCCCGATCTGTGGTCAATACTCAAGCCAGTACATCTTCAACAGCTGTGTTCGGTTCATGACTTATCACATGTATCCCACACAAAAGAATAGAACAAAAACCACGCCGGATATAGATGCTGTAAATCGGTACATAAATGGTAAATTTAAGTGACGAAAAGTCATCTTCATGTCTTGCTATTTGCAGTTTTGTTATACAGAATTTAAGGCAGCTGAACAAAAAATAACAGTGTATTTGCTTATGTAGTCGGCATTTACTTAAAACAAGTTGAGGTCTAAACGTTGACGTTAAGCGAAAGAAGTTTTGAACAACTGACCCCAGACCTCTTCCTCGTTTTTATATTCGAGGAAGGAAAAGACGATCATCCAAAAGGTCGAATAATGTTTATGCATTTCTTTAACCCATTTTTGACGAATAAATTCTCCCATCGTTATCATTTGGGTGAGTTCACTTTCATTTTAGGGTCTTTAGGTGTGATTTTAAATTTTCATTCCACTTTTCGATGAAATTTCTCTAAGTAAACAGAATAGCCCCAGATGGGACGCCGCGTCACATCTGGGGCTATTCTGTTTGCATATGCCCCATAAAAGAAATGAGTTAAAATGCCATGGCTTATGTTCATCTTCATCTTATGTAATTCTATGCTTAAAGTCAGATCTTGATGGAATAGCAAAGTGCACTAAAGTTTTTGATACACAAGATACATACATGAAAGATCAAACTTGGTTATCAGCGTGTTTTGAGTGGAAGCATACCGTCATTTGTCGTTTATGAATGAAAGAAAATATAATCAGATCAAAAAACGTACTTAGAAGATTTAAAGAAAAAAAAGTCAAAGCTATCTGTTAATCGAAAGCATGAGCTAAATGAATGAAAAGTACAAGTATGTGAGGATTGGAATCTAACCTCGGCCGCAAAGCACAATGCCATTAACAAATGGCGACAGATTTTTTCGATTTTTCTTTAAGTCGGCCATCTCTGTGGTTAATCCTTCAGGAAAACCCGTGAAATGTGTACCCCCTCAAACCCCACTTTTATATAGAAAAAACTGGGGTTTGCAGGGGTATACCTATTTCCCTTATTTTTGCTCCAAAACATAGATTGTGGGTACTCGTTAGAACCGCCTCGTTGAGGCGGTTCTAACGTGACAATCAATGTTTTGAGCAAAAATAAGAAAAATATGAAAATTTTTCAGATGAAAATTTTCAATTTTTACAACATAAGAAAACTACGAGGGATTATCAAAAAATACGTGGACTTTTCCCATAACTCGACAACGGTTTAGGCAAACATATTCATATTTCAGCTGACAATAAACTTGCTTTACTCCACTAGATTCTGAAAGTTTGGTTAATCTAAAAAAATTTATTAGCAGTTGGTGATGGTTTTTCTTACCCCACCCTCCCCATCACGGAGCACGTCAGAAATGACGTTAAGTTTGGCACTGCAGTATCGCATTTCTTTTGCGTTTTCTTCAAAACGGTTTTGCAGATCACAGCCAAACCTGCCATGTGTCTTAATGAATGCATAACAAAACAATTTATGCTTGCTACAAAATTATGGTGGACCGGTTGTGCACCTACGTTGTTTTGCTTATAGGCATACATGAAAGTTTGATTTTTTCATAATGTTTAAGCGATGTCTGAATTTCATGCAACACAGATCAACCGGCAATATTGCACAATTCCCATTTGAAACTAATCCTAATTTCTTATTTGCCGGTAAAACTTCAAGATGTTTCGATAAAGCATTAGAAATGAAACATTGCGTGCACGTTTGAACAAATAGGACCCAAATAAATATCAAAATTCATACCCGTCATTTAAAAATGTTCTAACGCCTAAATCATAATGTTAAAAGTCAGAATCCTTATGCCCAGTCCACATTCGTTCTCAAATCAAGGCAATACATTAAAATTTTTATACAGATTGGTAATATAAACCATGCTTCAATAGTTATACAATCTTTTAACATACTTTGAGCAGTAAAACTGTAAAAATCAGTAGCCCTAAAAAGCACATTTTGTGGTTCAAAATCAGTGTTTTTGCGTCGACGTCACTGACGTCATCGGAGTGCTCCATGGTGGCGTAAGTGGGTGTTTTCATTTCACAATCATTTTGTAATGAATGAAGGGATTGTGATGAAATTTTGCACACTGCTGCATATTACATGGGTCCATGTGTATTGAAAGTTTGAGTGGAATCGAATCATTAAATCATAAGTTATAAGAAAAGTCCACGTAATTTTTGATAATCCCACGTATATAATACATGGGCGTGTTTTCGGAATGAACCTCGGCCGTAAGAGCACAATGTCATTGACAACTGGCGACAGATTATTTCGATTTTTCTTTAAGTCGGCTATCTCTGTGGTTAATCTCAGCTCTGGGTGGTACAGATGAAGTCTTCTCTGATGGAAATAAAAAAGAATCAAACCATGACACAGATGAAAGCCGCCGTTTGAAAGAAAAATATATATATAGTACGCTATAATACCAAACGAGTTCCATCAAAATGTCATCCAAACGTGAAAGATGATTTTACATGCTATGTATGACCTGAGTAAAGGGGAAAATACTACCCCCGTTCCAGTTTCCAACGAAAAGAAAACGACAAAAACGTTTGAAAGTCACTGGCTAAAAGCTGTTCAATTACAAGGGAAGTAGTCCTCAGAAATATGCGATGCTCCTAAAGTTACTACCATAGATAAACATACCGTTGTTGCGCCACCTCCTCTGAAAGAGTGGGCTTTGTATATACTGGGTTTTCATTATCATGTATGTTATTTATCCTAGGGATTATGTCAAAATAAGATAAATATTTGATGCAGTCTATGCAATTTTGGTAATGATGTGCATGTAGTGCATACGTCTATGTCTTATTCAACACACGTTTATACATATCCATAGATATTAAGCGTTAGAGGAACAATATTTTCCCAAATGCCATGACAGACCATTAAACTAATGAGCACATTAGAAATCCTTAAAAGATTCTCATAACATAATTTCAACATAAGGTTTCAGCCAATGTCTTAACGTATTAGAAACTCCGACCGAATATCACAAATTGAATAGGCCTAATTGAGTTACAGAACATTGACACGGAAGTGTTCCTCGACCTGATAGCGTATGCGATGGTATGGACATGGTGAATCAGGACAGGCATGAAAAAAGTACGTTACGTGGACCATACAACTCTCCATTGGGATCAAATCTGAAATGAACCGAGACCTTCCCTCACTCCACACATTATGCACGTTTCACATCTTGGAACTAAACACCGTCCCATTCGCTCCTGGTGTACTCTTTGCGGGGACGCAGGCAAACAGTATAGCCCGAACTGGGTGTTCAATCAGGGACTACATCATCGCTTAGAGGAATTTCGAAAATTGACACCTGATGTAGCTAAAATGAAAGAGAACCAAATGATAGTGATCGACAAGTATTTTCGTCACAAATGACGAATGTCGACTAGACTATATGTGTCGGAAACTGGTATAAACTCTTAGATTTTAAATCAACTTGATTAAACCTCCAGACGGTAAAATGTGAAAATGGAATGATAAAATGAAAATGAAATCTACTTCAAAGAGATGTTATTCAACTTGCAATTTATCCCAGTAACCCAGACACCGATTTTACTACTCGAAAAACGGTACCTGGCTTTAAGCGTATTGAACCACTACCGAAAGGAGAACAAGGTCATTTTTGTTAGAATATTTGTGTTTTGCTGGCGTTTACAATCTGGAATGTCTTATTCTGACCGTTCTTTGTCATTGTGTTTCAGTGTTGTCGATGCTATGGCCAGCATCAGTGAACGAACTCATACATGCAGGCTTCGTTGTTTTATTGTGCTACTTTCAGTTAAACTGCATTGCCATTGCCTGGATAGCGTAGTGGATAACGCACTCGCTTGTCACCACGGCGATCCGGGTTCGAATCCGGGTCAAGGCATGTGGCAGGGTAGTGGTCGCCCGTCCAGGTTCGGTGGTTTTCCCCGGGTTCTCCGGTTTCCTCCACCACGTTTGACCACATAACGCCAACATCCGCGCCTTCAAGAACGCGTATATAAGTTCAACGAGCTTTCTGTGTAATTGAAGTAAAATAAATAAAGTTCGTTGACATTGTTTTGTAAATATTGTATCCTCATAGTTCTTATGTCCATTTGGAATTTTGTATTAACTTCTTCTTCTTCTTCTTTTTCTTTTTCTTCTGCTTCTTCTTCTACTGTTTCTTCTTCTTTTTATTGTTTCCTCATCCTCCTCCTCCTCCTCTTCTTCTTCTTCTTCTTCTAGTGAAAGTACAAAATCTAACGCCCTTGTCACATGTAGCATGAGCCTGAATCTATATAAACACATGGAAATAAGTTAGGGAACACCTGTAATAATGTGACTACCAACTTTGGGCTGTATATATCCTTCTTTGTAAAAAATATGAAGAATGTTTTGACAACTTGTCAGAATCTGTAGTATCCAAAGTTGCTTCTATGTGAAAATGGTTAGCATCAAATATTATCTGGGACGGACAGCGGTCATCTTTGATTCAGAAATGTTTTGCTAAATTTAAGAAACGCACTGCTAGTCGTTGCGATTACTTCATTATTTGAACTCGCATTGTTGCAATTTTTCGCAAGCATAAAGCTGAGACATTGCTTGTTGAACTCTGATCACAAATTCTTTATTTTCTGACCGACTATCGGCGGTAGGTCCATACTTTCCCGGGGGTAAGTTTCTTGATCACGTTTTGTTCTTTGGGTATACATTTTGCAGGTTGTAAATGTTGGGTCAAATATTCGATATGACCCTTTAGGAATCTAAACATGCATGTTCTGGTTGTAGTGTCCTAGCGGAATTATTCTTTTACGGCTTTATTTGCAAAATATCCAAGAATTTTGCTTTCCATAGAAATCAATGCAAACAGTAGATTTTGTATGATTAGCTGGTTTAGAGATGACGCATGAAGTTTTAGGTCCGAAGTCGTTTATTCATTCAGAACGATCAGATTCAACATTTTATTCCTGTTTTGCTTTCACAAAATTAGTTTTGCGGAGTGCAGAAGCAAAAAGGCAAACTTGTATTCCGTAAAAGTGGAGTTTTTCACATATGGCATACTGTATCCTCCGTAGTGCAAAGACAATTTTTTTTGAATTTCCATAAATTGGTCTGTAGCTAGGGCAAAGTATGAAATATATGTGATAAAAATTTCAGTATCGCCAGAAAAAAGGAAAATGGATTTTTTCAAACTTTCCCCAAGAGCTAAAAGTGTTCCCTAACTTATTTCCATGTGTATAATTACGATACAAATGAAACTACTACACTGCAATGGCAATGGCAATGACACTTGTCTCAATGGATATAGCAATATTCACATACTAAGTAATCTTGTATAGCATTGTCAATTCCAGATATCAAATACAATGCCTGGAGCTGCAAGGTTCTGAGAAAGGTATAGTGCTGTCATATTCAAATAAGGAGGCATTGGTTTGAATATAATCGAGCCTCGACGCAAGAAAACCGGTCTTCGGGGTTTCCGATCAGGTCCGACACAAACCGGCCTGCGCAGTCTCAGAAAAGGGCTAGAAGCTTGAAATTTCGGATTTAGGAAGAAGAGGAATTACATTATCCGTGTAGCGAAAACAAATGCGCTGCACAGCTGATCTGCGCATTTGTTTTCGCATAGGCAACAATCCCGTTTTCTCCCGATGCGGCTAATTTATGGAACTGACGCGAGTCATTGTTTTGTTCAAATATGTGCTAACAGATAGTTACCTCATCAAACCATTTGAACTTTATATACAATATATCAAGAAATTATAGAGAAACCCAGTGGGACTACTGAAATGTCATTTGGTTATATATGTTCTTTGACATTCAATATGTCTCTCTATACTTAATGCATTCTAAGAAGCTTTGTTAAACTTTCCGCGTTTTTTTTAAATGTAGGGGTTCCTAGAAGTACTCCCAATTTATTGTTGTGTAGAGAGCCAACGACAATTATGTTTAATTTGTATGAGAGATAAACAATTTAAGAAATCCCCGTTCATGGTTTGCTTTGTTGATTTCGCCAACACGTTAAATGTAACCATTGCCACAAATATGACGGGTTCCTTTTGTTGTCTGAGGCATGCATTTATATAATGCGTAGAAGACTGGCAATCAGTTGCATGTACATATGCACGTATTGCAGACTATTGACTATAGCTACATTACTCAAACAGATCATCTTATTGTGGTGCAGACACTCCAAATGTCAAAAGTCTTTCCAAAACTATTCTGGGATAAGCTATTTACTTTTTATATGAATAATTATCATCGATATATTCTGAAACCGCAATAATTGGGTATAAACATATGCATAAAACATTATTTCGTTTATCGTGATATTTCTGTTTCATACTTAATTAAGTTTTGCATGGAACTTCTGCCAAAAAGTAAATCCCCGCTTTACAGAAATGCTCAATGAATCCAGTGTGAAAGTCGTGGGGTTTAACTGACTTTAACGCTACATGTTTGTTACATTTCATTTTTTCACTTTTTTGCAGGCATACTTGTATCAGGATATATTTCATTTGTTGGCGGATCCCCATATTCTTACATGTTTACAATGTTAACAAGAGTCAACACTGCCAATGACATTATAAATTGCTCTTTGCTGGAAAACAACGGTTGGGTTTCCAAAATGATCATATAACCTTAACTAAAGAAATCTGACATCCTGTTGATTAGATGACTATTTATGTTATGTATCGAAGTTTCTAGGAAACCTTGACATATTCTATCGCATAATGGCTTTTAAGACTGAAGATCAGATTACTCTTCTAATCGAAGGGCGATGCATTGGTGGCGACATTTGAGTTTGTTACTCGCTACACCTCTGGTGTTACACCATCTTTTCCACTATCTGTTTCATTATCTGTTTCATCTCTTCACTGACATGTTTCAAACTCAGTCTTCTTATCATCCTGCTGAGTTTATTTACGGAAGTGGGTTACCAAACTGTAAACTGTAATCCTGGAATGTCTGTATACAGGTGCGAATATCTGAAGTTGCAGCACAACAATTAGTCATCACAGAAGTTCCCCAAACTTTTCTAGCTCATTACAGGTATGTGGTTTTTAAGAACGTTCAAGGCCATGCATATACAGTGGTCCTCAGAAAAAGAGACCTTTTTGTTTTTAGCGTTTCAGTTATTTCTTGAAATTTTAGTCTGTTGGTACATGTATCATCCTTTTAGCGCTAACTCTTCAAACTGGCTCTTTCAGGAACAGGACCTGTACCGTTTGTTGATGGCGTCCAGACCGTAAACATATGACATAGACCAATAGAAAAATGCAAATGGTAGCCCTTATACGAGTCGTATTTATGATTAACTTGTCAACTTGATGAGGATGCAACATTCCAGCGACTATTAGACAGGGCCCCACTCACTTGGCATTCTAGTTTATTAACACATGTGATTTTAACATAGTGCAAATTACGAGTACCCTTTTTCTATGGCGGCTTTGAATCTTCTAGACACAAAGGAATGAATCAGGTGAAGGTTGGCAATGAAATGTCAAAGTATATAATTTCGAGAAACACTGCTGGATATGGAGAAAATCTGTTGTAGTAGAAGAATTGGCCTGTCCTGTGTGTTTTGTAGAATGTGGAACTAAAATATGCGTCCAACTTCACCTAAATATGCAATAAAAACTTACACTGCCACTCCTGGTGCCCTTAACTGAACTTGGAATCACATAAATGAGCCGCCCCATTGGAAAACCAACAATCTGCATAGGCGAAAACAAAGGCGCAGATCAGCTTCGCGGTAACCGCGAAGATGATCTGCGCCTTTGTTTTCGCTACTCGGATAGTTCAATTCATCCTCTACTTAACGCCAAAATTTCAGGCTTCTAGCCTGCTTCTTTAGCTGTACAGGCCGGTTTGTGTCAGACCTGTTCGGAAACCACATTGTTGGTTTTCCCACGAGGCGGCTCTAATGATAATGGTGGTTTCTGATTGTTCCACATTACGAAGACTTGCCCCTGCTAAATATACAGAGATTTTATTCAGCGGTAAAAATTGAAAATTTCATTGGATACCCATAATCTATCTTTTGGATCAAAAATAAGAAAATGGGTATACCTTTGTAAACCCCACTTTTACTATATAAAAGCCGGAGGGTACGAGGGGTATACATTTCAAGGACATGTTTCACTGATGAGGTTTGGATTAAGCAGCGTACTCGTACATGTACGTTTGCTCTTTTCCAATGCAAGGAAGGCGTCATTTCAAAATACATCATCAGGGAAAGATGTCCGTGCAATATATACCCCCTTAAACCCCACCTTTATATAGCAAAACTGGGGTATGCAGGGGTATACCTTATTTTCTTATTTTTGCTCCAAAACATAGATTGTGGGTACTCGTTAGAACCGCCTCGGCGAGGCGGTTCTAACGTGTACCCACAATCTATGTTTTGCGCAAAAATAAGAAAAATATCAAAAATTTTCAGCTGAAAATTTTCAATTTTTAAAGCTAAAAAAATCTCTGTTTATTGCATGGGCAAGTTTTCGTAATGTTTTGCTCTTTTCCAGTGCAAAGAAGGCGTCATTTCAAAATACATTCTGACCCTAAAAAGCACTAGACGACTATCCATTTTTAACCTATATATGACGAATGGACTTGCCCATCATTATCAATTGGATGAGGCCACTTTCATTTTAGGGGCGTCAGGTGTGACTTTCAATTTGTTATCTCATTTTTCGATGAAATTTCTCTATGCAAACAGAATAGCCCCAGATGGGACGCCGCGTTCTGCGGCGTCACATCTGGGGCTATACTATTTGCCTATGTTACACAAAAGGGACGCCAGGCTTATATGAGTTAAGCAGTTGAAATTCTTGTCATTAAAAATCGCATCACCCCATAAAGTGTCGGAAACAAATTGGTTTGCACTTGCAGGAATGCATTGCCACTTTTTATAACTAATAATTTGCAGGTAGATGCAACGAAATGTTTAGTCTCGTCTAGCGAAGCGCTATTAAGCAACCCTGAGTGTAACAATACTGTTTGCATCCACCAACGCATGCCATAACAAAAATAACTAGAAATTAGACTTTGCTGTAAAACAATTAATTTTCGCGAGCTATTTAGTTTCGCAAGAAAGTTAAATTCGCGGAAATGTCAATTTTGGCATATTGTTCATTGATCTTGAAAAGGCTAGTTCTAGTAAAACTAATTTGATACCCCAATCACTGACCAGTACATGTACCTCTGTTATGGAACTTTCAAATATTTAGTAAAGTATGGTAACTGAGCGACCATCTTTAGGGAAATAGCTGCTGCCCAGTGGTTTAACCCAATGTTCTCTCCCTCTATCAAAAAACCTATTTGTAATTATGTTGCCCACCTGGGTTTTAAGGATATGAATTCGATTCTGATTGCACCAATATGCTCAGTACCTTAACTTTCCGAAATCCACGAAAATAAATCGGCACGGAACTACGCATGGAGACAAAGTCACGAAATTCGATAGCCGCGAAAATAAGTTGGGTTACAGTACATTTCTGGAACTTGGCACAATTCATCTTACCCGTATTCGATAATATCATCTGAGCCGCATCGTGAGAAAACCGGATGTTTGCCTATGCGAAAACAAAGGCGCAGATCAGCTTCGCAGTAACTGCGAAGCTGATCAGCGCCTTTGTTTTCGCTACTCGGATAGTACAATTCCTCTTCTACTCATAGCCAAAATTTCAAGTATCTAGCCTGCTCCTGTGACTGTACATGCCGGTTTGTGTCGGACCTGGTCGGAAACCCCGAAGACCGGTTTTCTCACGTCGCGGCTCATCTATCAAGGGCGATAATATATAACATCACGCCAGGTGAAACTTAAGATCAATTATTCTTGTCAGACAAAGGAAGTGGGGAAATGGTGCCGAACATTTGTTCATGTTCCCTAGATAAAACATGACAGATCGGTGATAACCTATACTTCTGTTATATAAATAGTAATTGCTTCTGTTTGGAACGATGGTCAATGTAGTTAATCTGTCAGATAGTGGTGTACTTCATCAGGAAAGCATGTCCGTGTAATGTTTACCCCCTTATACCCCACTTTTATATATAAAAACTGGGGTTTGCAGTGGTATACCTATTTTTCTTATTTTTGCTCCAAAACATAGATTGTGGGTACTCGTTAGAACCGCCTCGCTGAGGCGGTTCTAACGTGTACCCACAATCTATGTTTTGAGCAAAAATTAGAAAAATATCAAAAATTTTCAGCTAAAAAACTTCAATTTTTAAAGCTCAAAAATTCTCTGTATATCGCATGTTTGCGTAATGGATGGTCAATGTAGTTGATCTGTCAGATAGTTTGCCGTCCGGCCATCGTCGCGGCCATTGCATCACAGGCACGAGGGGGGCGGGGTGAATGTTATCAAAGACCGTCGAGAGTCGAATCAGTTCTTCGACCGGATACGGTTTCGCAATTTGTAAACTCTGTGTTGGCCCAAGATGAGAAACCGCACTACCGTCGTCTCTTGTCGTTTGGTGTTACAATGCTGAGTTCAGGAATTATGACTAGGGCCTAGAATTACAATGCTCCCTTAACGTTAAGGAAGACCTTAGTTAAGGTGGCGAATTTCAGCATCCCAAAAGATGCATTTAAAACATGCTTAAGTCAAACTTATTGGTTTTATTATGTAAATGACATGTTATTCTAAACACTTGTATATTTTGGTAAATACATTTTTTGATTTTAACGGTAGAATATTGTGTCAAAATTTGTCACCTTAACTAAGGTGAACCTTAACTATAAGGAAGCATTGTAATTCTGGGCCCTGGTCCTTGATATGGTCTTTCGCCCTAATTCTTTAACGGTACATGCACAAATAAAAGAGTTGTGAACTCATTGCTTTTGATTGAAAATGAATGCTGTCCATTTCATGTTTTGCCTTCATCGTTAATCTTATTCTTTGAGTACATGATTTTTGTTCATGTGTTCTGCCATCGTGGATTCAACTGCACGTGAAAGATTAAAGGTCCTAATGGTTCTTTTGTCACTTCTTCCTTCGGGGCTTCTTCGACCTATTTCAGTTCTGGTTAAAAGTAATTTGAACTTAAATGAAGAAATGCAAAGAAAAAAATCTTGATTGGAAGCCAAAGGACAACTTGGCCAATGCCTGCTTAAAAGAAATGTCCGTGTCCTTCTGCAGACATTAAATGCAGTCTACATATAATTTCATAAAGCCAAACTCTTGAAGAGAAGTAATGATTTCACCGCTTTTCGAATAAAAGTGTATACTTTGATCAGGCAATCGTTGGATATTGACTGATTTAGACCTTTGCGATTTTTTCACGAGTATCAGCTCGGGAAAATTTAATCTCGTTAATGGAACCAGTTTAATAATTAAAAGGATTAAATTTCTAAATTGGCTTTCGTTCTATCTGGATAATGCTACAAATGCTGGTCTGATGTCATGTTGCACGAACGCACTGACACAAATAAGGACGTAAAGGTCTGGTTTCGTCGAACTTCATTACGAAACAAGTATAAGCAGCGATCTCTCAGCACTAATTTCACTAAATCCACGGCGATTACCACATACCGAAAATACTCTGACAGCTCGGTTCAACGTGAGCTTTCATGCCCGAGCCGGCATGCGGTATTTAGGGTGACCCAATCGAAGCTGCCTCGTCCAATCAAGTACGACCGGAAGTGTGGTCGATTAACAACAAGATTCCAGTCCCAGCCGTGGCGAGATCGCAAACATGCCCTTGCAATTAACAGAGATTTTTAGCTGTGAAAGTGAATATTTTAATAAGAAAAAGTTTCATATTTTTCTTATTTTTTTTTTTCAAAACATAGATTGCGGGTACACGTTAGAACCGCCTCGCCGAGGCGGTACTAACGATTACCCACAATCTATGTTTTGGATCAAAAATAAGAAAAATAGGTATACCCCTGCCAAACCCAGCTTTTCTGTATAAAAGTGGGGTTTAAGGGGGTATACTTTTCATGGACATGTTTTCCTGATGAAAACGGTCAAAAAGCTCCAATACTGACCGGACATCAAAAAGATTTGACACTACGGACTACAGAATTTCAAAGGGGTTCAAGAAGAATCAAAATCAAATAATGAAACACTTGTGTCGTTGTTTACGTTCTATTTCCATTTGTAAATTCTGTCGTCTTGCGTCAAATCCGTAGAGGTTTCTCAGTTTTCTGCCCTTTTGCAACATTCAATTTGACACGCACTTTTAGACATACGACACCATAAATTCATGCAGAAGTAGGCTTGCAAATCGATGCGCAAATTTCGTCTAAAATCGGATAAAATATGCAAATTCTGATATCGGTGACTTAAATGAGCAGTTCAGCGCTCAGTATTGGAATTTTCTGATCTGCAAATTTTGTCTAGAACTGTTCGTGCAACCGAATGTTTTCTGTCTTGAAAGGACAATTTATGTCATTCTTGACAAACGGCCATGTTAACGTGCAGAATTTGGCTCTTTTTGTAACCAAGCAATACCATGGGACATTTACCGTATTCGTACTAATTAGCGCATATGCTCCAATAAGCGTACACCCTGGTCGTTTCCGAAAAACATGTGTATAAGCGCACACTGCTAATGGTAATTGGTATTTTACACTATGTTTTTACATATTAATACCGTACTAAGCGTATCAAAACTTCGCCTCAAAAATACTATACTGCAAGGACTGACACACTTAAAAGACACCATCACTGATATTTTGACAGTAATTCTATCAGTTTATGCGTTCATTTCGTTCATAGTGTGCGCTAGTTAGAACGATAATTTGTTAAGTAGTAGACTTGAACCATTCTTTCCTTTGACAAGAAACCATCTCGGCATTGAATAATGGCTTAACAAGTCATAACAGCACCAGAGAGGATTTCATTTTCCTATATGTACTGAATAGCACCATAATGTCTACCAGGAGCAATTGCAGACGACTTCTAGCTGTGATTCCAATAGCTTACAGTCTGCTTCTATCGCTCCAGCTCCCAAAGCGGCTATATTCCTTGCGATTCCGGAAAATAATTGGTAGGTCACATGTTTTGCTGGCTTGGTGCGTATAGTTGTCTCGCAGCCACCTGCATTACTGCGCATGTCTACTGGAGACTGGTGCTTATGGGTAAAAAATAACAAGACAAGCCTTTGTTCAGAATGCACACATAAGCACAGGCTGGTCTACGACTTCGTTGTTTGCATTGGTCAGATTTTCTTGTTTCAAAGGCAAGTTATATGGCGGACAAGAAGCAGACGATCTGCTTTCCAAAACGAGGCAATGCTCTCCAAAAATAACCTATATCGGCGCCTTGGAACTATAGTTCCGGATCCGTCGTAGGCTAGACAAGACAATTTACAGAGCAATACCATATTTGGGCATGATCAAGTTTTGTAAGGAACCTAATCGATTGAGACGTCTGGGACGGATGATAGTATATGTCAAAATATGAATTATATGCTCATGATTATGATATATTGCGAATAAATGTTTTCCGCTATTTGAGAGGCTAAAAAGACAGAAAATCGAACAAGCTGAATTCTGTATACGGTATCAAGCATATATCATCGTATGATCCATCATTTATGCTTCGCTTGGAACAAAGTTCTCTGATATTTCTTGCTGAAGTTGGCGTCCTTTAATGCAAATGTAGCTCTACGTGAAGCAATGCATGTATATATGGTCTATGTTACAATTTGTATATTGCATCTTTTGCAGGAAGCTGCGGATATGACATCTCGATGATATGACTGATGGGCTTGGCCAGTAGACAACTACATTGGAAACTTGAGATGAAATGAGAGTTAATCATCAATTCTGGACGGTTATTCTACTCATGCACAGACACTCATTCTTCATTTTCTGAATTGCAAACAGCTTTGTGTTTGGCTGATGTCATCCGAATGGTTACCTTGTTGGGAAAGAGCTAGTCGTCTTGCTCTTCATTCACATGAGGCAATGATCAGGAAATGGCGCAATCAGAAAGAATTCCCACTCCAAAAACCGAAACTAAATTGACAATTAGGTACTTATACTAAGAAAACATATTGTAAGCCGAGTTAGCAGCTATTTCCAAATAGGCGGCCACTCAGTTACCTAAACCTAACTAAAATATGAAAACGCTCATAAGGTGCAAACAGCACAAACATTCAACACCAAGACATAAAACAATAAGAACCACAACAGAAGTATCGGATTAGGAACGATCAGCAATATAAAATTACTGGCGGGCTTTAACTACTTATACATGGCCATAACCTCGCCCTCAGCTTCTGCAGTGGTTCACAACATATAGTACTTCGGTCCTCGTGGTGAATCTCTGACAAGTCAATGAATCATCAAAGACAAACAAATAAATCATAATAACCACCATGGTGAATCAAAAACGAGGACTCACATATTCAGTAATCTGCCCGACGGTGGAGATCCCTGGTCGTCCAATAACTTACTTAAAGTCCGGAACAAAGGAAAAGCACCAGTTGAACCCCGGTGGGCCAAGCAACAGACAAGAAGCTCCGGCCCCAACCAACTAAAACGAATAGTTTTAAGTCGAGGCCATCATTGAGTCTGACGCCCGACCCACCGGCGTGCAATTGAAGAAGGCAGCATAGTTATCAACCATGATTGGGTTAAAGCTTACTGAAAGACTTTTGTGATGTTTTTGTGCTATCCTTTCTTTCCCGCCTGCCCACGAGACTATAAATCTCTTTTACGCTCAACTAAAGCTGAGACTGAAATATATCGTGCTCATAAAATGTTAAAATGTTAACAAATGTTGGCATTTAAACATTGATTAGAGGAATAAAAACTTGCTTTGGTGATCTAAAACTTTCTGTCAATTTTACTGATCATGCTCAACTGAGGCTAGCGTGAAAAAAATGATTGATAACCTCGGGCCCAGGTTTGGATTGGGATTTAGAATTTAACTGTATCGATTCCTGTGCCTTCTCTTCTTATTTACTGAAGAAACAGGTTCATCAGTTACGTAATTCTGAAGGACACCTTACGCTTAAGCTATCCAAAATCAAGGACAAAAGTTGTATTTGTCCTCATCACCGGCCTTCAAAGTATTAAAGCCATCGTGTAACAAAAGAAACGTGTTCGGATTTCGACGATGTAATTGTCAACCCTTGTGGTGTACACGTATACGTATATTACAATAAAATAATCTGAAGTAAGGTTCAAACTGATAAGCTGATTTGAAAATGATCTGAAACTTCATTGCCTAATTGTATTTTTCGTGGTACGCCTTAGGTCAAACTAGCTGTTTATGCAAAAGAAGACATATACGTGTCCTCCTTTAATTATAAAAGATTTCTCAAGACGCAATAAGCTGCTGATGACCAATTCAATTAACTTTCGCTACGAGTATGTCAACCCACGCACTAAGAAGAAAACGTCGCAATACAAGTCAGTGTAATGACCTTTCTCCTTTATTGATGCCAGTCAGAAAGTACCAATACAGACTTAGGAGCAGTATAGCGTTTTTTTTTTTTTTTTGTTTTTTTTTTTTTTTTTTTTTTTTTTTTTGTTATTCAACGAGAAGCTAATCCATTCAGAAAAAATGCCAGTGTAAAAGTGTCAAAGAAGGCAAAAATAGTCCATGGATTGCAGCTTCCTCCTTCTACAAGGTATATGTCTCATTTCTGCATTTGTAGTGCCACGAGAATGGATTGGGGCGCCCTTTTAGCAAGAGGAGGTTAGCTTATTTTTTTTTTTTTAAAAGGCTTTCTTTGCAAAGTGTCGTACAATTCGAAATGTTTTGCTTACGTCCCTTTTCAGGCAGTCGCCTAACACGAACGAATCTTCATAGGAAAGCCCGGGACTCTTCAGAACCACAGCAGAGCCAACAAAGTACCATTACGAAAACATGCCCATGCAATATACAGAGAATTTTTAAGTGGTAAAAATTCAAATGTTTCAGTAGAAAATATTAGTTATTTTTCTTTTTTTTGCTCAAAACATAGACTGTGGGTACACGTTAGAACCGCCTCGGCGGGTCGGTTCTAACGAGTACCCACAATCTATGTTTTGGAGCAAAAATAAGAAAAATAGGTATACCCCTGCATACCCCAGTTTTGCTATATAAAAGTGGGGTTTAAGGGGGTAGTCATTGCACGGATATGTTTTCCTGATGAAAGAATTAGACAGAAACAGATCGAATTGCAAAATTTGATGACAATACATTATTACACTGAACTCTTCAAAAGCCAAACACCTTGCATGTCTTCTGATTCTTGCTCCAGCCTTCTACTGGCAGACGATCGTTGCGCGCGGTAAGCAGCAGATTTCCCGGGCTAATAAAACGTTCAGTGTAGCACTGTAGTAGTAGTAGAAGCTATATTTGGCATGTTCTAAGTTCAAATGTCTGGCGGTATTGACTTGCTGCGGGGTTGATGAGCCACGATACAGCGCTTTGAGTCAATATGACTTTAAACATTTCAAAAGAACTAGTGATATAAATAATATGAACCAAGGGTGTCGTGTCAATCCAAAAGCTAAATGCATGTACACATTCATTCAAAACGGCACACTAAATATGCTCAATTAATTGGCTGAATCAATTTTATTTGAAAAACGTAGGTTTTTCTTTCACGTGGGTGATTTTTACATAGAATCACGCTACCAGTAGAGCAGTGGGGATAATATTTACTGCTTCTATAGTGATAATTTTGCTTATTACTTAAAACAGAGATGTAGTGAAGTTTCAACAGGATCGCATTACATGGACAATTCTTTTAAATACCCATACTTTACCAAGTATAGAAGCATGACACCAAAAATCATGTACCAATGACCAAAGTACGTTCCTTATCGGGTTGACTCGGCATCGGAAGCTCCTGTGCTGGCTATGAGCCAATCCGGCTTCCAAGTGCAAAATTCTGTAAGAATCGAGCAAGCACATTACATAACTCAACAAAAATGCATTTGTTACAATTAATCCATATGAGCCTGGTGTCCTCTTTGTGAGAAATAGGTTAGCAGTATAGCCCCAGATGTCAGGCCAGATCTGAAAGCAGCGTCCCAACTGTGGCTACTGTGTTTGCTGAAAGAAATGTCATTAACAATGACACCCTCATGATGCCATCGGGCTCACCCAAATGGTAATAGTTGGAAAGTCCATTTGTCACGAATCGGTTAAAATCTCAGGTGGCTCTTGCCCTTTTCAGTCTAGGGGAAGTTGTCCAGGCTGAAACCTGAGGGGTTCTTTCTTAATTGACGCAGCGAAGAAGCAAAATCAGACTGCACCGTCTTAATGAAAACTCTGCTTAGGTGGTTGAATTAAACTTTGTGGCGATGCGTCACATCTACAGAAAATGATACCACAGACATGAATAAATTAACATTTGGCTTTGGAAGGAAATATGATGCAACGTTTCAGTCAAGTACAAGGTACAAGTGGGCGTTTATTCCTTCGACTCATGAGTTACTCTGCGGATGATTGTCACTCGTGGAGTGTTATCTTTTAAAAGAATCAAAGACAACAACAAGGTGAGCCGCGACGTGAAAAATCAGGTTTCAGATCAGGTCTAACACAAATTGGACAGAACGCTCACAACAGAATGCTAGAACATTAAAATTTTGGATTAAAGTAGAAGAGTAGTTGTACTATCCGTTTGGCAAAAACAAAGGCGCTAATAACGTGTGCAATCACTGCAAAGCTGATCTGCGCATTTGTTTTCGCGTTTGCAAAACCCCGGTTTTCTCACGCTGCGTCTCAAATGTCATTCTAAGAGCTGGTAAGAAGTAGTTGTAGGCGGATTGCCCTTCAAGCATACCATGGATAATTAATTACAACGTATGTTAATCTTTTTTGGAAACAGCTGGAACAAAAAACCCGTAAAGGTGACATCTTGGGAGAAAAAATAACAACAACACAAGAAAAGATCAAGGACATTTTTTCAACAAAAGCACCTATCCAGTCAGAGGAATGTTTTGCCACAATCAATTTGAGCACCAAAAATCTACATATGCGAAAACAAAGACGCAGATCAGCTTCGCAGTATCCGCGAAGCTGATCAGCGCCTTTGTTTTCGCTTCACGGATAGTACACTTCCTGTTCTTCTTAAATCCGAAATTTCAGGCTTCTAGCCTGCGTCTGTGACTGTACAGGCCGATTTGTGTCAGACCTGTTCGGAATCAACATTGTTGGTTTTTTCACGAGGTTAGCTCAATTATAATCGTGTAAAACAGGAATTGCCTCTATTTTAGCTTGCCTTACGAGGATTCTCACTAAAATTTGACAACATTTCCAGAAAAAGTGAGAAATGAAATACCTTCTGTTCAAGATGAAATACATGATAACCAAAAGAACAGCTTTATTATTAATTTTCGTCATTTTTTTCTTGTGACTGTACTCGTATTCAGTCAAGCTGTTTTACTTGATGACTCCTTGATAAGGTCATTGATAAGGCCAGCTACTTGATTCATTGATAAGAATTCATCTCTTTTAATCATTTCTCCTTTGAAGTATTAGGAGGATGTTGAACCTTACTCGTTTTAATTATACATGTATTTTTGTATTATTTAGTAGTGGACTGATTTTAGGACATTAATCTATTTTCAGTCTTTCATTTTCAGTCGACGAAATGGTTCTAGTACTTTAACTCCTTTAAATACCATACAATGGGTGCAATGTCAAAATGCCACTCAAATGTCTGAGCATACATGTATGCAAATTCTCCTTTAAGGCCCGCTCAGACCACAACGTATTAGCCAACGTATGAGCAGCGTATGAAAAACATCCAGTACGTTGTTGTACGTTGTCATACGCTGTTCATTCTATGCTAAAAATCCGGAAAATGCTTTCTCTGAACGTATACAAAGCGTATGCTTAGCGCACGGAACGTATGTCTAACGTGTGAGTAGCTTATTCATAACGTATCCCTGGCGTATCATGACTTATAACAGCGTATAACAGCGTACGCCCAGCGTTAGCATGGCGTTCGTGACTTATAAGGAACGTATGTACAACGTACGTCTGACGTATTCCAAACGTATGCACAGCGTGCTTCTAACGAACTTGACGTTCTTCAAGAAAGGGAGTCAAACATATATCCAGTAAAAAAGGAAAATAAATAAATAAATAAATAAATAAATAAATAAATAAATAAATAAATAAATAAATTAAAGGAAATTCAAATGACTAAAGTAATCTACACACCTGATTCTTCGGGTGCATTTTGTGGATTTCTTATATCAAAAGTGACAAAATCATCAATAATGACAAATAATTGGAGCTGAAAACTTGCATTATAACACATAAAATATACTTAATTGTGCAATAGATCATCTTATTCGATACATGTATTTTAGTGCTTAAGGTTCCATGCATACCAAAATCGAAACAAACAAATTGACACTGCCAGTATTATTGTTTTACTTGAGTAGACCTAGTAGAAACAGATATTGTGATGGGTAACATTTTTTTTTTTTTTTTTTTTTTTTTTTTTTTTTTTGAATTCGCGTCTGTTTCTGTTTCAATCTTAACACTTCTCACAGCTATGGAAGTCTCCCATAACAATTTCTCAATAACTTTTCGTTTCTACAAAATGTAAT
Organism: Rugalucina vietnamica; assembly: GCA_964017185.1. Taxonomy (NCBI): domain Eukaryota; kingdom Metazoa; phylum Mollusca; class Bivalvia; order Lucinida; family Lucinidae; genus Rugalucina; species Rugalucina vietnamica. The sequence goes on from OZ024875.1 coordinate 37,240,610, forward strand.
CATTCGATATACTGAAAATAACCAACATATTGTGGAATCTACCTGCTTAAATTCTCATTTGCCTTTGATATTCGATTTGGTAATAAGCATATTTGAAAAGGTGACTTTAATATTCAACAATATTCACTTTATATGTCGACAATTTTATAAAGGGTCATCGAATATGAGCTTTGAAGGCACCCAGTTCTTACAAAAAATATTCTCTGGACAAGCGATACTATAACAGTGAATACAATTTAGCCGTACATCGAATTGTGCCATTTGTTGTTGGCTGAGTATATTATTTTGATGCTTCCGTGTGGCTATTGACTAAATTTTATAAGATGAGGACGAATTGACCAAAAATGAGTACGAATCGACCAAAATGAGTACGAATTGACTTGAGTACGAATTGACTCCGTACCGTTAATGTGTCTTGTTCAAGGACACACCACGCTGACGCCTTCGGGGATCGAACCAAGGACCTCTCGATTCGGAGTCCGACGCTCTACCACTACGCCACCGCGCTCCCTCCCTACCATTTTTTTACATAAAATCCCGAACGCTGACCAATGCGCTACGCGTAAGTTGTGCATACGCTGAGTACGTTCTTCACACGTTTAACATACGCTGCAAACGTTCCGAGCACGCTGCTCGCACGTTGCTCGCACGTTGGTAATGCGTTATGCATACGCTTCTCATACGCTAAACAAAAATCCAGGTGAGTTTTGGCGTACGACAACGTATGCAAACGTATGAGTAACTTACAGGTAACGTTCATGAACTTATGCATAACGTATTCGTTGCGTACGCCTAACTTATGAGTAACGTATTATCAGTACGTCGGCATACGTTGGGAATTTTGTGCATGCACAAAATTTCTCGGCGTACACGACGTACGACAACGTATGCCAGCGTACTGTAGCGTACCCCTAACTTATGCAAAACTTATGCCGAACGTATACAACGTACACCAACGTATGGAAAAAATATCTCATACGTCGGCATACGTTGGCGCTATACGCTGTGGTGTGAGCACCCCTTTACATTTCTAAAACAGTATGAATGCCTAGAGCTGAAACTCCAACGAATTGTGGAAATATACTCTGAACCAGTCCATAAAATAACCAAATGAGGCACAGCAATTTCAAAATTTCTGAAAAGGTATGAACAAAGAGCATGTGCTATGGCTGACAACATAATTACGTGAAACAAGACCTGTGATACTAGATTTAGAGGGGGTTCGGGTGGTTCGCTTGAACCCCACTCTGTGACCAAATAATTTCATTTTCATGGGGAAACTTGTGGGAAAAAATCAGGTAAAATGTTGAAAACGAACCCCTCTTGATGGATTTGAACCCCCCATCCAGAAATCCTGGATTTGCCCTTGCCATATGAAGGATATTTATATTAAATGATAAATTTAGATTTTTATTAAAGTGTCAAGGAGCAATTCAGAATTCTGTATGAAACCACAATTTAGGACAGGGTGCCATTTCAGGTTTTGATTTTTCATAAATAATAGTGTATTAAAATGCACATATATAATAATCATTGTTTCATTGAAGTCCTACCACACTTTTTACCTTATCATCTTGGCGAGATGCACAAAACTGGCGAGAGGTTCAAAAATAGACGAAGAAAAGTACACCATTACGAAAACTTCCCCATGCAATATACAGAGATTTGGAAAATTACATCCAAATTCATTGGAAAAAGTTTGATATTTTTAATATTTTTGCCCAAAACATTGATATCTATGTTTTGGAACAAAATTAAGAAAAATATTAATACGTCTGTATACCCCGTTTTACCAGTTTGGGTTCAAGGGGGTATATCTTTCATTGGCGTATTTTCCTGATAAATAGACGGGGAAAAGTACACAATGTGCGTTAGTTTTGACATTTCCGTTGTTATGTGTGTGGTGCCAAATCTAGCCTCATCTGAATGTTAACTTTTAAAGCTCCTGACATTTACACAAGTCCAACACACCTGTGCATTCCAGGTCTATGTCCTACAGCCATTCGACCTTCATATATTTATAGCTCAGTTTGATCCAACAAAAATATGATTCCACTCTAGGACGTAAATTTAATACCAAAATAAATGGCATCTAAAGTATTTTAACAGCACCTTGGCTATGACTTTTACATATGGAAACAGCAATATATGCGCCCAAATCCAACTTGGACCGTGTTTGGCATATGACTATTTTCCAGTGCGACAAAATGGCATTTTAGCATATGCTCAGACTTGGTGCGAAATGAGTTTTGTTTATATTCGAATGATGCATGCACGATGATACAGGCTTTTTCTAGTTTATTTACAAAATGATAAGCTGGAAATTTTAAGATGACAAAATGACTTGCAAATTTAAGTATCGACTCGAATAACGTACCATAATGCTTACACTCAATGCGGGTACATTGTACGTAGGCAAAAAAGACAGAACCCTGTTTTTACGACAGCTAGTTTTAGATTGTGATGATCTTCAGTATTGGAATTCATCTTCTTCTACCTTTTGTACATGTTATAAAGTCATCCTCTTCTAGTTCAACCACGGCAAAGTTGTTAAGGCGTTCGAAGATTGAGGGTGTTTAGGGTACCAGCTTTTAATGAAAATAATCTAGAGTGTCATAAAACCAGTTTGTACACTAATTGTTGTCATACTTAAGATTGCAAAGGGTCGAGAGCACTTTGTTTCAAGGTTTTTTTTCCGACAAAGTGACCATCACCTTTTACTTTCACACATACTAGAACTTTCTTGGGGATGTTTCAACGACAATTTGCACTTCTATGCACTAACAGGTACACGGACCAATAGATCAGACATTGCATGCGCCGATTATTAGTGCAGATCGGCTTTACACCATGGAAACTTTTGTCAGCCTAACTGTGTCATCCTTAGTTTAACAATGGTGTTCTTGTGCACTTCCTATCATAGTCGTATTTCTGTTTCTCTTAAAATCATGAACTTTTCCTTTATATTTCTGGACGTAAAAATGTTCTCACCCCACTACGGTCCGCATTCGGAATGTTACCATAGTATGTACCTAACGTTTCCTTTCTTTTTCTTAACCCAAGTACAGTAGAGACTATCAGACAAATATCCCTCTTGTTGGTCCAATGTTAAAATCATTAAAGATTCCACGGTATCTATTAACAGATCTACACCTTTGAACAATTTCAGGACAGATGTGAAGTCAACATCTTCAAAGAGGGCATTCCTCTCTTCCATGTGGTCCAGAAAGGAATGATATATGTGGCCACCTATAACTCTGTGGGTTACACCAAAGTAAATGATATATCTACAAGTATTTGTGTACCTCTCCCAGGTAAAGGTCAATTCTGACTTTGAATTTTTCCTTTCATCTTCCCCTCACAGTGGAGAGCACCGGCTAAATCCATTGATTTAGGTTCATCGCCCTTAAGTTTTCATGTGAATGAATGAAGTCTCCCGCCATGGCGAAACATTTCGTATATTTTACGCATAGTAACTTTAAATAACCCCTATCGAAGTACAAACGACCTTTAAACAGGTCTTTAAGATCGGTTTCAAACCAGTAGTGTGAGAAAAAGATAAACCAAGAATGTGAGGCATTACATGCGAGTACGACCATTCTCCTCGTCCGAAGCGAACGAACGCAAATGCACGATTGCAATCTTCTTGTGGTGATTGTGTTCTAACTCTTGCTCGTGACGTTCATAAAGGCTTTCATAATGCATTATACAGTTAGTGTGCACCTTAGTCTTTTCTGGTTACATAGGTTTGAAGTATACTACTAACACCTCATGTTCCGTCCTTAATAATTATTATTTTCTCAAGAAAAGAAACTTACCTGTAGGTTTAAATTTGTTTACTTCGTGTAAAATATATGTAAATTTGTCAAAAGCGATATTATCATTATCATGATCATTTTGATTTGATCCGTGGTTTCTTTTGAATAGGGGATGGTAGGTAACTTAAGGTACATAATAAACACGTACGTAATGCATGATATCAATTAAATAAGTTTGAACGGGTTAGTTTTATTAGTTAGTCTGTTAGTTTGACATTTGAGCCTGTGCATGAGAAAACCAACAATTTGCATAGGCGAAAACAAAGACGCAGATCAGCTTCGCGGTGACCGCGAAGCTGATCAGCGCCTTTGTTTTCGCTACAAGGATAGTACACTTCCTCTTCTTCTTAAATCCGAAATTTCAAGCTTCTAGCTTTATTGTGTGACTGTGCAGCCTGGTTTGTGTCAGACCTGGTCGGAACCCCAAATTGTTGGTTTTCTCATGCACAGGCTCATTTGACCCTTACCTGAATATTTTCATCTGCATTAGTTTGAAACAGAATGTCAGGATTTGGGCTGTGTGGTTTACAGCTCGTTGTTGTTGATTGTTGTTCATTTCTTCTTCTTCTTCTTCTTCTTCTTCTTCTTCTTCTTCTACTTCTTCTTCTTCTTCTTCTTCTTCTTCTTCTTCTTCTTCTTCTTCTTCTTCTCCACCGCCATCATCTTGTGCATATGTGCAATACTACCTGTACGAGTGCAGAATGATCAAAAATCGTAAAAAAATGAAGCAAAACATCTATTTGGAACATGAAAACAATGAAGGAAAAGTAGAAGCTAAGCTGTAGATTTGCTAATTTTTAAAACAAAACGTGATACTGACAGGTGTCTGCGAGGCGCCTGGAACTCCAACGAGAATCACTGATCTCGTTTTAACAAAACCTGTCTAGTCGGCATAGTTATCAGCAGAGACTAGACTGAAAAGAGGGTTAGAAAAGTGAAATAGCGCTGTCAAACGATTTACAAAGGCCCCCACTGACACTCCTGGTGCATGGGCCGAATGTGATTTTGTCTTCCCTTCACAAAAAAATCTGCAAAAACCGTGTTAAACCATGATGAGGTTAACATTTCCTCAAATATTAAGATAAAAGAAAGTATTCTAGGAAAACAATCGACCAACGCCCAACATCAAAATCATGAAAATCGTGTATAAAGGGTGGACATATAATATACTTTGATGTGCTAAGGATTAGAGAAAATAATTTAAATTTATATAATGGCACGAACAACGAACAAGGGAAAATGAATGACATGTAGCATTTTTCAGTGATCAGAACCTGCACGAGGTTATGACAGTAATTAGCCGCCTCATGAGAAAACCTGCTCATGTTGTACATATGTGAAAGCAAAGACGCAGATCAGCTATGCAGTAACTTTGTATTATCGATAGTGCAACCCCACTTCTTCTTGAGCTTCTGCCTTCTATGTCAGACATTGGCGTCAACCACAAACACATATTTTTCGTGACGGGACTTATGAATGCTGCTTCCAAACGAGATGTACTCTTTTTAGGAGTAATTCTAACCTGCCAACTGACGTTTTTTTTCTTTTTATTTCATAGTTATTTTTCGTGACGGGGCTCATGAATGCTGCTACATGTACCCATGTAAAGACTTAAACGAGATGTACTCTTTTTAGGAGTGACTCTAACCTGCCAACTGACGTTTTTTCTTGTCATTTCATAGTTAAGTTGTTCATAATTATCGTGACGTGCGTGATATGACAATCGCAAAAAGACGCACTTAGGAGATCGCATCTCGTAACAGCTGCATATCTTTACTATAAAGACAGAGGAAAATTAATTTTATCTCAACAAACAAATAAAACTAATAACACATGTGACGACGGTCTAATGTCACCCACGTCATATTTGAGCCGCGACGTGAGAAAAACGGTATTCGGGGTTTCCGAACAGGTCCGACATAAATCGGTCTGTACAGTCACAGAAGAAGGCTATATGCTTGAAATTTCGTATACAGGTAGAGGAGGAACTGTACTATCTGTGTAGCGAATACAAAGGCGCTGATCAGCTGTGCAGTTACTGCACTGCTGATCAGCGCCTTTGTTTTCGCATATGCAGAAATCCGGTTTTATCATGATGCGGCTAATTTGTTGATACTCCCACAATTAATTGGATATTGTTATTTGTTGTTTATTAAGTCTCTCTTTCAAGTTTAATATGTTTTGAGTCTGTCGTTTCAGATGTCTTCGAGACTGTCGTAAGACAATTCCAGGTGTCGCAATGTCTATGTTGTTTTGATCAGATATTTTTGCGCCGTATATTTTAGTTTTATATACACGTTATAAACTTAGTAAGATTTCTGAAATATACTTAGCTTTTCTACATGTACATGTATCTGCAAACCACATTGAGCCTGCTTGCTTTTTACCTCGGCATGGAAGCTCTTGTCAAAAAAACGTTGATCTATGCTCAACTCAGGTAAGCATGAAATTTAAACTGCCAACAAATAATGAAATAAACTTACTAGATTGAAATTTAGATCACCAAAGCCTGTAATTTATCCTGCTAATAAATGTTAAATTTTGGCAATTTAACATCTTTAAAGCATGATAAATTTTAGTCTCATGCGAACTGAGCATGGAAATGCTTTATAACTTCTAGACCTTGCCTGGAACCTCTGATGGCATTTCTGGAAATAAAAGTGAAACGTGCAAATGAGAAAAATTATTGCAAAAAAAGTAAAGTGTATCTACAAAAGTGATCAACGAAAAGAAAAATAAATTAGTTTTGTCTCGAGATAGGTTCAATCTGTCGCAAAAGTTGGGGGCGAAATTGAAGTAAACCTAGATGACATTACAGTGACATCTTTTGAATTTGATTTCGATCCTAGAATAGACATAAATAAATTAGCATTTTGCATATGCGAAAACAAAGGCGCAGATCAGCTTCGCAGTAACTGCGAAGCTGATCAGCGCCTTTGTTTTCGCTACACGGATAGTACAATTCCTCTACTTTCTAAAACCAAAATTTCTAGCCTCCAGTCGTCTTCTGTGCCTGTACAGCTCGGTTTGCGTCGGACCTGTTGGGCAACCACATTGTTGGTTTTCTCATAATTAGGCTCAAATAAATAAATCATTCGACAAAACAATGATGGATGTTATTCCGTTTTTCATTTGCCCATTTACGTTACGTTGTTTGCCATATCGCTGTATCCAACATTGCGGTCTTGCAACAACCGAAAACACTAAGGAAATGAAGGGTTGCGGCCGAAAATGAACAATTACCAAACAATAAAAACAAAACGGTACATCGGTAAATCTTCCGTTTGATGATTAGGCATTATTGATTTAATAAGTTTATTATTAAATTAATAACAAGAAGCAAGACCTAATAGAAATGTTTAAATATGTATGTATTGCAGATCTATTGAAAACAAAAGTATATCACTTCATGGTATGCCTAGCTGTCTGGCGTCCTATGTGTGGGACATAGGCAAATAGAATAGTTCCAGCTGACGTGACGCTGCAGAACGCGGCGCCCAGTTAGGGGATATTCTGTTTCATCAAAAACTGAAATAAAAGTTTTTAAATCACTTCTTATGCCCCTAAAATGAACGTGGATTCACCCAAAACAAAATGATGGGCAAGTCCATTCGTCAAAAATGGGTTAAATGGAGACAATTCATGTCAGGGTGAATTTTCTCACCATAGATATACATTATTACTTAATCACCAGTACCAACAGATCATTGTTGCAGGCTTTGTTAATGTAAAGTTCTGTCGCACCAATGTACTATTCTTTTTATTATATATTCGTACATGGCTTTTAGCATTAATTTTTAATTTCTCATTCATTATGTCGCATAAAACATCATGTTCCAATGTTAGGCAAAACATGAAAATATCAATTATTAAAATAAATTGCTTTCATTCCCCGACCTTAGATGTACTTTACTACTCAGGTCACGTGAGGTCATGTAATCCCACATTCATGCGACAGCTGGTTCGTTCAAAACATCAAAGCAATATGAATGGGCGTTATATTAGCGTCGTAATGCACTTTCAAACGACAAAGTCGTGCTTACATGGCAACTTTGTAGAGCAATAAAAGGTCCTTTTTGTCCTTAGTCGTGAACACGTTTTGTCCTTTGGGTGTTCCAAGGCTGTTTACACACATCCGCTATGTACACTTCGCACGGAGTACCCGTTTTGGCTCGGTTAGAATTTTATGTGATATGTAAAAGATATGACTTTCCTGAGAAAAACCGTCAATCCAAGAGAACCTATTTTTGCGCCAAACAATTCCTTCCAGATCCTGATGATGCAGAAACTAGGTATCAAACGAGGCATGCTTTCTCGATTTTAATAACGCCAGTTTGATTTAAGGCTATCGCCATGCCCTTGATCTGCTAGTATAGGGATCAACCATTGCTTTCAGTGTTCAAACTTTCGATGGATCACGAGGAACGTGATTGAACACAAGGCCGAAGGCCGCGTGTTTAAAACCCCTTTCGAATGATCCAGCGAATGTTTGAACACAGAATCAAAACATCGTTGATTGCCATTCTTCCATTTTCACACGAATTCACTTAAAATCTCTTGACAATAACACTAACAATGTAAAAGCGAAAACGGAAAGCTTCTTCAACGTCGGCCATTTTGTTTCTACGGAACCGTCGCATTGACCAATGACGTCGGCCAAATTGAAAACCCATGTTCAAACGGCATGTGAATTTCATGATTTGAACATGGGATTAGCTGTTTGAACACGGCTTTCGGCCAATTGAAAACTACTTCAAATATCTATGTGCAAGAATACAGCTTCGATCATCGATGCACCTGTAAAACGTGCCCCTCAAAGTATTCATAGACGCCCTCTTTATTTCTAAATGTAGAATATTCAGACAAATGCGTCTCTTAAAAAATTAAAACACTTTGTTTGCTTCAAATGTACACCATTCTAGAGATATTTGTCTCGATTCTGATCTATTTCTATCCCATTCAGTTCGTGATCATTCACAATTTTCCTGATGACACAAAAACTGTCTGCCCTACCTGCGGCTTATGATAAGCCCGTGTAATTATTTCTTGATTGAAAAACTGTTATTATAAAGTCATTCACGTGCAATAATATAAGAACAACAAAGTAATTAGAAATCTTTTTGTGTGTTTCTGTCGCAGAAAGATATCGTAGTAGTAAACAACAATCTAAGGCTGGAATAATTGACAATTCCAGCATGTTATGTTCATTGTGGCTCAGCTAAAACATCAGGAAAACATGTCCGTGCAATAAATGCCCCCTCAAAACCAACTTTTATACAGTGAAAGTGGGGTTTGCAGGGGCATACCTATTTTTCTTATTTTGCGATCCAAAACATAAATTGTGGGTACCCGTTAGAACCGCCTCGGCGAGGCGGTTCAAACGTGTAACCACAATCAATGTTTTGAAGAACTATATTTAACATATCATTTTTCCAATAAAATTTTAAATTTTTACAGCTGAAAAAAAAAATCTGTACACTGCATGGGCAAAATGAGGGATACAAACAGTGGCTGACCTCGTATACAGTTAAAAGCATTACTCTCTGAATTTACTGAAGTCTGCAACCAAGTCTGATTAAACGAATCGCAGTCACTATCTGGTCAATCCAGAACGCATTTTCTGTGCCCTCAATAAGTAGCTCCTGTAGTTATTCAGTCCTTAAGTTTGATACTGATAACATCGAAACCCGCTGTCGCAGCCTGTTCTATCATTGTAAATTGCGTGTTTCCTTTCCCACCGAGTCTCGGGGTTATGATTTTATTTACATTAATAGTATTAATTCCTGGACTTGTTTGTTTGTATTGAAAACCTCCCAGTCAACAATTTTTTCAGTCCTGTCGGGACGGAGCCAACGCTTCCTGGGTTCTATAACCAGAACTGTAGGGAGTTAATGTGTCTTGCTTAAGGACCCAACACGGTGACGCATGTGGGGAGTCCTGGGCTGCATATTCTTACTGTATTATTCACTTGTAGAATGCAGTACCAACCAGTTGCGTGTCCTGAAAGAAGAACTGTCAATCTAGATTATAACGTCTACGTCAAAATGTCTCAAATCCGCTGTAACAACCTGGTATTATACTTTTAGAAACAAGTTGCCAAGAATGCGAATTAGTACAAAATAATCACTGCAAGTACAAAGGCACTAGAACAGCTTATGCTCTAGATTCTAGATTGTAAGATACAATATGTTACATCAACCTTAGGGTCGGGGCGATCTGAAAGATCATCGCTCATCAGGGCCAAATGCTGCTACTGAATGCCATCGGGATGAAATGTCCATGGAATGTATTACCCCCTTGCCCCCCACTTTATATAGTAAAACTGGGGTATACATGCGTATGCGTTATTTTCATTTTTGCTCCAAAACAGTGCGGGTACTCGTAAGAACTGCCCCGTCGAGTTACCCACGATCAATGTTTTGAGCAAAACAAATGAGACAATATATGATTTTTAATGGAAAATTTTAAGTTTTACAACTGAAATTCATGGGCATGTTTTCATGAAGAGAAATAAAGGGCTGTTTGTTGCCTCCTTGCCTGGTCCTAACCGACTGGCTAACCATCCGAGAATTATTTAACCACCAAAACAAGGCTAAGAAGACCTGTTCCTGCCTGGGAATGATGGCTAGATACTCACTAGGTCGGTGCTTTTTAAGAGCATTACAAAACAGACAGAATACAACTCATGGCATCCCGTTGTTGCTTAGAAGTTCCAACAAAAATTGAGGCGTCGCCCCGGCATGACAACTAAACAAACCAAATCAAAGTACGTATATTTCGGAACAGACAACCCTCTTTTAGCTACATAAAAGAAGGCAAAACAATCTGTGGTACCCATTGTCCCGCATTCCAATGATGCACCTTGAAAAGACTTTGAACTTGACTTACATAGTTTAGTGTCTTTATGTAACTAAACAGAGCGTTAAAATGCATTTAAAGATGTTTTATTTATGTATCTTTGTTCGGTATTTCGAAATCTCATATTCAGTAATTAACACCGGATTTGCTGCATGCCAAGTATTTTGTTATTTTTGACATACGAAAGGGCAAAAAACTGTTCAGTTTTGTCCTTTTAAGTAATGCTTCAACCTTGAGAAGCTCAAGAAACGCATTAATATCAGGCACTAGTTTATTTAAGACACAAACTTTGATTGCAATGCAGGAGTCTCAGGAAATAAATTGACAACCATGAGATGTAGTATTGGGTGTTGGAGGTGCAAGATAAGCCTTATTACCCCCGATTTTGTGAAATAATTGTATTTTTAGTGGGTGGGGTAACAAAATGGCGTCTGAAATAAATCTGCACCACTTTTGTTTCTGGCATCCACCCTAATTTAACTTCTATATAGTTATACTTTTGCCTGGTACCAAAGAAATTTTTCTACCAGACGGGTTGGAAAGAATTTTACTCCAGCTTGCCAGCCCTTTGACTATAGAGTCCATTAGAAACTCACTGTGATCTTTGATCTGTAAAACAAATATCTGTCAGTTGATTTTTTTTTCATATAGTTTCTCAGTCAAAACTTATATAGTAGTAGGTACATATTAGAACCGCGGTTCTACTGAGTACCATCAATGAATGTTTTGGAGCAAAAAAAAAAAAAAAAAATCAGCAGATAGGAAAAGAAATTATAAGTCCTGCAACCCCAATTTTTCGCTATATAAAAGTAAATTCTTTACACGAATGTTTGCCTGATGGGGGCTTTAGGTGAATGACATCTCTTACTGTTCTCCCTATAGTCCTGGCCTAGACTGGAGAGTAATTGCAGATGATTGTTTTTCCTATTTAGAAAGTCTGCGAAGGCGGCACGATAGATTTATAGACAGACCAATTTAGCCAAGTGGACCTTCAGATCTGCGAAAATTTAACCCATATTTGACGAATGGATTTTCCCATCATTATCAATTGGGTGAGTCCACTTTCATTTTTAGGGGTGTTGGGAGTGATTTTTATTTTTTAATCTCATTTTTCGAAGAAACTTCTCTGTGCAAACTGGGACGCCGCGTTCTGCGGCGTCACATCTGGGGCTATTCTGTTTGCCTATGTCCCACAAAAGGGACGTCAGGCTTAAATGAGTTAATGAGTCTATTGCCAAATTTGCCAGTTCAGATGGTATTATTGTTTTTAAAATTTTGGCGTTTGTTTAGGAATTTGGATGAACAAAATGTTAAAATTCCTGTTTTGACATTATAATGCGTTTTTGTTTAGATATGTGTCCCAACTGTTTGCCAGCGTCCCAAGAAGAGAGCATCGACCTTTTAAAGGCATATTCAGGGAAAGTTGTTTTTTCTTCACATCCTTATTAGCTAATGGGCACCTAGGGTTTTATAGGTGATACTTTTGGGTCCCAATAGTGTGTTTATGGGAATCGACAAAAAATCCTGTATTGAACTAAACCTTGAACAAGCCCAGACCAGCAACTAAATGTGAAATGTGTGACATATGATTTTGCGTTAGACCTCTAGACCTCTAAACATCTAAAATAGACACAAGTCTTAATTTTGCGGTGGTTTCGAATGTATATCCGGAAGACGCAAAGATACATCCTGGTCAATCTGACCAATCAGAAGATAGGATTATCTTCAAATTGACTTTACAGTCTCTTCCATACAGGATGCGGGGCATCAGGATAATATGTCCTTGTAATGTATACCCCCTTCTATACCACTTTTATTAAGTAAAACTGGGGGTGGCGGGGGTTTATCTATTTTTCTTATATTTGATCCAACACATAGATTGTGGAACTGCAATTTATGAGCAAAAATATTAAAAATAGCAAAAAATTTGAACTGAAAATGTTCATGTTTTCTATCTCTAAAATTCTATCTATATTGCATGGATATGTTTTTGTAACGATGCGCCCTACCAGATATCAACATTTGAGCCGCCTCGTGGGAAAACTAACAATGTGGTTTCCGAACAGGTCCGACACAAACCGGCCTGTACAAGCACAGAAGAGAGCTAGAAGCTCGAAATTTCGGATTTAAGTAGAAGAGGAATTGTTCTATCCGAGTAGCGACAACAAAGGCGCTGATCAGCTTCGCGATTACCGCGAAGCTGATCTGCGTCTTTGTTTTCGCCTATGCAGATTGTTGGTTTTCCCATGAGGCGGCTCATTTATAATGCTGGACAGACATAAAAAGACGTCCCAAGACAGTTGGCTTATCAAAAATGATGATTTAACATGATTAAAGTCATCGAATAATATACAGAAAAGCATATTTTTAGTGTTTGGCACTTACAGCGCCAAGTCCAGTTAGGTTACACGTTCATGTAACTTTTAAGCATGATTTAAAACATTAAGTCTCCTTCAAACGTTCTCGACACGCGGACGGCTGTTACATTGGTGGCATTCATAATATTTGGTTTTGTTATTCTGAATAATTTATACCTTAATTGTCCATAACCGCGACAGCTGTATAACACACCTAAATCAATGGCTATGTACAATTATCATAGCCTAACTAACTACGCACATCTACGTTTCATCGATCTGGTCCATTATTCAATGTCCATCCTTACTCCATCTTGAATGTGGGTGGAACCTTGAAGCAACCGGTCACTAATCGGTCATGGTTTATATGACCAACTGACCGGTGCTATGAATGGAAAGTCGTGGTTGCCTCCAGATATTTTAATTAAGTGTTGCTTTCATTTATGAGCACACGAAGGACAGTTCGAGGAATAACTGGAGTTACCAGATCAGATAACAATGATCATGGTGTATTGATGGTGCCGCCTTTCTCATTATGAAAACATGTCCATACAATATACAAAGATTTTTAAAGTTGTAAAAAATGAAAATTCCAGTGTAATTTTTTTTTATATTTTTTCTTATTTTTGCTCAAAACATAGATTGTGGGTACACGTTAGAACCGCCGCACCGAGGCGGTTCTAACGAGTACCCACAATATATGGTTTGGAGCAAAAATAAGAAAAATAGGTATACCCCTGTATAACCCAGTTTTGCTATATGAAAAAGGGGTTTAAGGGGGCATATATTGCACGGACATGTTTTCCTGATGGTTACGGGTGTTTTGTAAGCGACGATTGTTCATATAGCTGAAACAATCCACCATAACTGCAATAGCATCTGGATAACATTTCCATGTAATATATACCCCCTTATACCCCACTTTTATATTGTAAAACTGGGGTATGCAGGGGTATACCTATTTTTTTCTTTCTTTTGCTCCCAAACATAGATTGTGGGTACTCGTTAGAATCTCTGCGAGGCGGTTCTAACGTGTACCCACGGTCTGTGTTTTCAGGTATAAATTCAAAAATATAAAAACTTGTCCAATGACAAAAAATTCATTTTTACAGCTGAAAACAAAAACTTCTTTTGCTCCCAAACATAGAATGTGGATACTCGTCGAGGCGGTTCTAACCTGTATCCTCAATCAATGTTTTGAGCATAAATATTAAAAACATCAAAAAATGTACATTGAAATTTTCATTTTTTTTTTTTTCAGCTGAAAAATCTTTGTATCAAGCATGGGCAAGATTTCCCAATGGATCGACAGAAGCAGCTTGTACTGGCAACAGATTGCAACACCTACGCAATATTCAATCATTACATATTTGTAAAAGCAAAATTTTATTCAAAATAATATTCATATTATATCTATTTCTAAATTTTGCTTTTCAATGAGATATATCAAACTAACGTGGCTCAAACATGAAGCATTGCCTTCGACAGACTCAGTACATGTTGGAATTATGTGGTCATGCTTGGCTGGGCAGTCCATTTTGCAAACGTTATATCTGCGTTTCGTCTTTTACTTAGACTGTAAAACGCCGATTTCCTTCCAAATGTTCTGTTCCCTCATTTGTTCTTCCCTTTCTTGGTTGTTATTGTCGCATTTTTTCCTTCATTGAAGGTTCGTCGCTCTGTGTGTCCTCATTGCCAGGAAGGTTATGCAAACCTACACAAACATTTGAGGTTTACGCAATACTAAGATATTTGTTTCCTCTTCCCTTTCAGAATGACACTCATTTGGCAAGAGTCCCTTTTCATCAAGTGAACATCGCTGTACTAGATAAACATCTTGGATTTCCCACTGTATTATTTCCTCTGTAAAATGATGGCATATGCAATGGATATCCACGTCTAATTTTGTGGAGAAAAATCAGCATTTTTTATTTTCTCCAAAAATGATAACGATTAATGTACCTAGTGTTATATTTTACTATCAAAAATCTCCTTTAATCTTAATGGAAATGTATCATAATTATATAAAAAGCAATGACCAGGAACTCGTTTTTGGAAGACCACACCAATTTTGAGTCATGTCACCGCTTCCCGAGTATTACCCAGTTTTTGAGAGACATTGTTTTTGAGAATACAGTACACGGCCAGCCACCCGGGCTGTTCAAACCCATGGCATCTCGATTTGGAGTCCAACACTCTACCACTTAGTCAGTGCACTCCCCCAGGGATTGATGAACATGGAGCCTTCCATCATCACGATCAAACAAATGATTTACTTACCAAGACGAAGTGTGGGTTCGATCCCTGACTTCTCTAGTTGTTCAGATGAGTAAAAAACTGAGGGTTAGTGTTCGAATGACAACAGCTGATGGGGGAACGTGAACCCCTCCCTAAAACAACCAGACATCGGAAATACAAACTTTTGTGCGCAACGAATATGGGTTTCAATAGTGTTATCATAGTTATAGACGCGATGAACGAGCCTGTAGCTTCGTTTGAACAACAATGTTCCCGTAAAAGCAAAGATTCCTTTCCGCCATGATGAACTTAGTGAAGATGTTACAGGTGAAGTGAACGACCGCGGACATTTGGAATTTCGTTCTTATGTTTCTTATATCGTGTTAGATCATGTCTGATGTTGATTACCCGTTGATAGATGGAAAGATGATAAATGAAGATTCGTCTGTAGGAAGAATCATAAATATATTTTCATAAATGTCAAAACTCTGATACAATCTGAAAGGAATATGTCTGTAAGGATAAACAATATACTGACTCGCTAGGTATGGGGATAAGAACCATTCCTGCTTGTACATGAGGCGGTTGACCTCTTCCAAGTGCTCGGTATGAGATATGTGTAAGTGTGTTTCGTCCACGTGTGCGGGAAGATACATATCCCTAAGGTCCAGGCTTTAGCAGGGAGATAATATTCCTGAGCCTGTGCGGTTGGTGTATCGCCAAACAAAACGGAACCTTCAAATTACGAGAATCTAGATTTGAGATTTTCTTTTCTGCGGTCAAAGGGAAATAACTCTAAAAATAAGTTGTATTTACATGAAGGATATACATAGTTGCATCCCTTTGAATCGGACACACAAATGGTCGGTACATGTACATATATAGATGGGGAGGAGGGTTCATTATTCAGACAAGTGGTCCTACTATGTAAATGGTGAAAGAACTTTTGACATTCGCTGTTATCATCGGGACCGGCATTGGTCAGACAATTGGCAAGTTGTTCCAAGATTTACAAACATTTCGGTCCCACCACACTACCGACATATCTAGGGGCTGACTTGACAAGGGGCAAGGTGGATATGGCATAATTCGAAAACGGGAACTATTCTACATCTAAGAGAGTCCGAGATGTCTGAATACAAATGTTCAAATGTCTAATTTGAAATGAAGGATACCAATCTTTTCTAGCACAAATTTGAAAAAGGATACTTCAATAAAGCATCCTTATTTTCAAAATTGTTCTAGAAAAGATCAATAGTAATGGACCTAGAAAAATAAATATGAAGAACATGTTAGTTTGCGAGAAAGCCAAATCCCCCGAAAAAAAATGTGTAAATGTTTGACGTCTAGCATCATCGAACACTTGCATGTCTTGGGAATTTTGTGCCCATTGTCAGGCATTTGAAGAGCTATTTTAGATGGTAAATAGTTTGTTTACTGGGTTACTATTTCATCAACAGCAACTCTGCACATCGTAAACAAGCCCAAAGTTTGGACACTGTCCCAAGAACGAAAGCCCAAAACCAACTGCTAAATCTACTCTAAACGGCCCAGGACTCGTGCTGAAAAGGCCAAAACGGTACAAATTGTTTTCACTCGTTTTCGTTTCTAAAAATGAGCAAAATGAATGGCACTGAGTTTGCTCATAGGATGCACGCTAGTCTTGAACTGCATTATACTGTCTGTTTTCTCGATTTTGCACTCAACAGGCTCATTGAATCAAATCCTGTATTGATCCGTTCAAGTGATTGATGTCGAAATTGCATTTTAATCACTGTTGATAGGGCGATATGATGAGACAAACTATCAAAACCCAATGTTTACCACAAAATAGCCGATCAGCCTGTGCTTCATGGCACCCCGACCAGCGTTGTTTTCAATACAGTTGGGCAGTTGGGCACCTCCAGCTTCTATACTCAAAATTTCAACAGTAAAGCTAGACTCGATAAAACAGCGCGCTTGTTTGAGCCGTTCGGGCTCCTAACTCGGACGACAGGGCTTCTCACGCTGTCGCTTTTATTTGTTCGGGTAAATATTTGAACAATGCAGCTGTCAATGTGTTTCAAAAGTGCAACAATACTGTTTATTTACGTTTTTGTTGGGCTTTATTATAGATCCGGGTGGTGAATACCGGTACCAGTATCGGGTATCCTGCGGGGGTGACTGGACACGCGGTCAGTGATCTTTGGCGCTTTTGAGTCAATTGTTTTCAAGTATTTTTGCAATAGCTTGCTTGTCTTCAGCTGTTTTAACTCTTCAATAACTAGAAAGAGGGCTATGTACAGACTCCAGTCCACTTGCAGCAAAAGTGTCCAGTGTCTAGCGGCAATGACAATGAGCAGTGTCTAGCGGCAAGGTCAGGGAGGGAAAAAGCATACTGTAAGTGAGTCTTAAAAAAGTAAAGATCATATCTCGCTCGAAACACTGGGTATCTGAGTTGAAATCAGGAAGAAGGGTATTTATACCGGGAACTGGTAAAAATGAATATATTTAGCAACGGACGAAAAAGGAGGAAATACAAAATTTAAATAACACAAGGAATAAGGAAAAAGTGCTTTGATTGGCTGAAGATGCATTATTTTTCCGCATATTCTTTGCTACTACAGTAACTTAATCTTCCCTTTGGTCCGTTAGAATGAATACGAGCCGAAAACGCAGAAAACAAAAGAATTTGCTTCCCATTGTGGTAATCTTCGGGTGACTTTGGTAGCTACAGACCCGAGTAATATGGGCAGACTGGGGCTAGTTCAGTAGCTATACTGCTGGAGGCAGCTATACTGCTGGAGGCAACGAGGACTGATCCAATGAGGCATAGGACCGGACTGACCGAAAGCTATGATTACTCCTTTTGATGTGATGTGGCCTTTTCATGTATATAAACATATCGACCAACCCCAAACAAGGAACAAAAGCACGCGAAACACTAATTTGATTACCAATAATCGGCGAACATATGGATTCGGTAGCCGCTTGTTTGCATAACTAATATGATAATATTTCGCGAGCAGCTGTTTGACGATGGACGGTCCGTGGCTCGGGAAAACACAAAAAGATGTTTTGACTCGGTGTAGACGCTGATTTACCCCAGCAGGCTATGTCTTCAGTGGACACGGGGCGACTTTCGGGCCATCCTTGCCAGGATGATCACTTGAGACTTTCATAAAGGACACAAAGAAATAATTACATTTGAAGGAGTTGGTAATAGTCTGCAGTCAAAAGGACCGTGCCCTGCGGAGCCCTTGTGACCTTTGGGTCATGACCTACGCTTTGTCAATAAATTGTTAACATTCGTAATTACGTAGCATCCTGACCTTTCCTATTGAAGACATAGTGCGACCTTTCACAGGTACATGTCACAGCTTGATCAAGGTGTAATAAAACATCGCTAATCTGATCCGTTCGAAACTTGAACTTCGTTTTAACACATTTCCTTTTTCCGTTTGTAAAACTGTCCACGCGCGTGCGTGGAGGCTGTCTAGCACCTTATTTGGTAGATATAGATGATAACGCTAAATGTCAACGGATTGGACTGTCATGTTTAGCACCTCTAGATTGATACTTTTAATCGTGGAAAAATTAATCGGGTATACTGACAAACCGACTGTTTTTATATAAGAGACAGCGCAGGAGATTCTGTGCGGAAATCTATGGCACGGATCTAAACATAACTAAACAGATTCGGTGTCTGCTTATTATGTGACGGGATAGCCTCCCTTGGGAAAATACGTTGGTGCAACGTATATAAGTGACATATTAAGTGTTTGTCATATGATATGCATATCAAACTCGAAACTTTGTGAATCGAGTAAGTGTTGAGTATATAGTGCAGTAAACCATCCCTAGTGAATGAGCATGCTTTTCCGCCGCCGGGGTTTCTGTGGCTTGGCTCGGCTGTTCGTTACACATATGCCTTGGCAGTATATGAATGGCACAATTTAAACAACGTTGCCGACACAATGCTCAACGTTTTCGTCACAGATATTTTTTATCAGAAAGTGTAAGACGACACAATCCATTGTTGTACTGATGCAGACGGTCGCGACTTCTGATGTTAAAAATGTAGCCTATAAAGAGTCACCCCAGTGACATACCAAAAACGTCCCATATCCCCAGGACAGAACAATGGCTAAAGTACTAGTGACATAGTTCAACCACATTTTTCACCTGTTCATTCAAAATAAAAAAAAAATCTGGGCCAGACAGGTCGAATCAGTAGGTAGCAATAATGAGCCCTGTATTTGAGCGCTCATGTAAAAGGGTAACCCTTATTACATGAAAATTGCCCTATAATTGTAATATCGTATTTCGCGCCTTCCGCGCCGCTTACGTTCCGGAAAACGAACATAACCCGCCCGGCTACAAAAATGAGCTGCCTTCCGTGAAAATCCGGATTTGAATCCGGATTTTCACGGAAAGCTGGTCATTCTTGTAATCATACGAAAGCAGCGGCTAGGCTGACCGGTGCACGCAGTCGCAAGGTCTTTCCAGAATTATTTTGTTCTCAATGAATACAGACTTGGTTTTCACTACGCTACATTGTACTTTCCTCAGTGGACTTAAAATTCTTAATTCTGAAATAATTTGGTCCCAGAGGGGAGTTCAAGCGAACCACCCGAACCCCCTCTAAATCCGCCACTGCCTGTAGCTGCTATGTTTGGCCCGCTGATAAATCTCCGTCGGCTGTTCGGTCCGTATTTGGTGAAGGGTTTCCGACTAGGAAAAACTATACAGTGAGTCACTTTGAATACTAATAAGGCAGCAGATAATTTTCTTCATCTCGGGACCATAAGTTTTGATGATTATGACGAGGAGCGCCCGTTGTACAATGATGGGGGCGTGACCGACCGGTCAGGGTCAATTAGAGAGGTGAAATATGGCGGAATATTGGGTAACTTGGGATCAACAAGCCATGAAGACCACACAAACAGTATGGAATATGTCTCCTATTTGGAACAAATAAGTTCCTATGCCCTGAAATGTCCGTCGGTGGTTCGGTCCGTATTTGGTGAAAGGTTTCCGACCAGGAAAACTATACTGTAGTCAATTTGTATACAAGTAAATAAAATATAAAGGTTTGATCCTTCATATAAATTTCTGTATCCCAGGCCCATAAGTTTTAATGATTATGGCGAGGGGCGCCCGATGTACCATGACGGGGACTTGACCTGATCGGTAAGGGTCAATTAAAGCGATGAAATATGGCGACCACACAAACAGTATGGAAGATGTCTCTTATTTGGAACAAATACGTTCCTACGCCCTATCAACAAACTTAAAGCTTGTTGTACGTCTTCATGTCAGTGCGTACGTTTGATTATGTTCCACCTTCTTCAAAATGTTTTTCATCTTCAAATGGCTTTTCATTTTTCTTTGAAGCAAGATGTCTTCAAAGAAATATGAGGTTGAACAACTACGGTGTTTCTGTAAACACCCGTCGACCACTTATGCTGATTTGGACTTCGCCAATCCCGGACGAGAATGAAGCCCCCGGATGCAGCCGCTAGATCAATTACAGTCTTTTCTTGTTAGTATATTTTTCTAAGAAATCATACGAACAAACATTTATTCATATCAAGTTACGCGGATATGAAGTTTATTTTCAAAATATCATGTACAATCAAGCTACGTGGGCCGGAATAAAGTCATATAAACCAAACCTACGGGTATACAACCTGAGTTGTATTTTCTTCGTACATGTATATCTCGTGCATTTTACAGACCCTACACTACACGTGCAATCGTCAAACCCGAATCATAAGCCGTGTTCATGGGTGCAAATCTGCTTAATTGATACCGAATCATTTTCCCTACCCTTTGTGTAGCGTTTATATACAGCGAAATTATATAAAAGATGAATATTCGGAATTGCGTTGCTAATTACGCAAATAAATGATACATTTCATGCACGTGGATTGTGCCAGAATGTGCGAATAAACTTGGCGATAATTATGATAATGAAGAGCAATTTGGTCTATTATAGCTCATGTCATACTGGGAATAGAATGCTTATTGCTACTATAATTACTAACACTCGCCTCCATCATAATCTGTGTGCAATGAACTGCCGTGCACTGTTTGACACGTCTTGCGCACACCAAAAGTGGACACCGCCATCAGTGTAGCCACCGGTTCCTGGAAAGGGCCGACAATCATCATAATCAATCATCATAATCAATCAAATTTGACAATCATCATAATCAATCGCAATCTTATAGGTTCAATTTTTTGGGTGCCAGAAGGAAAATTTGCGATCAATTTGCATGTGGCAATGGATAGAGGGCGGGACTTTTTTCGTGCACGTGGTCTCATTAGAGTTTAGCATAACGTACATGTATATCTCAAATCATTAAAATGCAATTATTTCATTCGATATACGTGTCATGTATGAAAACTAATACAGAATCGCAACCATTTCCCCACGTGCAAATATGTGGAATGACATTTGTGCGTGGGTGTTTATTTAGCATGTAATACATATGTAAGGCTTTAATGGGAAATGCCACCATTCACTTTGGCGTTGTTAAATTTCCATCAATATGCTAGCTCTTGCACCCCCTGAAAGAACACATTATCGATTATTTATATCTAATATCGATTTAACTGCGATAAGTACCAACGCTTCATATCGCAACGGGGGATAATTGATGGCTAGCGAGTTTTTAGCTAATCAGCACGAATTATCACTCCCGTTTTTATTATCGTGGCATAATAACCCCCTCATGCGGGCTAGAAATGTGTTATTACCGCGTTAGACAATTAATGATGGTTTACAGATACTTACCAGATACTTGGGAGTCGGGAGGGGGTCGGGTGGTGTGGTGGACTAGGCCAACAGTGACGCAGTATGACATTTTTATCGCGCTGTTTTGGACCGAGAGAGGTCGTCCGGCTCACCACAGTACCAAGGGCATCTCACTGTTTTAGAATGTTGTAGGCTAACCGTCATGGCTTTCAGCAGATTCATATTACATTAAAATGACACGCGGGTTTCTGTGGAATGATGAACTCATTTATATACACCGTTTTTGGTAATGTCCATTCACTGGGTTATCTAAAACGGGCATTCAAACGATTCTTGACACCTTTACATGTGTACTTCCACGAGGATCTATGACAGGCTGGTTTGGACAAAACATCATACAGTTTGTCTTGCAAGCAGTCTAATAACTGTCTATCTGTCTTTGCAATTGTGTTTGCTAAAACGAGTTAGCGGCAACTATATACAATAAATAGACCCATATACGTTGACAATCATTGAGTTATAACATATAATTTCAGAAATGCCCTACTAGTATGCAACTTAACTAGTAATCCTCTCATGTGAAGCCGAGTTCAACAAGGAGAGCCGCCTCATGGGAAAACCAACAATCTGCATAGGCGAAAACAAAGACGCAGATCAGCTTCGCGGTAACCGCGAAGCTGATCAGCGCCTTTGTTTTCGCTACTCGGATAGTACAATTCCTCTTCTACTTAAATCCGAAATTTCAAGATTCTAACACTTTTCTGTGACTGTACGGGTCGGTTTGTGTCGGACCTGGTCGGAAACCACATTGTTGGTTTTCCCACGAGGCGGCTCAAGGAGTTATATCCGCCGCTTCTCTTTGTAGTTTAATAAGTCTAAGAATGGAATTATAGCGTCTTTTGTTATTTCCTCGTGAAGAAAACGGATTACGTTTGTATTCTTGGTATAAGCATAGCCAATAACCCTCCCGAGTTCACTTGAAGGTGCCTGGATAAAAAGTACACCATGTCCAAGCACTAGAATTGACAAAGAAACTTCATACAAACAGAACCACAACAGAAGTTCTGCCTTGGAACGGCCAGTACTAATGTGCAAAAGTGTCTGTTTACTCGCAGCTAGGGTTCATTCCTCAGAAAAAGTGGATATTTGTGCTAACTAGATGGTAGCCTTGCCCCCTGGTGTTAACATTTTGTAATGACTTGTGTTTATGTTGCTTGTCCGCATTTCATAACGTAAACTTGCCCATGCAATATACAGAGATTTTTTTTCTTCACATGTAAAAAATGAAAATTTCATGAGAAAATTTTGATGTTTTTCTTATTTTTGCTCAACACCGCGAGGCAGTTCTAACGAGTACCCACAATCTATGTTTTGGAGCAAAAATAAGAAAAATAGGTATACCCCTGCATACCCCAGTTTTTCTATACAAAAGTGGGGTATAAGGGGGTATGCATTTCACGGACATGTTTTCCTGATGTGGTGTCAATCGGTTGTGATAATCTAACCCCTGATTCCTGGGTCTTCTATTTTCATGGTCAGAAATGCCTTAGCCCAACGCCTAAGCATACTGCTCGATATTTTCAGCTTTGACGAAATTGCACTAAGCCGCCATGTTTTTATCGACTCGAAAATGAGCAGCAGATGCGCTCGTTGTTCTGCTCCGGTTTCATTAACTCGCTCTATTAAATCATAACCCAATATTGGAGATAGCGAGAGTTAACTGGGTCACCAGGTTATGTTTTTATCGCAAAAACTGTAAACACAGCCAGGCAATGGCTGCCAGATGTTGAAATTGGCTCTCGTTTGCTGAATATTAAGTAACCGGAGTATGCAGAAAAACGAGAAACACACCGGAAAATTGCATTCCCCAATCTATGTATGATTAACTATGGTGAATGAAAAATATCTAGGATTGATCAGTTTCCAAAGAAGTAATCTGGTACATAATGTAAACTGGAGACAATGCGCAAAGGTCAAGGTGACAGTCAAAATGGAAGACTCCAAGGTTGCGCAATTGGGATGCGCAGTAGTGCGTATTGGAGATGCGCAATCATAATGAAACTACTGAGCACATGTAACTTTCGATTGTCATTAACAATAATTAACATGGTGATACCTTTGAACCCTTATCTGGTTTACTAATTGTGAAAAACGAGCTGGATTGAATCACTCCTTAACTACATTGTAACCAGATTATTCAATTAACCCCTCTAATTTTAAACTTCACATCTCCCTCTGTATCTTGCGGCACGTGCTATGTATTTGATAAGAATGATAAAGATGCGCATTGTGTTTCAAGAACAATTTGGAAATCATGATACAGTAGCTAAATAAATATTTATTTGATAGAGTTAGCTCGTGTGAGTTTGCTCTTTGAAGCCTCTTCTGAAACAAATGGATACTTTTCTTGTTCATGTCACATCTGGGTTTGTGAGACATCGACGGCTCAGTAAAATCCATGTAGCAACCGAATGAGAACGCTTTGTAAAGCCGGCATGGAATCGCCGCTGCGTTTGGGCTGATTTGCTTACAATATACAATATATATTTTTTCAGCAGTAAAAATTGAAAATTTTATTGGAAAAAAGAAAATGATATTTTTTGCTCAAAACAACGATTCTGGGTTCTAACGAGTACCCGCAATCTGTGTTTTGGATAAAAATTAAGGAAAATAGGTATACCCCTGTGACCGCAGTTTTATAAAAGTGGGATTTAAGGGGGTATTTATTTCTCGGACATGTTTTCCTGGTGGAGACCTCTTTTTGCTTTGTTCACAGGTGAATGTAACAATATGACCTGAAAATATGCTGTTACGGCATTGAACTATTTTTATTATCAAAGCATGCAAGATAGTATGCAGATAAACTTGAAAGAATGTTATGTTTTATGTTGAATCATTTTTATATCAGGATGTTGAAATGGATCATACGAGACCAGCTAAAATTGTCGCATTGTTTCGCCGTATTTTTGTTTTCGGGAAGTATGGAAGCCAAGACAGGTCATCGGGCCAGAATACGGAGGATGAAAATGGCCAAACTTCTGTAAATTAATCAACCATATATCGTGACAGGTCAACCTCTGACACATTCCTTAGGCACCATTCCCCCTCCCCTCTATCAACATAGCGGGGATTCCGATACTGCGGGAAGTCATTACCCCCGATGTTTTCAAGCTTTGGAATTGGTATAAGATACACAAGTAAATAACTAGTAAATAATGTTATGCAAGCTTAATTATGCATATTGCTGGACTATCTTACTCCATACCATGCAATGTATGATGATAGCCTCACACTCAGTACCCACACAGAAGCAACCAATTCAGATCTGGTATAAGCCACGTCAGGAAACGTGGTAAGAGGTATAATCATGATAATGACCCCCAAGAAGTACATGCTGTCAGTACCATCTGGTGAAATGTATGTTTCTGTAATTATTTGATTAAACGTTAATGACACGCATAATTAAGTGATATAAGAACTATCTAGCCACGTGTGTATCATAAAGAGAATGATAATGGCGATTACGTTGTAACGCTTGAGATTTTGATGATGTTGGTTGGGAAAGAGCCAACTAGAAGACGATGGCTTTCCAGCGAGTATGGTGTCCAGCTTAGGCGAATGTGCGCAATCTGACAAGCGTCCGTTTTGTATGCTTTCTTACTCAGTTAGTGTTTACCTGCCTCGCGCAGTGACCTTTAAAATCTAGTTGTCCACCGCGAAAAAGTTAGACGCATGAAACAACAGCACATAAATTCATAATAATGATAAGTAAGCCCAGTTTCAGGGTACAGTTTCAAACACGCATATGTGCACCGCAGTTTTCATCTATGATATTGTTTTCTTTTGCCTGGTCCCGAAAACTTGGTAGTGACCTTTTAGCGTCTGTCGAGTTCTATTGCATGCCCATTTCATCTTCTTAGAAAATTGCAATGCATCTTGTCTACATTTCTATAATTAATGTCCTAGACTAAGAGCTTTTGCTGCTTCCTATAGAATATTCATCACAAAATCTAATCCCTCAACCAAGTTGACGGGACTGTCTGAAGTACATCCAAGTTCAATCAAGTGCTGTCGGACACTAGACATGAGACATTACGAAAACTTGCCCATGCAATATACAAAGATTTTTTTCACCTGTAAAAATTGAAAATTTCATCAGAAAAATTTTGATATTTTTCTTATTTTTGCTCAAAACATAGCTTGTGGGTACACGTTAGAACCGCCTCGCCGAGGCGGTTCTAACGAGTACCCACAATCTATGTTTTGGAGCAAAAATAAGAAAATAGGTGTACCCCTGTATACCCCAGTTTTTTTTAATATAAAAGTGGGGTTTCAGGTGGTACATATTGCACGGACATGTTTTCCTGATGAGGCATAAATTTCGCGTTGGCGTGCCGTAATGCAATTCATTAATGCGGACTTTCTCGTTCAGGTTCAGTCTGACTCGAAACAGAAGCACTTTTGTCATCTCATATGGTTATGGTTAGGAAGGAATTACTCCGGGATTTTTCGACCGTAATCATTTCTTATGAATCCCATTAGAGAGTCTGGGAGATCAATTGATGTCTGGTCTTCATCCCCATAAACCGGGCATAACTTTTCCATTTATCCATGTCCATGAAAAGTAGCCCACGACCTTTGCAAATAACCTGAGCGCTTACAGGGGGCAAAAATGGACCTGTAATATTTCGTTCAGTTAGTAAAAGAAGATTTTGGAAACTTTGAGATATGCCTTCTTAGAAGGGTCTTTTTTCCTCTCATCACGAAAACATGTCCATGTAATGCATACCCCCTTGAACCCCACTTTTATATAGTAAAACTGGGGTATACAGGGGTATACCTATTTTTCTTAATTTTGCTCCAAAACATAGATTGTGGGTACTCGTTAGAACCGCCTCGGCGAGGCGGTTCTAACGTGTACCCACAATCTATGTTTTGAGCAAAAATAAGAAAAATATCAAAATTTTTCAGCTGAAAATTTTCAATTTTTAAAGCTAATAAAATCTCTATATATTGCATGGACAAGTTTTCTCCATAAGATGCCAAGGTACGCCTGATCTGGTTGCAGAAAGCACTCCCAAAACACATTGCTTGCAATTCCTGTTCTGTGCCAAAATTTACTTCATTTGCATACGGAGCAGACAAGTTCATTCCTTGCCAAATCTTGAAAGAATATTTCAAAAGTCATGTCTCCGAAATTGTCCTGACATTCAGATCCGCTATACAGAATTATACATTTAGGACCTGGAATTCATTGTGCAGGAAACACATCAGGAAATCATGTCCGTGCAATGAATACCCCCTTAAACCCCACTTTTATATAGTAAAACTGGGGTATGCAGGGGTATACCTATTTTTCTTATTTTTGCTCCAAAACATAGATTGTGGGTACTCGTTAGAACCGCCTCGGCAAGGCGGTTCTAACATGTACCCACAATGTATGTTTTGAGCAAAAATAAGAAAAATATCAAACATTTTCTGCTGATTTTTTTTTCAGTTTTTACAGGTGAAAAAATCTCTGTATTTTGCATGGGCAAGTTTTCGTAATGATAACGAAAACATGCCCATGTAATATACATATTTTTCTCGAGTTGTAAAAATTCAAAATTTTCAATGGATTTTTTTTTTATTTGATATTTTTCTTATTTTGCTCAAAACATAGATTGTGGGTACACGTTAGAGTACCCACAATTTATGTTTTGGAGCAAAAATAAGAAAAATAGGTATACCCCTACAAACCCCAGTTTTTCTAAAAAAAAAAAAATAGCTATTTTTCTTATTTTTCTCAAAACATAGATTGCGGGTACATGTTAGAACCACTTCGGCGAGGCGGTTCTAACGAGTACCCACAATCTATGTTTTGGAGCAAAAACAAGAAAAATAGGTATATCCCTGCATACCTCAGTTTTGCTATGTAAAAGTTGGGATATACATTACACGGACATGTTTTCGTTTTAAGCATTTTACAACATACAGATCAAGTTTCTCGTGTGTTTTTTTAATTTATTTTCCTTTTTATTTTTATTTTTTATTTATTTAATTATTTTTTTTTTTTTCTTTTTTTTTTTTTTTTTTTTTTTGAAATAGCATAGGCAAAATTCAAGACAAATCAACTACAGACATAACAGAAGATACAGCAACCAATACATCATATTGGAACGTAAATCATATGTTCTTGATTTTCAGTCGATTCTGAATAAATGTTCGTGTAGTGGTAGGTTATATCAATGATTTCTTTCCAGATTAGATTATAGAAATATTTGAGCCGCCTCGTGGGAAAACCTACAATGTGGTTTCCGAACAAGTCCGACACAAACCGGCCTGTACAGCTTCAGAAGCAGGCTAGAAGCTTGAAATTTTGAAGTTAAGTAGAGGAGGAATTGTACTATCCGAGTAGCGAAAACAAAGGCGCTGATCAGCTTCGCGGTTACCGCGAAGCTGATCTGTGCCTTTGTTTTCGCCTAGGCAGATCGTTGGTTTTCCCATGAGGTGGCTCATTACTTATCTCTCTATCATGCCAATTAATAATTTCCTGGCGCTTATGTCTGCTTTACTCATGAAATGGCGGGAATATCTTATTAAATAGACCAAGAAAAGGTTGATGGACATTTAAAGGAACCATCGGTTCAACTCACAAAGATATCATGAAATCATACCTGGGACACTACAGGCCCCACGTCCGTTTCGCCATTCCTTATAAGTTTCACTCGCTCTGCTATGCAGATATGGAACGCCCACGTCACAGTTGCATTTGCAAAGTTCAAGAAAACCCAATATTAGATGCTAAAAACATGCTTAAAATTAAACAGTCACCCTACTTCGCTCGTACCAGCGTTCAGCGCCTATTTTGGGTCGGTATTCAGACTTTGTAGCAGAATTTTGAGAACTGCAGCAACCAATGGCATCATGATTCGGAGAACTCTTGCCAAATGAGCCGCGTCGTGAGAAAACCGGATTTTTGCCTAGGCGAAAACAAAGGCGCAGATCAGCTTCGCAGTAACTGCGAAGCTGATCACCGCCTTAGTTTTCGCTTGACGGATACTACAATTCCTCTACTATGTATTACCTAAATTTCAAGATTCTGGCTCTTTTCTGTGACTACAGGCCGGTTTGTGTCAGACCTTTTCGGAAACCACATTGTTGGTTTTCCCACGAGGCGGCTCATTTTATCGTGTTCCAGTAACACAGAAGCGAGTAAATTGAATAATTTCGAAACACGAAACGTGACGACTCACTTTGCGATAGTCATGAAAACCAGCTTTTTTTGCGTACAAGGGCACAGCTGATCATTGCCTTTCGCTACATAGCTATTGTAAATCTCACACCATCCAAAGTACTGTAGCATCAGGCAATCACCCGTGAATGTGGAGCCCCATTACTGGCAAACCTGGTCGAAGGCCCAGAGGACGGATTTCTTGTCGTCAAGGCCCATCCAGAATTGAGCCACACCATGAGAAAACCAACATTGTGCATATGCGAAAACAAAGGCGCATATCAGCGCCTTAATTTTTGCTACACGGGTAGTACAATTCCTCTTCTTTCTAAATCTAAAATTTTCCAGCCTTTGGCAATCTTCTTTGCTTGTACAGCCCGGTTTTTGTCGGACCCGTTCGGAAACCACATTCTTGGTTTTCTCATGACGCGGCTCAATTGTCATGAAAACGGATACATTTCGTGAAGATATTATTAATTCCATTGCTCTTGGGATTCCTGTATTCACGCTAAAGCTTTTAAATTTAATAGTTTCCAATAAAACAAAATAGGAGACGAAAATAGTTTCAATTCATGACTGATAAACTAGGTCGCCATTTCAACACAGGCCCAGCTCCTCCAGGCGAATTGAAGTGCGTGGGGGCCGTGGCAAACGTGTCTGGTCATAGCACTTCGAGGGTAAACTGTCTGAAATAATACTCAAGTGCAACGATAGGACTATGTTTGTTTGTTTGTTTGTATTGATGCTTTACGTCCCAGGCAACAGCTAAGGTCATGTCAGGACGTTGCCTCCATTTTATGGGACTTTTACCCAAAATAAGGATGTCATGACAGCCAACAAGCGCTTGAAATCCAACTAAGCCACAAAAGGCTTATACGTGTGAATGGTTTGACTTGAAACCCTTTTCCTGGGCAGGCTCAGACCTGAGCGGTTAACCAGTAATCAGATGGCCAGTCAGTAGTGTGTAAGCTTTGCCTTGAGGCACAAGCAGTCCATCTATTTCTTTAGGCCCCAATATGCGGGGACCCAATAGGACTGTGGCAGGGTTAACCATTTTTGCAGTACTCATCGAATAAAGTGCCACAGCTTAAACGGTTATAATGAGCTTTTATTGTATGCAGATGACATTGCTGTTTTTGCAGAATGATAATGCTTGACATTGCATGTCTTTAAAGCAAGGAAACAAAAACAAATAAACCTTAAGATGATCTATACAAAATCAAACATTCAATAAATGAGCCGCATCATGAGAAAACAGACATTTTGCATATGCGAAAACAAACGCGCAGATCAGCTTCGCGGTAACCGCGAAGCTGATCGGCGCCTTTGTTTACGATACACAGATAGTATATTTCTTCTACTTTCTAAAACCGAAACTTCCAGCCTTCTGTGCTTCTACAGCTCGGTTTGTGTCGGACCTGTTCGGAAACCACATCGTTGGATTTCTCATGACGCGGCTCAAATGTCTAGACAAAACATGATTCTATGTCATATTCTAGGTCAAATTATTTCTTCGAAAATATGTTAGTTCAGATACTGACAATATCCTGACCTAGGATCGGAATTTATCGTGATTAAGCGCTAATAAAATGGACCATTTGCTTACCCAAAACGATAAGTTGATGAGCTTTAGTATGAAATTGATCATAAAATTGGCAATTATGACCTACTAGTCTCATTTGATATCCTACTTGAATGAATCTAACAAATTAGTTGACTAGATCTTTGAAGTTATTTTGGGCCGTTTCATGATGTCTCAATTGCGCAGTCGCAGCCATCCAGAGAGTGGGGCATGGTTTGGATTGCATCGGCGGTGTTGCGAACAGCGACGCAACGGTCTCGTGAAAAGTCTGTTACCCCAATGTCACATACCATCTTCTTTTGAAGTACCTTGGCGATAAAAGCTCGGTGTTTAAGGTATTATTTTCCCCAAATACCTCTAGTTATTTTGGGCTTCTGAATCGTAAAAACGTTATGTTCTTTGGTCTAGATAAAGTTTTACGACATGTGTTTTCATGTAAGATTGTCTGTTTGTCTGTGTTTTAACAGAAGGAAGTGATGTCGTATTTTAGAAATAGATTTATGATTTTGCCCCCAAGTTTTTACGCACACTGAACAGGAAAAGGGGATTTTGTCTTTTCAGTCGTAGCCTATGAAGACATAGCCATGAAATGACGCATGACACTGACATTCCATCATTTCCCAATTTATTTGTTAAATTGTAATTGAGCCTCGACGCGAGAAAACCGGTCTTCGGGGTTTCCGACCAGGTCCGACACAAACCGGCCTGTACAAGCTCAGAAAAGAGCTAGAAGCTTGCAATTTCGGATTTAAGAAGAAGAGGAAATATACTGTCCGTGTAGCGAAAACAAAGGCGCTGATCAGCTTCGCGGTTACCGCGAAGCTGATCTGCGCCTTTGTTTTCGCCTAGGCAAAAATCCGGTTTTCTCACGATGCGGCTCGTATATAAATCTAGTATAAAACACTACTTGTTAGACATAGGCCATTCGTTTCACATTGAAACTCTCGTCGTAAGAAGACCTCGGTTGCGGCCAGACCAGACCATGAAACGGCTAGAAACTTGAATTTGTGAAGGACTTGTGTTTGGGGAAAAGACTACGACAGTTTATCTGCGCTGAGGTTTTCAATTCAGTTTTCAAATACATGTACATGTCGACACAAGATGCTTGTTAATGCTCACTTCTTACTCACAAAGACATATGAGCCGCATCGTGAGAAAACCGGATTTTTGCCTAGGCGAAAACAAAGGCGCAGATCAGCTTCGCGGTAACCGCGAAGCTGATCAGCGCCTTTGTTTTCGCTACACGGATAGTACAATTTCTCTTCTACTTAAATACGAAATTTCAAGCTTCTAGCTCTTTTCTGAGACTGTACAGGCCGGTTTGTGTTGTACCTGGTCGGAAACCCCGAAGCCCGGTTTTCTCACGTCGCGGCTCATATCGGGTTCTAAGACGGAATGGATCAACCGGCTCCACGAAAGGAGCAAAGCAAAACGTATATGAGCCTGTGCATGAGAAAACCAACAATTTGGGGTTCCGACCAGGTCTGACACAAACCAGGCTGCACATTCACACAATAAAGCTAGAAGCTTGAAATTTCGGATTTAAGAAGAAGAGGAAGTGTACTATCCTTGTAGCGAAAACAAAGGCGCTGATCAGCTTCGCGGTCACCGCGAAGCTGATCTGCGTCTTTGTTTTCGCCTATGCAAATTGTTGGTTTTCTCATGCACAGGCTCATATATTAGCTTGGCCTGTTTAAAGGGCTGCTAAGCAAATCCAACCTGAGCATGGCTTTGAAGATCTATATGCTCGCCTGTTTGATGTCTCTATATCTATCGATCTCTGTGAGAGAAAAAAGCGAATGAGCATATGATACAAATGGTACATGAACTGTAATTAATCATATAATATCCTTTTGATCACAAGAAGAACAAATATTTTTAATAGATAAGGGGTATAAGGGTTTTTGTACAAGTGGGCAAAGGCGCCCGACTGTAATACAGACCCGTATGAAATGAGGAATTTGTCTGTGATTGGTTAAGCCCTCTTAACAATTTCCGTCTAATTGGAATGACAATAATCCTGTCTTGAGAAAATGGGCTTTCTTTTGTTCAACATTACCTTTCAACGTCTAAGTGTCTCACTTTGTATCTTTCCGCCCACGAGTCTCATATTGTTCAATTTCTATCTTGTGAGACTTTCAAATTCTTCTTCTTCTTCCACAAGTTGGTCATTATTCTTCTCCAAGAATGTTCTTTTGACCAGCAATCAGAAAATTCACTTCACATTTTCCCGCTCTCGCATATACTCGTTCATTTGTTCCCGATGACTACCTACATTGTTCCAACTGCCCTCCAAGTCTTTCACATACTCCAAGGACACGCATGCTATTAAAGAGCCCCTGACATTGCTCCTTCCCCACTACAATCATATGGATCTCGCATAGTGTCCCCTTCCCGTACTAGTCCCTCGCATTGTCACATACATGTATATGGTATCCTATCTCCTTAGATCACGGGAACAACATGATCCCCACATATTGTTTTATTCCCTTGACCCTTACAAGGCGCATCTCGCTCTACGAGACGTTCAAACGACCATTGTCAGCATATTGAGTACACCATGTCCGCTATCTAATCACAGAAAGCACATGACGATCTGTATATGACTCTTTTCTTGATCTTCCCTTCGCAAGTACAAGTAAGCCCGTCATATGATCCTTCGCATCCGGTTATTCGTGCCCGTCTGTCCTATGATTCACACCTCTTATAAGTTCGAAATGTGTTCATTTATGTCGTTTGATTTCATTACATTCTCCTCGTTTTTTATGTTCATAACATCGCCTCCTGCTTCTCACGCCCCCTCCATTTCCCTATTCCGATATAATAAGCTCCCAGATTCCCCAGTCCATACTGTTTATCCCACATATATCCCCTCCGATAGTAGGAAGCACCGCCCTTACCGTCCTATCGTCATTATATTCTCCGCAAACATGCTCACTTGAAGAGTGAGGCAGGGAACGCAAGGAGCACAAAAATGCGGTACAATAACTTGTACCGCCTTTTTGTGCTCCTTGCGATCCCTGCCTCACTCTTCTAGTGAGCATCTCACAGGTCCCCTTTGTACCATATCAGACCCGTCCGGTTATACGAGTCCTTGATATTGTATCCAGCCGCATTGTCAACCCAAGACATTGTTCCTTTCATTTTCATCATCAGAGACTCTAACAATTCACCCATTCCGTTCCGTGTATCCTGCACAAGCTCTCTCCCGCAGTAGGTATCCATCTAGTGCACCCCTCTCAAAGTTTGTCATTATGACGGTCCGTCATATTGTCTTCATAATACCATGTGTTGTCTCTTCGCACTATAACCATAATTATTGCTTGACACCTTTAGATGTGATACACCTCTTTTCATTACAAGTCGTTTACAAGATATTTTTTAGGCTTTCCCTTTCGTGGGGCACATTCATGCAACCAAGGGGTGACGTTTCCCGCTTGACACCTTGAGATGTGTTACATCTATTTTCAGTAGAAATCGTATCCAAGATCATATTTTGGAGGCTTTCCCTTTCGTGGGGCACATTCATGCAAACATTGGGAGGGGGCATTTCTCGCTTGATACCTTTAGATGTGATACATCCCTTTTCATTGCAAATCGTATCCTAGATATTTTGGAGGCTTTAAAACTGGTTTAAGCCCGCCAGTAACTTTGTGTTACTGATCGTTCCAAGGTGATACTTCTGTGGTGGTTCTTTTTGTTTTATGTCTTGGTGTTTAAATCTTTTTTGTGCTGTTGGCGCCTTATGTGTGTTTTCATAATTTTAGTTAAGGTAACTGAGTGGCCACCTATTGGGAAAATAGCTGCTCATTCGGCTTACGATATGTTTCATGGTATAAGTACCTGATTGTTAGTTTGGTTTTTTCCCACCTCGGTTTTTCGAGTGGGAAATTTTTTCTGATTGCGCCTTTTCCTGATCTTTGCCTACATGTACCTTTTTCCCTTTCGTGGGGCACATTCATTCAAACAGGGGGAGGGAGCGTTTCTCGCTTGATACCTTTAGATGTGATACATCCCTTTTCATTGTAATCGTATCCAAGATATTTTGGAGGCTTTCCCTTTCGTGGGGCACATTCATGCAAACAGGGGGAGGGGTCGTTCCTCGCTTTATACCATGCAAACAGGGGGAGGGAGCGTTTCTCGTCTGATACCTTTCGATGTGATACATTCCTTTTCATTGCAAATCATATCCAAGATATTTTGGAGGCTTTACCCGCTTTCGTGAGGCACATTCATGCAAAAAAGGGGATGTCAACCTTAAATGTGATGCATCTCTTTTCATTACAAATCGTATCCAAGATACACTGTATTACCCTACATGCAAACAGTATATTCATAACGATGAAGAGTGATGTTTTGTGACCAATTAACTTTTCATTAATTTTGGAGACTTTACCTTTCCTCTTGCACACCGATGCAAGCATCTTGCACACTGATGCAAGCAGGCAAGCTTTTTTTTTTATTACGAATGAGTGATGTTAAGCCATCTTCCATTCAGGAGTTTCATGGTTACCCATGACTGAAGGGTATAAACCCTTCAAGTCAAAGGTTAACAACCCTTCGGGCAAATGGTCATTGATTTTAGTGTCGGATTCCTTTCCCGAATGGGGAAATATAATACTAAGCAATTGAAACAAATTGATATAAAGTGAATTCTTCCAATACAAACATACTTGGCAACAATGAACTTTTAAGGGCTTTCTGAAACTTTAATCGATCCAGCTGTCATAACTTTACGGATCACATGACCGAAGAATAAAGATGATAATTTAGGGCAGTAGGACGTTTTTGTTATGATTTATTAGGGCGGGATCGGGTCTCTGTCTTTACGCATCTTCGCTTCTTTGTTGAAAATCAACAATTTTTGGATTCTTTCGAAGATATTGTCACACTTTGGATCTCAATTCATATCACTGTACGATCCATTTATTCTACAACAATAGTACGCGACAATATCAACAGTGTGCGGGAGATATGTTACATATTTTTGTCAATTGTATCTACGTTGTTAATTGCCCAACAGTTCAATTCAAGATCTTAAATAAATCATTAGTATCGATAAACCGCGCTGTTGTCTTTCATTGTTGGTTTGTTTTGTTTCTAAGTATTGCCGATAACCCGCCATATTCTTAATTTTGAGCGCGGGCTAATTTGGTGTACGGTTACTACACGAATCCCGTGAGAAATTAGTGATATTATCGCGAGAAAACAATGACAATCTCACAGCTAATTGAATTCATTGTCTTTGAAAATTCCTTCGATACCTTGGTTTGTTAGTAAACGGAGAAACTATGTCACGAAACATTAAGAAAACAATGGTCGGTAATGTCCCTCATGGGTATAATGTTTCTGTAAATATATTTTGAAATAGAATCTCCTGGTATTTTTAGAACAATTAAATAAACATTTCTCATAAATGATATATGAGTAATAATTGGGCGCCTGTTTTCTTCTGTCGAAACCCTTCCTCGGACCAACTCCGAGGTAATTTTTCATCAAAAGTACGCGTTGGTCGCACTCTTGTCGAGCAAATTTTCCCCTACGATAGTGGTGGCCAGGGTGGTCAATGACCCCTATGTGTAAAATTTCCTACCACGAAATATTCATTTTGTATGCGTGCATTGTATGTGGGCAAGTAGCCCATTAGACTTCTAATAAGCTCCTGATGTGGGTGACTGTATACTTCCTTAGCTTGAACTGCATTCGAAAGTGCATTGGCGTGTCCCATAGGAAACTGCGTAGCATCTCATACATATGCTATTAAACTTTATCATGAAGTTTTCTTTCATGTGGGGGCACCTCCCAATCATTCATGACTGAGTAATCTTAAGTAATGCAGACTAAATAAACTCATACACCCTTAAGCGTTAATGGTTTCATTAAATGTCACGGAAAGTAAGTTCGTGGCTGTACCAGGCGGTGTCCGGATTTGTTTATAAACAAACGACGCGCATGTCATGTCAGTTAATATTGAGGTCATCCTTATCCGCCAACGCAAGCCCGGCAGAAAGTGATGTCATGCATTACGGATGAGTATACGCTGGTTGCAGCGTTTTCGGGTGCATATAGTTTCAATTGGCAATAGCTGGACGCTCTGAGAAAGGGGCACTATATGCATTACGATGTATACATATGTTTGAAGGAATTTGGTAACGCTGAGCATGACGTATCCGAGGGGTCGTGTCACATGTTGCTATTTCAAAAATGCATCAGATGATCTCAAGAGGCTAAAATGAACTTTGTTCAATGCTTTTCTCTGCCCTTTGCTGTCATTATTTAGTACACCCGCTATTTGTTTTAAGTACGCTAAATGTTTTGACGACTAACAAAAATCTTTTTGCGCATTAATAAACGACGCTTCCGGGTATCTGTTTAGGTGCATCCTGGTCTTGTTTACTTTTTTATCATTTTTTTTTTCAAGGGCATAAAATGACTACTTGTAATACTAAGAAATGGTTCGCTTCCTTATTCCATGAAAATACATTGTTCTACCACCTCCTTTATAAAAAGAGATTAATAAGATTAAAAAGTGGATAACCTTGAAAATGAAGCCGCGCCATAGCAAAACCGTCAGTAGTGCGACTTGTCCAAACAAAAACGGATATCGCGGTGCCGGTACAGCCTGGGTAGTTGATTTTCATGCGGACCTGATGAGTTTGTTTAGCAAAAATGCCAAATTTTAATCAGGCGTTGAATTTGATAAGATGTGGCTATATGTATGCACTAACTGGCTATGCAGCAAACCGGGATAGAATTGTCAATTAGAATTAGGCTTTTTCGAAATTTGCAGCTGAAAATGGCGTTTTTATGCAAATGACTGTCATTGGACGTTATCGTCTTGCGCATATATAATTTGAATTTTGAAAGTGTCCTACCTTCACAGGGCGTTATCGATGCGTCGACACGAGTGACCTGTTCTAAATATGAGAATCATTTATTTGACATTAATATTGTTATGCTTTCTCGCGCTTCAAAGACTTGCTGCGTAACTTCAGCGTTACAATTTACGAACTTTTTTTCTGAAGATGATAAATTGCCAGTTACATACACAATAAAGTACATTATACTCATGTTTCACAACATTCTTGGGCGTTCAGCCAAACTAAATGAACAGCCAACCAAAACATAAGGTTACTCATATTGTTGCCCGAAACTACGTCTTCAAAACATAAGATTTTTTTTTCACAGTAGTGGCTTCTTAAAGTACAAAGGAAATTTTGTTTATTTTGGCTTTTTATGAAATCATTTACTATGAAGTTCTGATTTTACCTACCTTGCTTATTTTAATGAAAATGAACACTTTTGTAGACGAACAAGCCAAATTAATGCAGACTATTCTGCCTAATCTTCCCTCCGATATCAGACACGTGATTTTGCCATTTTTAGTATCAGTCACACCAGGCGAACGGACGTCAAACCGGTTAAGTCCGTTGGTGTCCGTTGGTGTCCGTTCCTTATCCGGTGAACCCGTTCCGTGTCCGTTGATGTCCGTTTTACCCGTTGGTGTCCGTTGACAAGTTTTGTGCATGTTCAAAACTTGGAACGGGTTCCAACGGGTTAGACCGGATAAATGAATCCGTTGGGCGTCCGTTGGTTGTCCGTTAGCTGTGCGTTGGTATCCGGTTTGCCCGGTACTTATCCGTTCTACATTCGGTAGTCATCCGGTAGATACCCGTTCGCGTCAGGTCGAAAGTGGTGGCCAACGGACGACTAACGGCCATGTAACGGTTAAAACGGTCTGGAACGGACGGGGACCGTTTGCTAAACGGACAACAACGGACAGGGAACGTTCAAGTAACGAATATAAGCTCTGTTTCATGTGATCGAACCAATTACCTCAATCTTAAAAGATGCGACTTGCCCAATCATACACTCATTTTATTTCTATCACTTTGTGTGTTAGGACATTCAGGAATATAGAATATTAGTTGAATAAAATATTAGTGCAATGGGGCCGGCATTGAGTGCCAAGCAGCGCTGATCCAGGCTGAGATAGACCTGCTTGGGGTCAGTAATGATGAGCATGAACTATCGCTTTCGTCAATAGGGATTAGACGACGCGGCTGAGGGGAGGGCACTACGGCCTTCTTTCGCCCTCGTCCCTTTCCCTTTGTAGGTGTTCTTTTCGACTTGCCTTTTGGTGGCATCGTGACGTTCTGAGCACAATTTTTCTTGCCTGAGTATTTATACCCGTTTCATCCGTCACGTGACCGTTTAAACACGTTCGTTAACCGTTAGACGACCGTTTTGCCCGTTTCTCGTGCGGTTCATGTTCGTTCTGTCCGGTATACATCCGTTCCTCATCCGGTAATATCCGTTAGTTAAACGTTCCTTGTCCGTTCTGTCCGTTGGTTTACCGTTCCTTGTCCGTTACAAATGCGGTTCTCGTCCGGTTTACACGTTCCTGAAATCTTCCGCGATGGTCTTCACCGCCCTCGAGACGACTTTTGGGAACGGATATCAACGGACAAGTATTTTTTGCATATTTTCTGTCCGTTCGGCATCCGTTGGAACCCGTTCTCTGGTCTGACTGATCCTTAAAGGGAAGAACAAGACTAGTTTGGGATACTTGCGTTTGCCGTACTTATAGGCACATGTGTCCGAATACCTCCACAGCAAGCAGCGAAAAACTGACCAGACACTGGAGCTGCCCAGACTGATCAGCGTCCGCACTGAGAACGAATGACAAATTCTCGGATTAGCCGTGGAGCGGCTCAATAGTCTGAGTAGATAGTAATTTGAGCCGCGACGCGAGAAAACCGGTCTTCGGTGTTTCCGACGAGGTCCGACACAAACCGGTCTGTGCAACCACAGAAGATTATTAGAAGCTTGAAATTTTGGATTTAGCAAGAAGAGAAATTGTACTATCCAAGTGGCGAAAACAAAGGCGCTGATCAGCTGTGCAGTTACTGCACAGCTGATCTGCGCCTTTGTTTTCGCATAGGCAAAAATCCGGTTTTCTCATTTCGAAATACCAACACGACTTACTCACAGGGGAACTCTTTTTCCGTCTAAAAATAAATATGAGCCAGTGCATGAGAAAACCAACAATCTGCATAGGCGAAAACAAAGACGCAGATCAGCTTCGCGGTAACCGCGAAGCTGATCAGCGCCTTTGTTTTCGCTTCACGGATAGTACAATCCCTCTTCTACTTAAATACAAAATTTCCAGCCTCTAACCATCTTCTGTGGTTGTACAGCCCGGTTTGTGTCAGACCTGGTCGGAACCCCAAATTGTTGGTTTTCTCACGCACAGGCTCATATATCTATGAATAAGTTGGATTGCTTCCATTAATCAC
This sequence comes from Rugalucina vietnamica, assembly GCA_964017185.1. Lineage (NCBI taxonomy): Eukaryota > Metazoa > Mollusca > Bivalvia > Lucinida > Lucinidae > Rugalucina > Rugalucina vietnamica. The sequence goes on from OZ024875.1 coordinate 37,280,717, forward strand.
ATATGTTTGAATCATTGAAAAAACCAATTATGATTTGCAAATAATTTCTTGTTGGTAAACAAATATGTATTTTTAGAACAGATCCATATTTCCGTGAAAAGAGTATGTTTTGTTCGTAATATGACGCGTTACGTAATACGTCGTTTTATTTTAGTCTCAAGGATTTTCATAATCGTAAACAAACACATCAGTTTCTTAAACACAATCAACAAATGGCAAATTACTATGTCTTGGTGTTTTGAGTTTCAGTTGCTACGAATATCGGCAATCAATCAATGGCTACTCGTGCCTTTGTCGACCAAAATCCTGGTCCGACCTTACCGCCACCGACGGACGTCGCTCACGAAAGGACGAAAAAAGTCGGGCTAGAATTTATAAATTCCTGTCCCATGATTGTCCAGTTTGTCACTGTATAACTTTTATTCGCCCACCTCCACCGTGGACACTTGGGTTAGCGAAGGTGTCATCCTGACAGTTGAATTGATTGCTATACCATATATAGAATTATGAATCTATTTTAGGCCCAGTTTACACCAGGTCATGATACTTCCAGAAAAAAACAATGTGGAGGACAAGATAAAAGTAGATAATAGCATTAATAATATCATTATAATTGATGATAGTATGTCATAACATAACATTTTACATAACTTCATGATTTGTTACTACCTGTGCGATGGTAGTTTTTCTGCTTACATTTTATGCTTGTTTACAAAATGAAAAAAATAATAATAATAATAAGCAATGACTAGGAACTATGGCATTCACAGCCAAAACCCCGCATGACACACGAGATTGAAGCAAGAAAAAATATAAACGCCAAAACATGAAACATAGAGAACCACTATTCATGAATTGCACGGCTATATACAAGTCAGCATTCAGTGCAAGGGGTTAGCAGAGTGTTGTCGCGAGTGACGTTGTTTTCAAGCTTAAAGCTGACCTAGAGACTTTTTCAACTTAAAATGACGACGATAAACTAAAACCTGCTTAAGTTAAAGATCCATCTGTGCAAACCATAACTCGAAATGGAATGAAAATAATCCGGTTAGAGAAATATCATAGTCATTCTGTTTCGAAAGCGTGCTTAGTTTAAGCTTACTTAAGCACTTGTTTTTTCTGCATAACTCTGTGGTCAGTTTCAACTTTTGACTCGACTTACTTAATTGTCTACGTTAGTAAAATGAAAGTTGTAACACGTGTTTTGTCGTTATAAATGCCAAAAGTTTATTATGGACAGACGAAAGAAATATTTACGATATATGAGGTCGGAAGTTTAATTCACAATCCACATCTAAATCGGAATCGATTAATCATGAAGAAACTAAACAATTTTGAAACAAAACTTGTCACCATTTTATAATTAAAAACATGTATGTATGAATTCTTCAAGTTTCCGTTAAGGACCAAAAGTATTTCCACAACGTCATAAACTCCATAGCCTAATTTGTATTTTCATGTTTACAAGAAAAAGGTCAACTTATTTTCAAGATTTTGGTGTCATTTGAAAGGCAAATGAATAGCAATAAACAAGGTATTTTCAATCAGTTCAAAGCTACAGCATGTGATATTTATTTTGACACATTTTGCACAACGTCACCATCGACGTCAGTGGCTTTTTCAATGATTCCGTAAGAATTCAAACTGTGATGTATAAAATGCATTGTCGAATCTTAATCAAACAAACTTGTTTAAGTTTTTATTTATAAATTTAACTTTTCAAATGACACCGAAAATCGTGAAAAAATATGTTAGCCAGAAGAAGCAGTATTATTTTCGTTGAAAACATGAAAGTACATGTACACGTAAGTCTACTGAGTTCCCGACGTTGAGGAAATATTTTTGGTCCTTGTACATGACCCATCGTCAAATCGTACATGTACACGTAAGTCTACTGAGTTCCCGACGTTGAGGAAATATTTTTGGTCCTTGTACATGACCCATCGTCAAACCGTTAACATCATTAAGAGAATCACATTTTCGACATTTGTAAGCCCCTATAGAAGGTCCGGGATTTTATATTAATTGATTAAATTATACTCTTTATTTGTCGAATGCGGTAGACGAAAGTCTACGATCCGAGTAGTCTCCCCAACATGATATTTACGTTGGTGCCGTGCCCAGGATAAAACTGACCATATAAAAATAGAATGGATCAATTGAATGTTGTAATTGAACCGGATCAATGGACATCCACAATGTGTAGTAAGGAAGCTGATACATGCTCGTAAGAACACCCTTAGATGAAAAAGTGTAGTCTTAGTAACAAAATGTATGAACAATGAACGTGACCCTATGTCTTATCATGTATCATGTCTTTCTACACATGTTTATGACATAAATATTCACGGAACTTTATGGGCTTGCCATTCTTAATCCTCTGACCACCCCTAATGACACGAACTTGTTGCGTTAATTGGCATCCATAAAACTATTTGAGAAAACCAACAATTTGCATATGCGAAAACAAAGGCGCAGACCAGCGTCGCGGTAACCGCGAAGCTGATCAGCGCCTTTGTTTTCGCTACACGGATAGTACAATCTTTCTTCTACTTATATCCAAAATTTCAAGCTTCTAGCCATCTTCCATGACTGTACAGGGCGGTTTGTGTCGGACCTGGTCGGAAACCCAAATTGTTGGCTTCCTCACACACAGGCTCATTTTTCAACCCGCAATCACCGCGTTTGAACGCACGTCACATGCTTTCCACGGGTTTTTCGACTTATTGAAAATATAATTCAGCTTAATGACAAAATTAGAATGTCATGAAACATTTAATACCAACAAATGGCTATTTATTGTAAAGCAAGCCTAGTTGATGACACTGTTGTTTTATATAATCCGTTACTTTCTGTTTCATTTTGTATCAGCTTAAATTATTTCTATACAGACATAATAATTCCAAGTCGAACACGCAACAAACGTAATAAAAAGATAAAAACGGACCCTGTTTTTGTTTAAAGAAATGTGATCTTGCACGTATGTGATCAGACAGACAAAAAGCTCAAAAAAGCTGGAAATATTAACTCAAAAAACGACAACTACTTTTTATTAACAAACCTTCCGTAAAGTAATAACTTAGGTTTTATAGCTTATTAAAGTATCATGTTGACATACATATCACATACATATATATACATAAACAATATAAAATGTATATCAATCCATTCTTTACAGAAATACAGGAGACTAATATATGAATAAAATGACCCACTCATTTTTTTTATAAATTTTCAGTCGTGGGTTTGACACCGAGTAACGTGGCGAGTTACCTTCCCTTTCTTGCCTGTATAGGATATAAAATGTGGTGAGGATGATTATGCCGCTTAAGAAGAAGAAGAAAAAGAAAGGTGACATGGAGGATGCTACCGGCATAATTCATTTTATACTGCCCCTGTCATTACTATATTTTCAAACAAACAGTCCACCAAAGGTTTAATGGATTTATTTAACCCTTTTTTGACGAATGGATTTTCCAATCATTATCATATGGAAGTGTCCACTTTTATTTTTAGGGGCGCTAGGAGTCTTTTTTTCATTTTTATCCCATTTTTCGATGGATCTTCGTCAAGCAAACAGAATAGCCCCAGATGGGACGTCGCGTTCTGCGGCGTCACATCTAGGGCTATTCTGTTTGCCTATGTCCCACAAAAAGGACGCCAGACTTAAATGAGTTAAGAACAAAAACGATGCACATAACTGCACAGGTCTATAAAATATTCAAAAGAACCAGAATAATTAGGTCAATATGCTTCTAATAGAGCCAGTTTACGCCTGTTCGATCTGCTGTGACGTCAATGAGTTCGCAGACAATTATCTGGAACACTCAATTGATTTCCATTGAATAGCACTGCAACTGCGCAATAATGGAAAGTACTGCGTCGAACTTGGTTAATGAACAAAACAAATTGGCTTAACCTGGCTACAGTGGAATTGTCTTGAATCTGGTGAATAATTTTCCACCAATTCCAGTAGCATAGTCACATATGCAAGCTTAAATTTTAGAGCATACCGTAAGATAACAAAAATACAAGGTTGGTATAGTAACAATGCTTTCAAATGGTTCCCAATTATATCAATATATCAAGTGACAAGATATGACAGCATGAGCAAAAGCAAAAAGGAGCCAGTCATTTTGTGCTGGTGACTGAAATGTAAAGGAAGCTAGTGCATTGGTACCAATGCTAATGAACGTCTTTCTAACTTCTCAGCAGCGCGAGATTTTAGGTGGACAGTTAAATGCGATTCATATTTTACGGTCAACATGCTAAGTAGGCCTAAAATTTGTGTCCGACTCGGGCGGCAACCACTTGTTAGCAGTCGGTTCCATAAATTAAAGAGTACTATGCTGTTCGTGACGCATTTTTCATGCGAATTTAAATTATTCATTTGCCTGAAAATCTGAAACATTCAATATGACGCAACACATCCTGCAAATGCATTTGATATCTTGGAATCTATTTATAATTTTGAAAGGCAATACAACGCCCATGCAGATTAAATTTGATGCGTTGTTGTGTTTCAAAACAATGAAAAACAGGGCGTTGTCTAAGTTATAACAAATGAAATATCAAGTCCTGAAAACAAGACCATTTCTGCAATCAGAATCCTCTTTTATTGCGATTTTACTGCTTCATTTAATTCAATTAAGTCACGCAACGTGCCAGAATTTGAAATTCAGGCCAAACCAGTACAAAAAACGGAAATGCGATCAATGTTTTAGAAAAGCTGTAATGGAAATCGTGAAGCTGGCCACGGTTCGTCCTAAACGGGCTTTTACGTACGCATATTTCATCACAATGAGCATATCTGGATTTGGGGTGAAACGTTTGTAAATATAGTTTCCATGTTTTCTCCTTTAAGAGAGCATTTCTACTTCTGAGTTAAATGTAATTCATATAAAATAATTTCAAGGACCCTTTCTCTGTGCAGAGTTCCAGTCAATCGCATGCAAACACACGAGCCTGCTCATAAGAAAAAATCAGTTCTTGTTTAATGTTATATGCAAACGTAAAATACCACAGATCAGTCAGCAGTAGCCAAACAGTCCTAAAAAGTCTTGTTTTTCCCCAATCTTAGAAGTGAAACGACATGAAATTTTTACCCCAAGAGCCGATCTCAGCTGAGACTAAAGTGGTCTGAACGTCACAAGGCACGTCTTGCCGAAAAGGGCGCAGATAAAACAGATATTTGAAAAAAAAATCGAACGCTGAATCTAAAAGCTATCAGGGATTCTGCATCTAAGATTGCGGAAGTTTGAAATACCAGGCTAATCCAATTACGATTCACAAAAGACGGCGCTTGCCTCCGATTAATCGAATTGATGCATAAAGAAATCGTTCCAATTATTTAAATATTGCATGCAAGTCGAAATCCTACGTGCAGTGTAATGTTATTAGTTGCAATTCTTATTTTTTTGTTTCTTTTATCTTCCAAACCCTGTCTAATCACGTTTTGGTTCAATGATCGTAAGCCTTTGTTCGCTTTTTCAACTGTTTTTTTCCTGTTTCTCTCCAGTTCCATCCTATATTTTGTGCAGGTACGATAACTCACGTAAGAATATCATGTTGTGGTCCTGATGGGCACTAGACGATGTAGACACCAACATCAATTGTACAAGACAATGACTTTGGAGTGTACAAGATAGTAACAGTAGAAGGAGCATAAGGGTATTCGAAAATTTATAACCAGAATGACCAGGAGCAGCGGTCATCGTTGTAGAAATCGAGAGATTCGATGATAAGTAGCGCTTTTAAAAATGAGAGTGTGGATACCTAAATACATATATTTGCTGGTGCATAGACATGGTCCGGTCGATTAACCAGTTCAGCCATTTTTACCCGTCAGTAGAAGGAAACTACCCGTGACTCTCATACACCATATTTTGACCCTTCTAGAACAAACATTTATCGAGAATGAACTGACATCCGTTGTCAGAAAGCTTATCTCCGGGTGCTCCACAGGCAGTCATCGTGAGAGACTTGGAATTTCGAATTAGGAAGTAGAATGACTGTACTTTCGTGACGAAAAACGGCTATGGTAAGCGGATCTGTGGGGTTTTGTTCTTGCTTATGTAACTGAAAAAGCATGAAATAGTTCATGTGAACCCTGTGGCATGATAGAGGGCGTATACGAAAAATGCATGCAATCCTGATTTAAGAAACTTTTACAGACATCGTGTTGTCTAGGCGGCGGCCTTCAGCATAGGCAAGCACTAATCACACTACGTAGGTCGTAAGCGTTGGTGACCGGTCGCCGGCCTTATTAGCTCAGACTTAGTAAATTCAAAGTCAGGAACTCTACTTGCACGGCTCATTTTTCTCACATCATAAGTACAAGCGCTATACTCTTGTCTGGGAAAAGACTAATATGGAAACAAAACTACGTAAACACTGTCACTGACCACAGCTGGTGACATTAGAGCACGTTGCAATACGATCTTATTGGCATTTCAGCATGTGACTTAGCATTGTTATGTCTAGAATTATATGAGCGGCCACATGACATAACCAACAAATCTGCATGTGCGAAACCAAAGGCGCAGATCAGCTTCGCAGTAACTGATCAGCGCCTTTGTTTTCGCTATACGGATAGTACAATTCATCTACTTTCTAAATCCAAAAGTTCCAGCATCTAGCCGTCATTAGTGCTTGTACAGCTCGGTTTTTGTTGGGCCTGTTCGGAAACCACATTCTTGATTTTCTCATGAGGCGGCTCAATTATTTCTGTAAGTAGTCCTGAATTCATGTTCTGAAACATTTTGTTATTAAAATGTTTAAAATGGTCTAAAATGACAAATAAAGCCAGGTCCCAAGGTTTTAATATGCCACTGTTCTCAAGTCACCTGCTGCTGAAATTTAACACGCAAAATGTCCAAATCGTGCCACTTTGACAAACAAGCTTTAGCCTTGCTTCACACCAGGAAAACATGTCCGTGCGATGAATACCCCCTTAAACCCTACTTTTATGTAGTAAAATTTTGGTATGCAGGGGTATTCCCATTTTTCTTATTTCTGATCCAAAACATAGATTGTGGGTACTCGATAGAACCGCCTCGGCGAGGCGGTTCTAACGTGTACCCACAATCTATGTTTTGAGAAAAAAATATAGAAAAATAATTATCATTTTTTCAGCTGAAAATTTTCAATTTTATCTGTTTATTGCATGGGCAAGTGTTTTGTAATGAATGTTGAGTAGTTTTTCATGCTCAAAAGAGGTTTAACATTTAGAAACATCGAGACCATCTTTATATGCCAGATTCTTGTCATCTTATTTGGTTGCACAACCAGATGGCGAAACCGGGTTTCCTTGCAAAGCGGTTCATGTCTGTATTCAACTGCGTCCTTGGACTAGTTTCGACCCACTGCTGATCAGACAGAGCTGTTGCAGACAGGTAAGGGGTGAGACAGGTACGTCTGATTCAGGTGATCAATCAGCGCTGAATCACAATCACTCTTATTTTGACCTCGTTAAGCAAACTTACATTTTTATACTCGTGTACTTAATAACAGTAACAATGATCAACGTGCTTAATTACGCAGTCTGATCAACGATTGTTTTGTTCGATATCCATGCCTCTTGTTTATATGGCCGCATTTTGAATCTTTTTATCATGCTCTTGTTGAGCATATTGGTGGATCTCAATGATTTTTTTGCTGGGGCTTGGCTCTTTGGCTCTCTTTTATGTATCATAAAGTCTGCAGTGAATTTCCAAGGAATATTATTGAGACATTAATAGCGAGTATACAGTATTCTTAATGTCTGGATTCCTCGTGTAAACTTTGAACATAGACAGTATTTCGTTACCAGAAGCCTCCGTGGCGCAGAAGTTCATGATGCCACTCGCCTTGTGAACCAGATGTTCGATCCCGGGCTTCTCCAGCCTGTCGGATGAGACTATAGACCGATGTCGCGTCTCCACACGACCGAGATGTCAAACCCCAAAATAACCAGTCATATTTCGTTACCAGTTTCCTTCATCGAATTTCCTGCAAACACATGAATTGGCGCATGAATGGCATGGGTGTGTCCTTTTTATGCAACGAATATGACGTTTACAACCATACTTAAGATTCAACCGTATAACCATCCAATGGGCGAAATGATGTGGCCATTCCTTTCCATGAAGGATCTCTGCTCTTTGCTCCCTACAAACATGCCCTGATCTTGATTGAGATTGTTTCGTCGTCCTTCTGATTGTATTTTTCTCATGCTTCCAAAAGTTTGCCTCCCAAAAAACGTAATTGCGCCCTAGGTTTCGCGTATTAATCACAAGGGATCCCTAGATAGCCCGCATCCCTAGACCCCAAAACCACTGGTAGGGCATCATTGGTACTTGATTACTTCAGTTCTGCCATTGCTACGCCTTTGTGATGACGACACTCACTTAAATTGGGCGCAAATGATAAGTAGCCAAAGCGGTGCCGAGCCGAAGCTTTTGTGACCGGGATTAGTCAAATTGGTCCGAAAAAATACGCCCTCTCTGACAAAATACAGTGGCAATTCTTAAAGTGCTCAGATGTCACAGAAATGCGACAATACTTGCCCTCATAATTATTAGGCCACTCATTACTGAGTTTACGACTACAATTTGTCACTCAAAGAGTTGTTATTGCCTGTAGTCTTTCATCCTATCGTATGGCACCAGGTCAATAATTGATCTACGTGATTAATCAAGCCTGTTACTCATTGTCCAAGCTCTTTGACTTAAAGTACAGAAAAATAAATATTGGACATGGTTTTTCAAAACATCGTAAACAATCGTAAACAATTTTATTTATTAGGGACCGGGTAGGTAATTATTGAATCGTTGTTAGGGTAACAAAGGCAACAAGCACCTAATGCCATTAATGAGCCGCATTGCGGGAAATTCGTTCTTCAGTGTTTCCGACCAGGTCTGACACAAGCCGGCCAGTACTGTCATAGAAGAATGCTAGATGCTTGATATTTTGGATATAAGTAGAAGAGGAATTGTACTAAAGATCCGTGTAGCGAAAACAAGGCGCTGATCAGCTTTTTCTCATAATGCGGATCATTTAATTAATAACAATGATGATACTTTGGAATTAATCTGTATCGTCCAAGTTTCCCTGGAATTTTCCCTGCATTGTTTACCAAAATACGCTGTTGTCGCGACCGGTTTAAGATAAAACTGATTGTCACTTGATTAATTTTGTGCAATTATGGAAACAATGGCGCTGCGAGAAAATAATTCTGTCATTAGGACAAGTCTGTAAGATGGTCTATCACGACAAACATCTTAGTAGACTACTTGTTGACGAAGAAACCGCGTGTGTACATCACAGGCAGTGCACTCGGAAACAACCGAAAGGGGACACATGTCCCAAGAACGTTTGGCGGTAAACGATACTTTTAGTTAAGCCATCTCTTGTTTCATTGCTTTAAAGATAAAGATTAATTTTCGTTGAATAACGTTAGCAAGCCACCCGTTTTTAAGGAGAAAGAGCTGAAAAGAACTCTAAGCATGTATCAATTTCAGCTTTTGGCGAAGGAGCTTTCTTCATTCTTGTAATCACGTCGATTTGGCAATATCTCTTTAATTCCAACACTATTATGCGTTCTTTTTAACCTTTTTAAATGTTCCAAAATGGCGATTTCCATCCAATATTTTATTCATAAACAGGTCATTATGAGTATCTGTTGGTGTGGAACTGAGGAGCCAGGTAAACAAGTTAATGTTTGTGCTGATTCACAACCAGGGATCGCTGATTCAGAGACTGAATGTTTCATATTGTAATATGAGCCCTCCGCATATGAAAACCAACAACGTGCAGGCGAAACCAAAGGCGCAGATCAGCTGTGCAGTAACTGCACAGCTGATCAGCGTCTTTGTTTTCGCTACACGGATAGTACAATCCTCCTTCTTCTTACATCCAAAATTTCAAGCTTCTAACATGCTTCTGTGACTGAACAGGACAGTTTACGTCAAACTTGGTCGGAACCCCAAACTGCTGTTCTTCTTGCGCAGCGGCTCGATAATAGTAAACCGATAGTCGATATTATTGATGCTGCTGCAGCCCACGCTTATTAGATGGAACAGAAGGTAAACATCATATGAGCTCGGGATGAATTAGTGCATCCGTATTATTTTGTTCATTAATTATGGTGCAGTTTGGTATTGTTATTGTTTCTCGGGGTTACGCGCTTGGTCACTGTTTTTTGTTGTAACAAGTATGAGCTTTAAAGAAAGTCTTTATCCGCGATAAGCCTTGAAGAGCAATTCTGACCTTCTGACAGTCAATGTTGCAAGAAACTGTAATACCTTTGGCCAGTTTAGTGTTAGCCAGCTTGCAAATGATCTGAACAGAACCCGTGCATTACGAAAACTTGCCAATGCGATAAACAGAGATTTTTTCAGCTGTAAAAAACTGAAAATTTCACCAGAAGATTTTTGCTATTTTTAATATTTTTATCGTGAATACCCACTATCTATGTTTTGGATCAAAAATAAGAAAAATATGTATACCCCTGTAAACCGCATTTTCATTACATAAAAGTGGGGAACTTTAATGGGGGTATACACTCTACGCACATGTTTTCCTGATGAAATATCCCCAATTTTTAGGGACCGGAAATTAATACAAACCGAACAAGCTGAAGTTTTGTAACACGTGGCACCAAATGCAGGTGAATTTCAGTTTGGAGTAGAATTAGGTCAAACCCCAACTCTATTGTCTATGTCATGTGGTGAAAACGATCACGAACTACTGGTTGACTTTACAGCTTTTTCAGTTCAGATAGAGGCAATCACACGGCCTTAGTATCCAGTCATATTAAAAAAACTATGGTTGCCGTAAACGAACTGATTAGTGCCTCATGATTAAATGTCACATCTCAGACTACAGCTGCGAAATGCCAGCAGCTGCATTGTGATTTTAATTTACACCTGAAGGCCTCAATAATATACCAACGAACCTATATTGTCGCACACGAAAGCTTGATTTAGCGACCAAGGCGCCCAGCTTTTCGAAGATCAGCCTCAGTCCCTCAAGCATTCTACGTTATGCAATTGGTGTTTAGTTGAAAACGCTAAGTTTGGCAATCATTTTGGTAGCACGGTTGGGCAGGACGGTCGGTAGCTCAAAAGACGGTTGCTCTGTCGTTCGCAAATGGCGATCCTCTCGGTGTGTTTTGTTCTGCAGAACATTTTTGTCTGTTATTGTTATTAGAGATCAGCCTTGGACTTTGGCTGCGACCAGATGAATATTTATGTCAAGGTAGGTTAACAGGGCAGAACAGGACACCATTATTTAGCATCGAAGTCAATGAGAATTATGTGCTGAGAGCTTCATTATCAGATGCAATGGTACGTACCTACACGAGTAAATACGTTTGTTTTACCTACGAACGTTGCATTTAGCATAATGTCAAAACAATTTGACCAAAAGCAATATATTAGTATTACACTGGATTGTGAAAATGTGGATGGGTATCCCTATAAAACATATAATTATGAGGTTTTATAAAAGTGAACTCTTAACTGAACCATGTTGATAAACATTATAAAAAATGTTTTGACTGAATTCAAATAAAACCAGTCATCGCTCAGTTTTGAAACAAAACTGTGAAAACTTATTAGTGGCCTCTGCGTTGGTAGCACCAGAAAGCGCCTCTGAAAGTCTCAAAAACATAACAACGCGAACTGAGCCGCATCGTGAGAAAACCGGATTTTTGCCTAAGCGAAAACAAAGGCGCAGATCAGCTTCGCGGTAACCGCGAAGCTGATCAGCGCCTTTGTTTTCGCTACACGGATAGTACAATTTCACTTCTTCTTAAATCTGAAATTTCAAGCTTCTAGCCTGCTTCTGAGCTTGTACAGCCCGGTTTGTGTCGGACCTGGTCGGAAATCCCGAAGACCGGTTTTCTGGCGTCGCGGCTCAACTCACGAGGATCGTCTCAAAGCTGTACGAATACGAAATACGGCCATCGGTTCTGAAATAAAACTGTGAAAACTTATTAGTGGTCTCCGCGTTGGTAGCACAAGAAAGCGCCTCTGAGAGTCTCAAAAACAACGTGAACTCACGAGGATCGTCTCAAAGCTGTACGAATACGAAATACGGCCATCGGTTCTGAAATAAAACTGTGAAAACTTATTAGTGGTCTCCGCGTTGGTAGCACCAGAAAGACCGAAAAGGGTCTCTGAAAGTCTCAAAAACATACCAACGGAAACTCGTGATCCTCGTCTCAACACTAAAACCTTCATGAATACGAAATACGTCCCTCATTTCTGAAACAAAACTGTGAAAACTTATTAGTGGCCTCTGCGTTGGTACCACCAGAAAGCGTTTCTGAAAGTCTCAAAAACATACCAACGGAAACTCGTGAGCCTCGTCTCAAAACTAAAACCTTTATGAATAAGAAATACGTCTGTGCCTATGCTCTTGACATCAAATTTGCCTCATCGTAGGCAAATTTGGTCCCTTGCTTGCAGCCATTTTTTGATCGTGTGGCTTTCTTGTCTTAGAATAAAATATTGCTAGGCTGTGATTTATAACTAGCCAAGAAATACATATAAAAACAATTATATAGGCTATCTGAAGACAAGATGCACTTTGTTTTGATTTAGAGAAAAATATTATTGTTTTCATACATTCAGATTTGGACATTGTACATGTTATGTGTTGGCATTCGTAATACGTGTTGGCACTCTTTCTTTAACATGCATGTGACTTGTAACACTGCCATGCCAAAATGTTACTCTTATGTTCCCTCAAAATATTTAGGAGACAATTATTAGAACTGCCGCATCAGAAAACCAACAATTTGCATATGCAAAAACAAAGGCGCAGATCAGCTGTGCAGTAACTGCCTTTGTTTTCGCTACACGGACAGTACAATCCCTCTTCTTCTTAAATCATAAATTTCAAGATTGTAACTATTTTCTGTGGCTGTACAGGCTAGCTAGTTTGTGTCAGACCTGGTCGGAAACCCAAATTGCTGTTTTTCATTATTATTATTATCATTATTATTATTATTATTATTGTTGTTGTTGTTGTTGTTGTTGTTGTTGTTGTTGTTGTTGTTGTTGTTGTTGTTGTTGTTGTTGTTGTTTATAAAACACAAAAGAGGGTCTCAACTTCTCTAAATTAGTCTAAATGCACGTGAAAGCGTCTGTGAACTCAACATGCTGTTGATTAAAAATAGAGTATCTGAAAATGGTAATATTTGAGCCGCCTCATGGGAAAACCAACAATCTGCATATGCGAAACCAACGGAGCAGATCAGCTTCGTGGTAACCGCGAAGCTGATCAGCGCCTTTGTTTTCGCTACTCGGATAGTACAATTCCTCCTCTACTTATAACTCCAAAATTTCAAGCTTCTAGCCTGCTTCTGTGCTTGTACAGCCCGGTTTGTGTCGGACCTGTTCGGAAACCACATTGTTGGTTTTCCCACGAGGCGGCTCATTTATAATGACTGGGATTACAGTCCTGAACGTATGTTAACATTTGCATAATTACAATATTAGTGCATCACTAAATGCCACAACAAGAGCAACAACATTGGATAACCTTGGCAAGAGCTTATCGGGCTTGCCTTGGCATTTTCAAAGTAATAGTCCGCAGCAAGTCATAACAAATAAGAACATATTGGTGCTAGAAGTTGAAACTTTCGGTCATCGCCTGGGAACACCATTGGATACAACGGTGATACATTGCTTTAAAAGTATCATATTGTGGCAAACGTTAAAGCACCCTCGAAGTCAGCCCCAGTTTCAAGGGTAACCGTTCTTGCCTTGCATGGTATTCTTGTAAAGTAGGCAATTTTCTTAATTTTTTAATTTGTGTTGATAACAAAACCGACTCTTGCATGAATGAAGTTCTTTATTTTTGTGTATGTGTCTGTAGGTACATTTTGACGGTTTATTTTATAGTTACCTATGAATTACTACTTGACCTAGGATTAAAGACATTGCAAAATGTTTAACATATTCAATGATTTTGTAATGCGTAGTTTGAATCACATCCAGGATAATAAGACAAAAACACTACTGGTATTTAAAAAAAAAAAACTAACTAAAATACTGGTATTTTGTGACATTTTTGCAATTTGAGTCACAGTGACAAAATGAGAACCGAAGTAGCCATGTAGTAGTCATAACGGAATTCAAGTAAATATTATAATTACATGTACATATAATTGAAAGATTGTTGCTACGATGTAGCTATATACGATGTATACATCTTGTGGACATGATTTCAGTTGGGTTTTTTTTAAACGATAAGCAACAAGCAAGAAAGTCTGAGCTGAAGTCTGAGTGACATGCGACCAAACTGTCTTTAGCGATTCCCTGACATAAGCGACCATGAGATGGTTTTCGCGCGATTTCCTGTCAGACGCGACCAGCGGTCGGTAAATTTGGACCATTTACTGAACAGTGTTGTCTTGTCTTGTCTTGTCTTGCATTGCCTTGCTTTGCCTCGCCTCGACTCGACTCGCCTCGATTGCTTGCAGTTACATGTACCAATAAGTTGGTATATTTTACGTATAATAGTTCTCTCTGTGCTCCTCATTCTGAAAGGAAATATTACAACTGCCATATTAGTACAGCATGCACAGGGTCCTGCTTGTGTTTCGTTACGTTTCTGATCGTCTGACATACTGACCCATATACCCGATCTAATTAATTTCCTAATTAGAATTTGAAAGACTATATGTAGTTTTGGTTTGTCGCGAAAAAAATACCAGTCTATCTTCAGGGCGACCGAGTAGGTCAGACTGAGATCAGGCTTAACATCTTCAAATTTTGAATCACTGATCTAGGAGCACATGATGCTACATGATTGAAGTAGGAAGAACAAATAAGGTAGCCATACTCTGCGCAGATGTGCCGTTTGATATGTGCACTTGTTGCTTGCACTGTCATTAAGCATTATTTTTCGAGGTTTTATTATTAATCTTTTTCTGCAGTATCATATATGCATTGAAATAATCATAATATGAGCCTGTGCGTGAGAAAACCAACAATTTGGAGTTCCGACAAGGTCCGACACAAACCGTGCTGTACACTCACAGAAGATGGATAGAGGCTGGAAATTTTAGATTTAGATAATAGAGGAATTGTTCTATCCGTGTAGCGAAACAAAGGCGCTGATCAGCTTCGCAGTTACTGCGAAGCTGATCAGCGCCTTTGTTTTTCGCCTGTGCAGATAGCTTGTTTTGCCATGCAGCGGCTCATATCATTGCCTAAGAGTAACGATATGCATTTTAATTGTTCTGCAAAAGTTAAATTAGAAATATGAGCCCTAATTTTCATTTAAAAGTTAAATGATGCAAAAAGATTGTAATATATATCCTCGGAGGGGCTACCAATGTTAGTACTCCTGTTAATGGGGCATCAAGGCACTCAGTTTTATAAGTGACCTTCCATATTTGGTCTAGTGGACTCAAACAGGTCACATAGAAGTTAGGGGGACACACAGGTTGCATTTTAGTGCCAACATGAAATACCATTTGGCAAAACATTACTGAGGGTTCAGATTCGATAACATTATATCGTTCTATATGTTTTTGCGATATTTTGTCATTTGCCAACAGGTGTGACATTTATTCAGAATTTCAAAACAAAAGCAACGCCGTTGCACAGCATGTGCATGGTGATTTTTCAGCCAAAAATTAAAACTGATGGAAGAACATCAGGAACTACATGTCCGTGAAATGTATACCCCCCTTAACCCCACTTTTATATTTCAAAACTGGGGTTTGCAGGGGTATACCTATGTTTCTTATTTTTGTCCCAAAACATACATGTAGATTGTGGGTACTCGTTAGAACCGCCTCGGCGAGGCGGTTCTAACGTGTACCCACAATCAATGTTTTGAGCAAACATTTTAAAAATAACCAATTTTTCCAATGAAATTTTCAACTTTAATGCTGAAAATTTCTCTATATACATGTATTGCATGGGCAAGTTTTCGTTATGAGTTGACCGCTATTGCTAACAACCGCCTCTTCTTATTCAGAAACCGGTGTCTCAGTCGCTTTTCGTGGTTGGAATCCGTATGTGAGTTGTTATAAACGCCAAGTTCTAAGACAGCGGTGACTGATCAGGATTTACATTTACCGCTATAAATGCCACGTTGTACGTGTTATTGGCGTTAACGTGATGATTATAATTATTTGGCCACAACGGTGACGATATCCTCTCACTTTATGCGCTATTTATCACAGTATAATTGCAACTATTAAGCCGCCCCATGGGAAAACCAACAATCTGCATAGGCGAAAACAAAGGCGCAGATCAGCTTCGCGGTAACCGCGAAGCTGATCAGCGCCTTTGTTTTCGCTACTCGGATCGTACAATTCCTCTTCTACTTAAATCCGAGATTTCAAGCTTCTAGCTCTTTTCTGAGCTTGTACAGGTCGGTTTGTGTCGGACCTGTCCGGAAACCACATTGTTGGTTTTTCCACGAAGTGGCTCAATTAACTCTTCACCTCGACTGCCCGGTCCACTATCAGGTCACTTGGAAAACTACCGAATACGGGTCATCCTACCAAGAAACGTTGACAGTCCCTGACCTACAGCACGCTTGACCTGGTGAATTGTTCATGGTAAGACTGAGGGCTATCGTGAAGAAATTGTCAGTGAAGTCCATCTTCAATGAGTTTATAAGTAAATCTTAAATTTGGATGAACTTTGATGAAGCCCCCTTTTTAGACCTTCATCTTTCTGTTGCAAATGGATTTGTTTCTTCTAAAGTTTATGATAAGCGCGATGACTTTGATTTTGATATAGTAAATTTTCCTTTTTTGGATGGTGACGTTCCTCGTCGTGCTTCTTATGGTGTATACATTTCGCAACTTATTAGGTTTGCTAGAGTCTGCAATCATGTTACAGACTTCAATGCTCGAAATAAATGTTTAACGGCAAAACTTCTCCAACAGGGCTATCGGTATCATAAACTTCGAAAAACATTTTCTAAATTTTATCGTAGACACTACTATGAATTGATTTCCAAATATAATGTTGGGTTAAAGACGATTTTAAGTGAGGGCCTTTCGGAACCTGAATTTTATGGTGACTTGGTTTACAAATTTAAGAAACTTAAAGGAATTAATGATTTTTCTTTTCAGTTCAGAAAAATCATAACACGTTACAGACGTATAGGTTATAACTTGAATGTTATGCGACAGTCTGCATACTTAGTTTTTAACCCAATCATGGTTGATAACTATGCTGCCTTCTTTAATTGCACGCCGGTGGGTCGGGCGTCAGACTCTATGATGACCCCGACATAAAGCTATTTATTTTAGTTGGTTGGGGCCGGAGCTTCTTGTCTGTTGCTTGGCCCACCGGGGTCCAACTGGTGTTTTTCTTTTGCTCCGGAGTTAGTAAGTTATTCGGCGCCCATGGATCTCCATCGTCGGGCAGCTTACTCAGTCTGTGAGTCCTGGTTTTTGATTCATCAGGATGTTTATCATGATTTATCTGTTTGTTCTTGATGATTCATTGACTAGTTAGAGATTCACCACGAGGACCGAATAACTAACTAAATGTTATGAACCACTGCAGAAGCTGAGGGTGAGGTTATGGCCATGTAAAACCGGTTTAAGCCCGCCAGTAACTTTGTGTTACTGATCGTTCCAAGTCGATACTTCTGTGGTGGTTCTTTTTGTTTTATGTCTTGGTGTTTAAAAATTTTTTGTGCTGTTGGCGCCTTATGTATGTTTTCATATTTTTAGTTAAGTTAAGGTAACTGAGTGGCCACCTATTGGGAAAATAGCTGCTCATTCGGCTTACGATATGTTTCATGGTATAAGTACCTGATTGTTAGTTTGGTTTTTTCCCACCTCGGTTTTTGGAATCTTTTTCTGATTGCGCCTTTTCCTGATCTTTGCCTACTTGTACCTTTTCACTGCGTTATTGGCGTAGAGAGCGTCAATTTGGCACTGGCGCTAAAGCGTACATGTATCTAGTCTCTGGTTATTTTGGCAGTCCCTTTTGATGATACTTGCGTTTTTAGCTCACCTGAGCCGAAGGCTCACAAGGTGAGCTTATAGGATGGCCATGATCTGGCGTCCGTCGTCCGTCCGTCCGTCGTCCGTCCGTCGTCCACAATTTCAAAGATCTTCTTCTCTGAAACCGCCAGGCCGATCTAGTTGACATTTTATGTGGAGCCTCCTTGGGTAGTGGCATTTCAAGTTTGATCGCGGAATCCAGGTCACATGACCAAGATGGCCGCCACGCCCATATATGGTGAAAACCCTTCAAAAATCTTCTTCTCCAGAACCGGTGGGCCGATTTCCACGAAACTTTGTATGTAGCATCGGGGACTTCAGCCCATCATAGTTTGATAAAATGATGACCCTTGGATGACCTTGATCTATTTTACGGCAAGGTCAAATTTGGAAAGATAGGCTTTTACATGGGAAAAAGTAAAAACTATGGATTTTTTGAAAACTATTGCAGCCTGAAGCCTGAAAAGTGGTAGATGCAAACAACTAATGGAGTAGATGAAGGTATGTGGTTAATTTAGGTCAAGGTCATCTCTTGACCTTAGCCAGTCTGTCGTCCATACACACTTTTTAAAGATCTTCTTCTCTGAAAGTGCTTGGCCAATCAAAGTGAAATTTTATGTGGAGCATCCATGGGTAGGCGAGACGAAAGTTTGATTGCAAAATCCAGGTCACATGACCAAGATGGCCGCCACGCCCATATATGGTAAAAACCACTCAAAAATCTTCTTCTCCAGAACCGGCTGGCCGATTTTCATGAAACTTGGTATGTAGCATTTGGGACTCCAGCCCATCATAGTTTGATCAAATGATGACCATAGGATCATGACCTTGACCTATTTTACGGCAATGTCAATTTTGGAAACATAGGCTTTTTACATGGGAAAAAGTGAAAACTATGGATTTTTTGAAAACTATTGCAGCCTGAGGCCTGAAAAGTGGTAGATGCAAGCAACCAATGGAGTAGATGAAGGTATGTGATTAATTTAGGTCAAGGTCATCTCTTGACCTTGGCCTGTCTGTCGTCCATACACACTTTTCAAAGATCTTCTTCTCTGAAACTGCTCGGCCAATCAAAGTGAAATTTTATGTGGAGCATCCATGGGTAGGGGAGACGAAAGTTTGATTGCAAAATCCAGGTCACATGACCAAGATGGCCGCCACGCCCATATATGGTAAAAACCATTCAAAAATCTTCTTCTCCAGAACCGGCTGGCCGATTTTCATGAAACTTGGTATGTAGCATTTGGGACTCCAGCCCATCATAGTTTGATCAAATGATGACCATAGGATGACCTTGACCTATTTTACGGCAATGTCAATTTTGGAAACATAGGCTTTTTACATGGGAAAAAGTGAAAACTATGGATTTTTTGAAAACTATTGCAGCCTGAGGCCTGAAAACAACTAATGGAGTAGATAAAGGTATGTGATTAATTAAGGTCAAGGTCATCTCTTGACCTTGGCCAGTCTGTCGTCCATACACACTTTTCAAAGATCTTCTTCTCTGAAACTGCTTGGCCAATCAAAGTGAAATTTTATGTGGAGCGTCCATGGGTAGGGGGAACGAAAGTGTGATCGCGAAATTCGGGTCACATGACCAAGATGGCCGCCATGCCCAACTATGGTAAAAACCACTCAAAAATCTTCTTCTCCGGAACCGGTTGGCCGATTTACGCAAAACTTGGTATGTAGCATTTAGGACTCCAGCCCATCATAGTTTGTTGAAATGATTACCCTAGGATGACCTTGACCTATTTTACGGCAAGGTCAATTTTGGAAACATAGGCTTTTACATGGGAAAAGGCGAAAACAATGGATATTTTAGAAACTGTTGCAGCCTGAGACCTGAAAGTTGCTAGACGCAGACAACTAATGGAGTCAATGAAGGTAATTAATGAAGGCCAATGTCATTTGTTGACCTTGACCCAAGGTCATTTAAAATTAAAATTATGGTTTTCTCAGAAATCACTGGGTTTGGAAACTATTGCAGCCTGAGACCTGAAACTTTGCAGATGCAGACAACTTGTGAAGTCAATAAAGGTGTGTAAGTATTCAAGGTCAAGGTCATTTCATGATGACTTAATACTCCAAGATCAGGCTTCAGGTGAGCGTTCTCAGGACCAATGGTCCTCTGGTTCTTTATGGTATTATATGCACTGTACTATACTGGTGAGGCATATTCCAATAGTGGGTCTATCTCGGAAGAGGAGCACTCAAATCTGATCAGTCTCACTCTTTGCGGTTTTAAGTCTGACCTAAACATGTGTCCCTCTCGCAGATTTAAAGTGGGTCGTCATTTGCCCCCATTACATGTGTATATTAGATATCAACATTTTCGAAATTCCATGTTCAAAAAGAATTTACTATGACCTTGAATGAAGTAAAAAAAAATGTAGGTGTTCGTTATTAAAATTTTCTTTCAATCCATAATATTTCAATATTTGTCTATTGAAAATAATTGACAAAATCTATTACAATGTCAAAGATAGCATTTATTGGGCATGAGTGTACATCGAAATGGCATGGCTTTATTATCGTTTCTTCCCACAAATATGCTGAAAATGGCCTGAATTAATATTACCGGGTTAAAACGTGATCGGTCAGCATATTTGCGGTGAAAAAAATACATCAATTCTGCAATTTTTCATATTATTGTTGATGTAATCTAGCTTCCATGATTTTCTTCAATAATGATTACGATAATTATTCTCTCATGGCAGTAATGATAAGATAGGCCAAACCTTTGGGTTACATGGTATTACGCGAAATATCTGAATTTACATTTTTGGCATACCGATGGAGATCTATAGTAAAGCACATATTGAATTGCACGTACTAGATATCATGTATCACAGACTAATTCGTTGCAACTTTATTGTTTTTGTAGAAAAAATGCAGCTTCTTTTCCTACAGACGAACTAATCTACAAAGGAAGTTGCCTTTTTAAAACTCACATTACCGTTTTTTGTGTTTTATTCCTCCAAAGTGCGCCCCAACTCCAAAGTTTAGGCTAACACCCAGCTACTGTCTGGACTCTTCGTTGCCTATCACTGTCCAGACACGCAAAGCTCTAGAGGCCAAACTAACGCAGCCATGGGCATTGTGTGGTAAGGCAAGTAGCACATTAGACAGATCTGTCTGATAAGCTCTTGGGTAAGGTCAATACAATTTAGATCAGCTCAGTTGGGATCCGACGTACCTCGGGCATCAGTGGTTTGTTTTCGTCTCGCCCGGGCTCTAGCAAAGGTATTGAAGAAAAATTTATGTATGCATAATTACAATCGCCGAAACACATCTCGTTGCACAGTTTGTGCGCAGTTTGCAGGCTGACCATTGCCTTTTTGTTCGCATAGGTATAAAAAAGAGGCTACTTTGTACTTTTATTTCATTATTTTTTATTTTTTTTTGCATTTACCTTATGTCTCATTAAACTGTGTTTAACCTCTCTCGATAGTTTAATGTTAACCATATTGTTAATTATCTTTTGGAGGTAGATAGATGCATTAAATGATGCAACACATGTGCAACTAAACTGACAAGTGCAGTGAAGTGACGTCATTGCATAGTGCATCAATACTTACGGCAGATAGCCTATTCTCTGTGCCCTACGGCAATAAATTGCTATTTTCAAATTACATATGCGTCACAACATAATTAATGTGGTAATTGCACCCATATTTTTAGCGAACTGTTATGTATGCAGTCATTGACATTTAGTCGACGCATGTTTCACTTGACGCCCTTGACGTTAGATATTGCGTATTTATCTACAAACAGTACATATGCTACATCCTTGTATTGTAACAGAACCAATCTGTCATTTTCAGCTGTTGTTCACTTGCGTTAAAGATAGCAGCACCGGAAACTGTTGTTGCCACGCCATTGGCTAGTAGTATCGATGACGACAAAATCGAAACTCTTGTAAATAAAGACAGCCTACGTACATGTATATGCTTGGCTCCATCGGTCGACCCATTGTCAAAAAAAAAAAAAAAAAAAAAAAAAAAAAAAAAAAACGTCATAAAAAGATTACAAAAAGCCATCATGATTGAAATTTGGTGGTTTTAACGGAAAATATCGATGTTTACTGAATTTCCGGTGACAATTCCTGTCCAAATTCGCCACTACATGGCTGTCTTTTCCATCATGCTTTCATTCATAAAATCAAACTTCAGTGTAGATCAGTGTAGTAAGTACCCCATTTATTTTTACGTCGATCGGAAATCAACGTTTCCGGTGTAAGTTTTAGACGTTTATTCATAATTAGTCCAAATTTGAAACAAAATCCATCAAACTTTGATTGACAAAATGACGTTTGAAAGGTTTTCGGTGATATATGGCACTTAGGTTGTGAAGGTAAACTGACATATTTTAGGCCTTGAGACTAGGCGTGTCTGTCTCGCCGGACCGGGCCGGGCAACTTCGCCGAACCGAATACACGTGTATCTTAGATCTGACAGCTGGCTTACCCATAATCGTTATAAATCGTGACCTCGACCCACTTCCGCTCCACTCAGACATGGGAACGACCGGTTTCCCAGGGTGTGGAGAGGTATCCACGGAAAACCGGCGGGAATATAAGAATCTTATATGGGGTTCTGTTCTAGATGGAAGTTTCCAACCCAAGGGATGACCGTGCTGAGCGGAACCGAGGCTCTGCCGAGGTTCCGCTCAGCACGGTCATCCCGAGGGTTGGAAACTTCCATCTAGAACAGAACACCATATTAGATTCTTTTTCTTGCACAACAACCCCCAAAATCTGGTTTATTTCAAGGTTTTGCGTATTTTTTTAGCCTGGGTGAGAACACCTGGGTGAGATGCAATTTTATCACCCAGGCAAAAAGTGTGGCAATTTCTGTCTGGTGTGCAAGAAAATCCCGTCTACCTGCATCTGTTTAGCATTATACAAACTTACTGAATTGGATTTTCGGCGACTCATATTTCTTCCATATATCGTTTTGTCATAATATTTCCTTAATGTTCAGCATATTGAGGATAACTTGATTTTCATGTCTTCTTAATCCCCTGGAGGCCTATTATCTATGCCTACAAAGATGACATATAAAGCTATTAGTGCCATGAGATTCCTTCTAGGCACTGTCAGTGATTGCCTCAGCCTACGACAAAATTAATCGCATTTCGAGCTCGAATATTTCAACCAATTTTGTAAGTTTTGCAAGACGTACATGTACCCTTATATAAATCTGTGGATATTGATGCAAGGGATTTTAGTGAAAAAAAAATACGAGTATTAAATACAGATATCCAACGACAGCTTCTCTACTACAACAGTGCCACTTTATATAAGTTCTAGAAACTGGACAAAATTCACGATAAAGAACAAATGAGCCGCCTCATGAGAAAACCAACAAACTGCATAGGCGAAAACAAAGACGCAGATCAGCTTCGCGGTAACCGCGAAGCTGATCACGCCTTTGTTTTCGCTACTCGGATAGTACAATTCCTCCTCTACTTAACTCCAAAATTTCAATCTTCTAGCCTGCTTCTGTGACTGTATAGCCTGATTTGTGTCAGACCTGTTCGGAAACCACATTGTTGGTTTTCCCACGAGGCGGCTCAAATGTCAGTTTTACCATGAAAGTGGTGCATTTGTACACATAAGTCACTATTACAATTGACATGTGGGCTCCATCTTTACAGCCAACTAAAAATCTTTTCAATGTATTAATGATTATTACAACCTTCAAACCTTCTAAAATTTGATTTACTGTAAATGTTTGTCATAAATCGGAGTGACCTTATATGACTGTCTATAGAAACGTATAAATAAAGTATAAACAATATGTACATGAAAGCAATAACAACAAAAAGGGGAAAAACATATGTTGCAGTAAAAGTCCACAGAGGGTCAACGGGTCAAGAAAGTAGTCCCAGATATAAACAAAAGGTAGAGCAATTGATATGTGACACAAAATGCTGATTCATTCTCAAAGGTCGTCATTTTATGGTTTGATATGTACTTTTCCGAACATAAAAATGTATATGTATACAAACATGCTCGGGGTCAGCAGGTCAAACGATGACATTGTGACTTTCTGCGTCGTATAGTTGCATAAACCTTGTTTACTTTTTTCTAGTCACGTGAGAAATATGGCCACCATGATGCTTTGTGTCCAATGTCTAAAACATGTGTCCATTACATATAAGAGACAGTGTTATTTAGTGAGGCCTTTCAGTTGTTCAGTATACGTTTCCTGTACCTCCAAAACCGACGTAAATGACGTAGATAGTCTCAGTCATAGAATTGGGACATCCGCATTTGCTAACCAGTATCACCATTTTAGTGGCTTTGTGGTATAAAAGTACAGAAATATCTTGGAACCGTGACAGGCTTCCTCCACCGGAGATTGCTATTGATTACATTTTTCCAGAATTGTCTGCGACTATAAGTGCAGAGGCACTACCAATATTACGCTATTGCGAAATTCACAGAGCGTGGGACAGACAACGTGACATGTCATGCAAATGTCTGCCTTTCCCCAGATGTTTGACAATTCTGGCCAGTCTGTAACTTGGAGATGTCGATGTGCTGAAAAGTTAACTATGAACTATGATCAGCAAATCTCCACTAAATCCACAAAATCTCAGAGCGAAATAATTGGTTTCGTGAAGAATTGGTCGCGATGGGTACGGACATCTTTTTCTTGGCATCGTTTAATTCAGAATTGTAGTAATACAATGTACATCATATGGAACAATCACTTTGACGCAATGCCGTGTATCTGGTTCATCGGCTGTTTGTCATCAAATGGTACTACAGAGTCATTATGAATAGTGTTCTTTTTTGTACTCCTACATAATTTGTTAGGGCGTTCTAACACAATCAAGTCCACGAATCCGACGGAGACGATAAGGGCAAGTAACTGATTAATTGAATCGATGCCATGATTCTGTGACACCTTTGTACTTTTACGTATCTAGTTGTACAAGCTTCTCATTTACCTATTCTCTCTCTTTTCTCAACCGGAAGATCAATGGTGTTCAATCTATGTTGGAACTGGCTTATATGCCAATTTAAGACGGTACCCGGATAAGAGATTTCAAGTCAAGTTTTGAAGCACCCATTAGGCTTAGCAACCTACACTCAGGGTTTACATGCTAAATCATAAACAGATCCATTCAAATTATGAATATACTCTCGATTTATGTGGGTCAAATAGTGATGAATCTAAAAGAAAACGGCATTTGAAAGAGTAAACTCATTATATGCCTTACCTCGTTGATTAGTTGCAGTTGCAGAACGATGTCTCCTTGACGTCATTCGCTTTCTCGTAGACATATTTACAACCATGTGCATTTATGAGCCACTTACAATTCCAAAAATTGAATCTAATGCTCCATTTGATTGCGAGTGTCTTAGATTTTTATGGTTTCTTTGCATAAATATTGCGCTGATCGGAAGCGAAAGAAATTTATGTCTTTGTTTAACCAAAAATAAGAGCAACAGGACGTGTAATTGTTAAGATAATTGAGCCGCATCGTGAGAAAACCGGATTTTTGCCTAGGCGAAAACAAAGGCGCAGATCAGCTTCGCGGTAACCGCGAAGCTGATCAGCGCCTTTGTTTTCGCTACTCGGATAGTACAATTCCTCTTCTACTTAAATCCGAAATTTCAAGCTTCTAGCTCTTTTCTGAGCTTGTACAGGCCGGTTTGTGTCGGACCTGGTCGGAAACCCCGAAGACCGGTTTTCTCGCGTCGAGGCTCAATTGATGAAGAAACAGAAATAGAAGGGAATTATATAAATAGCGATGGAATTGGAAACTTGTTAACTAGACATGCTAGAGCAAGAGATTGTTTTTTGAATTAATGAGAGGAGTTCGTGTTATGCAATCGTCATCTTAAACAATGGCCTGCCTATGATACTGGCTGGGTCTCTGTATATTTACGAATGTGTGCTTTAAACATAATTCAGATCAACGTTTTGAATACGTTTTAGAAAGGGGAAATACTATGATAGTATTTCCCCTTTCTAAAACGTATTCAAAACGAGTCTATGGTGCTTCTCTGATCAGCGTTTTTGAATACGTTTTAGCAAGGGGAATAACTTTGGTGATTTGATCAGCGTCAGCGTTTTTGAATACGTTTTAGCAAGGGGAACTACTGTGGCGATTCCCTGATCAACGTTTTGAATACGTTTTAGCTTGGGGAACTACTGTGGCAATTGTCTGATCAGCGTTTTGAATAGGTTCTAGCAGAGACATATACAGATACAGTGCCTAGAAGAAATCTCCTGGCATCTTTATCTCAGGTTCTAGCAAGGGGGACTACTTTGGTGATTCTCTGATCAGCGTCAGCGTTTTAATACGTTTTAGCAAGGGGAACTACTGTGGCGATTCCCTGATCAACGTTTTGGATACGTTTAAGCTTGGGGAACTACTGTGGCAATTGTCTGATCGGCGTTTTGAATAGGCTCTAGCAAGGGGGACTACTGTAACGATTGTTGAAAATCGGGCTTTGATACACATTCACCGTAATATTAAGTTTTATAGATCGGATTGGTTTAAAATACCATCACTTGCATGCGAATACAAATAGATTCACATGTTTGATGCCGTGTTAGCGAAATGAAAATGTGACCTAACTTTTGTTTTAATACGAACAATGTCCAGTATGGCTGTATAAAAATAATAAAAGGAAGTAAAATGACTGATGATCAGTCAAAAGTCCAAACCAGGTGTTGCATTTCGCATTTTATTGCGAAAGAAGACAACATTATTTTATTGCAATGCAAACAAAGACACGGTAGAAGTCAAAAACTAACAACCGCGGTCTCGAGCACAAAAGTGTGCATATACTTAGCGTGATATACAGTCACAAAAACGTACGCATGTCAAAACAAAGATAGCACAACAGCCAGAGCACAAGAATTTCTTGTATACATTCAACGGAACAGACGGTCCGTCAGCAGTGTGAGTGCGAAGTGTAAATATGTATGCAGCCAGTCAAATTAGACGGAGTAGGTAGATGGTTTAACCCTCATCTGGTTATAAATACAAGTCCTGACCGGTCAAAGGTTTTCCCATGGCGGGGTTCAGATGACACATATTTTCGTGAGAGAGCGGCACACATAAGCCACAACATGGAAAATCTTCGATGTGTCATGGATCCAAAATTACAAATACATTTGTCCGGATGAGCCAGTAGAACTTTAGGTAGCAGAGATCGAACCTACAACGAAGTCAAAGCAGTACTTGTCTACAATATTCGCAACTCAAACGGGCGGATCTCCCAAGCCAGGGGCTTCAACTTTCCCGCGACTCAACTGTTTATATTCTAATGACCCATATGAAATATTAATGAATCACAACATTTGACGGATTTATTACATCAAAATTACCTGAGGAAAGCTTGGCCTAGATAGAAACTCAACCATAAACATTCCTTCCCTACATTTTTTCAACCGTTTGATCCCATACTTATTCTGATTTTTATTTGAAGGGTGAAGCATAATATTATCTTAGTCAAATATCATTACCAAAGATAGTATCATAAGATGGTATTTAATGTCTAATATCTTATTGGAGATGGAAGACACACAAACGATTTTATTGTAAAATTGTAAACAATCGTAAACAATCTTGAGATCTATATAACAAATCCTCACTCTGTCGGGACACCGCCCCTAAAGCCGAAAGCGTTTGCATTTCAAGATTGAATTGACAGACTTCAAAGCAATCTTCAGAAAATATTTAGATTTATAAGACACTATTTTTGGATTCCACCGTGGGGCCACCAGAAAGCGCAAATATTGCAAATATACATGTATACACTCCAATTACCCCTTACCCCACCCTCCCCCGAATAATCTACATAACATTCAAACTGTATGCGATAGCTTTCTTGTCCGTCACAGATTGGACAGAATTAGGAAATGTTCGAGTGCGTTATACCCAAGCCACCAGGGCCAAGCCATCCAGCATTCTGTTTTCTTGCGCATATGGCACAGTATATGTAACAGCAGCTAAACTATGTAAGGATGCATCTCGGTTTGTGCCCATGGGGTTATTTGTTGAGAGATATGTAAATTTTGCACCAAATAACATTATAAAATTTAATTTCATTCATTTTGGCGGTGAAAAAAAGAAGTTCCTCGTACACGGCAATATAGTATTTGCGGAGTGGTAACATTTGCTTTCCGGTTCACGCGTCAAAACTGGAAAAGCCGCGGGCAAAGACATACCTGTCAAGCAGAGCTGTGAAATATACATAAAACAGTGCTATTTGGTAGGAAGAGATAAATCATTCAAACTTAACCCATATGTGACAAATGGACTTTCCCACCGTTATCATTTGGATGAGTCCACTTTCATTTTTAGGGGCATCAGGAGTGATTTTAATTTTTTATTCACATGGTCGATGAAATTTCTCTAAGCAAACAGAATAGCACCAGATGTGACGCCGCGTTCTGCGGCGTCACATCTGGGGCTATGCTGTTTGCATATGTCCCACAAAAAGGACGCCAGGCTTATATGAGTTAAGCGTCGTTTCATTGACTATCCCGGGCCTTTCCCGTTGAATAAGATGTGTACTTTTACTACTTTTCTTAGAAAGGCAAATAATATGACACACAAACATTAGTTTAGATGCAACTTCTGTAAATATTTAGCTATAATAAGCTTCTGTGCAAACCACAAATTATGAATCAGACACTGATTTGCATAAATGCATAATAATGTTTGCCTTGCACTATGGCCGATTTGCATCAAAGAGGTGTCACAGAAACTTATATCCGTAAATGCTATGATTGGGGAAAGTTAGAACTGAGCCCAAGGCTCATTTGGTCACCATATTGGGTGACCGATCGGCCACCATGTTGAGTGACGGATCGTCCGCAGTTTCACCTGATGTTTGTCAAAGACGATTCACTTACAGTACCTGGATTTGTGGTGTTCCAGAGCATAAGTTTATCCTCACCAATTGTATACCCCTATGTACCACAGTTTTACTGTATAAAAGTTGGGTGTCATAGATATATATTACATGGACATGATGTAAGCTGCACTTTGGCATCACCTAACACCTGTAGCAGTGTGACATCACTTCTCGAAGACTCGGCAGCCCCTTACATGTACCAACATGATTTTCCTATCTTTTTTGCTAATGGCATAACCTTGTACTGAGACGACAGTTTGGCTGGGCCCCACGTAGATGCACATGGTACTGAATGCGAACCTCGTGCCCGCAGTGCAGCCTATTTAAAATACGACAAGAAAGGATTACTGACATGTCGGTTCTCGCAGCGTGGCCGAGATGCAGTAGGAGCCGAAATGGTAGTTTGGCACGGTGTCTGATTGAATACACAGCCGAATGCAGTGGTGTTGTACTGACAAAAGCAAAGCATTTCTCCTCGGCCTTCCGTCCACTTGGGCCGGCAATTGCTAACTGCAGTGTCGCACTGCTTCATCAGGAAAACATGTCCGTGCAATGAATATCCCCTCAAACCTCACTTTTATATAGCAAAACTGGGATTTGTGGGCGTATATCTAATTTTCTTATTCTTGATCCAAGATCCAAAACATACATTGTGGGTAATTGTTAGAACCGCCTCGCCGAGGCGGTTCTAACGTGTACCCACAATGTATGTTTTGAGCAAAAATATTAAAAATATGATGATTTTTTTCTGGTGAAATTTTCATGTTTTACAGCTGAAAAAAAATCTCTGTGTATTGCATGGGCAAGTTTTCATAATGTTTACCACGGGAGTACCAGAAAACCTTTCTCAGGAGTCATATGCTGCATGTATTCCAGTTGAAAACAAGAAAAAATATTGCGGTTTATATTTTTCTATTTTCAAAAGTGGAAAACCCTTGCGGTTCATCAAATTCATCGTCCGTACCAGGGCGTTTCAGCATTTCAGAAACCACACTAGACCACAGAGTACAAGACGTGGTTTGTCACTAGAACTTTGAATAAAATGTGGGTTTTCAGCACGTATCTGTCAAGACTTGATCTCATTTGAATTTCATATTATATGAGCCTGTGCATGACAAAACCAACAATTTGGGTTTCCGACCAGGTCCAACACAAACCAGCCTGTACAGTCACAGAAGAAACCCAGAATCTTGAAAATTTGGGAATAAGTAGAGGAGGAAATGTACTATCCGTGTAGCGAAAACAAAGACGCTGATCAGCTTCGCGGTTACCGCGAAGCTGATCTGCGTCTTTGTTTTCGCCCATGCAAATTGTTGGTTTTCTCACGCACAGGCTCATATATTATTCTCCCATATGACGCATTAAACTATAAGACAAAACACCAGATGGGGAAAAATATCATCCGTTTAATCACCGGCCATTTAAAGTATATTAGCATCTACCATCTGGTCGAAGTCATTAAGCACATCGGTAAACTGAAAAAATAAATGTTGAAAAAGTCATTGATCTATTGCCTGAAGCAGTAGGGCAATTACATTTTCATTCTTTCAAAGTTTCCGCATATTTCAAGTCTACGTTCAATTTGACGTTGATTTACATGCTAAAAGACTCGTATTTGGTATGATTTGTTGGTTTGTCTCTTGGTTTTTTCTTTTCTTTAGTTGGTTGGTTCGTTACTTGCTTCGTCATTACGTCTTTCTGCCTGTCTGTCTGTCTGTCTGCGAGTCATTATTCGTATTTTTGGTTTAGAGTTCAGTTGTGTTCATATAGCAACCTTCTTTCTAGACAGTTCGGACCGTGAGTTCTACAGACGAGAGTTTATAGTTCACGTTGTCGTTTTATCATCTTTTTTTTTTTTTTTTTTTTTTTTTTTTTTTTTTTTTTTCCGCCCAACTAAGGAGGTTGTTTTTCCGGGAGCACCCGAAGGCTCAACCGGTGATTAAAAAAAGGTTCACATATAGCGTTTGTAGCACCATTCCGACTGAACAAGTATAGACTTTCGTAAAAAAAAAAGTGACAGTCGGTGCATACATACGAAAGAACTTTTAACGGACTACTTTTAATTCAAACGGTGTCAAAAGCGTTAGCCCTCAGGGTATGAGTGACCAGTGTTGACAATACGTACTGGAATTCAAAACAAATGCGGCCATTGGTCAGTTTGTAAATAAATGTATAGATTATCTTTACCAATGAAATCTTTTTACGCAATGAACAATGATATAGATGGCTATCCAAGTACGCTCAATTGGCAATTTATTTCTACTTAAGCTGCCCTGAGCGTCTTTTGTATAAGATAAGTGTAATAGGTCTAATGAAAGATACGCAGTTGACAATTAAATGATACTTATCCAATCGTCACCCACGCAAACAAAATTAGTTTTGGAATGTAAACAAATGTGACCCTACGTAAACCACCAGAAAACAATTAAAACAGCCACGATGTAGCTTCGAGGAATAGGTCTTCATAAATATAGAACCACGAATGTTGTGAATGTCTAAACTTGTCTCAGGGCAAGGTCAAAATCAAGGATACAATGTGGGTCAAAATTAAAGACGATGGACGAAGGACCAAGAAATAGCACGGTCAGATCCAAAAATCATATCGAAAGCGACAAATTTGGAAAAGCCGGGAAATTGTATTTCCATTCATTTTATGCTTAACGTATGGCGCCTGCCATGCACAAATGTGCAAGAATGTGTATCTCATGTTGTTAGTAAACCTGAGATGTATCTTGATAATTACTTTTTTAACTGATGGAAGCGTACACAACATCAAGTATCCATGATTTCAGCCATTTACAATTAAGCGACGATAAAATACAAATGTCACTATGCAAAGACGTTGAAAATGCACTAGATTACCCATAGAATCCTTAACAAGTCGGCCATTTACGTCATTGGAATTCCAAATCAAAGGTCAACATGGGTTCTCGAGAGCATATTGTCATTATAAACTGGTTGATATTGACTTTGGGTTGGTTATATTTGGGTGTCCCACTTCAAAGCTTTGTTCATCAAATGCACCCATTAAACAAATATAGATAAACAAACGTTGCTAACGCATTAAAGATTCTGTTTAACACTTTTGGTCACCCTTTAACCTTAAATATTTGTTTGTTTCCATTTATACGTGTATGTAAGAAATCGATCACCTAACTTAAGCTTTTACTATTCAGATAAGTTAACATTACAATATAATATTTCTGTTGTAATGTCACTTTACAATACAATACAATTGCGTATTTTTGAAACTTTTGACAATTGCCGTGTCTATAAATTTCACGATTCCTGTCCAAAAATAACTTCAAAATGACGTCAAAACACAAGGGTCATGTCTCGGGCAATATATGGGTAATAGAAGTGTCAAAGAATGTTCTAAAATTGTCAAACTAGCTCTTTCATGCGAAAAATACACCAAGGGACTGCTTACAACAATGGTGCTATTCCGTCATGCAACCAACAATCAATTCTGGACTGCAGAACGACTTCTATGGCCAGAAATGTATTTGGGTAGTCTGTCTGGTTTTAGTCTAGGGGATCGGAAAGCACCACGAGGAAGTTTTTCTGGGAATGGGCTCAAAGACATACAATACCTATCATTGCAAATATTTGCAAGGTACATACTATGCGCATTCAAAATTTGAATGAAATGTTTTGATAGTAAATTGGTATCGTACCCGGTATACGTCTCATCCATAAAGCGATTCGACTAGATGGAACGGGTACCAACTGACAAAAAGGTCGCAATGGAAACTATGGGACACATACTGACCTTTAGTCATAAATGACAAATGCAAATATTTACAATACTATACTTGACCAGTACAAACAAATGATAGTAGGTGAACTTGAAGACATTCTCGCGAGGATTACCCTGAGAAAACACCCAATAAAATACATTCCTGTGGTCGCTTTTTGTCTATTTTAAGGTTCTACCCCGGGTCAGACAAACATGGATAAAATTCTCCGCCCAGTACCATTTCGCATCAATGGTTCCGAAGTAGTTGAGTATATAAAAGTAGATACCGCAATTCATTAATGTCAAAAACCACAATATTTGCAAGAACTTGTCAAAGTATGTTCAGATATGAGTAACATGGTGCCCATCTATATTCGGGTAACACCGTAATGACAGGGTGTTTTATGTGTGCACAATAAACGCAAGTAACAAAATGAGACAGGAAACCATTCATGATTGTTTCGCCAAAGATACATCAAGAGTCCAGACTAGAAAATTATGGTTGCCGTGTCGACGCCACCTTTGTACCTAATGCGATGCAGTTGGTACGTGGCAGGACAAGTCGGACCTTCGTTGACTCATTTGGCCTTACTCAATTCGGACCCTACTTTTCTCGGCCCAAGATCTATTATTGTATATGATAACTTTTCTCAGGTTCTTAGTACTCCAAGCCTTTTGCATTTGTGGAAGATGCCACCCGTTGTGACAACGGATGACATTTTACAAATGCAAAAGGCGTGTATTCTTATGAAGACTCAAACTTTTAGACATGACAACGTTTGTGTCCCAGTGGCCCCTGATATGTGCAAATATCAAATATGGACAAGACGCCATCTCGAAGAGAAAGAACAGAAATATCCAGCGTTAAATCCGCTTATTCAAACACTTGCCGTGGATAAGGACCAAAGGTCTATTTGACCTTTCTGAATAACTCCGTGACACTGCAAACAAAGATACGGTTATAATAATCCGACACGCCCTCTTACCCCACTTCGTACCACTGACCCACATATTGTCACGTGAAACCCTGGTTTATGATAGACCAGTGTAGGCACAAATCTCCCTGCTCATGTACGCTCTCTATCGCATTATTAAACAAGAGACTTGGAACCAGTATGAAAGCTAGCGAGTCGCCTCTACGTATACAAGCATTGAGAAACATATGCATTTGACCAGCTACTTTGCTTCTTAGCAGAGAACAGGGTTTGACGTGGTTTTGGCTCATATGATAACGATTTCGATGGTTATATAAGTAATAATAATGGAGGTTTATGACAAATTGAGACCAAGATTCAAAGGATCATGATAAAACTTGAATATTAAAAGTAAACAAACACTCATAGGGACGAAACGAACGGATCTGTAAATGCTACTAGAACATGGCCTGTGTAGAATCCCGAAAGAAATAAACATGTACGAAAATAGTCGCCCGTTTAGGCATTGGACGTTGGTGCTGACATTATAAGAGAAAACTCAAAAAGGTGCTCAGGTGGCGAATGGTCGTGCTCAGGTGGCCATTACGAGTCAGCGTGGCCAGTTTGTTATCTTGTTCGGGGCTTAGCGGCCTCTGGTCATCTTATCTGAACGTATCATTGTGTGAACATAATCGTCTACCGCGTACATCTGTACCCGTTGCTGGTTGGTACATCAAAAATTTATGGATCTATCTAATACACATCATTGAAATTTATGACCAGACACGGTAGCTAAGTCAATGGGCATGAGATCGGCCAACACCATCGGCTGACGATACTGCTCACCGATTATGGGACGCCGTAACTGTCAGGTACTAAGTCTACCATTCAATGACGTGCTGCTTACGGTGATGGGCTATTCGTTCGTACAGCTTGGAAAACGCAAGGAGCCAAAGTGAGGTCTTTGAGTGTGGTCTGTGAGTGTCTCATACGCATAACATGATCACGACTTTATCTTGCCCTAGACAAGAATACAAGGCTTTCCCACGCCTTTAGTTGATAAATGATAAACGTAAGAAGCTTTTCATTTTATCGAGGATTAGACAAAATTGTGTCTTGCACCATGTGGTGTTACCTTATACAGCCTTTTATACAAAGGTTTCAAACCACACACGTTCGTACGTTCCTTGAATGAGCTTAAAGACCATCATCTCACCTCAATAATGGTAACATTTTAATAAACTTATCTTCACCATTGTTAAGTTATGACGCAAAAAGTTCAATTGTTGACCAGCTTGTTCCCCAAACCTTCCCTGAGTAAGCATGGACTGTCACCATGCAAAATGTTGAAAGGACGCAAAATGTTATAATATTCTTAAACATTTTGCGTCGATCAGTCTCCTCGTAATATATTAATCTCCAGTGCTGGTCAATTCTAGGGCCGGTACAATCCGGCTTGCTCTTGCAATTCGGGAAGCGTTGTTATCCAAACCATAGACAAAACCATGCCACGGACATTTTATTAACACTAAATAAAGCCAACAAAACATTTTATTATAATTTTGTTTTCTATCGTTACAGTACTTTTGGGACCCGGACTTCAACTTTACATCAAGCGGAAGAAACACCCGGATATTCAGTGTTTCCTTTTTTCTGAAGTACAAATTGACGTTGATAGTGACGTAAAGCCAGTTACCAAGAGGGTGGAAGTAAACGAAAAGATCAAACAAACAATGGGTTTATTTATTTGAAAAATTATCATTGTTTACCAGCGTGCCGCGGTCTTCCAGGAAAAAGAAACCACAACAGACGTATAAGACCCTAGATTGACCATTGATTTGTCCTGCCTATGTGAACAACAGGTCGAGTTCATTCGGACAATCGATGTGATTTTATTTATTTATCTGTTTGTCCCAAATTGATAAAGATCAGTTTAATAAAAGCCCGAGAAAACCTTAGTTATTCATATAGCAACTGGAACGGGAATGGATTGGGTGATACCAGGCCAGCATCAATGTTTGCAGTGCGCTTTTGGCAGCATAGCATGTCTAAATAAGCAACTATATAATTCACTATCATGACTAAAGCTAAGCAGCTTAGCGCGAGCAAGTCTTTGAAAACGTTAGAAGGCAGTTTTGCATGCCATGGTGAGGTCTGTTTAAAGAAGGTCAAGTTCAACACAAGTACAACAATAGCTCAGGGGAAGATCACTATCAAAAACAAAACTTGTGATGTTCCCATGATATCATTACAAAGTACACGGCCATAAAAATGGCTTCAAGCAAAGACTCCGATCAGCCAGAAAATGTTTGAAACTGTCATGAGTTTTCATTGGCTGGACGAATATATTCTTCTGACATCACACTGGTTTAACAGACAGCCAATGTGGAGAAACAACTAATGCAGCTGAAATCAGTAAAAGGTTGAATGATGCAAATGTCTGTATGGGAACAACTTTCTATGGATCAGAATAATCCGTTACAAGTTGTTCCCAGACAGATATCTTCTCCTTATATAGTCGCTTATAGCTTTCATCTTCTTTGAGTAGGTTGTCTCAACATGCCCATGCAATGTACAGTTTTGAGCTTTAAAAAAAATGATATTTTTCATATTTTTGCTCAAAATATATGCTGAGGCGGTTCTAACGAGTACCCACTATCTATGTTTAAGAGCATAAATAAGAATAACAGGTAAACCCATGCATACCCCAGTTTTGCTATATAAAAGTGGGGTTTGGTGGGGGGGGGGGGGTTATACATTTCACGGACATGTTTTCATGATGGTACCGCATTTATATAGGTTTTTGTTGTTCAGCCCTGCCAAGTTAGATGACGCACTGAGTCCGACAATATTAGATTTTCTCGCATTAGAAGTATCTCTGTAAACTTATATTGTCTCAAAATGTTTGACTAACAAGAGACGAAAAGGAGGCCATACATCCTTGTATGTTTAACAGCCACGCGTGAAATGAAGTCAAACAAAGGCATCAGTTGCAAAGTTCCCTTTCAAACAAACAAAGAAAATCACAGCACACAAATAAAATGTTAGATTAAGTAGAAAATCCAGCCCCTTTCCCTTTCATCATGTTTGTATTACGATACAATATTTAGACAATATTACGTTCAGGTGCAAAGAATTTATTGAACAATCTGATTGCCAAACAATTAAAAAAGACTTAAAAGAGTCATAACGTTGCGACACTAAAACTAGGCCGCGACTGGATATGACGTCATAGACGCTTGACCAATCATAATTGGATCATCCCGTACAATTTAACAATCATAGCGTTACAAAACAGGGTAACAAGATGGAGATTTTACCATTATGAAAGGAGTTTCAGTTTTACCACTTGAACGGTGTATTCAGCAGATTGCTAATCGCCTTACTTTTCTATGATAACCCAGTCTTCAAAGCCATAATCCGAAATAGTTTGAAAGATTATCAGATTATCCAGATGACCAAAATCTAAAGCTGCTGAAAAGTTGAATAACACACGTATTTAAATCAAACGAACTTACCAAGTGTACGTGGACTGCAAAATTTGGGCTCAAGAGTTCAAATAAGCCGCTTTCAGTATATGAAGAATTCTGTTAGAGTCACGATGAAATTTACGTCACGACTTTGTGGTTAGAAGTACGAATGTACTCCATTATCTATGACCATCTATAATCAAATCTGGTTAAACTGAATTAAAACGTAATCATATGTTTCTATGAGAATTCTTACCATAAAAGCATACAAAGGACACTTATTGCAAATGATTCTATATTCCTACCGTTTGGCGAGGGGTGTAGTGTTTTGACTGCACAAACATTGCAGTTTTAAACCATTTCCCCGTCATGTGTTTGACTGTGGTTGCATGCAACCATTTCCCCGTTATATGTTTGACTGTGGTTGCATGCAATCATTTCCTCGTCATGTGTTTGACTGTGGTTGCATGCAACCATTTCCTCGTTATATGTTTGACTGTGGTTGCATGCAACCATTTCCCCGTCATGTGTTTGACTGTGGTTATATGCAATCATTTCCTCGTCATGTGTTTGACTGTGGTTGCATGCAACCATTTCCTCGTCATGTGTTTGACTGTGGTTGCATGCAACCATTTCCCCGTCATGTGTTTGACTGTGGTTGCATGCAACCATTTCCCCGTTATATGTTTGACTGTGGTTGCATGCAATCATTTCCCCGTCATGTGTTTGACTGTGGTTGCATGCAATCATTTCCCCGTCATGTGTTTGACTGTGGTTGCATGCAACCATTTCCCCGTTATATGTTTGACTGTGGTTGCATGCAATCATTTCCTCGTCATGTGTTTGACTGTGGTTGCATGCAACCATTTCCTCGTTATATGTTTGACTGTGGTTGCATGCAACCATTTCCCCGTCATGTGTTTGACTGTGGTTATATGCAATCATTTCCTCGTCATGTGTTTGACTGTGGTTGCATGCAACCATTTCCCCGTCATGTGTTTGACTGTGGTTGCATGCAACCATTTCCCCGTTATATGTTTGACTGTGGTTGCATGCAATCATTTCCCCGTCGTGTGTTTGACTGTGGTTGCATGCAATCATTTCCCCGTCATGTGTTTGACTGTGGTTGCATGCAACCATTTCCCCGTTATATGTTTGACTGTGGTTGCATGCAATCATTTCCTCGTCATGTGTTTGACTGTGGTTGCATGCAACCATTTCCCCGTTATATGTTTGACTGTGGTTGCATGCAATCATTTCCTCGTCATGTGTTTGACTGTGGTTGCATGCAATAATTTCCTCGTCATGTGTTTGACTGTGGTTGCATGCAACCATTTCCCCGTTATATGTTTGACTGTGGTTGCATGCAATCATTTCCTCGTCATGTGTTTGACTGTGGTTGCTAAAATAAAACTTAAAGAGCCTCTTGGTACACCATAGGTTGCATGTAACGTCTTACCCTGGTACTGTACGATGGTGGTAGTTGTAAACTTATTCTGGTGACAACTATTGTACAAGTACAAGAAGTTCAAAATATTGCCGGACACTAATCTGTTAATAATAAGGCCGAATTCCACTGCTGATAAAAGTCTACACCCATGAATATTTGAGAAAACCATCATGAGAAAACCGGCTTTTTTTGCATGTGCGAAAACTAAGGCGCAGATCAGCTGTGCCGCCTTTGTTTTCGCTACATGGATAGTACATCCAAAATAACAAGCATTTAGCATTCTTCCGTGACTGTACAGGCCGGTTTGTGTGAGACCTGGTCAGAAACTCCGAAGACCGGTTTTCTCGCGTCGCGGTTCATTTTCGTTCAATCACGAGTTTGTCAAGTTAGTAGCTGATACCAGTGCGGGTCATTTGAGTAGACCCATGATAACCAAAATAGGCACGAGGTACGGGCTGGTAAATTTTCTCAGATAAATTTTATTGACTTAACTTGTTAAACTATGCCAAGAGGTCGAAGGTATTTCAGTGCTTGTTTACCCAAAATAAACAAAAATAAATAGTAAATTTAAACGTTGAAATGGTTAAAGATAACTCAGGCGCTTTTTGGGTTGTCGACTCGGGCAGTAAATTAAAAAGTTTGAATAAATCAACGTAGGAATGAATGGAGTTTGATACGAAATATCTTAACTAGAAACTGGGTTGGTTCAATACAATTATTTGCATATTCGTTCTAAGATAAGTGAATTATTTTCCGTAAATGGTTTGTTTATTTATGGCTTAACCTGTCAAATAAGACTTTTGCTACTTTTGGTGGGCTTAACTAAAGCGTTTTTTGATGCATGCAAACCGCCAAAATTGGTGAAAATTTGTTTGTTAAGATAAGACTGTTTTACAAATTTCTGATTTATACGACAATTCGAAACTACGGGTTATTAAAAAAAAAAAAAACATTTTCTACTGTGTTTGAAACTGCCGGGAAACATTTAAAACGGCTCCTATCTGTCACAGAATCTAATGAACTGTGTTTCCGATTATGTATTTTACACATAGATACTAAATGAATTGGTATTTACAAAAAAAATTAACCGAAGCCACTTCGTGATGCACATATCTAAAGATCATGATGTTTACCAAGTAGATGTAGTATGCACAAAGGCATGGTTAATATCCTGTTATCTATGAAAAGATAGTGACAAGAAAAGAGCAATGGGAAAATACATACTCATTATCGAACTTTGCCACTTTGAGGGGGCGGAAAGAAAGACGTATTTTTCCGTTCGGAAGAGTAAAATAATGCCCTCCTGTTCACCTGCGGAAAGTATCCGGTGTGTCAGTTTGGCATAAACCGGATTATCATTTAAAATATTAAAATTGGCGTTAAGTGCATCTATTCACGTGGGTGAGACACTTTCACACGATGCAACAAACATTGGTCCTGTTTGCACCTTTCAAAGGAAATATGCTTTTAAGTATTACTAACAAGAATAACAAACATTTTGGTGGTTTTGAAATTTAATTTGCAGTTTACAAAAACGCATCACTCCCACGATGGGTTTACTCTCACTTACCTAACTTGTTTACACGGAGGCTTTGGTACAGTCATCAAA
Source organism: Rugalucina vietnamica (assembly GCA_964017185.1). Classification (NCBI taxonomy): domain Eukaryota; kingdom Metazoa; phylum Mollusca; class Bivalvia; order Lucinida; family Lucinidae; genus Rugalucina; species Rugalucina vietnamica. Next base: position 37,320,770 of record OZ024875.1, read on the forward strand.
CAGGTTTATGTGAAATGACAAGTTCTCACCGCAACTTTTATTTTCTTTTTTGAATGAAATACCTCAAAGGTAACGAATATATTCATCACTAGCGCAGTAAAGATCTACGCCTATAAATTTCTCACCTTGAGTAATTGGTGGGACTTGGGTACTTTAATGCTCTTTTTGTATATACTAGAGTATCATTTTCTTCTGAAACACGTTTACTAATAGGTTTTTGGTCAATTCGAACCTCCGAAGGTCCGAATTGCCCATGGCAGTCGCTTGAAATATGTCTGGGTACCCAGGTCCAATATCCATAACAGTGCACCCTTTCAAATTAACGAATAAATATAACACATACTGATATGTACTTTTTAAAAAAAGAAAAAACAAATGAAAAGAAAGCCAAAAATTAAAAACGTATTAAAAGAATTAGAAAACGAGAGAGACGAGTGATCGGTATTCCTGGCAGTGCGACATATTGTCGGACAACATTTATGATTCTCCGGTTAGATACTGTGGTGAACCGGTCAATTCAATGAATGGAGATGACCACAGGAATTTATCCTTGACATTGAGACAAGTTTACCTACTACGATCACGCGCTCAGTCAATGATAGGTAGATTTGTAAATATACCCTTGGATATCAACCAACAAGACTAGGCTGAGCCGCTGCATTAGAAAACCAATAATTTGCATGTGCGAAACCAAAGGTGCAGTAACTGCACAGCTGATCAGCGCATTTGTTTTCGCTACGCAGATAAACAATAGCTCTTCTTCTTAAATCCGAAACCGTTTAAGCTTTCTAGCCTGCTTCTGTGATTGTATAAGCTGGTTTGTGTCGGACCTGGTCGGAAACCAAAATTGTTGGTTATCTCAGGCGAAGGCTCAGGCTTGTATCGAAATGCTTTCATAGGTGACCATAATTAAAAACGCTGCTTCTCAAAAATCTATCACTCTATAGGTTGCCAATATTAATTATTTAGATGATGGACAACCCAATATACTAGAATTGTGGCCTTGGATCGTATACTGCGTAGTACGGTCAGTTTATTAATATTCAACTTGGGTCATTTAGTGGACAGTTATGCAAGAAATAAGCATAATCATAGAAACGTGCCAAAGATCGGTTTCACGTAGGACCATAGCCTACAATCGCCGTCCCACTTCAGAAAATCTCCATAGCTCCGATTTAAGAGTTTTCTCAGTTCGACCATATAAATACCTTATAGTTATTGGTCGAGAGTCGAAACCTACCAGCCATCTCTAAGTTGTTCTTGGCGAACAAGATCGATTTCGGCATAGGTAGTGTCAGTTGATGGTTAAAGAGCTTGCACTATGTCCTGATTCCAACCAAGTTATCAAGGAATAGAGGCTGGGATGCGCCAGAGACAGTTAAACCGTCGACAACATACACGTAAAATGACTTTTCCACGGTATACAGTTATATGTAAGATCATATCGGACGCTTACACCTAGCATAAGCATTTTAATCCTACACAACTCAAGAGTTCATTAGACAACTGATCACAACTAGTGCCCAGGGAATCGTAAAGTCGCACAGCACAGAATAAAAGGAAACTTGGGGGAACTTTAGATATTCGAAAACCGTTGATTTTCCGGCATTGGAAGTGTCTCGGTGATGTTTGAACCTTTAATTCTATACTTTATGGGCGTTTTACCTTCTTTTTTCGTTGCATTCGTGATCAATTACAATAAAAAAATATTTACAGCACAGCCCAGAAGCCAGATTGACAGTCATGCGTTTCATTCAGCGTGACTTGGCAATAGCTCGTTACTGCGCAGAAAACTGGAAATTATTGAAATTATTTGAAACAGACTGCCAAATGTTTGTCTAGACATCATGTCACATTTCTTTTTTGCTCAAATAATCAGGCTTTATTTAGGGTCACCTCAATGCAACATGTATGCAGATTGCTCTGCAGAACGTCCGTGAAATGTATACCCCCTTAAACCCCACTTTTATATAGCAAAACTGGGGTATGCAGGGGTATACCTATTTTTCTTATTTTTGCTCCAAAACAGAGATTGTGGGTACTCGTTTGAACCGCCTCGCCGAGGCGGTTCTAACTTGTACCCACAATCTATGTTTTGAGCAAAAAAAAAAAATAAATAAATAAATAAAAATAAAAAAATAAATAAAAAAAATAAAAATAAAAAATCAATGTTTTTCTACTGAACATTTTCATTTTTTTTACAACTTAAAAAAATCTCTGTATTTTGCATGGGCATGTTTTCGTAATGTGCTCTGCGGTTCTTTTGGGTATCTTCAGTTGCCACCAAATAGCCGTGGCTAGATAATGTTCACGTTTTTGGGAAAGAGCTGATAACAAACGGTTCAATGAGATTTTGGTTCTGTTTGCTTGGCTGCTTCGTATATTTTCTGTGTTGAAGCTTACATTACAGTATTTAAAACAGCCAAAAACTTGTCAGGGATGGTCAAATATCCAAAACTTTTTTCAGGGAAAGCCACTCATAAACATTACTGGTGGAGGAATTGCTCTGACTTGTGACTGGTTACAGAAATGTGTTCATGACAAAATCTTCGCAGCATTCTGTGCCAGTCAAGTTCATGTATGCATACTATAGGAATATGCAAGCATTTCAATTTGTGGTTGATCAAGAGCACATATAAGCTACTTGGGTTGATCTATTGGTGTCAGTTTGAATTCATAGCGACCATAGATACAAATGCAGATGTAGGTTCTGATTAGGATTTTTTGCCATTGCTTACTTTAAAATTAATCGGTGCTGGCCAGAATGGTTGACCACTTGGTTGTGGGTAGTACTTTATGTAAACCTTACGATCCTTGTCTGTTTCAATCCTTGTCTGTTTCAACTCGGTATTTTTTGCATGGGTTTCTGCTTTGGCCAGACCAATCTTCCATAAGGCCCTCTCATGAGCACTTTTGTTCGCAACAAGCTGTAGACAGTAGTCAGGAGTTCTGATAAGACACGCAAAATGAACAAGAAAGATGTGAATATTTTATATTTTTAATTCATTGAATTTTTTTCTCTTTTCTGTTTTCCATATAAAAATAATTTATGGTATATACATGTACAATACAAACAATTAAGCAGAAAACTTTCTGCAAATAAATAGAGACCGCGCAAGACCAAATCAGCAAAATCACTTGTACACCAGGCAAAGACTTGGGTGTGCCTTGGCATTTGTGCAGTCTGAGCAAAATTTTTCTTCCAGAAAATTTAACCCCAGTAGCAATAGCTACACTTTGTGCCCACATCAAAGACTGGTCAGACTAGACAATTGCCTAGGCAGATTCAGTCTTTGCTGGGTGCACCCATTTTGTTGATTTTGTCATTAGGCGGCTCAAATAAATAGAGACCAAGCAACAAACTTGGTCTATTGGTCTTTCAATCTAAACAAGTGACATGTTCTTTATCTGTTGTTTTTTTTTGTGTGTGTGTTTTCACTGATGGAGGCGTGGCTAGATATTTTAAATGTCTCATAGGAATGATAATATTAGAGTTCTTAAGCCAGAGAATGCTGAACAAAAAAAATGTTAATTTTGACTCTTTCTAATTGATGTCCTCAAAATGGGAAGAAACCAACTTTCCAATGGTGAACTGGTTTAAAAATGTGGCCAGGTGTCACTTGTTCAGATTAAAACACACAATATGAATTAAATAAATATGATTATATGTACAAATGAAGATTTATGAATAAATGATTTGCTATGATGAAAAGTTACACTTAAATATTAGCGCTAAATGCAGTGAAATTTTAAATTTTTATTGATGTTATAATAAATTTAGTGACAATTCACGCACCTAAAAAGGTGCAAGTTCTGTGTAATGTGACTTTGGACTAATTCTTACAGAATTATCATCGTTGAACATTACAGAAATTTTGTTAAGTATATTAAATAAATAAGACTACAAACTGTTGGGCTATGACATGAAAAGCCCCTAGTTGAATCGGCTAAAAGTAGTGTAGTTATAAAATGTAGTGAGCAAATTCCAGTAATGATAGGATGATGTTTGGCAGATTTCAAGTCCTAGGACCTTACAATTTTTCCTGGCATTAGCACCATATGAACTATCTTAAATAATGAACCCTTGACGGAAAAAAATCAGGAATGATTCCATAGTTCATTAAATAATTACATTGAAATTATGCATTGAAATGGCAGTGACTCGACTGCTGATTATCAGTCCTTGCACACCACAACGTTAACAATATTAAACATTCAAAACTGAACAGAAAATGTGATGAGACCATGCACTCAAAATGATATTAGTACTTTTATAGTACTTTGATTAATTTTTTGAAAAATGAATTGATTGAAAAAGTGGCTAAATTTCATGATTCAATTCAGTGATCTAAGCATTTAAATTTCAGAACATTTTGGCAGCTTAATCTTCACAAAAAAACCATTTTACAACTTTGAATTTGCTATAACAGATCATAGAAATTAAAACTTAAAAAAGTTCATTTTGTTAACAATTCAACTTTCGAATAATAGTTCTAAACGTATTGAAAGGCAAGTCTGTGAATAAAAATCCATGCTAGAATTTTATGTACTAAAATACCACTTTATAATGTTCATTCTTACAATCCAACAAAACTGAACTGAAAGTGAAACACCAAGAAAATGAACGTCCCACTGAAAAATCCATTCAATCACCTCATTTACGCAAATAAATACTTTTCATCCATTCATAGAATGTCACATTTATACATGTTCAATGTTTTAGCGATACTTTGTATCCAGTATGAGTTACGTTTGTCTTTCAGCAAACTTTTACCCTAAAAATCACAAGGAAAAGTCTCTGCTTGGCAGAAAGGACCTTTTTTCGTTTTTAATCCACATTCACACTGGAATATTAGGACAGGCTTTAGAGAAATGCATAGATGCTCCCTGAGTGTGGCAGTAGTCTTTCGTGGACTTAATAATTGCACAGTTCCGTGGAAATTTGTTGAGTACTAAGAGTCTGACAGTCGTCAAATGCTCTCTTGACTGCTCATTGATTGTCCATCTATGGAATCAACGTCACTGCTATTATTTCGCACCATCATTTTCTCTATTTGACTAGATTTAATTGGACACGTAGAGTCTCTGAGCCACGGATGTTCCAGGATTTCTTCCACTGTTGGACGGTCTGATGGACGAATTGACAAACATTTCTGGATCAAATCTTGTGCTTCTGAAAAATAGAATCGAATGTTTGATTAGGTACAAGAAAAGAAGTATATTTACCAAAATATTAACACTAAATGATGTTTACTTCTCGAATCCTTTTTTTTTCCAAATCAATTTTTAAGTGTCTGATCAAAAAGTTACTTGTGAATATCATTAGTTCTGAAGAACTTATTAATCAATAAATATGATCAAAATAAAAAAACTCTAGTAATAATTACCTAATGAGATTTTGGCTTTGCAGCCTTTGAACTCGACTTCGGCTTTGACTATTTGTTCGTCTTGTTCAAATGGAATATCCCCGCAGACCATGTCGTAGAGTAGAATACCGAGGGACCACACCGTCGCTGATCTACCATGGTATCTGTGGTACAGGATCCATTCGGGTGGACTGTATACACGTGTACCTGCAAAACACAAAGAGAAGAGAACATGAGAAACTAAGTTCATACAAACTGTAACATTCTCAAACTTAACCTCATTAACATAATTTATTTTTTTGTAAAATTACACCTTTTGAGGTTAAAATACTAAATACTTGTTAGTTATGCATCAAATATTTTGACAGTTCATGCATCAAAACTTGGATCAAATTTCAAGTCTTTGGCTTGCCCTTCATACATAAGGGCACACAGGACACCCATTATGACTTTGTTAAGAGGCAACGACCTGATATTTTTGTTTCAATGATTTCTACGAGATTTTCTTTAGATCATTTCCAATTATGAAATTTAAAAACACTATGAATGACTGATTTTTACGTTTGATCTTTTAGTACTTGAAAAAAAATTCTACACTTCTTCAATCCACAAAAAGTTGGGAACCTTCACGAAACTAAGCCTCTGTGCCCACCTGATGAATGTGGTAAAAGAAAGAAATTCAACTGAACTTTTCTTACATTTTACCAGATTCATCAAACACAATTTCAGAATTTTTCGTGAAGTTCTGACTGAAAATAATCCTTAACACTCACCATCAAATGAGAGATACACAGTGTCTTTAAGGAATGCACCGGAACCAAAGTCAATGAGTTTTAATTCTCCTGTTTTCAGATCAACTAGAATATTTTCATCCTTGATGTCTCTATGAACAACACCATTCCGATGAACATTTATCACAGTTTCAATGATCTGACGGAAAAAGTTTTTGGATGTATTCTCGTCCAAAGCACCTTTCTCTGTGATATAGTCAAACAAGTCTTTCACAGGTTCTGGTCTTTCCATCACAATTATATATCCATTTTTCATTTCGAACCAGTCCAACATTTTTATCACACCTTGTAAATGAGCAACTTTTTTCAACAAACATATTTCCATGGGAACGTTATGTCCATTGAGCTGTCCCCATTCCGTGACTTTCTCTTTGTAGATATGTTTAATGGCAACCTGTAAAATACAAAAACAATTCTGAATTAACATGATAAGACATTAAATAGCCAAAAAATCAGAGTTTTGACATCAAAGGTTTCATTTTTTCAATCAGAGGTTTCAATAATTTGTAATTCATTTCAAGTTCTACTTTCGGTTTCCTTTAAAAGTGTTGATGTGTCAGTTTCAACTGTTTTTTCTTGGTCAAGACTTCGACAATTTTAACAACTTTTGTAAAAAGAAAAATAGATTGTAAGTAAAGAAAAATAAAGTTCAGCTTACCGGTAAATTATCTTTTCTTCTAATTCCACTGTAAACTGTACCAAATCCCCCACTGCCTAGCACCTGCCCAACATTGTAGGTTTTTGTCAAATACTCCTTGGGGTCTTTGCCTGAAAAATACAAGAAATCTGGTAAAAATTTCAGTCTCAAATCCACAAGAAAAATCCACAATTTTCGACAAACACAAAAAGCGCATAATTCCGCGAAAGTTTATTAAGTCCAAAATAAAGTGCACAATATTCTTACATGATTGTTTTTCCTTTTCTTGATGATGAGTTGAACTACAATTAAATATCTGAAGTTTTCTTCCCAACATTTTGTCTCTGTTATAAAATCATTTATGAATTAAAACACAGTGAACGAAGAATATAAATCCACGTCTATCCGTCACTGCGATAAAGATTGGTCTGAAGAGATTCAAAACATTGCGCTGTACTATGGCTGTGAACGTTGAACCTTGCCGTGTGTGCAGCTCAAAATTGGAACACGATTAGTGCGCGAGCTGGCGCTGTTCCAAATGTCTTTAAAATTCTCAAAATAACCAAACTTTTCTGAAATGTATTTCAAATATAATTTTTGATAATTTCCAATAGAACTTTAGCTTGATTTTCTGTAAAATTTTAAATTATATAGGTCCAGACATGGAACTATGTTGTGTTATGAAAGCGTTTGTCTAGCGCGGTAAATCGGTTTGGCCATGTGCCAGCTTTACCTCGTGCGACTCGGTTTACTACATTCGTGGCATTCCTCAGGTGATTTTAGCCAATCAGAGGTCTTCCCGCTTTATCGCTAGTAAAGTCACAACCAATCAATGAATCATGAATAAGATTCCCACCCAATATGAGTAAAACGTATCAGTTTTGAGTAGTTTTGATAGGAAATTCTGCTGAATTAAAAGAAACAAACAAAAGGAAAGAGCTGTTTTACCCCTCTAAAATCCCGGCACTACATTGTATTTATTTTTAAAATAGACCATTTCTTTAGTTTCATTCCTCTAATTGTATTTTATTTATTTCCGGTGTTAAGCCTACTGTTTACCAGTTAAGCCGGATTTGATGATTTCGAAATAATTTTGCGCTTTTTTTAATAAAAGGATTTGCAAATGTTTGTTTACAGTTATCGTTGATCTTAGATGCAGATATTACGAATCTGTTGACTTCTCTTTTTTTTCAGCATCTTTTGACTAAATTCATTAATGAAAGAGCCAGACTAGTAACCCCCCCCCCCAACACACACATTTTTACCAAATTCAAATTACGATGATACACGTGGTCAATTAATAATATTGATACTTATCAATAAACACCCAGTCGGGGTTTCCCTTGTTTAACCTGACACATTTGTTAAGTGGTTGTTTATTGCCCCTTAAAGGAGTGGCATCCACAAAGTGTCAAAAGTGCTAGGAACAAAAGCAGATGTTCACACGTTTTTCAACTGCCAGGCATTTATAATTGAATTATCCCTAAATCAAACATATAATCATAACCTAATGAAATGATATTTAATATCGGGTTATGTTTTTGAGAACATTTTTGTAATAAATTGTAATGATACATATTTTATTATTATTATTATTATTACTATTATTATTATTCCTGACGGTGCTGTTACAACAAATGTGGAGGTAAATGTTACAAAATCAATGAAAGTGACATTTAATATCATTGGGAAATTAATTCCTTGTTTTCTCAAGATTTTCATAAGATCAAATAGTCCTCCTCATTTAATACGAAAACTTCCCCATGCAATATATGAGCCGCCTCGTGGGAAAACAAACAATCTGCATAGGCGAAAACAAAGACGCAGATCAGCTTCGCGGTTACCTTTGTTTTCGCTACTCTGATAGTACAATTCCTCTTCTACTTAAATCCGAAATTTCAAGCTTCTAGCTCTTTTCTGTGCTTGTACAGGCCGGTTTGTGTCAGACCTGTTCGGAAACCACATTGTTGGTTTTCCCACGAGGAGGCTCAATTATAAAGATTTGTTTCAGCTGTACAAATTGAAAATTTCACCAGAAAAATTTAACAGCGAGGCGGTTCTAACGAGTACCCACAATCTATGTTTTGAACCAAAAATAAGTAAAATAGGAATATACCCCTGTATATCCCAGTTTTACGATATTCATTGCACTCATATGAGCTGAAATAATCTTGAAAGGGACCTAAAACTGAATTAAAAATAAAATAAAAAAATATTCATTGCACGGACATGTTTTCCTGATGAGATTAACATTGAAAAACTGAAAAGGACAATATTTCTTGCGACTAGGCTACCAAATTAGTCCACTGGCTAATTGCATTAAATTGCATTATCTTACGAAATTCACAACCTGGCTGTGAATCGGCGTGGCTGTCACTTGATGGCCCACTTTATGATTGATCTATGACCATTAGACATAATGTGAAATGTAACATCATTAGGTTATGTGACCTATCATAAAATTAGACCGTTCAAGGAAGAGATGTGCCAGGGGCAGCGTGAATCGGGACACTTGACAATAGTGCACGCAATATTGACTTTAAATCATCCATTATTTAAACAAAAAAATGTCCGGAAGACAATTTATTTGCGGAAATTTGTTATCGATTATACGACCTTGTCGCATCAAAAACAACAGATTTTTTTCTGATTTCATTAGACAATCGCGGTCATAAAAATTTTAATTGCTCTCGATTCTTGATGAACTTTGATGTTCTTTGTTTTTCATGCAAGCGGTCCAAGGGAGAGAATTTCACTGTTTTTAACGGTTGTAGTAGTTCCCGGTCATTGCTCATCTTTTATTTTTCCTAACGGTCTAAGGGAGGCAAATCAGGATAAGGCCATATTCGCAAATACTGGTCTAAGGGAAAGAACTGCAGTGACTTATTTTGTATAAATACCGGGATTCTTGTCGTACCGTACCAGCGTATCAAAATTACGCTGGCGGTAAAATAGTCGATTCTAAAAAAAAAAAGTTTCAAATGTGAAGGGTTAAAAAAAAAAGAAAAAAATCAGCTCGGTTATTTGCGCGTTGGCCTAGTGGTAGAGTGTCGGCCTCCGAATCGAGAGTTATTGGGGTTCATCCCAACAAGGGTCACCGTGTTGTGTCCTTGAGCAATTAACTCCCTGAGTACTGGTTAAAACCCAGGAAGGGATGGCTCCGTCCCGACATGACTGAAACATTGTTGACTGGAACGTTAATTTAAACCTCCATACAAAAAAAAAAAAAAAAAAAGTTGTGCTTGCACCACAAGCTACATGTACTGACCAGCTGACGTGACGTTGTTTCCGACGGTTCTTTGGTTGACGCATTTTTTTTACGTCAGCTTATTTTTGCGTACAAATGAATTCCCTACCTGTGGACAGTGTGGCCAGTTGATCGCAAGATAAGTCACTCTCGTCTCACGATCTGCGCTCGTGACTTTGAAAGCTAAAACCTGAACAGCTAATTTACTGCTAGAGCTGATCTAGCTCTGAAATTAAGAAAAAGAAAAAAAATCTAGAAAAATTCAACTCACTTGCACGAACGACGTGTACATCCATCCTCCTTTCTCGAAGACTCGACCACGTATGATTACTATACAAAAGGTAATGTGTACTCGAAGCACGAGGTATTCATGAATTGCATGAGTTTATTTCATTTTGCGGGCTCATATATAGGCGAAATAAGGACAACTAGAGCTTAACTCATGGTCAACCGGTGAGTACAGCGGTCGAACTCGATGAACTCAAATTATGTAATTTCCTTCTTTGTCATGTATTGTTTGTCAGGTTTCACAAAATGCATTTAACTGCGTAATCCGATCAAAGACGGGGTCCATTGATCAGGATAATTGAGGCTGTGATTGCTCGCAGTTCAATTAATGCACGTCATTTAAACAATTAATGAGCCCTATATTACTCAATAATTGTACTCAATACTTGCTTGACATTAAAGCAGCTAACAAATTAATTTCACAATTATTGTTTTGTCAGTCATCAAAGCTCTAGTGATGCTAGTCAATCGGTGCAAAGTTCGTAAATATTGTTGTATAAAGAAACTTATAGGTATTAATTGCTTTCTTTCCAATCCTATTTAGTAATTGCATGGCATGTATGTTGATATATCGTATTATATACATTGTTCAATACACAAATTTACACCTGGCTCGAAATTGCTTCAAAAATGGATAACCGCGAAAATGAGCTGACTTCATACAAAGTTCTTTACCTGGGAATGTTCAGCTGGCAGACGAGTTGAATTGAAGGCTTCCGTCGGCGAGCCATCATGCTGGGAAGTCTACGTGCATCTCACCCAGTTAGCATTTTCTCCTAAAATGAACGTAGAAGTTGTCATCAAGATAACATTTCCGTGCAATAAATACCCCCTTATCCCACCTTTTATATAGCAAAACTGGGGTATGCAGGGGTACACCTTAGTAACCAATTTGGGCAAAAATAAGAAAAAAATAATAAAAAATCCACTGAAAATTGTTCAATTTTTACAACTTACGTGCTTAGGAAAAATATGTATATTACATCGGCATGTTTTCGTAATGGTTAATCCGAGCCTTCTCTGATGTCTAAAAGTCTTTTGGTAATTTTTGATTTTGCGACTTTGAAAACAAACATAATTTAGCAGCCAAGAACACGATCAACATGTCTGTGATCAGAGATACTCAGTGCTCTCTCGTATTCAAATTAACTGCATGCGCGGATCCAGAAATTTTCATGAGAGGGGGTCCAACGAAAATGGTAATTTTTGGTCACAGACGAGGGGTGGTCCAACCTCCCAAAAATCCCGAAATTACCTTTTTTTTAGGTAAAATTGTCAAATTCCAGGGGGGGGGGGGGGGTCCGGACCCCCGGTCCCCCCCCCCCTCTGGATCCGCGCATGAACTGGTTGATTTTTTTCTCTATTTGATGAAAGAGCTCTTCTTGGAAATAAAGAACACCTAAATTCTGATATTCACCCAGAAAACACTATTAGAAAAGTAGCTATCCCAAAGTGTTTTCACCGCGATCGCATATAGGAAAAGTTGCTATTCACCAAAAGCCTTCTACTTTTGCTTGCATTGAATCAGCATTGTACCCACTTAGGCGCTTTTATAGAGCCACTACAGCTTAATTTTGGTCGAAGCGATGGTCGAAGCGAACTTAACCATTTTTTTTCAGTGAAGACTTTTTAATTTTCTGTAACGATGAGTATACGAAAAAGAAGCACTATTATTCAGTGTACATGTACATATATATCCATTTAATTATGTTGTTAAATAAATTGTCAGTTATCCCAGCAAAAAAAGTCCTCCGAAATGTTCAAGTGATCACACCACACTGTCATTGAATGAATGATGAAATGCTGAAAAAATAACTGAAAATATTTGGTCATATAGTGGAAAAATGCAACAGCCTAAGTATCTATTAATCCGTCCGCGAATTACACCTGCTGGACTTCTCCGCCTGGATTCTGCAAGTTTCCAAAGGCACACACAAGCTCTCCTCCTAAAACATCTTAACACTGTCACAAAGCACGATGTTGGTCTGAAACTATGTTATGGCACATAACATCTTATACCTTTATCCGAACATCGGCTATGAAAGTTAGTTGAGTCATATTGGGTAGCCAGAAAATTCTGTATATAAAAAGCAGCTGATGTAATTTCGTATCGATTGATTTAATATATTACAACAAGAATACATTGCTCCATTCTAAGCAAACAAAAATAAACAAATAGGTTTAGAATTAACAAATTACAGCACATATACTTGGTTTTAATGCATAAATGACTAACGCCCATACCCGCTATTAAATAATCCCGGCCTCAGATGCAAGTACCGGCTTTTCAAACATAAGGCTACCGAGTCAACCGAGCCGTTTTTTTTAGGTAATACTAAAATGCGAAATCAAGACCAATAGGTCCATTGAAACACCACATCATCAAGTCCATAGTAATTTATTAAGAACATTTTTATTAAACCACAGAATGTCATTTAAAATACAAAAAATTGCTGAAAGTACTGTCCTTATAATACACGAAGCATCAACGCTTCTCAGAAGCCACCCAACTCACTATTGAATGCTAGTCATAAATCTTGTGTGACTTGAACTTACATGGACTTTTATCCTATTTACAAGGCACCTTAGTTTGGAAACTATCAATTCCAGCATTCGTATTAGGAATGATTTTTATCTGTTCGGGATAGTGTTCCTGATAAATTATTATGCTATGTTTTGATAGTTTGTGGTGGTTAGGGAATGGATCAAAATCGGTAGGGAATGGTGGTTATAGGGAATGGATCAAAATCATTAGACCAAAATTGGTAGAGTCAAAGATACTCAGACACTTATCATTTGAAGACATCATCTATTGTCTATACGCAGGTCTAAAGCACACAGTAGCCCTTACCGCATCACGTCCCACTGGCCGGTCATTCATACTGTAGATAAACCTTATCATCCATGTTACCCATGAAAAGTGTTGATCATTGGTTTTCAGTTGTAATGATCTAGTCTTATCAAAGTATCTTCAGGACAGACAAAGAGGCACGTGTAGACTCCAAAAACGTACCAAAAATGCAAACATACCGCATTTGCAAATCGCAGTTGAAAACACAAATGCAAAATGATTTGAAAGAAAGTACCTTTGAAAAATCGCCCCCAAAACATGGCCATCTCTTGCAAAAATATTTTTCCATGTGTGCAAAGAAATGATATTCTACATCTACATCTTTAAGTTGAACCGTCACAATTTGACTATTACTCAACGGAATAACGTCCGGTGGTAATGCTTTATATGCAAGATGAAAAATAAGACAATGTAGACAAATAAAAGCAAATCAAGCACATTAAGAATATATAATTAGACTGGTTAAATCTATTATGACAAATAATGATAAATAGGACAATGATAACATGAGAATACGAGATAAAAAAAAAGACAAGGAAGAACGTTTTCCAAGATGCCTTTGGCTCACCAGGCGAAGGCCAAACCGTCTTCCTTGCATTTACCACAACCCTTACGTCCCCGGCGGCATAGCTCCCCACCTTGGCGAGTTACTCAACATCTGGACCCCTACATAACTTCGCAGGGTGTAAAAACCGTCATTGAAAGATACCAAAGAAGGGGGTTCGGCGACATTTGCTGCTAAAGAGTCCACACCGGTACTGAACGGGGGAAACTGAATTCAAATAAATCTGAATCAGGGAGGAATTGTCTGAATTTCTTCTTATGTGCTGTTCTTGTCCTTCTCGAAGATGGAATCAAATCGTTTGCTGCCTGGGTGTCCATCAAGTTGTAAGCCACTGTGGAATAAGGTTAGCTGGATCTTGGTTCTTCTGGACTCGAGTGACACCCATTGCAGGTGCTCAAGCATGGACTCGACGCTGCTTGTATTTCCGAAGCGGTTTGTAGTGCACCGGGTCTCTCTTCTTTGCACCGTGTCGAGTTTCTGTACTTGTTTCTTGTTGTGCTGATTCCAAACAGATGAGTAGTATTCCAAGTTCGATCTAACTATGCTGAAGTATGCCTAATAGCCTTGGTGTCCTCACTGCAAGATCTGAGATTACACTGTAGAAACCCTAGCATGCTGCTAGCTTTCTTGGATATTCTGTCTAGATGTGGGCTTCCGGATAGGATAGACTGCAGATCCACTCCAGTGCACTTTATAACATCTTAAACTTCTAAGATTTGATTTTTCAACGTGTAGTGATGCTTAATAATGGAGGAGCGGGCTCTAGCGATGCTCAGTAAAACTGTATGGTGCAGTGAAAGTCCATTCCACATTTCCTTTTCCAATCGGCCAGAGGGCGAATATCTTGTTGTAGAATGACACAGTCTTCTGTGTTTTTGATTGACCTGTAAACTATACAGTCATCCGCAAAAAAGTGATCTCGTGTGGCAGGTCATTGATGAACAACAAGAATATAGTTTACAAGGGCCCAAGTTTCACTTGGACATATTCATCTAGGTTTATCTAATTCATCTAATTATCAATTTGGTTTTCCCACCTCGGTTTTTGGAGTGGGAATTTCTTTCTGATTGCGCCTTTTCCTGATCATTGCCTACTTGTATCATTTATGTTAAATGCTGAGTTCCTTTTTAGTAAAATTCGATCAAAATACAATTTCATTATGCATGTTGCATTTTAACTTAGATTTGTATGTTTTGAGAATGAAGCAAACGTAAGAATGTGAACATAATTATACCTTTCTTTTCTTTTGGGTTTAGTCAGATAGTTTGGTAGTAGTTGCGAGATCTCACTCCGCTATATTACACAGGGGGAGATGGAAGCTCGAAAATCCGCCGTGCCCGTTTTCACACCACCACTTGTTTGACACCTTAACGAATGAATAGCTACCAATTATTTTATATATATTGTTTAAAATCACTAAATCAATTATTATAAGCGTTTTTAATTCGATAAATTTCCTTTGTTTGAAAGAAATTAAATTAAATCCGTTTTTGTAATCTTGGTTCGAGACTATATTAAGCTCCGCCCCTTAGTGATATCCAAACGACGGCCATATTTGCTCACATTTTGCCTTCAGTGTCGAAATTAAATCCAGGTAATCTGCGTGTTATTGAGTCCCAACCAGTATAGTTTATAGCCCAGTCACTGTAGGAATATTTCCTTATAATGTTTTTGTGTTTATTTTTACTGAAAATCCAGAAACTAAAAAAATCCCCCGATCGCAGTTTTTGTGGCCGTTGTTGGAAACTGCTCGGAGGCCACTTTTCCCACCGACGGTAGGTTTCATTTTTCATCACACCGCATCATTTAATCAAATGATCGTATTAAATTATTGAGTGTATCTTTTCGCAGTTACATTTTTTCAATTTTTGATATAATATTTATGACTGTCTGGTCAGTAGTTTACGTTATTTTTGTCATTTCTTTTTTTTTAATTTCTGGCGCGACAGAAAATGGCTGCTGTTTTGGAAATTTAAAAATAAAATATATTTCATTTTTCCGTTAAAGTTTTCGGTGAATGCTTGACATAACCTAGCCCAGTCACTGCATAAATTTTTCATCTTTCGAACGAGCCTACAAGGCAGAATGACCAATTAGTATTTAAAAAAATCCCCCGACGGCAGTTTTTGTGTATAATGAGATAATGTGTTAATCGCAGCTTGGACCAGCTTGAAACCTCCAGACTGTATGCTACTTTCTTAGAGTATAATATCCAGAACATGTGATGATTCTGGTAATTATTTCAACACATGACATAACAGTGTTTGAAAAGTATTTTTTTTGTGATTTTTTTTTTTATTTTTTACCAATTTAATCTGAAAGATGGTGAAGTAATTGTCAATTTGGCACATCACCAGTCAGACACTGCGTTCTGTAGCAAATTCTGTGTCATATAATTTAGCTTAGATAAAAATGATTTTTGTCATAAAATATGTACATTAAATGCACAAGAGTCTAGTCATTTTTAACCACATCCCTGGACCCCACTGAGGCACCGTGTTGTGTCCTTGAGCCACAAATTCCCTGCAGTACCGGTTAACTTTAACCCAGGAAGTGTTGGCTCTGCCTTAAATGACTGAAAAATTGTTGACTGGGACGTAAAGCCTTTTAATGACTTTTTACTTTTCTTCTTCTTCCAGATGATGGTCTGACAGGATTCTCAATAGATAGTACTGTTGACCAGTGCCACACTATAAGCCCCACCTTGAGGGGACAAGCTTGAAGTCAAAACTGCCCCTCATATTATGTAGAAGATCTCACTGGGGTAAGAATTCTAATGTTAAATCTGAGTCAGTTCCTCTGCACTACCAGGGCATTCGAAAAGTAATTGCCCAGCACTTTTGCCCAGCTATCCCGCCTCCCCTCTTCCTCGTTGTGTGGGGGCTGTGGTTACAAATGACTGACCAGAGCATAAATAGATGTGTCAGAAAGAGTATGAAAACATGATAAAATCAACATTGAATTTGACTGTCAGAAAAAGGCCCATACTAATGTTTTGCCAGAAACCCCCCTGCATTTTTAACCATGACCCCCCCCCCCCCCCCCCCCCCCCATTCCAAGCTTGGGCTGGGGGGATACTGGGACTTCTGTGTTATGAAAACTTGGTGGATAAAAAGTTGAACTTCATAACACTGCCATTTTTGCATGTTTTAATATGGGGTCATGCTTTCAAGTAACTAGTGTTTCAAGTTGACTAATTCTGACCCCAGCAAAATATCAATTTTGTTTTGTAAAGTGCTGCTTTATAATTATAAAACAAGGGAATGAACTCTAGCAAATCTGTGGCATAGAATATATATGAATTATCTTGTGTAAAGTTCGTGTAAACATGATTGTATGCATACATTCAGAAGAACATATAAAATAGTGCTGGATTGGAATTTTCGGACTTGCAAGAGTGGGTCAGTGCAGTGTTTGGTTAGTAATGGTTACCAAACTTGTAAAACCCTTACAGGACCTTTGGTCAGACAGAATTTAGCACTTTGTCTGACTGAACCAATTTTTATCTGACCAAGAACATGTCGGCAAAGACATGGCCAAATTTTTCACAGAACGTATATCGGAATAGATTCAGTTTACAGTTGTTGACACCAACAAGCCACATTTGGCATGTACGTTGTTTTTATTTATTAAGTAGGAGCTGAATGCAAAAATTGAGGCCAGCGTGCAGTAGTTGCAAAGTGTGTGCTCAAGAATTTGTGCAAGTATTTCTCGAGTTTCCTTAAGAATGCATAATTATAATATACATGATGGGGGTGTTTCAAATTATGCTAGATGCCTCTGAGCTAAGTAAACAGTCTGGGCTGGGGACATAATTTCTCTGATTTGTACATAATAGTTGAATTTCATGAAAGAACGAAATGTTAGGCATTGAAATGACATTCTAGATGGAAATTATGTATGTCTGTCACATACGTACATGACTACATGCAGTCTGTGACCACCTGGTGGCGTAATGAAAAATTAGACCTTTTGAGCTCACCTGTGAGCCTTCAGCTTATAGTATACCCATGCTCCGTCGTCCATCCGTCGGCGTTCACAATTAAAGGCAAACCACACATAGGGTATAACATTAATTTTAATTTTGTAAGCTGCTAAAGGTATTGTGCTTAAACATTATTTTCATGTGCTATAAATTTGATACTTTCTTTTTCAGGTTTCAAGATCAAGT
Organism: Rugalucina vietnamica; assembly: GCA_964017185.1. Lineage (NCBI taxonomy): Eukaryota > Metazoa > Mollusca > Bivalvia > Lucinida > Lucinidae > Rugalucina > Rugalucina vietnamica. Next base: position 37,338,686 of record OZ024875.1, read on the forward strand.
TTCTGTGCACAGGTACCAGTCACAGTTCAGAAGGAAGAAGAAATTCTGTACAAAACTTAAAATGTAGGCTTACATTAGAGTCCCAATGCAAGAAAAGCTGTCTACAGGGATTCCAACCAGGTCCAACACAAATCAACCTGTGCAGCCTCAGAAAGTAGCTAAAAGCTTGAAATTTCATACAAAGTTGAGGTGTTGTCAAGTACCATGTATGGAGCTACAACAAAGGCACACTGTGATGATCTGCACCTTAATTTCTGCATATGCAGCAGGGCTTTTTCTGACCTTTTTGGAAATTTTTTGGTACCGATGGAATTGGGGAAAAAAGTTGTGTGATTTTTGGGAAAAAATACGACCATTTTGGGAAAAAATAGTGCAATTTTTAGCAAAATTGGGAAAGTTTACCTTTTAAATTAGGATTTTTCTGCTAACTGGTAATGTTCCAGGTCATTTGGGAATTTTTTCTATCAATTGTGAAAAAATTTGGTACCGGAAACCGGACCCAGTTTTGTATAGAGAAAAAGCCCTGTGCAGAAATCTGGTTTTATCATGACGGTGTTCATATATCAGATGTTTTTATCCAGATGAATCTTGTCAAAGTAATTATGCATATTTCAGTATTTTGCTTAGCATAATGATAAACAATTAATTCTGTCATTGGAACAATTTTCGTTCCAACATATCTGGAGTCTACTATACAAAATACAACAGTTATAGATTATTTATGACGCAGTGATTCTATGTGCTTGGACAGAAGAATAGAAACATAGTAATCCTAGACCACGGGTGTCACGTCATGTAGGGTGTTTCATTATGAATATTATAGGATTATTGCACTGATATCGGTGAATATTGTCCCAAGTTGGGATATCAAAGGACGCGAGCTTGCGAAGGATAATTTTAATCTTGACACCCCAAATTATCACACTTTATCCTCTTTTTAGCTCACCTGAGCCGAAGGCTCAAAAGGTGAGCTTATAGGATGGCCATACTCCGTCGTCTGTCCACAATTTCAAAGATCTTTTTTTTTTTAGACATCTGAGAATTTTTTTTCTATTTTAATGCTAATTTTGAATGATTTTCATGCTTTTCCTATACAAATTTATTTCTAAAATAATTTTTTGCCTACCTACCGACCCATAAAATATTTTGACGTTTCCGGAAACAAGACATTTATTTATTTATTTTTGGCTTTTCCTCTTTTTGCCAAAAATTGCAAAAATAAAAAGTGCCAGACTTTATCCAGTATGTCCAAATCTGATGAATTTTGATGGGGTGTATTGGGGGGGGGGGGGGTTCCTCATTTTTGACACAGATTTCCTCTTTTTTTGTGGAAATACTGATCACAGCCCTGACAGTCAAACCTTGCATAAGGCTGCTCCTCCATACATGTCCCAACTCAGCATCCACATTGACCTAGTGTCAGACCTTGACCTGTATTTAACGCTCCAGTGACTTTGTAATTTTTTAAGCCTACCCGTAATATCTCATCAACTATAAAGCCTAGAACCATCAAATCTTGCATGAGGCTTCTCCTCAGTGTCCCAACTCAGCACCCACATTGACCTAGTGACCTTGACCTATATTTCATGCTCCAGTGACTGTCATTTTTTTTTGTTTAAAGTTTTTATGAGTCATAAAAACTTTAAACAAAAAAAAAAATAATGAGTCTATATCTCTTGAACAATGTTGATGGATCAAGTTGATACTTTGCATGTTGGTAGATATTGGTCTGGAGTTTAATGATATACCATCATGACCCACCTGGTTGACATTGAGGTCAAGGTCATGGACTTTGAATTTTTTTGTTCAAGTTTTTGGTTAAAGTTTTTTTGTTAAAGTTTTTGATTAAAGTTTTTATAAGTTTATATCTCTTGAACCTGTTGATGGATCAAGTTGATACTTTGCATATTGGTAGATATTTGTCTGAAGTTTTATGCTGTACCATAATGGCCCACCTGGGTGACCTTGAGGTCAAGGTCATATAGTCTGCCTATCCTCCACCCTTCCCCGTAGGGGGGGAGGGGGGCGGAGGGGGGCAGTGGTTACAAATGACTGGTGCATTCTGGATACAAATACATCACAGGATTGTAATTAAATTTTAAACTTTGCTGCGAGAAGGATCATGCTCACTTAAGATGCAAAGTCCATGTAAAAGCTGACCAGAGAGACATCAATAGGCTTTAGTGCATTTTCTACAAGCCTAATATTGGCTTACTTAGTTTTATGTGTGACTCCAGTTTGCTTAAACAGAAACAGGGTGTAGTTTAGCAGTAGAACCCATTCTGAGTATTCGGAATGAGACCTGGGTTCAAATCCCAGCACCTTCCAAATAGTTCGCATTCTGGAGTTGCTTTCATTCTCCTAATAATAAAAGAACATATACTAAATTCTATAGTATGCTGTTGCAAACTGTCATACCACAAAGTGTCTAATAAATGCCCATGATATGATGATAAGCCTAAATTTTACAAACAAAAGGAGTTTTCAGTTCTGAGATCTACCTGTATATTAGTAGTTTAAGGAGTAGCTAATAGGATAAGATGAGAAAAAGCGGCTATCAATACATTCTTACAGCTTTCGATGTACCATATTCAATCACATAAATGTTCAATGGGTTGCATTATTGTTCTGCAATGCACTTTTTCATATTTGTAGGCCATTGAACAGAAAATGTCACATTTGATAAGAAATAGTGACAATTAATGCATTATTAAAAGTGTGGCTAGGTTAACTACTGACCCTCCCGACATAACCGTAGCTGTTTGACATAAAGCACCAACTAAAGACAATTTTGGAGATTACTGTATACAATCTAATAAATATGCTGCATGCCATGTTAAGCTTATGTGATGCATTTTTCAGATTTTTAAAGTCCATTGCAAAGAAATTGTGACAATAAACACAGATTTACAACTTTTTAGTACCATATGCAATCTAATTAATGCTCCAGAAGCCATGATGGTCTCATATAATGCATTTTTTTCAGTTTTTCAAAGGTCATTGAACAGAAAATGTTGGATCTGTAAAGAATAAATAAATATGTAACTCCAGTTTGCTACAATAGAAGCAGAGGGTGTAGTTCAGAGGTAGAATGCATTCTATTCAGAATGAGACCTGGGTTCAAATCCCAGCACCTTCCAATTATTTCGCACTCTGGAGTTACTTTTATTCAAGAATCATACTCTAAAGTATCTAATAAATGCCCATGATAAGCCAGTATTTTACATATTAGAGCTCTGGATTCTGTGAACTAAATTGGCAGTTTAAGGAACATTTAACAGAAAAAGTTGCATATATGCTATGAAATAGTGACAATTTACAACTTTCTCAATACCGCATTCAATCTCATAAATGCTTGATATGCTTTGTATGGCTTATATGATGCAATCATTTGATTATTTTTCCATGCAACAAATTGTAAATATTACAAGAAAATATGATAAAAAATGCAGTTTTGCAACTTTCTAAGTACCATATGCAATCCAATGAATGCTCTATTAAAAGGTTTTACATCATACATGCATAAAATATGCAAATGGTAATAAATAGGGGCAATAAATGCATTTTTACAACTTTTTGTGTACCGTATGCTAACTAATGATAAGTGAATACTTCACAAGCCTTTTAAGACTTATATGATGATTTTTATGTCCCCCCCAACCGAAGGTGGGGGACATATTGTTTTTGGTGCGGATCCCGTCGGAGTCCGCGTAGCTTCTTTCCGACGCGATATCTTTTGAACCAGAGGATGGATTTTGACCAAACTTGCATAGATACATGGTTGGTAGGGGGGGAAGAGTTGCTAAGATTTTGGTGTCCTTGAATGACCTCATTTTCAAGGTCACCAGCCCATGAAAACTGATCAAATTAGGTTTTCCGACGCAATATCTTCTGAACAAATGAATGGATTTTGACTAAACTTGCGCAAGAGCATTGTTGGGAGGAGGCTCAGAGTTGAGTAGATTTTGGTGACCTTGACCTAATTTTCAAGGTCACGAGTCCATAAAAACTGTTGAAATTAGTCTTTCCAACGCAATATCTTGTAAACCAATTGATGGATTTTAACCAAACTTGCACAGAAGCATTGTTGGGAGGAGGCTCAGAGTTGATTAGATTTTGGTGATCTTGACCTAATTTTCAAGGTCATGAGTCCATAAAAACTGTTGAAATTAGTCTTTCCAACGCAATATCTTGTAAACCAATTGATGGATTTTGACCAAACTTGCACAGAAGCATTGTTGGGAGGAGACTCAGAGTTGAGTAGATTTTGGTGACCTTGACCTAATTTTCAAGGTCATGAGTCCATAAAAAATGTTGAAATTAGTCTTTCCAACGCAATATCTTGTAAACCAATTGATGGATTTTGACCAAACTTGCACAGAAGCATTGTTGGGAGGAGACTCAGAGTTGATTAGATTTTGGTGAACTTGACCTAATTTTCAAGGTCACGAGTCCATAAAAAATGTTGAAGTTAGTCTGTCCAACGCAATATCTTGTAAACCAATTGATGGATTTTGACCAAACTTGCACAGAAGCATTGTTGCGAGAAGGCTCAGAGTTGATTAGATTTTGGTGACCTTGACCTAATTTTCAAGGTCACGAGTCCATAAAAACTGTTGAAATTAGTCTTTCTGACGCAATATCTTGTAAACTAATTGATGGATTTCGACCAAACTTGCACAGAAGCATTATTGGGAGGAGGCTCAGAGTTGATAAGATTTTGGTGATCTTGACCTAATTTCCAAGGTCACTAGTCAAAAACTGTTGAAATTAGTCTTTCTGACGCAATATCTTGTAAACTAATTGATGGATTTTGACCAAACTTGCACAGAAGCATTGTTGGGAGGAGGCTCAAGTTGATAAGATTTTGGTGACCTTGACCTAATTTCTAAGGTCACTAGTTCATTACTGTTGAAATTAGTCTTTCCGACGCGATAACTTGTTAACCAATTGATGGATCATAACCAAACTTGCACATACGCATTGTTGTGAGGAGGTTCAGAGTTTATAAGAATTTGATCATTACCTAATTTTTGACGGGGTCCAAAACAAATTTAAACTACCACACCATACAGAACAAGATGGGCATTGTGTCTTCCATAGAAAAACTTCATATCACAAGGTAACTACACTTCAATTACCAAACAGTTGGGGGGACATAGTTTTCCTCAGAAAATACTATTTTAATTTTTAGCTCACCTGAGCCGAAGGCTCACAAGGTGAGCTTATAGGATGGCCATGATCCGGCGTCCGTCCGTCGTCTGTCGTCCACAATTTCAAAAGATCTTCTTCTCTGAAACCGCTTGGCTGATCTAGTTGAAATTTTATGTGGAGCCTCCTTGGGTAGTGGCATTTCAAGTTTGTTTGCGAAATCAAGGTCACATGACCAAGATGACCGCCACGCCCATATATGATAAAAACCCTTCAAAAATCTTCTTCTCCAGAACCGGTAGGCCGATTTCCACGAAACTTGGTATGTAGCATCGGGGACTTCAGCCCATCATAGTTCGATAAAATGATGACCCTTGGATGACCTTGACCTATTTTACGGCAAGGTCAAATTTGGAAACATAGGCTTTTACATGGGAAAAAGTGAAAACTATGGATTTTTTGAAAACTATTGCAGCCTGAGGCCTGAAAAGTGGTAGATGCAAACAACTAATGGAGTAGATGAAGGTATATGATTAATATAGGTCAAGGTCATCTCCTGACCTTGGCCAGTCTGTTGTCCATACACACTTTTCAAAGATCTTCTTCTCTGAAACTGCTTGGCCAATCAAAATGAAATTTTATGTGGAGCATCCATGGGTAGGGGAGAAGAAAGTTTGATCGCGAATTCCAGGTCACATGACCAAGATGGCCGCCACGCCCATATATGGTAAAAACCACTCAAAAATTTTCTTCTCCAGAACCGGTGGGCCGATTTCCACGAAACTTGGTATGTAGCATCAAGGACCTAAGCCCATCATAGTTTGATAAAATGATGACCCTTGGATGACCTTGACCTATTTTACGGCAAGGTAAAATTTGGAAACATAGGCTTTTACATAGGAAAAGTTGAAAACTATGGATTTTTTTAAAACTATTGCAGCCTGAGGCCTGAAACGTGGTAGATGCAAACAACTAATGGAGTAGATGAAGGTATGTGATTAATATAGGTCAAGGTCATCTCTTGACCTTGGCCAGTCTTTTGTCCATACACACTTTTCAAAGATCTTCATCTCTGAAACTGCGCGGCCAATCAAAGTAAAATTTTATGTGGAGCATCCATGGGTAGGGGAGACGAAAGTTTGATCGCGAAATCCAGGTCACATGACCAAGATGGCCGCCACGCCCATATATGGTAAAAACCACTCAAAAATCTTCTTCTCCAGAACCGGCGGCCGATTTCCACGAATTTTGGTATGTAGCATCGAGGACCTCAGCCCATCATAGTTTGATACCAGAGGACCATTGGTCCTGAGAACGCTCACCTGAAGCCTGATCTTGGAGTATTAAGTCATCATGAAATGACCTTGACCTTGAATACTCACACACCTTTATTGACTTCACAAGTTGTCTGCATCTGCAAAGTTTCAGGTCTCAGGCTGCAATAGTTTCCAAACCCAGTGATTTCTGAGAAAACCATAATTTTAATTTTGATATTTAAATGACCTTGGGTCAAGGTCAACAAATGACTGTTGCCTTCATTAATTACTTACCTTCATTGACTCCATTAGTTGTCTGCATCTAGCAACTTTCAGGTCTCTAAAAGCCTATGTTTCCAAAATTGACCTTGCCGTAAAATAGGTCAAGGTCATCCTAGGGTATCATTTCAACAAACTATGATGGGCTGGAGTCCCAAATGCTACATACCAAGTTTCGCGTAAATCGGCCAGCCGGTTCTGGAGAAGAAGATTTTTGAGTGGTTTTTACCATATATGGGCGTGGCGGCCATCTTGGTCATGTGACCTAGATTTTGCAATCAAACTTTCGTTTCCCCTACCCATGGATGCTCCACATAAAATTTCACTTTGATTGACCAAGCAGTTTCAGAGAAGAAGATCTTTGAAAAGTGTGTATGGACGACAGACTGGCCAAGGTCAAGAGATGACCTTGACCTAAATTAATCACATACCTTCATCTACTCCATTAGTTGTTTGCATCTACCACTTTTCAGGCCTCAGGCTGCAATAGTTTTCAAAAAATCCATAGTTTTAACTTTTTCCCATGTAAAAGCCTATGTTTCCAAATTTGACCTTGCCGTAAAATAGGTCAAGGTCATCCAAGGGTCATCATTTTATCAAACTATGACGGGCTGAAGTCCCTGATGCTACATACCAAGTTTCGTGGAAATCGGCCCACCGGTTCTGGAGAAGAAGATTTTTGAGCGGTTTTTACCATATATGGGCGTGGTGGCCATCTTGGTCATGTGACCTGGATTTCGCGATCAAACTTGAAATGCCACTACCCATGGAGGCTCCACATAAAATTTCAACTAGATTGGCCAAGCAGTTTCAGAGAAGATCTTTGAAATTGTGAACGACGGACGGACGGACGCCGGATCATGGCCATCCTATAAGCTCACCTTGTGAGCCTTCGGCTCAGGTGAGCTAAAAATGATGACCCTTCGATGACCTTGACCTATTTTACGGCAAGGTCAAATTTGGAAACATAGGCTTTTACATAGGAAAAAGTGAAAACTATAGATTTTTTGAAAACTATTGCAGCCTGAGACCTGAAAGTTGCTAGATGCAGACAACTAATGGAGTAGATGAAGGTATGTGATTAATGTAGGTCAAGGTCATCTCTTGACCTTGGCCAGTCTGTTGTCCATACACACTTTTCAAAGATCTTCTTCTCTGAAACTGCGCGGCCAATCAAAGTGAAATTTTATGTGGAGCATCCATGGATAGGGGAGACGAAAGTTTGGTCGCGAAATCCAGGTCACATGACCAAGATGGCCGCCACGCCCATATATGGTAAAAACCTTTCAAAAATCTTCTTCTCCAGAACCAGCAGGCCAATTTTCATGAAACTTGGTATGTAGCATTTGAGACTCCAGCCCATCATAGTTTGTTGAAATGATGACCCTATGGTGACCTTGACCTATTTTACGGCAAGGTCAATTTTGGAAACATAGGCTTTCACATGGGAAAAGGCGAAAACAAACTGTTGCAGCATGAGACCTGAAAGTTGGTAGATGCAGACAACTAATGGAGTCAATGAAGGTAAGTAATTAATGAAGGCCAAGGTCATGTCTTGACCTTGGCCCAAGGTCATTTAAATATCAAAATTAAAATTATGGTTTTCTCAGAAATCACTGGGTTTGGAAACTATTGCAGCCTGAGACCTGAAACTTTGCAGATGCAGACAACTTATGAAGTCAATAAAGGTGTGTGAGTATTCAAGGTCAAGGTCATTTCATTATGACTTAATACTCCAAGATCAGGCTTCAGGTGAGCGTTCTCAGGACCAATGGTCCTCTGGTTTCTGGTTTTTACTGCCAAATGTATAGACATTGTTGTATATGATAAGAAATAGTGACTATCAATGCATATTAACTACTTTTTGTACAACATATACTATCTAACGTTTCACATGCCTTTTAGCTCGCCTTGCACGAAGTACATAGAGCTATTGTAGTCATCCCGGTCGTCCGCGTGTATGTGTATGTTTACGTCCACATCCGCATCACACTTTCGGTTAAAGTTTTTTATAAGTCTATATCTCTTGACCATGTCGATGGATCAAGTTGATACTTTGCATGTTGCTAGATATTGGTCTGAAGTTTTACTCAGTACCATCATGATCCACCCTGGGAGACCTTGAGGTCAAGGTCACGGGCACACCCTGAGAGAAAAAGTATACAGTGTTTCCAGGGACTATCCTGTAGAAATTACAAGGGCGCGGAAAACTCTTTGGCCTCAGTATAAACGCTTGAAACAAGAGAATCCCCTCGCAAAAGTGGCAATTGTATACCCTGCTAAATTGATTTCTAATGGAGAACTTGTGACTGATATGTTTCCTGAATGGGACGCAGTTCTTCGGGGCAGTAGAATAGATCTGGGTCATCCCAGTCAACAGTCGTACGCTAATAAACTCAGCTCCATCCCAAATGGACCGTATCAAACGATGCCCATGTCAAATGAGCCAAGGCCAAATCACGAGATTACATCGATAGCAGCGAACACGGACAGTGGGAATCGCATGGAGGTAACATATGACGAGCCATTTGGAACCCCTGGGACGGCTCAAGTGATCAGCGATGCCGGCCCAAGTCAGGAGCAGACAAGTCAACGGGAGGAAACTGCCGGCGATGATCAGAATATCGCTAGCGGCACGAGTGGGGCCTCCGGCAGCAACTCGGCTGCCAGTTCTTCTGGTAGCGGATTTAAAACGCCATCAACTACTGGGAACGTGAATCCAAGGTCACAGAGTGCGGGTCGTTCTCGGCCCAAAAGTAAGACTAGGGGAGGATCGGTGTCTCGTTCTACCTCAAGAAGCAGACTGAAAATGGGTGAAACTGATTCTGGTACCAATGAAAACCCTGCACAAACTGAGAGCTCTGCCTAGTATGTAAGGGGAGCAGGCCAAAATACCTCGAACGTGAACAATTCCAGAGTGAAAAGTAAAACTTTAAAAATTGCAAGTCTCAATGTTTGTGGTCTGAGAAGACGAGCAGAATATCCGGAATTTGTCGAATTTGTAAACGATTATGATCTGCTCCTTTTCTCAGAGACAAAGATTGCTGAAATTGACGTTATTTCATTTCCTGGTTACAGTTGTTTTGCTCAGCCGAGAAAATCTAGATCCTCTTGGAGGTCGGGAGGAATTTCTGTATATTTTCGCGAAGAACTAGACAGATATATTAAAAAAATTAACACGGACTCAGACTACGTCCTTTGGCTCGAAATTGATAAATCTTTACTGCATATAGATGAAAATTTAGTTGTAGGAGCTGTTTATTTGCCACCAGAGAATTCGAATTATTATAATGATGACGAGTTCATGGTACTGGAAGATGAAATAACGTCATTTTGCAGTTCGCATAAATATGTATGTCTTTCTGGTGATTTTAATGCGAGAACCTCGGAAAACAGGGACTATACAGAAAATGACGCTTTTCTTTCTGATCTATTTGATTTCGATGAAGAAACATCTGATTTTTTCTCGAATGTCTCAAAATTGGAAAATTTCGGGATATTTTTGAATAGGCACTCACAGGATAAACATACTAATAATCATGGGTCTAAATTGATTGAAATTTGTAAAAATAACAATCTGTTTATCGTGAACGGGCGGTTTAGTGCGGACAGAGAATGTGGAAAATACACATTTAGAAAAACATCGGTCATTGATTATTCTCTTGTAACGGCTGATACTTTTGGCATTTTGAATTCTTTCAACATTCTTGATACTGACCCTATTTTTAGCGATGGACACTGTATATTAAGTTGCACATTATTTTGTAAACCTCCTCAATCACATGACACCGATCAAGGCCACTCAAAGCAAACGAAGTGGAACGAAAAATACGCACACAACTTTACCCATAACATTAATCCTGATGACATCGTTTTACTATCGACCATGTTAGACTCCGCTACGCCGTGCGAGGATAGCATTAACGCGGTTACAGAAAAAATTTCCCAGATTTTTCAAACCGCTCATTCTAAAACATTTCCGCAAGTGAGCAAAAATTTTCCTAAGAAAAATAAACCATGGTTTGGCCCATGCTGTAGAACGGCCCGTAAGAAATATCACCTCGCTAAAAAATATTATAATAATAATAAAACAAATTATAATCACGAAAATCTCGTTGCCTATAGCAAACAGTACAAGAAAACAATGAACAAATACATAGCAAAATATAAAAAAGTTACACAAAATAAACTTAGAAATCTTGAGTCAAAAGATCCTAAAGCCTATTGGAAGTTCATTAATAGCCTCAAACGAAAGGACCCTAATAATGCACCGAGCTTAAGTGAGTTCTATGTACATTTTAAAAACCTTAACCAGGGTGATACGGCAGATTACGAAACACCAAGCTTTGAAAACATGCGAAATAATGATTTCCTTAACGCTTCTATCTCAGCTGAAGAAATTCTTGCCTGTATTAGAAAACTAAACAATGGTAAGGCCTGTGGCCTTGACAAAATAATAAATGAGCATATAAAAATATCAAGTGACACCTTCCTTCCCATTTATGTTAAGCTTTTTAACCAAATTCTCGACACGGGAATTTTTCCCAGGCAATGGTCAGTTGGGTCCATTCATCCAATATATAAAAATAAAGGCAGCCGTGACGATCCGGCGAATTACAGGCCTATAACCATTCTAAGCTGCCTAGGCAAACTCTTTACGGCGGTCATCAATACTCGGTTAAATGACTATCTTGAAGAATCCTTTCTCTTAAACGAAAATCAAGCAGGTTTTAGAAAACATTACTCAACCCTTGACCATATATTTTCGCTACATACACTCATCGAAATACTTAAAGCTAACAAGCAAAAACTATTCTGCTGTTTTATTGATTTCTCGTCGGCGTTCGACTCCATCTGGAGAGCTGGGTTATGGCAAAAACTACTACAGCATAATGTTAACGGAAAAATATTTAACGTTATTACCAATATGTATAAGGATATCAAATCCTGTGTTTCATCGATGGGTAATGATTCTGCGTTTTTTGGAAGTTTTTCCGGGGTCAGACAAGGAGAAAACCTATCTCCAATACTCTTTGCTCTTTACTTAAATGATCTAGAAAGAGTCTTGGAACGCAACACTGAATGTGGCATTCTTATTAATTATGCTAACGACGAAATGGTGGTAATCTTTAAAGTATTCTTATTACTATATGCTGACGACACTGTAGTACTAGGCAACAATGAAAAAGATCTACAAATTGCTCTTAATGAGTTCTACGACTATTGCCAAACATGGAAACTTAAGATTAATATAAGCAAAACAAAAATTGTCGTCTTTGGAAGTAAACAAATAAATGATTTTCAATTCAAACTGGGTGACGAAAATGTAGAAATTACAGATAGATATAAATACCTTGGAATCTTCTTTTCACAGTCTCGAAGTTTTTTAAATGCAAGGAAACATATCGCAGAACAGGCAAAAAAGGCAATGTTTCTTTTATATTTCCGTATCAACAACCTTAACCTACCGATTGACTTACAGTTAAAACTTTTCGACCACACTGTCCTCCCTATTCTAACATATGGATGTGAAATCTGGTCTTTTGAAAACACTGAAATCCTCGAAAGAGTTCATACTGAATTTTTAAGAAAAATAACTAAGAGCAGAAAAAGTACACCCTTATATTCGCTGTATGCAGAATTAGGACGTTATCCTCTTGACATCACAATGAAAACACGCACAATAGGGTTTTGGAATAAACTAATTCTGGGTAAAGATATAAAAATATCGCGTATGTTATATGATTCTCTTCGAATTATCAATAAATCCGGATTTAAATGGTTCGAATACGTTAAAACCATTTTAAGGAGTGTCGGCAGAAACGATATATGGATGTATCAAGATAACATTAATACATTTTCCTTAAATTCGGCAATAAAACCCATTTTAATCGATCAATTCCTGCAAAACTGGCGGTCAGAAATGGGCAAATCTAACAAAGGAACGAACTATAACATAATAAAAGATAATATATCCTTAGAAAACTACTTTACAAGTTTGCCAACCAACCTCTATCTTAACCTAGTATGCTTTAGGACCGGAAACCACAAACTCCCGGTAGAAACTGGTAGGTGGAACGACACAGACCACCAAGAACGAAAGTGTTTACTTTGCACAAAAGATACCGTAGGTGACGAATTTCATTATACACTTGAATGCCCGTATTTTTCAAGACAACGACGGGCCCTTATCCCACCGCAATATTATACTAGACCGAACATACTGAAGTATCAGAACCTTTTTTCAACTTGCAATGTTAACACCCTGACTAACCTAAGCAAATTCGTCGGAATTATTATGAAATCTTTTATCTAATTTTATGCAATATATTATAGTACATTGTAATAACGTTTATCCCTGTTTTCTCAGGAAAGATATAATATGTGAGCATGTTTGTCGATCTACTTTACAGCGTAAGTTACAGTCTATGCTTGCATTCAGGATCTTCACTGATTCTATGAATAATGAGCCTATACATTTGAAAATAAAAAATGCACAGTATGCATATATACAGTCAGCATGGAGCGACACTTCGTCGCATTAGAAATGCGACCAGGTGCCGCTCCAGTTGGACCATATGGAGTTTGTGAAAACCCTGAAAGCTGGATGTTGTGACAATATCTCTCTCTCTCTCCCTCTCTCTCTCTCTCTCTATTTTATTTTATTCTTTTTCTTTTACTTTTTTTCTTCTTCTTTATATAACATGAATGGTGCATCACTATACAACAGCTTATTTTGTTACTAGCATGTTTGTGCAATGCCTACACCATCAATACAAAAATGAAAAATTAAAATACAGCTTTCTACTGTCTTGACATAACTGAATAACGGTTGACTGGGACGTATACTTTAAATGGAAAAAATCAATAAGTTTTGGTATCATTGTCTGGCGAATATCTTTACTGTGTAATCCCGGGATGTATTGATTCAATGTGTAAACCAGTAAACAGACGGGCATGTCTGCGGTCCCCCAACCCCCTCGATTTTTGTCTTCCTTTTAGTGCATGGCCATACAAAAAAGTGAAAATTGTGCACAAATAGTACTATACTGCTGCCCTTATCTTTTCGAATTTCGATAAGGGCTCAGTAGATTTGACTTAGAATTAATTAACGGCCCCTCCCAATGGACGAGACCCTTGCTCGAAGTAAGGGCTGCATCCGGGAGGTGATATATCATTTAGCGTCTCTTATCATTGCGGATGAAAAAGCACTAGCATGAACCCCAGACTCGCCCGCCTGTCTACTGACAAATATAGCGCATATGCATACCTTTCTGGTTTCATTTTTCATGACGATAAATTGCCGAAATTCAATAGCTGCACAAGAATCTAAAAAATAAAATATCCATTCACGAATGATCAGGGTCACAAACAAAACCACGAGGCACTGAAATCACATAATTTCTGTCTAACGCACGTGGAAAACTTGCACGTCTTTATTTGAGCCGCATCATGAGAAAGACGGATTTTTGCCTATGTGAAGACAAGGGCGCAGATCAGCTTCACAGTAGCTGCGAAGCTGGTCGGTGCCTTTGTTTTCGCTACACGGATAGTGCAATTGCTCTTCTTCGTACATCCGAAGCTACAAACTTCTGTTCATCTTCTGTAGCCGCACAGGCCGGTTTGTGTCAGACCTTGTCGGAAACCCCGAAGACCGCTTTTCTTGTGTCAAGGCTTATTTTTATTTATAGTGGTGACCTTGACGGTTCGGGAATATAATTGCTCCCTACAACGATTTCTTTGAGCCGCCGCATATGAAAACCAACAAAGTGCGTAGGCGGGGACGGTGGCGTGGATGGGCTGTGCAGCAAATGCACAGCTGGTCAGCGCCTTTGTTTTCGTTGCACATTCTGTATAATCCCTTTTGCTCTTTAATCTAGGGACTCGGGATACCGACTATTTTCTGTGACTGTTTGGTCTGGTTTGTTTCGGACTTGGTCGGGGCCCAAATTGTTGCTTCTCTCGTGCAACGGCTCATTTTGTTTTTTGCTTACAGTGATCGATTTGATAACCATTTATTCATTTGTGCTCTCTCTCTCTCTTTCTCTCTCTCTCTCTCTCTCTCTCTCTCTCTCTCTCTCTCTCTCTCATGCTGCTTATCTGCATATCACAGCACTCCAGAAAAATTAAGGAAAATAACCACCATGTACTATGTGGCTCATTTTGACAACTATCCCAAATACTTTTACACTGTTATGTGAAGGGACATAACCACGATAGAAATACCAAACAAGTCCGTTTCGATTAATGCACCAAATTTAATTATGGAAGCAGAGCGCATGTCGCCTGCTCCCCAGCTTTTACATATACCTAATAATTTCAAGCTGCGATAACGCTACGCAAGCAGTAAAACTTACTTTATTTGATCGCCTCTACCTAACATCAATCTTCAACAACTTCTTTCACACTAAACTCAAACCAATTTCTTTGAAATGTCGCATGTACTGTATTTTTGCATGTTCCTCATGTATCATTTGAGATGATATGAGTGAAATAAAGATTATGTATGTATGTATGTATGTATGGACTTAGAAATTTTGTTTTTTGTTAAAGTTTTTCATAAGTCTAAATCTCTTGAACATGTAGATGGATAAAGTTGATACTTTGCATGTTGATAGATATTGGTCTCGGGTTTTATGCTGAACAATCACAACTCACCTGGATGACCTTGAGATCAAGGTCACGGACTTGAAATTTTGTGTTAAAGTTTTGGTTAATGTTTTCAGGTCCTGATTATGTCGAATCGTTCTCAAGATGTTGAGTAGAAACAAAATTTTGACATAAATCAAGGGCCATAACTCCGTCAAAATTTGCAAAAGGGTATAAATCCCAAGCTAGGTCTTGTCAATGTTGATGTGCAAACAAAATTTGGTCAGCCATTTGTTCTAAAGATATTGAGCGATAAAGAAATTCTGACGTAAAACAAGGGCCATAACTCCCATCAAAATTTTGCAAAAAATGACGGGTAACAATCTAAAGCTTGGTCTTGTCAATGGTGACGTGCATACAAAATTCGGTCAGATTCTGACGAGCCATTCTCAAGATATTGAACAATATTTACATTTTTATTGCAATCGCCCTAGATGAAAGTATCTTTCTTGATGTTCTTCATTTCCCAATGTATAAACATTAAGTCACATGATCTAGAGGCCACGCCTATGGGTGGGGCGACGTCAAAACCCATCCAGTGACGTTGTTTGTTTACTCTTGTTGTCCTGACGTTGGTCGCGTATCGCCATGACGTTAGGCGCAAAAAAATTGAGGTTTTGGCTGTTCCAAAATTACATTAAGTAGGATTTAATATCAAATGACATGAAAATGAGCGGTGATATGCGAAATTAAAAATCTGATACTTGATTGATAATATAAAATGTAAATATAAGTATTGAAATTCAGAAGGGCTTCACAGACATTAAAACAGCCTAATGTTTTTCATCATCCAGTGAAAGCTAAAATCTGAATTTCAATTCTTAAGAAACAAAATGTTCACTGAATGAAGGATGGTGAATCCAGTATAGCCCCACTTTTCCAAAGCAGGGCTATAACAAGATCAGAAGAACTCTTGTCACAACTACTCCAACAACAGAGGCATGCCATCCTCAAAATTACTTCCATGGCCAACAGCAATATCCCCTCAGAAATGCTGGCTTTTGATCTAGCTTCTTCAGAGAAAGTTGGAAGGTGTTCAGATGGCTGGCTTGTAAATGATGTTTTGTCTGTCATTACCTCACCTTACATATGAGAGTACAATTTATAAAATTCTATAGCCCACAAATGTAAGGTAGAAATCATGACTAGTTCAAATTCTTTCATGTGATCGGTTTCTTGAATCATCTACTTCTTCATCACAATGCTGAAAAGATGAAAGTAGATGGGGATCATAACGATATAAATTTCTGACTATTTTATTGATGTGAAATTGATCATAGAAATTTAAACGGAAGAAATCTGAATTAAAAATATTATTTTATACTAAGCAGTGAAATCACTGTATATCAAAAATGAATAAAAGGGATATTTTCACTGTATATATCAAAAATGAATAAAAGGGATATTTTCACTGTACCAAAAATGAATAAAAGGGATATTTTCATTGATGTGTTAATAGCTAATTGATTTCAATCATTTGAACATGTTGAAATTGGTGATAAAATTCCCATCAGCAATTACAGTCATATGGAGATAATCACTGAGAATCAAGTTCAATCAACTATGGCTTAAATTCTCATTCTACATACTGGAAAACCCAGTGTGCATTTTGAGTTTTTGACCCCTGTTTTCCTCTAGTGACCCTCAAAGCTGTCCAGAGAGGGGACTAAAAGAATCTATGATGGGGTTGAGGCCGAGACAAGGAAATCTCAGGCAAGTTTTCAGATTATTCAAGTCTCATCCGAGGCTCTGCCGAGGATGAGACTCGAATAATCTGAAAACGAGCCTGAGATTTCCTTGTTGAGGCTTCAACACCATCATTGATTATTTTTCTCACCCACCTTTTAAAACATTTTGACTCTGAATAGGATTCCAGTTCTGTTCAGGCAGCCATTTTGTTTGGACATAAAACAATATGCAAATTAACCAGTGAAACAAATAAAAATAATTTGTAAATGCACTCACCTTACAAAAATATTAAATCATCATTTTGTTTTATTCACAAAATTCCCATCAAAATTAAATTTTTAGATTTTTATGAGAGCAGCAGACTACAATTACTCTTGAAATCTTCCTGAAATTAACACCAGCTAGGCTATTTTTGTCTCTGACAGTTGACACCTTGCTCATCACTTCCTTATATGGAAGTAAGCATGAGGTGTACATTTCTATTAGGTAGGCTAAATACAGAAATGATTGACATTTTGAGACAGCTAAAATTGTACTAGTACTGAGACAGAAATATCTCAGACAGGCACACAAAGGGATATGCTTGTCTGGTGGGTGAGAAAAAGATATCCCCCAAATTCTCAAAATTTCTCTTTGCTGAAGTAATTGTACCCTAAAATTTCAACAGTATTGTCAAAATGTCTCTCAGTAGCTGTCAGAAGTGGGATATTGGACCCCTAAATTAAACCTTCAAGGGAAAACACTGAAAACCTGAGATTTAACCTGCAGTGCCTAGTTTACAAGGCTAGTGACTGACCTAGCCACAGCACCACAGAGGGTTCTCAACATCTCTGACAGGTGTACTGGTGTTCACAAGATCTGTATGCCCATGATGCAACCTGAGTTCATTGCTTATAGTCTAGCTGTAGGTTATTGCCAAATTAAGATTGATTTACTGTAAGTTGGCTCCCTATCATCACAATCCTCTTAGTCTTGTGTTGTGTGATGTTGCGTCAATCTATGCTGTCGGAAGTTCGGTTGCATTACAGTTATACAGATTGGTTTCAAAACATTTAGCTTGTTACATCCATCCTGGGATGGACACATGAAATAGTAGACGGAATATTTCCATCGATATTCCGTTAGACCTCTCCATACCGACGGAAATGACTTCTATTGAGCCCTTAGTCGAAAATGAAAAATCATCGAAGACTCCAACGGAATTGAAAATTATGTTATGCTATATCATTTCTGACTGATAGGACTTAATTTATATATATTTCAGATGTAAAATGATGTAGATCCATAAAATACTTCGTGTTTTCTGTTGAAAATATCCCATACGTCTATAAATAAATAAGGGGAGACTACTGTAGAATACGAGACAAAAAGTAGAAAATCGATTGCTTTTTGCAAATTTATTGAAATTCTGCTGGCTAACCAGATGTTTACTAAAAGATTTATGCATTTTCTAACAAAACATAACAAAAATTTTAACAATTATCACCAAATAAAGCAGCTATAAGCTTCTTATGAAATCCACAATCTGTTCGACCATAGTTTAAAGGCAACCTATGCTAAGCTGTCACGGGAGAGGAGCGAGGTCACGAAGTGTATCGGAGTGCAGGTTAGCCAGCTGATCTTATGAAATAGTTGATCAGGTCTGAGAAAGACGGGACCAGACATATTTGCTAGCAAGGTCACTAAGGTGATGATTGTGTCAATAGTTCCAGGTCCCTAGGTTATAAAACTTTTTTCAAGCTCAGCTCAGCTGAGCATGAAATTTCAACTGCTCATAAATGTTGAAATATTCAAAATAAGTGGAAAATTCAGGTTCAGTACTCAACATAATGCTAGTTATTTATCCTGCTCATAAATCTTAAAATGCCATTTTAACATTTATGACATGTATGAGCAGAATAAATTTTAGTTTCAGGTGAGCTGAGCATGAAAAAAGTTTTATAACCTAGGGGCCAGGTCAAGACCAGTGATTCGCTGAATTATGCACTAGTCATTTGTAAGTTGTAACCATGGCCCCCAGGCCCGGGGGAGGGCAGGGGATAGCCGTGGGAATGAGTGGGACTTTGATCAAAGTTTTGCCACAGCAATGGGGTGGGGGGGGATACCCAGGGTTTGCTTTATATATGCAAAAAGGGCAGTGAAATGAAAAGATAGCAGGCACTGCAGGCAGCGGGGGGAAACAGCAGTGGTTTTACTAAGGAGCAGTCCCTGCAGGGTGGGTCTTTTAGCGGGGATTTGCTGGACCAAAAGTCAAAGCCCCTGCTATTCCCAGGGCCTGGGTGGGGGTGTGGTTACAAATGAATACTACTGTTAGTAGTGCATTAGTTTTACAGGCATCAGATTTGGTGCTTGGCTACTGCCAGGCTGTCAAAAACCCACTTCCCCTTATCAGGACTGACCTTCAGCTATAGTTTAAAACACACAACAATTAAATTTAGGCCTACCAGAACACCCAAGTTTTCTGGAAAACAAACTTGTGTCAACAAATTTGAACAAAAATGACACTTCTGGAGATAAAACTAAAGTACATTTGAGTCTGTCGCTGACAGTCCATGGAGAAAGGGAATGCATTCATGCTTCTGTACTAGCAGTGGGTACCTGAGAATAGAGTATTTTGAATGCAACGCCTAGGATAGCCATGCAACGCCTAGATTTACGGAACATTTTTTTCTTCAGTTTTTCCGATTTCGTCTACGAGATTTCTCCAGTAATTTCTCTAGTTTATTGTGCATAAAAACCTACAAAATATAGAAATCAATAAAGACAATGCTTTTATTTAACGATCGACTTGTATTTGTCGTAATCTATTGCTACCAAGAGAAGGATTAGTCGGATATTTCTCACAGTCAATTCTTCTGTTTACATTCATGGAAAGAAAATGGCGGTTGTCAATGACGCTCAATCGGGACATTCGGCTCTTTTCATTAAGCACCATTACGATGAGTGGTGGTGTGGAAATGAGCATTTTTTGACAGTGAAAGTAAAAATACAAATTTCTGAATACAAACGTTTAATCTTCAACCTGAATATGCACACACTTTAGGCTTAAGGCACTCTTTTAAGTTAGCATTAAATTCTTTTCAAAACATCAGTAGAAATCGTCCGACTGAAAATTGCTTTTGGTTCGAGACTATAATGTTTCCAGCTCCTCCCGATATTACACATATACGTTCCATATCCCATTCGGAATGGTGAAGAGACGTTTCGCTCCATGGAGATTGTACTCATCAGCTGAGTGTACGAGTCTAGTTTGGTAGATACATTTTCAGTCAGTGGTGTTTTTACGGACCACAATAATTTTGGTTCGGTAATACAACCTTGTCGTTCATGCTTGTGCCATTTCCTGCCGGTATCAGTAAAATGGCGGATAAACTGACCGACCAGGAACTTGCTAGCGAATTAAAACGATTTGGCGAAGAAATAAAGATACCAATCGATAGAAAGAAGCGACCGATATTGATAAAGAAGTTAAATCATTACAAAGCAAAAGAAAATCCTCCTTTAAAACGATCAAGAAGCGGTGGGCGCCAGCCGAAACGTTCAGTGGCGCCACAAGAATTCAGTGATGACAGCCAAGATGAAACCGAAAGTGAATCACTTACGTCAAAAATTTTCCCTAGACGGAGGCAGAATGCTCCGTCCACTTCATATGAGCCAGACAGACGCAGTCTGAGGAATCGTACCACAGATTCATGGAGTCAAAATGCGAATAAATCTGCACGCGGCAAAGGAATTGATAACAAAAGAGTCAGTGCAGGGAAACACATTGAAATTTATCCAAATGAGTTTTCTGACAATGATGACACAGCAGATGAAAGTGTTTACGAGGTTGAAAATAAGTCGATCAACACAACATTTCAGTTTGACAGTGTTGAAAACGAAGATGAAGAGGATATTAGTCCTTCTCCAAAATGGAGCCGCACAGGGCAGTATTCGCCGCAAGGAATCCGTACAAACTTAAATGATAAGAAAAGTGTGTTATCAAACTTCAGTAATCATAATCCTCCAAGTGCATTAGGGAAGAGAATAAATGTTAGTCAGGATGAGACAATTGAAAGTAGAGAGAGCACAGTAGCCAGTACAATTCTTACTGTGGTTGCAATATTCTTTATTGCTCTGGCTATAAGTTATGCCTACATAAGAAGAGACATTTTTATGCCACATATGGCAGCAACATTTCAACCAGGTTGGTTGTAAGATTCATTTTATGATTCAGTAATGAAGTCATTTGCAATTTAATAAAAGCCTCTAGATAGTGTATTGGTCACAGCCACTCAACTTGTAAACTGGGAGTTTGGGACTTGTAAAGTTGTAAACCAAGGGTTTGGGGTTTGATCATGGGTTTCTCAAGTCTTTTGAAATCAGTTTATTGACCAAGGAATTGTCTACTTATAATAGGCAAACTGTTGGGTGGGAGATAAAACTGGTCTGCAGATAATGTCTGTTGAATGAATAAAAAAAATAAAAAAAAATGAATATATGCATATTTCATTACTATTTGCTTTCAGGCATATTTCTTAAATTTTTTTTTTTTTTTTTTTTTTTTTTTTCTTCCAAAGTGAAAGCAATCAGAAAAAAATGTTTTGTAGGAATGCTTCCATAATTCCATTGGTATGTATAGAAATGCTTCTGCTTTCTTTCAGATCTCAAAGATTCAAAGATAGAGTTCTGTGAAAATCAGGTCAGTATAACGGCTAATTCGATAACATCCAGCCGACATTTTTTGATTATAATTATCTTGAATAATTCAGAACTTACTCGGATGCTGCATGATTCAAGGGGTGAGTCTTATTTTTTTTTTTTTTTTTTTTTTTTTTTTACATAAATATTGCATAAATTGATATTAAATTCATTGCTTATTTTTGTAAATATGTTTTTCAGAGCTGCACAAACTACTCAGAAAAGGAAGTCAAAACATCGCTTCAAGTAATTAACAATCTGCATGACCAACTAGCTGCATTAAAAGGTATATGAATTGTTACAAAAGTAATTTAACAGGAAAACTACTTTGCAAGAAGTCAAATTTCAGCCCAGGTCCAACACTAATTTAAATGTATATACATTGTAGTTGCTTAACAGACATTACGAAAACACGGCCATGCAATTATACAGAGATTTTTAAAGTTGTAAAAAATTACTGGAAATTTTTTATGTTTTTCTTATTTTTGGTAAAAACATAGATTGTGGGTACACGTTAGAACCGCCTCAGCAAGGCGGTTCTAATGAGTACCTACAATCTATGTTTTGGAGCAAAAATAGGTGTACCCTGCAAACCCCATTTTTTCTATCTAAAAGGGGGGTTCAAGGGGGTACATTTCACGGACATGTTTTCCTGATGGAGAAATGTTCCAATCTGCTTGTGATCTGCCTTCAGGAAGCTTACTCTTTATAAAATAAGAATTTGCCCTTGATTAGTTTGAGAAAAAGTAAAACATCAGCAGCAACAAAACTTTTACCTACTTTAAATGTTGAATAATTTTGTATGCAGACAGAGAAAACATTCTGCTTTTTATCTTTCAGGAAAATATGAGCTTGGCGAGATAAGCGAGGATGACATTCGTCTTGAGAGGAAAGCTTTGGAAAATCAAGTGGCTAAATCACAGAAGGTACAATCACTTGAAAAAGTTTAAACATTTTTTATTTTACTTCAATTACACAGCTCAAGGAACTTATAAACGCATTCTTGAAGTCACGGAGTTGTCGTTATGTGGTCAAATGTGGAGGAAACCAGAGAACCAGGGGAAAACCACTACCCTGCCACATGCCCAGACCTAGATTTTAACTCGGACTGCACGCAGCAGAGGTGAAAAGTGAGTGCTTTATCCACTAGGCTATACAATCTCTGACCATTTTGCTTTGTAGCTCCAGAGTTATTAGCTCACCTGAGACGAAGGCTCACAAGATGAGCTTATAGGATGGCCATGCTCCGGCGTCTGTCCGTCGGCGTCGTCCGTCAGTGTCCGTCCGTCGTCCGTCCACAATTTCAAAGATCTTCTCCTCTGAAACCACTGGGCCAATCAAAGCCAAACTTAATGTGGAGCATCCTTAGGAAGGGGGAACGAAAGTTTATATAAATGATCCAGGTCACATGACCAAGATGGCCGCCATGCCCATATATGGTAAAAACCATAAAAAATCTTCTTCTCTGGAACCGGTGGACCAAATTCAATGAAACTTGGTATGTAGCATTGGGGACTCTGGCCCATCATAGTTTATAAAAATCATGACCTCGGGTTGACCTTGACCTATTTTACGGCAAGGTCAACTTTGGTCGCCAATGCATTTGAATGGGAAAAAATGGTAAAATGCTATTTAATGGGTAAAACTTACTGGGAATAGGCAAATGGACAGAAGATTAATGTTAATGGAAAATTTTAGCCCCTGGGGGGTTGTCTGCCCCTGCCCCGGGGCTATATACATGTATATGACCATAATATTCAAACATCTTCTCTGAAACCGCTAGGCCAATCAAAACCAAACTTCATGCGGAGCATCCTTGGGAAGGGGGAATGAAAGTTTATATAAAAGGTCAAGGACACGTGACCAAGATGGCCGCCATGGCTATAAATAGCAAAAACGTTTAAAAATCTTCTTCTTCAGAACCAGAAGGCCTATGATTTTGAAACTTGGTGTGCAGCATCTGGGAATGGAGCTCTACAAAGTTTATATAAATCATGACCCTGGGATGACCTTGACCTATTTTACGGCAAGGTCAACTTAGGTCTCCCATGCATTAGAATGGGAAAAAATAGGGAAATGTAATAAAATGGCAGAAAACTTGCTAGAAATGAGCAAGTGGACAGAAGATTTATGTTTAAGAAAATATTTTGGGCCCAGGGGATTGTCTGCCCCTGCCCCGGGGCTATATACATGTATATGACCATAATATTGAAACAGCTTCTTCTCTGAAACTGCTAGGCCAATCAAAGCCAAACTTTTTGTGGAGCATCTTTAGGAAGAGGGAATGAAAGTTTGTATAAATGGTTAAGGTCACATGACCAAGATGGCCACCATGGCTATAAATAGCAAAAACTTTTAAAAATCTTCCTCCTTCAGAACCAGAAGGCCTATGATTTTGAAACTTGGTATGAAGCATCTGGGAATGGAGCTCTACAAAGTTGATATAAATCATGACCCTGGGATGACCTTGACCTATTTTATGGCAAGGTCAACTTAGGTCGCCCATGCATTTGAAAAAATAGGAAAATGTCATGTAATGGCAGAAAACTTGCTAGGAATGAGCAAATGGACAGAAGATTTATGTTTATGAAAATATTTTAGGCCAAGAGGTTGTCTGCTCCTGCCCCGGAGCTATATACATGTAGATGACCATAATATTCAAACAGCTTTTTCTCAGAAACTGCTTAGCCAATCAAAGCCAACATTTATGTGGAGCATCCTTAGGAAGAGGAAATGAAAGTTTATATAAATGGTCAAAGTCACATGACCAAGATGGCCGCAATGGCTATAAAAAGCAAAAATTTGTAAAAATCTTCTTCTTCAGAACCAGAAGGCCTATGATTTTGAAACTTGACATGAAGCATTAAGGAACGGAGGTCTACAAAATTTGCATAAATCATGACACTGGGATGACCATGACCTATTTCACGGCAAGGTCAACTTAGATCGCCCATGCATTTGAATGGAGAAAATTGTTAAAATGTCATTTGAAGGACAAAACTTGCAGTTAATTGGCAAATGGACTGAAATTTTATGATTTGAAAAAGACATTGACTAGTAACATTGACTCCAGGAGTTATTCTGACCCTGCCCTAGGGTTATATACATGCATTGTACCATTCTAGTCTAACAAGTTTATTGGTACATGTATATATCTCAGGTCTCAGGTGAGCGGTTACAGGACCATTGGTCCTCTGGTTCTTCAAGAAATGCAAATGGGCTAGGCTTAAACTTCATGAATAAAATCGCAAACTGGTTTCTGTAAGCATTGCAACGCCATCAAAGTCACAAAAATTGGCTTTGATACTTAACCCATATTTGACGAATGGATTTTCCCATAATTATCATTTGGGTGAGTCCACTTTCATTTTTAGGGGTGTCAGGAGTGATTTTTAATTCTTATTCCATTTTTCGATGAAAATTCTCTAAGCATTCTGCGGCGTCACATCTGGGGATATTCTGTTTGCCTATGTCCCATAAAAGGGACGCCAGGATTAAATGCGTTAAAAGGTAGGAGAGCAAAGGTTTAAGTGATATTTTTGGTCTGACATTATGCCATGTGATGTAATCCTATTTATTGCTTAAGATATTACACAAAAGAAGAAACTGAATTGATTATTTTCTTTAGAATTATAAACAGTTCACCATCTACATGTCTTGCTCTCTTTCAGAATGGCGATAAATCAAGAGTGGTTGACCTGACGTGCCATTTGATATTGAAACATCCAGAGTGGGATATCAAGTAAGAGTGCTTTCAACATTCTTCACCATTCACACTGACAGTAGAGTTTGCTGTTGATGTCTAATATGTTTGACATTGACTCGAAGTAGATGGCCATGTCTGACACTTTTTTATGAAGATTTGGTCATGTAAAAACATTTCTACTGTCTTTCTTCTGAATCCACTGATTCAAGAAGAGCAGTGAGTCGTTAATTTTGAATGAAATCTGCACTGAGAACTTGTAATAAATCTATAGTAGACTTTTACAGGAATGGTGTTGCTTGCTTTAAATTCAAATTTTTGCATGACTATGTTGCAAATTTTTTGTTTTCATCTTTAACATAGTGAGTTCTTGCATGCAGGAACCAGTTCAGATGCAGTATAACTCTATGTAGATGAAAACTTTACAAAACATGAAGTTCTTGCCTACCTTTTTAGACTTACAGTAACTGACCGTCTCAGTATGATCCAGCTGTTGACCATATGAGCCTCGACGCAAGAAAACCGGTCTTTGGGATTTCCGACCTGGTCCAAGGCAACACAAACCGGCTTATACGGCCTGCGAAGCTGATCTGCGCCCTTGTTTTCGCATAGGCAAAAATCCGGTTTTCTCACGATGCGGCTCATATTATTATACAGTTAATCATTTGTTTTAAGCAAAATCATGATTTCGACACTTCTACCTGCTTGTCCACAAATATTTGTTCAGTTTCATTTGCCTGTATATATATTTTAGGGTATTTGACAAGGATGGCACTCTGGCAGAGCAGGTGTCAGAAGTCCATCTGTTCGAGGCGGTATACGGCGACCTGTCTCTACCTAGACGGCTCTTGTTGGCCATGTATAAAGTCATCTATGGGCTCATGCTATTCTGTTTAGGTAGGTATCTATCTGATCACAACCATGACCACTGGTTAATACCCAGGAAGCAGTGCCTTCGTCCAGACATGACTGAAAAATTGTTGACTGGGACGTTTAACCTCAATAGAATAAAGAAAACAAGCTTGACCAGTATGTAGCCTTAACACAGAAGGGTATCTGGTGGAAAGCGGTTTCTCTTGATAATGATAATTGTAACTATTAAAACAGATGCCATAAGAAAACTTACCTTTAGGGTTGCCAGCCAGACCCAACACATACCAGGCTGTTCAGTCACAGAAGGAGGCTGAATTTGAGTCTTTGTCTACAATGCCACATATTCCGTCTCCTTCTCAACATGACTGAAAAATTAATGACTTTTACATTAAGAAACAAATCAAGCCAATTAACATGTCTATTTTCAGTGGTGCTACTGTGTGTGTTGGGTATATTTTGTCTGAAGTGGCAAAATAGGAGGAAAGAAAAAGAACAGAAGAAGGTGTATGAATTGGTGGAGAAAATTATAGGTTGGTACATTTTTGACAGAAAAAGTTATGTTTTATGGTCCATATTGTATTTGGTATATGCAATATTAAAATTTTCTCTCATGGCGGCCCCCGTGGCTGAGTGATTAAGAGTGCTGATATTTCATTGCCACACTTAACCATTCGATCTTCTCACTGCTGTGTCTTGAGAGGGTTGGAACCCCGCACGGGACACGTGAGACAAGCCAAGTTGTTCTTGCAGGTGTGCTAGGTGGTTTTTCTCGGGGTACTCCTGTTTTCTCCCCACCTACTGACTGATTGGCCCATCTCATATGAGCTGAAATAATCTTGAAAGGGATGGTAAACTGAATAAAAAAATCTCTTATTTCACCTACCGGGAAAGGTAGTTCAATGTGCAATGAAGTGGACACAAAATCAGCCCCCTTGTACAGGACATCATGAAGATTTGATTATAAAAATCTATATCTGCAGCCATTCTTCCTCTTCTGCTTATGCACGAAGAGCAGTTTTCAGTGGTGAAAGGAATGGGTATTAAGTACTGGTAATCTGCCTGCGGCAGGCTTAACACAGGAAAAGACTTGGTTAGACTGGACACGGTTTTAGCTGCTTATAATAGGCGTAAAGCACTGTTGACTGATTGCTCAGCATTAATATCGAATCAAAGCACAGTGCAACAGTACATTCTATTTTAAGAATGTTGATCGTCATCAGGAAGAAGCTCAAAAGCTTAGCCTAGACCATCCATTGGCTGTCCTTAAATATGGATAACAAATTCAGAACTTAACAATATCTTTTTGGGCTGACATGTTTTGAAATCAAAATATGTTTATATGAAAAGTGTCCTGTTCTTTCCCTGTAGATATCCTAAAGGACAACTGTGAGCTTGCAGAGAGAAAGGACGACCCAAAGAACTACCCAGCATACATGGCTGTTCAGCATATCAGAGACCAGCTTATACCTGTCGCTAAGAGGTAAGGTGGAAAGAAAACTTTGTAGGGAAGCTTCAAGCTTTAATAGTGCTGAGGTACTGCTGACCATTTGACATAATAAAGTATTCAAAGACACAAAACTGTCTTAAGACACCCATATTATGAATTACATTTCTTAGAAAAATGGTATTTTAGAGTATGAATATGGTTAAAATGAATAAATAATAGAAAAAAATAAATAAAAAAAAACAACATCATATGTAAACCATAACTTTTCATCTTTCCATTTGCTGTCCAGAAAGCAGTTACAGTCACTATGGGATGAGGCGGTGAGATTTATAGAAGCCAATGAGTCTCGTATACGAGTGGAGACACAGATTATACAGGGAGAGGAGTTCATTGTCTGGAGGTGGTTACAGGTATATAAACCAATCAACGCCAAAACAAATGAGTCTTTGCATGAGAAAACCAGCAATCTAGGTTTCGGACCAGGTCCGACACAAACTGGCCTGAACAGTCGCAGATACTATTGTAATGATAATACTATACTGAGCCAAACTTATAACGTAACATCGGTTAATTTTTATTGTTATACACAAGAACAGTATCAAATAAAATTTTCCTCCGCTAAATTAGATTGCCGGACAATCGACACATCTCATAAGATCTTGTTTGTAACATTCTGTGTTATGCGTCTCTAGAAATAAATCATTTTCCAGAGGTAGGGTCTCGACAAAAAATGAAATGCATTGTAATTTTCCAAAATGCGACATGTGACGTGTATTCGTACCCTAGAAATTAATGTCGGTTTTCAGGGTTACCTCTGCCCTATTTTAGACAATGAATAATTTTACTGTCAAAAGATCAGTTTTGCTAAATTTTAAGCATAGTTGAAGACTCATTTTCACTCCCAACCATACAAGTTTACTCACATTTTAACATTTATTACAGACTTTCCTGATCCAACAATTGGACGCTTTTGTGTTTTATAACAATGCTGAATGAGGGAATGAACATGTTTTCACAAAGGTTTCATTAAAAACATTTGCCGTTAGAATTTTTCACTAATTTCATTAGCTCGCCTGCACGAAGTGCACAGAGCTATTGTTGTCACCTCGGTCGTCCGTGTTTACGTGTACGTCCGCGTCCGCGTCACCCTTTCGGTTAAAGTTTTTAAAATTGTTATATCTTGATAGTCACTGACCAGAAATCATTCATATTTGGAACATTGCTGCATATGGGGGTCCTCTGTGATTTAGTGTGAAGGGACCCGTGGGGTCATGCCTGGGGGCGGGGCTAGAGGTCAATATCTAGAACACCTTTGTACAATGCTCAGATGCTGTGTTAGTTTCTCATCAACTGTAAAGCCTAGAACTGTCAAACCTTACATAAGGCTTCTCCTCGATGTCCCGACTCGGCACCCACATTGACCTACTGACCTTGACCTATATTTCATGTTCCAGTGACTTTGTCATTTTGAAGCCAACCCTTAATATCAACTATAAAGCCTACAACCATCAAACCTTGCATATGGCTTCTCCTCGATGTCCCGACTCGGCACCCACATTGACCTATTGACCTTGACCTATATTTCATGCTCCAGTGACTTTGTCATTTTTTAAGCCAACCCTTAATATCTCATCAACTATAAAGCCTACAACCATCAAACCTTGCATATGGCTTATCCTCGATGTCCCGACTTTGCACCCACATTCACCTAGTGACCTTGACCTATATTTCGTGCTCTAGTGACTTTTTCATTAAAGTTTTTAGAAGTCTATATCTCTTGAACATGTTGATGGATCAAGTCGATACTTTGCATGTTGGTAGATATTGGTCTGAAGTTTATGCAGTACCATCATGACCCACCCTGGGTGACCTTGAGGTCAAGGTCACAGACTTAGAATTTTTTTGTTAAAGTTTTCGGTTAAAGTTTTTAGAAGTCTATATCTCTTGAACATGTAGATGGATCAAGTTGATAATTTGCATGTTGGTAGATATTGGTCTGAAGTTTTATGCTGTACCATTATGACCCACCCTGGGTGAACTTGAGGTCAAGGTCATGGCCTTAGAAATTATTGTTTAAAGTTTTGGGTTAAAGATTTTTGAAGTCTATATATCTCTTTGTTGATGGATCAAGTTGAAACTTTGCATGTTTGTGGATATTGGTTTGAAATTTTATGCTGTACCATCACAACCCACCTGAGTGACCTTGACGTCAAGGTCATGGGTCATAGATTTTGATAAGTAAAATGGCAAAGCACAAGTCAGGCGAGCTACGCTGTCCTGCGACAGCTCTTATTTTCTGTTGTGTTCAGTGGAATGCTCAGTATTTTAAAACGTTAACTTTTCAATGATGCAAACTTTGATTTAAAATTTGGAGTACAAATGGAAGCCATATTGCAATTACCTCATCGGATCTCACTGTGGATTCATAAAGAAGCAATTTAAGTTAAAACTGAATTCCAGAATTTCTCAGGGGGCACATGCCACCAAAATAACCATTTTGACCAATCAGATTCGAGCTCAGTGACCCATGCCCAGAAAACCAAAACCTTTGTGTCCAATTTATTCATTGGTGATTTTTGACTATCATATGTCGGGTAGAGTGGTAGACCATCTTACGTTACATTAAAATGCAAAAAACATGCCATAACCGTGTTGCGTTATATGTTTGGCTCAGTATATATAATAATAAATAAAAATGAAAACTTAGATATATAATGTATAAGCATTAGCAGACACATTGTTGTTTGATATTTCAGACTTTTCCAAATGGTGGGAGAATGTGGCAAGGACAAGGTAAGCTGACTGATATAATGTGAAAATCCTCTGTTGCCTGCTTTCAAAAAAGAGCAGCATTACACTGTCCAATATACACATAATATCAAGATGTAATGTCATTTAGCTATATGAGCAGATCCTACTTTTTTCTTGAAATCATTTTAGAAAGATCATTTTCTTTTATTTTCTTTACTCATAACCAGTCTTAGTTTAATATAGAAGTTTAATATAGACTCAAGGTTGAGGTCAGGAAGTACAGTGTTTAATACGTAACATTTGGTGAATGTAGAGCTAGATTCTCTCGACTTGGTACTCATTTACATAGTAGGTGTCAGTAAAACCACTTAACCGTCTTTGTGTCTTCATATGAATAAGTGTGGTATTGAGAAAGGTATCTGGGCATGACTTTACAATGAGGCAACATATGAAAAGTTAGTAATGAACATGGTGTTCCTTCCAGCCATGGTCAATAGTTAATTGGTAGTTTTAAATACAGATCAACCTCATTATAACGCATCTCATTATAGTGCGGTTTTCAATATAACACGGTCATGTCATGGTTCCCAAATTAATTATTTGGCTATCTGCCTATTGTAAATAACCTCATTATAACACGGTTCACCTATAACACGGTCTGTTTCCATGGACCCCAAAGATAGTTATAATGAGGTTGACCTGTTTGATGTTTAACCTAAACATGGAATTTCATTAGAACTAGTTAAGATGTACATATAAATTGGTGTATTTCAGCTTTCGGAGAGACCAGTCAGAACAGTGTGAACACTCTGCCCTATGGGCCTACCCCTTGCCTTAAAGTTAGAAACATGTTCAACTCAAAATGGTAAGAACTTCTGTACAGTGTTGTTGTAAGATGTTAATGAGAATATTGGTATTGAAATGAAATACGAGAGAAAATAATTATTTTATGGTGCATATAAATACATGTACCTGTGACACAGTTGGCCATTTTCTTGAATGTTTTGTTTAAGATAACTTACAATGTATTCAGAATTTGCCATAGAATATAATAGCAAAAGAGATTTGCACAAGAATGTTTTGGTTGTAAACCTGACTGACTAACTAGATATGACTTTGTTAACTTGGCCATATACTCGTACAGTCAGACATGCTTGTCAACTTTGAGAATAGGACTCTGGAGGCAGTAATCTGTCCCCAAGAGGCTTTGCCAGGAATGTTTTAGTGGAAAAAAGATCATTCTAAAATGAGCCACTTTGCGAGAAAATAGGTCTTCAGGGGTTCGACTAAGCTCCAAGTTCAACACAAAACTGGCATGTACAGTAACAGAAGAAAGCTAGAAGCTTGAAATTTCAGATTGGAGAAGAAGCATTGTACTATCCTTGTAGCAAAAAACAAAGGCGCTGATCAGCTGTGCAGTAACTGCACAGCTGATCTGCGCCTTTGTCTTCGCATAGGTAAAAACCTGATTTATAAGCGGCCCCGTGGCCGAGCGGTTAAGAGCACTGCTTCTTAATCACTCGATCATTTCACCGCTGTGTCTGGTGTGGGTTCGAGCCCCTCACTAGCCACATGTGAGACAAGCCATGTTCTGCTTGCGGGTGTGCCAGGTGGTTTTTCTCGGGGTTCTCCCGTTTTCGCCCACCTACGGATTGGCCCGTCTCATATGAGCTGAAATAATCTTGAAAGGGACGTAAAACTGAATAGAAAAAAAATAAATAAAGCCTTATTTTCTCCCATCGTGACTCATGTTTATCTTGTCACTGTGTACCCAGGGAGCAGACAACAGACGACTGGCACACAGACATTGAAGATGCTATACTTGAGAAGTGTAAGAACAACAATGGAATACTACATATTTTTGTCGACAGAGCATCCAAAGAGGTAAACACATTGATGAGAAAAGTGGGATACATTTCATTACTTTCTTTTTACGTTTTCAATTACAGTTCAGCCTGACTATAACACACCTCATTGACATTATAATGTGATTTTTGCAATAACATGACTTTAATGCCATGACTGAAAAATTGTTGACTCGGATGTTGCGCCTCAATTTCTCCAAAATATTTAATATGCTGCCAGGGCATGTATGTCACAGGGCAAGCTAATTAGGACAGAAGGGTTTCAATTAAGTATGCAGGTAACTGGACTTGATATCTGTCACAACACTATGTTATCAAGTTTTTGATACTAAAAGATCAAATCTGTTGCTGTTCCTCCTTCCAGTTGCCAGAACTCACAAAATGAACTTTTAAAAGTAAAAAATCATGTCTACAGTAGTTGAAGCTGGTCTAGACTTTGTGTAATTCTTTAACACAGTGATAGACACAAGCAATAAACACAAGAAATTTTTCCTAAATCTGGGACAGTGCATAGTAGTTGTCCTTGACATACTCCTCAACCACACACCTTGACTTGGTGCTCTTGACCGATATTCCTCGGGTTATCAATTTTGTAAAAAAATTATGTCTACTTGTGCTGAGTCTATTTCTCTGTAGCAGTGATAACTCTAAGCATGAAACCCTGCAAAGTAATTGTCCATGGCATACTCTTCAACAGCACACCTTGACCTAGAGCCCTTGACCTATATTTCATGGGTCATTGACTCACAGTTGTGCCAAGTCTCGGTCTTGGTTGAAAGGTTGAAATTAACTCATTCTAACTTCTGTTTCAGGGATGTGTGTATATAAAATGTAGCAGCTGCGAGAAAGCTTTTGATGCTTATCAGTCTCTTCATGGATGGTGGTTTGATGGTAAGAGAATATCACTTTAAGTGTCTCAACAAAAACACAGGAGAGCAGAGTGGATTCTAGAGCGCGGGAGTGTGAAAATCCCGCTTATTTTGTAATTTTGGCGCACAATTGTGATCTTGGTGCGCCGACGATCCCGCAAAGTACCGAGAAGTGGCGCATTTTTTTTAGTTTTGTGCGTATTGTGGTTCTTTTCAGTACCATTTTGGTAGTTTATTTCCGTTCTTTTCCGCTAATTTCCGTCGATCTCGTGGTCCGAGATTTGACCGAGACTTCAATTTCTATTGGCTGAGACGGTTAACGCATGCGCATATGTTTTTCTTCTTTCACTTTCGTTGACACAAGATGGAGTAGATATTCTTTCTTGGCTTGTGATAACTAAAAGACAGGGAATCGGCGTTGATGAGGCTGAGACCTCCGGTGCCACAGCCCCCGAATGTTGCGCTGAACATGCCCAAGACCCACCGAAAAGGAAACAAAGGTTTGACTTCTTGTTTCGGAAGAAATGGCTTGAAAATATGCCATTTCTTTGAAATTGAAATACATGATTTTGTCCGACGGACGAGTTAACAATAGCTAGAAGAATCGAAATGCTCTGACAGAGGAATGTACTAACTACCGCAAAAGTAATTATAACAGTTATTGAATGACTTGGGCGAAAACGATGTCAAAACATTTATTGAAGGCACTAATTTTCGTGACGTTTTCCTCCCGTTTTATTATTTTTGAGTTGTTTCACTTGTTTTTACTTTTAATAGTTTACGAAGAATAAAGCTTTTTTCTGGGCGGAATAATTCATAAAATATTAATTAATTGATAAGAAATTGTCATATCAGTGAATTGATAAGCAATGTTTAGGAAAATATTAATAAATAGTCCATTTGGTTTCAGGAAAAAAGGCTCAATAGGGGGTTCATGAAATTGCCTAAATTTAGCTCCTCTGGAAATTGTTTGGAATTTGCTTTATTAGCATGTTGTTTTGCCAGATGGTTCCATGTATGTGTTTGAGAATTTTTCTTCTTCTCGTTGATGTTATGTTTATCAGTGTTTTGATTATTTATTTGGATTTTATTAGCTTTGCATTGTTCTGTCTGTTTTCATATTCAATTTGTTTTCCCTATATGGGGCCTCTATTTGCCTCCACAGCTACAGGACCTGTCCACCATTAATTTTACTTACTTGAATCAATTGGAAATATTTTGTTTTTGTTTTATTAGTTAGTGGATATCAGTTTTGTCATATCAGAGGTTGGAGAGAAGGATTTATTTGCTTAATTTTTCTAACAATAGTTGTTATTAATGATTTTTATTTTGCAACAGGTGTCTATTGACTGTGACTGTACAAGCTGACCTACTTTCAGTTGAATAACTTGACCAAGGAAATTCCACTGGTAAAGTCCAGTTTTGAACGTTTGCCAGATGTTGAATATTTTGCTATATATTTTTAAAATATTTAGTTTTTCTTTGTTAAACCTACCGGTATTCGAAGTTGGTACCGTAGAGTATCAAAATCCACTGTGATGGAGATCAATGTTTACGAAGAAAGAAATGACTCAAGGTTTGTATCACTCTTTTTATTTGATTGTCAATCTAGAGACTGTTGAATACTTGGAAATAGAATTGCGGGGTATTTCATGAATTTTTGGTCACTACAGTAGGTAGTATTTACCAAATGTTACTGTAATGCTTTTGGAATGCAGTTATACAAGTATAAGCTTTTCAAAAAGGCAGTGTCTAGCCTCTTCAGACCAGGAATCTAGCCATCTGGGTCTGGACGCTTGCTGTCTGGTAGTGTTGGAGATTCTAACCAACAGGACCCCATTGGAAATAATCGACATGCATACTGTGTATTACATAACCATTTGTTTTATAAAAAAAATCTGTTTTTCATCTTTCACACTCTTGGGCACTGTTCTGTTGGTGGCACTAGGCTTGGTGACTTCCAGAGAAGGTGGGTCAGTGGTGAATTTAGAAGGGGTTCAAGGGGTTCGCTCGAACTCCCCTCAGGACCAAAATTATTTCATTTTCATAGGGAATTTAAAGAAATTTGTCTGAAATTAGGCAAACGTACCCCCCATTTCTGCATTTGAACCCCCCTCTTCAGAAATCCTGGATCCGCCCCTGTGGGTGCAGTTGAAGAAGCTACCTATCTTCTGAGTCAATCAATTTCTGATCTTTAGGGAGTGCGGTGGCGTAGTGGTAGAGTGTCGGACTCCGAATCGAGAGGTCCTGAGTTTGATCCCCACAGGCGTCACCGTGTTGTGTCCTTGAGCAAGACACATTAACTCCCTACAGTACTGGTTAAACCCAGGAAGAGTTGGCTCCGTCCCGACTTGACTGAAAAATTGATGACTGGGACGTTAAGCCTCAATACAAAAAAAAAAACAACAAAATTTCTGATCATCAGTCATCACCTCAGGTGTGGGGTGGTTGGCTAAATTTAGAATTTAGTCAAGGGGAAAATAGTTTTGGGGTCCACCATTAAAACTATTTACACTAAAACAACTGCCTCGATATGGGCCTATTTTTAAATAGAAACCTTAAATTCCTGAAATGGTCTTGGACGAGACCACTCGAGAAGGGATACTTTTCCAAACCTGAATAGTTCTGGGGAAAAATGAATTTTTCAGGTCTGATGCAAGTCAGGATTGAGGTTTGTAACCTCCATTGAGTTTTGAAATATGCATAGACATGTGCAAAATTTCGAAAAATGAAGCATTAGGCGTAAACAAAACCAGAGGACCAATGGTCCTGTAAACGCTCACCTGAGTCTGCTGCATATACCAATAAACATGTTTGAATATTATGGTATTTAACCCCAGTGCAGGGGCAGATGAAGCCCTTAGGCCGTTTTGTTTTTTCAGAATAATCAATATTCTGTCCATTTGCCAATTTCTTGCTGGTTTTTCCCTTCAAATGACATTTTAACAGTTTTTCCCATTCAAATGCATGGGCAACCCATGTTGACCTTGCCATAAACTTGGTCAAGATCATCACAGGGTCATGATTTATATATACATTGTAGTACTATAGCCATGAATGCTTCACGCCAAGTTTCATTGAAGTCAATCTATCGGTTTCAGAGAAGAAGATATTTGAAGGGTTTTTACCATATATGGGCATGGCGGCCATCTTGGTCATGTGACCTAGATTATTAATATATACATTGGTTCCCCCATCCTATAGATGCTTCACATAAAATTTGGCTTCAATTGGCCAAGTGGTTTTAGAGGAGAAGATGTTTGAATATTATAGTAATATACATGTATATTGCCCCGGGGTGTGGACATAATTATGAGCCCTTTGGTCCATTTTTTTTTTCAGAATCATTAATATTTAGTCCTACTACCCATTTCCTGCAAGATTTTCACTTCTAATGACTTTTTAAAAGTTTTCCCCATTCCAATGCATTGGCGACCTATGTTGACCTTGTCCTAAAGTAGGTCAAGGTCACCACAGGGTCATGATTTATATATACATTGTAGTACTTCAGCCATTGGTGCTTCATGCCAAGTTTCTTTGAAATCGGTCCACCAGATTCGGAGAAGAAGATTTTTGAAGGGTTTTTACCTTATATGGGCATGGCAGCCATCTTGGTCATGTGAACTAGATAATTTATATATACATTAATTCCCCCATTCCATAGATGCTTCACATAAAATTTGGCTTTGATTTGCCAAGCAGTTTCAGAGGAGAAGATGTTTGAATATTATGGTAATATACATGTATATTGCCCCGGGGTGGGGGCAGATGAGCCCCTGGGGTCCATTTTTTTAAGAATCATTAATATTCAGTCCTACTGCCCATTTCCTGCAAGACTTTCACTTTAAATGACATTTTAAAAGTTTTCCCTATTCAAATGCATTGGCGACCTATGTTGACCTTGCCGTAAAAAAGGTCAAGGTCATCACAGGGTCATGATTTATATACACATTGTAGTACTTGAGCCATCGATGCTTCATGCCAAGTTTCTTTGAAATCGATCTACCGGTTCTGGAGAAGAAGATTTTTTAAGGGTTTTTACCATATATGGGCATTGCGGCCATCTTGGTCATGTGACCTGGATTATTTATATATACATTGATTACCCTTTCCTATTGATGCTTCACATAAAATTTGGCTTTGATTGGCCAAGCGGTTTCAGAGGAGATGATGTTTGAATATTACGGTAATATACATGTAGATTGCCCCGGGGTAGGGGCATATGAGCCCCTGGGGTCCAAT
The DNA here is from genome assembly GCA_964017185.1 of Rugalucina vietnamica. Lineage (NCBI taxonomy): Eukaryota > Metazoa > Mollusca > Bivalvia > Lucinida > Lucinidae > Rugalucina > Rugalucina vietnamica. Next base: position 37,376,140 of record OZ024875.1, read on the forward strand.
TTTTTTCAGATTCATTAATATTCAGTCCTACTGCCCATTTTCTGCAAGACTTTCACTTTAAATGACATTTTAAAAGTTTTCCCCATTCAAATGCATTTGCGACCTATGTTGACCTTGCCGTAAAATAGGTCAAGGTCATCACAGGGTCGTGATTTATATATACATTGTAGTGCTTGAGCCATCAATGCTTCATGCCAAGTTTCGTTGAAATCAGTCCGCCGGTTCTGGAGAAGAAGATTTTTGAAGGGTTTTTACCATATATGGGCATGGCGGCCATCTTGGTCATGTGACCTGGATTTCTTATATACACATTGGTTCCCCCTTGCTATAGATGCTTCATATAAAATTTGGCTTTGGTTGGCCAAGCGGTTTCAGAGAAGAAGATCTTTGAAATTGTGGATGGACGGACGGACGACGGACGGACGCCGGATCATGGCCATCCTATAAGCTCACCTTGTGAGCCTAACGGCTCAGGTGAGCTAAAAAAGCTGTGTTTCCGCTAACCAGTCCGACTCTGAGTTTTTGCGCTGACCTTGCAGTTTTTATTGCCAATAAAAATAAAATAGAAATATTTTCATGCAGACCGACCCTCAACACAATGATTTAAAAACTGCTATAATTTCAACAATACTAGGTGAACTTGAATTCAGCTTCCTACTGGTTTTAAACTTCATCGCATGTTTGTTTCGAGTACTTACATGTATGATTAATTTTAGCATGTTTCTACCTCTTTACCCATTTTCAAGTAAGATAAAAATACACAAAAAATAAAAAGATTTTCCCACCTACCGACTCTACCCCGTCTTCGGCATGTTAGCGGAAACAAGGCTATTTTTATTTTACGCCTTACGTTGAAAAATGCAAAATTCTGCTTTGATAAATCTGTTAACCTTGGTCGTTTACTTATTTTTGATACAACTGTTTTGAAAATTAATCTGAGAATATTTTTTTACAAAACATGTTTTTACCTAATGTTACCATTGTTTTCTGCTTACTTCTACTGTCCGGCATTGATGTCTTTCTGATTGACACAAACCTGGTTTCTGCCACTGACATCAGGTGTAAGTGGTAATCTTTTTTTTAAGTTTATACTTGTTTTCCTTTTTTGTTTAATAGTATTTCAGCAATGTTAAACATCAAAATGATGATATTCTTAGAAAAAAGTATAAAATATACAGAAAGCAGCAGAAATACTTTTCAAATACATGCCATACATTGAAGACTATTATTTTAAATCTCAAAATTCAAAAATTACCCCTTCCACTTATGAAATTGGAGGAATTTGCAAAGAATTCTCAAACAGATTTTGCTGAAAAATGTTTCATTTGAAAGCTGCACATTTTGCAAGCAACATTGGCCCGGCCCGGAATGATGTTGCAATTTTTGCATAGCTACATGTATTTGTTTTTTCTCAATATAGATCTAGTAATTTCACGTACATTTTCAAACCTCAATGAGGTTAAAAACCTTACCTCCAGGGATTTTTTGACAATTTTGGGAAGGGGCCCTAGGGCCTTTCTGATTGGGACAATTAGCGAAGTAAATTTGGAATTGGGAAATTTCAAGTTCTAGACATTCAAAATTGATATTTTCCAAAGTGGCATAGCTTAATAAGGGATTTCATTTAGATTATAATTATATAATAATTCATAATCAAAAGTGTCAAAAGTTAAATAACATTTCTAACAGCAAAGTTTGAATTTCACAATGTATGGAACTGTTGAAAATTACTTTCAGCTGTAATTGGGATTTTTTTCTCCAGATTGGGGGAAAAGACACCTAATAGTAATTTGCAATGGGAATGAGGCCTAATTTCGGCCCCTGAGACACACAAAAAAAATCCCTGACCTCAATCCTAATGTGTACCATACCTGACTATAGGTAAATTGTCTTGTGCATTTCTTTAAGGTTGGGTGCTGGGGTCAGGTATTTGTTTTTATCAAGATATACTGTACCAGAGTGTGTCTTAGGAGGACCGCTCCTTGCGGGACTCCAGCCAATGGCGACTCAAGTTTGTCTAGCATATCACCAACGCTACTGTCCTACAGGTCCACCTGGCTGCAGTCCTTTGCACCATCTCTATCTTAGCAGTCTGAGTATCATTATAGGGATACCAAATAGGAGCTGCATACTCGAGTTGAGGTCGAACCAATGTTTTGTATGCAATTTCCTTAGTATAATGCCTAGGTGCCAGTGCCAAATTATATGTATTTTGCTACACGACCCATACCTGGATCTTTCCCTGGGTCTGGAACTGTGAGACATGATTTTTTCATATAATTTTTTACACAATCAAACAGTTAAATGCATCCGCTGTGATATTTTTATTACTGGTTATCTAAATTTGCATCTTTAACACATTATCTTTTAACAAAACACTCTTTAAACTGTATCTTCTCACAGACTTATTTTTCATAAAATGGTGTCTTTCAAAATGTTGATTTATACTAGTACATTTTTTGATACATTTATGCGCATAATATTCGGGTATATAGGGTGGTATGGCAGGATAGATACATGTACATTGACAGTACTACTTCAAACTTGGATAAATACCAACAGACATGAAAATGCTGAAAGAGTTCAAATGATATTTGTCTGTTTCAGATTGTTGTTTTGGTTGAAAGATTGACACACTGACAATGTTGTATGTTGGATGTCAAGCAGCGTAAAGATGTTTCAGTGTTATTTCAATGATACAGTTTTTGGTAAGATCATCTTTAGTGATATTAGTCATCACATTACATACCGTAGTAGGGAGCGGGGTGGCGTAATGGTAGAGTGTTGGACTCTAAATAAAGAGGTCCTGGGTTTGATCCCCACAGGCCTCACCGTGTTGTGTCCTTGAGCAAGACACTACAGTACTGGTTAAACCCATCCTGACAAGACTGAAAAATTGTTGACTGAGATGTAAGGCCTCAATACAAAAAAAAAAACATGACATAGTACACATGGCTTTCATGGGGTTACAGGATGTTTCATGCACAAACCAGTTCCTCCCGGGACTGTGCGTAAAAAAATATTTTTCGAACGGGACATTTACTCCCGAAGAGTGCCACGTTTTAAAAAAAATGATTTTAATGTTTTTTTTTTTTCATTGAAATTATTTATTTTTTATGTCATTTCAACGAACTAAGACATCCAAATAGGATAAACAAGTCGCTTAAGGACTTCTAAAACTATATTTGGTGAACCGACCCATAAAATTGATTTTGAGCGAATCGTCTCACCTTTTTTAGCAAACAGCCCCATTCGATTTTTTGCGAAATAGTCCTGGAGGAAACGTCACAAGGAGAAACTGTTTTTAGGAGCCCTTTCATAGTACTCAGAAAGTGACTGCATGTATGTCCAATTTTGATATGTGACAATGTCATTGTTTTGTTATTTTGTGTTACATGTATTACTGATGCGTGTATTCATTTATTTTCAGAGGGGAGAGAGCTTATATCATCAACAGCAAATCGAGCAGGTAGTGAACCACAACAGAAAACTTATATTTTAAGTCAATTAGAGTGGATGACTGCATGTACAATAAACTGTTCACCCTAACTTAAATGATAAATAATGGACTTTAATACAATCTGTGTTTTGAAGTAGACATGAGTTATAGTAATACTGTGAAGAAATCAAGATATAGTTGATATTACAAAGCAAAAATCATTAAAGTTTTAGTTTTAAAGCCCTGCTATAAAAAGGCTGGGCTATACTGGATTCAGTGAGACAGTGCCATTGACAAGATCTATTCTTGGGTTTGAACTGTGCATCATTTTTTAGCAACCTGTGTTCTTTCCCATAGGCGTTTTATTGAAGTGAGGATTTAGTCTGATTCTCTGACAATTGTTGTTAAATACTCGTGTGTATGTATGTTTCTTCTGCATGAAGGATCTTGCTGTCTGTGACATAAGACCATGGTGAGAAGCTGTTAACAAAGATGTGCATGTGCACGAAACATGTTTCAGTGATATATAGTAAGAATACCAAACCGATTATCCAGAACTGAGAACAGCCAACGCGGATAAAATCAGTAAAAGACTCAAAGACTGTAGTATGCAATTACGTGCCTTAGAACAACTTTACAAAAAAAAATTGTGATCTGTAGAAAGTTGTCTCCACAATGGCAAGCCGTTTTACTATTTATTCAAACAAACAGGTATCTTATATTGTATATAAGATATCTTCTTTAATAAATAAGATATCTACTTTATTTTATTAGATATCTATTATAAAGAAGATATCTTATATAGCAAATAAGATATCTGTTTTGTTATATTAGATATCTAAATTGTCATTTAAGATATCTTATCTAGTATATAAGATATCTTTTTAACTAAACAAGATATCTTATTTGTTAATGTAGATATCTAAATTAACAAATAAGATATCTTGATTGATATATTAGATATCTTATTTGTAAAAATATATAAGATATCTTAATTAATATAGATATCTGATATAGCATTTAATTTGTTAATTAAGATATCTTGTTTAACAAATTAGATATCTAATATGACAAATTAGATATCAATAATGTTTTTTCTAAATAAGATATCTTAATTAATATATAAGATATCTAAAAAAGTATATTAGATATCTATTTTATCATATAAGATATCTTATTTGTCAAATAAGATATCTTCTTCAACATATAAGATATCTTAATTGCATTCACAAATAAGATATCTACTATGCTAAAGTAGATATCTTATTTGACAAAGAAGATATCTTATGTATACACAAAATAGATATCTTATATCCTATATTAGATATCTTATTTAGGTTTAACAAATCAGATATCTTATTTAGTACATAAGATATCTTATTTGTTTTACCCAATCACAATTGGTTTCTGATACTTATATAAGATATCTACTATACCAATACAGATATCTTATTTATAGCCTTAATCAAGATATCTTATTTGATAATTTAGATATCTAATATACTAAATAAGATATCATATATATTAAATAAGATATCTATTATACCTAAATAAGATATCTTATTTACCACTTTAGATATCTTATTTGCTGTATAAGATATCTAGTTTAGCAATGAAGATATATATCTAATTTATGAAAGTAGATATCTTAATTAATCTTGTAAAGAAGATATCTTTTTTAGGTATAGTAGATATCTTATTTAGTATATTAGATATCTAAATTATCAAATAAGATATCTTATATGCTATATAGGATATCTTAATTGTGGGATCAAATAAGATATCTTATTTAGCATATTAGGTATCTTCTTTACTATATAAGATATCTAATTTAGGATATAAGATATCTTTATTGCTAAATAAGATATCTTATATCCTAATTAAGATATCTTATTTACTATTCAAGATATCTAATAAGCATAATAAATAGTAAAACGGCTTGCCATACTCCACACAGGTATTTATCATGGCATCGACATTGTTTGTTTTCATTCACAATTCTCTCTGAATATAAACCAGTGTGATATAGATTATAATACTTGCAATATGGATATGTTTATCAAGGTTGACTTTCTTTCATGACCCATTAATGGACAAACATGACAATGCAGGTCACATGGAGTTTTCATGCTTAAATTCGAAAAACAAAAAACAAAAAAACACATTGCATGTGTTTTGTACAAACATGTACATGTATTATATATGTAAATAGTGCATTTATGTTCTTTCATAGTGTGCATTTAACAGAAATAAATACATGAAATTTCATGACTTATAAATTTTGCTGGTTTTAAAATTTATGACTTCGAGATCAGTAGGTGAGTCAGGGTGCAAGAAAACCTGTCGCCAGGGATTCAGAGTATGTTCCTGAAATTGAGCTATACAGGCATGATTGCTGCAGCCGAGGTTTAGCACATTACAGTCATGTACTTAGTGAGGGCAGTGGCGTAGTGTTGAATCACAAAGTTCTGGGTTCAAACCCCACTGGGACTTGGTTGCGTCCTTGAGCAAGACACATCTGAATCTGAATGGTTTACTGGTGACACGCCAAATTGACAATACTTCACCGGGGGTGCGCCAGGAAGGAAATTAGTCCATGGCTCTCATGATTTTCACCCAGGTTGATACCCAGAAAACCGTTGCACCATCCGGACATAACTGAAAAATTGATGACCAAGAAGGAATGTTAGACCTTAAATCAAACACCAGAATTTTTAGAGCTAAAATGGCGTAGTCAGCAGCTGTCAGATTTTTAAGAAAGACTAAGAAACAACACTTTACAAAATGTACAATCCACATTTGAGCTGTGCAACCTTTTGGTTTGATTTAGGTATGGATGTGACGTCCCAGTCAACAATATTTCTGTCATGTCCCCAGCTTGGGACACTCCTTTGTGTGTATTAACCAGTACTTTCCAGAGTCAATGTCCCTTGCTCATCGTGCAGTGATAAAAGCCAGCCACCAGTGGGGATCCACTCCCTACCTCCCTAACCAGAGTCTGATGCACTAACCACCAGGCCAACATGCTCCTTTGAATGCATATTTGTATGCTAGTATACGCGCCCGGTCCCATTTTTAGCTCACCTGAGCCGTTATGTTCACAAGGTGAGCTTATAGTATACCCATGCTCCATCGACCGTCGTCGTTGTAGTCATTGTTGTCCACAATGTTCAGTGAAACATCTCCTCTAAAACCACTGGGCCAATCAAAGCCAAACTTTATATGGAGCATCCTCAGGAAGGGGGAACAAAAGTTATTTCCGCCATGGCTATAAGTTGCAAAACCTTTAAAAATCTTCTTTTCCAGAACCATAAGGCCTATGATTTTGAAACTTGGCATGAAGCATCAGGCAATGGAGCTCTACAAAGTTTGTATCAATCAATCCATGGCCCTCTGATGACCTTGACCTAATTAACTGCAAGGTCAACATAGGTCGCTCATGCATTTGAATGGGGAAAATTGTTAAAATGTGATTTGAAGGGCAAAACTTGCAGGACATGGGCAAATGGATGGACTATTTATGTTTACAAAAACATTTTGGCCCCAGGGGGTTATCTGCCCCTGCACCGGGGCTATATACATGTATATGACTATAATATTCAAACATCATGTCCGGATTGAATTGACATTTCGTAGGTTCTTAACTCTTTTTTGCTCACCACCAAAAGAAATCAAGAGGGGAGGGGTTCATCACCCGACCCTCACATATTTCTTAACCATTCTTAAGTTTTGCATTCAGTCTTATTCTTCAATCATGATCTTGTTCAGAAATACTGCAATAATTATTGAATTAAAGGATGACTGCTCGTTTGAATTTTTTAAATTTCTTTTTATGTGACTACATCGCTCGAGTTAGTATATCGATTATACATTTTATTTGCCTAAACTGAGTGTGTAGTCATAGTCGGAACCGGATCATTAATGTCTGTATATTTGGTAATTGACCAAAACGCCCGAATCAGTGGAAAGCAGTCCGGTGAATGAAGGAATTTTAACACGGAGCCGTTTCCATAATAAAACCTTAGCAAATCAAGCCATATTTCTTTTTAGTATTTCTACCACTTTTATCACACCGCCCAATTATTACATGTGGCTACATGTTATAGCTTTTCTTGTTATTATTGTGTATTCAATAATATTACAAGGAAAAGGAAAACAATATAACAAAAGGTCCCAACAGGAAGTCCAGAGAAAACAGTGCAGACTCAGAGCAGCAGACTGTCAGTCAATAGACTTTGCACTTTGTTATGACTTACACCCAAATGGCTTGAAATATTAAAATCTACATATTCATTTTTAATTGACCAATAACTTGGACGTCATTGTGGTGGGAATATGGATTAAGTCCGTTTGGCCCAGGATGACGTTAAAAGCCTATTCTTTACTACTACTACTACAATAACTTGGTGGATCTATATCCTGAATCAACTATTTGGCTTCTTGATGACTATACAATACGGTACTGAAAATAACTGCTGTTGGTTGATCACAAGAGTGACCATTCATGTTAATCTTCCTGAGAAAATGCCGACTCATATGGCCCCCTACTTGATTCAACCTTGGCCCCTTTTTGAAAGTGTGATGGGGGAGTTGGCCCATCTTGACAAAATCCTAGAATCCACTCTGGGAGAGCATGGTGGGTTAGTGGTATAGTACTTGACTCAGAGCAAGAGGTCCTGGGTTTGATACCTACAAAATACCTTTACTGTGTAAGGCTCTTTGAACAGGACACCTTAAGCTCTCCAGAGTAGTTGTTAATACCCAGGAAGCAGTGGCTCTGTCCCGACATGACTGAAAAATTGTTGACACAGACAGGGATGTTAAGCTATAACCAAACCTAATCATTGGTAGAAGGCCTAGTTAAACATCCTTTTCACCAAACATTTTGCTTGGAAAATAAAAACTTATGCAGGACATTCCTGCAGCAAGTTCAAATGCTTTGTTAACGTTATTAGCTGGAAAAATGAATGACTTTGGCATTAAACTGTGAAATCTTTACTAACTTTGCTTATTTCATTATTTATCAGCACTGAGCGGACTAATCGGTAGTGTTATGATCAGTAGTGTTGAGAACAAAAAAATTATAACCTGGGAGGCAGGTCTGATACCTGAAGACAGATTTTGTCAGTTGTCACACAGCCCATGTAACTTTGATTTCAGGTCGCCTGGTGACCGTGAAATATTTACGGTTGGAGCACTACCATGACAGATTTCCCGACTCCAGAAACAGAAAATATCCACTAAAGCCATCAAACAATGATATGCAATCAGTATCAAGGCCTTACCATAGGTCCGCCTTAGAGATGACATAGAACAGTAGAATAATATTGATGAAAGTTTTTGACACTTTTGCGTTACATAAATGGGTACAAAATTGGATGGCTTTTGGTGGATAATTTTTTCCTGTTTTTTTTTTTTTTTTTTTTGAGAAAATTGTTTTGCTTTGCCTATACAGGCCGGACTAAGTCGGAACCTCCAAAGACAGGTTTTCTCATGATTATTGGTGCAGCTTGTATGGAAATCTATTCTAAAAAAGTGATGCCCATGAAAATGCAGGTGCTCTTTGAATTGCAGTTTCACCTGCATCACCCATATTTCAGAAACGATTTAAAAATGCTGTAATATGTATAGTAAAGGAATGTTGAAATATAGCATTCACACCATACACTAGGCCATTCACTGCAACAGTAAAGCAAAAATAAGAAAGAAGTATCCACCCAAAACTGTTCTATGTTGTGCCCCTTGTACATGCAAATTTATTGCTATTTGACAGTGCTGTTTATCAAACCAATAGTTAAGATGTTTCTGTGAAATAATAAGTAGAGATGCTGTTAGTGCCCATTGGAAATGTCACTTCTGATGGGTACAAATCTGTTTTAATATTAGAGCCGCCTTGTGGGAAAACCAACAATGTGGTTTCCGAACAGGTCCGACACAAACCGGTCTGTACAAGCACAGAAGCAGGCTAGAAGCTTGAAATTTTGGAGTTAAGTAGAGGAGGAATTGTACTATCCGAGTAGCGAAAACAAAGGCGCTGATCAGCTTCGCGGTTACCGCGAAGCTGATCTGCGTCTTTGTTTTCGCATATGCAGATTGTTGGTTTTCCCATGCGGCGGCTCATTACTGTGAATTCAGAAATGCTTGAGAGAACTTAACTTTCGCTAATATTCGCGAATATGTTGCCTTGCGAAAAAATTTTCGCTAATTTCGCTAAAAAGAATTACTATATGGTTTATAGACTGCACAAGTATTCGCTCGTGAATTCAAGAACTCACTGATAATTTGGAAATCGAAAAATTGTGAAATAAAAGTCAAGAGAAAATTTCCGAATATACAGTAATTTAAGGGTTTTTAGCATTTGACCCGAAACCTACCACTATGTAATTTGTGTTCTGAAACGAGACACTTTTACTTTCCAAATTGCTTGTTAAGCAGCCAGAAACCTTTGGCCCTGACCAAGATGCTTGAAAATTGATTGGCTGAGATGTTAAACAAATACTTAAGCAAATGAAAAATGTATCATGCGTATGGAGAAGTGACAAGTTATCCTTAGAAACAGCAAATTTTTATGTCATTGTGTTTCATTGTGTTTCAAAGCTAAAGTTACAACAAAGAAAAATAAGAATTTAGGCAATTAAAATATCATATATATTTTGGATTATATGAGCCGCGGCACGAGAAAACGGGTCTTTGGGAGTTCGGATCAGGTCTGACTCAAACCGGGCTGAACAGTCACAGTAACAGCCTAGAAGCTTCAAGCAGTTGCTGCGAAGCTGATCTGCGCCTTTGTTTTTGCACAGGCAAAAGTTCGGTTTTCTCATGACGTGGCTCATATAAACTAGCCGCAGCAATGTGGTTACCCATATGATCCACAGCATGAGAAAACCAACAAGTTTTGTTTCTGACCAGGTCAGACACAGACAGGTCTGTACTGTCTCAGAAAAATGCTAGAAGCTTGAAATTTAGATATAAGTAACAGAGGAATTGTACTGTGTAACGAATACGAAAACAAAAGTGCTGATCAGCTGTGCAGTGTGTTACTGCACAGCTGAGATCTGCACCTTTGTTTTCGCATATGCAAATTGTTGGTTTTCTGATGCGGCGGCTCATATCTGCTTATGCTGCAACTTGTTCAGCTGTAATAGAATGCATACATTTGAGCCTCCACATGGGAAAACCAACAATCTGCATAGGCAAAAACAAAGGCGCAGATCAGCTTCGCAGTAACTGCGAAGCTGATCAGCGCCTTTGTTTTCGCTACTTGGATAGTACAATTCCTCTTTTACTTAAATCCGAAATTTCAAGCTTCTAGTTCTTTTCTGTGCTTGTACAGGTCGGTTTGTGTCAGACCTGTTCGGAAACCACATTGTTGGTTTTCCCACGAGGCGGCTCATTTGGTTCTACGAAGTCAGCATGGTGTCATTTCACAATGATTGAGAAATTCTGTCTACTTTCCATACACGGAGGAGCGCTGTGGCAAAGTGGTGGAGTATAGGACTCAGGAGCAAGCACTTTAAGCTTCACATAATACTTAGAAAAGGGTGGGTCATACCACAATTTCGGCTGTTAACTCGTATAAGCTTGGCATCGTTTTTATGGGACATAGGCAAAAAGCATAGCCCCAGATGGGACGCCACAGAATGCGGCGCCCCATCTGGGGCTATTCTGTTTGCTTAGAAAAAAAAAATAAAAAAAGTGAATAGAAATTTCAGATCACTCCTGATGCCCCTAAAAAGGATAGTGAACTCATCCTAATGATAGCGATGCAGGAATCTATTTGTCATGTGGGTTAAAGCCTGATTGATGCTATAAACCTGTGAAAATGGAGCTAGAGAGAAATACTCTTATTTTGCAAATTTCAACAGGATGGTCGATAACAAAATACTTGTATTATCAAAATTCAACCAAATTTTAATGTTGCTTATAATACATGTATGTTCTTTAAAAGGATTATGACTTGCGTAAAGTTGATTATGTAGCCGTACAGTAAGGTTTAACTATATTGGGAGGAGGTGACTATGACATTTGAACCCTCGCTTGAGAAAACCAACAATCTGGATTTCCGACCAGGTCAGACCCAAACTGGTCTGTGCAGTCAAAGAAATTAGCTAGAAGCTTGAAATTTCAGATTAAAGAAAGAGGGATTGTACTATCTGTGTACCGATCTGTGTCCTTGTTTTCGCAGATGCAGATTGTTGGTTTTTTCATGTGGCGGCTCATTATTAGACGTGTAAACTGATTGGAGGGCATGTGCAGGGTTTTCGTGTAGTGAATTAAGTAGTGGATATATAGATATTTTTTTCACAATGGTGAAACAGAAATTAACAAATCTTCAACATTTCTAATCGCATCTTTGTTATATTGATTTTTTCATGAGCAAAGGATGAAATCTTTATGAATTGAGCCTGTGCGTGAGAAAGCCAACAATTTGGATTCTGACCAGGTCCGACACAAACCGGGTTGTACAGTCACAGAAGATGGCTAGAGGGTAGAAATTTTGCATTTAGAAAATAGAGGAATTGCACAATCTTTGTAGTGAAAACAAAGGCGCTGACTAGCTAGTAACTGTGAAGCTGATCTGCGCTTTTGTTTTCGCCTATGCAGATTGTTGGTTTTCCCATGCAGCGGTTTAATTATTGTTCTTGGTGTTTCTGTTGAAAAAGTATCATGCCCAGTAATATCTTGTGCCATGTTTAATACAGTATAGCCAATTTAAGATTGACTATAAACAGTTTTATACAGTGCATGGATGTGTATGCATGCTTACACTAGTGAAATAGAATGAAATTTGGCAAATATTCATCACGCTAACATGTCCATGCAATATGTTACCCCCTTACACTCCACTTTTATACCTCCTCGCAGTGGCAGTTATAAAGTGTTACAACAATCTGTGTTTTGAGCAAAAATTGGAAAAAAATACCAAATTTCTTCCTCTGAAAGTTTTCATTTTTGAAGGTACAAAAATAGGCATGTTTCTGTAATATTGACCCAGATCAGTCGACACGGGCCGCTGTATCAGAAAACCTAAAATCTGCATTGGCGAAAACAAAGACACAGATCAGCTGTGCAGTAACTGCACAGCTGATCAGCGCCTTTGTTTTCGCTACACAGATATATAGTACAATCTCTCTTTTTCTTAAATCTGAATCTCTTATTTTCTTTAATCTGAAATTTCAAGCTTCTAGACTGCTTCTGTGACTGTACAGGCCGGTTTGTGTCAGACCTGGTCGGAAACCCCGAAGACCGGTTTTCTCACGTCGCAACTCAAGTTTGAAATTAATATCAATGTCAGAAAAGCTTTGTTATAGGTAAATCTGCCTTTTACTGATGCGAACAACAATAGATTATAGGTATTCTGAGAAAAGCTTAAACCAATATCAAATTGTTTTGTTGAAAATCAGATGACATGTTTTTTGAAACAAGGTTTATACAATAGGAGTGTAAAATAATCATTAAAACTTAAAGGCTTCTTGTTGTCTTATCTATAGATCCTGGAGGATTGGAGAAGACGTACATCACGTGTTTACCTTTACTATATATGAATGAAATGTATGCATTTGTCCAATAGGAACAGGCTTGTCATTCATATTTATATCGGTAAATCTGTGACAAAAGTCTACAACGATCGTCTGGGAGCTATACCCCCAGGTTATCATTACGAAAACTTGCCCATGCAATATATAGATTTTTTTCAGTACCAAAAATTGAAAATTTCACCAGAAATATGTTGATATTTTTCTTATTTTTGCTCAAAACATAGATTGTGGGTACACGTTAGAACCGCCTCGACGAGGCGGTTCTAACGAGTACCCACAATCTATGTTTTAGAGCAAAAATAAGAAAAATAGGTATACCCCTGCAAACCCCAGTTTGGCTATATAAGAGTGGGGTATAAGGGGGTATATATTACACGGACATGTTTTCCTGATGGTGCCATTCTTGTCAGAAAACAAAGACAACATTTTTTTGTTCGACAAGAATTATTTGCAGTGCCGGTGGTCACCAGAGACATAATGTTCAAGAGTTAACAAAGTCTCTTTATCGTACAGGTACATACAGATGTATCGGTATAAAAAAAACAAACTCACAAAACTGAAAATGGAATTTACCTGAAATACTAGTATACTGGCGCTAAATTGTAATGCTGTTTTATGGCACATCCACAACTTTGAATGTTGACTAATGTGAAGCACTGTTGTTTTTTTATACCCCACCACTTGAAAAAGTGTGGGGTATTATGTTATACCCGCCGAAAAAAAATTGCATTTGAGGGTCCGTCTGTCCAAACTTTGTTTCCGGGCTCTATCTTTCAGCATTTATTGACCAATTTTCTTCAAACTTTGTATATGTTCATATCAGGAATGAGTTGTTTGGGATTGAAGATGGGTAAACTTTGCCAAATAAGTACAGAGTTATGGCTCTTGATTTACGTTAAAATTTTGTTTCCGGGATCTTATCTTGAGCATTTATTGACCAAGTTTCTTCAAACTTGTTGTAGAGTTCATATTGGGAAGAAGTGGTCTGGGATTGAAGATGGGTAAATTTGCTCAAGTAAGTACAGAGTTATGGCCCTTGAATTACGTTAAAATTCTGTTTCATTACATGTTACGAGCCGTTCTAACGAGCACCCACAATCTATGTTTTGGAGCAAAAATAAATAGGTATACCCCTGCGTACCCCAGTTTTACTATATAAAAGTGGGGTTCAAGGGGGTATACATATCACGGACATGTTTTCCTGATGCCTCTCTATTTTGAGCATTTACTGACCAATTTTTTTCAAACTTTGTATAATAGTTCATATCAGGAAGGAGTGTTTTGGGATTGAAGATGGGTAAGTTTTGTCAAATACGCATGGAGTTCTGGCCCTTGGTTTCTGTCAAAATTTTGTTCCGCCCTTTCTTTAGCATTTAGTGATCAAGATATTCTGTGATTAAATTTGTGTGGCGGAGTATCATGCATGCCTGCAATGCTTTTTTTTTTCCATGTATCTTGCTTCTGTTTACATTTTTGACAGTTGATTTCTATGTAATCATTTCGTCACCTTAGCACAAAAACAGTGTATTAAAGTGATATTTTGGCCAAAATCACTTTTTTGCATAAATGGATGCCTACTATCAAGATACATGACCTGGAGAAGTATTACAACTAGATTCAATCTAAATCTGAAGTTATTTCAGTTTTTTTTTAAAATTCTGATGTAAAATTCTTTTAAATTCTAGCGCAAAAACCTTGTAAGTGCACTTACAAGGTTTTTGCGCTAAGAAAATACTTCAGTGCAAAAATGTTGTAAGTGCAACTTTTGAAAAAAAATCATCAAAAATATTTGTTTTTGGTATTTTCATAAGGTTAACATGTAAAACACTTTTAAAGCAATATGATTAAGACAAAAAAGAAGATACATGTAAATTATTTCTGCATTGCAATTTATTCAATGTTGAAAATTCTCAAATACCTCAGCGCAAAAACAGTGTAAGTGCACAAGCAAGGTTTTTGCGCAAACTTTTTCAGTGCTAAAATGTATCTGAAAGTAAAAATGCTAAAAAAATTAAATTTTTCATTGACAAATTCTTCAACAACTTTTCAAATAATTGAGACCAATAAGTAAGATGTACTCAAGCTGCTTTTTGATGTGCCTATATGTGAAATACTCAAAAGTTTTCTGTCTATCCTTAAAAGTAAGCATTTGACAGTTACACTGTTTTGGCGATAAGGTGACGATTTATGACGTCACATTTCTAAATCTAAGAGTTTTTCTTAGCCCCATCTCTGTGTCTGTTTCGCCTTCCACTATTCGGTGCTTGAAGGCATCAGTACCGATTTGTCATTTACCGTTATTTACCTGTTCATGGGAAAAACAGCATAGCCTTATTACCATGCATCTATAAATCAACTGTAGCGGAGATCGCAAATGAGACTGACAGCTACCACCTTACTATATGTGGCTTCTGTGGTGACGCAATGGATGCCATGGACACAAGTGGAGGCTGTAGGTTTCCAAACCAAACTTCTTGCTCCTGAGTATGTCATTCTGTTGCGCTCCCCTTGTTTTCAATTTTTTCCAGAGGCATAATTCAGAGAGGGAGATAAATAACTGGTCAGCAATTTGGTAATGAATGAATTATCTACAAGTCGCATCATGAAGACAGATTTTTGGACGTGAAAAGGCCACAGATCATATCTGTCTAGTAACTGAGTGGCTCATCAGCACCTTTGCTTACATATCTATTCTAAATCCAACATTTGAACCTTTTAACCATCTTCCAAGGTTGGCTTGTGTCAGACATAGAAGCCTCCATGGTGCAGTGGTTATGTTATTCTGAACATTTGACCATCCAATATACAGAGAATTTTTTCAGGTTTACAAAATGAAAATTTTTGTGGTAAACACTTATTTTTGCTGTGGGTACACGTTAGAACTGCCTTGCCGAGGCTGTTCTAACGAGTACCCACAATTTATGTTTTGGAGCAAACATAAGAAAAATAGGTTTACCCCTGCATACCCCCGTTTTTCTATATAGGGAGTATACATTTCACAGACATGTTTCTGATGTCACTCGACTTGTAAACCAAGGGTTGCAGGTTCGATCCCAGGCTTCAGTCTGATGAGACTATAAAATGAAGTCTCTATATGACCTTAGCTGTTGGTGGGACATTAAAACTCCCAGATCAACCAAATGTCAGGTATGACTAGAAACCTTTGACGACTGGTTGGTCAGGTGTTACTTCACAAATACAGGTTATTTATTTCATTCATGTTCCGAGACATTTGGTAAAAAGATTGTATCTATATCAAACGGAACATTTCAGGAATAACATTTTGGCAGTAAAGCAGAACAACAAAGACCTTGGTTTTAAATATTTCTTCAACAAATCTGACCCCCAAAACCCATGCTGAGTTTTGTCGGTCTGTGGTATCAAATATCATGTATGATCATCATAAATGTACACATAGTTGACTTTGGTATAGCGTCAGTATTGACAAACAAAACTTGTTATTAGTGAGCACAAACTCAAAACGTGAACAAGGCAGAAATTTGCAAATGTGTCAAGACATTTCTGGCCCCATTAGTTTATTGTTATTAACCATTACCACAAAGCATGTGCATACCAATAATTGTTCAAAAAGAGATAAACAGAACAATTAGGATAGCCTGTCCTGGTTGCATTGTCTTGAAAATCGGCCATATTAGATCTATAAAGCAACAATCAACGAGCATCTATGTAAATCCCTCATCTAAACAAACTAAAACATGGAAAACAAGAGAATTGTGATTGGTGCTTCAGCTGGGCATGACAGACACAAACCAGACTGCTCTGTTAATCTATCTGGTAGTGACTAATTGTAAATATAAAAGTTAAGACAAGTGGGCCTCAAGTT
This sequence comes from Rugalucina vietnamica, assembly GCA_964017185.1. Classification (NCBI taxonomy): domain Eukaryota; kingdom Metazoa; phylum Mollusca; class Bivalvia; order Lucinida; family Lucinidae; genus Rugalucina; species Rugalucina vietnamica. The sequence continues at coordinate 37,392,962 of OZ024875.1, forward strand.
TTTGTATCCAAAACTCAAAAACCCTCTGCACCAAATACAATTTTTCTTTTAATGAAGCAAATGAAATTAGCACTATGGGTGGATCACAATCATTAAATATAGGTAACAAAACAGTTGACACTTCAGATACATATTCTTTGTATAATATGAGTACCATATTTTATTCGGACATAAAAATTTCACTATAATCTTTTAAATACAATTTTTAGCTTCTTGTCTTGTACCAGCAGAACATAAAACATTCATTTTTTTTTTTCAGGATATTTGTTTTCAATGTCCAATAAAAAGATAGTTTAATACGAGTTCTCATTGTCACTTCTGACAATACTCATGACTTGTATATCGTAATAATCACAATATAATCCATATTACATATCAACAAACTACTGTCATAGTGCGCATAACTTTATTTAGTCTCATTACATAACAACAAACTGACTTTAATAAGTAATAAATACATCTTTAATATTTTATGTGAAAACAAAAGATTTTCATTGTTTTTTTTTTTTCGATTAAATCATTTTCTTGTTGGCCGTAATTTATCAAAATCATTATAATAAGATCCAGCTCTTTACTATATATGACAAAAAAAGCAAGATGATTTGATGTGCGTCAATTTCAATACTGTCTGAAAAACTATGTTCAATTCTTGCCATATATAAACTATCAACCAGATTCGGTCCATTTATAAATAGATATTTCACAGCAATGTATTTGTTTAACAATTGTAAGATGTCCTAAGTTCACACTATCATCATTGTACTCCGAGCTTGGCTTTGAGACTCTCGGGCATCTCAGGGGGTGGGGGTCGTGGCAACTTGAAGTAGACCTTGACAGAGTCATAGATGAACCATTGCAGGGCTGTCAGGGTGCCGATCATGATGATTCTGGGGAACAGACCCTTCCACATGCCTGAAACAAGATACAAATATTTGAGCCTAAAATATTGAGTTTTACATTTCATTCAACAACTTTGGTCATATGGAGGGCCAGACGGTACCTTCATTTTAAGTCTCACCTGAAATAAAATATATAATGGTTAGATCCTTTGATGCAGTGAAAACATTCAAACTTAGGCGAGCCATAGTATACAATTTTGAGTACAAAAAAGGCAGGAGAAGCCCAGAAATGAACTTGGCTTTAAAAAGGAGTGAATTAACCACTACCTGAAATAAAATATATAATGGTTAGATCCTTTGATGCAGTGAAAACATTCAAACTTAGGCGAGCCATAGTATACAATTTTGAGTACAAAAAAGGCTGGAGAAGCCCAGAAATGAACTTGGCTTTAAAAAGGAGTGAATTAACCACTACTCCTTCACACAGGCATCTTGAGCCTCAAAACAAATTTTTTTGTTAACGGCAAATGCTGAATAACTTTCTCACAATGTAGCTTATATCAGGAACTGATAATATTTTGTATCAAATACGTTCTGACATACTTTCAAAGATTCTTAAACCTGTGAAAACCTGTCCCAGCAAAACGAAAGAACCATGTCAATAAGACAAAGCCCAAGTTTCATCCCAACTGAGGTATATTACTGTCCCACGCCAATGACTCAAGCACTCTTGATGTACAACCGGTAAAGTTGCTGGCCACACGACTGACGGTCCTGAGCTGGTGTCAGTGCAGTAAGCCCAAGAGTGGATCTAAGGTAACGTGGTTTTGATTTGCAGCTTTACATCCATGAAAACAATTTTCAGTCACGTTGGAACACCACAATTGCAACCCCTTACTACTTGCCCAAAACTTGGCAAATGGCACACACAGACACAAACCAGAGGACCAATGGTCCTGTAAACGCTCACCTGAGTCTGCTGCATATACCAATAAACATGTTTGAATATTATGGTATCTAACCCCAGTGCAGGGGCAGATGAAGCCCTTGGGCCGTTTTCTTTTTTCAGACTAATCAATATTCTGTCCATGGATGCTTCACGCCAAGTTTCATTAAAATCAATCTATTGGCTTCAGAGAAGAAGATATTTGAAGGGTTTTTACCATATATGGGCATGGTGGCCATCTTGGTCATGTGACTTAGATTATTAATATACACATTGGTTCCCCCATCCTATAGATGCTTCACATAAAATTTGGCTTCAATTGGCCAAGTGGTTTTAGAGGAGAAGATGTTTGAATATTATGGTAATATACATGTATATTGCCCCGGGGTGTGGACATATGAGCTCTTAGGTCCATTTTTTTTTCAGAATCATTAATATTTAGTCCTACTACCCATTTCCTGCAAGATTTTCACCTCAAATGACTTTTTAAAAGTTTTCCCCATTCCAATGCATTGGCGACCTATGTTGACCTTGTCGTAAAATAGGTCAAGGTCACCACAGGGTCATGATTTATATATACATTGTAGTACTTCAGCCATTGGTGCTTCATACCAAGTTTCTTTGAAATCGGTCCTCAAAGTTCGGAGAAGATTTTTGAAGGGTTTTTACCATATATGGGCATGGCAGCCATCTTGGTTATGTGAACTAGATAATTTATATATACATTAATTCACCCATTCCATAGATGCTTCACATACAATTTGGCTTTGATTCGCCAAGCAGTTTCAGAAGAGAAGATGTTTCAATATTATGGTAATATACATGTATATTGCCCCGGGGTGGGGGCAGATGAGCCCCTGGGGTCCAATTTTTTTCAGAATCATTAATATTCAGTCCTACTGCCCATTTCCTGCAAGACTTTCACTTTAAATGACATCTTAAAAGTTTTCCCTATTCAAATGCATTGGCGACCTATGTTGACCTTGCCGTAAAAAAAGGTCAAGGTCATCACAGGGTCATGATTTATATGCACATTGTAGTACTTTAGCCATCGATGCTTCATGCCAAGTTTCTTTGAAATCGATCCACCTGTTCTGGAGAAGAAGATTTTTGAAGGGTTTTTACCATATATGGGCATGGCGGCCATCTTGGTCATGTGACCTGGATTATTTATATACACATTGATTACCCCTTCCTATTGATGCTTCACATAAAATTTGGCTTTGATTGGCCAAGCGGTTTCAGAGGAGATGTTTGAATATTATGGTAATATACATGTATATTGCCCCGGGGTGGGGGCATATGAGGCCTGGGGTCCAATTTTTTTCAGAATCATTAATATTCAGTCCTACTGCCCATTTCCTGCAAGACCTTCACTTTAAATGACTTTAAATGACATTTTAAAAGTTTTCCCCATTCCAATGCATTGGCGACCTATGTTGACCTTGTCGTAAAATAGGTCAAGGTCACCACAGGGTCATGATTTATATATACATTGTAGTACTTCAGCCATTGGTGCTTCATACCAAGTTTCTTTGAAATCGGTCCTCAAAGTTCGGAGAAGATTTTTGAAGGGTTTTTACCACATATGGGCATGGCAGCCATCTTGGTTATGTGAACTAGATAATTTATATATACATTAATTCACCCATTCCATAGATAGATGCTTCACATACAATTTGGCTTTGATTCGCCAAGCAGTTTCAGAAGAGAAGATGTTTCAATATTATGGTAATATACATGTATATTGCCCCGGGGTGGGGGCAGATGAGCCCCTGGGGTCCAATTTTTTTCAGAATCATTAATATTCAGTCCTACTGCCCATTTCCTGCAAGACCTTCACTTTAAATGACTTTAAATGACATTTTAAAAGTTTTCCCCATTCAAATGCATTGGCGACCTATGTTGACCTTGCCGTAAAATAAGTCAAGGTCATCACAGGGTCATGATTTATATATACATTGTAGTGCTTGAGCCATCAATGCTTCATGCCAAGTTTCGTTGAAATCAGTCCACCGGTTCTGGAGAAGAAGATTTTTGAAGAGTTTTTACCATATATGGGCATGGCGGCCATCTTGGTCATGTGACCTGGATTATTTATATATACATTGATTACCCCTTCCTATTGATGCTTCACATAAAATTTGGCTTTGATTGGCCAAGCGGTTTCAGAGGAGATGATGTTTGAATATTATGGTAATATACATGTATATTGCCCCGGGGTGGGGGCATATGAGCCCCTGGGGTCCAATTTTTTTCAGAATCATTAATATTCAGTCCTACTGCCCATTTTCTGCAAGACTTTCACTTTAAATGACTTTAAAAGACATTTTAAAAGTTTTCCCCATTCAAATGCATTGGCGACCTATGTTGACCTTGCCGTAAAATAAGTCAAGGTCATCACAGGGTCATGATTTATATACACATTGTAGTGCTTGAGCCATCAATGCTTCATGCCAAGTTTCGTTGAAATCAGTCCACCGGTTCTGGAGAAGATTTTTGAAGGGTTTTTACCGTATATGGGCATGGCGGCCATCTTGGTCATGTGACCTGGATTTCTTATATACACATTGGTTCCCCCTTCCTATAGATGCTTCATATAAAATTTGGCTTTGGTTGGCCAAGCGGTTTCAGAGAAGAAGATCTTTGAAATTGTGGACGGACGGACGACGGACGGACGGACGTCGGATCATGGCCATCCTATAAGCTCACCTTGTGAGCCTAACGGCTCAGGTGAGCTAAAAATGATTGAAAACATGTCCATAATGAACCAGACTTACTCATACATGAAAAATTGCGCAATAAACAGAGCAGACATTACATCATAATTGATGTTGTAATCAAATTATATCATTATCATATTACTGAACAAAAATAAGAAGAAATCGTTCCTAAACTTTAAATGCTCATTTGAAGTATGAGCCGCCGCATGGGAAAACCAACAATCTGCATAGGCGAGAACTTAATTTTCGCTAATATTCGCGAATTGGTTGCCTCGCGAATTCAAAGTTCTCGCTAATAAAGAGCCACAATTAACTTTATAGAATACATGGACACTCACTCGCGAATTCAAGAACTCGCTAATAATTCAGAAATAGAAAATTCGCGAAATAAAAGTCACGCGAAAATTTCCGAATTTACAGTACTTTCTAAATCTGAAATTTCCAGCCTCTAACCATCTTTTGTGACTGTACAGCCCGGGTTGTGTTGGATCTGGTCAGAACCCAAATTGTTGATTTTCTCATGCATAGGCTCAAATGTCAATGACAAGATAATGTCCCAGCACAACCATTAGACTCTTACGTGAAGCCAGAGCCATCAATGATCATGACTGAGGTATATTACTGTCCCACGCCAATGACTCAAGCACTCCTGATGTACAACCGGTAAACTTGCTGGCCACGCTACAGACGGTCCTGAGCTGGTGTCAGTGCAGTAAGCCAAAGAGTGGATCTAAGGTAACGTGGTTAGGCATTCACAATTTTTTATCAATATTATTTAATTCAATTTTATGCCCCTCTCAAGATAATTTTGCACATATCGAATTTTGCACATATCGAGATCAGTTGGTTCGGAGAAGTTGAAACTGTGGAAAAAAACACTAGATATCGGAAGCATGACTTCACTTATCCTCAGTTGACCCAATGGCTTGAAACCAGGGTTTGAAAAACCCGGGTGTTAAGCCATAAGACCCAGCCCATTGGGTATACATGGGTTGATTCCTGTACCCCGTGGGCACTGGGTGACTAAATTTTTTCGCATTTGTAACTTTTGGATGAAACTGATAATTATCCTACAGAAGAAGGCTATTGATGAGGGCTTAAGTGAGTGTTTTTATCTATAGGTGTTTTAATTGGTATTTCTGCAAATAGTTTGTCTGTTGTTCCTTAGTGGTAATGCACTAGTCATTGCTAACCACTGAGTTCCTCTATTCTGTATAACTGAATACTCTATTCTGTATAACTGAATACTGTTATTCAATCTTGCAAATATTCAAACACAAGTAGTTTTGATTTTTTGATAACATTAAAACAGTGAAATGAAGCAAAAAGATCCTACTTGGAACTTTTTTGACAGAGGATGGCAACAAAAAAATTGCCAGGTGCAAAGATTGCTTAACGATAATCGTTTCGTGCAAAGTAGAGAGATTAAAGGCACACAGACAAAAGTTCCGCAGTGCTGTCGAGGTTTTACCTACAGCGGCTTCTAGTACATCAGACAAAATACATGTAGAGTCTTCTATCAAAACACCTGTAACAGCGTGCCCAGTGACTTTGGTATTGCTCCAAATACAATTCAAACTTTAGATCTCAATTTTTTTTATTGAACAGTTGTAGCAAATATTTATATACGTCCTTATGATGTGTTCTATATATATACTTATAGCATATCATTCAAGCATCCATTTATGGATCCGGTGCTGCCGACAGGTTTGTCTGTTTGATGTATATTACCTAAATCTGACATATATATATATATATTATTATTATTTTTTTTTTTTTGCACAATCAAGATGTTCAAGATGTCTTACTTGCCTTAACCACAACTTTACACAATTCTGAATGTGAAATATTTTACAACCCAACATTTAATACCCCCTTTTTCAAAAATATGGCTTACTGGGTAAAACCCATGGGTAAACCTGGGGAGAGATGGGAACTTCAAACCCCGCTTGAAACCGTCTAAACGAGATGATTTAATAAATCAGCAACCCAAACAAGTTGGCCATCAGGGTCGCTCAAACTGTTCGCTTACAATGTCAGACTTACCTAAAAGACCTAATTTCTTGCCAGCTTCTATGAAGTTACCCCCTGGTTCCTGATTCAGTTTTGATACTATAGTGTCTGCTGGATGGGAGACCAAGGCACAGAAGACTCCAGCTGTAATTGGGAAATAAGACATTACAATAATGTTAGATTATATTGCAATGTTCTTTACTGAATGAGATTGTAAAGAAACACTAATTCAGTCAATAAGTACTGTTGCTAAAAACTATTACTAATTCTAACCATAGATGTCAATTTTCATTCTGACAATAGCTTTGTTCACACCCCTTTCATCAGTAACTGCTCAAAGGAGTGTTGACTATATGGCCTGTATATGCCTATACTTTAGCGGTCCAGAACACTGTTATTAAGCTCCAGATGCTGATCCTGTAAATTGAGGACAATAGTTCCACATCTTATGAAGATATATGTGTTAAGATATTTACAAATTCTGTCATCATTTGGTAGAAATTTAGGTGTCCGTGGGGTTGGGGGTCAAAATTTCATGACTACAAAAAGGTAGAAATTTTGTTTTTTTCTTGCATGATGACGATTGTTGTTACTAATGTTTGTATTTTAGAGCATTCAGTCGATAGAAACATGCATGAATCATGTCAAAATGCACAGAAAATGTTTAAACATTTGCAGTATGAAATATTATCAGGAAAACTTTTAGGAGGTACCTGTATAGCATTTCTGCATATTGAATATTAGATTACCATATTTACTCTATAAATAAAAGTTGCAAAAAGTGCCGTTTCCAATCTGGAATCAGTAAAAACTCTTTAAGAAGTCAAAACTCTATTTGGCTTGAGAAGCATGTTATTGCAACAAATTTGTTTGACATTAATCATGTACAATTGAATTATTGTGGCCAAATATGTATGATAAATTCTACCTAGTTGGTCATGGCCAATGTAGCATAACAGACATTTACACCAGCTAAACTAACACGGCTACCTATCTCCATAATTCAACAATGAAATGCATCTTCAAAATATCAAGTATGGAATGCACAAAAAATGGTTTAATTGGACTGCACTTACCATATGCCAGCCAAACCCATTAATAAAGTATTGAGCAAAAACCATGAACTAGTAAAATCAGATCTGAAAACCTGCCCTCACATTATGGAAATAATAAAACAGAGATACAAATGCTATAGATTAGAGGCCGTGCAAAAAACAAGGGAATATTTGTACAGTGTGTCTCCAAACTTTTGTAACACAAAATCATTGAGGCCATTGTTGCTCGTTGCCCAAATGATGAAAGTTGATTCTGCAGCATCCGGTTTCAAGTAAATAACATTTCCAATAGTGCATATTATGACCATGTTATACTTTTTCATTTTCCATAACTTATAATATGTTAGCTTTGCCTGAATGAGTAGTTATGACTGTTTAAAATATTTGGGCTCTGGTTTTTGGGCTTTACAGTATCGTTCCCCCCAAAGAACCAACACGCCACTTTCATATATTGTGTAATACATGGCAACACATTTGCATGCAAAAGCTTTTGTTGGTTCTCGGGGGGGAACAATACTCTATAAAACTTTTTCCTAATTACTATATTTTTAATACAAAAAATGATTGTTCTAGCCGAAAATCCAGATCCTGTGGCACGAAACATGGAAAACAAATTCTGTTATCCAGTAGTGCATTATTCAGGGAAGTTAACACAGATGACCAGCTTTTTGTTTTTCCAAAAACCATAGGCATTTTTAAATAGAAATGGTCAATGCTTCTTTTTACTTTTGCATTTTAAAATTCAGCCCAACCTGTCTTAAGCTGTATAAGGGACAAAATAGAATTCCTAACAGCAGTTGATTACAATCTCAATGAAAGGATGCTTGCCTGATCTGGACTTTGAACAAGACCGTCTTGATTAACTTATTCTACTAGATTCTTAACTTTCTTAAATCTGACAATCTAATTATTTTACCTGACTTGGTCACAATGGTTTAACTTCCCAGTCAACAACAATAATGAGCTGCTGCATGGAAAAACGCAGCAATATCTATAGGCGAAAACAAAGGCGCAGATCAGCTTTGCAGTAACTGCGAAGCTGATCTGCGCCTTTGTTTTCGCTTCATGGATAGTACAATTCCTCTACTTTCTAAATCCAAAATTTCCAGCCTCTAACCATAATATTGTGACTGTCAAGCCCGTTTTGTGTCGGACCTAGTCAGAACCCAAATTGTTGGTTTTCTCACGTACAGGCTCATTTGATTTTAACGTCAGGTCTTACCAATATAGCCTGCTATAAATGTGACAAAGAGTTGTTCTGCCTTGTTGCACTCTGCTCTAGGTTTAGGTACCACATATTTGTACAGGGCTTCAACAGTTCTCTCAAAGCAGGCAAACTTCATCATCGTGTAAGGGATCTGCCGACTCCACAGTGGTACAATGCCTTTGAAAAACCTGCAAATATAGTCTTAAGTTGTAAGCTTACTATTTTGGACAAAAAAGAATTTCACTGTAAATAATGAAAACTGGAACTAAGAGAACTTATCATTCAGTGGATTCTCTTAGATACAAAAGCAATTTATGTCGTCTAAAATATAAAGTTTAAGCATAATAATGTCATGCAGAGACAGGATCTTGGTTACAAGTTTCACTTAACCATTCACTTTAGGGGTTTAACGTTAATCCCTTTCAACAAATTTTCAGTCATGTCTGGATGAAGCTGCTTCCTGGGTATTAACCAGTACTCTAGGGAGTTAACATGCCATGCTCAAGGTCACAACACAGTACCTGACTTTCTTTGAGCAGCGTCACGAAAAAACTTGATCAATGTACATGTGACACAGGCACCTTTGTTTCTGCTACAAAGTATAATTCCTCTTCAACTTATATATCCAAAATCTCAAGCTTTTAGCTTTCTTCTGTGACAGCACAACTCATTTTGTATCAGACCTGGTCAGAAACCCTTTAGACTGGTTTTCTCGTGTGACTGTGTTGAGGCTCATTTAAGTTTAAGGTGATTGAAATTATTGCTTTACCCATTTAATCCTTCCTCTCTCATTATTATGGGTGCTCCCTCTCGTAATGTGGTGGCAAAGCCAGGTTTTGTTTGAATTCTCACTTTAACAGACTCCATAGGACACAGAGCTATGTCAGCAAAAAATTCAGCTGATGCACTAGCAGCCAGATACATTGATGTTCTCCACAGGTAGGCATTTTCCTGAAAGATAGAGTATCAGATAAATTGACCTGCTTACGCAATGGACTCCTGCTGCTGCAATGCCATTTACAATGCTGTGATAGCTTTAAGAAAATTTTAAACAATATACATGTTTTCTTTCATTCAATGTTAATACATTGTTTAAACTTATCTGCTAGCTTGACTCCATGGGCAGTTATTTCTGAAATAGAATCTTGAATTGTGCTAAAATATTATTTTAGTGCTGTGCACATTGCAGAAAATTGTAATAGGATCTTACACGAGTGGTCATTTCATATGAAATGACCGCAAGTGTAAGATTCGTTTTATCACGACTTTAAGGATTTTATCGCCTTCGAAGTGAACATATTTTCAATGAAAATTTACATTGTTGTTACGTACGTCTTCAATGACGTTACGTATTCCCGCAAAAGTGTTAATACACGTGTGGTCATATGATTTTTATGACATGACGTTATCCACTGGAAAACAGCTACGTCATATGATAAATGCTTAACAACGCCCGACATCTTCCCTTATTTACTTTACTTGTGGCATCTTGTGAAAAAATGTCTTTGCATACATGAAAACAAAGTGAGGCGCAATACTGCACAGCTGATCTGTGTGTTTTCGCTTCACAGATAGTACAGTCCCTCTTCTTAAATCTGAAATTTCAAGGTTCGTGTTTTTGTCTGTGAATGTACAGACCAGTTTGTGTCTGACCTGGTCTGAAATCCTGAAGACTGGTTTTCACACACTGAGACTCATTTGATACTGAAATGTAACAGACTTACTTCTCCTAACAGATTACTGTACAGGTTCTTGAAAACTTCATAGAACCCAAATTTACACAGTCCCTGCATAGAATAACCAATAGCAGTTGGGGCCCAGCCTTTTCCAAGTCCTCGCGTGCCATCTTCGGCAAGTGTGACTTTGAATCCCTTGATAATACCTCCATACTTGGCAGGGTCCACCTGGATTCTACATTTCACCAAATCAAGTGGTACAATAGCTGTGTGGGTTATGCCACAACTGAGGATGCCACCAAGTCCACAGATAGCAAAATATTTGTTGGAACCGAATTCACAACTTGTTTCCTCATCAGCTGGAATGTGTAGAAAGAAACTTTCTATATGTGGAAATTCAAAATTTCAATTTCATTAAACATGTTACGGTGCAGTCCGGTAACATTGCGCACCTAAGATATTTCATGCCAGATCTGACGTCAAATATAAACACTGACTAACATCACTTACCATGAGACTTTTTAGTGATCCAATTATCAAAATATCATAATATGAAATGTTAGCAATTTCTGTCAGCTTTAGAAATATTGTGGCTTAAACATATGCACCCCCATGAAAAAATTGGAGTCAATTTGTCCCCTAACATTGCGCGCAGCTAAATCAAATGTATATTTTATAGCAACCTGCAACATATCTGTAGCAGTTGTATTTCTGTCAATACATATGACACCCATGTGGCAAATTACAAACAAAGAAGTTCAAAGAAAATCATGCTGTGTATGATGGCACAAAAATGTCACCACACAATATTTCAAAATTAAACAAAATCACATAACTGTGCTAAATTATTCAATCAGAAAGGAAGGAAAATCATTTTTTGTCTTTAAATTAAACTTGTACACTCTTGTTGGTGTAACATATGAGAAAATAGCATTGGTAGTCCAATATTGTTTGAAATCTGGTTGACATGCCATATGCGCAATGTTGCGGGCCGCGCAATGTTAGGGGACTCGACTGTAAATAGAAAAAAAACTTTCTTCACTCTTACGTGTGTTAAGAAGAAAACATGCTCACTTAATTCAAATTTGTAGAATGTGTCTTAATTGCCAATATTTAGTTCATCTATGTCACCGTATGTGCAAGGAGGTATCATCCTCAATGCAATGTAGGTGTAGAAAATATTAGTCATTGGTTCATTGTTCCTACTAACAGTGTAACAGTTTAATTATCATTCTAAAACATCTGATCAGTAACAAGCAATTTGTTTAAGCTTGTGTGAATTGTACATCTGCGTTTATAGAGTGCCATGCAAGATTTACTTGAACCAAATGCCATGTACGATAATAGGTGTTGTTCGAATATAGGGCAATTCGTTTAAACGTTAACTTGACCTTGACGTGTTTTTATTGAAATAAGGGCATTTTGCTTGTCACAGAGCACCGCTTATGGATTTGTTTAGATGGCCTGACAATATTTGTACAATGTTTTAACATCTAAACATTGAAATAACGCAACAAACCTGCTGCTAATCCTATCGTCCGAGTTTCATTTGCTTTAGTTTCGCAGTGGACCAAGTCAAATGGCTTTGCGAATGGACTGTTTTTCGCCACAGTAAACAATTTCTCGAACATCTTTGCCCTAAAATTAAATCAATGATATATCAAACTACAAATGCAATCTACTTTCTCACATTATTTCATTTAAAATTCACAGTATTTGAAGGAATCTGGAGCACCAAAATTTTCGTTACCCTAGCTGAATGGTGAACCGGCAAATGGACGATCACGTGGTCGTAACATAGTAACAATCTGATTGGATAAAAGTATGTTACGTCACAGAAGCCAGCGAACTTGTTTTGGGTGCACCGAGGCTTGTGTGGTTACTTTAAAATGCGAAATCTATCAATGTTTTGTTTTTTGCATGCTGTGATATTTTCTGATCTATGTATATGTCTAGTTTCATTTGCTTTGCTGAAGGAACAGAATTTTGTTTCGCCTACATGTAGCCTACAGATTAACTATAATTTGTGAACTAATTTTTAATGATTCCTAATATATTTTTGTAGTGTGATAGGCGTCTTATTTTTCGCATTGCAATAGGTTTGTCTTGCTATGACAGTTATTGTTTTTTTTCGCCTTTCGTAGTAAGGCTCCTGGAACCTATAAAAATAGTGAATCTAAAGAATTTTATTTTACAGCAAGTGTATATAAATTTGTAGATATTTAAATTTGTCTTGAATCTTATCTATATGAATTTCTCTTATCATCTTATGTGCAATGACACTCTTGTACTCTTAAACAGTTTATGCATACATTTATTTATAATAACCACATCGGATTTTCTTCTTTTACAGCTGCTATTATATGTTATTTTACCCTTGTTATGTCGGAAAATAGCTCTTGTAGCTAATGTTATTTGTTGTACTAAAACCGACGGAAAATAAAGTTTCTTGTATCTTGTATCTTGTATCTTGTGTTCAGGTTAGCTGCTCCACTGCATAGTCATAAGACTTTTTTATTGAAGATATGGAATGGTCTATGTGTTCAGGGTAATGAAATCCAAGTATCGTTTGTCCCATATCAGATTTCCAATGGCTAATTCCGAGTTTTCTTCTTTCATTAATCATGTTAATGTTAAAACACAGCCATACATTACGACTTAGGTGGTGACCAGTAATTAAACTATTCTGATTCTGATGATTAGAAAATTATTACCAAACAAGAGTGATGGCAATTACTTGTCTCGATAAACGAACCCATTTCTCCTAATGTCGAAAATGAAAGGTCTTGAGGCTTAGCACAATGACAATTGCCTAGTGAATCTTTGGAAGACAGTATTAGTGGTATGTGCTGATGTCTAAATGCACATTCGCCTGGTTGCTTCCAAATTGCAGAATTCAACACTCATTGGCATTTCATATACCTTTGATAACAAAGAACCTTACAAAAGTGGTTGTTTTTAAAATAGTTGTTTTTACATATTAACATGCTGGGAGCCGGAGAGGCTTCCTATCCTCAGATGTGAAATTAGTGTGTGTTCAAATTCGCATCTCTTGTGTATGTGCGTGCGTGCGCGCGCTTGTATGCATCCATGCATGCATGCATGCATGCATGCATACATGTATGTATGTATGTATGTATGTATGTATGTATGTATGTATGTATGTATGTATGTATGTATGTATGTATGTATGTATGTATGTATGTATGTATGTATGACTTATTTTACTCCTGACGCATCCCCTGGTGAATTATTGTCAGTTTGGCGTGTCACCAGAAACGCATGCATATAGTCTTTATTACGGGCTACTTTTTGAGGTCACCTGATGCCACAAATCAATGGCGCATTCCGGAACCAAAATATTTTAGTTCCATTCACCATTTTGCATTAATAACTGGTTTTCAATGTACCGAAATCAATATTGGAAATGGTAGCCAAACCCCCTTGAAATATTGATTTTATTCAAGTGGGGTTTGTATTACATGTGTTCCCCGTCCAATATTGATTATATTACATGTACCATATACTACTTTACAACTTTATTGTTGATAACATGTACAACTACAGAAGCAGAATCACAACAAATGTGTATACAATGAAAAAAAAATACATAAAATACAAAAGTGAGAGAGAATGAACCATTTGGTCTCAGTCCCTTACGATAGAGGCTCTTGTTATACATTTATTTCTGTTTTAGTAGATGTTCATGACAGAATTGGGCAGATGTCACGGCTAATAATAGTTGGCGGGTTGATAACGACATATGATTTTGTAAGATCATTTAGAGTTCCATTCTGGAAGTATATTAATAATATAATTTTCAGTGGTGCTTCTTCTATGACTACAAGTGTCTGACATAATATCAAAACGTGAAGTTCGTCTTCTAACTCAAGTGAACAATATTTACAAATTCGCCTTTCTCTTGCAATTTTGTTGTATTTGCCATTATTATTAGTTCGAATTCTAATTTATGAGCCGATATTCTCAGTTTAGTGAGAACTTGTCTAAAGTTATGATTCTTGACAGTTGAATGATAGAGGGCTAAAACATAAGTTCAACCAAGATATTTATAAAAGCCTAATTTTACGAGTAAGCCAGTTCATAACAATACCGATCATGTGTAAGGTAAGCTGGGATCCAGCAGATAATGCAAAAAATGGTGACTGGGGAAATCAGAACAATCAGGTAAAATGTAGAAAATGAAGCTCCTTATTGGGTTTGAACTTTCTTCATGAAATCCTGGAACCGCCCCTGCAAATAATTATTTCTCCTTTTCCATTAATAAATGAGGCCCTATCAGGGGGTCTTAGATCCCCGCTCCCTGAAAAAATGAAAAGGGCAAGTAGGCAACGACCAGGAAAAGGCGCAATCATAAAGAAATTCCCACTCCAAAGACCGAGGTGGGAAAAACAAAATTGACACTTAGAAAACATATCGTATTGTCGTTAACCGATGCCGCCCTGAGGGCTATACCTCAGTGTCGACAATGCTAGGGTAAATAAACTGTTGAAAGATATATTATCCTCAGAAGGATGTCAACCCTGCCATAGCCTCATTTTGGACTAAATCTGTCAAAGTTATTTTATCACGGTCAAATAAAGGTGATTGATGGAAGAAGTGTCTTATTGTAACAGTGAGTAGCAACCTACATTGGTCCAAACAATTCTCAGTCACAATTGCTCTCTAGGCTGCTTTTAGGGAATATTTGAAAAACTGGTGGTTTGGGTTTTTGTATGTCTAATGTTTATCTGTTAGCTTGAAATCAGAAGATAATGCAAAAAATTGTCACTGGTACTTTCTGATACTACAGTTTTGAGACCATCCTAGAGTGTGAAACTTCCGTGTGAGATTCCTTTCAACAAGGACATTCTATCGAGAGTGTCCTTGCTTTCAATAAGAAGGTACAAGTAGGCAGAGATCAGGGCAAGCTAGGCGCATTTAGAAAAAGATTCCCACTCCAAAAACCGAGGTGGGAAAAAACTGAATTAACAATCAGGTACGTATACCATGAAAACATATCGTAAGCCGAATGAGCATCTATTTTCCCAATAGGTGGCCACTCAGATTATACCTGAATCTGAATCTCTGAATCTGCCAGGTACTCCAAACACCTCTAAAAGAGTATTATATGGAGTTCGTGCGCAAATGGCGGTTCTAAAAATACCAAAACAAAATTTATATAAATTGAACTCAAGTTTCTGTATATAATGATAGGGAATTTTGAATTTAATATGGCTTCATTAAGAGGGTAGAATTGATTGCTGTAGTTGATGAATGATGGAAATGAAAAATGGTTTATGCATGAAAATTTGATGAAAGATGATGCATGATGAATGATACTTGTTTAAAGGAATTAACATGGTTTTAAGTAGCCCTGCTCGGAATGAACCGAGGTCAGGGCTGTTACAGATGTCAGGTGGGAGAGTGTTTCAAACCGTGGCAATCCGCGGAAGAAGTAGTGTCTGTGAAAGTTTATGTTTGATCTTGGGAATGAGTATCTGTGTCTCAGAGCTGGACGGACAGTATTAGGAAATTTGATATTGACTAGATCTAACTGCATGGTGTTTGATTTTATAAAACATAGTCAAGGCTGAAATATGTTTACGTTTATGGAGGGTAGGAAGGTTTAGTTTAGATATCATGTTGCTAACACTACTGGTAGAGCTGAAGTCGTTGAACATGTAGCGAACGGCCCTGTGTTGAATCATTTCAATTTTATCTATATATATTTATTCTGCCATGGGTCCCATACAGAGACCGCATATTCAACTAAGGGGCGGGCGTAGATTTTGTATGCTGACTCTTTTAATTTAACATTGTTGGTGGGATGTTACGTTTGATGAAATTTAATGCATTGTTTGTTTTTGTAATTGATGTATGGGAGTGACAAGAAAACAAATGTGATGGGAACGACTTAGCCGGAATTTCGCTCGTTAGCGAGACCGGATTGACCGCGACCTGTGCATGTCAAGGTCACTTCACGATTTCAAGATGGCAGCCACCAGTGTCACTTCACACACACTGGTAATTAAACGATCTTTTTCACCCTATTTACTGCAAAAATTGTTTACTTCATGTCCGGATTTTATTGTGTTCATGATGTTTAATTTGCGCATTTTGTCTTGATTTTTCAGAGGCGGTCATGGACGCTGTTCTCGAGAAGTTTCAGTGTTTCAGCTGCAAGGGCAAAACAGGTAAACAATTTTGGATAGAGCACCTGTTCTGCTGTTTACATATCTTTACAAATCGTTGAATTTATCTATCTTCTGATACTGAGTCGATCAATTTCTGATCATCACCTCAGGTGTGGGGTGGGTGGCTAAATTTAGAATTTAGTCAAGGGAAAATAAAACATTTGGGGTGGACCATTAAAACTATTTACAAGATATAGATGAGAGGCATACTAAAACGCATGCCTCTGGGCTAATGATTTAAATAGAAGCCTTAAATTCCTCAATGGTCTTAGATAGGACCACTGAAGAAGGGAGACTATTCCAAACCGGAATAGTTCTGGGGAAAAAGGAATTTTTCAGGGCATCACTATAGGCAAATGGTCTTGAGTATTGTGATTCATGTGATGCCCGAGTATGCCTTAGATTGGGTGCCGGGGTCAGGTATTTGTCTTTATCAAGAGACACTGTACCGGAGTGTATCTTGTAGAAGAAGGTTAAGGAGGACCGCTCCCTGCGAGACTCCAGGGATGGCCACTCAAGTTCGTCTAGCATTTCACCGACGCTACTGGTGTTCCTCCATCGCCTGCAGGTCCACCGGGCAGCAGTCCTCTGCACCTTCTCCACCATCTCAATCTGAGTTTCATGATAGGGATGCCAAATAGGAGCTGCATACTCAAGTTGAGGCCGAACCAATGTTTTGTATGCAACTTCCTTAGTATGCCTAGGTGCCAGTGCCAAATTGCGCCGAAGAAAACCCAAAGTCTTAGTTGCCTTGCATGTAATTTCAGAAATGTGTTGACCCCAATCAAGATCATCTGTGATAGTTAAACCGAGGTATTTAGCGGACTGAACCTGTTCTAATGTTTGCTGATGCAGTGTGTAATTGAAATCTATATGCCTGCTTGGATGTAGCCGCGTCACCCTCATTGAATGACATTTGCTAACATTGAATTTCATTTGCCAATCCATTTCCCATTTGGCCAAGCTATTCAGGTCATCTTGTAAAATTTGACAATCCAATGGTGACTTGACATTTCTGTATAAAACACAATCATCAGCAAATAGCCGAACAGATGACCTGATGTTGTCAGGAAGGTCATTAATGAAAATAAGAAATAGGACCGGTCCTAAGACCGATCCTTGTGGGACACCAGAAAGAACTTATTTATGCTCGTTGCCGGGTGCCACGGAAAACACATGCTAAAAATGATGAAGTATTTTAGGAGAAAGCGACCTTGACCCTAGTCAGGATCGAACCCGGATATTTTAAGTGACAAGCGACCACTCTTATCATGTCGCTAAAGAGCTAGCCCAACAGTGAGGCTGTTGGAAGTGGCCTTTTTTCACAATATTCCTCCCAACTGTATCTTTGAGGGCTTGGCAGTTGAGAAGTGAAATTTAAGTCTGAAAACTTGCCTCTGATAATGGTTTTTCGTAGAAAATTTTTGTATGGAGGACAAGAGACAAAGTGTTTTGATGTCAAAATCTCAGTCTTAGTCTGTCCTAATAGGACCTGCAAAAATTTTGAAAATCGATCGACTGAAAAAGTTTTAACGGCCAAAATGAATTTTGAATAGATAAAAAAAAGATAACATTTGATAGGTTGTAAATTCTTACCATTTTGTTTTAACAAAGTAACAGTTACATCCAAACTTTTTTGAATATGAAGTGCTTAAACCCAATGTCAGCCTTACAATGGGATTTTCTTTGGACTCACTGCGGTACCTCCGTAGATTATTGTCATTCCATAATTGATTGAAATCTTTCTAATTGTATCCTTTTTTACAGCGCTTGTCACTTGAAGGCACATTGTTTATTTTGGTGATCAATTAAAAAGCTGACACCAGGCTTGATTAATCAGTTAATTTTAAATAATCCTTGTAAAAACATCAATTTTTAACAGCTCTAAATATCCTCCAGGTATCAGTGATACAAATTATCGAGTCAATATTGAATACACATACGTTGTATTGGGTACCGTGTATATACTACACTTTACATAAAAAAATGAACGCTTTGATAAAAAAGTGTAAAATAAAGTGCATAAATGGACTTTTTGGCATATCGGGAGGCAGAGCATATCGGGGGACCGTCGGGAAAGGGGCAAAGAAGGGCCCTAGATATCGGGAGAAATCGCCGAGATCGGGAAATATCACATGTATGTGTATGCAATAATAGCGGTCAAAAACGATTTTGTCATTCATTAACATTTGGGGAGTGTACTCCGGCGAAGGCTGCACCCTCGGTTTTCAACACTTCCCCCGGGACCTAGCGAAAGTTAATGAATGGAAAATCATATTTAATCCCTATATAATATTTCTTATTTTCGCTTCAAAACAGAGATTGTGGTAACTCTTTAGAACCGCCTTAAAAGTCAGTTCATATGTGTACACAAAATTTTATGTTTTGAGTAAAAATAAGAAAATGCCAAAAAATTTCGAGTTGTACAGGTGTGTTTTGCGTGGGCATGCTTTCTTATATGGTTTATGTTTTTACAGACCCTGACAGTGAGAGATGCCCTGAATGCTGCTATGGACGAGGAGATCGAGAGAGATCCAAGAGTTTTTCTCATGGGTGAGGAAGTAGCCATGTATGATGGAGCTTATAAGGTGAGGCCAACGCTTTCTTCAGGTAGTAGTGGGCAGGTTTTGTAAATTTACAAGCCTAATTGCCTGAAGTCATTTACTCAAGGTCTTCTGATCATGCACATGGACTATAGATATATGTATGTGTATAGATAAACCCTGATTTACTGCAACACATTAGGTGTGCACTGTGCAGAAATAAGATGTTAGACTTTTAAGAATAGACATGTAAAGTGCTTAATGAATGGCTTCTTTGGTTGCTGATTAAATTAGATTTCTTAAGCTGTTCATCATTTATCTACTTTTTTGTACACCCACAATATTTTCATTTAGATTACAAAAGAAAAAAAAAGATAAAAGAAATACATGTATTGATAGAGAAAAATCAGATCAGATAGCCTGCCACTCTTGTCTGGGTTTTGTCTGTCTAAAAACTTAATCTCACAGCATTACTCTCTTTTTATCAGGTATCCAAGAATCTCTGGAAGAAGTATGGAGATGACAGAATCAAAGACACACCCATCACTGAGGTAAAGTCTTGACAATATAAAAATCTTTGTCTGGTGTTATCAAGTATTTATGTTGGTCAGCGCAAGCTGGGGCACTGACCTAGTTGTAGGTTGATGGACTACCGGTATTATGCATTACGAAAACTTGCCCATGCAATATAGAGAGATTTTTAAAGTTGTAAAAATTAAAATTTTCAGTAGAAAATTTTTGATATTTTCTTATTTTTGCTCAAAACATGGATTGTGGGCACACATTAGAACCGCCTCTGCGAGGCGGTTCTAACGGGTACCCACAATCTATGTTTTGTAGCAAAAATAAGAAAAATAGGTTTATTTCTACATACCCCAGTTTTGCCATATAAAAGTGGGTTTAAGGGGTATACATTTCACGGACATGTTTTCATGATTGGGATTAAATTCCTACCAGCTGAGCAGTAAAACACACACTGTGACACGGGCTGTTTTCATGATGGTGAGTGATAGGGATTAAATTCCTACCAGCAGTAAGACACACACTGTGACACGGGCTGTTTCATGATGGTGAGTGATTGGGATTAAATTTCTACCAGCAGTAAGACACACACCGTGAGAGTCCTGGTTAAACCCAGGAAACATTGGCTCCAGCCCAACATGACTGAAAAATTGTTGCCTAAACAAAAAACAAAAAAAATGCTGTAGGGGAGTGTGATGGATCAACAATACAATAGATTTTGGGGACTTGGCAGTGAGAAGTTTAATGTTTAAAAATTCTGCTATCTTATTATGCCTTAGGGTAAGACATTTTGTCCCCTATATTACTGGTTAAGGTCTAAGGAAGTGGTGTTATGAAAAAATGTGACTTAAATATTGAGCATCAACTCAATAAAACAATTATGCTGTATATGCACACAATTTTATTAAATGTCTGATTTTTTTTTTATGCAGATGGGGTTTGCTGGTATTGCTGTGGGAGCAGCTATGGTGAGTTTGTCGTTGTTTTTAATAAAAACTTTTTATTGTTAAACTGCTACATGTGAAATTTCATACACACAAAATGACATTTGGATGCTTAATTAATACACTGACTCAAACGGAGAGGTCTTAAACATTGTACATATTTAATACCATTACGAAAAAAAGCCCTTGCAATATACAGCGATTTTTAAAATTGTAAAAAAAATGGAAATTTTCAGTAGAAAATTTTATATATTTTTCTTATTTTTGCTCAAAACATAGATTGTGGGTACACATTAGAACCACCTCGCCGAGGCGTTTCTAATGAGTACACACAATCTAGGTTTTGGGGCAAAAATAAAAAAAATAGGTTTACCCCTGCATACACCAGTTTTGTTACATAAAAGTGGGGTTCAAGGGGGTATACATGCCACGTACATGTTTTACTGATACATTTTAACAAAATCTACTTGTCTAGTTAACTAGAAAAATTCACTTGCCCTGTCCAAGGTACTTGTCCGAGAACTAATTTATAAGCATTTCACCAAGAATAAAGATATTAAATGGAAAACTTATTTCCTGCTAATATGATCATATTTTGGCATTTGGCCACCAGAATGTTACAGAAAACTTTTAATAAAAACTTAAACATAGTCATTATTTATTGCAAGTAAGAATTGTCCAAGGACAAGCAGATCTTAAAACCCCACTTGTCCTCTAGCACCAGATCGGACAAGTCCATCATGTTCTACAGGTCTAATTGTACCACATCGTGAGAAAACCGGATTTTTGCCTAGGCGAAAACAAAGGCGCAGATCAGCTTCGCGGTAACCGCGAAGCTGATCAGCGCCTTTGTTTTCGCTACTCGGATAGTATAATTCCTCTTCTACTCATAGCCAAAATTTCAAGTATCTAACCTGCTCCTGTGACTGTACAGACCGATTTGTGTCAGACCTGGTCGGAAACCCCAAAGACCGGTTTTCTCGCGTCGCGGCTCAATTGTACCACACAGAAATGTTTCCAAGTGGTACTGAAGAAATACGAATAGCAAGCACTGTAGAGTAGGCAATGTTGATCATGTTTTTTTAGGAGCAGTCTTACTGGATCTGCACTGTTTTTGAATATTGAAGATAGTATGTCATACAATGATAACAGTCCTCAGCCATTTCTGTATCAGTCTTTTAGTAGATCTGATATTAGATAAATTGGATCTATTTTTAAGTACATGACTAGAGTGTTGAACTTGAAAGGAAGTTTGTGAACACTGATTTATAAGCAATCGACATATTGTCTTTAAACATAATACCCGGTTGCTTAACCCATATTTGACAAATGGATTCTCCTATCGTTATCATTTGGATGAGTCCACTTTTTATGATGAAAAATTTCTAAGCAAACAGAATAGCGTTCTGCGGCGTCACATCTGGGGCTATACTGTTTGCCTATGTCCCATAAAAAGGACGCCAGGCTTATATGAGTTAAGTGTTTGTTATCACAATGTTTTTGTTTTTGGCTATTTATATGTATGAAAAATGGTTATAACCATTTCATTTGACTCTATTATAAATTTTCAATATTTCTTTACCATTGTTTAGGCTGGGCTGAGACCTATATGTGAATTCATGACCTTCAACTTTTCCATGCAAGCTATAGACCAAGTAAGTCAGTCGTTTATTGAACCAAATGTTAGATACATGTAATATAACAGAAGATAAAGCCTGTCAAACAATTGAACAAATACAGCAGAGCCAAAATTGATGTTGATTTCACTATATGTTCTTACTAATTTGAAAATTGTAAATAAGAGATGAAGCATAGCTTGAAAGAAATCCTGTGTCCCTGGTGGGATTCGAACCCAGGACGCCTGGACGGAACCACTGAGCTAAAGAGTTGACTCCCTGACACAATATGACAAGATTGTACTTTTGATTGAATAGCTGTGCTATTTATAGAAGCTATGCATCATGCAATCTTCCAACCCGATCTTCCAACCACAGCAGATAATCTCCAATGAATGAAGATGCAAGGGGACATATAATTTATTTAAAGCAATGTCCTAAAGTTTGAATTTTATTACCAGTAGGTGACATTTGGCTCTGTATTATCTTGCAGTAAACATTGAACAGAGCATTCTATAAAATGGTCTCTTTACAATTTCAGGTCATTAACTCGGCAGCGAAAACATATTACATGTCAGCCGGCACGGTGAGTTGAGCTTTTTTGGTAAATTTGTAATGTTGATGAGATAGAAAAACTTGTTCAGATGTGATAATTTTAAAGGAAAGGACAACAATGGAGCATATAGAGATAGAAAATTTTACAAAAGTGTTGTCATTTTTTAAAAGAAAATATAACATAGAGATGGAAATGTGGTCATTTTATAAGAAAAATTCAAGATATGTCATAAAACTGTGTTGCATAAGACATTAATTAAAGAATGTTTTGTTTTTTTTTCTGCGACTTAAGCAAAAATTAAAATTTATGGCGATACAATTTCAGGTTCCTGTGCCAATCACATTTCGGGGTCCCAACGGGGCGGCATCAGGGGTCGGGGCCCAGCACTCCCAGTGTTTCGCAGCATGGTACAGTCACTGCCCGGGGCTCAAAGTTGTGTCCCCTTTCTCATCAGAGGATGCCAAGGGGCTTCTCAAATCTGCAATAAGGGACCCAAATCCAGGTATGATGGTTAGAAACAGTTTTTGTGCTATTATAATTCATAGGGGACTTCCCAAAGACAGAAACTAATCAGAGATACTGAAAGTTTTAAATAATTCATAAAATCATAAAGAAAAATATATTTGCATATTATGACCAGCATACTTTCTAATGGAAATCATGTTCCTTATTGACAAAGACACTATTTTTAATGACATTTACTCCACCTGATACAACATCGACATCTTCAGTAGTAAACCAAATTTTTCTTCCAAGAATTGAATGCTTTACTATACCTGTATCATGCAAATTGAAATAAGAATTTTGGAACTAAAGCATTTTGACAACCAGGTTAAGAGCATTTACAATTATTGAATAATCCTCTCAAAAACAATTGTGATTATGTCCCCTTGCACTATATGGATAGCAGTCCTAGCAGACACAGAAAAAATTGACAGTTTTACATGATTTAGAGTGGATGATAATTTATTAATAAATCAAATAACTCAACTTGTAAGTCAATCAACCAATCAATGATCAACCTACAATGTTGGTCCACTGTGACCCTTAGAAATAGATGTGGGCCTCCAGGCAAAGCTTATTACTTACTGACCTACCATCTGATTAATGGTTAACCGCCCAGGTCAGAGCCTGCCCATGAAAAGTGGTTTAGTCAAATCATCCATACACATAAGCCTGAGTTATTTACTTGGGTGGTCATATTTTTAGCTCACCTGAGCCGAAGGCTTACAGTTGAGCTTATAGTATACCCATGATCCGGCGTCCGTCCGACCGTCGTCCGTCCGTCCGTCTGTCCGTCCGTCGTTCACAATTTCAAAGACCTTCTCCTCTGAAACCGCTTGGCCAATCAAAGCCAAACTTCATGTGGAGCATCCTTAGGAAGGGGGAGCGAAAGTTTATATAAATGGTCCAGGTCACATGACCAAGATGGCTGCCATGGCTATAAATAGCAAAAACCTTTAAAAATCTTCTCCAGAACTAGTGGGCCGATTTTCACGAAACTTGGTATTTAGCATCGGGGACTCTGGCCCATCATAGTTTATATAAATCATGACCCTAGGATGACCTTGACCTATTTTACGGCAAGGTCAACTTAGGTCGCCAATGCATTTGAATGGGAAAAAAATGGTAAAATGCTATTTAATGGGTAAACTTACTGGGAATAGGCAAATGGACAGAAGATTAATGTTAGTGGAAAATTTTAGCCCCTGGAGGGTTGTCTGCCCCTGCCCCGGGGCTATATACATGTATATTTCCATAATAATGAAACATCATCTCCCCTGAAACCGCTTGGCCAATCAAAGCCAAACTTCATATGGAGCATCCTTGGGAAGGGGGAAAGAAAGTTTATATAAATGGTCAAGGTCACATGACCAAAATGGCCGTCATGGCTATAAATAGAAAAAAAAACCTTTAAAAATTTTCTTCTCCAGAACCAGAAGGTCAATGATTTTGAAACTTGGTGTGAAGCATCAGTGACTAGAGCTCTACAAAATTTATATAAATCATGACCCTGTGATGACCTTGACCTATTTTACGGCAAGGTCAACATAGGTCGCTCATGCATTTGAATGGGAAAAAGTGTTAAAATGTCATCTGTAGGGAAAAACTTGCAGGAAATGGGCAGATGGACCCTTGGATGACCTTGACCTATTTTACGGCAAGGTCAACTTAGGTCGCCCATGCATTTGAATGGGGAAAATTGTTAAAATGTCATTTGAAGGGCAAAACTTGCAGTAAATTGGCAGATGGACTGAAGTTTTATGTTTTCAAAAAGAAATTGACTCCAGGGGTTGCTCTGACGCTGCCCTGGGGTTATATACATGTATATTACCATTCTAGTTAAACAAGTTTATTGGTATATATCTCGGGTTTCAGGTGAGCGTTTACAGGACCATTGGTCCTCTGGTTTAAACTCATTTTGGGTGTCATGATATTCGTATGTTGGGTGTAATACTGCTAATCCCATAAAATGGATGCAACATCCAGACATTACCATAGCTGTTGACTGGAACATAAAGCATCAATTGAAAAAAAAAAAAACTTACTGAAGTATCATATGAGCCGCCACATGGGAAAACCAGCAATCTGCATAGGAGAAAACAAAGGTGCAGATCAGCTTTGCAGTAACTGCGAAGTTGATCAGCGGCTTTGTTTTCGCTACAGGGATAGTACAGTTCCTCTACTTTCTAAATTTCCAGCTTCTAGCCTGCTTCTGTGAATGTACAGTGTTGTTTGTATCAGACCTGTTTGAAAACCATATTGTTGGCTTTCTCGCTCATATTATTCATCTTATTCTGTTTCCAGTTGTATGTCTAGAGAATGAGATTATGTACGGCCACGGTTTTGAAATGTCGGATGAAGCCATGTCGAAAGATTTCCTCATCCCCATCGGTAAAGCCAAGATAGAGAGAGAGGGCAAACACATCACGATCGTCGCTCACTCCAAATTTGTAGAATGTTCTTTAGATGCTGCCAAAGAATTAGCGGGTATAGGAGTAGAATGTGAGGTTAGTGGTCCTTAGTATTATAATTACAAGATTTTCTTCGCTACAAAAGTGAAAAAATCTGATATTTATTTAATTGTTATTCAAAACATAGATGGTGGGTACATGTTAGAACCAGAGCCGGGGTGGTTCTAAAGAGTAGGTTGCATTTCACCGTTAGGTTTTCCATAGGTGACAATGTTAACGTTTTGTCACCTAGCTCGAAAACTAGACATATAAAATTCACAAGACTGGTCTCATTTTAAACGTTCATCATAGCCCATTAATTTAAATGAAAATTAATAGCATGTTTACCTACTCAATTCAAAGCTATGTCCCGTTAAACGGAAGCACCCTCAGAAACCATGTTTCGTAATGCGGGTGGGTCTTCAGAGGGGTTCATGCAGAAAAGTCCGTCCCGTTCCCATCCGATACCGGGATTTATCGACTAAAACATGGCATTCGAAACGGCGCATGTTTCAAGTTTTAAAACAAACACTTCACAGCGGAAATCAATCAACGATTATTGACAGGTGACGTCATTTTTGTCTCTAATACAAAGTAAATGCTCTCCCCGAAAAAGGCGGGGCGAGTACTCATGAATATTTAGTAGTGTGTACCCAGTACACACAAACTGTTTTGAAGCAGAAACATGAAAAATGTAAACCCCTATGAGGTATACATTACATGGGCATTATCCTGATGGTCTCAGATGTATTACCAGACAAGGGCTCAGGAGTGCGGTGGTCGAGATTCTGGGGCCAGGTTGTGCCATTGAGCAGGACAAAATAACTATCCATAGGCATAGTACAGGTCAACCTCATTATAACTATCTTTGGGGTCCAAAGAAACTGACCGTGTTATAAGAGAAACTGTGTTGTAATGATGTTATTTACAATAGATGTATAGCAAAATAGTATTAAATTTTGGGAGCCATGACATGGCCATGTTATATTGAAAAAAAAAACACACTATAGGGAGGTGTTTTATAATGAGGTTGACTTGCACAGGCTTATACCCAGGAAACAGTGGCTCTGTCACTTCATGATTGTACATTTGTTTCTTGGGACAATGTGTAAAAAATAGAAAAAAAAAAAAAAAAAAAAAAAAAAAAAAAAAAAAAATTACACACAAGTTATATACAACTGATGCTTTATGGAGTCTTGGCCTCTTTTCACCATTTGAGCTATGTCACCACAAACCAGTCTTCAGGGTTTCTGACCAGGTCTGACACAAACCAGTCTGTTCAGAACAGTAGAAGACTAGAAACTTGAAATTTTGTATTGTAGTATCCTTGAAGTGAAAACAAAGGCATTGATCAGCTGTGCATATGCAAAAAGCTGGTTAATTCCTCATGATGTGGTTCATATGACCTTAGCTATTGAGAGGGACATAAGATTCCAACACCGCTACAATAATGACCACCAAGGCTGTAAGAAAGATAAAGGCTGAAATTGATGACGGGTATTGTACCATATATGAAAAAGGTGCTGCAAAAAGCATGCTTTCTTATGACTAAATTTTTAATTGAAAGTGGGCTTATTTAAATGACTAATAATTGTTCAAGTTTACCCATATAGCATGAAGTCTTGGGCCGACATGGCATCTATATCGGCACAAACAAGTTATTTATCATTACTCTTTGGGTCATTGTCTTGTCTTTCCTATGGTTGTTGATGACTGACAAATGAGCTGCGACGTGAGTAGACCCGTCTTCAGGGTTTCTGACCAGGTCTGACACAAACCAGCCTGTACAAGCACAGAAGATGAATAGAGGCTGGAAATTTTGATTTAGAAAGCAGAGGAATTGTACATGTAGTATCCTTGTAGCAAAAACAAAGACACTGATAGCTTCGCGGAAACCTCGAAGCTGATCTGCGTCTTTGTTTTCGCCTATGCAAAATGTTGGTTTTGTCATGATGATGACTGAAATATACAAGGTTTATAGCTGTCAGATTGAAAGATTATGTTAATTGCTTCCAGAAAAAATTTCTGATCATATAAAAAAAAATTTCTTACCAGTTGTCAGTTTAATTTAGAACTGGCAGTTTATATTGGCAACTGACATAATGATTGAGTTTCACTTGGTGCCCTCTTTGATCGAACTTATTGTTAAAATGAAAAGTGCGTTGAATACAGAAACACATGTGTAATTGTCTCTCTAAAACCTGAACTCGTCATTGTCAGAATTTTTTTGCTTCAAAAGAATGAAGGTTAAATAATAAACAGTGGAAACAATACAGTAAACAGGTGGTTTGAATGAGTACCCATAACCATTGATTTGTCTATGATTTGGATAAAAATAGGAAAACTTGTTTACCCCTGTATACCGTAGGTTAACTATATGAGCCACATCATGAGAAAGCTGGATTTTTGCCGATGCCTATGTGAAAACAAAGGCGCAGATGGGTGTGAGGGGGTATATTTATTTCACTGACTCCTGATGATGGGTGTGAAAACTATACCTCTCTGGTTTTCAATTATGTTTACATGGGTGACATCATCATCATACTATTAAGTATGGTTAAACTTTTTTACTGGCAAGTAGCATCATAAACCTGTAGTGTTACACACTAGTTGCCCTGTTACATTCCAATTGACTTTGTTGTGTGCAGACAGTCAAATTATTCTATAACCCTATACATGTAGTATAAACATGGTTGAGTATTAAGGGCAGTCTTCACAGAATAATCTAAAAAAGTGTATATGAAAAATAGAAATTTTTTGGTATTCCATTAAGATTTGAGCCCCGTCTTGTGAAAACCAGATTTTTGCCTATTCAAAAAAAGGTGTGGATCAGCCGTGCAGTTATGATAGGGCCTTTGTTTTCACTTAACTGATAGTACAATCCCTCTTCCTCTTAAAACTAGAATTTCTAGCCTGCTTCCGTGACTGTACAGGGTGGTTAATGTCAAGCTTGGTCGGAAACACCGAAGACATGTTTTATCATGTGGCGGTGTTTTTAGCTCACCTGAGCCGAAGGCTCACAGGTGAGCTTATAGTATACCCATGCTCCGGCGTCCGTCGTCGGCGTCCATCGGCGTTCACAATTTCAAAGATCTTCTTCTCTGAAACCGCTTGGCCGATCAAGTTGAAATTTTATGTGGAGCCTCCATGGGTAGGAGGAATGAAAGTTTGTTCACGGGAACTTGATCACATGACCAAAATGGCCGCTGCGCCCATATATGGTAAAAACCCTTCAAAGATCTTCTTCTCCAGAACCGGTTGGCCGATTTCCACGAAACTTGGTATGTAGCATCTGGGACTCCACCCCATCATAATTTGCTAAAATGATGACCCTGGGTTGACCTTGACGTATTTTACGGCAAGGTCAATTTTGGAAACATAGGCTTTTACATGGGAAAAAGTGAAAACTATGGATTTTTTGAAAACTATTGCAGCCTGAGGCCTGAAAAGTGGTAGATGCAAACAACTAATGGAGTAGATGAAGGTATGTGATTAATTTAGGTCAAGGTCATCTCTTGACCTTGGCCAGTCTGTTGTCCATACACATTGTCAAAGATCTTCTTCTCTGAAAGTGCTTGGCCAATCGAAGTGAAATTTTATGTGGAGCATTCATAAGAAGGGGAGACGAAAGTTTGTTCCCGAAATCCAGGTCACATGACCAAGATGGCTGCCAAGCCCATATATGGTAAAAACCACTCAAAAATCTTCTTCTCCAGAACCGGCTGGCCGATTTTCATGAAACTTGGTATGTAGCATTTGGGACTCCAGCCCATCATAGTTTGTTGAAATAATGACCCTAGGATGACCTTGACCTATTTTACGGCAAGGTCAATTTTGGAAACATAGGCTTTTACATGGGTAAAGGCGAAAACAATCGATATTTTTAGCTTGCCTGCACGAAGTGCACAGAGCTATTGTTGTCATCTCGGTCGTCTGCGTTTACATGTACGTCCGCGTCCGCGTCACACTTTCGGTTAAAGTTTTTAAAATTGTTATATCTTGATAGTCACTGACCAGAAATCATTCATATTTGGAACATTGCTGCATATGAGGGTCCTCTGTGATTTAGTGTGAAGGGACCCGTGGGGTCATGCCTGGGGGCGGGGCTAGAGGTCAATATCTAGATCACCTTTGTACAATGCTCAGATGCTGTGTTAGTTTCTCATCAACTGTAAAGCCAAGAACTGTCAAACCTTACATAAGGCTTCTCCTCGATGTCCCGACTTGGCACCCACATTGACCTACTGACCTTGACCTATATTTCATGCTCCAGTGACTTTGTCATTTTTGAAGCCAACCCTTAATATCTCATCAACTATAAAGCCTACAACCATCAAACCTTACATATGGCTTCTCCTCGATGTCCCGACTCGGCACCCACCTTGACCTATATTTCATGCTCCAGTGACTTTGTCATTTTTTAAGCCAACCCTTAATATCTCATCAACTATAAAGCCTACAACCATCAAACCTTGCATATGGCTTCCCCTCGATGTCCCGACTCGGCACCCACATTGACCTACTGACCTTGACCTATATTTCATGCTCCTGTGACTTTGTCATTTTTTAAGCCAACCCTTAATATTTCATCAACTATAAAGCCTACAACCATCAAACCTTGCATATGGCTTTTCCTCGATGTCCCGACTTTGCACCCACATTGATCTAGTGACCTTGACCTATATTTCGTGCTCTAGTGACTTTGTCATTTTTTAGGCCAACCCTTAATATCTCATCAACTATAAAGCCTACAACCATCAAACCTTGCATATGGCTTTTCCTCGATGTCCCGACTTTGCACCCACATTGATCTAGTGACCTTGACCTATATTTCGTGCAATAGTGACTTTTTTCATTAAGGTTTTTAGAAGTCTATATCTCTTGAACATGTTGATGGATCAAGTTGATACTTTGCATATTGGTAGATATTGGTCTGAAGTTTTATGCAGTACCATCATGACCCACCCTGTATGACCTTGAGGTCAAGGTCACAGACTTAGAATTTTCTTGTTAAAGTTTTCGGTTAAAGTTTTTAGAAGTCTATATCTCTTGAACATGTAGATGGATCAAGTTGATACTTTGCATGTTGGTAGATATTGGTCTGAAGTTTTATGCTGTACCATTATGACCCACCCTGGGTGAACTTGAGGTCAAGGTTATGGCCTTAGAAATTTTTGGTTAAAGTTTTGGGTTAAAGATTTTTGAAGTCAATACATCTCTATGTTGATGGATCAAGTTGAACCTTTGCATGTTTGTGGATATTGGTCTGAAATTTTATGCTGTACCATCACAACCCACCTCAGCGACCTTGAGGTGAAGGTCATGGGTCATAGATTTTGATAAGTTTAGTGGCAAAGCACAAGTCGGGCGAGCTACGCTGTCCTGCGACAGCTCTTATTGAAACTGTTGCAGCCTGAGACCTGAAAGTTGCTAGATGCAGACAACTAATGAAGGTAAGTAATTAATGAAGGCCAAGGTCATTTCTTGACCTTGACCCAAGGTCATTTAAATATCAAAATTAAAATTATGGTTTCCTCAGAAATCACTGGGTTTGGAAACTATTGCAGACAACTTATGAAGTCAATAAAGGTGTGTGAGTATTCAAGGTCAATGTTATTTCATGATGACTTATACTCCAAGATCAGGCTTCAGGTGAGCGTTCTCAGGACCATAGGTCCTCTGGTTGTGAAACACCGCAACATAACCACAACTACTTGTTTCAGTGGGAATGTGGTGGCCTGGTGGTAGAACAACCAACTCCAAAATGTTGTGATTTTGAGTAAGATGCATTATCTCTCCAGAGTTTGGGTTATTACACAGGAAGCGGTGGCTATATCAGGACATGACTGGGAAATTGTTGATGGGGACATTTAACTTTAATACAAAAACTTGTTTTAGGTAGTCAATCTACGAACACTCCGACCACTTGATGAGGAAACTATTGTAAAG
This sequence comes from Rugalucina vietnamica, assembly GCA_964017185.1. Lineage (NCBI taxonomy): Eukaryota > Metazoa > Mollusca > Bivalvia > Lucinida > Lucinidae > Rugalucina > Rugalucina vietnamica. The sequence continues at coordinate 37,424,699 of OZ024875.1, forward strand.
TCAGTCATGAAGACCCACCATCTGGTTACAGTGGAGGGTGGGTGGCCCCAGAGCGGGGTTGGGGCGGAGGTGTGCGCCAGAGTTATAGAAAGTAAGTTGTTCAATGTCATAACCCAATTTACGTGTATTTTCCCGGCTATTAAAGCACTGAGTCAAGCATAGCAGCAGAGTCTCTTCCCAGGCTACCAGCATGAAACTAAACTCATAATTAGACAGTAAACCTGGTTTTTATAATTACTCTACAAAAGTACTGTAAATTCGGAAATTTTCGCTTGACTTTAATTTCACAAATTTTCTATTTCCTAATTATTAGCGAGTTTTTGAATTCGCAAGTGAGTGTCCACTATATTAAGCATATAGTGACTCTTTATTAGCGAGAACTTTGAATTCGCGAGGCAATTAATTCGCAAATATTAGTGAAAATTAAGTTCTCGCAAATATTTGGGAATCTACAGTACTTGTTTTAAAAGTACTCAGGATGTGATGGTTGTGTCCCAACATGACTAAAGTTGTTGACTGGGACATTAAACAGAAAAACGAATACACACATACACACACACACAAAGAAAATAAATCCAGGGCCTAGGTTAGAAAACTTCATAAAGATTTAAAGATATAATCCTGCTCATAAGTGTCACATGCCAGAGATCCCATTATTTCTTGACATTTTAACATTTTATACATAAATAGGGTAAAGAATAAATTATTCTAAAACTGCCATTTGTACATTTGTGGCTTTCAAGGACAATCACTTTTCAATGGGCATGTTTGTGTCTAAGTAGGTCAACATGAGACTTGGAAAATGTCCCCTTTGGTTGTCGGGCGTTGCTCTTCGAGTGTTCTTAACTTATCCCAGCTGCTAGACTGGGGGTAGCCCCTTAGTGCCTTGGGTGCCTGGCTACCCTTTAACACCAATCGTGTACTCAGAACTGGCAACTATGTTTACATATGAGCCGGGGCAAGAGGAAATAGGTCCTCTGGGTATCTAGCCAGGTCCGACACAATCCAAAGAAGGCTAGAAGCTTGAAATTTCAGAGGGATTGTACTTATTGTGTAGTGAAAACAAAGACCCTGATCAGCTGTACAGTACAGTTACTGACTTACTGCTGATCCGTGCCTTTGTTTTCACACAGGTAAAAAGCCAGTTTTCTCATTATACAGCTTGTATGATAACAGCTATACTTCTGAGTACATGTACTTTTCTATGTTGATTAATTTAATGTTTAAATGGACTAAGCAGGAGAAAGGGAGCCTTATTGTAATGACTTCTTACTTAAGAACAGCTCAAAAGTACATAAAGGATGATTTTGAGAAAAAAGTTTATGAAGCAAGCCCCCTCTTGAGAAAAACTTTTTACAAATGCTATAACAAAGACACAGATTTGCAAGACAACAACACAGAAAAAACACTTTCCCTTTGTGGTCGTTCAAGTAAATGCTTCTTCAATAAGATACAATAAGTTTTAGAAATTCTTGTGTGACTTTAATTTTGCGAATTTTCTATTTTTGCATTACTAGCTAGTTCTTGAAATCGTGAGTGAGTACATGTACTTGTGCAGTCTATGAACCTAAGGTCACATGACCTAAAGCATCAAATTCCCAAAGTAACAAAGACACATGCTAGATTGCAGTTAACAGGTCTCGACTGATTCAGACTAATTTTTATGCATAGGGTTGTGTCCGAATACTTGTCTGCTGTACTTCATTTTGGCTTAAAAACGTTAACTCAACATATTTGAAGGGGTGTGGGGGATGCCAGTACCAATTTATTTAAGAAAATGATTAACAATAAAATAATATCGGTCGTTAAAGTGCATTTGAGCCAAGAAACAATAGTAAGCCAAAATTAAGTTCTCACGAATATTTCTGAAACTAACAGTATTTTACTTTGATTTCCAGGTTCGGCATTCAACTATCTAGACTCGCCCGTTCTCAGAGTAACAGGTGCGGACATACCGATGCCGTACGCTAAAACGTTAGAGGAGAACTCTTTACCCCAAGCTTTCAATGTTGTAAATTCTGTGAAAAAATCTTTGAATATAAAGTGATAGATATGACTCAAGTAGGTTTTAATGAATTTTGTTGTTAAAGCTTGTGATTGACATCAGTTTCATCTTGATGTTTACATGATAAATCAGGGCCCAGTAGTTCAAAATTAATAACATCATTAGTAAACGACTGGCTGAAGTTTCAAACATAAATATTACAAATACACTGTTAATTTTTGTTGATAAAATGTGAGAATCCTTTGCAGTGCAAACGATTCTCACATTTTATCAACAAAAAAACAAAAAAAACAGAGTACATTGTATTTGCTTAAGTAGTCGGCATTTACTTAACGAGTTGAGGTCTTAACGATGATGTGAAGCTATCAAAGTTTTGATGTTCACATGGTAAATTAGGTGCTGTTTAATATGAATCAAATTATATCTAAAATCAGATATTTAATTTAAAAAATGAAAGAAAAGAAAAAATCAAAAAGCAAATCTGCATAGATTTCTTGTATGATGGATGATGGATATATCATGTGAACATTAAGATGAGACAAGAGTTTAGACATGATTTGATTCTGCCTTCCCAATGGTTTCAATGGTTCGAAATAATGTTACCTACGGGCAGAAAGAAATCATTATTTAAAAGCCAGTGAATCGTATTTGTTGTTGGTTGTAGAACATTTGAAATGTTGGTTATAAAGATTATAGGGAAATTTGGGGTGGGTGTGGTAGACAATTACATGGTTTCATAGAGATTTTTGACAGTTTAGCTGGAAGATAATGAGACCTGGTCCCGCGGTTATAAAACTTTTTTAATGCTCAGCTCAGCTGAGACTAAAATTTAAACTGCTCATAATTACTGAAATAACCAAAATTGGTTGAAATTTCAGATTCAGCCTGTAATTTATCCTACTAATGTTAAAATGCCAACAATTGTTGGCATTTTAACATTTATGAGCAGGATAAATTTTAGTCTCAGCTGAGCTGAGCACGAAAAAAGTTTAATAACCTTGGGACCTGGTGCATAAAAATGATGATCACTGGTTACTATTCACAGTTTTCCTATGTTTTTTATTGTTGATAAATGATAATTGTGGGTGGGTGTTTTAGGATGAGGAAGAGCCAATTTCTGGTAGTTTTTAAAACTGTCAAAGGACTATCCTTGATACAGAGAACTGTCCAAACTTACATACTACATGTATTCTGTTATTAATTTTTTCTGTGTATTAAGAGTGTTCATAGTTATAATAAGCTTAATAGTATAAGTAATGAAAATAATAAGCTTAAGAAATGAAAATGAAAATTATTGGGGTTTGGGAAAAATGGAGAAAGAATCCTCATAAACAAGCTGTCAGATAAAATAAGCTTGGCAGTTTTGCCATTGTTGCGTTTTTTGTATCGAACAATTTCTCAATATGATTTCAAGTGCTATAAATTAGTTTATATGTTTAACATCATTTAGTTAATAGTTTTGCTTGCCCGTTAAGATGTTTAGTTTTATACAATGATTTTACATTATACATGATTTGTGTACTGACAGAATTGTCTATCATGTTATGGACATTTTTTTTTTTTTATGGTCTCTCATAATAACTGTAGTGAACCACTTATTTTTCTGTTAAGAAAATTTAAAACATAGTTTCTTCTCTGTTTTTAGTTCTTTCATGTGTCCTGCTAACATTAGAAAAACAAAAACAAAAAAAAAAATATATTGTTGCTATATAAGCTGGCAAGTTTATCAGTTCTATTTCGACATTGTAGGATATCAAACCAGGCACTGAGGTTAAAACTTTTTCATGCTCAGCTCAGCTGAGACTAAAATTTATCCTGCTTATAAATGTTAAAATGCCAACAATTGTTGTCATTTTAACATTCATTAATATGATAAATTACAGGCTTAGTTATGCTTTAGTTGATCTTAACATGAAATTTGAATGTATTTGTGCTATTTCAGTATTTATGAGCAGTTTAAATTTCACGCTCAGCTGAGTTAAGCATGAAAATATTTTTTTAACCTCGGGACCAGATTCGGCATGGTAGCTTTGAAAAGTTGCATGCCCGACTCATGTTAAAGCAGACAAACATCTGAACATTACTTTCTTGAAGATTAGGTCATGGAAATACTTTCAACCATCCTTCCCTTTCCCTTGATTCTAGAATAGCATTTATCAGTAGTGCACTAAGTACTGGTAATATGCCTCTGGAGGGTAGGGCTTGTCAAGGAATAGTTTGGTTTATAATATTACTGACCATCCTGACATGACCTTAGCTGTTGTCTGTAAAGCCTTAGATCAAGCAAACATCATGCCAATGGTTTGAAACATCCAGCACAGAAGCAAGATTTACTGTCCATACTTATGGACAAAAGTATTGATCAACCTTGGTTGATACAAAGCAGATCTGTGATCTTTTTGTTGGAATTTTTTAAGATAAAGTAAAAGGTGCATACATGACTTTGTAGCTCGGCCTAAATGTACACTATTATAGTGCATACTGGAGATAGACACCATGCTAAGCAATACACCTTCTTAGATGCCAACTATCTAGTCGGTTGGGGAAAGCAAGTGCAGTTCTCGATGTTCAGTCGGGAAATACCTTAGGGAGCCTCCCCTTGTATGGTAAATAGCAAGGTCACATCACTTAGCACACTCAGACAGAAAATGACTTGATATGTATACTTTCATTAGTTCATCAGATATGTATGCTATTCTTGTTTCCACAATCACACATTCTTATAGTTTCCACACCTATGTTCAGAAATGTATTAAGTTTAGTATGTTAATGTTATTATAAGCATCTGCTTGTATGCCCATATTGCTGTATTGTGTTTAAATTAAAGAAGTGGACCATGGTTTCCTAGTGGAAGAGTATCAGAGTGTATCAAGAGGTTGGGGGTTCAAACTCAGATGGTACTGAGATGTGTCCTTTAGCAAGACAGGAACTCCCAGCATACTACTGGGTTATACCCAGGAAGTGGTGACACTGTCCTGACATGACAGAAAAGTTGTTAACTTGGATATTAAACCACAAAACAAAATGTTCTGTAGAAAGTCATTGGTAATAAAAGAGAAATCGATGTTCATTAAAGGCAGCATAGAAAAAGGTTAAATCCAAAAGGTTTACATGTTCAGTATTAATCCCTTACAAATGATATTAAACAAGCTTAGCTCTTGTGCACAATTCATTTTAACAAAGGCACTCTTGAGTTGCTCAACAATGTGTAAATCTATGACTGATTGACATTCTTCTCATCTCATCAAATTTATGGATATTCACTCTTTGAATATACCTATCTTTCTTCAGGAGACTAGTCTTACTGAGCAGATGCCCAAGGCTTGTCTTATTTCTTCTTGAATGCAAAATAATGTCACTAGGGCTTTTTATGACCTTTTTGGGTATTTTTGGTACCGATGAAATTGGGAGGAAATAGCATGATTTTTGGAAAAATTAGCCTGATTTGGGTAAAAAATAGTGCAACTTTTAGCCAAATTGGGAAAATTTACCTTTGGGAATGTTTCAGGTGAATTTGGGAATTTTTTCAACCAAGTCGGAAAAAATTTGGTACTGGAAACCGGACCCAGTTTTATGTAGAGAAAAAGCCCTGGTCACACCATCGTTTGTATTGGTATAACTCATCTGTTAAAGCTTTTATTTATTCTTGATCAGCTGTTATGCTCTGTTTGAAGATCAAATGTAAAATATCACAGAAATTATTTGAAAAACTTCTTGTTGTGTTTACTTTTTCCAAAATTGAATCCTTAAAATTAGCAATTTATGTTAGCATTTTATGATTTTGACCAGACCCCAAGGTTATAAAACCTTTTTCATGCTCAACTGAGCTGAGCATGAAATTTCAATAGCTCATAAATGCTAAAATAGCTAAAATCACTTGAAAATTCTGATATGTATCCCATAAGACAGTAAATCCTGCTGATAAATGTAAAAATTCCAACAATTTTTGGCATTTTAACATTTATCAGCAGGATAACTTTTAGTCTCAGATGAGCTGAGCATGAAAAAAGTTTTATAATCTTGGGGGCCCTGAGTTGGGGCCATCACAGGCACTAAATGAGCAGGGTAGCCTAGTGGTAGAGTACAAGATTACACAGTGAGAGGTCCTGGGCCTGATATCTTTCATTCTGTTTGTTTGGATTGACATTTTAAGTCCCAGTCAACAATTTTTCAGTCTTGTCTGGACAGAGCCACCACTTTCTGGGAATTGATCAGTTCTCAAGGTAGTTAATATGTCTTGCTGAAGGACACATTACAGCTCCTGTGTAGAGATCAAACCCAGGACCTCTCCAGATTCAGAGTCTGATTCTATACCAGCCATCTCACCATGCTCCTCACTGCCCTTTAGTGTCATTGACCAAGACATTTTCAGCTCCCAAACGACTGGTTCCTATAATTATAATAATACCCAGGAAGCAGTAGCTCTGTCCCAACATGATGGAAATATTGTTGACTGGGACAAGCCGAAATCTAGGTAACTTAAATAACAAGTTGGACAGCCATAAGGGATGTGTACATCCTGAAAATTAATTGAGAAAGTTTAGGCTTGCACCATCTGTGTGGGGAAAAAAGCCAGAAAGTTGCTGATCTGCTCGGTGGTTATTGTGCCCTAGGCCATTAGCGCAAAATATGAGCCGCCACATGGGAAAACCAACAATGTGGTTTCCGAACAGGTCTGACACAAACCAAGCTGTACAAGCACAGAAAAGAGCTTGACATTTGAAATTTCGGATTTAAGTAGAAGAGGAGTTGTACTATCCGAGTAGCGAAAACAAAGGCGCTGATCAGCTTCGCGGTTACCGGGAAGCTGATCTGCGTCTTTGTTTTCGCCTATGCAGATTGTTGGATTTCCCATGAGGCGGTTCATATGAAATCAAAAATAGTCTTTGTATTCAACTGAAACTAAGTTAGTTTCAAGTCGTACATACAACTACATGTGCTTGCCTTTGTGCTGATGAGATGTTTATACATGTATTTCATTTGCTATAATTGAGAGGCAGCATTAGAAAACCAAAAACATGCATAGGCAAAAACAAAGGCACAAAGGCACAGCTAATCAGCGCCTTTGTTTTGGCTACACAGATTGTATAATTCCCCTTCTACTTGATTCGGAGTGCGATGCTCTACCACCAGGCCACTGCCCTCCCCAACTCATATTTGGACAGGGATCAAATAAGTAAAGGAACCATCTAATAAAAATGATCTTGGAATAGCCAGCCATACAAGGATTGCCTCGGAATGACCAGCACCAGAAATAGAGAATTATGGTACATGTATGAGAGTAGAATTGAATCTAATTACATAATGTGAAAAACTTTGTGTCAGGGTTTCAGGTAATTACACCTGGACCTCTTTATAGCATGGTTCATAACAGCACAATTCTGGATATAACACAGATCATTGATGGGCCCCAAATGTTCATTTTAGAGCAATTCTGCTATATATCTATACAATTTACTCTTGTTATAACACAGGTTGTATAGCTAACAAGGAAATTGGTTTGGACTCCAACAATAGTGTTGTAAAGAGGTTGAGGTGTACAACACAAACTGGACTGCACAGGCACAAAGTGGTTGTCACCGGCTTCAAGGCCAACATCATCACTGACCGATTTCATGTTTTATAAGAAAAAATAAAAATGCCATTTAAGCTACTAACCTGAAGCCCACAAAAGTGAATTGATTTAAGAAAGAAATAAAACTGCCATATTAGCTATGAATCTTATCAACTGATGATGCCTAGAATTAATGCTTAAATCATAATTGAGCCGCCTCATGGGAAAACCAACAATCTGCATAGGCGAAAACAAAGACGCAGATCAGCTTCGCGGTAACCGCGAAGCTGATCAGCGCCTTTGTTTTCGCTACTCGGATAGTACAATTCCTCTTCTACTTAAATGCGAAATTTCGAGCTAGCTCTTTTCTGCGCTTGTACAGGCCGGTTTGTGTCGGACCTGTTCGGAAACCACATTGTTGGTTTTCCCACGAGGCGGCTCATATGATCATATTTACCATAATCAGCAGTGAATCATTCCATTATTTGTGTGTCACAATTCGAACCACATATCAACAAAACTGGATTTCTGTCCATGCGAAAACACAGGCGCAGATCAGCTGTGCAGTAACTGCACAGCTGATCAGCGCCTTTGTTTTCACTCCTCAGAGAGTACAATCCCTCTTCTTCTTAAATCTAAAATTTCAAGCTTCTAGCCTTCATCCATGACTTCCCAAGTAGGTTTGTTGACGGACCTGGTCAGAAACCCCAAAGACAGGTTTTCTCGCATCACAGCTGATCCATGATCAGTGGGCGTTAGCTCTGGGTTGAACGGAGGATATTGCTTTGGGTTTACTAGAATGTTTCCTATAAAATCCCGCACAAACACAACTCAGCGTTATTGAAGTTGTGAAATCGTAAGTAACAGCTTAACTCTTAGCATAATCTAGGAAAATTTTTTAATAAAATTTTGAAACATTTCATACAATTTGGTATATCATACTTTGTCTTTTTTAAAGTGAATAAAATGATAAGTTAGTTTGAATATTGTTTGAAAATGACATATTTTAACTTGGGGCATTTAAAGAAAAAAAGTTTCAATATTGCAAAAACAAGATATACTGTACAATTACTGATAAACCAATCAAGTTGAACGGCATTCAAATACTAAGACACTAACAGACTTTGCCGCTTCGATTACATACTGGTTGTAATGTTACTGTATGTGAATTTATACAGACATAGGCATTCCCTGTTCAACACCATGCTATTTTTCATTCTCTTGCAGAGAAATACAACTTTGAAAATGACTGAAGCAACTATATTGGTCATTTGTATGGCCATATGCTCCATGTACCTTGCAAAGACTGATGGGAAGGTGATGCAAGCTGGAGAAGGTAGGCTATTGCATGCTGGGTATTTTTTTCTTCAAAATTTGATTAAAAAAGAATACAAAATTGAATAAAAAATGTCTAACAAATAACCAGTGGGAAAAATGTTGGACCAGATTGTGTTTCACATGTTTATTGGGCCTGTTCAGAGTCAAAGCTTATAGAAAAGTTAATCACTGGTAGACAATGTGTAGTAACTACTGGTAAACACCCCTTGTAAGGCTTGTCAAGGGACTGTATCATTTGCATGATTAGGAAAACTGAGTTCCGGGCAATAGATTGAGCAAATGAATCAAATTATTGTAAGTATTTGATTGATTTCTGAAGAGAAAGGGAAGGCTGCACATGATTTAATCATCAGGAAAACATGTCCGTGAAATGTGTACCCCCTCAAACTGGGGTATGCAGTGTTATACATATTTTTCTTATTTTTGCTCCAAAACATAGAATGTGGGTACTTGTTAGAACCGCCTTGGCGAGGCGGTTCTAACGTGTACCCACAATCTATGTTTTGAGCAAAAATAAGAAAAATAGCAAAAAATTTCTACTGAAAATTTTCATTTTTTACAACTTTAAAAATCTCTGTATACTGCATGGGCCTGTTTTTGTAATGGTTCACATGGTCTTTTTATACAGAGTATGTGCTGATAGAACAGCACAGCGAGGTGAAGCGTCATAAACGAGACACGGGAACCAAGATATCTTTCCCACCCAAGTTGGAGCTGTCCATCACTTTCCGAGACAAGAAGATCTCACTTATGATGGCTCGGAACATACATATGACGTCAACACCAGAATTGTATGATGCAAATGGGAGGATAAATCAGGATAGTCAGGTACTTTGATACAAATTTGAGGTTATTGCCTATCAACTATGGCTCTTTACCAAGAGAGTGGTAGACTCGGGATCAATGGGTTCTGAATTATCCCAACTACACATTCCACAAACATGTCCATGCAATATTATACAGATGTTTCTTTAGTTATACAAATTGAAAATTTTTCTGTTAATTTGTTTTTTATATATGTACTTTTCTTATAAAGCTTCAAAACATAAATTGTGGATACACTCTCTAGAACCGCCTCCCTGAGCTGGTCGAAAACCCCAAAGACTGGTTTTCTCGTGACAAAGCTCTAATAATAGAATTAGAAGACTAACATTTATTTTATGTCTTTTCATGTTTATTATTTTAGAGGAAGATTGGTCTGTATCAAGACATGAACAACATGGCTTCTATGCTACTGCAGTGTGAAGAGATGGTGGACACATGCGTTCTGGTAAGATTCATATCTTTATTGTTTTGTAACAGTTATAGTCCTCTTTGTAAATGTTGTTTCTAACGGTGACGACAATAGATATTTCCCAAATTCTATACAGGTATAACACAGTACCTGGTTTAGGTAACAAAATATACTGTAAATTCGGAAGTTTTTGCCTGACTTTTATTTCACATTTTCTATTTCCGAATTATAAGCAAGTTTTTGAATGCGCGAGAGGGTACTCTTGCCTTCTTAAACCTTATGTAAGAATTTTAATAACAAGAACTTTGAATTCGAAAGGTGTCTAGTTTGTGAAAATTAGCGAAAAGTTCTCGCGAAGATTTTTGATCTTACAGTACTTTACCTCACTCTTAGAAATCCTCTGAAGTGCAACAATTTTAGACTTCAGCCCATGTATAATTTTTATTGAAATCTTAGCTTTTCAATTCACATAATCTTTGTACAATAAACCCCATCAGATTGTTCTTTACATTGCTAACTTTCAGTATGAAGTTGCACCTTAGGCCCTGAGGTTATACAACTTTTTTCATGCTCAGCTCAGCTGAGCATAAAATTTAAACTGCTCATAAATGAGAAAATACCCCAAATAAATTTAAATTTCAGGTTTAGATCACCAAAGCATGTAATGACAACAATTGTATTATCTATGAGCAGGATAAATTTTAGTCTCAGCTCAGCTGATCCGCATTTTATAGTTTTATAACTTCAGGGCCAGGTGGGGTATTTACTCCCTTTTGTCACTTCTTGAGTGATCTGCATTTACTCGGTCAGGTTTGTTGTTCCTAGATAACCAGTATGTAGGGACCATATGTGGTGAAAATTGACAATAATTTCAGAAAACAAGCACATTGAAAAATAATTAAACTTGAGGATAGAGACAGATTTTTATCCTTAAAGTAGGACTGTTACATGGTTTATTAAGATTATATAAACAGCTTTACAAGGAAAAATATTCTTTGCATATAATTATGAAAACAAAATGCAGATGAACTGTGCAGTAATTGTAAAATGCAGATAAGCTGTGTTGTATTTGCACAGGTGTTTGTCGCCTTCGTTTTTGCGTATGGAAAGAACAATCCCCCTTCTTCCTAAATTCAAATTTCTAGCTTCTAGCCTTCTTCTGTACCTGTACAGGCTGCTTTGTGTCAGACCTGGTTGGAACATTTTCTCCTGAAAATGCTTAAATTATATGACTTTTTTCTTCACTAAAAGCAAGGTTCTCTGATGCTTGACGGTGAAATGTGGAGAATCAGCCCAGACGAGCAAACTTTTTCCTCGGGACTCTATCGGGCTAGACGCTCCGCTGATCTTGACCAGGCTATTGAAGCTTACAACAGAAAGAAACGTGGAGCATATCCAAGTCCGTTGGAAGCTGTTCAAGCTGACATGAATGGTAACATTTCATTGTTATATACCTAATGTATCTCTACAATAGAAACTTGTTGTGTTGTAACGGACAACACTTTCTGCAGTTTAAGTGTCGTAGGACATAAATACCATTAATGCCCTTGGATGACATCATAGCAGTGTGTTAATAATGTTATTGCCCTCAGACTCTGGCAGATACATGTTTACATGTTATGGGCGCTGGCAGATGTACATTTCATCTAAATTTAACGTGGCAGGTGGGTGTACATTTCAGATGTATATTTCATCTAAATTTAACGTGTCGCATTGCGGCTGATCACTGACCAATCAATGGCACTAGGATTGCCATTATGCGTGATTTCAAGACATTGTCTTCATGTCAAAATGGCTTCTCAGAATTTCATTTATAGTTACAAAGAATTTTTGTACAAAATTCTGATGGATAAAATTTAAATAAATCATTTTCTCTTGTATCAGAAAACGGTCAAAATTGAACATTGACAACAAATGGCGAAAAAGAAAGGTTGGTTATATCTATTGATCGATGTTGACAGAGGACCGTTTTGATGCTATCACCACTTCAAATTTATGGAAGATCCATTGCTCGTTTTTGGAGAACAACAATTTATTTTAGTCACCAAGACATATGCTTGTTTGTTGTACTGATGAGTTTGAACAACCGTCATCGATTCTATTGGATTTTTTCCCCTTTTTTTCTTTTTTTTTTCATATAAATAAATAAATAAATAAATAAATAAATAAATAAATAAATAAATAAATAAAAAGTATGTGTGCTGGAAGATAGGTATATAACAATGAAGATATAACATTTTTTCCTGTGTATTAACATTTGCCAGACCCTCGGGCAATAATGTGTTGCAGCCCTCACCGCGTCAGCCCTCACCGCAACGCGGTTCAGGCTGCAACACATTATTGCCCTTGGGCATGGCAAACATTAATGCACGGAAAAGAATGTTTTATCCTCTTATTGGCATCTGATATGACTGAAAAATTGTTGACTGGTTTGTTAAACCTTGACCACCCCATCCACCACCACCCCTCAAAAAGCATCTTACCTTAGATGGTAACATTGTAATCACTAGAAACACATACACATTGACCTCTTCAAGACATGGTTCATTATAGCATGTTTTGTAAATAAAATCAGGCTATCGTTGACCCCAAATGGTCCTTTTAAACTGATTTTGCTATACGTCTACAGATTTCACTGTCATTATAATACGAATTAGAGGGCTAACACCAAAACTCTCTTTGGCAGCAACAAAAGAAGATGTAGTGTAATGGCAATGACAAGAATGTAAACAAAGACAGTATGTCCATGTCAAGCACAAAATAAATTTGACAAAAATGAAAACAAAGACAGTATATCCATGCCAGGCACAAAATAAATTTGACAAAAATGAAAACAAGGACAGTATGTCCATGTCAAGCACAAAATAAATTTGACAAAAATGAAAACAAAGACAGTATATCCATGCCAAGCACAGAATAAAATTGAAAAAAAAAATGAAAACAAAGACAGTATATCCATGCCAAGCACAAAATAAATGTGACAAAAATGAAAACAAAGACAGTATATCCATGTCAAGCACAAAATAAATGTGACAAAAATGAAAACAAAGACAGTATATCCATGCCAAGCACAAAATAAATGAAAACAAAGACAATATATCCATGCCAAGCACAAAAAAATTTGATTAAAATGAAAACAAAGACAGTATATCCATGCCAAGCACAAAATAAATTTGACAAAAATGAAAACAAAGACAGTATATCCATGCCAAGCACAAAATAAATTTGACAAAAATGAAAACAAAGGCAGTATATCCATGTCAAGCACAAAATAAATTTGACAAAAATGAAAACAAAAATAAAGAATATCCATGCCAAGCACAAAATGAATGAAAACAAAGACAGTATATCAATGTCAAGCACAAAATAAATTTGACAAAAATGAAAACACAGACAGTATATTTGTATATTTGTGTCACAACCCATGTTGCTTTTCAGGTGCAGCGAAAGCAAATATGGAGTCGAAAGATGATGTCAATGTTCGAAGAAAAAGGGACATCCCAAACTGTAACATTATCGAGGTCTATGCGTTCATAGATCAAACAGAGTGGCAGTTGTGAGTATGATCAGTAAAGGGAGTTAATACAGGCTGTGTGCCATTACGCCCCTGTAATATACAGGACTTTCTTTAAAATTTTCAGTAGAAAATGTTTGGTATTTTTTTTCAGTTTTGCTCTTTTTCTTAGTTTTGCTCAAAACATAGATTGCGGGTACACATTAGAATCCAAGGTGGTTCTTATGAGTACCCACAATCTTTGTTTTTGGTGAAAAATAAGAAAAATAGGTATACCTCGTTTCACTATATAAAATTGGTGTTCAAGGGGGTATACTTTTCATGGGCATGTCTTCCTGATGATTAGGAAGTTTGTGAAATACATTACGAAAACATGCCCATGCAATAAACAGAGATTTTTCGAGCTTAAAAATTTGAAAATTTTCAGCTGAAAAATTTTGATATTTTTCTTATTTTTGCTCAAAACATAGATTGTGGGTACACGTTAGAACCGCCTCGCCGAGGCGGTTCTAACGAGTACCCACAATCTATGTTTTGGAGCAAAAATAAGAAAAATAGGTATACCCCTGTAAACCCCAGTTTTACTATATATAAGTGGGGTTTAAGGGGGTATATATTGCACGGACATGTTTTCCTGATGAATACCCAATTTTTTCCCCACTTTAATACAGTAAAAATGGTGTGTAAAATTTTTCCTTATTTTTGATCCAAAACATAGATTGTGGGTTCTCTTTAGAACTACCACGCCAAAGGAGTTTAAGCTTGTATCCACAAAATAAGAAAATGTCATATTTTTTCAGTGGAAACTTTTCAACATGTCATCAGGAAAACATATCCATGAATACCCCCTTAAGCCCCACTTTTATAAAGTAAAACTGGGGTATGCAGTGTATACTATTTTTCTTATTTTTGGTCCAAAACATAGGTTGTGGGTACTTGTTAGAACCACCTCGGCAATGTGATTCCAACATGTACCCATGATTTGTGTTTTCAGCAAAAACATTGAAATATTAAATTTTTTCCATTAACAAAATTTTCAGTTTTCACTTCTGAAAAAATTCTATGTATAGTGCATGGGCAAGTTTTCATAATGTGAAAAAAATACTCTACCTCCTAATGCTACAGATAACTGCACAACTGATCAGCTGATCTATGCTATGGCTTCATGGATAATACTACAATCGTGAATCTACTTAAATCCAAAATTTCAAGATTTTAGCCCTTTTCTGTGACGGTGCATGCCGTATTGAGTGGGTTGGGCACCTATTTTTCTTGTGATGCTTACAAAAAGCATTTGGCAACAGTTGATCTTGACATTTTTGTAAAAACATTACGAAAACTTGCCCATGCAATATACAGAGATTTTTTAAGTTGTAAAAATGAAAGTTTTCTGTAGAAAATTTTTGATATTTTCTTATTTTTGCTCACAACATAGATTGTGGATACATGTTTATAAAAGTGGGGTTCAAGGGGGTATACTTTTCATGGCCATGTTTTCCTGATGGTTAAAGGGCCTGGGGGTTATCTTATACCTGAATGTTTATAGCCCCGCTTTGAAAAAGTGGGGCTATACTGGATTCACCCTGTCCTTCCGTTGTTCTGTCCTTCTGTTATTTCGTCCATAATTCTGTTACCACTCATAACTTGAGAACCAGTCGTTAGACTTTAACCAAATTTGGCATATGCATGAATACTGGCAATATCTACTTATGTATCAATGCATGTTAGTTTCCCCAAATTTGCAGAAGAGTTATTGCCCTTGGATGGCCCTATATTGACTTCAGAATTTCATTTCTGCTCAATATCTGGACAGAATCTCACCGAATTTTGTATGCACATCAACAATGACATGATCTAGCTTGGGATTGTTGCCCGTCATTTTTCGTAAAATTTTGATGGAGTTATGGCCCTTGTTTGACGTCAGAATTTCGTTTCCGCTCAAGGAACGAATTGACAGAGTCTGACCAAATTTTGTGTGCACATCAACATTGACGAGATCTAGCTTGGGATTGTTGCCCGTCATTTTTCGCAAACTTTTTACAGAGTTACTGCCCTTGATTGACGTCAGAATTTTGTTTCCGCTCAGTATCTCGAGAACGAATGGACAGAATCTGACCAAATTGACATGATCCAGTTTTGGATTGTCGCACCTCATTTTTCGCAAAATTTTGACAGAGTTACGGCCCTCGATTGACTTCAGAATTTCGTTTCCGCTCAATATCTGGACAGAATCTGACCGAATTTTGTATGCACATCAACATTGACATGATCTAGCTTGGGATTGTTGCCCGTCATTTTTCACAAACTTTGACGGATGGCCCTATATTGACTCCAGAATTTCATTTCTTCTCAATATCTGGACAGAATCTGACCGAATTTTGTATGCACATCAACAATGACATGATCTAGCTTGGGATTGTTGCCCGTCATTTTTCGCAAACTTTTGACAGAGTTACTGCCCTTGATTGATGTCAGAATTTGTTTCCGCTCAGTATCTCGAGAATGAATTGACAGAATCTGACCAAATTTTGTATGCACATTAACATTGACAAGATCTAGCTTGGGAATGTCGCCCGTCATTTTTCACAAATTTTTGACAGAGTTACGGCCCTTGATTGATGACAGAATTTTGTTTCCGCTCAATATCTTGAGAACCAATTGACAGAATCTGACCATTTTGTATGCACACCAACATTGACAAGATCTTGCTTGGGATTGTTGCCTGTCATTTTTCACTTAATTTTGACAGAGTTATGGCCCTTGATTGATGTCAGAATTTCGTTTCCGCTCAATATCTTGAGAACAAATTGACAGAATCTGACCAAAATTTATATGCACATCAACATTGTTAAGATCTAGCTTGGGCTTGTTGCCCTTTATTTGTCGCAAAATTTTGACGGAGTTATGGCCCTTGATTGCTGTCAGAATTTCATTTCCCCTCAATATCTCGAGAACAAATTGATAGAATCTGACCAAATTTTGTATGCACATCAACATTGACAAGATCTAGCTTGGGATTGTTGCCCGTCATTTTTCGCAAACTTTGACAGAGTTACGGCCCTTGATTGACGTCAGAATTTCGTTTCCGCTCAATATCTCGAGAACGATAGACAGAATCTGACAAAATTTTGTATGCACATCAACATTTGCATGATCTAGCTTAGGACTGTTGCCTGTCATTTTCAGCAAACTTTAGACAGAGTTTTGGCCCTTGATTGATGTCAGAATTTTGGTTTCTGCTCAATACCTTGAGAACAAATTGTCAGAATCTGAACAATCTTTTTATGTGCATCAACATTAATAAGATCTAACTTGTGATTGTTGCCCATCATTGTTTGTCTCACCCTTGCAAAAAGCTCAGAAGCGGGGCTATAGTCAGATCCTCTGACAATTCTAGTTGATCTTATACCTGAATAAATTTGAACTGAATTTGATTGAATTGCAGCTCTCTAATTTTGTTTTCTTGTAGCTGGCTGGATTGGGAAGGTGGTAATGCAGCAAACGCAGAAGCAACGTTGAGGGAATACTACACATGTCTTTACCTTGAAGTAAGTTTTACAGGAAGAAAACTTGAAAAAATTCATCAAAAAATGAAATAAAAGCCTAAAATCACACCTGATTTCCCCAAAAATGAAAGTGGACTCATCCAACTGATAACGATGGGCAAGTCTTATTGTCATAAATGTGTTTATTGTGTTCTGATCTGTTTTTCAGGCTGATCTACGCTTCAGCTTGATTCCTACTGTGAAGCCCGGATTCTGTATCCGTTTGTACCTTACTGGGATTTACATTGCCAAGGTAAAAAACTGGGGCCAGTTGTTCAAAATTAACGATGTCGTTAGTTAACGATTCATCAAAATTTCAAACATGAATATCAGAAATACACTGTTATTACAAAATTAACGATGTTGTTAGTTAACGATTCATCAAAATTTCAAACATGAATATCAGAAATACACTGTTATGTTTTGTTGATAAAATGTGAGAATCCTTTGCAATGCAATGCAAAGGATTCTCACATTTTATCAACAAAAAAAAAACAGTGTACGAGTATTTGCTTATGTAGTTATGTCTCCCCCCTGACAGGGTCGGGAGACATATTGTTTTTCCCCATGCGTCTGTCCGTCCGTCTGTCCGTCCGTCCGTCCGTCCGTCTGTCTGTCCGTCACAAATCGTGTCCGCTCTATAACTTGAAAACCGTTAAAGATTTTTCAATGAAACTTGGTACACTTGTAAACCACGACGAGACGATGTGTCATGCACAAGAACTATAACTCTAGCTTGAGTATTTTTGGAGTTATTTCCCTTAGATTATTTTCGATACAATTTCGTGTCCGCTGTATAACTTGAAAACCGTTAAAGATTTTTCAATGAAACATGGTACACTTGTAGACTACGGCAAGACGATGTGTCATGCACAAGAACCATAACTCTGGCTTGAGTATTTTTGGAGTTATTTCCCTTTGATTATTTTCGATACAATTTCGTGTCCACTGTATAACTTGAAAACCGTTTAAGATTTTTCAATAAAACTTGGTACACTTATTGAGCATGATCAGTCGATGTGTCATGCACAAGAACCATAACTCTGGCTTGAGTATTTTACGAGTTATTTCCCTTTGATTATTTTCCATACAATTTCGTGTCCGCTTTATAACTCGAAAATCATAAGAGTTATTTCAATGAAACTTGGTACACTTATAAAGCACGATGAGATTACGTGTCATGCTAAAGAACCATAACTCTTGCTTGCATATCTTTGGAGTAATTTCCCTTTGATTATTTTCCATACAATTTCGTGTCCACCCTATAACTTGAAAACCATAAGAGAAATTTCAGTGAAACTTGGTACACTTATAAAGCATGATGAGACGATGTGTCATGCACAAGAATTATAACTCTTGCTTTCATATCTTTGAAGTTATTTCCCTTTGATTATTTTTCCATACAATTTCATGTCCACTCTATAACTTGAAAACCATAAGAAATATTTCATTGAAACTTGGTACACTTATAAAGCACGATGAGATGATGTGTCATGCTAAAGAACCATAACTCTTGCTTGCATATCTTTGGAGTTATTTCCCTTTGATTATTTATAGCCCCGCTTTGAAAAAGTGGGGGCTATACTGGATTCACCCTGTCCTTCCGTAGTTCCGTTATTCTGTTATTCCGTTATTCTGTTATTCCGTCCTTCCGTCCTTCGGACATTTTTGTTTCCATTCATTATCTTGAGAATGGCTTGACAGAATCTGACCAAATTTTGAATGCACATCAACATTGACAAGAGCTAGCTTGGGATTGTTACCCGTCATTTTTCGCGAAATTTTGACGGAGTTATGGCCCTTGATTGATGTCAGAATTTCGTTTCCGCTCAATATCTTGAGAACGAATTGACAGAATCTTACCAAATTTTGTAAGCACATCAACATTGACAAGATCTAGCTTGGGATTGTTACCCGTCATTTTTTGCAAAATTTTGACGGAGTTATGGCCCTTGATTGACGTCAGAATTTTGTTTCCGCTCAATATCTTGAGAACGAATTGACAGAATCTGACCAAATTTTGTATGCACATCAACATTGACATGATCTAGCTTGGGATTGTTACCCGTCATTTATCGCATATTTTGACGGAGTTACGGCCCTTGATTGACGTCAGAATTTCGTTTCCGCTCAATATCTTGAGAATGAATTTACAGAATCAGACCAAACTTTGTATGCATATCATCATTGACAAGATCTAGCTTGGGATTGTTACCCGTCATTTTTCGCAAAATTTTGACGGAGTTATGGCCCTTGATTGACGTCAGAATTTTGTTTCCGCTCAATATCTTGAGAACGAATTGACAGAATTGGACCAAATTTTGTATGAACATCATCATTGACAGGATCTAGCTTGGGATTGTTACCGGTCATTTTTCGCAAAATTTTGACGGAGGTATGGCCCTTGATTAACGACAGAATTTCGTTTCCGCTCAATATCTTGAGAACGCATTGACAGAATCCGACCAAATTTTGTATGCACATCAACATTGACATGATCTAGCTTGGGATTGTTACCTGTTATTTTTTGCAAAATTTTGACGGAGTTACGGCCCTTGATTGACGTCAGAATTTCGTTTCCGCTCAATATCTTGAGAACAAATTGACAGAATCCGACCAAATTTTGTATGCACATCAACATTGACAAGATCTAGCTTGGGATTGTTGCCCGTCATTTTTCGCAAAATTTTGATGGAGTTACGGCCCTTGATTAACGTCAGAATTTCGTTTCCGCTCAATATCTTGAGAACGCATTGACAGAATCCGATCAAATTTTGTATGCACATCAACATTGACAAGATCTAGCTTGGGATTGTTGCCTGTCATTTTTCGCAAAATTTTGACGGAGTTATGGCCCTTGATTGATGTCAGAATTTTGTTTCTGCTCAATATCTTGAGAACAAATTGACAGAATCGGACCAAATTTTGTATGCACATCATCATTGACAAGATCTAGCTTGGGATTGTTACCCGTCATTTTTCACAAAATTTTGACGGAGTTACGGCCCTTGATTGACGTCAGAATTTCGTTTCGGCTCAATATCTTGAGAACTCATTGACAGAATCCGACCAAATTTTGTATTCACATCAACATTGACAAGATCTAGCTTGGGATTGTTACCCTTCAGTTTTTGTTAAATTTTGACAGAGTTATGACCCTTAATTAACGTCAGAATTTCGTTTCCGCTCAATATCTTGAGAACGAATTGACAGAATCCAACCAAATTTTGTATGCACATCAACATTGACAAGATCTGGCTTTGGATTGTTACCCGTCATTTTTCACAAAATTTTGATGGAGTTACAGCCCTTGATTGACATCAGAATTTCATTTCCGCTCAATATCTGGAGAACGAATTTGACAGAATCCGTCCAAATTTTGTTTGCACATCATCATTGACAAGATCTAGCTTGGGATTATTACCCATCATTTTTTGCAAAATTTTGACGGAGTTAACAGCCCTTGATTGACTTCAGAATTTTGTTTCCGCTCAATATCTTCAGAACGAATTGACAGAATCCGTCTAAATTTTGTATGCACATCATCATTTGACAAGATCTAGCTTTGGATTATTACCCGTCATTTTTCGCAAAATTTTGACAGAGAACGAATTGACATAATCAGACCAAATTTTGTATGAGCATCAATATTGATGAGATCTAGCTTGTGATAGCCTGTGATAGTTACCTGTCATTGTTTTTTTCACCCTGCAAAAACAGCTGAGAAGCGGGGCTATAGTCAGATTCTCTGACAATTCTAGTTTTTATTTAATTTCGTGTCTTCTCTATAACTCAAAAACCATTAGAGATTTTTCAATGAAACATGGTACACTTATAAAGCATGATGCACAAGAATCATTACTCTTGCTTTCATATCTTTGGAGTTATTTCCCTTTGATTATTTTCCAAACACTTTCGTGCCCCCTCTATAACTTGAAAACCGTAAGAGATATTTCAATGAAACTTGGTACACTTATAAAACAGAATGACAGGATATGTGATGCACAAGAACTATAACTCTTGCTTGCATATTTTGGACATGCACGTAGAAAGGGGGGAGACATCAGCTTTCACATAAGTCCAATTCGCATGCGCCAAAAATACACACGTGTAAATATACTCCGGTGTGCAAATTTTACTCAGGGTAAGTAAATGGCGCATGCGAACGCAAATACACACCGGAGTATATTTACATATGGGTAAATTTACTTCTAGGTCTGACCAGATGCAAATTTTATTTTTACAAATACACACGTGTAAATTTACTATTATGTGCCATGCGAACGCAAAGTAAAATTTACCCATGAGTATGTTTATTTCAAGTCAATATTCTGCTGTTAGATAACGAGTTTTCACATTTTTTGTTCCTAACTGATTATATGACAGTTGCTGAAATTGTAGACATTGTTGCCAAATAAGAGTTTATTGCCATTCATCACATTTTAGATCATATGGAGTGCAAACAGCCACACTATTTCTTCATCATTCTTGGTTAGGATTCTTGGGGGCATTTTAACAGTACAGTTGAACCTGCTGAATCAGCCACCTTTATAAGAGCTCCACCTGCATAAGAGAGCCAGTCTGAAACATTCCCAATCATTTTCACTATATTTTATCTCTGCATAAGACAGCCACCTCCACAAGACAACCAGCAGCCAGTAAAATCAATCCCAAAATGCTTATAACTCTCTATAAGACAGCCACATCATACTTGCCTAAAGTCAAATTTCCAATTTACAAGCTGTTAATTGGACAATTATTATTCATTATTGTATTTAAAACAGTTAATTAGCAGAAAAAATCAATTAAGCTAATACCCATGAGGCTTTGTATATATTTTTGTATAACGAAGCATGAAATGATGTCAACTTATGACACACATACAGGTAGTCCTTCCTTAGAAAGGATTTTTCTTGTGACAGTAAAAATATTTTGTACATGACAACTGCTCTGACTGAGCCTTGATAAGACAGCCACCTGTGTATAAAAGCCAGCTTAGCTCACTCCCAAAGGTGGCGCTTTTATAGAGGTTTGACTGTAATTAATATTCCTTGTGAAAGGATGAAAAAAGGGAACTGTATAACTGCTAAGGTTATGCCTGACCATTACATGATTCCCCTCTGCTGCCAAAGTCTACATGAACACCTTGAAGCAGCCTCTTCTTGTTTTGCAAATACAGAAAACTTAAATGAACAGGTTTTTTTAATCCAGAAATGATACATTTACCTACAAAAATACTCCTGTCGATAAAACCCATGCGAACGCAATTTAAATTTACTCTCAGGTTGATTTGCACACCGGAGTATAAATACACACCGGAGTATATTTACATGCGTGTATTTTTTGCGCATGCGAATCGGACTATAGAAAACAAATTCAAGTTGGCATTTACTTAACGAGTTGAGGTCTTAGTGTTGACATTAAGCTAACAAAGCTTTGAACAACTGGCCCCTGTTTTTCAATATAGGAATCCAACACGCCTTTTCATATTACGAAAACATGCCCATGCAATATACAGAGATTTTTAAAGTTGTAAAAAATGAAAAATTTCAGAAGAAAAAAAAATGATATTTTTCTTATTTTTGCTCAAAACATAGATTGTGGGTACATGTTAGAACCGCCTCGCCGAGGCGGTTCTAACGAGTACCTACAATCTATGTTTTGGAGCAAAAATAAGAAAAATAGGTACACCCCTGCATACCCCAGTTTTACTATATAAAAGTGGGGTATGAGGGGGTATACATTACACGGACATGTTTTCTTGATGATGCAGTAAAGTTTACTAATGTTCAAGGCCACCAGGATTGTTATTCTTCCATTTTCAAGGCTATTTAGTTAAAATATCTTTGTAAATAACATACGCAATGTAAAAACTCACCAAAAACCAAGGAATTTCTTGAGCGTCTGTCATGTTGTTTCTAAGGAAGACAGTGACTTCACATCATAATGACCAACGATGTTGAAGGATTTTAGCCAAAACCCATGTTCAAACGGCACATGAATTTCATGATTTGAGCATGGATTTTGCTTTTTCAACACAGCTTTTGGACTAATTGAAACAGCTAGATATTTATGCAAGAACTAAGGCTTAACATCCCAGTCAGAAGCATGGTCATATTGTGATGCTGCCTACATTTGAGCCACCTCGTGGGAAAACCAACAATGTGGTTTCCGAACAGGTCCGACACAAACCAGTCTGTACAAGCACAGGAAAGAGCTAGAAGCTTGAAATTTCGGATTTAAGTAGAAGAGGAATTGTACTATCCGGGTAGCGAAAACAAAGGCGCTGATCAGCTTCGCGGTTACCGCGAAGCTGATCTGCGTCTTTGTTTTTGCTTATGCAGATTGTTGGTTTTCCCATGAGGCGGCTCATTTTATAGGACCTGTATTTGAGTCTTTCATATAGGGCGGACTGGCACAGTAGATAGCAGCACAGACATTAGACTGAGGGGTCCCTGGTTTGAGTCTTGACCAGGTCACCCTTGATTGTGGCCTTGAGCAAGTCACATTTCCACAGCTCATATTGAATATGTGATTTTATTTAGTGACAGAGCTTATAGTCTTACTTGTTGAAAATGAAAGCAACTTAAAATAAAGATTGTTATTATTTTTATTATTAATCCAGGTTATTAATATACTCAGAGGATAAAGTTTAGTCAGTAACTTTGACCAGCTTGATTACTATAGCCGCTTGTCTTAGATGTTCTCCATCATTAAATTTGCAAAGTCAGTCTCTTTCTAATCCTGGAAAGAAACTCCACCAGTTGTCAATTTCGACAGAGTAATTGGTCTTTTTCGTAAAACATCATTTTTGTAATTACCCGATAAATGATCAAATCAGCGCTTTGATTAATAGCGCTTTCTGATAGAGGTTGTCGCCAGTGACAAAAATCCGAAAAAATCTTTTCAAAATTCAGCCACAGTCTCGAGAAATAACAAGTCAAATATTCATTATTTTTAGATTACCTCCCTTTCATTTAAAACAAGAACGAAAATTGGTGTATGCACTGTGGCAAAACCACATGCGATATTTCAATCGTTTTTGTTGGAAACGTTAGGTTTTATTCACAGTTTTATGACTGGTAATTTTAATCCCAAACTATTGAGGGGTTTTGATGCTATAGCGATTTAAACTGTCCCAATGGGATTTTACAGGTATTTTCTCTGACTAAACTTTTGCCGGTGAGCATATTATTATTTATTATACCTGTATTTACTTTTAGAATGCCACCGATGATTGGACCATAGGAGCTGAAGTACCTAGTGAAACGTACTTGGACGGAGCGTCAGGACTGCAAACCTGTGATGCCCTGCAACGCCGACTTCGCCCAGCCCTGAAACCCTTCGACTATGCCCAATGCTTCACTAGGTAAAGGAAATTTTCGGGTGACTTTATTTCGCAAATTTCCTATTTTTGAATAATTTGCGAGTTCTTGAATTCGTGAGCGAGATCTTGTACAGTTTGTAAAGCTTATTTAAACTTTTTATTAGCGAGAACTTTGAATTCGCGAGGCAGTAAATTCGCGAATATCGACGAAAATTAAGTCATCCGGAACATTTCCGAAATTTACAGTAATGCCTTGGGAATTACAGTGACAAAGCAAATATACGGTGGCAGATTTAGAGGAGGGGGTAGGGGTTTGCTAAAATCCCTCTTCCATAAATCCTGAATCCGCCCAATAAATGTGTTGTTACTTGATTCGTTACGGCATTCTCTGCTGCCACTTATACAGTGTGAGTAATGTAATGCTCCTACCCAGCAGGCACATGACGTCATAATGATGTCAGATCGACGTCGATGCGAATTCATGACGTCGGCATTACGAAAATTTGCCCATGAAGTATACAGAAAATTTCTACAGCATTAAAATTTGAAAATTTCATTGGAAAAAGTTTGATACATGTATTTTCATTATTTATGCTGAAAATATTGATTGTGGGTACATTTTAGAACAGCCTCAGCGAGTACCCACACTCTATGTTTTGGATCAAAAATAAGAAAAAATAGGTATACCCCTGTATACCCCAGTTTTACTTATCAAAGTGGGGTTCAAGGGGGTAGACAATTCATGGACATGTTTTCCTGAAGGCATGTTTTTGAAATGTTTATAGTCTTTGCCTGGTGGCATGTTATGTATAAATCACCTCACTTTAGATCAATTTTAAATTGTGTCCAAAAATGTATTATGTTTTTAAATCAATTTCAGGAAAGACATCACCATCCTTCCTCATAATAGTAACACCAGAGAGTTTTGGCACAGAAGTAAGTGATTACCAAACATGTCAATGTAATATACAGATTTTTCCTACGGTGTAAAAATTTGAAATTTTGTGTTGAAAAATGTTGATACATGTACATGTATCAAAAACAAAGACGCAGATCAGCTTCACAGAAACTGCGAAGCTGATCAGCGTCTTTGTTTTCGCTACACAGACAGTACAATTCCTCCTCTTTCTAAATCCAAACTTTCCAGCCTCTAGCCATCTTCTGTGACTGCACAGCTTGGTTTGTGTCAGACTTGTTCGGAAACCACATTGTTGGTTTTCTCATGATAAGGCTCAACTTATTTGTTCATTAAAATGATGCCTGGGTGGGGTTCACTTAAATAGAATATACTTTTTCCAGTACAAAAACATGCCCTTGAAATATGCACAGACTTTTAAAGCTTTTAAATTTGAAATTTCATTCGATTTTTTTTTCTATTTTTCATATTTTTGCTGAAACATTGACTGTGGGTTCATGTTAGAGGTGGTTCTAATGAGTACCCACAATCTATGTTCTAAAGCAAAAATAAGAAAAATGTATACCCTATTGCACCCCAATTTTACTACATAAAAGTGGGGTTCAAGAGGGTATTCAATACACAGACTTGTTATCCTGACGAATACTTTTACTTTCCATCTCAGGTTGGGGCTATATCGGGACATTATGCCAGACCTACACTCCTCCTTACTCCTACCTTGTTAGCATTCATGAGTCGTACGGAGATTGGACGGACCTTGGAATAGCTCATGATCTGGGACATGCGTAAGTATTGTTTTATGGTACAGTCCACAAAACATAAATGAGCCACAAAGCGAGAAAAAAGTTCTTTGATGTTTCCGACTAGGCATGACACAAACCGAGCTGTCCAAGCACAGAAGATGGACAGAAGCTTGAAATTTTGGATTAAGGAAGATTAAGGATTAAGGAATGGTACTAGCCTAATCCATGTAGCAAAAACAAAGGAGCAGATCAGCTTCACAGTTAATGCACAGCTAATCTGCACCTTTGTTTTCGAATAGGCAAAAAATCTGGTTTTCACAACGCGGCTCAAATAAGATTGCACATTCATGATATGGCAGTTCAAGTGATTACCCACAGTCAATTTTTGGAGCAAAAAAAAAAAAAAAAAAGAAAAAAAAAAAAAAAAAAGAAAGAATAATAAATACCAAAAATTTTCAAATAAAAATTATCATATTTTTTAGCTGAAAAAAAAAATACTTTTTGAGCCGCCGCATCAGAAAACCAACAATCTGCATATGCGAAAACAAAGGCACAGCATGCGAAGCTGATCAGCGCCTTTGTTTTTTGCTACGCAGATAGTACAATTCCTCTTCTTCTTGAATCTGTGACTGTACAGACTGTACAGGCTGGTTTGTGTTAAACCTGGTTGGAAACCAAAATTGTTTTTTTTTTTGTCTCATGCAAAGGCTCAATTTTATCAGAGTTTTTGTCTGTTGCTTGGCCCACCGGTGTCCAACTGATGTTTTTCTTTAGCTCCGGAGTTAGTAAGTTATTTGGCGCCCAGGGATCTCCATCGTCGGGCAGCTTACTGAATCTGTGAGTCCTGGTTTTTGATTCATCAGGATGTTTATCATGATTTATTTGTTTGTTCTTGATGATTCATTTTAATACTAGTTAGAGATTCACCACGAGGACCGAAGAACTAACTAAATGTTATGAACCACTGCAGAAGCTGAGGGTGAGGTTACGGCCGTGTAAAATCGATTTAAACCCGCCAGTAACTTTGTGTTACTGATCGTTCCAAGTCGATACTTCTGTGGTGGTTCTTTTTGTTTTATGTCTTGGTGTTTAAAATATTTTTGTGCTGTTGGCGCCTTATGTGTGTTTGCATATTTTTAGTTAAGTTAAGGTAACTGAGTGGCCACCTATTGGGAAAATAGCTGCTCATTCGGCTTACGAAGTGTTTTCATGGTATAAGTGCCTGATTGTTAGTTTGTTTTTTTCCCACCTTGGTTTTTGGAGTGGGAGTCTTTTTCTGATTGCGCCTTTTCCTGATCTTTGCCTACTTGTACCTTTTTTGTAATTATTTTCAGGCTGAATGCTGCAAATGAGAAAAGCGATTCAACACCGTGCAGTGGCGATGACTATTACATCATGAGAAAATCATGGCAAGACATCCCTGCAGACCCAACCTTAGCATACAACTCGTGGAAATTCAGCAACTGCTCCATAGACCTTATGTATAACTTTGTGGACAGGTAAGAAATCAGGGCCCCAGAATTACATGTACAATCCTCCCTCAAACTTAAGGAAGACCTCAGGGCCTCAGAATTACAATCCTCCCTTAAAGTTAATGAAGACCTTTAATAGTGAAGGTGGTAGATTTCAGGATAAAAAAATGCATCTAAAACATATTAAAATCATTCTTACCGGATTAATTATGTAAATGACAATTTATTCTACACAACTGTATATTTTTTGTACAAGAATTAATGGATTTTAATGGTAAAATATCGAGTCAAAGTTTGTCACTTTAACCAAGGTTGGCCTTAACTTTAAGAAAGCATTGTAATTCTGGGCCCTGTGCATTTATGAAAGAATGCTATCACTGTTGGGAAACAAACTCTTTGGAAGCTATTGCTTGTATACACATCACAGATAAAACTGTTTCGACCGAACCAGTTTGATAAATATATGAGCCGCATTGCAAGAAAACCGGATTTTTCCCTTTGCGAAAACAAAGGCACAGCTGATCAGCACCTTTGTTTTCGTTACACAGATAGTACAATCTCTCTTCTACTTATATCTAAAATTCAAGTCTCTAGCCTGCTTCTGTGACTATACAAGACGGCTTGTGTCGGACCTGTTCAGAAACCCTGAAGACCGGTTTTCTCATGTCGTGGCTCATATGGTGTCATTTTACGAAAGTTTGTAATAGTCCTATTATCAATTTCCCACAGCATCTAACTTGGGAAGTGTGTACAATGTACTATAGAATACTTTTTACCTATATGCTAAATATGCAGTGCGTTTTGATTATTTGGCATCATGTGCTTTCTTTTAAACACTGGTCAACATTTGAAGCGCCGCACAAGAAAACCTACATCATGCATAGGCAAAAACAAAGGCGCAGATTTGCACAGTAACCGCAAAGCTGATCAGCGCATTTGTTTTTTCTACACAGATAGTACAATCCCTCTTCTTCTTTAATCCAAATTTCAAGCAATCCCTCTTCTTCTTTAATCCAAAATTTCAAGCTTCTAGCCTGCTTCTTCAGACAGGTTATTCAGAGGCCATTAGGAAAATGTGTCTGTGAAATGTATACCCCTGTACAGCCCACATTTATGAAGTAAAACTGGGGTTTACAGTGATATGCCTATTTTTCTTATTTTTAATCTAAAACATAGATTATGGTTACTCGTTAGAACCGCCTCGGCGTTCTAGCGTTCTAACGTCTACCCACAATCTATGTTTTAAGCAAATATGAGAAAAATATCAATTTTTTTTCTACTGAAAATTTTCATTTTTTACAACTAAAAAATCTCTATATTGCATGGGCATCATAATGAATTAAGAAACAAACAATATAATTATGCTGTTCAATCTGTGCTAGTTGCACAAAATTTGCTTATTATGGAAAGGCCCAAAGCGTCAACAGAAAATAACACCAGAAAAACTTCCATGTAATATCTACCCCCTTACACCCCACTTTCATATAGTAGAACTCGGGTATAGGAGGTATAATATCAAAAATTATCTAATGAAATTGTTCAGTTTTTATAGCCGAAAAAAATCTCAGTATATTGCATGGGAAAGTTTTCGTAATGAAACACTGTTATATAACCTAAAATTTAGGGCATTTTAATTGAGTTGCCGCATGAGAAAACCAACAATTTGCATAAGCAAAACAAAGCCGCAGATCAGCTGCAGCTGATCAGTGCCTTTGTTTTCACTGCTCGGATAGTATAATCCTTCTTCTTTTTAAATCTGAAATTTCAAGCTTCTAGCCTGCTTCTGTGACTGTGCAGCCTGGTTTTTGTCAGACCTGGTCGGAAACCCAAATTGTTGGTTTTCTCACGTGAAGGCTTAATTTATTTTAGTATGGCTACCAACTGTCTACTTGACCATAACTTCACCACGGCTGAGTGGGATACTTGGGAAGACACGGATTGCCTATTGGGGCAAAGCTTCACCTTCGATGAACAATGTAGCCTAATGTATGGACCTAACTCAACTTACTGTAGTCAAACGGCACCAGGGGTATGTTACGTTTTCTTAAATGGGCAAAAGTCTTTTTTACAGAGATTGAGATCAGAGCTCACACAAATGACAGTCGGTACAGTCACAAATGACGGTTAGAAAATTGTCTAACATACCAATGATTGTCATTGTTGACATTGTTTCTGAATATAAATATAAATGTGAAAAAAAAAATAGTTTTTGAACATTTTAATGATCCTGATGAAGGGTTTGTAACCCAAAACGCGTAGGTCCCAATAATAACATCAGGAAAACAAGTCCGTGCAATATATACCCCCTTAAACCCCATTTTTATATAGTAAAACTGGGGTTTGCAGGGGTATACCTATTTTTCTTATTTTTGCTTCAAAACATAGATTGTGGGTACTCATTATAACTGCCTCGGTGAGGCGGTTCTAACGTATACCCACAATCAATGTTTTGAGCAAAAATAAGAAAAATATCCAATTTTTTCCGCTGAAAATTTTCAATTTTTAAAGCTAAAAAAATCCCTGTTTATTGCATGGGCAAGTTTTCGTAATGAAAGTCAATGATATTGTTGCTGGTCGTTAGTTTTCCTTCATTACGAAAACTTGCCCATGCAATAAACAGAGATTTTTTGAGCTTTAAAAATTGAAAAATTTCAGCTGAAAAGCTTTGATATTTTTCTTATTTTTGCTCAAAACATAGATTGTGGGTAAAACGTTAGAACTGCCTCGACGAGGCGGTTCTAACGAGTACCCACAATCTATGTTTTGGAGCAAAAATAAGAAAAATAGGTATACCCCTGCATACCCCAGTTTTACTATATAAAAGTGGGGTATACGGGGGTATTTATTTCACTGACATGTTTTCCTGTTGTTACCGTCCACTTTGTCTTGAATTTTAATGAGTTGTAACCG
This sequence comes from Rugalucina vietnamica, assembly GCA_964017185.1. Lineage (NCBI taxonomy): Eukaryota > Metazoa > Mollusca > Bivalvia > Lucinida > Lucinidae > Rugalucina > Rugalucina vietnamica. The sequence goes on from OZ024875.1 coordinate 37,455,257, forward strand.
CGGATTTTATCAATATTTTATGTACTTAAATCTTGTGTGCTGCATGTGAAATATGTACATCAAATATTTTATGTAAATCAAATACTTTATATATTTTCTGTGCTCTCTTATTACCCAAAATAGTGTCAATATATGTCAACATTTTGCGGCGATTTTATTTCACGATTTTTTTCAGACCCGCAAATCATGAAAATAAATTGCTTGCAAAACAAAGTTGGTCCACAGTAACTTTGACCTAAAATGATTGACTTCGAAAAATTTGTGTTTGTGTATCCTGGTTGTAAAATCACAGTCAACAATTTTTCAGTCATGTCAGGATGGAACCAATACTTTCTGGATAATAACCAGTACTATGGGGAGTTTTGTGCCTTGCTCAATGTCAAAACCCAGCGCCAGTGGGGTTTATAACTAAGGGCCAAGGCATAGATTCAGAGTCTAGCGCCTCATCCACTTGGCTCCCATTTGAAAAGACTGACTTTTTTTTCTGAAAACAATGATTACTTCAGGAAAACTTGTCCATGCAAAGAATACCCCCTTAAACCCCACTTTTATATAGAAAAACTGGGGTATGCAGGGGTATACCTATTTTTCTTATTTTTGCTCCAAAACATAGATTGTGGGTACTCGTTAGAACCGCCTCTGCAAGGTGGTTCTAACGTGTACCCACAATCTATGTTTTGAGCAAAAATAAGAAAAATATCAAAATTTTTCTGATGAAATTTCCAACTTTTACAACATAAAAAAAATCTCTGTATATTGCATGGGCAAGTTTTCGTAAAAAAGCTTGTTCACTGTTTCAGACTTACCTAAGTAATATGTGTCTCACTGGCATTGATTGTACTGTGGACGGAAACTGTTCTGGCGTGGTGAGACCATTCACGGGAACAACATGTGGTGCTGGCAGTGTAAGTAATTAAAAGTAAACACCTTATTTGTTCTAAATAGTGCACATGCTACAATAAGGGCACACCTATGTCTTTCCTTCAAACAATCTGTGTTTCACACATGTGATACATCTCAAAAACCAAATAGGGAGAATTTGCCCTTTCAAATATGGAATATGATTAAACAAAGAAGGAAATTCTTGAGATTTGGTAGGGAGGTGGAAAATTCCAAATAGAGATATGATATTGTATAAGACATGTAGGGAAATTTGGATAAACCTCATAGGGAGATTTATTCTAAAATAGGGAGATCCCTTATCACAAGTATGCTGTGTATAAACGCACATGGCCCAGCTGGAGGTTGGTATTGTACAACAATTATTACAGAGAATTATCTTAACTGGTGCGCTTTACTCAAACTAAAATATTTTGCAAAGGTTTGAGTACATATGAGCCGCCTCATGGGAAAACCAACAATCTGCATAGGCGAAAACAAAGACGCAGATCAGCTTTGCAGTATCCGCGAAGCTGATCAGCGCCTTTGTTTTCGCTACTCGAGTAGTACAATTCCCATTCTACTTAAATCCGAAATTTCAAGCTTCTAGCTCTTTTCTGTGCTTGTACAGGCCGGTTTGTGTCGGACCTGTTCGGAAACCACATTGTTGGTTTTTTTCAACAAGGGCCAGTTGTTCAAAATTAACGATGTTGTTGATTAACCATTCGTTAAAATTTCAAACCTGAATATTACAAATACACTGTTATTTTTTGTTGATAAAATGTGAGAATCCTTTGCAATGCAAAGGATTCTCACATTTTATCAACAAAAAATGACAGTGTATTTGCTTTTGAAGTCGATATATAGTTAACAAATTGAGGGCTTAATGACAGCGTTAAGCTAACGAAGATTTGAACAACTGGGCCCAGATTGCTGTTTGTTTTGTTGATGCAGCAGCTCAGTTTAAAAACTGTTAATCTGTTAATTATCCATTAGGAAAACGTGAAAAGTATACCTCCTTACGCCCCAATTTTATATACATGTAGTAAAACTGGAGCGTGAAGGGGTATGCAATTTTTTTTTTAATTTTTAACCCAAAACATAAATTGATTGTGGGTACTCTTTAGAACCGCATCAGCGAGGCGGTTCTCACTTATACCCACAATCAGTGTTTTGATTACAAAATAAGAAAATATCAAAATTTTTCAATGGAAAATTATCATTTTTTACACCTGAAAAATAACATAGTATTGCATGGATGTGTTTTTGCAATGCTGTTTGTGTGTTACAGATGTGCTACATGGGAGACTGTGTTCCTGTGCCAACAACACCGACACCACCAACAACACCCCCACCACCAACAACACCGGCACCAACACCAACTCCGACACCAACACCAACTCCGGCACCAACACCAGCTCCAACACCAACTCCGACACCAACACCAACTCCGACACCAACTCCGACACCAACACCAACTCCGACACCAACTCCGACACCAACTCCGGAACCAACACCAACTCCGACACCAACACCAACTCCAGAACCAACACCAACTCCAGAACCAACACCAACGCCAACTCCGTCGCTTGAATCCTCCTCTTCCTATACATTCTCCTCCTCTTCCTCTCCAGTCTCCTCCTCACTTGAATCCTCCTCTTCCTATTCGTTCTCCTCCTCTTCCTCTCCAGTCTCCTCCTCCTCCTCCTCACACTCTTTCTCGTTTCTGTCCTGCCCCCCATTTTCGTTTGATTCCTGTCCGCCTTGCCCCCCCTGCTCAGTGTCAGCACCCTGTGCATTTAGCGGACACCCCTCTTCTTCTTTCTCCTCCTCCTCCTCGGATTGATAGAAGACCAGATGATGCAGAATATCTGATGATAATTATAGGGAAAATTTTGCTTATTTCTTCATAAAAGCTTACGTTGTGGGTACTCATTAGAATCGCCTAATTGCCTCAGCGTCCATGCGACGTCATCCATGCGACGTCATGACGTTGCATCAACGTCAATCTGACGTCATGTGCCTGCTGGGTTCTAATGAGTTTTTATGGAGAACTATCAAAAATTATCTTTCAATTATCATCAAATACTTCTCATTATCCAGATTTCTGGCTAACATGTTTGTGTAATGTATGCCCCCTCAAACCACACTTTTATAATAAAAGTAAAACTGAAGTGTACATAGGTATACATACATTTGAGCCAATGCATCAGAAAACCAACAATCTTTATATGCAAAACCAAAGGCGCAGATCAGCTGTGCAGTAACTGCACAGCTGATCAGCGGTTTTCGCTACTCAGACAGTACAGTTTCTCTTCTACTTAAATCCAAACTTTCTAGCTTTTAGCCATCTTCGGTGACTGTGTCGGACCTGGTCGGACACCCAAACTGTTGGTTTTCTCACCCGCGGGCTCATTTTGTTTTTACTTGAAAACATAAATCATTAGAACCATCTAATGCATAGCAACAACCTATGTTTTGAAGTTCAATTAAAAAAATGTATACCCTGGTACACCCGTGTTACTATGTAAAAGTGAAGTGAAATGGGGTATACCATCATGGAAACATCTCCATGTGAACTTCATACCTTCACTTATACAGTAAAAAGGGTGTGAGGGGATATGGTAAACATCAATAGATCAACAAAATGAGCCACCTCATGAGAAAACCAACAATCTGCATATGAGAAAACAAAGGCGCAGATCAATTTCGCAGTAACTGCGAAGCTGATCAACGCCTTTATTTTCGCTACTCGGATAGTACAGTTCCTCTTCTACTTAAAGCCGAAATTTCAAGCTTCTATCTCCTTTCTGTGACTGTACAGCCTGATTTGTGTCTGACCTGGTCGGAAACCACATTGTTGGTTTTCTCACGAAGCGGCTCATATTTAGATTCCAAATATCACTTACACAATACTGATTTGGTAGTCATTTATTCTTATAAAAAAAAAAAACACAAAATTTTGTTTTGAAAAAAATAAATTATTTTAATTCAAATAATGGTTATTTTGTATACATTTACACAGAATCCCTAGGGTTCATGGAGATGTTTCTGTTGTTATTACACGAACATGTTCCAGATGTATTAATCAATCATTATGAATACACACCTATGCAATATACAAAGATTTTTTTTAGTTGTAAAAATTTAAAATTTCATGAGAGAAATTTTATATTTTTAACATTTTTGCTCAAAACATTGATTGTGGGTACATGTTAGAACCTCCTCAGCGGAGTACTCACAATCTATGTTTTAGATAAAAAATAAGAAAAATAGGTATACCCCTGTATACCCCAGTTTTACTATATAAAAGTGGGGTTAAGGGGGTACATATGTCAAGGACATGTTTTCCTGATGAAGCGAGAAACATGAAGACGACCATACATCAGGAAAACATGGCCGTGTAATATATAGCCCCTCGTACCCCAGTTTTATATAGCAAAACTGGGGTTGCAAGGATACACCTATTTTTCTTATTATTGCTGCAAAACATAAATTGTGGGTACTCATTAGAAAATCTATGATTTGAGCAAAAATATAAAACATATCAAATTTTTTCTAATGAAATTTTCAATTTTTACTGCTGAAAAAAGTATATGTATATTACGTGGGCAATTTTTTGTGATGGATGCTAGAAACATGAAGACGACCATAGCTATTCGGACTATCGAATAATGAGCCAGGATACTATTCTTTGAATAGTAATTAAAGATGAAGATGTCCATTTCCTCAGTTTGTTTCAGGCCAAATGTTACGAAAACATGCCCGTGCAAAATACAGAGATTTTTAAAGTTGTAAAAAATAAAAAATTTCAGTGGAAAATTTTGATATTTTCTTTATTTTTGCTCAAAACATAGATTGTGGGTACACGTTAGAACCGCCTCGGCAAGGCGGTTCTAATGAGTACCCACAATCTATGTTTTGGAGCAAAAATAAGAAAAATAGGTATACCCCTGAATAACCCACTTTTACTTTATAAAAGTGGGGTATAAGGGGGTATTTATTTCACGGACATGTTTTCCAGATGGTTGATGCACAATTACATATCAAAATCAAACTGATGAATATGAGTAATCTGAATTTTTTTTTTTCTTTTTAATTTTTACAGCCTATGCAACAACATACCTGCAAATTGTATGATTGTAAAAATGGCAATATTTTGATGAAATATTTTGATATTTTTTCATAATTTTCTACAAAACATAGTTCTGTGTACACTGTCGGTACATAGAAATACATATGTGAAAAAAAGAAAAATAAGTAAAAAATAAATATCAGTATTTTTCATCTGAAAATGCCATTTACATGATGTTCATAAATTTGTAACTTGCTCTAAAAATAAACTTTAATGCATCATAAAATGGAAGTTTGTTCTTATTTCAGTCATATCCTTGTTCAAGAGTGAAACCTGTTTTTTTTTTTTTAATTTTATTTTATTTCTTTTTTTTTTTAATTTTTAAACTTTTCAGGAGGGAGAAAAATACTTGATTATTCATGCTAACATGTACCCGCAAGCTATGTTTTGAGCAAAAATAAGAAAAATATCAAATTTTTTCTATTGAAAATTTTCATTTTTTACAACATTAAAAAATCTCTGTATTTTGCATGGGTGTGTTTTCGTAATGAAATTACATCATTATTTCATGTGTTATACAACATTTTGTGCAATATTTTGGCTTATACTGTTTAACTTAGTATATTCCTGTCATGCTAAAAGCTGATTTTGGAGAAAAAAAAGCAAAACAAACAAGGTTTTGACTGTCAGATGAATAAAGATAATACTGTCCTTGAGCAAGACACATTAACTCCCCAGAGTACTGGTTGATACTGACTTGGGTCCGAGATATTCAGGAAGTGGTGGCTCCTTCCCAACATGACTTTAAAAATGTTGATTAGGATGTTAATACAAAGAAATAAACAATTGGGTGTACCAATAAGTCCCGTTTTATACATGCTCTCTGAAAGGAAGAAACTGTATGGTTGGCGGAAAAATACCTTTCAATATATACTGACGTCAACCTTTCTTGGTGTTCTTCATTTCTCAATGAAAAACATTAAGTCACGTGATCTAGAGGCCACGCCTATGGGCGGGGCGACGTCAAAACCCATCCAGTGACGTTGCGTGTTTACTCTTGTTGTCGTGACGTTGGTCGCGTATCGCCATGGCGCAAGGCGCGAAAATTAGACGTTTTGGCTCTTCCAAAATTACGTTAAGTCGTATTTAATGTCAAATAACATGAAAATGAGCGGTGATATATGCAATTAAAAATCTGTTACTTGATTGATAATGTAAAATGTAAATATGAGTATTGAAATTCAGATTTTAGCTTTCACTGGATGATGAAAAACATTAGCTGTTTTAATGTCTCCGATAAGCCCTTCGGGCTTCACAGACATTAAAACAGCCTAATGTTTTTCATCATCCAGTGAAAGCTAAAATCTGAATTTCAATCCTTAATTGTTTCACATATTGATAATATATTTTGATAACATTTTGTGCATTCGGAACTGATGCAGAAATGAAAATTTTCAGACAACTATTTGAAAAATGGCATGCCGTTGAAAACACACCCTTTGCACAAAGCATATTCTGTTTAGGAATCGGCCTATCAAGCATCGCTTCAAGTCTCCTTCACAATACCGACACATAAGCCATAGAGTAAGATATCCATACTGACCATTTGTCAAGTTGCTGAAACACTGTTTACCGTTGAAAAAAAAATCGTTCTTTGTCGTTACTGAAGTCACTGCAGTTAATGTTATGCATAAGTTAAATGGTAGTCTCAGCAAAAATGGTCAGGTCAAAAGTGTTTTCAAAGGCTATGGTGACGTAACCTTTGGACTGAATGATTTCTATTGTTACTTTCGCTGCATTTCAACGTGAAACGAACGTCCTTACGGTTAACGTGTTTTGACGTCTAGGGAAATAAGCGTCAGAATACCACTGCTTCTTTCTCGGCTGTTCAATTGAAATAATGAGACTACGTTATGAAAATAGACTAAAAGTGTGCATCCGAATATAACGGCGTCACTTATGAAATGTTTCATTATTAGAACTCGAAAGCAGAAGAAAGTACGCATCGTAACCAAATTCGGTTTATGCTATACCATGAGAGAGAACGTAAAATTATCAAAATGCAAATTTCGTAGATATTGTATATGTGGGCAAAGTTATGCAACATTTTGGATGAGGCGTTTTTTATTGACGTCAGTATATTTAATAGTATAATTATGAGCAATTAAATGAAAAATCCATTCTCGATATAAACCATGGCACCATGCAAAATGTTAAAACGACGCAATATAACAATTTTTTTTAACAAAGTAAAGTGCTTGAACGTTCACATGATTACAAACAAACGAGAAACCAAACAAGCAAACATAACATGCAATATTGGGGCATAACTGATTAGGCAGGCTTCCAAACAAGCATTATCCAGGATATAAGCATGTTCAAAATATGAAATATTACTGGGTGTACAACCAGTGCAGACCCTATTTATCGTAGTGACTGGAAACAAACCGAAATTGTTGAAATAAAAAAGGTATATGATTTGTACAAATAAGGTAGTGTTTCGGCAGGTGAACTTAACACAATCCATACCAAAATACCCTAAATATGCGTTTATAAAAATGAATGTGTAGATTTTAACCTGACAAATTTGTTGCAAAACTTGAGGTTTAAAAATGTTCACAACGTCTATGCTGGGCCACACACGTACATGTACTGGTTAACCACTTAGAATGTCTGAAGATACACCAAGCAATGACCAGGCCCCGATGTTATATAACTTTTTTCATGCCCAATTCAGCTGACTCAGAGACTAAAATTTATCCTGCTCATAAATGTTAAAATGCCAACAAATGTTGGTATCTTAGCATGATAAATTACAGACTCTGGTGATCTAAACCTGAAATTTTAATTTATTTTGGGCTTTTCAGTGTTTATGAACAATTGAAATTTTATGCTCAGCTGAGTTGAGCATGATAAAAGTTTTATAATCTCGGAGCCAGGAACTGGTGCAATCAGAATCAAAGTCCCACCCTAAAACCAAGATGGGAAAATTACCAAAAAGTACAATCAAGCACTGGTTCAAAAGGAAGATACTGCAAGCTCAGTGAGCAGCTATTTCCCCAAAGATAGCCATTCAGTTACCTGAACATAATATATGAATGCCCACATAAAAGGCCAAAAGCTGCATAAAAAGCTATATCAAAGCATGAAATAAATAGAACCAGAAGTACAGCATTGGAATTGTAATTAATATAAAGTTACTGGGGGTGTTGGCTCAAACCTGAGCCTGCCCAGGAAAGGTGAATTGGTCAAACCATCTTAAATATGAGCTTTAAATAAATTGTTAACCGTACGTGGCAATAATATTTCGCATATCATGACATCCAAGCGTTGTGTAGATATTGCATTAAAACGGGACAATGTCCCGCGAGATCGTATACTTGATCCTCCAAGTCGTATATTTTCCGATTCACCTGTATAGGGTGCTACAAAATATACACAACAGAGGTCGCTATATCGACCTCGTTAACAAGGTCGCATCAGAATCAGAATCAGAATAGTTTACTGGTGAAACGTCAAACTGACAATACTACACCAGGGGGGATGGGGCTTGACCGGAGGGGATTAGTCCCGAGCTCTCACAAGAGAAGTAAATTTAGACACACAATCATCTGACAATTCAGCAGAGGAGATCAGAGAATCAGGGAGTTCATTCCAATCTCTAATGGTCTGGGGGAAGAAACTGTGTAAATAGGCATTTGTACTTGCTGAAGGTATCTGAAATGCCAAGGAGTGTTGATTCCTACAACGCCTATTTTTGGGGATAAGGTCATCCGTGGGTATTTTTGCTCTCCCTTTTAGACCTTTGTAAAGTAATATAATTCTATTATCCTTCCTTCTTTTCTGCAGGGATTCCCATTTTAGTTTTTTAAGGATGCCAGTCATACTACCTTTTTCATATGTATAGTTCCTAGTTACAAACCTAGCCGCACGCTTTTGCACCTTCTCCAAATCATCTATCAAACCTTCATAATGAGGGTCCCAAACTGAGCTACCATATTCAAGAATAGGTCTCACCAGACCTTTATAGGCAGCTTCTCTCACATCTTGGGGGCAAGAAAACAGATTTCGTCTCAAAAAACCAAGGGTCCTATTGGCTTTGGTACACACATTGCTGATGTGAGTATTCCATTTTAAATCCTTAGTTATTGTTACACCAAGATATTTGATACTCTCAACATTTTCCAACACAGTACCCTCAAGCTTGTAAGAAGCCTGAATTTTACTAGTACGTTTATTTGTCAGCTGCATCATGTTGCACTTGACAGGTTGAAATCTCATACCCCATTTCCTGGCCCAACTACCTAATCGATCAATATCCTTCTGAAGTTTCACTGTATCCTCCACATTCTTAATTTCACGATAACAAACACAATCATCAGCAAAGAGTCTGATTTCCGATTCAATATCTGAGGTGATATCATTTATATGCAACGAAAACAACAAGGGGCCAAGAACGGTGCCCTGTGGGACACCAGATACAACAGGAGCCCAGTCTGATTTAACGCCATTAACCACAACTCTTTGTTGTCTATAGCAAAGGAAGGCATCAATCCATTTAATTGTCTTCCCACCAATTCCATAACTGAACAATTTGCTTTTAAGGAGTTCATGCGGAGGAGTGTCAAAAGCTTTTTCGAAATCCAAGATAAATGTGTCAACCTGACCTTGATTGTCTATGATTTTTGCCCAGTCATCAATCACTGTAGCTAACTGGGTTTCACAACTGTGGGATTTCCTGAATGCATGTTGCCTGTCTGACAAAAGTTTATGATGATCCAAATGGGACATGATATTAGAACACACTATATGTTCCAGAAGTTTGCAGGGTACGCAGGTCAAGGAAACTGGACGATAGTTGCAAGCAAGAGACCTGTCAGCCTTTTTGAACAGGGGACAAATGTTTGCTAAAGACCATTCTTTGGGGATTTCACCCGAGTCTATTGACTGTTGAAAAAGATGTGCAAAAACAGGACCTAGCTCAGATGCCAATTCCTTAAGGACTCTGGGATGAAGCTCATCAGGACCTAAAGCTTTCGACGGGTTCAAACCTTTCAGAAGTTTTGTGACACCTTCTTTGGATACCACTATGTCTTCCATAAACGGGGCTTTTCTATTCAGAAGGGGGACCTGGCTATGTTCAGTTTTGGTGAACACATCCGTAAACTGACCATTGAATTCACCAGCCACCGCATATTTTTTGTCACGGGATCTGGGAAAAATCATTTGAAGTACACTTGGTTTCTTCGTCTTGAGCATGTAATAAAAATTCAACTGACTCCCACAATTCAAAGCGAAAAATGCGGAAGGTCTACATAAACTCTCGCGATAGTAATATCGATCTTGCATACATGTAAACATTAAGTAAACACCGGTATATGACAAAGCGAAAATGGATGAAAAACATGATAAAACCAAGAAAATAGTGCTATCTGACTGGATGAGCGAGCTTCCAGAGAAATTATGGGACGTACCACTCAATCAGATCGCCATTCCAGGTATGGTTTAATACACTTCTACTTCAGTTTAAGGAAATATGCTATTCACACTAGTTAGTAAAAAGGAAACGGTTGTCAATATGTCGGATGTTTCTGAGATATGCTGCAGGAGGCACTTTATTGGCGACGGAAAGATACATTCAGTTGCTATGGACTTGATGAAATAGACGGCATACTGGATACATGGTGGTAAAATGGACTGTATAAGCTCCTACTTGGATACATTGAGCAATGACCAGGAAGTAGGGAATTGACACAATCGAAAACAAACACCCGACATTGAAACACAATTTGGGCCGCGTCTCGAGAAAACCTGTCTTCGAGGTTTCTGACCATGTCCGAAACAAACCGGTCTGTAGTCGTAAAAAAAACTAGAATCTTGAAATTTTGGATTTGAATAGAAGAATAGAGGAATTGTACTGTCCGTGTATGGAAAACAAATACATGTGCTGATCAGTTGTGCAGTTACTGCACAGCTGTCTGCCGATCTGCGCCTGTGTTCTTGTATATGTAAAATTCGGTTTTCTCATGACGCGGCTCATTTATGTGAACAAGATGCAGGAATATGACAGAATGAAGAAATAGCTGTTTACTGGAAGGTGGCCATGTTTATACATGATTTTGGAGAAACAATTAAAACTTTGTAGCCATATTGAAACAATTAGGTCCTTGGGACAAAACTGAAAATATTGCCCTACGATCACTTCGATCGGAAAGCAGGCCCTCATACTTTCAGAATTATTTTTGTTCAAATCGTATTTATAAATTGAGCCGCGTCGTGAGAAAACAGGACTATTGCAGTATGCGAAAACAAAGGCGCAGATCATCTTTGCAGTAACTGCACAGCTGATCATCGCCTTCGTTTTCGCTACTTGGATAGTCTTCTTAAATCCAAAATTTCAAGCTTCTAGCCTGCTTCTGTGACTGTACACTGGGCCGGTTTGTGTCGGACCTGGTCGGTAACTCCGAAGACCGGTTTTCTTGCGTCGCGGCGCTACATTTAAAAAAAGCCAACACGATTAAAACGTATGAATGACAAACATACGTTCAATTAATCAGTATTGGTGGCTTTTTCATAGCATTTTAATCAGATTAATTAAAATGGGGTTTATACTTGGATTTTTTTCAATGTGCAGGGCAGGGCTTAGCTCAGCCCAGCCTTGGATGATTTCATTGTTGAGAAAGGGTCCCAGAGCTGACAATGTATAATTGAGGTAAAGGTGACTATGCTTGTTGTCTTTGTGCTATACCTGTGTTTCACCTGAATGATTTCAAAATAGGTGAAGTGTATGGTAGACACACAAAAACATAAACATTTTGTTTCTTAAATATAACCTTGCAGCTACACTCAAATATTTCTATCAAGTTAGCCAATGCCTCTATCTTTGTCAACAACTCTTTGCTCTACATGACCGCAGTAGAAGGTCAATAAAGTACCATTCGAAAAAAATAAAGCGATTCAGAGAACCAGCTGATTTTACTTATTTTTCCTAGAAGGTCAGCTCGGTCAAATTAGCAGCAAATTTGCTGCATCAAAACGGTCAAGTTAGCAGCAATTTTACTGCAGCAAAGTCATGTTACATGCAGCAGCAATTTTGCTACAGCAAAAGCAGTCAAATTAAAGACGATTTTGCTTGCAGCGTTAGAATTAAATTTGCTGCAGCAAAATAGAAAATACAGTCAAGTTAGCGGCAATTTTGCTGCAGCGAAATTGGTCAAGTTAGCAGCTATTTTGCCAGAGCGAAAAGTAAGCAGCAATTTCGCTTGTAGCGAACGGTTTTGTCGCAGATTGTTTTGGCTTTAATCTAAGTGATAGCGCATAAAAAATGACACAATCACATCTCTTCGACGTCACCGACGACCAACGTTCAACAAAAAGTAAGTGGAAATGTTTATCGCCATTTTTTTATTATTATATATATTGTTTTTCATCTGGCTGTGATCGCTATGTAGAAAATGATGATGAATGCTGCAACAGAACTTTTCTAGACCACATATTACCAACGTTATGGAAAATGTTGCCAATTTTTTACAGTTTTGTCTGGCTGTGATCGCGATAGGAAACGAATACTTATACCGCAAACATGACTTTTCTATCCCAACCGAACTAAAGTTCCCTGCCAGCAGTAAAAGTGTCCATAGACTGGGAAATAGGTGGGATATAAAAAAATGTCTGTTTGTGGTGACATTCATCGTTTCTTATATATGTATGCGCTCATAGACAGACTTAAACGAAAGCGAGAGACCAAATTGTGCCGTAGCTCGCCTTAGTGATTTACTTATCAGTGCAAGCTTCAAGATAGACGATGATACTCTGGAGCCTTGTCTGTATTGACCCCAAGGGCACAATTGACAGTATTTATAAAGAGGAGTACTATACAATGATTTGCATTAAATATGAAAGTTATGGGCCTTGCAGTTTAGAAAACTATTTTTTAAAATCTAATGCAATCATTCCCCCACCTCAGTGATGCTTCAGATAAAATTTGATCGCATTTGACATGGTCTTAGAGATAGTCATATTTAAAAGTAAACGGATGAACGCACAAACGGATGCAGGGACGCCAGCTCAAGTACCTTGATCCTATAAACTCACCTTGTGAGGGCATAGGTGAGCTAAATATCGGCCACAAAAATCCACTTTTAATGCTAGTGACAGGGAACTTTTGTCCAGAACTTGGGTCACAGGCGGCATAGAAAAACATGCTTGCTACATTCATCATTGTTTTCTAATGCGCTCACAGTCATACAAAAACATTTTTAAAATAAAAAAAAAACGTTGTCGACGAAAACGTTCCTCTTTTAAAGATGACAGGGTACTTTTGTCTGTAACTCGGGTAATAGGAGGGATAGAAAAGGTGTTTGTGGAATTCATCTTTTTTTTGCTATTGCGCTAATAGCTATAATTAAACAAAAACAATAGGTGACAAAAAGTTTCGCTGCAGCTAACTTGACCGTTAGTCCTTTTTTTTTTTTTTTTTCTTTTTTTTCTGTTGTTGTAACAGATTCGCTGATAACTTGACTGAGCTGTTAGTCAAATTCAACAAATCGGTAGTATGACAGAACAACACTTTACAGATCCGTACTGTGACTTCCAGAAAGAATTTAGTGCACTTTTTTTGCCGCCTTCATTAGTAAATGTAAGCCTGCATCTTTGATATTTATTTGTATCAGAATTAACGTTTTAAACTTGAAAAGAAAAACAGAGAGTCATACAACAAGAATGTTTACCAGGCATTTACTAAGGGAATTTTCAATATGGTCATACATAAATACAGTCATGTAGTACAGAATATTTTTCTGTGACAGTATTGTGTTTACCCATCATTTTCGGTGCATGAGGTTAAATTTTGACACTGATTGGTTCAACAATACCAAGTGGGTCAAAGAAGCAGTCCAAGAGAGAACTACCTATTTTTAAATGTAATGGTCAACTTTGTCATTGTCAATCAAAAATGGACAGGCTCCGCCCTGCACATTGAAAAAATCAGACTATAATGTTGACAGTTTCAAAACTAGAGTTAGTACTATTTATGGAACCGGTAATGACAAAATCTGCCAACATTTATTTATGTACATGTACAGGGGCGGATCCAAGATTTTAGAAAAAAGGGGTTCAAATGTGATGTACAGAAGGGGGTCCGTTTGCCTAATTGTAGACAAAATTTATTTATAAGTTCTCCATTAAAATGAAATAATTTGGTTCCAAAAGGGGGTTGGTTCGACCTCTAAATCCGTCTCTTATGTACCAGGGCCCAGAATTATAATGATTCCTTAACTCTTAAGGTCGACCTTTAACTTAAGATTTTCCTTAAATTATAACTGTAATGGCTTTAAAAGCGTCTTACTGTTTACGTATACTTGTACACTAGCGTGCATTGAAATGATATAAATCATACCAAACCGCTTCGATCTAGTTTAATTTGGATATATATATAATTAATACTACATATAAATATTGTGTAGGGCAGGGTACAAAAATTTCCCCTCCTCGTCGAGAAACCAAATTGTGTACCAGGAGCAATTTCATTATCCGCCATTGAATCGTTTTTTACATGGTCGTTTTATTAATGTAAAATTTGATCCATTTGTAGGCTCACACAACAGTTTTAGTTCTGACCTTGACGTAAATGCTGGCATTGGAACAGACGTCCCCTCCGCAGTCAAAACATTTGGGACTATTTTTAGAGACGTTGTACAGCGATATTCATCCACCCAGAAATATTCCCTGACAGAACAACTGCATCATGGGATCAGGTATTTCGACTTCCGGGTGTCAACAAAGCCTGGCACGAATTCTCTCCATTTTATTCATGCTTTCTTTAGTTGTACTGCTGTAGAAAAAGAACTAAAGGAAATAAACACATTCTTGTCTTCACATCCAAAAGAAATCGTGTTTCTAGATTTTAATCATTTTTATGAAATGAATGATGGCCATCATAAACAGTTGCTAGAAACGATAGAGAAAACATTCCAGGAAAAGCTGTGCATGTTTGTTGGTGTTGAGAATGCGACTCTGAACATGCTATGGGAAAACAACCTCCAGGTTATTGTGTTCTACCAAGATAAGGTATGTCGCTGTTTATCAGTATTTAGTGCCCATTCTTTAGTATCTGATGACTTACTGTTCTTCTAGTCTCGAATTAGAAATGGTAATTCTAACTCGGGACTGCTTGCACACAGGCACGCTACCGACTAAGCTACCTCGTTAGATAGAAATGGTAATTTCGAATTGGAAATGGTAATGCTACCTAATGAGGCGCATGGTTCTTACACACAGGCAACGCTACAATAACATAACATAACATAACATAACATAACATAACTTTATTTCTCTCAAACTGTATAATACAATACATGAGGTATTAAACACTGATCAAATAATATACGGTGAATGAAATGAAATGATAAAGGTGCGTGCACAGTTTACAGGCACTAAAATTTACTTAGGATATAGTGAATGAACCTACTTAATTGCTTCAATAGTTTTACGTTTTTAACAGACATTAATTTTTCATTTAATTATATTAATATGGCGTTGATAATACTTAAGGTAAGTAAATTGATCTAGTATCATTAAAGAAATCGCATTCAAACAGGTAGTGAAATTCATCGCCTACAACATTTCTAGTGCACAAAGTACAGACTCTTAAACGTCTGTTAATATCACCCCAGCGTCCCCTTTCGATAGGTAGTCTATGGTTCGCTGTACGAAATCTAGCAATTGGTATATAGAAATTTGGTTGAAGTTCAGTTAAATAAAACTCTGTTTTAAATTCTGTCTTGAATATTCTATAGTTACTGCATTTTGAGCTTTCAAAGACGGTTGTGTGCCACACCTGGACGTACTACATTTGTAGACGCTCCTGAACTTCTTTACAAAGCCAATTTACATCGTTAACAACATTACTTAACCAAATATAATTTAGTCCAACATCTTGTAAAATCTTTTCTATACACAAAATCCATTTACATGAGTGAATATTATTTCTATGCAAATATAACAGTAATAGATACATTTTAAATGATATTTTGCTATTTTTGCCAGTTAAAATCTTTGCCCAGAATTTTACCATTCTTACTTTCACTTGTATAGACAAAGGAAAACGACCAAATTCTCCATAAACCATGACCAGCGGAGTATTACTTTTCATTTTTAATATGACGCGCAAAAAGTCGAGATGAATTTTTTCTAGTGGTTGTAATATTTCGAAACCAGTTACTTCGCTGCCATATAAAAGTATGGGCACAATTGTTTGATCAAAGAGTTTCATCTGGCAATCAACTGGTAAGTGGAGATTGACAATTCGCTTTCGTAGAAGATGCATGGATTTATTTGCAAGTTTGGATACATTTTTGATATGTTGCACAAATCGTCCGTTTTTAGTGAAAAGCACTCCGAGATATTTAAATTCTTTAACGATTTCAATTTCTTCATCGTCAAATTTGAATGAAAAATGTTGATTTCCAATGCTACCGAATATAATGATCTTCGTTTTGCTGATATTTATTTTCAATTTCCACTTTTTACAATATTCATTAAATGCTTTCAATATGTTTTGGAACTCCTTAGCATTATCGCTAAGAATTATTGTGTCATCTGCGTATAGTAATAAGAAAAGGATAATAAAGATAGTAAATTCGTCATTCTGTATACCAATTTCGATTCCTTTGCAGCCTGTTGTGTTCATATAATTTTCGAGGTCGTTTAAATAAATTGCAAATAATAAGGGTGACAGGTTTTCTCCCTGCCGGACGCCTTTGTCGCATGTAAAATAACCTGACGAGTTTCCGTTAATAGTTATGCAAGACTTTATTTCGCTATACATATTTCTTATAACGTTAAAGATTTTGCCTTCTATTCCATGTTTTAATATTTTTTGCCAAAGACCAACTCTCCATATGTTATCGAAAGCCTTCGTAAAATCAACAAAACAACAAAATAAATTTTGTTTTTTACTTTTATAGTATTCAATTAAACTATATAATGTCATAATGTTATCGACGGTCGAGTATTCTTTTCGGAAGCCACTCTGCGTTTCATTTAAAATTCTGTTGTCTTCTAAAAAGTTTGTTAATCTAGTGTTTATGATAGAGGTAAAAAGTTTACCAATACAGCTTAATAGTGTGATTGGTCGATAATTAGCTGGTTCGTTTTTACTGCCTTTATTTTTATATATTGGTATTATATTGCCTTTGACCCAATCGCTAGGGATTATTCCATTTTGTAAAATCAAATTAAATATTTTTCTATATATAGGCACAAATATGTGTTTAGTAGAGATTATATATTCGTTTAAGATATCGTCGACACCACTTGATTTATTAAGTTTAAGTGATTTAATTGCCGTGTTAATTTCCTTATCATGTATAGGGTCGTTAAGGTTCCATTCACAGTTTCGTACTTTTGAGGTGGGCCAAAAATTTCAATATTAAGGGGTAGGGCATGAAATTGGGCTGTAAATTATCCTCTTTCAATAATTTGCCGACATCTTTCCCCAAATCGGATCAAATATGCCTCAAACATGTGAAAAATACTTATTTTCTATTTTTAGACTGGTAAAAACCGGGATTATATAAGGATCCCGGATCGTTCGCCAGTCATAGCCGGTGACGCTCTTCACCGTCGTTTTTGCAGGGGTTATCTTTGTTCACAAATAGCGAAAAAAGTAGATGGATGGCACATATTTGTGCACTGCTCATTATGATCCTGGGTCGATTCTCTAAGTATTTGCATGAGATCTATGGGGCTTCCTTTTGCACAGAATATGCATGGGGGCCCAGACTTCAGGCATATTTTACGAAAATTCACTGGTCTGAATGAGGGGGTAGGGGAAAATATCCCCAATACAGGTAGGGTGATAGTCAGTGCTAGGCAATTTAAATGATGTTATTTTGTTGTTAGACATTTGATTTAATGATTTTATGGGAGAAATCGGATTGTTCACTAGATTGGACAGAGCTATTATCAATTTTGGCGGATCTAGCAAAATTAACTGAAAAATGCTCTAAAAACTGTGGATTGCTACCTAAGTGCGTCCTTTGATAGGCGGAATGCTTCGTTATATTCCGGATTTGGCGTTTCAATTAATATTTCCGGTGTACGTTCTTGTTCGGCTAAGGGGACATCATTTGAGTTTAGTGACTTAAAATACTCAAACATATCATTCAAGGATATTGGTATTGTTTCATGCTTTTTTGTTAAGCTATTTATCATTTTCCAGTATTCTTTCGGCTTTTCAGTCCTGAGTTTTCGAATTTTTTTCTGTAAACCAACAATAAATTTAGCATGGTACTTTTTATTTATCGCTTTGTAGCGTTTAGAAGCATTTTTTGATATTGGTAAGGAATAATCACTTTTTTGAATCGAGTGTATCTTCCTAGCAATATGAAACTTTTTCCTTGCTTTTTGACACTGCAGGCCAAACCAGGGTTTTGGGTTTTTAACTTTCTTGGATACGACTGTATACTTTTTAAAAGATAGTTTAACACTTTTATTAAATATATTTTTTACGTAATTTGCAAAAAAGTCTATTTGATTTTCGTTTAATGGAATATTGTGCGAATTGTCTAAGAGTAAATTTAGATCATTAACCATTTTTGAGTCAATATTATTAATAAAAGACTCCTTTTTGGTTGGTTCCCATTTTTTATATGTAGCGTGAACTGATGGATTATGTCTAGTGTTTTGCGATGCAATAATACTGAAAGAAATTGCACAGTGCACATCAGAAAACAATGGTGAATAATCATGAACATAAAAATTATTTACATAAAGTAATCCATCTAAATTGCATATCAAATAAAAGCGCTGCAGGCATGCATGATACCCCGCCACTTAAATTTAATTTAGTACAAATGCACGGTATTAATCTACAATACCAAACCACATCTTCCAGATATGAACTCCTTAACAAAGTTTGAAGCAAATTGGTCTACAGATGCTCAAGATAGCACCTAAAAACAATATTGTAACATAAATCAAGGGCCATAACTCTGTATTTTTTTGACGAAAATTACCAATCTTCAATCCCAAACCACTCCTTCCTGATATAAACTCCTATACAAAATTTGAAGAAAATTGGTCAATAAATGCTCCAGATAGAGCCCGAAAATGAAATTTTAACGTAAATCAAGGCCCATAACTCTGTACTTATTTGACGAAATTTTCCCATCTTCAATCCCAAACCACTCCTTCCTAATATGAACTCCTATACAAAGATTGAAGAAAATTGGTCTATAAATGCCCAAGATATAGGCCGGAAACGAAATTTTAATATAAGTCAAGGTTTATCCATCTTCAATCCCAAACCACTCCTTCCTAATATTAGCTCCTATACAAAGTTTGAAGAAAATTGGTCAATAAATGCTGAAGATAGAGCCCAGAAACAAAATTTTAACGTAAATCAAGGGCCATAACTCTGTACTTATTTGACGAAATTTACCCATCTACAATCCCAAACTTCCCTTTATGCATGTAGGGGCACCTGTCAAATCGCCATTGATTCGACCATTACAAATATACAGGTTATTATTGCGGCATAATTGTAGTAATTTGTTGCCAAAATTATTCCTAACGGTATCTTGTGACATTCTTGAGATTGGAATATTGTGCATTTGCAGCTCATTGCCGTTATTTAAGTAATCTAATACGTCATCGTCAATACCATAGTGTTGTGAAGTTACACGGTCTACAACGTAATCGGTATATTCGGGAGTGGTGCCCGTACGTGCATTAAGGTCTCCCATGATATAAAAATGTTTACAACTGTTAATGTGGGGTAGTAATACTGTTTCAATTTCCGTAAAACTGTCATTATCACTATAGTTAGACCCGTCTGGCGGTATATAGGCAAATGCTATACATGTGTCTTTAATCGTAACTGGCGCTAAGCATGATATTTTAATAAGCATCAAAAATTCTGAATCGATTTCGATTAAATCTATGTAAGGGAGAATGTCATTTTTTACAAAAATTCCTATGCCACCAGAACGTCTGATAAATTGTTTCCTGTGCTTAGGGAAATATGTGTAATTCGGAAATGTTATCACATCATCTTCACACGTCTTTGTTTCTGCTAAGCCTAAAATGTCACATGAATACAAGAACTCATCGAAGTCGGGTAGCGTTAGTTTGGATCTTAAGCCACAGACGTTCAAAAACGAAATATTCAAACTTTTGTTAATCAGTCTGCTAGAGAGTTTAGGTTCAGACTGCTGTGTAGATTGTGCCCCGTGACACCGCTAAACCGGCTCGTGAATTCCATGATTTTCTGCACTGATGCTCGCAGACGGATTTTCCGCAGATAATTGTGGTGAAAGTTCAATGTTTATATTCGATGTGTAAGACTGGGTCGGATTTTCATTCACACTTGGAATAGTATTATGTTCTGTGTTGTTTCCTGGATTATTGCCTGGGTTCGGACCGGATTCTGAGGTGAGTTCCATAGCTGACTGATCGTTTTCACTATCATCGTCCTTTGATTTTTTCATATTGTTTAGACTTTCCAGGGGAGATGACGCTTTTGTTTTCCCAGCATAGCTCCTCGTGTTACCAGGATCATCTCTTGGTAACTGCTCGAATGAATTTGCACTTTCGAAACTGATATACTGGCGTGGGGTTCCCGGTGTCTGTCCTCTAGGCGTATCCTTGAATGGGGGTCGGGGTTGGGTAGGGAGGTGTGGGTGGGATGTCGCTCCGCCTGGTGTGTCCCTGAATAGGGGCCGGGGGTGGATGGGCCTTGGGTTGGGGGTGATCCTTGTGTGTCCTTGGATAGGGGCGGGGGTGGTCCTCGTGTGTCCTTGAATGGGGGTGGGGGAGGGGGTCCTCTGAATAGGCTTCTTTGGGCAGTGCACTGAAGTTCTGACCACTATTTGCATTTTGGTAAGCAACTTTAACTGGGATATTGTTTTCACCGCAGATGAACTTTTCATTGTTAATATATAAGGTATCTTTGACTAAACGAACTTTGTTATCAGGGTTGGCTTTTGCGGATTTCATTTTTGGGTAAAGCACTTTCTTCCTACGTTCATATTCGTCCGGGTATTGCTCTCTGACACCGTAGTTTGTATGTTTCAGAGTATCGGGGGCCCGCATTTTTACCATTTCTTTAGCTCTGTATTCATGAAACTTGGCAATGATTGGCCTCGGCCTCACTTGATTTCTCCTGTATCTGCCCAGGCGGTGAACCCTATCAAACTGAATTTGTTCATATATTTGCATATGTTCAGCTAGGAAATTAATCAGTGTTCTTTCGCAATTTTCTTGCTCACCTTGGACAAGTTGGACCTCATTTATACCCGTGAATATTAGGTTTTCACACATTTGTCTGCATTTTGTATCCAAAAAATCTTCTCTCAAGTTAATATGGTCAGATTTTATACTCTCGATTTCTGAAACTTGCAGAAAACTCAGGGTTCCATATATCTTTTTTGTCCCCGTCGGACATGATTGAAAAATATACTGACACATATACATGTGTATTTGAAGTCAGTAAAAGGCAACTTTCAGCATATAACCTTTCCAGAGATTCTTAGATAGTCAGTTTACAATGTTGTCATATAAAATCATGAAACTGCCGTCTCGATATGAAGACCATAGGGGCTACTTTTCTGGTGCTAATAAACAGTTTGAGTAAAGTGGTCTGTGTTGATAATGAGGCACAACTCAAATGTTGACAAAACAAAAGCGAATGCGCCTTATCAATCAGGCTATCTGTCTGGCTCCTTTGTCAAACTTTTTGCCGATTTTCCGTATTGCTCTATAGTCTTTGCAAACTAAACCGTACTTCGTTCTGTCAAGTTTTGTTCTTAAAAATGGTAATCAAACTCAGAACATGAGGCTAGAAATGTATTCAAGAACACCATTTTTGTCCATTAAAACTGTCATAAAAAACCATATGTTAGAAAGTAACATTTTCCGTGCCCCAAATATGGAATGATCCGCTTTATCATGTTTATTTGGGTTTCGGAAGTTTCTCAAAATAATGGCTGTCAACCAAAAACGATGACAGCTTTACTTGGCATTTTGTCAGTGTGCTGGTGTTGACGCTAAACCGACCCATTCGGTATGACGTTTTTGTTTTGACGGCTGACCAATCAGACTAGCTTGACAGTCGCAACGTCAACGCGGGCCTTTAATTTGAGCCGCCGCACCAGAAAACCAACAATTTGATTATGCGAAAGCAAAGACGCAGATCAGCTGTGTAGTAACTGCACAGCTGATCAGCGCCTTTGTTTTCGTCACTAGGATAGTACAATTCCTCTTCTTCTTAAATCCAAAAATTCAAGTCTCTGGCCTGCTTCTGTGACTGTACAGGCAAATTTGTGTCGGATCTGTCGGAGTTTTCTCATGCGAATGCTCATTTGACTCAAATGACAATGTAAGCTCACATATACACGTACATGTATGTGTTTCAGATTGTCGGGGAAAACTGCCAGTTTTGGCCAACAACTAGCATTTGTGCCCCGTGGGCTCGAACCACGGACGTACCAAAGCTAAAACAGTACATCGAAACTAAGTTCAAGGACGAAAAGCCAGCGGATCTTTTTATAGCATGGCAGTGGGTTATCACCCCTGATGCCATGTCGATTTTACAAAATGTCGTTGGTTCGATACGAGACATTGCGGGAAAAGTGATGCCAGTTGTAATAGAGTGGCTGGACGACAAGAGAGCGGGCGACCAGGGAGTGAATATTTGTACAGCTGACTTTGTTGATTTGTTGGACTTTCCATCTAAAGTGATCAGTTTGAACTATAAGTGAGTCGGACAATCTGACTGCTGAACGCGGCCGCTGAATCGGATCATTTTGCATAGAAACTGTTTGATAATAATGATTTCGACATTTTGCAGACATGGCGTGTGGATATATTCTCTAAATTACACTGACTAAATATTTCATTACAAATTTAGCACTGGTTATGTAGCAAAATGTTTTTTTCTAATAAGTCCGATGGAGACGAAAAAATATCCAGAGAGCAGATCAATGGTGTTTATTTGCGACTTAAGAGTTAAATTACAATTTCTAAATATCTTAAATGTCTGTCTTCTTCCTGTTCTTGATATATTCCGCCAGTTTTGGAAGACCACCGACCATGGCTCTGTGCGCCTTCACCTTTGGGTATTTGTCTAAGATATCTGGATAGTTCATAACTGGAGTATCAAACCCATTAAACACTGCTAAATCAGCTAAAGATAACTGAAAAGAGAATAGAAAGATCGTGTTAAGCCTTTTTAGCTCACCTGAGCCGTCAGGCTCACAATGTGAGCTTATAGTATACCCATGCTCCGTCGTCCGTCCGTCCGTCCGTCGTCCGTCGTCCACCATTTTCAAAGATCTTCTTCTCTGAAACAGCTTGGCCAATCAAAGCCAAATTTTACATGAAGCATCTATGGGAAGGGGGAACCAATGTGTATATAAATAATCCAGGTCACATGACCAAGATGGCCGCCATGCCCATATATGGTAAAAACCCTTCAAAAATCTTCTTCTCCGGAACCACTGGACCGATTTCAACCAAACTTGGCATGAAGCATCGATGACTCAAGTACTACAATGTATATATAAATCATGACCTTGCGGTGACCTTGACCTATTTTACGGCAAGGTCAACATAGGTCGCCTTTGCATTTGATTGGAAAAAATTGTTAAATTGTCATTTAAAGGAAAAATCTTGCAGAAAATGAGCAGTAGGACTGAATATTAATGATTCTGGAAAAAATTGGGCACCAGGGGCTCATCCGCCCCCACCCCGGGGCAATATACATGTATATTATCATAATATTCAAACATCTTCTTCTCTAAAACCGCTTGGCCAATCAAAGCCAAATTTTACATGAAGCATCTATGGGAAGGGGGAACCAATGTGTATATAAATAATCCAGGTCACATGACCAAGATGGCCGCCATGCCCATATATGGTAAAAACCCTTCAAAAATCTTCTTCTCCAGAACCGGTTGACCGATTTCAACGAAACTTGGCACGAAGCATTGATGGCTCAAGCACTACAATGTGTATATAAATCATGACCCTCTGATGACCTTGACCTATTTTACGGCAAGGTCAACATAGGTCACCAATGCATTTGAATGGGGAAAACTTTTAAAATGTCATTTAAAGTGAAAGTCTTGCAGGAAATGGGCAGTAGGACTGGATATTAATGATTCTGAAAAAAATTGGACCCCAGGGGCTCATGTGCCCCCACCCCGGGGCAATATACATGTATATTTCCATAATATTCAAACGTCTTCTCCTCTGAAACCGCTTGGCCAAACAAAGCCAAATTTTATGTGAAGCATCTATAGAATGGGGGAATCAATGTGTATATAAATAATCTAGGTCACATGACCAAGATGGTCGCCATGCCCATATATGGTAAAAACCCATCAAAAATCATCTCTGAACCAATAGGCTGATTTCAAGAAAACTTGGCGTGAGGCATCGATGGCTAAAGTACTCCAATGTATATATAAATCATGACCCTGTGATGACCTTGACCAAGTTTATGGCAAGGTCAACATGGGTTGCCTATGCATCTGAATTGGGAAAACTGTTAAAATGTCATTTGAAGGAAAAAGCCAACAGGAAATTGGCAAATGGGCAGAATATTGAAGATTTTGAATTTTGAAAAAAGAAAATGGCCCAAGGGCTTCATCTGTCCCTGCACTGGAGTTAAATACCATAATATTCAAACATGTTTATTGGTATATGCAGCTGATCTCAGGTGAGCGTTTACAGGACCATTGGTCCTCTGGTTTGAGTCGTAATACTTGTCCTCTTCCATGGTATATAGGTAGGTCTCCATGCAAAACTGCGTACAGTCTAGCTATGAACATCGACTCACGATATCACGCTCTATAAATGTTGTCTACCCGAAAAGAAAATGGTAGAAAATGAGTTTAAAAAGTAAATGTATGTGATGCAAACTTGAGATGTCACACTGAGCAAGACATCTCTTTCACTGATTCAAGTAGAACAGTTGTCACCGTTGATGGGTCAAGCAAAACTGATATGCACTAAGTACTGCCTGATAGAATGCCCGGGAACCAGGTCAGCTGACTGTAGCCCGGGACTGTAGCCCCTATGTGCCTCGAGAGCTCAGCTTCCTTTAAACTCATATTATCATCTAATCAAAAAATTTAATCCATCAGGATAACATGGCCGTGAAATAAATTCCCTCTTAAACCCCATTTTCTATTTAGTGAAACTTTGGTGTGAGGAGCGTATTTATATTTGCTCCAAGACACAGAGTTTTATTTGCTCCAAGACACAGAGTTTTGGTACTCGGTAGAACCGCCTTGTGTATCCATAATCAATGTATTGAGCAAAAACATGAAACATATTAAAAATTGCCATCTGAAAATTTTCATGTTGTCCTATATACAGCAAAAAATGAATCGCTGTACAATACATACATGTATGCGTATTTCCATATTTGTGTGTTTTGTAACAGATGAAACCAGACCCCGAGGTTATAAAACTTTTTTCAAGCTCAGCTCACCTGAGCAGGAATTTTCAACTGCCCATAGATGTTGAAATATTTAAAATTAGTGGAAAATTCAGGTTCAAAATTCAAAAACTAGTAATTTATCCTGCTCATAAATGTTTTAAAATGCCAACAGTTCAAAAACTAGTAATTTATCCTGGTCATAAATGTTAAAATGCCAACAATTGTTGGCATTTTAACATTTATGAGCAGGATAAATTTTAGTCTCAGCTGAGCTGAGCATGAAAAATGTTTTATAACCTTGGGGCCAGGTCCTGATTTCATGCTCAACTCAGCTGAACATGAAATTTTAACTTCTCATAATTACTGAAATAACCAAAATTGGTTGAAATTTCAGGTTCAGATTTCCAAAGCCGGTAATTTGTCCTGCTAGTGAATGCCAACAATTGTTGAAAAAGTTTTATAACCTCAGACCTCAGCATCAGCAATGTGAAACAGTTTATTTTATACTTTACAGTGAAACCCAATGTATATCAAAACTTGATAAAATTGGTATTTCATTGATATGAAATTTCACTGATATCAAATCTCACTGATATCAAAAGTCACTAGTGACTGATATCAGCCTATATCGTCACTGTAATGACGTCAGATTTTTTGGATTACTTCTGACGTTTCCATTTACTTGACGTCATTAAATGTGTCTCACTTCAGAAATTCAAACGCCTATAACTCCGTTATTTATGAACGAAAACATAAAGTGTGGGTATTCATTTTCTTAGTTAGAACATAAGGAACAATGTGGTACCAAAATTATTCGTGTTTTCAAAAATTTTTTGTTTTTGCATTTTCACCGCCTACCTAGTGCATTGGAAAATGCCTGTGCATTGGATAAAATAAAAAGAAAATTTGCTTTTTTTCGGTGAATACCAAATATATTTCATCTCGTGAGTTGAAAACATAATAATTTTCACTCGTGCTGCGCACTCGTGAAAATTCTGATGTTTTCAATTCACTCGATGAAATATATTTAGTATTCACCTCAAAAAAGCAAATATCCTCTACATATCTTACTGATGATCCTACGAGATATTGTCCACCATTAGATTCCAGTCCCTTTTCAAAAATATTAAGAAATTTGGGATAGACTTCATCCGTCATTTTCTTCGTTAGCTCAGCCTGAAATTGAAATTGACCCACTATCTGTGTCAAATGGACTTTCCTATCATTTTCATTTGAGTGAGTCCATTTCAATCTTAAGGGCGTCAGGATATTTATTTTTATGAAATGTTTCTATGGAAATCCTCTATGAGCAAACAGAATATACTGCGGCGTCTCGTCTGGGACCTACAATGAGTTCACAATGTAACTATAAAATTATGTATTCGAAGTTTCCGACCAGGAAAAATGGAACTACATGGTATTGTGATGAAAACGATACAAAGAAACGCGAACAGCAATGACTGATAAAAAATGAAACACTTAGTTCAGTTTGGACGGTAAGAGTGAATTCATCCCGTCAACTGAACTGTATCAGATGGTGAAATAGTTATATGACCAACTGATGTTATCCTTTTTAAATATATCCTCAATGACCATTTACCTTTTTCGTTTCATCTTTTTCGAAGAAACTTTTGATCATTTCGGTGAATAGATCCCCAACCAAGTCCACGTACTGGTCAATTAGGCCCGTCTCCCAGTTTGTTTTGCCAGCCAGACCTGGGGTAATGGAACAAAATAATGTTATTTTTGTACGAAAACTGCGTTCGGGACACACTTTAATAATCAAGCTATGCATTTTCGTACGAGTATTGTCCTGAACAATATGTCGTCCATCACCTGTAACAGATTGTCGTCCATAACCACCTTATGTAGTAACCAACATTCCTAAGCGTGATATGAACGTATTTGTTGAGTCACTTATAGTCGAATCACTACCGAGTACTTTAACTTCGTGACCTCGCTCCACTTGATGAAGAGATACGGAATCAGATGGGAACATCATTTCAAGACCTGGGCATACAGTGCCATGGCTCGGTATTTCTAATACGGTGATAACATCAGCTTCTAATCATCGACAAGTACCCATGCAGTGGTGATAAGTTTTTATTAGTTTGTTTGTTTGTTTGAATTGATGCTCAATCCCCATCAACAGCTATGGTCATGTCGCGACGTAGCCTCCATTTTATGGGCTTGTACCCAAAATTAGGATGTCATAACATCCAAACCAGAGGACCAATGGTCCTGTTAACGCTCACATGAGATCTGCTACATATCCCAATAAACATTTTTGAACATTATGGTATTTAGCCCCAGTGCAGGGGCAGATGAAGCCCTTGGGCCATTTGTTTTCAGAATAATCAATATTCTGTCCATTTGCCAATTTCTATTTTATTTATTCCCTTTAAATGACATGTTGACAGTTTTCCCTATTCAAATGCATTGGCAAAATATCTTGACCTTGTCGTCAAATAGGTCAAGGTCACCACAGGGTCATGATTTATATACACATTGTAGTACTTTAGCCAACAATGCTCCATGCCAAGTTTCTTTGAAATCAGTCCACCAGTTCCGGAGGAGAAGATTTTTGAAGGGTTTTTACCATATATGGGTATGGCGGCCATCTTGGTCATGTGACCTGGATTATTTATATACACATTGGTTACCCCATCCTATAGATGTTTCACATAAAATTTGGCTTTGATTGGCCAAGTGGTTTCAGAGGAGATGTTTGAATATTATGGAAATAAACTTGTATACTGCCACAGGGTGGGGGCATATGAGCTCCTGGGGACCAATCTTTTTCAGAATCATTAATATTCAGTCCTACTGTGCATTTCCTGCAAGACTTTCACTTTAAATGACATTTAAAAAATTTTCCCCACTCAAATGCATTGGCGACCTATGTTGACCTTGTCGCGAAATAGGTCAAGGTCATCACAGGGTCATGATTTATATACACATTGTAGTACTTGAGTCATCGATACTTCATGCCAAGTTTGTTGAAATCTGTCAACCGGTTCCGGAGAAGAAGATTTTTGAAGGGTTTTTACCATATATGGGTATGGCGGCCATCTTGGTTATGTGACCTGGATTATTTATATATACATTGATTACCCTATCCTATAGATGCTTCACATAAAATTTGGCTTTGATTGGCCAAGCGGTTTCAGAGGAGAAGATATTTGAATATTATGGAGATATACATGTATATTGCCCCGGGGTTGGGGCATATGAGCCCCTGGGTCCATTTTTTTCAGAATCATTAATATGCAGTCCTACTGCCCATTTCCTGCAAGACTTTCACTTTAAATGACATTTTAAAAGTTTTCCCCATTCAAATGCATTGGCAACCTATGTTGACCTTGCCGTAAAATATGTCAAGGTCATCACAGGGTCATGATTTATATACACATTGTGGACCTTGAGTCCCTTATGCTACATGCCAAGTTTCAAGATCCTAGGCCTTTGGGTTCTGGAGAAGAAGATTTTTGAAGGGTTTTTACCATATATGGGCATGGCGGCCATCTTGGTCATGTGACCTGGATTATTCATATATACATTGGTTCCCCCTTCCTATAGATGCTTCACATAAAATTTGGCTTTGATTGGCCAAGCGGTTTCAGAGGAGAAGATCTTTGAAATGGTGGACGACGACGGACGGACGGACGCCGGGTGCCTACCTATCCTATTAGCTCCCCTTTGAGCCTTCGGCTCAGGTGAGCTAAAAACCACCCAACAAAGCCATTAAGGCTTAGATGTATGGATGGTTTGACTTGAACCACTTTTCCTACAGTTATAGATTTAAAATGAAGGCATTGCTACATACCGAACTCTCTGGCGAGGTATCTGGCTATCGCAAAGCTCTGGGCTAGTTGCTTGCCGTCGACTTCCAGAACTGGGAGTTGCCCGAAAGGTGTTTCTGTAATAGAATTAAGTTCGCTTAGACCTCGGATAATTACTGAGACGTGAATGTGTATATTACAGTTATATTTCGGTTCATTTTGAGGTAGGTGCCGAGTGGCCGCCATTTGGGAAAGAGCCGCTCCCTCGACCTACCATTTGTTCCATCGTCACCATTTGCTAAATATTTTCACATCTGTTCCTACCGTATCTGACATATTTTTTGCTTTAATTATTTTCCGTTTTACTGATGATTGCTTATGATTGTGCCAATTCCTGGTCATTTCCTGCTTTCACATTTGAGCCTCCACGCGAGTAAACCAACAATTTAGTTATCCGACCAGGCCCGACACAAGCCAGCCTGTAAACTCACAGAATCAGGCTAGATGCTTGAAACTTTGGATTTCAGAAGAGGGATTGTAATATCCGGGGAGCGAAACCAAAGGCGCTGGTGCCTTTTCGCATATGCAGATTGTTGGTTTTCTTATGACGCGGTTTATTTTATATAAAATGTACACTGTATTTTGAAGGCAAGATAACTGATATGCAAATGCATGCGGACATACGTGCACAAATATGGTCTTGCAGTGACATGAAACATAGGGTGAAAACCATAAATTTTATATAGTCCATAAAAAGTGTCCCACATTTTCGAGAAAAAAATTCTTAAGATAAAGAAAAGCACCCCCACCCTGCCCCAAAACACCACACAAATACATAGACCAAGGAGTTTCAAGCGTATAGAAACTCCTTGCATAGACTTACTTGGTTTCAATTCTAGCCATGATTCGCCTCCTACCCGGTTATCTTCGAAGTCTTTTCCTGCTGCGTAAAACACATACCTGCTTAATTCACCCCTACCCCTTACGTCAAAATACGTTAGCTTGTACGACGGCATTTTTGAAGGTTGGTTTAAGTTTTAATGGTTATGCGAGTTCAGGTTTAAGCGGTCAGTATATAGTACAACGATTATGTCAACGTGGCCCTTGTGAATGAATCTATTTGATTAGGTTAAAGTGGGCCCAGGCGAAACAAAAATGGTTTACACATTTGTGGAAAAAAATTAAAAACGTGGGCCAAAATAAACAATTTTGCAGTCTTGTCAGCGTTTTATTGCCATTGCTAAATTTTTCAAGTGAAGTTATTATAAACGAGAATGCTATTCTGTTAAGCAGTGTTAATTGTAGACATCTAAAATTATTTTTCTCGTGACAAGATTTAGTTTTATTTGATTAAAGTATTATCGCGAATTTTCATTACGAAAACTTGCATATACAATAAACAGAATTTTTGTTCAGCTGTAAAAATTGAATATTTCATGGGAAAAAATGCATATTTTTAATATTTTTGCTCAAACAATAATTGCGGTTACACGTTAGAATCGCCTCGCCGAGCGGCGGTTTTAACGAGTACCCACAATCTATGTTTTGGACCAAAAATAAGAAAAATAGGTTTGCCCCTGCAAGCTTCAAATGGACTATATAAAATTGGGATTTAAGGGGGGTATTTATTGCTTGGGCATGTTTGCGTGATGTCTTGAGTCGCACTGTATACATCTTAATACATTTATTAAACATTCTTATTACAATTATACATGTGTACACATCGAGGAATGTGAAAGAGTGTACAAGTATATTAGCTTTATAAAATATTTAACCCGAGAGCCTCCCATACTAATGCTGGTATTTTAGATAAAATTGTTTTACATAATATTAGACTTATTAAAGTAGGACATCATTGTAGTTAAATTAAATATGATTCAAAACACAAACGAGTGTATTTTTAGACACTGGCAGTTTCGGCAAACTATTTAGTTTATCATTTCTTATTTTCGAACTATGAAATTTGACAGATATCATGTCTTTTTGCCGTATATGTATACATGCATAATATGAGTGTATTTTCTTAATCTGATGAGTCAAATAAGACAATGCAAGGGACATAAGCATCCAACGCTTCTTTGTAATGTTCACGTGTTACTCTCTCGTGTTATATGTGTTACGTATTAGTATCTGCAAGCCTCGCCGTACGTTTGGGCCTGCAATAGACACTGTTTCGGCTGCGACTTTATCTGTATGAGCGGGCTAGTTGGTTGGACGTGGACTCCAAACACAGCACCACGTCAGTGTATGGAATAATTTGCTTGCGGGGAATTATGTATATATATTATGCGATTTAGTTTTTTTGTTGTTTTTTTTTTTTTTTTTGCCTCTTTTGGTTCCCTGTACCAGGTCCCGAGATTATAAAACTTTTTTCATGCTCAGCTCAGCTGAGGCTAAAATTTATCCTGCTCATAAATGTTAAAATACCAACGCTGCCAAATCCATTTTGTACAAATAACATTTGAGACATCTCGTGAGAAAACCAACAATGTGGTTTCCGGACAGGTCCGACACAAATCAGGCTGTACAGTCACAGAAGCAGGCTAGAAGCTTGGAATTTCGGATTTAAGTAGAAGAGGAAATGTACTATCCGTGTAGCGAAAACAAAGGCGCTGATCTGCGCCTTTGTTTTCGTCTATGCAGATTATTGTGCCATAGCGCCTTGTAGATTTTTTTATGTCTCCCCCCTTCAGGGTCGGGAGACATATTGTTTTTCCCCGTGCGTCTGTCTGTCCGTCCGTCCGTCCGTCCGTCACAAATCGTGTCCGCTCTATAACTTGAACACCGTTAAAGATTTTTCAATGAAACTTGGTACACTTGTAAACCACGACGAGACAGCGTGTCATGCACAATAACCGTAACTCTAGCTTGAGTATTTTTGGAGTTATTTCCCTTTGATTATTTTCGATACAATTTCCTGTCCGCTCTATAACTTGAAAACCGTTTAAGATTTTTCAATAAAACTTGGTACACTTATAACATGATCAGACAATGTGTCATGCTCAATAAACCATAACTCTGGCTTGAGTATTTTATGAGTTATTTTCCTTTGATTATTTTCCATACAATTTCGTGTCCGCTCTATAACTCGAAAACCGTAAGAGATATTTCAATGAAACTTGGTACACTTATACAGCACGATGAGATGATGTGTCGTGCTAAAGAACCATAACTCTTGCTTGCATATCTTTGGAGTAATTTCCCTTTGATTATTTACCATACAATTTCGTGTCCACTCTATAACTTGAAAACCGTAAGAGAAATTTCAGTGAAACTTGGTGCACTTATAAAGCACGATGAGACGATGTGTCATGTTTCATATCTTTGGAGTTATTTCCCTTTGATTATTTTTCCATACAATTTCATGTCCGCTCTATAACTTGAAAACCATAAGAAATATATCAATGAAACTTGGTACACTTATAAAGCACGATGAGATTATGTGTCATGCTAAAGAACCATAACTCTAGCTTGCATATCTTTGGAGTTATTACCCTTTGATTATTTTTCATACAATTTTGTGTCTGCTCTATAACTAAAAAACCATTAGAGATTTTTCAATGAAACATGGTACACTTATAAAGCATGATGAGACGATGTGTCATGCACAATTATCATTACTCTTGCTTTCATATCTTTGGAGTTATTTCCCTTTGATTATTTTCCATACAATTTCGTGCCCGCTCTATAACTTGAAAACCGTAAGAGATATTTCAATGAAACTTGGTACACTTATAAAACAGAATGACAGGATATGTGATGCACAAGAACTATAACTCTTGCTTGCATATTTTGGACATGCACGTAGAAAAGGGGGAGACATCAGTTTTCACATAGAAAACAAATTCTATTTTTTTTATTTTATTTATTTATTTTTTTTTTTATTTATTTATTTATTTTTTATTTTTATTTTATTATTATTATTTTTATTTTTTATTTATTTTTTTTTTTTTAGGGGGGGGGGGGAGGGGGGTTCTCGTCTGAGTGAGAATCCTTAGAAAACCAGCATCTATGAGCATGTCAGGATACCTCATGCTAAACAATGTTACATATCACAACCTTGTTTGACTGCATTTTAGTCACAAAAGTGTCGGAGAACTATCTATCATAATGGGATTCATCAGGACCATCGCTATTTTGCTGATGTTTTTCCAATGTGTCTACGTGAAGAATAGAGGGAATAATTATGTTAGTGTGGACTAACGTAGTTTGTCGTATTTGCAGCTGACGAATTAACAACAATTTGGAAATCTGTTGCTTCCAAATATAGTTTCTTTCGCTCCAGGTACAAAAATAAAACAACGGGTTTTGCATATCTGGAGCTGGCATATCCATTATTTTGGTCTGGCGACAAAGTTTCTTCCACCTTCCTATCTTAAAATGAGCCAAGACGCGAGAAAACCGATCTTCGACCAGGTCCGACACAAACCGGCCTCTAAAGTCACAGAAAAGGGATAGAAGTGTGAATGTTTCGGATTTTAGGAGAAGGGGGTGGGGGTGGGAAACTGTTCAATCCGAATAGCGAAAACAAAGGCGTTGATTAGCTGTGCAGTTACTGTACAGTCTTTGTTTTCGCGGCTCAGATTATTTTCAGAGAAGGGTGTAGACGGGCGGAAGCACGCTCGGATCATTAACCAGCATACTACGTCTTACACGTACATCATTACGAAAACACCCCCCCCCCCACACACACACACACATGTAATATACAGACTTTTCTTAAGTTGTAAAAATTGAAAATTTTCAGTAGAATTTCTTTTATATTTTTCTTATTTTTGCTCAAAGCTTAGATTGTGGGTACACATTAGAACCGCCTCGGCGAGGGGGTTCTAACGCGTACCCGCACAATCTATGTTTTGGAGCAAAAAATAAGAAAAATAGGTATACCCCTGCAAACCCCAGTTTTGCTATATAAAGTAGGGTATAAATGGGTAATTATCTCACGGACATGTTTTCTTGATGCATTGTAACCTTGTAACCTAAAATCGAAACTGCCCCAGCAGGCACCTGACGTCTGTTTGACGTCAGATATTGGTTATATTTTGGTCGCGACGTCATATAACCAATTTCCAACGTCTATCAGACGTCATTTCCTGACGTCTTTTGGACGTCTTGATTTGACGTTGTTTTGACGTCAAACTAGTTCGTCAGTTAGACGTCGTAATCAAGACGTGATTTAGACCTTGTGTTTTTCATACTTCTGACCATGTGTGGTGTGCAAATTAATGAAACTTCACTTTGGGTAAAAATCAGATCATTCGTTTTGTGTGTTTCTTATGCTTTCTTTCTTTCTTTTTTTTCTATGTTACTTCCAGCAGACATTTGACGTCCGTTGGACGTCAGATTGACGTCAGACTCCAACGTCATAATAACGTTGGAGTTAGGTTGATTTTGAAAGTTTGTTTGTTGTCAAAACTAGACGTCAATCTGACGTGCTAAAGCCAACGTCGGTTTAACGTCTGAAAGCTGAAGTCAATCTGACGTCCTAAAAACGACGTTTGAATTCATGTCATATAAACAGTTTAAGGTGTATATTTTTTCGCATTTTTGAATAACAGTGGATTCAGAAGAGCAGTGATGCACTTTTGATAGTCCCTTTCACTCTTTTGATAGAGTTTTTCGGAACATACAAAATGTTCAAGATATTAATTCAGCCTGATGTTGGTACATCTTATTTAAGCAAAATTTTATTGCTTTATGGTGCTAAAACCAATAAGACATTAGTGTGAGAAATAAGATTATTCTGAACAATGGTGAAATAAATATTAAAATATACAAATTTTATTTTCATCTTAATTGAAAATTTGATAATTTAGTGAAAGACTTTATTTTGATTAATAGATAATCATTTTTTTTCTACATTAATTAAGCATGAGGGCGAAATATGTGAGACTCAAGTTTCAAGTTTCAAAGTTTATTTCTCCCAGTTACATGAAACATGTAAAACATAGGAAATGCAATCTTACAAACCGCCGCGGCAATATATAAGTTTGGCGACACACACACAGACACACTCACACTCCTATATACTAATGAGGGCAACCTAAATATATTCACTTGGCTAATAAATATAACATCAAAGAATCTTCGATGAGTATACAAAATACAATTTCAAACAACAGAGTCTCGCCGCGAGGGTAGCCGTTTTGGTTCGCCCTTTCATGGTCGTTAAAATTTAGCTTCAGCCACCCTCACAACGTGTCTCAGTTGCTAGTAAATTTTCATGCACTGCAATTTCTGTTACAAAAAGGTCAAAACGTCATTTTTTTCGCCTAAAAATATCATTGTGTTACTTCGAAAAAAGAAAATTCGTCGGAATTTCTTTTGATCCGCATTCTCTCTCTCTCTCTCTCTCTCTCTCTCTCTCTCTCTCTCTCTCTCTCTCTCTCTCAATAGGTCAAAAATGTGCGATAACAAATACAGACTCAGATATGACTTTTAAGTGGCAAGGTTGAAATTATTATTTGAATTTGATATTATATAGAGGATCTTACACGAGTGGTCATTTCATATGAAATTTATTAAACGAGCCTTCAGCGAGTTTAATAAATTTCATATGAAATGACCGCGAGTGTAAGATTCGTTTTATCATATGACTTCTAAAATAGGATTTTATCGCCTTCGAAGTGGACATATTTTCAATGAAAATTTACATTGTTGTTACGGACGTCGTCAATGACGTTACGTATTCCCGCAAAAGTGTTATTACACGTGTGGTCATACGATTTTTATGACATGACGTTATCCACTGGAAAACAGCGACGTCATATGATAATACATATTCTTGCATAGATATCTATGCACATAGCTGTTTGAAGCCGTTTTTGATTGGTCGAAAGCCGTGTTCAAACCGCAAAACCCATGTTCAAATCATGAAATTCACGTGCCGTTTGAACATGGGTTTTGGCCGACGTCATTGGTCAAAGTGACGTGACGTCATGTATTTCATAGAAACAAAATGGCCGACGTTGAAGAAGCTTCGCGGTTTTCGGTGCGTTTTTACGTTGTTAATGTTATTTTCAAGAGATTTTAAGTGGATTAGAGTGAAAATGCAAGAATCAGCAGATACGCAGAGGCCGCTCGCAAGGATATTTTCATGTGCATAGCAACGAAAAAACGTTCGATTTCTTTGGAGTTCAAAACGAATCGACAATCAGTGCCTTCATTTGCAGCAATCGCCTGTAATATGTAGGCTTTCAAACTTTCTGAGACTTACAGAGAAATTTCTGCACATATTTCTGCAAATAATCATATGCAGTTTTCTCAAAAGTTTTCGGTCTTTGTGTCTTTTTTCTTCAACCGAATTTAAGGTTCAGTCGCACCAATAAACAGATGAAAATAACGAATTCTGGCTTAAATAAACGCTTTACTCCCATTTGGACACCTATATCATAACCAAGATCAATTTTTCGACCATTTGCACCCAAAAATTCCGAAAAATAAGCGTTGGAGTCATTTTTCTTTGCAAATGTTTGTGAACGTACCCTCATTCCAAAAGTCAATAATGGCGGTCAAAAACAAGTTCCCAGCCTGTCACGCCACTAACATGCTGACATTATCGACTCAAATGTGAAAGGAAAGATGTGTCACAAAAAGCTGAGTAACAAAACTTACTTCAAAGACATAATCCTGTAACGAAATCACATAAATGATGTCTCTTCCTGTTTCTTTTTGTATATAAACAATCCAAAACATGAACCGATTATGACGCAAATTGACCTCCAGATGATGACGTCATAACTCTCCGATAAGGGACATTCAATAATTTCAAGGCAGTCGATTTCAGTTCAAATCGGTATCACTTTATGCAATTTTGAAGTGAAAATTAAAATCTCTATATGCTCTATACGGCATGGACAGAATATGCAACGGACCAATACTACAGCATGTCAATACTACAGCACGTGAAATGGAGTCCAATTAGTGATTATTAGTGTTGTGCAGGTGCGACCAAAATGACCCCCCCCCCCCGCCCCTCTACTCGCCCACTGAATGATATTGTAATATCGCCACGGTCAATCACGCTTTTTTATTGACTTTATGATTGACTCTTGTATTTGATTCAGTTTTACGTCCCTTTCAATATTATTTTCAGCTCATATGAGACGGGCCAATTAGTAAATTGGATCAGATGGGACGAAAACCTGGCAGTCCCGCACACTCAAATGCAGAACTTGGCTTGTCTCATGTTTGGTCCGCATGGCGTTCAAGCCCACATCACGCATAGCGGTGAGATTTTCGAATGATAAACTGCGGTAATGAAATGTCAGCGCTCTTAGCCACGGGGCCGCCTAAAATACATGTATTGAATGATTAGTATGCATGTGAATAGAAATGTGATAAGATGGCCCTTACGCTTCCTGAAGGTTTGGTTTCCTGTCATTTGTTAGCTAAATTTTGCAAGGACATGGCCTCACTTTTTATGGCCGAACGAAAACGGTTTTGGCCCTTTTCAATATTTTGGTCCAATATCATGTATCATAGACCTTTTCCATTTTTCATGCGGCGACTCATTATTGATTGGTGGTCATCTGATAAATAAATTAAAATAAAAACATGCTTGAAAGTTGTAAATATGTTAACGACATATTTCGCAGGAGTGTCTGACTGTCTGAAGCGATGTTGCGGCATAGTATTCTTTAATTTTGCGGTAAACATGGGAACTAGCTCCGAAAAGAGGTTGGTTCCAATGGCAATTTAGAAATCGCTTCAAAGGTTGGAATAAAGTTTTTATGAAGATTTAGGAAGTGTCAAGTTAGTGAAAACAGAAAAATATCGTTATGCTGTTCAATGTAAACATGTAAAGATAATCTCTCGGTACATACGGCGAAAAAAAAATGGTTGAAACCGAATTAGTTTCGCTATACATGTATTCACTTTAAAAAATAAAAGCACCAAACAGTATCGGTAATAATCGGTAATAAAAATAGTGGAAATACTTTCTGTTTCAACCGTGATTTTGTCTCGGGATCATAGACAAATTATTTTTGAATGGAACAACTTTGCGATAATCATCCCTCTTTCATTAAATACGACAAAAAACCACTGAGACCTATTTCTGGTTACCTTTGGAACAATCTCGAAATTACCATTGCCGGAACAAATTTCAACTACCTCTTTTGGAGCTCGTTCCCATGTTTACCACATGGATACAATTTCAGCTTTTTGATTTTTTTTTCCTGTGACGTTTGTCCGTACTTTTTTTCACATATTCTTGCAAGTGACTTCGAGTCTTGCCACACCGGCTCGTTTGTCTAGCATTTTAAGCAGAAACTGAACAATCAGCCAATGTCATTAGTTGAATGCAATCGATCATTCGACCCCACTTACCCCCGCCTTTTCACATCAGGAAAACATGTCCGAGAAATGAATACCCACTCAAACCCCACTTTTTATCGGGAAAAAGGGGGTTGGGGGTTGCAGGGGTATACCTTTTTTCAATTCTGACCCAAAACATAGATTGTGGGTACGATTAATGTTTTGAGCATTAATATTAAAAATATCATTTTTTTCTTTATTGTTTTTTTTTTTTTTTTTTTTTTTTTTTTTTTTTTTTTTTTTTTTTTTTTTGCTACTGAAACAATTCTCTGTATATTGCATGAGCAAGTTTTTGTAACGTTGGGGTCGTAGAAAAAAGACTGCTTATGACGCTAGACAAAAATTAACGACTGAATACTGGTTTTGAAACGCTTTGAAGGTCTGAGCCTACACAAGAAAAGTGGTTGAGTCAAACCATTCATACAAACATTAAATCCTTAGTTGTTTATTTGGGTGGTTATATTTGGAAAGGCATTTCACATGTGAGCCGCGTCATGAGAAAACCAGATTAGTGCCTATGTGATCAGCGCCTTTGCTAGAACAATACAATTTCTCTGCCACAAAGTCTTGTAGACAAAATTCAGGCTTCTAGCCTGCTTCTGTGGCTGCACAGATTGTGTCGGACCTGGTCAGAAACCCCGAAGGCCGGTTTTCTCGCGTCGCGGCTCATGTCATGACATTCAGATTAGAAAGTCCATGATATTAATATGACAACGTCCTGTAACCATAGTTGTTGTCAACTGCCCTATTTGGCATTCATATGGGACAGTTTAGGACGGTTCTGTATTAACTCTAAATATCAGGTTATTTTCGACTTTCTCCTTGCATTGCAACGTGTTCTTTTGCTAGTGTTTGTGACTGAAATTATACCCTGGTTAGGGGGTCCTCGTCAGTACACCAGACATAGTGATTGTTGTATCGAGGATACTTTGACACGATGATATACAAGGCCAGTATTTATTCTATCATAATCATTTATTGCACTTTAGAAAATATAGTGATTACATCACTAAAATATTGTTGTAAATCTGTAACTATGTAAAATAATGAGGAAAAGCCTGATTGCCTTTCATTACGAAAACTTGCCCATACAATATACAGAGATTTTTCAGCTGTAAAAATGATTAATTTCATATGAAATTTTTTTAATAATTATAAAATGTTTGCTCAAAACATTGATTGTGAGTACACATTAGAACCGACCACAAGCTATGTTTCGGAAAAAAAATAAGAAAAAATTTATACCCCTTTATACCCCAGTTTTACTGAATAGAATTGGGGTTTAAAGGGGTATTTATTGCATGGACATGGACATGTTTTCCTGATAATTGTCCTCCTCAAAATCCTTGTTTGTAACAAGAACCCACACTGCTATAGATTCCTTAAACTAAATACGTTTTGCTTCCAACTGCTTAATGCTTTGCTGATATTTGGAAAAGCAAAATTTACTCGTGTATGGTCTATAGCTGGTTGGTTTCTATGTCAGTGTAAATTGAAAACAGACTAGCCTTATACTGCATTGCATGACATTGTCCATGCTTGAGAACCGCTGTATATCCGATGTACGTTGATAGACGGTGATCGGGCTCGGGTTTAGGGAAAGTAATTCAGTTGTGTATTGTGATAATTGTTATCGCAGTTGTTTCCCTTGAGTTGAACAACGTGCATGTCGTCACAATACTCTAGTATACTGTACCTCATAATTTTCATTCAATGTACAAGAAAGTTGGTGTGCGTGAACTAACACTTCATCTTTAATGTTGAAAGAAAACTGAAAGAAAAGGGAAATACATATAGAGGAACCCAAAATACAAGTAATTATTCGAAGATCTTCGAACTTTCAGAACGACCCTCTTAACAGCTTATTTAGGTGACGTCATTTAAAATTTTCATTTTCCGGGAAACGGTGCATTTTCCAGGAAACGACAACACAAGAAAACCTATCTCAATTTCTAACAAAGTCCAACACACACCAGCCAGTAAAGTCAGAGAAGAAAGATTGAAACTAGAAATTTTGGATTTGAAAAGAAGGTCGCTGATTTGCTGCATCTGATCTCAGTGTTTCTGCATCGGATCCAAAATAACCGAGTTTCTGCATATACAAAACTTAGATTTTGTCACGATGTGGCTCATTATTTGTTTACAAAAACGACAGAAGAAAGTTTCATGAGCATTCTACTTTATTTTTCATTGTTAAACGACTTATTTCCCATGTATTGTTGGTGCTCAAATGGAGTCTTGTTGCGGTTGAAGGTGAGCATGTTAACCGAATTCGTTTTTAATTTTGGTTCATGTTTGAACTTGAATATTTTCAAATGTAGAAATTCTCCCGTTTGCTCATTTAGCCGTTAGATGGACTAAGGCATTCTTAAATATCCCACTGCCAAGTTAGAAGATTTGGCGTTGGAACAAAA
Source organism: Rugalucina vietnamica (assembly GCA_964017185.1). Classification (NCBI taxonomy): domain Eukaryota; kingdom Metazoa; phylum Mollusca; class Bivalvia; order Lucinida; family Lucinidae; genus Rugalucina; species Rugalucina vietnamica. Next base: position 37,496,174 of record OZ024875.1, read on the forward strand.
ACAATATTGCAATTTTAGAATGACAGGTAGTTTTGCTATTTTTGCTGCATTTCTGTGATTCGGGACACCTGCCGTAAGTCAATGAGTAGGCCTACGTGACAATCATTCAAACAGTTTTGCTGACAATGCATGAATTTGGTAGATGAAAGAAGATAATAAGTCGTACACAGGTGTTTTAACGATGAATGTGTGTTTTATTACCATAAAATATGTGTGTTTTATTACCATAAAATGTAAGTGACATTTGGCGGGAAATTCAGCGGCCATTTTAGCACAGCGATAACGTCGGTAAAAGTTGGCCAACTTCTCAGCTTATTTGCTGGTTTCATAGAACTTCTCCTGCAAAACCCGAATGCTCGACGGAAGACCAGGGTTTCTTCGTAAGACTAAGCTATAAACCCAATGGAAAAGCGTTGGAGTCATTTTTCTTTGCAAATCTGAAAGAATGGGGTATTTCACTTCCTCCAGACTGATCATTCCAGACACTCATGTAATTTGATCTTAAAAGCTCACACTTCTCAATGTTTTGTTACACTGGTATGCAATTTAAGAAGTAGAACTAAGAGGCTCACTTCTGATAGATTTGCATGAGTGAACAACATTTTGAAATGCGTTTTTAAGCCACTTTAAATGTCGCTAGATTTGGCGGGAAATTCGGCAGCCATGTTAAAGAATTATTTTGCATGCGGAAGAATGTTCCTTAAGAAAATGAAAATCGGTCAAATCGAACGTTTGCTTACCTACTGAATAGCGATCAACCATGGTTTGTTTCAGTGTTCAAACATTCGCTGGATCACTCGGAAGGTGTTTGAACACGCGGCCTGCGGCCTTGTGTTCAAACACCTTCCTCGTGATCCATCGAATGTTTGAACACTGAAAACCATGGTTGATCCCTATAATATATGTAAGAAATTATGTCAGTTTAAGGGCAGCTAACTCTGTCGACATATATGAAAAACACGTCCCCAGCAGGCATCTGACGTCAACTTGACGTCGGATACTGGTTGTATTTTGGTCACGACGTCATACAACCAATAACCAACGTCCACCTGACGTCCAGTCCTGACGTCAGTGGACGTATTGATATGACGTCGAAATGACGCCGGATTCAAACGTAAGTCTAACGTCATATGTCGACAGAGTTAGCTGCCCTTGAACTGACATAATTTCTTGCGCAAAAGTAACAACATCAAATTCAAATAATAATTTCAACATAGCCACTTTTAAAAAAGCCATATCTAGGTCTCGTATCGGAAATCACCATGCTTAATTAATTTAGAAAAAAATAATTATTTGTTAATCAAAATAAAGTCTTTCACTAAATTATTAAACCTTCTATTAAGACGAAAATGAAATTTGTATATTTTAATACTTATTTCACCATTTTAAATTATTGATTGTTCACAATAGTCTTATTATTTACACTAATGTCTTATTTGTTTTAGCACCATATAGCAATAAAATTTGACATGAATAAGATATACCAACATCAGAGTGATTTAACTCTTTAAACATTTTGTATATCCCGAAATGTTTATCCAAGTACTGGTTAAGGTGGACCCAGGAACGGTGTCAAACGAAAAACAAAAACAAAAAAAAAATCAACCTAGTACTGGTTTTTACCCAGGAACGGTATTACAAAAAGCAAACCCCGGTTTGAGCCTTCGGGTGCTCGCCGGGAAAAGCAACCTCCAAGTACTGGTTCTACCCAGGAAAGGTAACTAAAAGCAAACCCTAGTACTGGTTGGTTCCCAGGAAGAAAAAACCGAAATGTTTATCCAAGTACTGGTTAAGGTGGACCCAGGAACGGTGTCAAACGAAAAACAAAAACAAAAAAAAAAAAAAAAAAAAAAACAACCTTGTACTGGTTTTTACCCAGGAACGGTATTACAAAAAGCAAACCCCGGTTTGAGCCTTCGGGTGCTCGCCGGGAAAAGCAACCTCCAAGTACTGGTTCTACCCAGGAAAGGTAACTAAAAGCAAACCCTAGTACTGGTTGGTTCCCAGGAAGAAAAAAACCGAAATGTTTATCCAAGTACTGGTTAAGGTGGACCCAGGAACGGTGTCAAACGAAAAACAAAAACAAAAAAAAAATCAACCTAGTACTGGTTTTTACCCAGGAACGGTATTACAAAAAGCAAACCCCGTGAAAGGAGTGAAAGGGAATAACAATAGTGCATCTCCGCACTACTGAATCCACTTCAGGATTTCAGAATGTTAATTTAACTGCGAACAAACATTCATGATATCGGTTTTAGCACGTCAGATTGACGTCTGTTTTTGACGTCAAACAAACTTTCAAAATCAACCTAACCCCAACGTCATTATGACGTCACATTTGAGACATCAAACCAACGTTGTTTTTCTGACGTCAGAATGACGTCTGTTTTTGACGTCAGAATGACGTCTGTTTTTGACGTCAAGCAAACTTTCAAAATCAACCTAAATCCAACGTCATTATGACGTCGGAGTCTGACGTCAATCTGACGTCCAACTGACGTCAAATGTCTGCTGGGGCACCATTGTAGCTGGAAAACTTTGAAAATGACATTTTTTTAAAGGCGTATATATGTATTGCATTGTTTTGTATGATTTATTGAGCAGCCGCACCAGATAACAAACAATCTGCATATGCGAAATCAAAGTCGTAGATCAGCTGTGCAGTAACTGCGGAGCTGATCTGCGCCTTTAACTTGAGTTTGTTTTCGCTTCACGGATATAATGCAATCCATATTCTTGTTAAATCCAAAATTCCAAGCCTCTAGCCTGCTTCTTTTGCTGTACAGACCGGTTTGTGTCGGACCTGGTCGGAAACCCTACTAGTTGGTTTCCTCATGCGAAGGCTCCTATTGTATAATACCATCACGAGTGTGCATTCTTGTCAATCATTACCCCAGCTCAATATTCGCGAAGAGCATACATAAGTTAAAGATTATGGACAAGAATAAAAAAAAAAAAAAACTGAATTTCCGAAAATGTTAAAATACTTCTTTCTCTATATATATTAAATGCATAGAATTCAATGCGAATAAGGCTAAAACTCTCATTATTTAATCTTCCCACAATTAAAATACTAAAGTATTACTACGTTTGCGTAGTCACGAAAGGTTACAGCACTCGTGTATGACGCATTTCTCATGTTCAAAGTATTACAACTGTCACATACCACGGTGGTGGTACTGAACCACCCTGTCTGTCTACGTTCGTTTAGGAACGAGACAATCATTTTAACACAATTAAAGGCCAGTTTGCCATTCTATTCGACTAAACAATTCAATTTTATTTTATACTTTAAAGTGAAAACCAATGTATATCAAAACTTGATAAAATTGGTATTTTCATTGATATGGAATTTCACTGATATCAAATCTCACTGATATCAAAAGTCACTAGTGACTGATATTAAGAGATTATCATATGGCAATTTTCATATCATACCCCGTATCAACCTGAGACTTCCGTATCAGCCCGAGACTCCCATATCAGCCTGAGGGCCGAAGGGGTATGATATGAAAATTGCCATATCATGATCTCTTTATCATATATTTTTATTGAAAAAAGTGTTTGATACAGTTCAATGCACAAAATGTTTCCCAACATAATTTCAAGTGGAAAAAAGAAAGAATGAAAAAAAAAATTCTGGTCACAAATTTTATTCAATAACATTTAACCATTAATACAGAAAATTCAAATACAAAAATTTGATTTATAAATTGAGAACAATTTACAACGTACTATTGAATAGAACAGAGCGCTCCGAATGTGGGGGTCACGTGAGATGTGATATGAGGTTTGGGGTGTGATATGGGTGTGTGATATGAGTCCATATCTCCCTAGGGAGATATGGATTTTGACAAATTTTGAACTGATACAGCTTTCGAGATTTGGGGTGTGATATGGGGGTGTGATATGAGTCCATATCTCCCTAGGGAGATATGGATTTTGACAAATTTTGAACTGATACAGCTTTCGAGATATGGTGTCCCGATACGTGCATAGGACTTGCGCCTGTATCGCATATGTAAAAAGAACGTATTTTACAGTAAATATATGATAACAGCCTATATCGTCACTGTAGATTTTGGATTACTTCTGATGTTTCCATTTACTTGACGTCATTAAATGTGTCTCACTTCAGAAATTCAAACGCCTATAACTCCGTTATTTATGAACGAAAACATAAAGTGTGGGTATTCATTTTCTTAGTTAGAACGCAAGGAACAATGTGGTACCACATTGTGATTTCAAAAATTTTTGGTTTTTGCATTTTTACCGCCTGCCTTGTAAATAGGAAAATGCCCGTGTATTGTATAAAATAAAAAGAAAATTTGCTTTTTTTTCGGTGAATACCAAATATATTTCACCTCGTGTGTTGAAAACATAAAAATTTTCACTCGTGCTGCGCACTCGTGAAAATTTTGATGTTTTCAACTCACTCGGTGAAATATATTTGGTACTCACCTCAAAAAAGCAAATATCCTCTATATCTACAACTTATTTCTTCAATTACGAAAATATAGTTCTTAACCGGGTACAAAACCGTATACGAAGATGCTCACAGTACCAGCTCGGCTGAAAATAAACAGCCACATACATGGTATCACAACATTTGTGCTACGACACATGGGGTGCTTCTGAAACATCACTATATTGATCCAAGGGAACGTCTTTGTTGATAATTGGCGTTTACGCTGGTAACGGCTGTTCAGAACGTTTGTAGTGTTTAAAATGTAGCATGACATAAAGCACTTGGTGATACAAATACTTACCTGTAAACAACTATAGAAATTCAGCGACGGATTTCCTATAATAGCACAAAAGGATGGCACCATTTGTCAAGCAAATACACTGTTCAAAACTTATTAATTAACTTACCGATCTATGTCGATGTTTTAAATAAACTGCTCATTTTATATTATTTAGTGTAGATAGTTTTAATGTATGTTGTAGTGCATATAGTATTTACTATAGAATTGTATGCTATAATGGATTAAATACCTTGGTTGTACACAAAGAGAGATTTTTTTGCCTTTGAAGATGCATATTTTTGGTCTTTCTATCTGCCAAGAGAATTTTGGGAATATGCTAGTACGCCATTGTGACATTACTTAGAACTTACTTTTATCTATTTTTGGAATTTCCTCTTATCTATTTTTGAATCAGAAGATGAAATAGCGGGCTACTATTCAATAGACAAAACAGAGAGAACACTTGGTGATGCGTTGTATTTTCTGTTGAGTATCGGTTCACAAAATCTCTGGTGATGGAAAGTTCTTGTTGTTTGGGTAAGTTGTTTCGCACAGCATATGAGCCTCCGACGCATCAGAAAACCAACGATTTACATATGCAAAAACAAAGACGCAGATCAGCTATGCAGTAACTGCACAGCTGATCAGCGACTTTGTTTTCGCTACAAAGATAGTACAGGCTTTCTTCGTCTTAAACCCGAACATTCATGCTTCTAGCCTGCTTCTGAGACTGTATAGGCTGGTTTGTGTCGGACTTGGTCGGAAACCACATTGCTGGTTTTCTCATGACACGGCTCATATGGGGTTCACAGAAATCTCTGGACACGGAAAGTCTCAGTGCTATGACCTGTGTTTTCTATCTGGCGCATTGACTGAGTAAGGCATGTTCTGCACGTAGCACGGTTTATCCTAGTGTCAGAGTTGTACATTTATACATTTGTATTTTTATACTTACACAGCCTGTGCTGTACTCAATTACTCTGCCTGGCGTCCTTTTTATGGGACACAGGCTAACTGAATAACCCCAGATGTGACACCGCAGAACGCGGCGTCCCATCTGGGGCTATTCTGTTTGCTTAGAAAATTTTCATCAAAAATTGAATAAAATTTAAAAATCACTCCTGATTCCCTTAAAATGACAGTGGACTCACCCAAATGATAATGATGGGCAAGTCCATTCGTTAAAAATGGTACTAACCGGATGGTCACCTTGCTGACTTAGGCTAGATATTATATTATATACAAATGTACACAATAAATCGGTCAACCTTCAGATAGTACACAATAAACTTGTCAACTTAAGATAGTTACAATAAACCCAGTGGTCAACTTAAGATAGCCCACAATTAACTGGTCAAATTAAGAAAACCGACAATTAACTGGTCAACTTAAGATACATTCTGTGTACTTATAATACACTGGTCACCTTAAGATAACCCACAACTTAATTAAGTTATAACTTTATACATGATGGAATTGATGACGTTTCTTGTATGTTTAAAAAAAAATAATAAATTCAAAATTTAATTTAAAGATAAGTCTTTAGTGACGATAGTTTCAAAATGAAATGTGGTTTTTGTGCACATCATCAGGAAAACATGTCCGTGCAATATATACCCCCTTAAACCCCACTTTTATGTAGCAAAACTGGGGTATGCAGGGGTATATATATTTTTCTTATTTTTGCTCCAAAACATAGATTGTGGGTACTCGTTAGAACCGCCTCGGCGAGGCGGTTCTAACGTGTACCCACAATCTATGTTTTGAGCAAAAATAAGAAAAATATCAAAATTTTTCTACTGAAAATTTTCATTTTTTACAATTTTAGAAATCACTGTATATTGCATGGGCAAGTTTTCGTAATGTATACCTAGCCATGTATCGTGTACATTCAACTTTCATGTAGTGAAACTTGGCTGTACAATGTTTACTTTTTTTTCTTATTTGAGCCTGTGCGTGAGAAAACCAACAATTTGGGTTCCGACCTGGTCCAACACAAACCAGCCTGTACAGTCACAGAAGATGGTTGGAGACTGGAAATTTTGGATTTAGAAAGTAGAGGAATCGTACTATCCGTGTAGCGAAAACAAAGGCGCTGATCAGCTTCGCGGTTACCGCGAAGCTGATCTGCGGCTTTGTTTTCGCCTATGCAAATTGTTGGTTTTCTCATGCACAGGCTCATTTTCGTTTCAAAATACAGATTGTGGGTACTCGTTAGCACAGACAAGGCGGTTCTAACGTGTACCCACAATTTAGGTTTTGAGTAAAAATAAGAAAAGTTACATTTTTTTTTCAGCTGCAAATTCAAGTTTTGTATTACAGCTGGAAGGAAAATCTGTTCTTAATAGCATGGGTGGTTTTTGTAACATTAATATCTGTTTTAATTGTTCGGTAGCAAATCAAAAAGGTGGAAGCAAATATGATCAAGATTTGACCAGCAGTGTCCCGTTTTAACTGTTTAGTTAACGGAACACGGAATCAAAATGACCTTTGCCACGACATGTTTACAAAATGGCATTATAGAACAAAATGAAATGTAGATAAGAACAAGATTTTGGCTTATTGTCAGATCCTTGATGATTCTGTTTGTTGTCTGTAATTATACCTTAGATTATATAACAAATAAATTGATGTTTAATTCTAGCCTTCCTTTTTTTTTTTTTTTTTTTTTTTTCGTTTTTGCAAAATATTGTTTAAAACCTAACATTAAGTTTAAGCATTCTGATCAGGTCATTCCACCTTACATCCGCAATATGTACAAAAGTAAATCGCCATGGTCTAAGATTTAAGTAGTTAGAGTATTTAGCCTATACCCGACGACGTGGTCCATATCTAGAACATGATAGTGGGTGGTGGTAGACAGAGCCCTCCCCCTCCCCCACCCACCCAAATTCAAGCAACTTGATTGAAACACACTGATTCACTTGTGCAAAAACGCAAGGTTTCTCATGACATACTAGCTAATTACAGTAGGCCATCTTTGATACATGTAGAAAAGGAAAATTGAAAATGATTTTCGATTAAAATCAGATAAAAAGTTTGCAGGGATCATGCTTCTATCTGAGCCATTTTATCATTAATTAGTTATTAAGATGTTAAGTAATCAAAGAAACCCATTTCTTACTTTGTTTTCGAAAGTGGCTTTTGGTGCGGAGTTAGTGTATTTTGATCACGCGGAAACATACTGCAACGTAAGGAAATATTCTAAATAAAGTAAGTAACATATTGTACAAGTCTTTTCATATGCCGCAAGAAAAGCACTCGAAAGTATTTGCCGTTAATGAGCTACTGGACCATAACTTTCAAAATTGTAAAGGCTCGGTACAAAACTTTGAAACAGCAGGGAAGCTTCATGTAAACCATAATGTACTAAGTGATACACACTGCATCTCAATATTTTAGATATTATTATTGTTGTTGTTGTTGTTATTAATATTATTATTCTTATTATTATTATCGTTGCTGTTGTTGTTGACGTTTAGATAGATAGATAGATAGATAGATAGATAGATAGATAGATAGATAGATAGATGAGATGAGATGAGATGAGATGAGATGAGATGAGATAAGATAGTGTTAGGGAAGGAAGGATGAAGTTAAAAGAGGAAAATGACGGACGGACGAATTGATAGAATTTGTTAATGTCCATCATATATAAATTTCATTTGGTAAACGAATTGGCTTAAATTTTGATATTATATCTGTATATATTTTACTGAATATTGATGTTGATTTCTGCTTTGTTATAAACTACATAGAAACATTTTAATATGCTTATTTTGCTTTCTTTTCTTGTGGACGAAAACAATTAGTGCACACTAGGCAACATATTTATGTCTTTTCATAAGCAAAACATCGGAGCATGAGAGAAAATATCATACATCGCAAAGTAACTCAGTGGATGGTGTATTACCTATACTACGCATTTGTTTCGTAAATACGTAATTTTGTAACATCAACTTGTAGTATCTGTAGTTCAGCAGATTACACCTGACCCCTAAACTTCAACCGTACAACGATATTTGCAAGGTTACAAGCCTGAGCACCGCCATTGCAGGAGCAATTTTGCTGTGAGACATCCTAATCATTATGTCTGTTTTTTAAAGTTGTGAAATATGAAAACTTTCAGTAGAAAAGTTTTAATACTTTTCTTATTTTTGCTCAAAACATAGATTGTGTATACACGTTAGAACCACCTCGGCGAGGCGCTTAGAACTAACGAGTTGAAAGTGCAAAGGCTACATTAAATATACTTTCATTTGAGCAAAGTGTTTTTGTAAGTAAAGCTAAGATTATGTATAAAGTAGCTAATGGATTAGTTCCACAATATATTTGTGATTTGTTTACTCGAAGGTCAGAAGTTGCGCACGGCACATCCCTTAGATCCATAACAAACCAGAATTTTGCGATTCCGAAACCTAAGTTAACATTATACAAAGAAAGTATCTCTTATTCAGGTCCAGTTATCTGGAACAATACACCAAATGATATACGATATTCATCGAATGTTTATTATTTTAGTAAAAATGTATCAAACTGGATAACGAGTATGTAAGACAATTGTATTTGAATAAGTTTCCTTATTTTGTTAGAACATCATCTGAACAAGCTTACAACTACAATGTATGCCTTCACCTCCAAATTATTGTATCAAATTTGTCATACCCATTTATTGTTCTATGTGTCTCTATACATAATATGTTCATATTGTTGTTGATTTATATGTATTTGAGGGCCCCATGGAAGATTGGATATATCCAAATGGGTCACCCTCGTAAAATAAAGAAGTTACTTACTTACTTACTTACTTACTTACTTACAATTTATGTTTTGGAGCAAAAATAAGAAAAATAGGTATACAAATGCAAACTCCGGTTTTTCTATATAAAAGTCGGGTATAAGGGGTATATATATATATATTACATGGATATGTTTTCCTGATGTATGATGCACTATATCTACGAAAAGCCAAGTTCGTGTTGAAAGTCTACAATAACCTCACACCTTATTATATTACTGAAAAATTTACAACAAGAAATAATTTGAATACAAGCATTAATCCTTTTCTGCTAGGTGCTTTAAGTTATATCATTTTGTCATTGTTGTTGCGTGTGTATTTTAATACTGTTTTATACATGTATATGTTTCAATGCATAACCTCTCCGTTGTTTTAACACCTAGAAAATTATATATAGCAGGGCGGATATGTAACAATTTTTTGGTGGATTGTGCACGTTTTGATAAAAGCATGAAACTTGGTACAGGTGTAGACTTATAATTATAAGAATTTTTGAGGGTCAGTGCCACGTGAAATTTGGCCTGTGACGGCCGCCATTATGAAATTCAAGATGGCGGCATTTTCATTAAAAGCATTATACAGATTGATATCAGTTTCCACTGCTGCTTTCGTAAAAAGTATCAAAAGCCAAAGTTCTAATGCTTATCCATTTCAAGATATATTTTAATGCATTTTATCCTTAAAAGTTTTCAAGATGACGACTATTTTCAAAGATGGCCGCCATTAATTTACTAAAAATCAAGTTAGCGAGACGAAAATATGACGCAGTTAATAAAATGTAGAATTATTCATTATAAAATGTTTCAAGTACATTTCATGCCACAAATACAAGTTACAAGTACATAATATCAAAACAAAAATAGATTAAGTGCCACAAATGTCCTGTAATGGCCGAAATTTATTTTTATTTATTTTTTTTTTTTTTTTGCAAAGTGGCCACCTATTTGCAGCTTCTTTATCAATATGACATTTAATATATAATTGTCGAAATCATACTTTCTTCGAATAATGTTACATAAATTGCTGTCATAAACATTCTCATACACCTTAAGCTCATACTGCTGATTAGAAATATCAAGAATGATGCTAATTCTCAAGATGGTTGCCATATTTAGCTTCTTGAACAGTGTATATTGGTATGTTACATATGGATACTAAAAATTATGATTTTGGACGGGAATCTCTTAATCTGTTCTAATGAACAGAAACATTCTACTTTCACAAAAATCTTACCTATCTATGTTGTTTCAGTTGCATATTTAAATCAGAATGGTATTCAAGATGGCTGCCAAAGGTCAAAAAGAAAAAAAGTCATATTTTAGGAAAATGTCGATTGAATAGTTTGAACTGCTGAAGATCTTATTAATTTTCTAGTATGTTGATGTTAACTATCCTTGAATAGAAGTAATGACATAATATTTGACATTCAAAATGGCTGTCAAAATCATATATGGTCATCAGTTGTGATTTTTGTAATAGACTTTACTGCCAGTCTTGCAGCACATTCAAATCCTTGATGCAAACTATTCCACGTTTAAGATTTTACTAAATCCTGTAAAGATATGTGCATACATCCAGCAAACAAGCTATCATTGAAACAAATTTAGCAAAAATATATATATTCCTCTAAAGGTCAGTGATTCTACATATCCGAATCAATATCTGAATCCGCCTACATTTATTACAAGAGTAACAGGTCATCTCATGCCTGCTTTCTGGCAAGTGCCATACTAATTGCAACATTTCAATGAGTTTTTGGCATCAATGACATCTACATTAGGACTTCCCATTGCATAGGGTGATGGCTGGAGACTTCAAAATTTCTATCCCTACTAGCTCAAGTGCGAGTTTGTGCCACACATCAAACTGCAGGAGCTGAAGGGTCAAGAGAAACAAGCAGAGTTCCACTTTCTGAAGTAATTTACTTCCTATGTCATAAGACATTGAGCTGCAACATAAAAGCACAGTAAATGAGCATATGTCTTCTCTAAGTACAACCTTCTGCATGCTGCAAAAGAAGTATGCAAATTAACCATGGAGAAAGCAGAAATGGTAGCTTAACACGCTGGTAGAGGAAGCAGTAAGGGAGGAGGTCAGGTCCTTCAAACTGTGAAAGGCAAGTGTCAGGCAAACTGCATACAACTGGTAAGAGTTCATCCAGTAGAATAGAATGGGGAGACTTTATATATCCTAATTCAGAAAAAATATTTTGTTTTACCAAGTAAATATGATGTGGCAATCAGGATATCTTGGTAGATAAAAAGGTACAAGTAGGCAAAGATCAGGAAAAGGCGCAATCAGAAAAAGATTCCCACTCTAAAAACCGAGGTGGGAAAAAACCAAACAAACAATCAGGTACTTATACCATGAAACATATCGTAAGCCGAATGAGCAGCTATTTTCCCAATAGGTGGCCACTCAGTTACCTTAACTAAAACTATGAAAATACACATAAGGAGCCAGCCAACAGCACAAAAAATTTTAAACACCAAGACATAAAACAAAAAGAACCACCACAGAAGTATCGCCTTGGAACGATCAGTAACACAAAGTTACTGACGGGCTTAAACCGGTTTTACAGGTGCCTAACCTCACCCTCAGCTTCTGCAGTGGTTCATAACATTTAGTTAGTTCTTCGGTCCTCGTGGTGAATCTCTAACTAGTCAATGAATCATCAAGAACAAACATATAAATCAAGATAAACATCCTGTGAATCAAAACCCAGGACTCACAGATTGAGTAAGCTGCCCGACGATGGAGATCCCTGGGCGCCGAATAGCTTACTAACTCCGGAGCAAAAGAAAAACACCAGTTGGACCCCGGTGGGCCAAGCAACAGACAAGAAGCTACGGCCCCAACCAACTAAAATGAATGAGGGTCTGGATGGGGGGTCCTGGTATTCACTAATCACTAAAAATTTAGCCATTTATTCACTGTCATTAAAATTTTGGCTTATTCATTAAAATTAGCTCAATTATTCATTAAAATATGATAATTAATAGTCATGCCTTCTTTACCCAGCTAATATCCATAAGCAAATAGGTGTTATCCACCTAAGGCATCCCCTATCTCAAGCCACAAGGACTAGTTCTATGATATTAAATTGTAGACTGCCGAGTGCAACCTTGATATTAACATCTTGAGAGAAGCATAAATACTCTGCTAGACCACAAAGCTCATATAAACTTTCCGCAATCGCATACCGATTTATTTTAGCACATCCCCTTTTAAATCTGTTGGGAGTATAATCCCCTGCACCTTAAATACTGAATACGCCCTAAGTTTTACCCTGAATCTTTCTCCTCAGTTATGCATACCAAAGGTTATTTAAGAAAAAAATGTATCTTCAGGGGTAAAAGTTATAATAAAATGCTGTTATTTTTATTTAGTAAACCATGTGATGTATGGATTTGAGCTTGTGCCTGATTGTACAATACATTTTATTATTTATTAATACCGAGCGAGCGAAGCGAGCGAGGAAAAAAATATGTAGCGCCATGTAAGTTGCCAGATAGATTTGCATTAACGTTCTTAGTGCTGCCTTGTTTCTGATTACAAAAGACACTATAATTATGTTAGCAAGATGATGTCCATCCACAGAAAAGATTATCATTATAGGATTGGAACATACATAATTAGGACAAAGTGGGGTAATAGAATATAAAGAAAATACATATAACATAAGCAAACAAAACTGTGAAATAGTATCTGGCCCAGTATACATCCAGAATTGATTTAATTTATTCTCTGCCTTCAAATGACACATTTCTTTTTCAATTGGTCCATGAGGTGAGACCCTACATGCTTGGCTTCCAGACATATGTCTTTCCAAACATTCAAGGATTTCTGAAATATGAACACAACATTTGAACTAAATCGGGTCTGGGGGCGTCCAGACCCCAGAAAAAAATGAAATTCTGGAATGTCAGGGAGGCCATCTAAGAAAAATTATAGCCAAATTTTAGCATATTCATTATTCTTTAAAATGTTATTATTCACTATACATTATATTACTCTGCTATTCATTAAAAAATTACATTTATTCATCATTCTTTAGGACCTCATTATTCACTAATCATTAAATTTTTTGCTCTTTATTCACTCTCATTAAAATTTTTAGGCCATTATTCACTAATCATTATACCCCATCCAGACCCTCATGAATAGCTTTAAGTCGGGGCCATCATAGAGTCTGACGCCCGACCTACCGGCGTGCAATTAAAGAAGGCAGCATAGTTATCAACCATGACTAAGCATGCAGACTGTCGCATAACATTCAAGTTATAACCTATACGTCTGTAACGTGTTATAATTTTTCTGAATTGAAAAGAAAAATCATTAATTCCTTTAAGTTTCTTAAATTTGTAAACCAAGTCACCATAAAATTCAGGTTCTGAAAGGCCCTCACTTAAAAGCGTCTTTAAACCTGTCAGGAATAGTGAAGACCAACTGTTGCTAAACCAGAAAGCAGAAAAAGAGCATTATGAAAATCTCCTGTTGAATTTCCTTGGAATCTGGAGGACCAGTCTGGGAAAACCCATGTCAAAAACCGAAATGAGTCGAACACAAAGGCCATCTGGCAAAGCAGCCGGGCCTTCAGGTACCATCACTAAAATTCTGAATTCTCTAGGTCAGTCAGTAGCCAAGATACATGTGATTGTCTATGTGTACTGCATTAACTTTTCCGTAATTTCCTCTAAATTCGAAAGGTTTTGTTAATATTCATAATACAAAAAATCAAACGACTTACATATTGTAGAACAGGATGGTATACTAATGCCCTGACAATCATTTCATGCCATTTTCAGCATGTTAGGGCTTTTGGTTGCCGAGATACACACCAGTTTTTTAGGTTTTCCACTTTTTCGTTCCTATTTATGAAGTTTTCATTATAATTCATGAAATTGAAAATAAGATCATTCTTATATGAGAGTTACGGGTCATAGAACATTGCCATAACATTCTTTTGATAGTTATTTTAGCATCCTGGGTTTGTTGCAGCTCTGATTTAAGTGATTTTGTATGTATACCCCCTGTTTTATCCAACATTTTTCTCTGATTTCTTGTGTGTTTCATTTATTTTCATGAATAAGCAAAATCAATTATTTGAATAATATGTATCAAGGTTAAATTGCACAGTCCATGCATCACTACCAAACCGATAAGTATTCTAGAGCATGCTGTTGTTCGTATATGAATCTTTTTGTGAGTACACCATATTCTTTAGAATCACAATAGGGGTGTGTGTGGAAACTATATAATTTTACATCATGCCAATGTGTTCATTGTTGAGGACAATATTTTATGGCATTTAGATGGTCCTTCTGACTTCACTGGCAGCCATGAACATTGGTTTCAGGGATACAAGATAGATATTATAACCCATCCATAACCTTGAAATTACTATAGTTAATCCCTCATTTTCCCTCGATTTTCGACATTTTTTATCAATATTCATGAATATGCAAATAAGATAATTGTCATTTTGGCCCATGACATCAATAAATGTGGCATATGATATAATTGGTTCAATAACAAGGTGTCACAATGATAGTTTCGACCTCAAATTAGTTTATTTATGGATTTTTTACTAGTTTCTGTCATTTTTAATGTTTTCATTAAAATTCATGAATATGCAAATTAGATATCTTTTAAGGGTCACTGAATAGTGTTCTACACCGAGGAGAGATCCATAAACTTGTTTATTAATGTCACTTTCCTATTTGAGAGGAATGAGTTTTTAACAATTAACGTTTTGAAAAGGTTGCAAAAATATATATTGATTATTGACTCTTATGTCCAAACAAAATGGCTGCCTGAACAGAACTTGAAGCCTATTCAGAGTCAAAATGTTTTAAAAGGCGGGTGAGAAAAATAATCAATGATGGTGTTGAAGGCTCAACAAGGAAATCTCAGGCTCGTTTTCAGATTATTCGAGTCTCATCCTCGGCAGAGCCTCGGATGAGACTTGTGCCGAGGATGAGACTCGAATAATCTGAAAACTTGCCTGAGATTTCCTTATCTCGGCCTCAACCCCATCATAGATTCTTTTAACCTCTGACTGTCTTTTTGTACTGATCATTGGGGCTTTGTCGTCACAAGGTTGTGGAACTTGGGCCATAGCACCTTGTAGTTTGTTTGTTTTTTTTTTGGGGGGGGGTGGGGGTGGGGTGGGAGGGGGTGTGGGCGTGTGGGGGGGGGGTTCTCGTCTAAGTGAGAATTCTTAGAAAACCAGCATCTATGAGCATGGCAGAATACCTCATGCTAAACAATGTTACATATCACAACCTTGTTTGACTGCATCAGTCACAAAAGTGACGGAGAACTATCCATCATAATGGGATTCATCAGGACTATTGCTATTTTGCTGATATCTTTCCGGCATGTTTTTCCAATGCGTCTACGTGAACAGGTGATTTTTTTATTCAGTTTAACGTCCCTTTCAAGATTATTTCAGCTCATATCAGACGGGCCAATCAGTAGGTGGGGCGAAAACGGGAGAGCCCCGAAATAAACCACCTGGCACACCCGCAAGCAGAACTTGGCTTGTCTCACATGTGGCCAGAGCGGGGCTCGAACCCACACCATACACAGCGGTGAGATGATCGAGTGATTAAGAAACAAAGGTCTTAACCGCTCGGCCACGGGGGTGAAAAATATGTTAGGGTGGACTAACGTAGTTTGTCGCATTTGCAGCTGACGAATTACTAGTAATAAAAATTTGGAAAACTGTTTTCCTCTGGGTCCTCTGGGTCCAAAGATCGTTGGTACAAAAATAAAGCAACGCATCCATGCAGCACAGAGCATTATTTTGGTCTAGCGACCCAGAATTTAAGAACAAAGTTTCTTCCTCCTTCCTATGAAGGGTCAAAACAAATGACTGGCGTTCGTTCTCAAAATGAACCGATCTCCGGGGTTGCCGACCAGTTCCGAGACAAACCGGCCTCAAAAGTCACAAGAAAGGGATAGAAGTGTGAAAGTTTCGGATTTTAGGAGAAGGGGGTGGGTGGGAAATTGTTCTACCCAAATAGCGAAAACAAAGGCGTTGATCAGCTGTGCAGTTACTGTACTGTCTTTGTTTTCGCGGCTCAGATATTTCCAGAGAAGGGTGTAGACGGGCGGAAGCACGCTCGGATCATTGACCAGTATCACTACGTCTTACACGTAGTACATACATTGTAACCTTGTAACCTAAAATCGAAACTGCACCATTGTATCTGGATAACTTTGAAAATTACATTATATATGTATTGCATTGGTGTGTATGATTTATTGAGCCGGCACACCAGATAACCAACAATCTGCATATGCGAAACCAAAGGCGTAGACCAGCTGTGCAGTAACTGCACAGCTGATCTGCGCCTTTGTTTTCGCTTCACAGATGATGCAATCCATATTCTTGTTAAATCCAAAATTCCAAGCCTCTAGCCTGCTTCTTTGACTGTACAGACCGGTTTGTGTCGGACCTGGTCGGAAACCCTACTAGTTGGTTTCCTCATGTGAAGGCTCCTATTGTATAATACCATCACGAGTATGCATTCTTGTCAATCATCACCCCAGCTCAGTATTCGCAAACAGCATACATAAGTTAAAGATTATGGACAAGAATAAAAAAATCAAACTGAATTTCGGAAAATGTTACAATACTTCTTTCTATATATATTAAATGCATAGAATTCAATGCGAATAAGGCTAAAACTCTCATTATTTAATCTTCTCACAATTTAAAGACTTTATGAGTATTACTACGTTTGCGTAATAAAGGTTAGAACACTCGTGTATGCCGCTTTTCTCATGTACAAATACATACATGTATTACAACTTTCACATAACACTGTGGTGGTACTGAACCACCCTGTCTGTCTACGTTCGTTTAGATACGAGACAACCATTTTAACGCAATTAAAGGCCAGTTTGCCATTTTATTCGACTAAAAATTTTCAATTATCTACAACTTATTTCTTCAATTACGAAAATATAGCTCTTAAAAAAGGATGGTGCCATTTGGTCAAGCAAATATACTGTTCAAAACTTATTAATTAACTTACCGGTCTATTAAATGCCTTGGTTATACAAAGAGAGATTTCTTTGCCATTGAAGATGCATATTTTTGGTCTTTCTATCTGCCAAGAGAATTTTGGGAATATGCTAGTACGCCATTGTGGCATTACTCAGAACTTTTTATCTATATTTGGAATTTCCTCTTATTTATTTTTGAATCAGAAGATGAAAAAGCGGGCTACTATTCAACAGACAAAACAGAGAGAACACTTGGTGATGCGTTGTTTTTTCTGTTGAGTATAGGTTCACAAAAAAAATCTGCCTATGCGAAAACAATGACGCAGATCCGCTGTGCCGTAACTGTAGCAGCGGATAAGCGCCTTTGATTTCCGCAACATGGATAATACAAATCCTCCTCCTGTCAGATTTCTAGCCATCTTCTGTGACTGTACATTCTGGTTTGTGTCAGATCCGGTGGAGGACCCCGAAAACAGGTTATCATGCATCCCGGTCCATGTCATCTATTCAGTAAATGACTTTAGAACAAGATTTTGGCTTATTGTCAGATCCTTGATGATTCTGTTTGTTGTCTGTAATTATACCTTAGATTACATGTATGTAACAAATAAATTGATGTTTAATTCTAGCCTTCCTTTTTTTTTTTTTTTTTTTTGCTTAAAAATATTGTTTAAAACCTAACATTAAGTTTAAGCATTCTGATCAGGTCATTCCATGCACCTTACATCCGCAATATGTACAAAAGTAAATCGCCATGGTCTAAGATTTAAGTAGTTAGAGTATTTAACCTATACCCGACGACGTGGTCCATATCTAGAACATGATAGTGGGTGGTGGTAGGCAGAGCCCTCCCCCTCCCCACCCACCCAAATTCAAGCAACTCGAAACACACTGATTCACTTGTGTAAAAACGCAAGGTTTCTCATGACATACTAGCTAATTACAGTAGGCCATCTTTGATACATGTAGAAAAGGAAAATTGAAAATGATTTTCGATTAAAATCAGATAAAAAGTTTGCAGGGATCATGCTTCTATCTGAGCCATTTTATCATTAATTAGTTATTAAGATGTTAAGTAATCAAAGAAACCCATTTCTTACTTTGTTTTCGAAAGTGGCTTTTGGTGCGGAGTTAGTGTATTTTGATCACGCGGAAACATACTGCAACGTAAGGAAATATTCTAAATAAAGTAAGTAACATATTGTACAAGTCTTTTCATATGCAAAGAAAAGCACTCGAAAGTATTTGCCGTTAATGAGCTACTGGACCATAACTTTCAAAATTGTAAAGGCTCGGTACAAAACTTTGAAACAGCAGGGAAGCTTCATGTAAACCATAATGTATTAAGTGATACACATTGCATCTCAATATTTTAGATATTATTATTGTTGTTGTTGTTGTTATTAATATTATTATTCTTATTATTGTTATCGTTGCTGTTGTTGTTGACGTTTAGATAGATAGATAGATAGATAGATAGATAGATAGATAGATAGATAGATAGATAGATAGATAGATAGATAGTGTTAGGGAAGGAAGGATGAAGTTAAAAGAGGAAAATGACGGACGGACGAATTGATAGAATTTGTTTATGTCCATCATATATAAATTTCATTTGGTAAACGAATTGGCTTAAGTTTTGATGTTATATCTGTATATATTTTACTGAATATTGATGTTGATTTCTGCTTTGTTATAAACTACATAGAAACATTTTAATATGCTTATTTTGCTTTCTTTTCTTGTGGACGAAAACAATTAGTGCACACTAGGCAACATATTTATGTCTTTTCATAAGCAAAACATCGGAGCATGAGAGAAAATATCATACATCGCAAAGTAACTCAGTGGATGGTGTATTACCTATACAACGCATTTGTTTCGTAAATACGTAATTTTGTAACACCAACTTGTAGTATCTGTAGTTCAGCAGATTACACCTGACCCCTAAACTTCAACCGTACAACGATATTTGCAAGGTTACAAGCCTGAGCACCGCCATTGCAGGAGCAATTTTGCTGTGAGACATCCTAATCATGATGTCTGTTTTTTAAAGTTGTGAAATATGAAAACTTTCAGTAGAAAAGTTTTAATACTTTTCTTATTTTTGCTCAAAACATAGATTGTGTATACACGTTAGAACCACATCGGCGAGGCGCTTCTAACGAGTTGAAAGTGCAAAGGCTACATTAAATATACTTTCATTTGAGCAAAGTGTTTTTGTAAGTAAAGCTAAGATTATGTATAAAGTAGCTAATGGATTAGTTCCACAATATATTTGTGATTTGTTTACTCGAAGGTCAGAAGTTGAGCACGGCACATCCCTTAGATCCATAACAAACTAGAATTTTGCGATTCCAAAACCTAAGTTAACATTATACAAAGAAAGTATCTCTTATTTAGGTCCAGTTATCTGGAACAATACACCAAATGATATACGATATTCATCGAATGTTTATTATTTTAGTAAAAATATATCAAACTGGATAACGAGTATGTAAGACAATTGTATTTGAATAAGTTTCCTTATTTTGTTAGAACATCATCTGAACAAGCTTACAACTACAATGTATGCCTTCACCTCCAAATTATTGTATCAAATTTGTCATACCCATTTATTGTTCTATGTGTCTCTATACATAATATGTTCATATTGTTGTTGATTTATATGTATTTGAGGGCCCCATGGAAGATTGGATATATCCAAATGGGTCACCCTCGTAAAATAAAGAAGTTACTTACTTACTTACTTACTTACTTACTTACTTACTTACTTACTTACCCACAATTTATGTTTTGGAGCAAAAATAAGAAAAATAGGTATACAAATGCAAACTCCGGTTTTTCTATATAAAAGTCGGGTATAAGGGGTATATATATATATTACATGGATATGTTTTCCTGATGTATGATGCACTATATCTACGAAAAGCCAAGTTCGTGTTGAAAGTCTACAATAACCTCACACCTTATCATATTACTGAAAAATTTACAACAAGAAATAATGTGAATACAAGCATTAATCCTTTTCTACTAGGTGCTTTAAGTTATATCATTTTTGTCATTGTTGTTGCGTGTGTATTTTAATACTGTTTGTATTTTAATACTGTTTTATACATGTATATGTTTCAATGCATAACCTCTCCGTTGTTTAACACCTAGAAAATTATATATAGCAGGGCGGATATGTAACAATTTTTTGGTGGATTGTGCACGTTTTGATAAAAGCATGAAACTTGGCACAGGTGTAGACTTATAATTATAAGAATTTTTGAGGGTCAGTGCCACGTGAAATTTGGCCTGTGACGGCCGCCATTTTGAAATTCAAGATGGCGGCATTTTCATTAAAAGCATTATACAGATTGATATCAGTTTCCACTGCTGCTTTCGTAAAAAGTATCAAAAGCCAAAGTTCTAATGCTTATCCATTTCAAGATATATTTTAATGCATTTTATCCTTAAAAGTTTTCAAGATGACGACTATTTTCAAAGATGGCCGCCATTAATTTACTAAAAATCAAGTTAGCGAGACGAAAATATGACGCAGTTAATAAAATGTAGAATTATTCATTATAAAATGTTTCAAGCACATTTCATGCCACAAATACAAGTTACAAGTACATAATATCAAAACAAAAATAGATTAAGTGCCACAAATGTCCTGTAATGGCCGAAATTTATTTTTATTTATTTTTTTGCAAAGTGGCCACCTATTTGCAGCTTCTTTATCAATATGACATTTAATATATAATTGTCGAAATCATACTTTCTTCGAATAATGTTACATAAATTGCTGTCATAAACATTCTCATACACCTTAAGCTCATACTGCTGATTAGAAATATCAAGAATGATGCTAATTCTCAAGATGGTTGCCATATTTAGCTTCTTGAACAGTGTATATTGGTATGTTACATATGGATACTAAAAATTATGATTTTGGATGGGAATCTCTTAATCTGTTCTAATGAACAGAAACATTCTACTTTCACAAAAATCTTACCTATCTATGTTGTTTCAGTTGCATATTTAAATCAGAATGGTATTCAAGATGGCTGCCAAAGGTCAAAAAGAAAAAAAAAATCATATTTTAGGAAAATGTTGATTGAATAGTTTGAACTGCTGAAGATCTTATTAATTTTCTAGTATGTTGATGTTAACTACCCTTGAATAGAAGTAATGACATAATATTTGGCATTCAAAATGGCTGTCAAAATCATATATGGTCATCAGTTGTGATTTTTGTAATGGACTTTACTGCCAGTCTTGCAGCACATTCAAATCCTTGATGCAAACTATTCCACGTTTAAGATTTTACTAAATCCTGTAAAGATATGTGCATACATCCAGCAAACAAGCTATCATTGAAACAAATTTAGCAAAAATATATATATTCCTCTAAAGGTCAGTGATTCTACATATCCGAATCAATATTTGAATCCGCCTACATTTATTACAAGAGTAACAGGTCATCTCATGCCTGCTTTCTGGCAAGTGCCATACTAATTGCAACCTTTCAATGAGTTTTTGGCATCAATGACATCTACATTAGGACTTCCCATTGCATAGGGTGATGGCTGGAGACTTCAAAATTTCTATCCCTACTAGCTCAAGTGCGAGTTTGTGCCACACATCAAACTGCAGGAGCTGAAGGGTCAAGAGAAACAAGCAGAGTTCCACTTTCTGAAGTAATTTACTTCCTATGTCATAAGACATTGAGCTGCAACATAAAAGCACAGTAAATGAGCATATATCTTCTCTAAGTACAACCTTCTGCATGCTGCAAAAGAAGTTTGCAAATTAACCATGGAGAAAGCAGAAATGGTAGCTTAACACGCTGGTAGAGGAAGCAGTAAGGGAGGAGGTCAGGTCCTTCAAACTGTGAAAGGCAAGTGTCAGGCAAACTGCATACAACTGGTAAGAGTTCATCCAGTAGAATAGAATGGGGAGACTTTATATATCATAATTCAGAAAAATTATTTTGTTTTACCAAGTAAATATGATGTGGCAATCAGGATATCTTGGTAGATAAAAAGGTACAAGTAGGCAAAGATCAGGAAAAGGCGCAATCAGAAAAAGATTCCCACTCTAAAAACCGAGGTGGGAAAAAACCAAACAAACAATCAGGTACTTATACCATGAAACATATCGTAAGCCGAATGAGCAGCTATTTTCCCAATAGGTGGCCACTCAGTTACCTTAACTTAACTAAAACTATGAAAATACACATAAGGTGCCAGCCAACAGCACAAAAGATTTTAAACACCAAGACATAAAACAAAAAGAACCACCACAGAAGTATCGCCTTGGAACGATCAGTAACACAAAGTTACTGACGGGCTTAAACCGGTTTTACAGGTGCCTAACCTCACCCTCAGCTTCTGCAGTGGTTCATAACATTTAGTTAGTTCTTCGGTCCTCGTGGTGAATCTCTAACTAGTCAATGAATCATCAAGAACAAACATATAAATCAAGATAAACATCCTGTGAATCAAAACCCAGGACTCACAGATTGAGTAAGCTGCCCGACGATGGAGATCCCTGGGCGCCGAATAGCTTACTAACTCCGGAGCAAAAGAAAAACACCAGTTGGACCCCGGTGGGCCAAGCAACAGACAAGAAGCTACGGCCCCAACCAACTAAAATGAATAGCTTTAAGTCGGGGCCATCATAGAGTCTGACGCCCGACCCACCGGCGTGCAATTAAAGAAGGCAGCATAGTTATCAAGCATGATTGGGATAAAAACTAAGCATGCAGACTGTCGCATAACATTCAAGTTATAACCTATACGTCTGTAACGTGTTATAATTTTTCTGAATTGAAAAGAAAAATCATTAATTCCTATAAGTTTCTTAAATTTGTAAACCAAGTCACCATAAAATTCAGGTTCTGAAAGGCCCTCACTTAAAAGCGTCTTTAAACCTGTCAGGAATAGTGAAGACCAACTGTTGCTAAACCAGAAAGCAGAAAAAGAGCATTATGAAAATCTCCTGTTGAATTTCCTTGGAATCTGGAGGACCAGTCTGAGAAAACCCATGTCGAAAACCGAAATGAGTCGAACACAAAGGCCATCTGGCAAAGCAGCCGGGCCTTCAGGTACCATCACTAAAATTCTGAATTCTCTAGGTCAGTCAGTAGCCAAGATACATGTGATTGTCTATGTGTACTGCATTAACTTTTCCGTAATTTCCTCTAAATTCGAAAGGTTTTGTTAATATTCATAATACAAAAAATCAAACGACTTACATATTGTAGAACAGGATGGTATACTAATGCCCTGACAATCATTTCATGCCATTTTCAGCATGTTAGCGGGGCTTTTGGTTGCCGAGATACACACCAGTTTTTTAGGTTTTCCACTTTTTCGTTCCTATTTATGAAGTTTTCATTATAATTCATGAAATTGAAAATAAGATCATTCTTATATGAGAGTTACGGGTCATAGAACATTGCCATAACATTCTTTTGATAGTTATTTTAGCATCCTGGGTTTGTTGCAGCTCTGATTTAAGTGATTTTGTATGTATACCCCCTGTTTTATCCAACATTTTTCTCTGATTTCTTGTGTGTTTCATTTATTTTCATGAATAAGCAAAATCAATGATTTGAATAATAGGTATCAAGGTTAAATTGCACAGTCCATGCATCACTACCAAACCGATAAGTATTCTAGAGCATGCTGTTGTTCGTATATGAATCTTTTTGTGAGTACACCATATTCTTTAGAATCACAATAGGGGTGTGTGTGGAAACTATATAATTTTACATCATGCCAATGTGTTCATTGTTGAGGACAATATTTTATGGCATTTAGATGGTCCTTCTGACTTCACTGGCAGCCATGAACATTGGTTTCAGGGATACAAGATATATATTATAACCCATCCATAACCTTGAAATTGCTATAGTTAATCCCTCATTTTCCCTCGATTTTCGACATTTTTTTATCAATATTCATGAATATGCAAATAAGATAGTTGTCATTTTGGCCCATGACATCAATAAATGTGGCATATGATATAATTGGTTCAATAACAAGGTGTCACAATGATAGTTTCGACCTCAAATTAGTTTATTTATGGATTTTTTTACTATTTTCTGTCATTTTTAATGTTTTCATTAAAATTCATGAATATGCAAATTAGATATCTTTTAAGGGTCACTGAATAGTGTTCTACACCGAGGAGAGATCCATAAACTTGTTTATTAATGTCACTTTCCTATTTGAGAGGATTGAGTTTTTAACAATTAACGTCTTGAAAAGGTTGCAAAAATATATATTGACTCTTATGTCCAAACAAAATGGCTGCCTGAACAGAACTTGAAGCCTATTCAGAGTCAAAATGTTTTAAAAGGCGGGTGAGAAAAATAATCAATGATGGTGTTGAAGGCTCAACAAGGAAATCTCAGGCTCGTTTTCAGATTATTCGAGTCTCATCCTCGGCAGAGCCTCGGATGAGACTTGAATAATCTGAAAACTTGCCTGAGATTTCCTTATCTCGGCCTCAACCCCATCATAGACTCTTTTAACCTCTGACTGTCTTTTTGTACTGATCATTGGGGCTTTTTCGTCACAAGGTTGTGGAACTTGGGCCATAGCACCTTGTAGTTTTTTTTTTTTTTTTTTTTTTTTTTTTTTTTTTTTTTTTTTTTTTTGGGGGGGGGGTGGGGGGTGGGGGGGTGGGGGGTGTGGGGTGGGAGGGGGTGGGGGGTGTGGGGGGGTTTCTCGTCTAAGTGAGAATTCTTAGAAAACCAGCATCTATGAGCATGGCAGAATACCTCATGCTAAACAATGTTACATATCACAACCTTGTTTGACTGCATCAGTCACAAAAGTGACGGAGAACTATCCATCATAATGGGATTCATCAGGACTATTGCTATTTTGCTGATATCTTTCCGGCATGTTTTTCCAATGCGTCTACGTGAAAAGGTGATTTTTTTTATTCAGTTTAACGTCCCTTTCAAGATTATTTCAGCTCATATCAGACGGGCCAATCAGTAGGTGGGGCGAAAACGGGAGAGCCCCGAGAAAAACCACCTGGCACACCCGCAAGCAGAACTTGGCTTGTCTCACATGTGGCCAGAGCGGGGCTCGAACCCACACCATACACAGCGGTGAGATGATCGAGTGATTAAGAAACAAAGGTCTTAACCGCTCGGCCACGGGGGTGAAAAATATGTTAGGGTGGACTAACGTAGTTTGTCGCATTTGCAGCTGACGAATTACTAGTAATACAAATTTGGAAAACTGTTTTCCTCTGGGTCCTCTGGGTCCAAAGATCGTTGGTACAAAAATAAAGCAACGCATCCATGCAGCACAGAGCATTATTTTGGTCTAGCGACCCAGACTTTAAGAACAAAATTTCTTCCTTCTTCCTATGAAGGGTCAAAACAAATGACTGGCGTTCGTTCTCAAAATGAACCGATCTCCGGGGTTGCCGACCAGTTCCGAGACAAACCGGCCTCGAAAGACACAAGAAAGGGATAGAAGTGTAAAAGTTTCGGATTTTAGGAGAAGGGGGTGGGTGGGAAATTGTTCTACCCAAATAGCGAAAACAAAGGCGTTGATCACCTGTACAGTCTTTGTTTTCGCGGCTCAGATATTTCCAGAGAAGGTTTTTTTTTTTTTTTTTGATTCAGTTTTACGTCCCTTTCAAGCTTTTTCACTCATATCGAGACGAATCAATCGGTAGGTGGGGCGAAAACCGGAGTACCCGGGGAAAAACCACCTGACACACCCGCAAGCAGAACATGGCTTGTCTCACATATGAATTCGTGCCCCGTGCGAGGCGCGAACCCACATCGGTGAGATGATCAAATGATCAAGAGCACTGAAGTCAGCGACCTTAACCACTCGGCCACGGGGGCCGCCAGAGAAGGGTGTAGACGGGCGGAAGCACGCTCGGATCATTGACCAGTATCACTACGTCTTACACGTAGTACATACATTGTAACCTTGTAACCTAAAATCGAAACTGGATAACTTTGAAAATTACATTATGTATGTATTGCATTGGTGTGTATGATTTATTGAGCCGGCACACCAGATAACCAACAATCTGCATATGCGAAACCAAAGGCGTAGACCAGCTGTGCAGTAACTGCACAGCTGATCTGCGCCTTTGTTTTCGCTTCACAGATGATGCAATCCATATTCTTCACTGCTGGGAATCATGTGACCGCAAGTGTTTCCATATACACCTAAATGTAAACAAATGACGTCATCAGTTTTGTTTTCTTTCCAAATAACTTCAAGATACGCTTGTTGATATTTACGCCACCTAGTGCATTCCATGGACAACCCTATTTGGAAGAATTTGAGCCATAGTTTGTGGCATTTCACCTGGCCAGTGTTTCAAACACTTCAAAAATTCACTTAAAATACGCTGTTACCCTACACACATAAGCTTTATTTCCTTCAATATCTTAAATATTAAATGTTAATCATGACATTGAAATTCATTACATACTGCTGTGGTATTATAAAAACGTGGGAAGTTGTTTCATAACGGATAAAACCAAATTCTGCAATTTTACGAGCAGATTACTTTGCTAGATACCATGTACACAGCAAACCAAATTGATTCCTTCCACACAAATAAATTGTGTTCTTATTTTCTGTCAGTTTAATATTTAAGTAGATTAATTTTGGCTCTCTAAAATTGATTAGGTCCAATACAGTGACGGACAAAGCCATGTTTTTCGCTAGTTCAGAAAGTACTAGATCATACAAACTGTTTGACTCTTTACCACTCATATCCATCAATGGTATTTTAAATGTTTCATGTTGAATACCTTTTTCTTTCTTCATTTCTTTATTTACTATACCCGACAAAATTAGAAAC
Source organism: Rugalucina vietnamica (assembly GCA_964017185.1). Lineage (NCBI taxonomy): Eukaryota > Metazoa > Mollusca > Bivalvia > Lucinida > Lucinidae > Rugalucina > Rugalucina vietnamica. The sequence goes on from OZ024875.1 coordinate 37,523,588, forward strand.
GTAATGATGCCATTAACCAATTTTCCACAAAGCTCATAAGAATTAACAACATTTTATGGATTCCATTTCATAGATATGCTATTCGATCACACTATTGAACAAGGGGCAAAAACTGTGCTTCAAAAATTAGCCATCAACCAGGTGGGGGTCATATGTTAAGTCACTTTAAAATTGCACCTTTTTTCACCCTCACTTTGGTATTTGCTTTAGATGTTTAGAATCTTTTGAGTACACTTCAACGACCCCAGACACACACTCTTTGCATCTTTTATTCTCATTTTGTTCTAACATGGACTCTTAAAGGGAAAGGCAAGGTTAAAACACAATGCATCTTAAATGAAAGTAGTTGCCTCTCTTAACAATTTGGTACAAGTTTTATTAAAATCAGATGGATATTGAGAAAGTTGTGTTGGTTTGAATATACATTAATTTCTGTTAAAAGCTTGGATATTCATTAGGCTTAATGCCGTCATAAAGTTCTACTTAAATATGCATAATTAATAATAATGAAACCTTATTAATAATTTTCTGTTAAATTTTGTTACACTTTTTTGTACTATTGATTTACTATGTTACGCGTAGCTTTTAGCGTCGTTTTATTTTGATTTTCTAATGACGTTTCAAGCTGTAGAATCTTATTTTGTTTGTTTCTGCATAATTAAGTCCTAAAGCGGGTAAACATATTGTTCATTTTTTATTTTAAATTAGTTATGCGACAATTGATATACCCTCATTCTTGTATAAGGTTAATTACATGTGAAAAACAGTTATTTCGCTGTTGATGACGTCGCATTAATATACGCGACGTCAGTGCAACGTTTGACATTAAAACGAAAAAGAACGGGTTTTCTCTAAATCTTCCAACGCAATTCGATGACCCCCACTTTTTATTTCAACTTTTGAATGGTTACATCGTTTTATATCTATTGGTTTAATTTAAATAAAATCATATGCGTAGTTTAGGAGATATCGCAAAAATACATATTTTTTCCAGGTTTGAAAACATGGCGGGAAAGTTAATTTTGCTTGTAATCTCCTCAGTTTAAAGGCAAATAGTATCAAAATTTAAGAAAATATCACTGATCGTATGTTTAAGTTGTTTATGCAAAAATAACACATATATTAAAACACGTGTCCGCTACGAACGCGTCTTTATGAAATGCACGAGAAACATTCAAAAAGTTCTGATACCATGGAAACGAGGCCGGTGACATCCCACTTTTATTTCGATTTTAGTCCAAGGATACAATTATCTTGAAGCATGTGAAGTTTCATAAAAATTATATGCGGGAATTTAATAATTATGTTTACCTTTAAGCCGAATGAGCAGCTATTTCCCAATAAGCATGATAAGTGCCAAACAGTAACCCGAACTTTACCAAAACTATGAAAACGTACATAAGGTTCAAACAGCACGAAAATTCGACTCCAAAACATAAAACAAATAGAACCACAACAGACGTATCGCCTTGGAACAATCAGTGATACAAAAAACAATGCTGGGGGCCTTAAACCAGTTTTTAGAGTCTCTCAAAGACAAGTTCACACGCTCTTAAATTAATGCAAAAAGTATGCAAAAAGTATCAGTTAGCTTTTTACACATATCAAAAACTTCTCCTTACCTTTTTGTACTCACTTTTGACATGTAAAAGCATAGACTTTTCTACCGTCAAGAGCACCATGTGCCCCAGAAAATGAACATACGCACACTTTAATTCAACAGTTCTTGACAGAAAATTTGCAGAATACGCACCAATTCTTTACATGTCAAAAATTCACACGTGAATCTTGGTACCGTTTCTATATATTAAAAAAGTTCTTCACAGATGTGATGAATACGTACAAATTATTCACACGACAATGATAAAAACGTATTAAATTGGAGCATACATGATACCCAAAAACTTATCGAAACTGGCATATGCAAAATAAATGTCACATTTCTCATAATTAATGTTGGTGTACATGGGTGTAAAATTTGCGATATGTTAAATGTGCGTGTCCGACAAACCTGCATTTTATCTGTCGCAGTGCATCTAGTTTGAAAGTAGCTTGTCAGTTTCAGGTCATGCTTAATTTGCATGTTACGCGCATGGAACTTATTCGAAACGTATAAGACACACACCCGGGACACACCGAACTTCTAGAAAGTTTTTAAGCATGTTTGATTTTTTTTTGTGGGGGGGGGGGGGGGGGCAAACGCGCCAAGAGCGCGCAGCGACTTACAGCGACGTATGCAACAAGCGTACACTAAGCTTAAAAAAAACGCGCGTTTAACGCGTTTCTAACGTGTCTCCAACGTGTTCCTGGCGTTTTTTGAATTTTACATTTTTGTCGACACGCTCGGCGCGCGTTTGGATTATACGCGAGTGTGTGACTGCTGTTTAAAATAGCAGAATAAGCCAACGCGCGCCGGGCGTGTTGACAAAAATGTAAACTTTGAATGATTCAACCTACGTCAGGAGCACGTCGGAGACACATTAGAAACGCGCTACATGTGCGTTTTTGGTGTACGCTGGGTGTACGTTGATATACGTCGCTAAAGGTCGGTTCGCGCTCTAGGCGCGTTTGTGTTTAATCATGCTAAAAAATTTTCCAGAAGCTGGGCGTGTCTTATGCGAATGTCTTTTACGTTTCGAATAAATTCCATGACAGACGCGTTGAATACGCTATGAACGCATTTGGCGCACGTGTTATACACGCTAGTATACGCTACATGCGTTTTCAGATTTTATGAGGTATTGCTTCCGTAGCGTGCCCTAAGCGTTTGTGAGACGCGTGTTGAACGTTTGCTGTGCGCCTGTAGCACATGCTTAGCGCGTCTGGGAAGTAACACAAACGTACTTCAACACTTTGAGATTTTTGTACGTCCGGCACACATCTCAGTCAGGCGCTAATGTGTGACTGCTAAAGCGAGTTAAAGGGACAAATTATTTTTATACATCCAAAATCTTAAGCATGTTGAGAGTATTCATACACCAGAAGCGCGTTTGGGTTATACGCTAATGTGTGACTGCTGATATATAATAAAGCCAGGAAAGCATTCAAAGATTCGTTCTCAATATACCGAGAATGGCTTTTTTTCTTTTTTTGATCATATTTTAGCTGCAATTGTGCACAAGTCATTTGTAACCACTGCTTATCTACCTACGGGGAAGGGCGGTGATTGTGGCATTTCTGCTTTCAGTGCCCTGCTATAAGACGCACACACAGGGGGCAAACTGGGGGGTCAAAACTTTGATCTTTGGCCTCACCTTAGAAATAGAAAATTGCCCTGGAGTAAGGATCCTAATGCATAAAACACCTCGTCATACCCCCTGCACTGCGGATACACTCGACAAGTAATTGCTCTGCACTTAAGCCCGGCTATCCCCCACCCTTCACCGTAGGTATGTGTGAGGGGGGGGGGCAATGGTTACAAAGGACTGGTGCATTAGCAATCAATACATTTATCGACGAAAGAATAGAAACATGATGACTATTGTTTTAGTGTGGAAGGTAGCAATCCACATTGCATGTGTATAGGGATGCAATGTCAATGATGTTGATTATCTTTTTTCATGTGGCGCTTAGCATATTTCTGTAAAACGGAGGTAATTGTCCTTTGAAAAAAATGTTATTTTACCTCTAAGAAAGGACGCATTGTTGCTGGAAGAATGAATAAGGCCCAAAATAAATATTTGGTGTACATGGCAACAAACAATTTTGATGATGGGAATGAAGTGTTTACACAAACAAAACACTTTGAAAGATTAGCTCGCACATGGTTAAATAAATCTGATGTATCTGCATGGACTGGGCATATTCATCCATCATTATCCCTCAGAATTTGAAACAAAACTCGATAGACTTACCTAGACCCGGTGGAAAATGGCGGCTTCTTGTTTACAATTTGCACATATCATAAACATTGCGTATCACGTGATTCCCAGCAGTGTACTTGTTAAATCCAAAATTCCAAGCCTCTAGCCTGCTTCTTTGACTGTACAGACCGGTTTGTGTCGGACCTGGTCGGAAACCCTACTAGTTGGTTTCCTCATGTGAAGGCTCCTATTGTATAATACCATCACGAGTATGCATTCTTGTCAATCATCACCCCAGCTCAGTATTCGCAAACAGCATACGTAAGTTAAAGATTATGGACAAGAATAAAAAAAATCAAACTGAATTTCGGAAAATGTTACAATATTTCTTTCTATATATATTAAATGCATAGAATTCAATGCGAATAAGGCTAAAACTCTCATTATTTAATCTCCTCACAATTTAAAGACTTTATGAGTATTACTACGTTTGCGTAATAAAGGTTAGAACACTCGTGTATGCCGCTCTTCTCATGTACAAATACATACATGTATTACAACTTTCACATAACACTGTGGTGGTACTGAACCACCCTGTCTGTCTACGTTCGTTTAGATACGAGACAACCATTTTAACGCAATAAAAGGCCAGTTTGCCATTTTATTCGACTAAAAATTTTCAATTATCTACAACTTATTTCTTAAATTACGAAAATATAGTTCTTAACCGGGTACAAAACCGTATACGAAGATGATCACAGTACCAGCTCGGCTGAAAATAAACAGCCACGTACATGATATCACGGAGTGCATTCTGAAACATCACTATATTGATTCAAGGGAACGTCTTTGTTGATAATTGGCGTTTACGCTGGTAACGGCTGTTCAGAACGTTTGTAGTGTTTAAAATGTAGCATGACATAAAGCACTCAAAGGTGATACAAATACTTACCTGTAAACAACTATAGAAATTCAGCGATGTACATGTATTTCCTATAATAGCACAAAAGGATGGTGCCATTTGGTCAAGCAAATATACTGTTCAAAACTTATTAATTAACTTACCGGTCTATGTCGATGTTTTTAAATAAAATGCTCATTTTATATTATTTAGTGTAGATCTTTAATGTACGTTGTAGTGCATATATCATTTGCTATAGAAATGTATGCTATAATGAATTAAATGCCTTGGTTATACAAAGAGAGATTTCTTTGCCATTGAAGATGCATATTTTTGGTCTTTCTATCTGCCAAGAGAATTTTGGGAATATGCTAGTACGCCATTGTGGCATTACTCAGAACTTTTTATCTATATTTGGAATTTCCTCTTATTTATTTTTGAATCAGAAGATGAAAAAGCGGGCTACTATTCAACAGACAAAACAGAGAGAACGCTTGGTGATGCGTTGTTTTTTCTGTTGAGTATAGGTTCACAAAATCTCTGGTGATGCAAAGTCTTCAGTGCATGAACCTTGTTATTTGCGTTAGTTGTTTCGTACAGCATATGAGCCTCCGACGCATCAGAAAACCAACGATTTACATATGCGAAAACAAGGACGCAGATCAGCTGTGCAGTAACTGCACAGCTGATCAGCGTCTTTGTTTTCGCTACATAGATAGTACAGACCCTCTTCGTCTTAAATCCGAACATTCAAGCTTCTAGCCTGCTTCTGAGACCGTGTAGGCTGGTTTGTGTCGGACTTGGTCGGAAACCACATTGCTGGTTTTCTCATAACACGGCTCATATGGGGTTCACAGAAATCTCTGGCCACGGAAAGTCTCAGTGCTATGACCTGTGTTCTCTATCTAGCGCATTGACTGAGTAAGGCATTTTCTGCACGCAGCACGGTTTATCCTAGTGTCAGAGTTGTGCATTTATGCATTTGTAATTTTATACTTACACAGCCTGTGCTGTACCCAATTACTCTTTAACTCATTTTTGCCTGGCGTCCTTTTTATGGGACATAGGCAAACTGAATAGCCCGAGATGTGACACCGCAAAACGCGGCTTTCCATCTGGGGCTATTCTGTTTGCTTAGAGAATTTTCATCAAAAATTGAATAAAATTTAAAAATAACCACACAATAAATCGGTCAACCTTCAGATAGAACACAATTAACTGGTAAACTTCAGATAGTTACAATAAACTGGTCAACTTAAGATAGTTACAATAAACTCAGTGGTCAACTTAAGATAGCCCACAATTAATTGGCCTACAATTCACTGGTCAACTTAAGATAGCCAACAATTAACTGGTTAACTTAAGAAAGCCCACAATTAACTGGTCAATTTAAGAAAACCCACAGTTAACTGGTCAACTTAAGATACATTCTGTGTACTTATAATACACTGGTCACCTTAAGATAACCCACAACTTAATTAAGTTATAACTTTATACATGCTGGAATTGATGACGTATTTTGTATGTTTAAAAAAATTAATAAATTCAAAAATTAATTTAAAGATAAGTCTTTAGTGACGATAGTTTCAAAATGAAATGTAGTTTTTGTGCACATAATCAGGAAAACATGTCCGTGCAATGTATACCCCCTTAAACCCCACTTTTATGTAGCAAAACTGGGGTATGCAGGGGTATACATATTTTTCTTATTTTTGCTCAAAACATAGATTGTGGGTACACGTTAGAACCGCCTCGCCTTCTTATTTTTGCTCCAAAACATAGATTGTGGGTACTCGTTAGAACCGCCTCGGCGACGCCTCGGCGAGGCGGTTCTAACGTTTACCCACAATCTATGTTTTGAGCAAAAATAAGAAAAATATCAAAATTTTCCTACTGAAAATTTTCATTTTTTACAACTTTAGAAATCACTGTATATTGCATGGGCAAGTTTTCGTAATGTATACCTAGCCATGTATCGTGTACATTCAACTTTCATGTAGTAAAACTTGACTGTACAAGGTTTACTTTTTTTCTTATTTTCGTTTCAAAATACAGATTGTGGGTACTCGTTAGCACAGACAAGGCGGTTCTAACGTGTACCCACAATTTAGGTTACATCCGCAATATGTACAAAAGTAAATCGCCATGGTCTAAGATTTAAGTAGTTAGAGTATTTAGCCTATACCCGACGACGTGGTCCATATCTAGAACATGATAGAGGGTGGTGGTAGACAGAGCCCTCCCCCTCCCCCACCCACCCAAATTCAAGCAACTTGATTGAAACACACTGGTTCACTTGTGCAAAAACGCAAGGTTTCTCATGACATACTAGCTAATTACAGTAGGCCATCTTTGATACATGTAGAAAAGGAAAATTGAAAATGATTTTCGATTAAAATCAGATAAAAAGTTTGCAGGGATCATGCTTCTATCTGAGCCATTTTATCATTAATTAGTTATTAAGATGTTAAGTAATCAAAGAAACCCATTTCTTACTTTGTTTTCGAAAGTGGCTTTTGGTGCGGAGTTAGTGTATTTTGATCACGCGGAAACATACTGCAACGTAAGGAAATATTCTAAATAAAGTAAGTAACATATTGTACAAGTCTTTTCATATGCAAAGAAAAGCACTCGAAAGTATTTTCCGCTAATGAGCTACTGGACCATAACTTTCAAAATTGTAAAGGCTCGGTACAAAACTTTGAAACAGCAGGGAAGCTTCATGTAAACCATAATGTACTAAGTGATACACATTGCACCTCAATATTTTAGATATTATTATTGTTGTTGTTGTTGTTATTAATATTATTATTCTTCTTATTATTATCGTTGCTGTTGTTGTTGACGTTTAGATAGATAGATAGATAGATAGATAGATAGATAGATAGATAGATAGATAGATAGATAGATAGATAGATAGATAGATAGATAGATAGATAGATAGATAGATAGATAGATGAGATGAGATGAGATAAGATAGTGTTAGGGAAGGAAGGATGAAGTTAAAAGAGGAAAATGACGGACGGACGAATTGATAGAATTTGTTTATGTCCATCATATATAAATTTCATTTGGTAAACGAATTGGCTTAAGTTTTGATGTTATATCTGTATATATTTTACTGAATATTGATGTTGATTTCTGCATTGTTATAAACTACATAGAAACATTTTAATATGCTTATTTTGCTTTCTTTTCTTGTGGACGAAAACAATTAGTGCACACTAGGCAACATATTTATGTCTTTTCATAAGCAAAACATCGGAGCATGAGAAAATATCATACATCGCAAAGTAACTCAGTGGATAGTGTATTACCTATACTACGCATTTGTTTCGTAAATCCGTAATTTTGTAACACCAACTTGTAGTATCTGTAGCTCAGCAGATTACATCTGACCCCTAAACTTCAACCGTACAACGATATTTGCAAGGTTACAAGCCTGAGCACCGCCATTGCAGTAGCAATTTTGCTGTGAGACATCCTAATCATGATGTCTGTTTTTTAAAGTTGTGAAATATGAAAACTTTCAGTAGAAAAGTTTTATACTTTTCTTATTTTTGCTCAAAACATAGATTGTGTATACACGTTAGAACCACCTCGGCGAGGCGCTTCTAACGAGTTGAAAGTGCAAAGGCTACATTAAATATACTTTCATTTGAGCAAAGTGTTTTTGTAAGTAAAGCTAAAATTATGATGTATAAAGTAGCTAATGGATTAGTTCCACAATATATTTTTGATTTGTTTACTCGAAGGTCAGAAGTTGCGCACGGCACATCCCTTAGATCCATAACAAACCAGAATTTTGCGATTCCAAAACCTAAGTTAACATTATACAAAGAAAGTTTCTCTTATTCAGGTCCAGTTATCTGGAACAATACACCAAATGATATACGATATTCATCGAATGTTTATTATTTTAGTAAAAATGTATCAAACTGGATAACGAGTATTAGTGGAGCAAATATCATGGGCTATCTTTCAAGGGGGTGGTCTATGGAGTACCACATTTGTTTCTATATACCAAAATGTTCGTATTGGTCTGTAGTTTTCAAATCCAGCGTTTGCCACCTTTGCAAACCTTGCATAACTCCAGTATTCAAGATGGCGTCCAAGATGGCTGCCATTTCTTAAAATCAACCCCTATACAAAAATGCATCATAATTTTCATGTGTTTGCATTGTAATGGTATTTTAATGCCCATTTATATGTAAGAATGATGTATTGGTCTATTTCAAGTAAAAAACCTGACAGTTTAGGTAAAACAATTGTAAAAATCATATTTAAATTGACAAATGCACGTGCCCAAGGTTTTCACCTAGGAATGTTTGTTTAATGGCTCATTATCATCAGGAAAACATGTCTGTGAAATGTATACCCCCTTAAACCCCACTTTTATACAGAAAAACTGGGGTATGCAGGGGTATACCTATTTTTCTTACTTTTGCTCCAAAACATAGATTGTGGGTACTCATTAGAACCGCCTCCGCGAGGCGGTTCTAACATGTACCCACAATCTATGTTTTAGGCAAAAATTAGAAAAATATGATTTTTTTCTAGTGAAAATTTTCATTTTTTTACAACTTTAAAAATCTCTGCTTATTGCATGGGCAAGTTTTCGTAATGTTATGATCAGATACTTATGGCTGCTATTTTACTTCTTTTCTATCAAATATAATATTTTTAAAGGTTTTATAGAAACAGAAATTGTTTCTATATATAATATTCATGCTTAAAAACAGGTTTTAGACATCCAACCTAACACGGAAAAAAACAACAAAAAGTACATATTTTCCTATACAAAATACGCTCTAAAATCTAATTTGTTATTGATTCTATATACCATAGTGTTTGTGTTGGTATTGGTTTGTAGCATAAAAATACAGTGTCTGCCACCTCTGTAAAACACAAGATAGCCTCAGTATTCAAGATGGCATCCAAGAAGGCCGTCAAAATTTACAATTCTGAAAAAATGAGACACATATGTCCCTTGACTTTTGTTTAGAAACATATATGCTTAAATTGAGCTATAAACACTTAGAGTTATCTTATTATTGTTATTTTCATGTGTTTTCCATTGTTAAAACTACATTATGCATATATATTCTAGATATGAATGGAGTAAGGTCTCACTGACAAGGCAAAAAAAAAAACAAAAAAACATATTTTCCTATACATTATAGGTTCTCGAATCGTGATTGTTATTGATTCTATATAACAAATATTTTGTCTTGCAAGCTTTTTGAAGGTTTGAAGCTTTTAAATCCAGCGTTGGCCGCCTCTGCAAACCCAGCATAACTCCGGTTTTCAAAAGGGCATCCAAGAAGGCCGTCAAAATATAACATTTCGAAAAATAAGCCGCATGAATCCTTTGTTTACTAACAAAACAGTTAAAAAATCAAGCTAAAACACTTAGATCTATCTTTTTAAAATATTTTCGTGTATATATTTCTTTGTAAATATTACATTATGCATACAAATCTAGAAATGCATGGGGTAAGGGCTGGAGTATGTTTGAACAGATGCAACTTAAATTCCTTTTAATTATCTGAATCACTGTAATTTTCCTCTGTCATCATGCCTGAAAATATAGTATGCACATTTGTGTATATAACTACATGTACATGTACATTAATTTCTGACATTTATATATCACAGTGTATTGTTGTCGACACATAGAGCTTGTGCAGTATTCATCACTCATTTCTTTACGTTAGCATACAGTGTCATTCAATAACTCTGGAGCTGCAACTGATAGTGTTACCAATAATACTAAGCATTTTATTTCATTATTCATTGTCCAATTCAAATCTAAAGTCTGATGATGATTTCAGTTCTTGAACATAGTGCAACCCATTCCGCCAAATATGCAGTTGATAGACACACTTCTGGCAATGAAACCCGAAACTATTATCTGTCGAGGTAGCTTTTTAGCCATCAACAATATTGCCTTCTCTGCGCACAGTGAGTTTAAAGACAAACTGTTTTTTTTTACGAACTTAGACCACCTATGATCCTCCGAGTGATCTGATGGTGCAGATCTATATTCGTTGCTGGACCCTGCATAATGTGATAACAAAGCTAAATGAAAATAACAATCAGGAAATGGCGCAATCAGAACGATAGAGGTCATTGCATGTTTGGTTAGTTTACATCTACTGCCTTTTCGTTATTGTCAAATTTATCGGTAACTCCCAGTATAAGCAAACGCCCTGATTTCTGACGTAATTTCTGAGGGGACGGTTCCACTGAGGGTGCTGATGATAAAACTCGCCTCATTTCAGGGTATGTAATCGTATATCGAAGATAAGCTATTTGTTAAATCAAAGAGTCTACTCCAGATTTGATCATGTACAACAAGACCTACATGTTTTGGGTATGCAATAGAAATCGCTGCTTTTGTAATATTACAAGCAACTTAAAGACAGTGCAAGTCTACTGAAGCTCAGCCGATATGTCTGAAGCATTAGCAAATCTTTCATTGCTCACACTTGAAGCCGACCATTTGTCTAGTACAGTAACATATCTTGAAAGGCTTGCAATGGTGGCAGATTGATCCATTACAATTTTAACGTTTCTAAGAATACCATTTATAAACATACTGATAGTTTTATGATTTATCGTATCTTCTGCTATTATTTCTATTATTTACAAAAAGCCTGTGTGTATCATCAGCTGAAATGCTTTGGTTTAATTTTCATAATTGATCAAACATTCAGCGCTTCAGCCACACTGATTCGTACCAAACCAATCTCAATACGAAATGATAATTTGGACCATAACTAAATAAAAAAAACTCTTTTTATAAGTACCCAATTGTCAATTTAGTTTTTCCCACCTCGGCTTTCGGAGTGGAAATTTCTTTCTGATTGCGCATTTTCCCGATCATTGCCTACTTGTACCTTCTCTATATTGTTTGTTTTATAACATTCTATGTCATATAACCCAGCTTTCCAACTCCAGGTATTTAAGTTTGTCTATTAAGTGGATAACTACGTAAATGATAATTCTGACCATAATTAAATAAAAAGGCTCTTTATATGGATTGTTTTATTACCTTTCTTTGTTATATAACCCAGCTTTCTAACTCCAGGTGTTTAAATTTTTCTATTAATTGGATAACTCTACAACTTGATTTTCGTTCATTATTGAACTTTCATACACAGCTTTTAGCTTTGAACCTGTATCTGCATTTTAAATGAAACAGAATTATCCTTAGCATGCTCAGTGTCATAGCTGAATGTTATATTCTAATGTGTCATTGAGCAAACAGCTCTATTTACTGCACAATATATTGCTCCAGCAGCAACTAAGTCACCATTTGCTAACATCGACCAGCTTCCACTTACTTTACTTTCATTTCTAACAGGTCACAAATTTCGCCACAAATAAGCAATTATTCTTCCAATCAAAATACTTTGTAGATGATATGGTACTTCTAAAGTTAGTCTAATCATTTCTTATGTTTGCCTTACCTCTCTACTGTTTTTACTTTAATGCTCTGATAAGTGGATTAACAGTTTTTATGGCACCACAGTTTGCAAAAATCTTGTACATAAATACCAAAAGCATAATCAGTTAATGAGGAATTAGAACCTACATATGATTATAGTGTCGAAACAAAACATGGTCTGGTATTATTTTGTTTTATATAGTGCCATATCGTACATCCATGTCTGCACCAAAGTTGTATTAATTGTTAGATTAATACTGCACCAAAGTTATATTAATTGCAGAACAAGAATTTGTGAATTACATTTGTAATAAGATTGCGGAGCTTATGATGTACAAGAAAATAAGTTTTCTTTGTTGCTCTTTTTCTAGCCGGGCAAGAAAATTCCACTCATTTCTAGATTAAATGCATATGGACCTTCCTATAACTCAGTTCAAGAAACATAGTTTTGTATATACCACTGATCATAGCTGGACTCGAAATGGTCATTTCATACTACCTTTGGTATATGTCTATATACTTTACTCTCGTTATAACACCAGTTGAATATAGCTAACACAGAGATTGGTTTGAACCCCAACAATAGTGTTATAAAAAGGTTATGGTGTCTGAATAATTTTGTTTTAACAAGGAAAAACACACATGAAGATAACATTAAGAAAATGTTCTAAGCGTTCTACAACTTGATTTTAGCTTTTTATTACTTCATGAAAGTCAAGGGACATATTTGGCTCATTTTTCAAAATTCTATATTTTGGCGGCCTTCTTGGATGCCATCTTCAATACTGGACCTATCCTGTGCTTTGCTGAGGTGGCAAACATTGGATTTTATGCTACAAACTAAGACTGAGACAAACACTATGGTATATAGAATCAAAAACAAATAAGATAGAAGAGCATATGTTATATATATAGAAAATATGTACTTTTTGTTGTTTTTGTCGTGTTGGGTTGGATGTCTAAAATCTGTTTTTAAGCATGAAGCTTATATATAGATACAATTTCGTTTTCTCTAAAATCTTTACAGATATTATATTTGATAGAAAAGAAGTAAAAAAGCAGCCATAACTATCTGATCATAAATAATGAGCCATTAAACAAACATTCCTAGGTGAAAAACCTTGCACGTGCATTTGTCAATTTAAACATGATTTTTACAACTGTTTTACCTAAATTGTCAGGTTTTTTTACTTGATATATATACAAATATATCATTCTTACATGAAATGGGGCATTAAAATACCATTAAAATGCAAACACATGAAAAACATGATGCATTTTTGGAGTAGGGGTAGGTTTTAGGAAACGGCAGCCATCTTGGACGCCATCTTGAATACTGGAGTTATGCAAGGTTTGCCACGGTGGCAAACGCTGGATTTGAAAACTACAGACCAATACGAACATTTTGGTATATAGAAACAAATGTGGTACTCCGTAGACCACCTACTCCTATTTCTAAGCTACTTTTTGAACCATATTTGCTCCACTATATGTAAGACAATTGTATTTGAATAAGTTTCCTTATTTTGTTAGAACATCATCTGAACAAGCTTACAAGTACAATGTATGCCTTCACCTCCAAATTATTGTATCAAATTTGTCATACCCATTTATTGTTCTATGTGTCTCTAGACATAATATGTTCATATTGTTGTTGATTTATATGTATTTGAGGGCCCCATGGAAGATTGGATATATCCAAATGGGTCACCCTCGTAAAATAAAGAAGTTACTTACTCACTTACTTACGTACTTACTTACTTACTTAGTTACTTACTTACCCACAATTTATGTTTTGGAGCAAAAATAAGAAAAATAGGTATACAAATGCAAACTCCGGTTTTTCTATATAAAAGTCGGGTATAAGGGGTATATATATATTACATGGATATGTTTTCCTGATGTATGATGCACTCTATCTACGAAAAGCCAAGTTCGTGTTGAAAGTCCACAATAACCTCACACCTTATTATATTACTGAAAAATTTACAACAAGAAATAATGTGAATACAAGCATTAATCCTTTTCTACTAGGTGCTTTAAGTTATATCATTTTGTCATTGTTGTTGTGTGTGTATTTTAATACTGTTTTATACATGTATATGTTTCAATGCATAGCCTCTCCGTTGTTTTAACACCTAGAAAATAATATATATGTATTCAAATAAAGAGCCTGGTTTGTGGTTTTAATTGTTATTCGTTTTAGTTTTGTAGTATAGTCTGTATGGTCATACTTCATTTAAGATGAAAAGGATCGCTGATATTTTTTTTCTCCCAATGGCAAGGCAGTTAGATGTTTGTCAGAAGTACTTGGTATAAAGTAAAGTCTCTCATGCACAGTTCGTCTCATCATCTCTTGCATTTCGTTTTGGTACGATCTAATAAAAGACAAAATAACTGATGTATGAATTACTAATTAGCATAATTAGAATGTTTAATTTGGCACTGTACATGTATATCACTGACAGACTGTTGTGTCTCTGCCAAGAGCACGGCTGTAATGCTATGCTGTATTTGCTGTTTTTATTTTGTGTCTGTCTATATCTTGTTTTTGTATTGTTATTATTGTGTTTATCTTTTGTATATATTGATAATTTTTCTGTGCATATGGTCATAATGAGGGCCTCATGGAAGACTAGGTATTGCATGTATTCTCATTCATATATATGTATATGCTAAATGTATTTACCCACATATATGCTAAATATACTTACTTACTTACTTACTTACTTACTAACCTACTTACTTAATTATTTACTTACATGTGCTTATACTTACTTTCTAACTCACTTACTTACTTACTTACTTACTTGCTTACTTACTTACTTACTTACTTACTTATCTGCCATTTGGTTATAAGCTTTACCTCGAGGCACAGGCAGCCCGTCCCTATCTGACTATTTTCTGTGCATGTGGTTATGCTGAGGGCCTCATGGAAGAATCGCTCTGGCATGTCTATCTGTTCTCCGCACTATGATACAGTATACTAGAAGCCAGTGTTTAGATCAGGGAGGCATCCAGAATGTTATGTTTCGATCAGGTAAACGGAAGACTACGTCGGTGTTTATTCCAAATACGTCAAACAAGCCCCCAAACAACTAATGTAATTTCTTCTAAGCATTTTGTCCAACTATCAAGCAAACCGTTTTTGTTCATTGGAAGGTAAGCAATAATTATTTGATTTGGAGGTATAGAAAAATTTAGAAATGGTATCATAGCTTCTCAAACTACTTCTTAAGGAGCTTCTCAAAGGACGTTGTCATGACAATAGGAACATACCACTAATCCATTTGGTCATTTTCAGTACAATAACAAACACCGTGATTTGGTTTAGACGGCACTCCCCAGCAGGCACATGACGTCAGAATGACGTCAGATCGACGACGTCGATGCGACGTCATGACGTCGCAGCGACGTTGATATGACGTCATTATGACGTCATGTGCCCGCTGGGTCGCATTCTTTAGTTTGATGCACCATTTATGAGGGCTATGGGAATAATTTTATTTACAGTGAATACACATTTTTATTTCATTCTGCTTATGTCCATATTTATATACGCTATCAGACCAACCCACAACCCAGGGAAAGGGCTGAATAAGATTAACATAGGGTGTCATGAGCAGCAAACTATATTTTCTGGATGTGCTTCAATTTGTTTGACAAAACAATATGAAAATGATAAAGAGCATGAACACAACTCTTTGCACATTCACTGAGGAAAACCAACATAAAATAGTGTTGAGGGATTTACACCTAAATCCAGGGTGTATATTATGCTCAGAAAAACAAATTTCCATAAATCTCTTTGAAGCTAACCCGAACTGGTTTATTTAGGTGTATTTCCTATTTTCTTTTATTTTGTTGTTCGTTATATCACTGTATAGACTCTGGTTGGTTTATCAGTATAATAGAGATCTTACTATTCTACCATTAAATACCTGAACCATTGTTGTTGTTTGATCTGTTGTTTGGTACAACGGGGTTAAATTGGTGGTTTTCAGTTGGTCAGCAATATCGTTTGGCTTACCAGGAATCTCCAACTGCCAGGCAGAATAATTTACTTGTATTGTTTGTCTGTGATGAATCATTGACTAGTTAGACATCAGGAAATCATGTCCGTGCAATGAATACCCCATTAAACCCCACTTTTATATAGCAAAACTGGGGAATGAAGGGGTATAACAATTTTTCTTATTTTTGCTCCAAAACATAGATTGTGGGTACTCGTTAGAACCGCCTCTGCAAGGCGGTTCTAACTTGTACCCACAATCTATGTTTTGAGCAAAACTAAGAAAAATAGCAAATATTTTCTACTGAAAATTTTCATTTTTTACAACTTTAAAAATCTCTGTATATTGCATGGGCTTGTTTTCGTAATAAATTCACACTAGGACAGAACAACTACCTGAATGATCCGCTGTAGACCTGAGGCGTGGTTAGGCGCCATGACACTTTTCAGCCCCCACCCCCTGTAATTAATATATAGCTGACTACTTCTGTTTTGATTCTAATTGTTTTATGTTTTGGTGTTGAATTGTGTGCTGTTTGTCCTTTATTGCATGTTTTCATGTATTTAGTTACGTACAGACAACTGATTGGATGCCTTTTGGGAACTAGCTGCTTATCTAGCTTACTATAAGTATGTTCTCTTTAGTATCTGATTGTCAATTAAGCTTTTTCCTCCGTCGGTTTTTGGAGTGTGTATTTCGTTCTGATTGCACCATTCTCTGATCACTGCTTAGTTGTTTTATTTTTAGATTTTCTTCTTCATTTGAGAAATTTGAATAGACTGTTATATTATTTATTGTATCATTATATATTGTAGCAGCAAACCCTGTCAGTGGAAAAGAACATGCTCATTCAAAATGGATGACCTTATGCCATCGTTACTTTCATACCAAAGGTTTCCATTTCTAATAAACAATAGTTTACCATGTCTCTTATCAGTAGTGATCCGAAAGTTTAAGATACAACTCCTTGCGGCCCACAGACCGAGGTTGTCGTTGCAGTTGACCAATGGGATCTAGGAAATGCGTGATTCTATTGTTGCGATCTCGCCAGGGCGAGAGCGCATATATCATTGAACAGGGTTGGAATCTTGTTGTTAATCGACCACCGACTTCCGGTCGTACTTGAATGGACGAGGCAGCTCCGATTAAGTCACACTAAATGCCACATGTCGGCTCGGGTTTGAAAGCTCACGTTGAATCGTATCTCCGTGGGGTCATACAATGAAAATAGTGCTGAGAGATCGCAAGCGTTATGAAAATGCTTATAATTTTGAGGTTGCGTATGATCTTACAAGATGACATGGTATAGTAGCAGGAGTCTGTAAAATATATATTAATGAATATTGATTTCTGCTTTGTTATAAACTCTATAGAAATATTTTAATATGCTTATTTTGCTTTCTTTTCTTGTGGACGAAAACAAATAGTGCAAACTAGGCAACATATTTATGTCTTTTCATAAGGAAAACATCGGAGCATGAGAGAAAATATCATACATCGCAAAATAACTGGATGGTGTATAACCTATCCTACGCATTTGTTTCGTAAATCCGTAATTTTGTAACACCAACTTGTATCTGTAGTTCAGCAGATTACATCTGACCCCTAAACTTCAACCGTACCACGATAGTTGCAAGGTTACAAGCCTGAGCACCGTCATTGCTGGAGCAGTTTTGCTGTGAGACATCCTAATCATGATGTTTGTTTAGTTTGACAACTTTTCTGCTCGCCATCTTTGTTTTACTTGATGTTACCGGATGGCTACCTTGCTTGGGAAGAGCTGGCTATCTTGCTCGTGGGGCGTATTGTGTCATTTTAATATAGTTATTTTATCTTGGTTGGGATTTTAAAAATATTTATTTGTAACAAATCCTTGACACTAGTTCATTATCATTGCTAAGTTTGCAGCACTCGCGGTCCTGCAGTATGCTGTGGCAATAGTCCACCAGCACCACCTTATTGAACTATATATTTGGTTGAAAGTTTCACACAGGTATACCCATAATTCTTGAACCGTTTATGAATTATGTGTATATTTTATATACACTGTATATATTGTATATGTTTAAGTGTTTTCTTTAAGTGGGCGTTTGTCTCTCAGTAATGAGAAAGACTATCCTTATTTCTTCGTGTACGTTTGTGAGTTGTACTATGACTGGCTACAAGTAGGCAATTTTAGCTTTAAACTGTCAGTTGCAAGTAGAACTGGTCGACGATTGTCTGATTACTCTGGCTTCTGCACTTCAAAATGCCATACTGTTTTTCGTAGTTCTGGCAGTGACTGCATCATCAATGCGCACTTCTCTCTGGAAGGAGTACTTCCCAGGTAGGTGATATGGTACAATGGCGGTCGATATATACCTGTACGCTTTAAAATCGACGGATAAAAACTTTTGATTTGCACCGATTCGATAGCTTTGCTTACTGTTTTAACTATACTATAAGAATCATAAGAACATACGTGAAGGATATTCTTTGTATGGGATTCTACTGTTTGGACATTCTCGAGAACGGTTAGGTTGTATTTGACTTCTGAAATTCTATTGAAATTTGGAGTGGGTGGAGTGCGAAAATTCACAGTTGCATATTGGTAGATGGTATATGACACAAAAATCGTCACGCTTGATTTCAGATACATTGGACTTTGTCTTGGCGTGGCCCTGTTGTCAATTGAGACACTGTTATCGACTATTATCGACTAAATATACATACAATACTGTATTGTGTATACGACACAAGTGAACTGGCATATATGCACTTTCTGTACTATAAACAGCTTAAGTCATAATGGGAATTTGCGTCGATCAGTGGAGAGCGCGCATAGGTTGCTTTTCACAGCCAATCAAGACTGTCAGACATATACAAACACTCAGACTCAAGTATGTTTCGCTCACAATAAGAGTGCTACTCTTCCTCCTACTGGCTGTCCAGGGAGTTGAAACAAATCCCGGTCCTTCAAACAGAGGTCGAGGTCGAGGGGGCCGTGGGGGTCAAAGTGGAAGAGGGGGTCAAAGTGGAAGAGGGGTCGTGGCCGTGCCCGTGACTTTAACACAGATTTCATACAGGGCTCACAGGAAGCTAGGGTCACACGCAGATCTGCAAGGAATATGGGTGATGCTGCCCAAGTTTCAACACAAGGCGGTGGTCAATTGTCACAACAACAGCTCACCTCTTGGTTTACAAGTATAAATCAGCCCCCAGAACAAATCCAAGATTCAAATATAAATCAAATTCCAAATGCACAGTTGCCAAATAGTACCCAATCAAATAATGCAGAAAGCCAAGGTGCAGAACAAACCCAATCAGATGACGACACAGATTCGGATATGGACATTGAAGCAGATGAATTAGATGTTGACCTAGAAACAGAAACTAACCTGAAAACAATATTACTAGATATCCGAAAGGATGTGAAGCAAATAAATCACAAATTTGACAATATGAAAAAGTCTATTAAAGATCTTAAGAAAAGCAACAAACATCTACAACGACAAAATGACGAATTAACAAGAACGGTGATAGATCTTAAAGACCAAGTTGATAATTTGGAAATAACGGTACAAAAGAATACTGATACGAATGAACGATTGGAGGCACAATCTAGGCGAAGTAATTTAATATTCTATGGAATCCAAGGTGATAAAAACGAATCGTGGGAATCGTCTGAAGAGAAAGTACGAGAATACCTAACGGAAGAGCTACACATAGATGAAACCAGAATACAAACTGAAAGGGTCCACAGGCTGAAAACAAGATCATCTCCTGCTCCAATAATAGCCAAATTTAGCTTTTACAAAGATCGCGATACCGTGCTAAAAGCATATAGACTGAAACGCAAAAGTGAACGCGAGTCAGCAGATTTAAACGGCGCGGGAAACGACGATACAGATCAACCTGAAAATGTTAGAATTGGCGAAGACTTCCCGGCTCGTGTTAGAAACGAACGCAAAAAACTCATGCCGTTCCTTAGAAAGTGTCTCTCGGAGCAAAAGGATGCATATATTAAATATGACAAGCTAGTGATTGACGATGATGTCTATGCATATGACAGTTCGAAGAAGGTCCCGGTTTTGGTAGCACAATAGGAAGGAGGCCGACGCTCTGGTACCATAAACTCTGATACAAATCAAGACTCGTTTTATTCTTTAACAAACGGTCTGCTTAACATAGGCGTTTGGAACATATCAGGACTTCAAAATAAACTTGATGGTGTAAATTCTGAAATTGATGCTGAGTCATTTAATAGTTTTATTCATACATTCGATGTGCTGTGTTTTATTGAAACATGGGCACACATGCTTAATCAGTTCACAATTAATGGCTACAAATGCTATGATACGATACGAAGTAAGAATATAAGAGCATTCAGAAACTCTGGTGGTTTAGCTGTGTTCATTAAAAATACATGTTATGATATGTTTGATATATCCAATGTCATGTCGGAGTCAAAAAATCTGATTTGGGTAAAATTTGATGTGAAACCTGTATATTGGAATCTGGCTTTTAATTTTATATGTGGCTTTGTTTACATGTCTCCAGAAGGATCTTCGATTCATTCAGAAGAAAATATGTTTTATGTAATCGAACATGAACTGGCGAACATGAAAATAAAATACCCACATCATAAATGTTTAATTGGTGGAGACTTCAATGCCTATACAAATCAAGAGCCAGATTTCATACAGTTTGATTCTATGAGCTACATTAATGACGATATTGAATATGCTGAGGACATATTACCAGAAACAAGATATAGTCTTGACGATCGTGAGACAAATGCATACGGTGATGCCCTGTTAGATTTATGTAAAACATGTAGTTTAAGAATTTTGAATGGCCGTTTTGGTAAAGATAAAAATGTTGGAAATTTTACATGTATTACCGAAAATTCAGCTAGTATTATTGATTATTTTGTTGCTGATTTTAGTCTTGAGCAGTTCATATCAGACTTTGAGGTTCATGACAGAATAGAATCTATACATATGCCTTTACGAGTTCAGCTCAAAATGTCTAATTATGATCATGCAGTGACTAATGAACATGAACAATTGGAGTCAGAACATATTTTCAATGAACCAACTTTTCAAAGATATATTTTTAATGAAGACCAAAGTCAAGATTACATTAGAAGACTATCAGAAA
Organism: Rugalucina vietnamica; assembly: GCA_964017185.1. Classification (NCBI taxonomy): domain Eukaryota; kingdom Metazoa; phylum Mollusca; class Bivalvia; order Lucinida; family Lucinidae; genus Rugalucina; species Rugalucina vietnamica. Next base: position 37,544,900 of record OZ024875.1, read on the forward strand.
AATTAGAAAATATGCTTATAAATTTCATTGAACTATTAGATAATAATTTGCTTAATGCAGCATTAGAAAGAATAATGGACTGTATTATGACTGCAGCTGAGGGTATGAAACAATCAACGTTAAGACGTGTTTCTAAAACAGCAACACATTGTCAACCATGGTTTGATGCTGAATGTACATCACTTCGTAGTAAAACTTTAAAAACATTACGTCTTTTTAGAAATGAATGTTCTATAGAGTCTCTTTCCATTTATCAAAATCAAAAGAAAATTTATAGAAATCTCATCAGAGATAAAAAATTTAAATACAAACAAGAACAAACTGTAAAACTTGAAAAAGCATGTGATGATAAAAATCCAAAAGAATTTTGGCGTTTCCTAAAAACACAAGTGAAATCGACGTCAGTGACTATAACTAAAAATGAATGGTTTGAATATTTTTCTAGTCTTTTTAACGAAACAAATGGTCTGAATAATGAACATGAATTCCTGGAAGAAGCTGAAACTACAAATGACACTCTTGATGCACATATTACTGCCTTTGAAATACGAGCCTCTATAATGGATTTAAAAAATAAAAAATCGCCCGGTATTGACGGATTACCTTCTGAATTTTTTAAAGTAGCATATGAAAAACTTGTTCCATACTTAGAATTGCTTTTCAATAAATTCTATGACCAATCCTTCTTTCCTGAAGACTGGTCTACTTCAATTATAACACCCATTCCTAAAGCGGGTGATAAAAACAAGCCAAATAATTATCGAGGGATAAGCTTACAACCAGTTATCAGCAAAATATACATTAATATTTTAAACAAGAGGCTAACGAAATGGAGCGATGAAAATGAGTTAATTGGAGAAGAACAAGCCGGGTTTCGGAAATCATATTCAACAATTGATAATTTATTTTGCTTGCAGACTATTGTTACGAAGTATTTAAAAAGTCAGGGAGGACGATTTTATGCTGTATTCGTTGATTTTGAAAAAGCTTTCGACCGGATTGACAGAAATGCATTATGGAATAAACTACAATCGCTAAACATTAGTTCAAAAATGAGTAAAACGTTAAGGGCAATATACACATCTGTTAAATCATGTGTAAAAACGCAAAACGGCCTTACTGCTACATTCAGTTGTCCAAAAGGGGTTCGACAAGGTTGTTGTATCTCACCAATATTGTTTTCATTTTTCTTAAACGATTTAAAAGCCTATGTTTCTGAGGGTAGTTATGGGATTGATCTTGACATATGTAAAATATTTCTCTTGCTTTTCGCAGATGACCTTGTTATGTTTGCTGAGTCAAAAATTGAATTACAGAGATTATTAAATAAACTATATGCTTACTGTACGCAGTGGAATTTGAAATTAAATATTGATAAGACTAAAGTCATTGTTTTCCGAAATGGTGGATATCTTCGAAGGTATGAGAAATGGTTTTACGGTGAATCACAACTACAAGTTACAACATATTATAAATATCTTGGTTTGGTCGTTTCCTCCAGATTGTCGTGGTATATGTGTCAAAAGACCTTATCAGAACAAGCATCCAAAGCAATATATGGTCTTAAATCAAATCTAAATCAGTTTGGAACCCTTTCAACAAAATTGTTATTTAAGATATTCGATACCAAAATTCTTCCTATCTTGACATATGGTGCCGAAATTTGGTTTTCACATACAGCTTCAGATATTGAAAGAATACATCATAGTTTTGGTAAATATATTTTAAAGGTACCAAAACAATGTCCAAATGTATTTGCTAGAGGTGAATTAGGGAGATGTGATATTTATACTCTACGCTGTGTAAAACTTATTAAGTATTGGTTTCGAATTTTAGAAATGAGTGTGAATAGATATCCTAATATTTGTTATAAGCTACAATTAAAATGGCTTAACGCAAATAAGAAAACAAATTGTTGGGCTAAAGATGTTAAAACGTTATTAGAGCAAACTGGTTTCGGTCGTGTATGGTATAATCAGGGTGTAGGAGATACAGTCTTGTTTTTTAAAGCTTTTACACAAAGGTTATTTGATATAGATATACACGCCTGGCGATACGATGTTCAAGATATGAACAAACTTAGGACATATAACTTGTTAAAAGAAGATCTTGTCTGTGAATATTATCTGAATGAAATTGATATCAATTTGTATAGGAAAGTCATGACACATTTTAGGGGTGGACTATTAGATTTAAGAGCACAAACTGGAAGATATGAAAAGATTTCCTATGAAGAAAGAATTTGTCCATTATGTAATGACGGAATAGAAAATGAATACCATTTCTTGTTAGAATGTTGTCAGTATAAACTCATTAGGGAATTATACATTCCAAAATATTACTATACCTATCCTACACTTTTTAAATTCAAAGAAATATTAACTAAGAAAAACAAAACAATAATCTTAAACGTATGTAAATTCATTGTTGCTGCTCTGAAACAACGAGAAGTGTGTTTGTTAGCTAACACTTCATAATTATACTTATGTTCTCATAGGTGGCTATATGTTTAATATTTGCTATGTTTAAATGATTGCCATTGTGTAAATATGTTTGTATTTGGTTTAAACTTTATTTCTATTGTATAACATATGATAATGACAAGCATGATGACAACAATACAGATTTTACATACAATAAGGATTCGGAAGTAAGTCAGTTAAGACTTTTGTGATCCGTTTCCCGATGTGACACTTAGAAACTGCACTAATTATTAGACTCGTGAGACAATCGTATTTATATATATATTATACACACTGATGAATGTGATACCAGAAATAAAGTATTTTATGCTGAACAGAAGAAGCATATTGTCAGCAATATACGACAAGTTAGGATATCTATCTTTGTAATCAAGATTAGATAAACAAGAAAAACTAATTATAATTTGAGTAATAGCTCCACGGGGAAGTTAGGAGCCGCACAGCCTCAAGAATTGTAAAAGGGTGAATAAAACATATCAATATTCGTTTTACGTGTTTCTAGGGCATTGTTATGATATTAACAAAAGCGTTTTGATTTTGATATGAATCTTTGAACAGCCTTAAAGATTACAGTGTTATCATTAATTGAAACGTCTGGGCTACCATAGATTAAAATATCAATACTGGGAATACATATTGTCGAAATTGTTGCTAACATGTCTATACGAATAGCTTGATAAAGGTTACATTCTAGGAGATAATGGCGAGAGCTTTCAATTCCGCCACACGCACATAAGTTACTAGGTACGATATTTCGTGCGAACAAATGTTGATTTAATGCACTACTGCGTGTCCTGATTCTGGTATGATTAATTTGATCTGAGCGGTTTCCTGTCAAGTAATATGCTGGGGGTGCTATCAAATTGCTATTCAACTGGTGTTTAAAATTTGCAAGGGAGGGAGAATCTCGAACGGTACGGGGTAGGTCATTCCATTCTCTTATGGTGGACGGTAAAAACGATTTATGGTACAATTCAGAATTAGCCTTGATGGTCTTTATATCATTTGCATTGCGTAAGCTATAGCCAACAGATGACCCGACACTTGTCGGGATGAGAGAAGACAGATACTCGGGACATAGGCTGTTTTTCATTTTATAGAACATGATAAGTTTGTGCTTTCTCCTTCTGTCACTAAGTGATTCCCAGCCAGTTTCGGTTAGAAGTGATTCAACTGATGCTAGTCTGGTTGCCCCGGTTACAATACGAGCTGCTTCATTTTGAATAAGTTCTAGATCTTCGGCTTCATATTGAGTGCAATTATTCCACACAACATCAGCATATTCAAGTAGCGGTCTAATAAAAGAGAAATAAATGGTTTGGAGAGATTTTCGATCAAGTTGAAATTTACAGCGACGCATAATATAAATGCGTTGCCAAGCTTTTTTCTTTACGTATTCTATATGTTCGTGCCATGTACACTGATTTGAAAAGTATATTCCTAAGTGTTTATGACTAGTAACTTCTGTCACTTCCTGATAATTCATAGTTACTGGTGGATGGTAGAGTTTGTTAACTTTCCTTGAAAAGAGAAGAGACTCAGATTTAGAAGGATTAAATTTGACTAGCCATTGAGAGGCCCATCTATGGATTTTGGAAAGGTCAGAGTTTAAGGTGACTGCGGCGCCGAGTGGGTCGTCAACAATTATATAGAGGCTCGTGTCATCAGCAAACAATCTAATTGAAGACTGGATGTCAACTACAATATCGTTAATATAAAGAAGGAAAAGAAGAGGGCCGAGGATAGATCCCTGGGGAACACCAGCTTGCACTGTAGACCAACTGGAAGAAGCACCCGGAAGAACAACTCGTTGTTTCCTATCTTGTAGATAGTTAGAAAACCAAGAGAGAAGAGAGCCGGTAATGCCAGCACGCCTTAATTTATATAGTAAACCTCTATGCCATACTCTATCAAATGCCTTGCTGATGTCACAAAATATAGCACGGACTTCTTTGCCGTCATCGAGAGCTTTACAAAATGTATTATACAAGTCTAGAAGCTGGTTGACAGTAGAGTCCCCTGGTAAGAATCCAGACTGGAGAGATGTTAGGATGTTGTTGTCACGGAAGAAATTGAATACATGTTTATGAACAATCTTTTCAAAGACTTTTCCAATGGTATTTAACAAAGAGATAGGGCGATAGTTAGAGACATCAGACGGATCATCCTTCTTGTGTATAGGTGTGATATTAGCTTCTTTCCAGGAGTTGGGAAACTGTCCACGTCGTAAAGAAAAATTAAACAGGTCACAAAGAGGCGAGGACAAAGGTGTTGAAAGCTCTTTCAGCAGTTTATTGCTAATTGTGTCGGGTCCCACTGCTTTGCCCACTTTCAGATATTTTAATATCTCTTGAACTTCTCCTCTGGTTATTAAAATAGAATTAAGAGTACTGTTGTTTTCAAGGGGCGTAGCCGGAAGTGATGCATGGGTATCATCTAAAGATGTTTGTTGGGTAAAGTAATCGTTAAGAAAGTTCGCTTTGTCTGTGTCGTCGTCGAGAATTATGCCGTCTGCATTTAATGGAGGAATGGAAGAGCGCTGTTGGGGTTTGATAAATTGTTTAAGTGTTCGCCAGTAGTCTTTAGGCTGCAAGTTTGTGTCTCGAAGTTTGCTGGAGATTTTATCTGTGACTGACTTTTTAGATTTTCTAATTTCGTTCGTAACTTTGTTTCTATACATCTTATAGTTGTCATGATTTGTTTCAGTCCTTGATTGCATGTATTTGTCATAAAGGCGTTTGCGTTTGCGCTTCATTTTCTTTATTTTGGAGGTAAGCCAGGGCGGATCTGTTTCGCGAATTGTCACATTTTTATTAGGTATGAACTTTTTTGCCGTATTCAATATATGCTCAGAAAATTGTTTTGCATAAGTATCGATATTGGGGTGTTTAATTGTCTCCCAGTCTGTTTGTGACAGTGCATTACGTAATCCATTAAAGTTGCCTTTATCGTAAAGCCAGATATGTCTTGTAAATGTTTTTGGAACATTTTTACAAAATTCGAAAATACAAAAAACCGGACAGTGATATTTGATATTTTGTTCTAAAAAGGGATCCCCTACTCCACTTAATAGTATAGAATTTTTATTGGAAGTCAATATGAGATCAATACACGACGAGGAGTCAGCGAAAAAATGGGTAGGTTCCTCAATTAGGTTATATAGGTTAAACTGGTAACAAATGCTATTGATCTTATTTCCAGAAGCTCGCTTTAGAACATCTAAGTTGAAATCCCCTACAATTAAAATATCACTGATGTTTGTGTCGCAAGCAAGGCCGATTGATGTTTCAATTGATGTAAGTGTAGAAGCGGGAGAGGTGGGAGGTCTGTAAAATGTACCAATAAGCATTTTCTTGCGATTTAACGATATCTCAATCCAAACACATTCTATATCTTGAGGTTCAAGATCATTTCTACGTTTAGCAAATAGGTTTTCTTTCACATATACGCATATTCCACCGTGGCTATCATCCTGGCGGTCTCGCCTAAAGGGCGGCTTATAGTCGGACATGTGTATACTATCATCAGTTATACTATTGTTGAGCCATGTTTCAGTGAAACATAGAACTTGGAAAGAAGAAAGCTCAGATTCTAGAAGGGATACCTTATGTTGCAGGCTATGTACATTATAATGAATTTCCTGAATAAGATCATAATATCGTATTGTAGAATCATTGATCGAAGAATCACTAGAACTGTGCTCATCAGATGAGTTTGATCCCGTGTAGGGCGGCCCAGGGTTTGGGTGAACATCGCCACATCGCAGTAAGATAATGGAGAGCATCACTAAAAATTCGAAACTTGTAAAATGTTTAATGCCCTTCACTTTGAAGTGTTTATGATAATGCAAGCCTATCCGTGCCCTATACATTGCAATATCAATCATTTTAAGTTATGCAATCGACGATTGCACGGACAAATTTGGTGGGCACATACAGGCTACAATTTGGCATGAAAAAATATGCATTCAGGAGGCTACGCGGCAAAGCTAAACAAGATTCCCCGTGGAGTTGAACATAAGTGTGATTCAGCAGTAAAAGGTTGTTCATGGGTTGTGATATATCGTTGAATGAGATTCATTATTTTGAAGTTTTTAAGTTTTTGAATTTAGCAAGAGAGATTTTTTAAACTGACACAAAAATCAAATTACTATTTTAAAAACTGTAAAAAGAGATACAAGATTCCATCATGGTCAATTTTACATGTAACTAACGAACATTACATTCGAGCAAGAATGGCGCTGGTAAGTTCACACATCTGCACAATCTTAGCTGCGTCCTTATTGCTGAATGCATAGAAGGTGGAATGCTTCCGTCACATATATATGACTTGTTTTATTTCATGACTGGTGAAGAAGACAAGCATTAATACTAAGGAATGAACATAAGATTAATGTTCATGTGGCGTAGCACAAACTTGCATGCATTTGGCTGTACAGTTACGTTTGAGTCGCCTAGGACGACAAGAAAAATTATGTATCGAACATGGGATCTGAAAGAGTACAAGACCGCAACAGTACTAATAGCATATTGCGAGTGTGAGTGATCACACCACGAAAACATGTCCATATGGTATAGAGTAATTTTGTCAGATCAAAAATCGAAATTTTTGAGCAGAAAAAATGTTGATATTTTACCCATTTCCGCCCAAAACACAGACCGCGGGTACACGTTAGAACCGCCTCGTCGAGGCGGTTCTAACAAGCACCCACAATCCACGCTCCGGAGCAAAAACAAGAAAAATAGGTATACCCCTGCAAACCCCAATTTTTCTATGTAAAAGTGGGGTTCGCTGGGGTATACATTTCACGGACATGTATTCCTGATGAAACCTATTCTCATAAAATATGTTTGTATTTGCATGTGTACTTGTATTTTGGGCCGGTGGCCTTTATTACGAAATAAAGTACATGATATATCAAAAGCGTTTTGGGTTGATTGTGAAACTTGATTAAATGCCTCTTGCACATTTATCTTCGAGATGGCATTCCTTGTCACCTGCATATAGGAGCTCATTTTGCACATCAGTCTGCACCTTATAGCTTGGCTTGCAACCTCCTTAGGTCGAATTTTTGCCATCAACGCGGTACCAGTTATTAAAAATATCATCTTTATTTCTTGGTTATTAGATCGTTCATGTATGCTGGTGATTTCTTGGATGCTTGACTAGGTAAATTTTAGTTCTACGCTGTCAGTTGCAAGTAGAGCATGTCAATGTTGAAGAAACCGGTGATGGCCCGTTGACTCTGGCTTTGCGCTTTCTTTCATCTTAACAGATTATCTTTCCTTCATATTTAGCTGCTACTTTGATCAGAGATACGATCAAAGACGGTGAAAAACCAAAGTTGACAATGCCTTTCAAGGTTAGGTCGATAAACGTTCTGTGTCGGTCTACATTCTGTTTCAAGCATTTCTCTTGACGATATACACTGAAAAAAAGTTATAAGAGGCCACTTTTCAAACTCATTTTTTGTAACTAAGCCATGTTCAAAATTAAACGATTTTTAGTCTAAAGACGCGTCTTTCAAGTAGGTAAAGTTCCAAAGTGTTCAGAAATAATTTTCTTTCACTAAACGCGATTTTGGAGTAAAAATGCAAAAATCAATGTTTTTTTGAAATTATGAGCGGGTGTCATCAAAGGGGTCCTTCCGGCTTGGAAAAACATCAAACATTCAAATTTTTTCTACTGGTAGACTTTCTGCGCAATTTTAAAAATCACTAATTTTGAGATTTTTTGAAAAATTCATCAGTGTGCCTCTTAAACATGTTAATCGCTATTAAATTCACTTGATGAAGCCTGGAAATGAGAGATATAACCCCAGTGAGCTATTTTAGACTATTTTCGAGGACAAACAGGTCACGAATGACGCAAACTTCCGGTTTCAATGCCAATTTTTAACGAACAAAATATCGAAATTTATGGACGATTTTTTAAATTTTCAAAGTTTATCAGAGTCTAGTATTATACCTTAATACTCGCTGAAAATTTCAATTCCATACTGCTGATAATAATGCAACCAGAGATGAACAAAGTTTGTATGCAAATAGCATATAAAAAGCTGAATTCATGTTGCTGTCTTCTTGCATGTACAAAACAGAAACGAAGATTCTTATTGCAGCAACACATCTGACTTAATTTTATCTTGCGTCATGGTAGTCAGTAGCACTTTCAATTAAATTAAAATGTAAAACACAACATCATAATATGTCATTTAATCTGATGATAATAAAGAGTGATTTTCGAAAAGAGGGTACCTTTACTCATGCTTCGACTGCGTGAGACATATCACGCATTTTGGGATGCAGACACTCTCAGAGCCACTGTTAGACATTGGTTTATTATTTGATTATGAATTTTAATTAATCGTAATTTACTTTTTGAACTAGAAGAAAAAATATGAGGTGGCCTCTTATAACTTTTTTTCAGTGTATTGCTGTTTAGATCCTGTCTATTATCTTTCTGTCTTGTATCCACATTGACTAACTGGGAGAAGATTTATCTTGTCTAGATATATATTTCCAGCAATTTAGGAGAGCCTCTGTGGTTGTCACAGAGTTTGGGATTTCATTTCGCTTGTATAGATGGGCTATGGATGCGTTAATATGAAATAGGCACACCTAATGGGCAACCAACCAATCTATCAGGATACCGCACGCTTGAATTCATGATTTTTGTGTGTACATTGTTTGTTTTGTTGCTTAACCAAATGAACAACTTTGGTCAATGGTCATATCTGTGCATCAAATTTCCTTTTGTAAACATAACTTAGATACCTTTACTTACAAAAACGTTTGGCTCTCATCATTGAACTGTATGCAAAATGGACTTTCAAACTGGTTTACATGACCAGATTACGGATATGCATCATATGCACCAGAAGTTTTCAACAAGGCATCAATAAATGTGTTATTAAATAACCAGTCTGCAATTCTATAGCTTTTCTGTTCCAAGACACTTATAGATCTCTTAAAAAGTTGTTAATTGAGCCTATACGCCACCAGGCCTCCCATTTATTTTACTTCCCATTTTAAATTCGTCATCAGTGTTCACAGAAGCCATGTTTCAGTTTTGTTTGCATTCAGGCTGAACAGTACAGTCAACCATTTTTCATTATTACAAGACAGGCCACATTTTTTGGATACTTGGTGGTTACAAAAGCGTTGTTCAACAACACATCCTAGTACTTATGTCTTAGAAGCAGGATTTGAACTACAACCTTTCTATCGAGCTAAGCTACATGTACAAGTACATGTATGTCAACATAATGGAAATGATTTTGGGTTAAATATCTGGCACAGAGTCACATGTACAAACTGTATATAAACACAGCAAGTATATGGGTGTGTAGAATTTATTCTTTTAAAATGTAACATTTATAATTTGAGCCTCGTGAGAAAAACAGGATTTTTGCAAATGTGAAAACAAAGCCGCAGATCAGCTGAGTAGTAACTGTACATCTGATTAGCGCCCTTGTTTTCGCTACACATATAGTACAATCCCTTTTCTACTTAAACTTTCTAGCTTCTTTCCTTTTCCTGTGACTCAACAGACCGGTTTGTGTAAGACCTGGTCGGAACCCTGAAGACCAATTTTCTGGTGTCATGGCTCATTTAATAGTCTATTACATTTCTGAAATATTTTATTTAACAACTCCTATATGGAAAATGTTGCCAAGCATTTTTCAGTTCTAATGTCTCACTTTTCTAACTAAGATTCTTGAAGTCAAGTTTCAATATTTAAGTGACACCTTCTAATAAATAAAGTGCATTTTCTTAAGCTAAAACAGACAAATTTCACATGAAAAAGAAGATGGTATTTGCTAACTTTTACTAAGAATATTTGAAAAACAGTAAAGTAGTTTGATGATTCAACTGTAGTAATGGAAAATGTTGCCAAGCATTTTTCAGTTCTAATGTCTCACTTTTCTAACTAAGATTCTTGAAGTTAAGTTTTAATATTTAAGTGACACCTTCACAGGTCTGTCAATTTAATAAATAAAGTGCATTTTCTTAAGCTAAAACAGACAACTTTCACATGAAAAAGAAGATGGTATTTGCTAACTTTTACTAAGAATATTTGAAAAAACAGTAAAGTAGTTTTATGATTCAACTGTAGTAATTGCGCTTTGACAAGACAGAATCCTGAATGAATGAACTTGCTGGCAAGATGGAGTATCAGAATTGAATCTAAATCAGTCCATAATGTTTATGCTGACTGGGCATAAATTTTTCTGGTAATGTGTTAACAATGTTCCAGTTTCCATGGTCAATGATGCATTTGACACTGGTCAATACTGTATTCCCACTTAAAAGATCAAACCGTAAATAAATCTGAAACAGATTTAAACACCTCTAATAAATTACATGAAACCTTATCAAGGAAAATGCATCAACTTCTATAAGAGTAAAGTGCCTATAAATTCAATCTATATTCATAATAATTAATTCTGTAAAAGATTTCATATTTTAGCAATTAAGATGGATATTCCAAAACTTTATACTTATGATTAAGTTTTAAATCATAGATGTATAAGTACACATTTATTAGATGCAAATTTGCTTGACTTAATATTTTACATTCGCAGACAAGGCGGTTCTAACGAGTACCCACAATCTATGTTTGGGAGCAAAACTAAGAGCCAGAGGACCAATGGTCCTGTAAACGCTCACCTGAGATCTGTTGTACGTATATACCAATAAACATGTTTGCATATTATGGAAAAAAGCCCCAGTAAAGGGGCAGATGATTCCCTGGTGTCCATTATTTTTCTTCATAATAATCAATATCCTGTCCATTTGCCAATTGCCTGCAAGTCTTTCCCTTCAACCGACAAATAACAGTTATCCCCATTCAAAGGCATAGGCAACCTATGTTGACCTTGTCGTAAAATAGGTCAAGGTCATCACAGGGTCATGATTTATATATACATTGTAGTCCTTAAGCCATTGATGTTTCATGCCAAGTTTTGTTGAAATCGGTCCACCGGTTCCAGAGAAGAAGATTTTGGAAGGGTTTTTACCATATATGGGCATGGCGGCCATCTTGGTCATGTGACCTGGATCATTTATATACACATTGGTTCCCTCATTCTATAAATGCTTCACATAAAATTTGGCTTTGATTGGCCAAGTAGTTTCAGAGAAGGTGTTTGAATATTTTGGTAATATACATGTATATTGCCCCGGGGTAGGGGCATATGAGCCCCATGGGTCCATTTTTTCTTCAGAATCATTAATATTCAGTCAAACTACCCATTCCTGCAAGATTTTCACCTCAAATTACTTTTTAAAAGTTTTCCCCATTCAAATGCATAGGCGACCCATGTTGACCTTGCCATAAAAAAGGTCAAGGTCATCACAGGGTCATGATTTATATACACATTGTAGTACTTGAGCCATCAATGCTCCATGCCAAGTTTCTTTGAAATCAGTGTACCGGTTCCGGAGAAGAAGATTTTGGAAGGGTTTTTACCATATATGGGCATGGCGGCCATCTTGGTAATGTGACCTTGATTATTTATATACACATTGGTTACCCCTTCCTATTGATGCTTCGCATAAAATTTGGCTTTAATTGGCCAAGCGGTTTCAGAGGAGATGATGTTTGAATATTTTGATAATATACATGTATATTGTCCCGGGGTGGGGGCATATGAGCCCCTGGGGTGCAAATTTTTTCAGAATCATTAATATTCAGTCCTACTGCCCATTTCCTGCAAGACTTTTACTTAAAATGACATTTTAAAAGTTTTCCCCATTCAAATGCATTGACGACCTATGTTAACCTTGCTGTAAAATAGGTCAAGGTCATCACAGGGCCATGATTTATATACACATTAAAGTGCTTGAGCCATCGATGCTTCATGCCAAGTTTCGTTGAAATCGGTCCACCGGTTCTGGAGAAGAAGATTTTTGAAGGGTTTTTACCATATATGGGCATGGCGGCCATCTTGGTCATGTGACCTGGATTTCTTATATACACATTGGTTCCCCCTTCCTATAGATGCTTCATATAAAATTTGGCTTTGATTGGCCAAGTGGTTTCAGAGGAGAAGATCTTTGAAATTGTGGACGGACGACGGACGACGGACGGACGGACGCCGGATCATGGCCATCCTATAAGCTCACCTTGTGAGCCTAACGGCTCAGGTGAGCTAAAAATAGGTATGCCCCTGCATTCCCCAGTTTTTCTATATAAAAGTGGGGTATGAGGGGGTATACTTTTCAGAATCAGAATAGTTTACTGGTGACACGCCAAATGACATTATTTCACCAGGGGGTTCGTGGACATGTTTTCCTGATGATTAATTTATTATATAATAGGCAGATTTAAAACCAAGACTTTTAAATGTCGTTGTTTAAACATCACTCCGAATCTATCCGAAATGATACAGGGTCGGTGGTGCGGCTTGTTGGCGAACTGTCTTATCTCGATTGTTTACAGTATTGCTGCGTATTGAATTTGGACTGGTTTAGCCCTATCTCACTGGAATGCGACAACTGTAGACTATTTCGCGACAAAGATTGACAATATAAACACAACTTTCACCGTTTCACGTTGCAGTCTCATTGAACAGGCATTTATGCGACAAATTCGCAAATTTCGGTCTAATTTTGAAAATAAATCTTGCGACTGTCATGCAATAGTCGCACGACTTTCCCGGGAATGTAGCTTATTTTCATTTTGATTCGTACGACAGTTGCACAACATTCGTGCGAGTGCTGCACGACATTCGTACGAATGTCGCTTAGTTTTATTTTCTCGCGCAACCATCGTGAGACACTCGCAGGACATTGTTACGAGTGTCGCAAAAATTTCGCATTGTAAATTTGCAAACATTTCGCGGCGACAGGTTCGCGACACTTGCACGACTGTTGCATGACATTCTTGCAAAATATTTTGGAATAACTTTAAAAAAATCGCATAAAATTTTAAAACATGTTTTAAACCTTCGGGACCAGTTGACGACAAGCTCACGACACATGAATATTCTCATGACACTCGTGCGACACTCGCACAAATATAGTGCGAAAGTCCGCGACAAAATTCGCATGCCAGTGAGATACTAGCTTTTCTCGTATCGGATATTTTTTTCGATGACGGCGATGGACAATCTACAGATGTAAAACAAAACCGGCTCAAATAGGACCTTTCCAACTAATGTTTGTAAGCAAGATTACAAGATTACAAGAAACTTTATTTAAAGTCGACTTTCACATTTACAACAGGATAACATTAGCCATTGGCTATTTTGTCGACAAACACAAATTAAAACTGTACATGTAAGCATAAGATTTACTTCACGTATCCTTTGAGAACCACTAGATGATCGATCACTGGTCCTTGGTCGATCACTTGTCGTCTTACGCTACCCCACCCACTGGTGGCGGTGGTTCGGATTGTTTTTAATCTGTTAAATTTACACCTTCTGTATGTTAGAGACTATAAATATTTTGTTGACGATGTTTAACATGTGCAATGTCCACCTACTCGCAGTAAACAAGGTGCAGATCCAAATAATCATAGAGGAAACCGAATCAGGTGTCCTTCTTCGCTTGACAAAGTTATCTTTGAGACAACTAAACACCGAAGTGCTAATCAGCGGTACCAAGTAATGTCATACCGGTTCCGGCTGTTAAACAGGGCTTAACATTGGCTAAGTCAGCATGAATGAATTAGTTTCAATGAACCACTTCCATGCATTTCAGAAGCATATCTCATTTCAACTGCCTCCCGCCATCCAACTAGCAAAGAACGATTTCTGTTGCTATGCAACAATTACGGAGAGAATGGACCACAGCTTGTAAGAGGAAAAATAATGATAAAACGAAAGTAAAGAAAAACAGGTTTTGCATTTCAAACGCAGTTTCGAGCGTTTGTATGTTCTTGTTTAATTTTATTTTCAACTATCACAAGTCTAGCATATTTTTATTTGTAAGATTAAATGGTTTCGCTTGGCGGAATTCGACTGCGGTAAAAATTTCCGGAAGTTGAATGACTCACAAAAATCGACGTCATCATACTGCAAAACAGAATAGAACAGAACAGAACTTCTAATCGTAAAGCAACCAACACCTCGTTGTTGTCGCTGCGCGACAACAACTCGGTTGGTTGGTTGCAATTAAATCTTTCTCCTTATACGGTGAAACAGCTCTGTAAGTCTCCCTGCCATGAGTAGCGCCCCGGTATTATATACCTCGGTAGGAATTTCACCTAAATCCGGAGCTTAGTCAGATGACAGCTATTGAACTGCTATTTTTGTTTCAATGCCGGTTGAACCCACATCAAGCAGAGCATTGAATTCTTTCTGTGAAATTCTGTTGCTATCATTGTCAGTGATACACGATGGTCGATTGAGCACACTTACGAAGAATTCTGTCTTACTTCTCCACGATATCATCTTCATCTGTAGGAAGAGTGCTTCCATCTGCACTGAACAATATGGTGGCTCCAGAATTGTTTTGCCACCAATGGTTTTCAGTGCATCATGAAATTTCTTTTTGATCTTTCTATCAGCAAAATGCTGAATTCCTTGTGCTCTCCTTCTCTGGTTTCCGCTCACTGAGGCCGTCAGAAATAGATGTGTAACTAAGCAAATCTTATAATCGACTTGTCTACCATTTTATTACTGGTTAACCTCTTAGAAGGTTTGAACCCTGAACAGGAAATGTCAAACCATCAATACATTAAATAAAAATAAAACTGAAATCCTTTAAGAGCAGTGAACATATTAATGAGAAAGGGGATGGGCCATACCGCGGTTTCGGCTAGTTGTGTAACTGGTGGTTATTCAGATGTCATGTCATCCTTAATGGAGGTAGCGTCCCGAAATGATCTCAGCGGTTGACTGGAACGAAGCAACAATTCATAACCCATCAGACAGGGGTCTTGCATGGCCCTGAGATGAAACTTACACAGAAAAGATTTTTATTACGAGGGGGGTTCAAAAAGTTCGAGGAAAAGTGCTGCCAAATTTGTAATTGTCTTCGGAAATTTACCTTCTCTGTGCATTTTGTAAATTAACATATAGTAAATATATGCACAAAATTTGAATAAAATTGGATGAAAATTAGGCATTAAATCACGTGCGTTTCTAAGGTAACAACAGTAAAACCGGCCCAACGTCACAACAACGTCATGCTACACGCATTCATGCCGCTGTTGGCTGGCTCTTAAGCATTATCGGAATCAACCTTGCATACGGGCGTCTAATTGTCAGTTCTGTGTGTGTAATGCGGTAAATGTGCCGAAGCTACAATTCAATATGTTGTGTATTTCACGAATTCTACTCTTTTCTATCACGACGATCATTTTCGACAGTATGACGTTTTTTGACGTTACGCTGCGCGAGTCGACACGGGCGCTTTTCTGGTCGTGTAGAACTCATGCTTACTACTTGTTGATTGCCGTTTTCTTAATTTTCTTGTTGCCATTTGCGCTTTCTGCTCTTAGCAGTGTTTCTTTCATTTATAGTCCGTTCCAAACACACAATTTATCGAATAACGTTGTTCCCTTCGCATTTTAGGCATACCCACCAAACAATATGGGCGCTTAACGCCCAAATGACGTCACACACTTATATGACGCAACGGGCTCATCGCAAACATATTGAACTTTGCTCATACAAAGTTTGGTGAAAAAAGCACGGTTAATTATCAAATGCAACCTCATCATTAAACATCGACTTTTTGCAAAAATGAACAAAAGTGGGCCGGTAATCGTGATGTACGGTTTCCATAGCAACCACTGTTAACATTGTGTTCATGCCAGAGCAGCAAAATTTGCTGTATACGTACAAATCATGTTGGTCTATATAACTGTATTAGTTTAATTCAGCTGATTTACAAAATAAGAATATGACGGCTCTTTTCCGCGAACTTTTTGAAACCCCCGTATCTCCGTGGGGTCATACAATGAAAATAGTGCTGAGAGATCGCAAGCGTTATGAAAATGCTTATAATTTTGAGGTTGCGTATGATCTTACAAGATGACATGGTATAGTAGCAGGAGTCTGTAAAATATATATTAATGAATATTGATGTTGATTTCTGCTTTGTTATAAACTCTATAGAAATATTTTAATATGCTTATTTTGCTTTCTTTTCTTGTGGACGAAAACAAATAGTGCAAACTAGGCAACATATTTATGTCTTTTCATAAGGAAAACATCGGAGCATGAGAGAAAATATCATACATCGCAAAATAACTGGATGGTGTATAACCTGTCCTACGCATTTGTTTCGTAAATCCGTAATTTTGTAACACCAACTTGTATCTGTAGTTCAGCAGATTACATCTGACCCCTAAACTTCAACCGTACCACGATAGTTGCAAGGTTACAAGCCTGAGCACCGTCATTGCTGGAGCAGTTTTGCTGTGAGACATCCTAATCATGATGTTTGTTTAGTTTGACAACTTTTCTGCTCGCCATCTTTGTTTTACTTGATGTTACCGGATGGCTACCTTGCTTGGGAAGAGCTGGCTATCTTGCTCGTGGGGCGTATTGTGTCATTTTAATATAGTTATTTTATCTTGGTTGGGATTTTAAAAATATTTATTTGTAACAAATCCTTGACACTAGTTCATTATCATTGCTAAGTTTTTTATATGCTATTTGCATACAAACTTTGTTCATCTCTGGTTGCATTATTATCAGCAGTATGGAATTGAAATTTTCAGCGAGTATTAAGGTATAATACTAGACTCTGATAAACTTTGAAAATTTAAAAAATCGTCCATAAATTTCGATATTTTGTTCGTTAAAAATTGGCATTGAAACCGGAAGTTTGCGTCATTCGTGACCTGTTTGTCCTCGAAAATAGTCTAAAATAGCTCACTTGGGTTATATCTCTCATTTCCAGGCTTCATCAAGTGAATTTAAGGATGTTCGCTGCCAATGAAAAAGTATTCAAACTTTTTTTCTAACCAGTCTTTTTTGATTCCAAAATACAACACAAGACATTTGAAAACAAAATAAATATAGGGTAGTGTGCATTTTTTCAAGCTACAGGCCGCTGAATGAGACCTCTGAGCACCATGTTTTAAATTTGGTAAAATTAATTTAATTTTTAATTCTTTGAAACATACCTGTCTTGAACAGACATACACCTAGAATGCTTTCAAAAGTCATAATATTTAAATAACGCAGACTATTTTGGACCAAAAGCATAGAAAAATTTGCAACTTGGAGTGGATCACAAAATTTTACGATTCCTTTTTCAACCCTACCCCCATACTTGAAAAGTTGGAAAAAATCAATATTTTGAAATGTGCCAAATTCATATTTGTTGATTCAAACTTTTTCTTGTATTTTCACACAACATAGAACTTGGTAATAATGTTCGAATAAAAGAAAGAAATATATAGGGTAGTGAGCATATAAGAGAGAACCAACAACTTGAAAATCGCCATTTTCAGCCTTTCTTCGGCTGTTTTGTTTCTAAAAGCCCATTTCATAAAACCACCTAGAATTTTAAAACCAGCACAATAAAGACACAAAGACTGACTTAGAAGACCATGTACACATATACTGCTGCTAAAATAAACATCGAACTAGTGCAATTAATTTTAAGATGTGTAATATTCAAGTTTAATCTACCCTACCCCCTAAATTTTACTGACAACTAAAATTTTCTGAAAAGTTGCAGAAAATGGGGAGAAAAAATGAAGTTTCTTAGATTGACAATTTTCATGGCTCATTCAATGCATATCATCAATATGTATCCAAATATAAAATATTTCAAAACGGGGTTTCAAAAAGTTCGCGGAAAAGAGCCGTCATATTCTTATTTTGTAAATCAGCTGAATTAAACTAATACAGTTATATATATAGACCAACATGATTTGTACGTATACAGCAAATTTTGCTGCTCTGGCATGAACACAATGTTAACAGTGGTTGCTATGGAAACCGTACATCACGATTACCGGCCCACTTTTGTTCATTTTTGCAAAAAGTCGATGTTTAATGATGAGGTTGCATTTGATAATTAACCGTGCTTTTTTCACCAAACTTTGTATGAGCAAAGTTCAATATGTTTGCGATGAGCCCGTTGCGTCATATAAGTGTGTGACGTCATTTGGGCGTTAAGCACCCATATTGTTTGGTGGGTATGCCTAAAATGCGAAGGGAACAACGTTATTCGATAAATTGTGTGTTTGGAACGGACTATAAATGAAAGAAACACTGCTAAGAGCAGAAAGCGCATATGGCAACAAGAAAATTAAGAAAACGGCAATCAACAAGTAGTAAGCATGAGTTCTACACGACCAGAAAAGCGCCCATGTCGACTCGCGCAGCGTAACGTCAAAAAACGTCATACTGTCGAAAATGATCGTCGTGATAGAAAAGAGTAGAATTCGTGAAATACACAACATATTGAATTGTAGCTTCGGCACATTTACCGCATTACACACACAGAACTGACAATTAGACGCCCGTATGCAAGGTTGATTCTGATAATGCTTAAGAGCTAGCCAACAGCGGCATGAATGCGTGTAGCATGACGTTGTTGTGACGTTGGGCCGGTTTTACTGTTGTTACCTTAGAAACGCACGTGATTTAATGCCTAATTTTCATCCGATTTTATTCAAATTTTGTGCATATGTTTACTATATGTTAATTTACAAAATGCACAGAGAAGGTAAATTTCCGAAGACAATTACAAATTTGGCAGCACTTTTCCTCGAACTTTTTGAACCCCCCTCGTAAAACGAACAAAACTGAAATTATCCACATTTCAATTAAACATATAGGGATTTTGATGGTTTTAATTACGAACTTGTGTGTCGTGGAACTATTTTTCTGTTTCACGAATTTTAATTAGGGAGCAGCTGACATTGTTTCTTGATGCTTTGGAGGTTCAAATGTGTGCGCATGCGCAGAGCAAATTGGGAAAGATTTGCATTATTTAAGACAACAAAAATTCATATTCAATTTTTATCGAAATGAAAATCAGTTTTTTTTTGCACGATATACCCTAATATCCCATGAATGGGAATCATACAGCAACAGACCTGAACTTATCAACGTTTTACTCTTAAACTCTAAAATCCTTGGTGGCCTATTGTTGCGTTTCTTTTTCTTTTCTTTTTTCTTTTTTTTTTTTTTTTTTTTTTTTTTTTTTTTTTTTTTTTCAGTATATACGAGTAAACAGTGAGTTTTGTGGACTTGGAATTATGACAAAGAGAATTGTCTTGCATAAATACATATTGCTTGCGCTTCCTTGATTGGTCTTCTGATTCAACTGTCTTAAACCCTATAATACCATGAAGAGAAGATGAGAGACATTGCCTAACAATAAAAAGTGTTTGTCCACTTTGTCATTCTATACCCAGGGGGCATATAATAAAATAGTCTGATGAAATGCCTTCCCATTATGCTAACGTGTTTCGTTTTAAATTGCAACAACCACTTTAAATCTACAGTGAAATTTTATAACTACACATTGAGTGAAAAACAGGGTGTAGCTATATATACAGAAAATAGTGCATATAAAGACATCAAACTTTCAGCCTAAGTATAAAAATGGTTATTTTTTTTTTTTTCACAAATTACAAAAAAGTTTCAAACCCTTACCCATGGATCCTTGTGTAATCTTTGAAACTCGAAGATAAGCCTATAATTTTTATGTATGTTTTAAGTTTAATATTTTATATTTTTGAGCGTTCCATTGTGATACTTTTGTTGTGGATCTAATTATTTTATATTTGGCGTAAACATTTTGTGCTGTTTGCACCTTATACATGTACACCTTCATATATTTAGTTTTCGGGTAACTGAGTGGCCGCCTATATGGAAATAGCCGGTCACTCGTCTTATAATATGTTCTTTTTGTGTAAGTGCCTGATTGTAAATTTAGTTTTTCTCCACCTCGGTTTTCTTGATGGGAATTTCTTTCTGATTGCGCCATTTCCTGAGTATTGCTTACTTTTACTTTTTCAAAGATTATGCAATCAAATTAAGCATAAAAGCAACACAAAATCTGGAAGCCTTATATTAAAAGTTATAATATTTGCCCTCATATTTTACAAGATACATAAACAGATATCTCAGTTGGCCATTTCTTGCCGGTGCCAGTGACAATTGTTTACAAACAAGAAGAGTTGTCAATTTATTTCTAAATATTGCGGGGGTATATTAATTACTAAACGCAGCAATTATGTGAAGCTCTATATAAATTCCGCCAATCATGCCCCAGGGGTAAATGGTCTCTCCCTGGGGATCATTAGCACAAAGATACTTACTATTATAAATCACATAAATAATCTTTTTCTCAGAAACCACCAGGCCTAGAACTTTTATACTTTGTGTGTAGCAATGTTTTGTATAATCATTTTTATAAATCCGCCAACCCATATAGGCCACGCCAGGTGGGGAGCGGTATTATCTGCCATATGCTGATAATGGGAAATACATGAAAAAGTCTTCGTCTTTAAAACCATTAGCCTTTAGACTTTTTGTTTTAGTTCTGTGTGAAGCAATTCATAGTAGTCCTCTTTATACTCCTGCAACAGTGCCCCTGTGGTCCATACAGGCCAAATCCGGGGCGTCATTATCTGTCATAGGCTTATAATGTGAAATTCATAAACTGTCTTCTTTCCATGTTGCAACATATAGTAAATCCTGCTAACTGTGCCCCTGGGCCCATACAGGTCAGCCCCGGGAGCGTCATCATCTGCCATATACTCATAATAGAATAGACATGATAATACCTCCTTCTATGAAACCACAAGACCCAAAGCCTTGTTGTTTTGTACGCAGCAAATTTATGTGGAGCTCTATATAAAACCTGTCAACAATGTCCCTTGAGTCAAAGGGGCTCCATATAATTAAAGTGGGAAAACATAAAAAAACGCCACCTTCTAGACAACCATGAGCACAAGAACGTTTATATTTTGAGTATAGCAATGTTTTGGTTATCCTGATGGCCCCGACATTAAGCTATTCATTTTAGTTGGTTGGGACCGGAGCTTCTTGTCTGCTGCTTTGCCCACCGGGAATCAACTGGTGTTTTTCTTTTGCTCCGGATTTCAGTAAGTTATTCGGCGTCCAGGAATCTCCATCGGCGGGTAGCTTTCTGAATCTGTGAGTCCACGTTTTTATTCATCATGGTGGTTATCATGATTTATTTATTTGTTTGTCCATGTTGATTCATTTACTAGTTAGAGATTCACCACGATGACCGAACAAATTACTAAATGTTATGAGCCACTGCAGAAGATGAGGGTGAGGTTAGGGCCCTGTAAAACCGGTTTAAGCCCACCAGTTATTTGATATTTCCAAGGTGATAGTTCTGTTGTGGTTCTATTTGCTTTATGTTTTGGAGTCGAGTTTTTGTGCTGTTTGAACCTTGTATACGTTACCATACTTTTAGTTTATTTCTGGTAACTGAGTGGCCGCCTATTGGGAAATAGCTGCTCATTCGGCTAACGATATGTTCTTTTTAAAAATCTTGCCAACCATGCCCCTTGGCTTCATACATGCTACGTCCCAGGCGTCATAATTTGCCATATGCTTATAATGGAAAATGCATAAAAAATTTCTCTGAAACCAGAAGACCCAAAGCCCCAAAGCTTTCATATTAAGTATGCAGTAATGTTATGTAGAGCTCTACATAAATCCTATCAATCGTGCCACTCGGGCAAAAATGCCCCGGGGGTCATCAGCTCCCATATACTTGTAATGAGTAAATCATGCAAAACGTTTTACTCTTAACCCATGAGCTCTAGACCTTTTATATGTTGTATGTAGCAAAGAGAACATTCGGTTAACCAAGCGAGCAAATATTTCCTAAAAGATAGCAGTGAGCTTAGTTATATGTATGAATGCGCTCATAAAAGGGAAGCACAACAGAAGCGCCGTCTTGAATCAGGCATGCATATTAAATTACCGGGCTTATAGCGGTTTTACGGCCCTTACCTTTCCCTCATTTTCTGCAGTGGATCAAAACATTTATGAGCCGTCACATGAGAAAACCAACAATTTGGGTTACCTACCAGGTCCAACACAAACCGGCCTGTACAGTCACAGAAGCAGGTTTTGTAGTTTGCACGGGATTATGATTCAATTGGCTTGATTAGGTCTTGCTAACCTTTCATTTTTTCTCGAAACTCATGTGTGAAACAATTGTATTTTTATGTTATAAGATCTTTGTATGAAAATCGAAGAAAGTAACGACTAAAATACAAAGGTATGTGTCAATATAACAAAAGTTATGTTAATATTTCAATAATTATTACAAAACAGCTACAGCAGAATCTGTTAAACGTTGTTTCAGTTTGTTATACAAACGATTTTGAATATGTCTCTTTTGTATAACATTGAAAAGGAAAGTCACGCAGGAAAGTCACGCTTTCGTTATCCTTAATGCTGATAACGATTTTCTTACATTTTCATTGAGATTTGAATAAACATCATCGAACATCAATGTTCATTGTTGAAGTGTTTTGTTTAATTGCTTTAGGTCCACGGTCAACAGCTAAGGTCATATTAGGACCGTTGGTTATCATTACCAAACTGTTCTTGTACAAGCCCCTAAGAGGCAAATCGCCAGAACTGAGTGCACATTTCTTTTTTGCTATGTTTATAGCTTGTTTTACCACCTAGGCTCTGAAAGAATTGCTGGTCGTCTTTTAGTGCTGTCCCCAATCATCATCTGATCACCTTTCTAAGATAGCAGTCGTATCTGAGAAAGACAGCGAAAGAAAATCCACATTTTGCTGAGAGATAGGACATACAGGAATTTCAAGATGCACTGGAAATTATTTATATAGATGTATGGCCCAAATAGTTCTGGAGCCGCCACATGCTCAGTGTAGACGAAGTACTTTACAAGCAGATAGTCATTCTATGTTGAAAAGGTGGACAGAACATATAGTGTGGCAAATCTCTCATATCAATAGCTGTGCTGTTGACAGTCTTCCTCAGGGTACAATATTTGCAACCGTTATGGATGCAAGAAAATAATTCTACTACTGTCACCTGGAAAAGCTAATTGTGCTGATACAAGTACTGCCCAGCTGGTGTCTGTAGAACTGGAGGGTTATCCTGGACACGTTGTTTCACTGTTGCGGAGAATGGAAAAAAGTACAAGCTCGTTAGCTCGTTATCGTTAGACGGCAACTCATCTAAGAGTTTACTCTACAGAAAATCTAGCCGAACAGGGAGCTCATTAATTTTGGTCGACAGTCCCCTAGGAGTTTTGCAAGTCTCTGAACAAAACCAGAAAATGTTGGATAAAGCTCTTCAGCAGTGGCCAGCAATTCATCTAGGAAATGATTATTCGGTAGAGCGACTGAACAGACCTATTTATGACCGCGCTGCTCACCCTGTCGGGAGGGGGGGGGGCTAGAAAATGTGCCCTTAACAACTGCCTGCTTGGTTGGTTGACCACGGTCAGCGGGGACCCCTTCCAGCGGTCGAAATCAGAAGAAAAATGCAAATTTTATTCTTTTGAAATTTGGCACATTCAGTGTGAGAACACTGATGGACAGTGCTGGTTCAGATAGATCACAACGTAGAACGGCCCTTGTGGGCAGATCGATTAGAAATTACGATATGCAGATAGCTGCACTGAGTGAGATTCAGTTCACAGAGGCTGGGAGATCAGACAAGTTGGTGCTGGAGACAGGTGGGAAGCAGGAGTTTGCTTTGCCATTTAGTAAGCTGTCAGAATTGCCGAAAGGCATCACTGACCACCTAATGACATTGAGACTTCCTCTATAAGAAAATAAATATGCAACCGTTGTCAGTGCATATGCACCTACGACCAATCCAGATGAGGTTAAGGACTAGTTATATAATGACTTAGACGACGTTATTTCTGCAACACCACATACAGACAAGCTTATCTTTCTTGGCGACTTTAATGCCAGAGTTGGTACAGACCACCAGACCTGGGAAGGAGTTATAGGCCTGCCCAGAATGTGTTGGAAATGTAACAGCAATGGTCTCATGCTTCTTAGGAAGTGTGCTGAACACAATCTTCTAATTCAACACATTCTTCCGTCTACCTTAGTAAATAGAAACAAAACATCCCAATGCATCTCCGATCCAAACATTGGCATTTCATAGACTATGTCACAGTGCGGAGAACACTTAGGCAGGATCTCAGAGTGACAGACTGCTATACAGATCATAGACTGGTTGTCAGCAAATTCAACCTAAGAATTCAGCCTGCGAGGCGACCTCAAGGCAAGAAAGCTTCTAAGAGACTGGATGCCTCAGAGCTGAATCAAGACAGCATGAGATAAACTTTCCTGAGAAACTTTCTTATCGGACATTTGCAACCAACTGGGTGCAATCAATCTCAGTTCAGAGGTCGTCTCCGGAGAAACCTGGACAGTTTTCCAAAAACGGTTCATTTTTCAGCTGCATCTACCTCAGGACATCCATCTCGCAAACATCAAGACTGGTCTCTGATTGCGCCTTTTCCCGATCATTGTCTGCTTGTACCTTTTGATGAGAATGATGACGAAATTAAGAGGCTTCATAAAGAAAAGCACCGATTACCCAAGGCACATCAAGATGATACTAGCTCAGTATCCAAGAAAGCAGCCTACAGCAACAGTTGTAAAACAAACCGTCCAGACCAAGTTTAGGGTAGTGTTTACCCTAGCCACTTTTACTATGTGGCATGCAAGATCACTATCTGAGAACGAAAACAGAATAAATTCAGTCTTTTGCGGAAAGAGAGGACATTCAAATTATGTATCATGATGCACTGAAAACTATTTATGGCCCAAATTAAAGTGAAGAGAGGTGGAAAGCAGGAGTTGGCTTTGCCATTAAAACAGAACTTGTTTGTAAGCTGTCAGAATGGCCGGATTGCATCAATGACTACCTAATGACATTGAGACTTACTCTATAAGGCAATAAATATGCAACCGTTGTCAGTGCATATGCACCTACGACCAATCCAGATGAGATTAGACGACGTTATTTATGCAACACCCCATCAAGATCAATCTCAGTTCAGAGTTCGTCTCCGAAGAAACCAGGACAGTTTTCTAAAAAACATTTTCTAAATTTTATCGTAGACACTATGAATTGATTTCCAAATATAATGTTGGGTTAAAGACGCTTTTAAGTGAGGGCCTTTCGGAACCTGAATTTTATGGTGACTTGGTTTACAAATTTAAGAAACTTAAAGGAATTAATGATTTTTCTTTTCAGTTCAGAAAAATCATAACACGTTACAGACGTATAGGTTATAACTTGAATGTTATGCGACAGTCTGCATGCTTAGTTTTTAACCCAATCATGGTTGATAACTACGCTGCCTTCTTTAATTGCACGCCGGTGGGTCGGGCGTCAGACTCTATGATGGCCCCGACATAAAGCTATTCATTTTAGTTGGTTGGGGCCGGAGCTTCTTGTCTGTTGCTTGGCCCACCGGGGTCCAACTGGTGTTTTTCTTTTGCTCCGGAGTTAGTAGGTTATTCGGCGCCCAGGGATCTCCATCGTCGGGCAGCTTACTCAGTCTGTGAGTCCTGGTTTTTGATTCATCAGGATGTTTATCATGATTTATTTGTTTGTTCTTGATGATTCATTGACTAGTTAGAGATTCACCACGAGGACCGAATAACTAACTAAATGTTATGAACCACTGCAGAAGCTGAGGGTGAGGTTATGGCCATGTAAAACCGGTTTAAGCCCGCCAGTAACTTTGTGTTACTGATCGTTCCAAGTCGATACTTCTGTGGTGGTTCTTTTTGTTTTATGTCTTGGTGTTTAAAAACCTTTTTGTGCTGTTGGCGCCTTATGTGTGTTTTCATAATTTTAGTTAAGTTAAGGTAACTGAGTGGCCACCTATTGGGAAAATAGCTGCTCATTCGGCTTACGATATGTTTCATGGTATAAGTACCTGATTGTTGGTTTGGTTTTTTCCCACCTCGGTTTTTGGAGTGGGAATCTTTTTCTGATTGCGCCTTTTCCTGATCTTTGCCTACTTGTACCTCTTTATACAAAAACGGTTCTTTCTTCAGCGGCATCTACCTTAGGGCATCCATCTCGCAAACATCAAGACTGGTTTCTGATTGCGCCTTTTCCTGATCATTGCCTACTTGTACCTTTTGATGAGAATGATGACGAAATTAAGAGGCTTTTTAAAGAAAAGCACCGATTGCGCAAGGAACATCAAGATGATACTAGCTCAGTATCCAAGAAAGCAGCCTACAGCAACAGTTGTAAATCAGACAGTCCAGACAAGCTTAGGGACATGCGAGATCACTGGCTGTGAAAGAAAACAGAAGAAATGGAGTCTTTTACGGAAAAAAGGACATGAAGATATATCATCATGCACTGAAAGCATTTATGCCAAGAATAGAATGTAGATTTATAAGTGACGCTTGTGGACCTCACCAAAGCTTTCGACAAATTTAGTCGTGATGGATGCCAAGTTTGGCTGTCCACCCAGATTCACAGCAATGGTGCGGCAGTTTCATGATATCATGCATGCACATGTGTAAGATGATGGAGAGTTCTCTGAACTCTTTAAAGTGACGAATGGTGTCAAACGGGGCACCGACACTGTTCAGCATGATGTTTTCTGCCATGTTCATGGATGATTTACAGGGCAGTTTTACTGGTTTTCCAATCAGGTACCGCTTTGATGGCAAATTATTCAAGCTAAGAAGGTTGCAAGCCAAAGCTAAGGTGCAGAATTATGTGCTAGATGAGCTCCACTCTGCAGATGATATAGATAAAAATGCCAGATCAGAGGCAAAAACGCAACGGGCCATGGATCAAGTTTCACAGCTTTTCACAGCAACGAAACTTACAATCAGACAAGCACGTGATAACTTTGATATTACAATCAACACACCAACCAGCACATGCAAAACTATACAATGAACCAACTATCACCGTGAATGGCCAAAAACTGAAAATTGCTGATAAATTCACCTACCTAGAAAGCGTTATCGCCGGAGCAGTGCACATTGACTATGAGGTCACCGCCAGAATCGCAAAGGCCAGTGTGGAATTTGGAAGACTCGGTGCAAATGTCTAGAAGCGAAATGGAATCAAGCTTGACACCAAGCTGAAAGTCTTCAAGGCTGTGGTACTGCCAGCCGTCTTGTATGCATGTGAGACATGGACAGTATATAGCAACGTCATGCAAAGAGACTTATGCTGTTTGAGAAAGCTATTAAAATCAAGTGGCAAGACAAGATTCCAGACACAGGGGTCCTGAAGAAGGCAGGGGTACAAAGAATGCATACTGTCTTAAAGCTAGCACAGCTAAGATGGATTGTTATAAGAATGCCTGATGAGCGAGTTCCAAAGAAAGTTTCTAAGGAGAATTACAGTAGAAAAATGCTCTCAAGGTAGCCAGAATTAACTCTACAAAGACGCCATCAATCAAAGCCTCTCTTAAGGATTTCGACATACCAATACGGTCTTGGGTACAAACTGCACAGAAGCGATCGAAGAAGCGCGGTCTCATCAACAAAGGAGCAGCTCATTATGAAGAGAATCTGTGAAGCTGAAAGGAAACGCAGATAACACGAAGCCGACCAATGGGCCACCAGCAGATTCCTTGACATTGATTTGCTCTACTTGCAACCGACGGTTTAGAGCTAGATTTGACGTCAGACATCCAAGAACTCACCAGCACACACGAACATCCGAAAGTCAAGAAATAAAGATGGTAATTCTCATTAGTGAGATACGAAAGCGCCAGCGACATATCCACAATTCACCTTTACACGCGGAGAGAAAATCTACAAATCTTTGACAACCACAGGTGCTTTATCAAATGCTGTAAAGAAAATAGCAAAATTCTATTGAATCACCTGAATGTCTTTTACTCTCTCTCTCTCTCTCTCTCTCTCTCTCTCTCTCTCTCTGTGTGTATGTGTGTGCGCATGCGTGTGCGTGCGTATGTGTTGGTAGCAAGGGCGGTGTAAAAAAAAAGACAAAAAGACAACGTACAGCCGAAATCTTTAATGTATCATTTCGGGTTCCATGGGTTTGTTATTTTATATTTATGTTACATTGAACGATACATGTATGGAAAGTTGCTGTTTTAATACTATAATAGTAAAGATCAATTGTGTTAAAGACGTAAACAGCAGCTGGTGTTTGACTAACATGTTAGGCCGGAGTGTTTTTATTATTTTTATTATCATTTTATTATTTTTTTTTAATTTCTGGTTTACAGCTTTAATTCTTGAAAAGTCTTGACATGGAGGAAAAAGCCAAATTAAGTGCTGAATTGGTAAAAATAAATCCATCATTGAGTTTATTTCTCATAATACCGGATTTCTTTAAATGTTGTGAACCACTGCAGAAGCCGAGTGTGAGGTTATGCCAGTAAAACTAGTTTAAGCTCGCAAGTAATTTTATAATACTGATCGTTCCAAGGCGATACGTATGTGGTGGTTCGTTTTGTATTATGTCTTGGTGTATATTTTTTGTGCTGTCAGCAACTTATGTACATTGTCATATTTTCAGTTTTTGAGAAAATAGCTGCTTACTCGGCTGGTATGTTTTTTAGTATAAGTACATGACTGTTCATTTAGTTTTGTTTTCACCTCGGTTTTTTGAGTGGGAATTTCTTTCTGGTTGTGCCATTTCCTGATCATTGCCTATTTTTACCTTAAAATGGTCAATGTTAACTGAATTACCAGTAAACATTGTTAAGAAACTGAACCAAACAATATTTATTTAAGATAAGCTCAACAATTACATATATATAATGTTTGTATGCTTGGGTGCAAGTTGAAGAATATCTTTTAAGTTTTGACTGGTTTAAGAGAGTAAAATAAAAATAGCAAAATTTCATTTTGTTTGTATTCTGGGGCATGCTCAATAAACCAGAAAATAAAAACACTTTGGCCTTATCATCAGTGAAAGGTACCAAACTTCCGAGTAGGCCACCACAACACAAAAGGTTTGCTTAAAAGTATAATTTGTAGCCGCGTATTGCTTTATCGTGTTACGTAGCTTAGTTCGTTTCTTTACGAAAACTCGCCCATGTAATATACGGAGACCTTTTTCACCTGTAAAAATTGAGATTTTCATCGGAAAAATTTTGATATTTTTCTTACTTTTGCTCAAAACATAGATTGTGGGTACACGTTAGAACCGCCTCGACGTTTCAAAAATAAGAAAAATAGTTATACCCTTGCATACCCCAGTTTTGCTATATAAAAGTGGGGTTTAAGGGGGTATTCATTGCACGGACATGTTTTCCTGATGAAACATGTATAACCTTCTATATTTATACTTTATTTTGGAGATAATTGTTCAATTATAGATAATAACGTGTACAACCCTTCTCATCAGAATTCTGTAATCTGATCATGCAATGCCCATGCCCATGCAATGTACAGAGATTTTTTAAGTTGTAAAAAAAAATGAAAATTTTACGCTTGCAAATATCAATCTTTTGCATTACGGCCAGGAATCTCAAAGACAAATTTTCGCAAGTAGAGGCTCAAGTAAAACGACTTGAGATAAAGCTCAGTTTTTATTTTGAAGAAAGAAGGTGTTAAAATTGTATATATTTGAATTGAATCTTGTATTGCGCTTCTGCCAGTCATGTTTGCGCGTGACATTGGATAATAATAATAATAATAATAATAATATCATTATATTATCTTTATAAAAGTTCTCAACCATAAACTGCCTTTAAACGAGTGTCGCTTAGCCATTTCAGCAAAAGTAACAGCTTTAGGTCTTTAAGTTCACGCGTATCACATGATTTTCTATTTTGTATGTTTGCTTTTGTGCAATTAATGTATCAATTGAAGTATCATAAGCATTTTAAAAGACAATTACATTTGCTTTCATTCTTTTTTACCTTTAACTGCACAGAAACAAAATGGAACCACATCACGGCTTACGTCTAAAACATGTCTAGAATAAAACAATGCCCCCTCTTTCTCCCCCCCCCCCCGCCCCCCAATTGACGCTTCCGTTGTTTTTCTTTATCAAAACTATAACTAACACTTTACCAGAAAGTTAATATATAATGGGTTGTCTGTAAACCACTATAACTATGGGCAATCACCACATTGTATATCATGTTATTGTAGAAGAATGGGTGGTGTAGCGGTCATTGGTGGTTAAGGCACTCGCCTTGTAAATCAACGGGGGCAAATTTGAGCTTCTCCACTTTCGGGTGGGCCGAGGTTCGCGTCCGAATAAAACCTTTACCATTTAGAGAGTTGTAAGTTTATCAGCACTACCACTTCTAATTGCGTATTTCAAAGCTGGGCTTGCATCACATCAGGAAAACATGTCCGTGCAATATATACCCCCTTAAACCCCACTTTTATATAGAAAAACTGGGGTATGCAGGGTTATACCTATTTTTCTTATTTTTGCTCCAAAACATAGATTGTGGGTACTCGTTAGAACCGCCTCGGCGCGGTGGTTCTAATGTGTACCCACAATCTATGTTCCCAGACGGTTCAAACGAGCACCCACAATCTATATTTTGAGCAAAAATAAGAAAAATATCAAAACATTTGTACTGAAGTTTTAAAGCTCAAAAATCTCTGTATATTGCATGGGCAAGTTTTCGTAATGATGTGGAAATGAATAACGAATACGTGGAGACGGCAGCAGGGTCTGTTAGGTGCATATCTGGGGCCACTTTAGCAGCGTCATAGCATAAAAAGGCCACATATTCCCACAAACGAAATCAGTATGCTCCAAGCGCCACTGTTTTGCCATATCACTCCTTATTTTAGAGCCGAATTTAGAACCGTCCATCTATCTTATATTGTTGTGCAGAACGGTTTGATAAAGATCTGTCTAGAAATTATGAAAAGTGGTTTACTCATGATGTGTCTCAGTGTTTCTTTGTTAACGGTCTTGACAAAATGCCAATGACGCATCAGCAAACATCTGTTACCCAACCCACGTTCTTTCTCCGACTATAAGTAAGCCCGCACGCCAGCCATCGCCGCAGTTGAGTTGGATTTCTCCAGAAGACTGTTCAACATGAAGCTACAAACAGTAAGATTTTTTTTATTTTTTCTTTAACTTCATAAAATACTTATACTAGAAATATTTTGAAATATTAAGCTTCAGTATTTTTCAAAAATAAATTGTTTGTAACGTCTAGATTAATGTTAAACGGCATGATGATTTGTGTGTGTGTGTGTGTGTGTGTGTGTGTGTGTGTGTGTGTGTGTTATGGATGCAAATCCCTATAAATCATCAGGAAAACTAGTGGGTGCAATGAATAATCCTTAAATCCCATTTTTATGTAGTAAAATTGGGGTTTACAGAGTTATACCTATTCTTCTTATTTTTGATCCAAAACGTAGTTTATGGGTACTCGTTAGAACCGCCTCGCCGAGGCGGTTCTAACGTGTACCCACAACTATCTATGTTCTGAGCAAAAATAAGAACAATATCAAAATTTTTCAGCTAAAAATTTTCAATTTTTAAAGCTCAAAATTTCTCCGTTTATTGCATGGGCAAGTTTTCGTAATGTTTAGCTTCATGTAGCTTATCAACGTCAGCAACAGGCTAATTTTCAGTCCTACAACTTCTATTGTGTGATATTTAAGTGCCACTGCATTATCCATATTCATTTATTTTCCTTTTTTGATTTAATGAAGAAAAAAAAACTTTCTAATTGCAAAGTAAATAAGATTTACAATACAGAATACAGAATATTTTATTCAGCATTAAACATCATACAATGTTTATAGCCTACAACAGTTTAGTAAGATGTACATTTACAGAGAAGCAATGACATGTGAATGACAACATATACAATAACAACTTTGGAAACATATGTAACACATTTACATGGAATACAAATTTTACAAAAATGAAAAGTTATATCTACAGAATATTCAAAGCAATTTATCTTTAATTTATCAGTCTACAAAAGTTGTTTTATATCCTATCCTAGCAACAATTTTCTAAGCTTTCCAGCGTGATATGAATAATAAGCTACTTTAAAGATAACTTTTCTAGATTAAGAAGACATCAGAGTATCAAATTTTGTAATAGTTGGCCAGTGATTGTAATACCCTGGAAAATATTTGCGTCTAAGCTCTTTATATGCGGGACATACGAGTTAAAAGTGGTTCTCGCTTTCTACAGTGTTCATTTTACATACCTTACAAATTCTTGCACACCAGACAGAAATTGCCACACTTTTTGCCTGGGTGATAAAATTGCATCTCACCCAGTTGTTCTCACCCAGGCCAAAAAAATTACGCAAAACCTTGAAATAAACCAGATTTTGGGGGTTGTTGTGCAAGAAAAAGAATCTAATATGGTGTTCTGTTCTAGATGGAAGTTTCCAACCCTCGGGATGACCGTGCTGAGCGGAACCTCGGCGGAGCCTAGAACAGAACCCCATATAAGATTCTTATATTCTATCCTTACGAGCAATCTTCGGAATCGGATATCGCCCTCTCTCTATTTTTAGATTTACAATAGAAGAATGTACTTTATGTGGTGATAGAAATTACTTTAGTGATATTTAAGTGCCACTGCCTTATCCATATTCATTTATTTTCCTTTTTTAATTTGATTAAGAAAACTTTCTAATTGCAAAGTAAATGTGATTAACAATAGACGAATGTACTTTATGTTGTAATAACATTACGAAAATTTGCTCATGCAATAAACTGAGATTTTTTTAGCTTAATAAATTGAAATTTTTCTGCTGAAATGTTTTGATATTTTCCTTATTTTTGCTCCAAAACAAATAACAAAAAAAAAAAAAAAAAAAAAGAAAAAAAAAAAAAAAAACTTTCATTGAAAGCATAAGTAAAGCCAAAGAAAAGAAGTCGTCAGATGCGATGAGAGAAAAAATACGATACATGATATTGCATAAAATTAATAAAAATCAAACAAAAACTAATTCTTGAAAAAAAAAATCTTACAATCATGTTGATTGGTGCAATAAAATTATCAAAACAATAGAAGCTATGTTTTGGCATGAACCTCATTTTCTCTCTAACTTTTGAATTTTACTGATTTTGTTTGTATTTCAAGTTGCCCTTTGTTGTTTTCGTTGCAATATTATGGAATTTTATTTCCAAATCATTTTACTTTTTATTCAAGTTTAATTTTTACTGCAGTAATGACTAAATGTTTTTATATAATATATTTTAAAAAATAGACGTTGCCATATTTTTGTCATTCACACTCATGAAGACATAATTGAACGTACAATTTCACAATGTGTCAGTTTTTAAGCACATTCTGCTGTGCAGCAATGGTCTATACCGATAATTCAGTAAAAGAATAAATGTAAAATATGATTATGACTACAGTTTCAAAGTGTATTTTTCAATAGTGCATTATTGTTCTTGTAAAACCGTCATTTGCAATATTTTAGGGTGGTATAGACCAAACTGACAAGGATTGGCAAGCAAAAAGTTTAAAGAAATGTTATCCAATAAGCATCATTAATTAATTTGAATAGTTTCAAATAAATATATGAAAAACTATGCATATCTCACACTTTTTTTTTCGACTATACATTGAAGGTAGCAAGATTGGTCTATCCATTTAATTTATAATATAATAATATTTTCAGCTTACTTTGCTACTTTGCGTGTGCCTGTTCTTCGGAATGATATCGGGATGGGGAAAGTGGAAAAATAGAGATAGGGGCGACAGCGTAGAAAAGAAAGAAGAAGGTAGCGTTGGTGGCAATGACGATTCCCATGACGACGACTGGGACGATGATGACGATTTCGATGATTATGATGACGCTTCCGATGATGATGATGACGATGAAGACGAAATTGGTGACAATAATTCGGATAGTGACTCGACAGAAGCAGATAGATGGAGGAAAAAGGGAAAATGGGGCAAACATAGGAAGAACGCCTGGAAGAAAAATGGAAAGAGAGGCAACCATAGAAATAAGAAACCAAAGTGTCCTAAGATACAAATACGTGAGTTGGTTTTATTTTACAGAATTTTACTTGTTTTTTTTTTTATGGGAATGAAATATTTACGAATATGGGAAGGTACAAGTAGGCAATAATCAGGAAATGACGCAATCAGAAAGAAATTCTCACTCCATAAACTGAGGGGTGGGAAAAAATTAAAATGACACTTAGGTACTTATACCAAAAAACATATAGTAAGCCGGGTGAACAGCTATTCCCCAATAGGTGGCCAATCATATACCTGAACTAAACTAAAATAGGAAAATGTACATTAGGCCCAAACAGCACAAACATTCGACTGCAAAACACAAAACAATTAGAACCACAACAGAAGCATCGCATTGGAACGATCAGTAATATAAAATTAGGGGGTGGGGCTTAAACCGGTTTTACAGGGCCCTAACCTCACCCTCATCTTCTGCAGTGAAGCGTTATAAGAAACCTAAATATGTTGATGATGATCCCAATGCTTGGACCCGTGCTAATATTCAAATGCACTTTTTACCATTAACATTAAAACTTGCATATTTTTTAATAATAGCTCGCAGTTGTTCAAGGCTTTAGCGCTCCAACTTGACCATTCACCATTTCAAACGAAGAAGCCTTGCAAATTAAACATAAATGTAACTTTATATCTTCAGGTGAATTTCTACAATCAAATCAAATTAACAGAAAACAAATAAAAGATTTTCGGACTTGTTGGTGTACGAAACCGAAGCCTCCAACACACGGACGTGTAACTACTCCGTGTGATTTGGGATACAACAGACATGCAAGGTACTCTTGCAAAAAAGGGTTCGCCTTGAGGGGACCTAAAGTCTCCACGTGCCAAATGAACAGACAGTGGTCACCCAAACCCCCGCTGTGTTTGCCTGGTAAGTTGAAACAATTCTTCAATAATTGAGCCGCCTCGTGGGAAAACCAACAATGTGGTTTCCGAACAGGTCCGACACAAACCGGCTTGCACAAGCACAGAAAATAGCTAGAAGCTTGAAATTTCGGATTTAAGTAGAAGAGGAATTGTACTATCCGAGTAGCGAAAACAAAGGCGCTGATCAGCTTCGCGGTTCCGCGAAGCTGATCTGCGTCTTTGTTTTCGCCTATGCAGATTGTTGGTTTTCTCATGAGGCGGCTCAATTCTTACAGCATTAACGTTACTGTAGTAAGGGGAAAAACCACAGGGAATATTGTATCATTCCAACTGAATACAATCTTCATTAAAAGGCGGACAGTGTATCTAGTGATGCGTTAGCAATGGCAAGCTGCTCCATCGGTTTACATAATAATATTGATGTTGATATTCATTGTAACAGATCACTTTTTCTTTTGGGCCTCCCCCTAAGCTCTCCTACCCTACGAACTTTGCAAATCCTTAGATTTAAACGTTTACAAAGCTAGAAAAAATCATTGATTTCACTGCTAAGTATACAATACGCGTATAAGCATGCGACTAAGCCCGGTTTTTAGTCGGACCTGGTCGGAAACCCAAATTGTTGGTTTTCTCGCGCACATGCTCATTTAATTGGTTCCTACATTATCATGATTGTCGATTATTGAGAAGACTAATTCTGGAAGACTTGGTATATATATATGGAAAGTTTGCGGCAAAGATCTATCATTTACTCCTCCATATCCGGAATTATATACCAAGGCTATTATACTCACAAAGGCAATCATGAGCCGTAATGGAATTAAATTAAGACTTGATCGATATTGACATTAGTGGGTGGGGTATGTTTAACTGACATCTGCATTACTGTTTTTTTTAAATCTGTCAATCAAATGATTATGTGCATTTTTGCTAATAGACGTCACAGATACTAGGTATGACTCAATATTGTTATTCTTTTAATTAAAATTTTAATAGCTTGGTTTAGAATTGGAAATGTAACTGGTTTTCGTCGGACCCATTTCCTGGAAAATGGGATGCTTTTGAATAAAATGATTACACAAAGCCTACATGTCTAGGATACATAATCTGAAAAATTAAGGATTATTTTGGTGTCATGGAGATGTATTTCTCTGGGAAAAGTTAGTATAAAATATGTTTTTTTTTTTTTTTTTTTCTGGAAAATTTCCAAAGTGGGTAACTTGGGGCGGCTCGTGTGTGCTTATTGTTTGCTGAAAGATGACAGGCCTTTTGTTTCAGGTTCTTATATGATTTAAGTCAATGACTACATCGAAAAATCTGGCTTATTTTTTTTTTCAAGAAGCTAAGAAAAATTGGTCCCACGATTTCAACACGGAAGTAACTGAAAAATGACTCTCTTGCTCTGAGTTGACCATTCATTTCACAATCATGTATACACAAATCCACGTATTTGCAACATATTCAACAGCCATATGATATAGCATGCTAAAGAATGTACCCGTAACATTCTTTCAAAAATCAACAATTCATATGTGAGACAAGCCATGTTCTGCTTGCGGGTGTGTCAGGTGGTTTTTCCCCGGGTACTCCGGTTTTCGCCCCCACCTACCGATTGATTCGTCTCGATATGAGTGAAAAAGCTTGAAAGGGACGTAAAACTGAATAAAAAAAAAAAAAAAAAAAAAAAAAAAAATCAACAATGCTTTTTATACGGGTAAATCTTCAAACATGTATATACAGTGACCACACATAAGTCTTTAACTGTATACATTTTAATATTGTGTTTTCTTATTGATTTTCAAGACGCAAACAATCCGAAATATCGAACAGGGCCCAGAATTACAATCCTCCCTTAAATTGCGGTTTTCAGCATAAAAATGCATTTAAAACATACTTAAATGAAACTTACCGGTTTTATTATGTGGATACGACACATCTGTATATGAGCCGCCTCGTGGGAAAATCAACAATGTGGTTTCCGAACAGGTCCGACACAAACCGGTCTGTACAAGCACAGAAAAGAGGTAGAATCTTAAAATTTCGGATTTAAGTAGAAGAGGAATTGTACTATCCGAGTAGCGAAAACAAAGGCGCTGATCAGCTTCGCAGGCGCTGATCAGCTTCGCAGTTACTGCGAAGCTGATCTGCGTCTTTGTTTTCGCCTATGCAGATTGTTGGTTTTCCCATGGGGCGGCTCATATTTTGGTAAAAGCAGTATAACTAAGGTGGGCCTTAACTTAGCATTGTAATTCTGTGCCCTTGACGCCAGTGCGCATAATCGAACTGACGTCGCTTATAATAGGTGTAGGCGTATCTTAACTATAAAATGAGCCGCATCGTGAGAAAACCGGATTTTTGCCTAGGCGAAAACAAAGGCGCAGATCAGCTTCGCGGTAACCGCGAAGCTGATCAGCGCCTTTGTTTTCGCTACACGGATAGTATATTTCCTCTTCTTCTTATATCCGAAATTTCAAGCTTCTAGCCTGCTTCTGAGACTGTACAGGCCGGTTTGTGTCGGACCTGGTCGGAAACCCCGAAGACCGGTTTTCTCGCGTCGCGGCTCAAATACTATCCATTTTTCACAGACTGTGGACCCTTACAAGATCCTCGGCACGGTTGTGTGTCTCTGACTGGCACTTTCTACGGGAGTCAAGCTAGATATCAATGTGATAGGGGTTATGAACTTCAGGGCAACCGAGAAAGATATTGTCAGGAAAACTGTCAGTGGAATGGAACAGACGCTACATGCAAAATTATTGGTTAGTCACAGATTGCAAATGATTCACAGATTATAAAAACAGATAAATAACCTGTTTCAAATTCTTTGCGAAAAGTCCTAACATTTTAAAGCAGTTTCAAACCTTTATATTTTATTTTCTATTCATTTCGAACCAAATTCATTTCATACCCAGATCATTTAGTATCCATGTCATTTCAGATTAACTTTGGTCAATTCGTACCTCCTTTTTCGTATCCAGACCTCTCGATTCGGAGTCGACGCTCTACCACTACGCCACCGCGCTCCCAAAATATCTGATACCATTTGAAGCTAACATAATTTTGTTCCGCAAACACATACCATTATAGATCTAAAACTTAAATTACAATACACTGTGATAATTTAAGTCTTGTTTGGTATATAATGTTAAGTATTTTAAATACTAATATTATTTTGAATAATAGAGGTCAATTTTGCATGATGCGTTATTTTTCGTCAAATTATGTTATTACGACGTCTCGTTCATCATCAGGTGAATGTTTGGTATCACTGTGTGGCGTTTATTTTCAAACCCTTCCAGCTTTCCCGATCATTGCCTACTTGAACCTTTTCAAAAAGTATTTGGTTTAGGTGAACATGCATTTTCATTAAAGAGACCTCACAAAAGAAAACTAGAATTGTCAGAGAATCTGACTATAGCCCCGCTTCTCAGCTTTTTTTGCAGGGTGAAAAAACAATGACAGGTAACTATCACAGGCTATCACAAGCTAGATCTCATCAATATTGATGCTCATACAAAATTTGGTCTGATTATGTCAATTCGTTCTCTGTCAAAATTTTGCTAAAAATGACGGGTAATAATCCAAAGCTAGATCTTGTCAATGATGATGTGCATACAAAATTTAGACGGATTCTGTCAGTTCTTTCTGAAGATACTGAGCGGAAACAAAATTCTGAAGTCAATCAAGGGCTGTTAACTCCGTCAAAATTTTGCAAAAAATGATGGGTAATAATCCCAAGCTAGATCTTGTCAATGATGATGTGCATACAAAATTTGGACGGATTCAGTCAATTAATTCTCCAGATATTGAGCGGAAATGAAATTCTGATGTCAATCAAGGGCTGTAACTCCATTAAAATTTTTTGAAAAATGACGGGTAACAATCCCAAGCCAGATCTTGTCAATGTTGATGTGCATACAAAATTTGGTTGGATTCTGTCAATTCATTCTCAAGATATTGAGCGGAAACGAAATTCTGACGTTAATTAAGGGCCATAACTCTGTTAAAATTTAACAAAAACTGAAGGGTAACAATCCCAAGCTAGATCTTGTCAATGTTGATGTGCATACAAAATTTGGTCGGATTCTGTCAATGCGTTCTCAAGATATTGAGCGGAAACGAAATTCTGACATCAATCAAGGGCCGTAACTCTGTCAAAATTTTGCGAAAAATGACGGGTAACAATCCCAAGCTAGATCTTGTCAATGATGATGTGCATACAAAATTTGGTCAGATTCTGTCAATTTGTTCTCAAGATATTGAGCGGAAACGAAATTCTTACGTCAATCAAGGGCCATAACTCCGACAAAATTTTGCGAAAAATGACGGGCAACAATCCCAAGCTAGATCTTGTCAATGTTGATGTGCATACAAAATTTGGTCGGATTCTGTCTATGCGTTCTCAAGATATTGAGCGGAAACAAAATTCTGACGTTAATCAAGGGCCGTAACTCCATCAAAATTTTGCTAAAAATGACGGGCAACAATCCCAAGCTAGATCTTGTCAATGTTGATGTGCATACAAAATTTGGTCGGATTCTGTCAATTTGTTCTCAAGATATTGAGCGGAAAAGAAATTCTGACGTCAATCAAGGGCTGTAAATCCGTCAAAATTTTGCGAAAAATAACAGGTAACAATCCCAAGCTAGATCATGTCTATGTTGATGTGCATACAAAATTTGGTCGGATTCTGTCAATGTGTTCTCAAGATATTGAGCGGAAACGAAATTCTGACGTTAATCAAGGGCCATAACTCCGTCAAAATTTTGCGAAAAATGACGGGTAACAATCCCAAGCTAGATCCTGTCAATCATGATGTGCATGCAAAATTTGGTCCAATTCTGTCAATTCGTTCTCAAGATATTGAGCGGAAACGAAATTCTGACGTCAATCAAGGGCCATAACTCCGTCAAAATTTTGCAAAAAATGACGGGTAATAATCCCAAGCTAGATCTTGTCAATGATGATATGCATACAAAATTTGGTCCGATTCTGTCAATTCATTCTCAAGATATTGAGCGGAAACGAAATTCTGATGTCAATCAAGGGCCATAACTCCGTCAAAATTTTGCGATAAATGACGGGTAACAATCCCAAGCTAGATCTTGTCAATGTTGATGTGCATACAAAATTTGGTCAGATTCTGTCAATTCGTTTTCAAGATATTGAGCGGAAACGAAATTCTAACGTCAATCAAGGGCCATAACTCCGTCAAAATTTTGCGAAAAATGACGGGTAACAATCCCAAGCTAGATCTTGTCAATGTTGATGTGCATACAAAATTTGGTCCGATTCTGTCAATTCGTTCTCAAGATATTGAGCGGAAACGAAATTCTGACGTCAATCAAGGGCCATAACTCCGTCAAAATTTTGCAAAAAATGACGGGTAATAATCCCAAGCTAGATCTTGTCAATGATGATATGCATACAAAATTTGGTCCGATTCTGTCAATTCATTCTCAAGATATTGAGCGGAAACGAAATTCTGATGTCAATCAAGGGCCATTACTCCGTCAAAATTTTGCGATAAATGACGGGTAACAATCCCAAGCTAGATCTTGTCAATGTTGATGTGCATACAAAATTTGGTCAGATTCTGTCAATTCGTTTTCAAGATATTGAGCGGAAACGAAATTCTGACATCAATCAAGGGCCATAACTCCGTCAAAATTTTGCGAAAAATGACGGGTAACAATCCCAAGC
The DNA here is from genome assembly GCA_964017185.1 of Rugalucina vietnamica. Lineage (NCBI taxonomy): Eukaryota > Metazoa > Mollusca > Bivalvia > Lucinida > Lucinidae > Rugalucina > Rugalucina vietnamica. The sequence goes on from OZ024875.1 coordinate 37,585,844, forward strand.
TAGATCTTGTCAATGTTGATGTGCATACAAAATTTAGTCAGATTCTGTCAAGCCATTCTCAAGATAATGAATGGAAACAAAAATGTCGGAAGGACGGAAGGACAGAAGGACAGAAGGATGGAATAACGGAATAACAGAATAACGGAATAACGGAACTACGGAAGGACAGGGTGAATCCAGTATAGCCCCCACTTTTTCAAAGCGGGGCTATAAAAACAAAGTATCAACACAAGCTTGACGGGGTTGTAATCCAATATGGACGTCATAAACAGCTTAAATGTAAATGTTGTGAAATTGTTTGACCAATTCTGTCTAACATATTATAAATCCTTCATAGATCTAAGGAAACCATTATAAACAAAGACTATCGACTCATCCGCGTTTTAGGGTTTACAGGTTTGACTTATTTATGCACCAGTCATTTGCATCCCCGGCTCCCCCGGGGCCGGGGAATAGAGGGGCTTTTAACTTTTCAATTTTTAAAGCCCGGCTAAAAGCCCGGCGCTGCCGGGCAAGAATTTTGGTAAAACCCCTGCTAAAAGCCCCGGCTCCCCAGGGGCTGACAATAACGTGGAACAACAGCTGGGAGTTGTTCTGATGAAACTGAAACATGAGAGAATGACCTCAATTTATGCATGTGAATGTTTAGGTGCATTTGGAAATTAAATAAGTACCATAAAGATAATTAAATGTTAAACTATCATTAAAATCTAATTTGAATTAATGTGACAGTGTATTGGCGGGAAATCATAACCCCGGCAAATCCCCGGCTCTGCCGGGACACATCAGAGGTTAAAGACTGGCACTTTAGCCCCACTATTACTGCATTACTGCAAACTTTTAGATATCATTGTTTCTTTCAATGCGCAATGCTATACCAAGTTTTAGAGTTCGCCTCTGCTGTTTGCATTTATTTACCGTTATTTACCTGTTCGTGCGAAAAATGGTATAGCCTTATTACCATCCATCTATGAATTGACTGTAGTAGTTACTATTACCTATTATTGTATACCAAGCTGAAGATTATTTTGATAAAGATTTTAATAATGTATGTGCTACTGAAACAAAATTATTAAAGGTTGATTTAGTATCAGATATAATTGGATCACCCTGCACTTATGTAACACGCTTTTACAGTATCGAATAAAACATAATTTCAAAAGTTTGAATATCTGAAACTATTAGAACCCGTTTGTAGCTTTGTATAATTTATAGGGTTGCAAATAAAATAACTGAACGACGTTCTTTCAGATTGCGGTATGCCACCCACTATAGGGCACGGGGCTGTTATCATCAATGAGACGACACTATTAAGTACTGCCAAATATAAGTGTGACACTGGATATCAATTACTCCCGAAAGAAGGATCTTGTGAGCGAACGTGTTTGGATAATGGAGAATGGTCGGGACAGGACCCTAAGTGTGTCCCAGGTAAATCAGTTGTTTGGTTGTATCTACTACGTCTTTAAACAGACCAATAATTATTCATTTTGATTTTCAAAACAGCGAAAACGAACATGATGAAGAATCGGGGGGGGGGGGGATGGGTAACGGCCTGGCTAATCATGAAAACCGGTCATTTGGGGTTTCTGACCAGGTCTGACACAAACCGGCCTGTGCAGCTACAGAAGATGGATAGAAGCTTGAAATTTCCAACTTAGGAAGAAGAGTAATTATACGATCCGTGTAGCGAAAACAAAGGCGCTGATCATAAATAATGTTTGGATATAACGACTGCTTGTCGTTTGAAATGTGTGAAAATTTATAGTGAACGTATTAGTTTTATATAACTACGAAGCAATGGTTTTAAAAAGTAATATAGTGAGTGATGTTGCTCCTGCTTCCGCTGCTGCTGCTGCTGCTGCTGCTGCTGCTGCTGCTGCTGATGATGATGATGATTATTATTATTATTATGATAATGATGTTGATTGCCTGAACTTAATGTATACAGTTATCTGTTTATATTTAGATATTGACTATTTTATCAGACTGCGGGAGTTTGCAACCTATAAATGATGGCACCATCTCTCAATCTGGAACGACTGTTGGGCATGTCACCGTGTACAAATGCAGCCCAGGTTACCAGCTGTTTCCCAAGAATGCTTACGAGAGAAAATGTATGCAAAGTGGGGGCTGGTCAGACATACAGCCAGAATGTCTCCCGGGTAATGAATATCTACAAATAAACAGTGCAGTTTCAGTTGATTAAGTTTAGACCATTTTCTTCCAAGGAACAGTATTATAATTTTCCCAATATTGTTTCACAAATGTTTACACACGTTCTTTTGCATTCAAATTATTCTCGTGCATAACGTAGTTTCAAGTACCCCGGGCACACAATCTTCATTATAGCGAACATCGCATGTAGTGGTGTCAATAACTATATACATGTACATGTACGTTAGCAAGGGCTGCGCTGCCACACTCGGATTTTTATGATAATGCTGATGTTAATATTCATTTAAACAGACCACTTTTTATGTTGGGCCTCCCCCTAAACTCTCCTACCCTACAAATAAAAATAGAAGTGAGATCCTTCAAGAGCAGTGAGCATGTAAATGAGAAAAGGGATGGACCGTACCGCGGTTTCGGCTACTCAATCCGCTTCAGTGACCATTTAGATTTGGCAAAATGGAGTTTCCAAATCTTTCTTTAAAAGTTTAAAAAGATGAAAAAGCATTGATTTCACTGCTTAGCATAAAATGAAGGCGTATATGCATGCAACTAAGATGTCAGATACTTTTAATCATTTGCTTTATTATCATGATTGTCGATTATTGAGAATACTAATTCTGGAAGACTTGGCTCATCTCTCTCTCTCTCTCTCTCTCTCTCTCTCTCTCTCTCTCTCTCTCTCTCTAGATACTGGAGAGATAGTTTGCATAGGAGTTAGGGGCCGCGGCAAAGATTTATCATTTACTCCTGAATTATATACCAAGGCCATTATAGTCACAAAAGCAATCAAGATTCGTAATGGAATTAAGATAACTATATACATTTTGAAAAGTGTGTTTTCTTATTGATTTATCTGAAATATCGAACAGGCCACCAATGCTTCTAATCGCACCTACACCCCTTATGATAGGTGTAGGCGTATCGTAAAAGGTACAAGTACCTGCAATGATCAGGAAATGGCGCAATCAGAAAGAAATTCCCACTCCATAAATCGAGGGGTGGGAAAAAACTAAAATGACACTTAGGTACTTATACCAAGAAAACATATAGTAAGCCGAGTGAGCAGCTATTCCCCAATAAGCGGCCACTTAGTTACCTGAACTGAACTAAATATGAAAACTTACATAAGGCTCAAAAAGCTAAAAAAAATCGACTCCAAAACACAAAACAATTAGAACCACAAAAGAAGTATCGCCTTGGAATGATCAGTAATAAACTTATAAAATACTATCCATTTTCACAGAATGTGGACCCTTACAAGATCCTCAGCATGGTTGTGTGGCTCTGACTAGTAATTCCTATGGAAGTATAGCTAAATACAAATGTAGTAGTGGCTACGAACTTGAGGGCAACCAACAAAGATATTGTATGAAAGACGGTCAATGGAATGGAACAGACGCTACATGCAAAATTATTAGTGAGTCACAGATGAAGACCTGTTACCATTACGAAAACACGCCCATGTGATAAACAGAATTTTCTGAAGTTGTAAAAATAGAATTTTTCCTTTATTATTCTTATTTTTGCTCAAAACATTAGATTGTGGGTATACATGTTAGAACCGCCTCGGCGAGTCAGTTCTAACGAGTACCCATAATCTATGTTTTGGAGCAAAAAGAAGAAAAACAAGTCTACCCCTACATTCCTCAGTTTTGCTACATAAAAGTGGGGATATACTTTTCATGGACATGTTTTCCTGTTTCAAATTCTCCTCGAAAAATCCTACCATGTTAAATCGGCTTCCAGACATTTTGAATCAAAATAATTTCAAACCGAGACCATTCTGTATCCAGATAATTTCAGACCAACTTTGGAACAGTTTAAATACTTTTGGTTCATTATAAAGCATTATTTATTTAATTCGCATGTTATAGTGTATTTATCATAGCAAAGGAATACTCTTAATATTATCACAGAATGTAGAGACCTACCCAATCCTGACTTTGGCAATGTTACACAATCTGGACCATTCTATGGACATATGGCTGTCTACAGTTGTAAAAATGGATACCGACTCGAAGGTACTCCACACAGAACGTGCCAAATGGATGGACAGTGGAGTGACAGTGCTCCACAATGTAGGTTTACGTTAATGACTTAAGAGTGTTTGTGTTATGACCTAATGTATAGATTCGTTCTATCCACTAATCAAAGAGCTTATCTTAGCAATGTGGGTCATATCATGAGACCAGAGGACCAATGGTCCTGTAAACGCTCATTTCCATAGGACCACCAGGCATTTTACAAAATCCACATAAAAAGGGGGTAGGGTTGGTTAATCGTCCGTAAAACCATTTCTGTGAGTCTTAGAACCTCGCCTTATGCCGGTATTGAAAGCAGAAAGACCGCTCTTTAACATAGTGTAAGCTGCTTTGGTTTTACTACTGAGAGGTCACGGCGCAGGTGGCACGGTGGAAAAATCGATGCACACGGACTTTTTTTTATAATTATTATTTATTATTTTTTATTGTTTGTTTATTCATTTATTTTTTTTTATTTGATTTCCTCCTTTCTCCTCTCTTTCTATCTCTCTTTCTTCTCTCTCTTGTGTCTTTTTGCAGCCCTAGCAGTTTGGTCGCACTTGTTTGGTTTGAGGGTGGTTGCGATTCAAAAATAACAGGGTAAACTCAACCTTTTTAACACAGAAAAATCACGTCTTTTTTTTTTTTTTTTTTTTTTTTTTTTTTTTTTTTTTTCAATTTTCTGGTGGACCTCTTAACTCGCTTGTTTTGTTTGAGCCATTTGTTTTCAGAATCATACATTTTTAGTCCATTAAGTTTTTCATTTCAAATGACATTTTAACATGTTTATGCCCCCAATTTTGAAAAAGTTGGAAGCGCATATTTGGCTTGTCTGTCTGTCTGTCTGTGTGTGCGTGTGTACGTCTGTTAACTTTTGAACGGTGAATCCTAGGGTTTTGAAATTTCATTTGGACATTACTCATAAAAAAATTGACCCGTATTTTTTTCATGTCCGAGTTGTGCCCCTTTTCTGAGTTATGTCCCTTTCAAAATAAAATTTGAAAATATTTGTGCAAGATATCTCAAAACGTATTTAAGCTAGAGCCTTCATATTTGGTATGATTGTTGAGGCTGAGGAGTAGATGACCTGATTAACTTTTGAGAACTTCCCGCCAAGTTTTGACAAAAATACAGAATTTTGAAATTTTTCTTAATTTTGCCACTTTTCGGTGAAATTCGAAATTTTTGAACGGTGAGTGCTAGGGGTTTGAAATTTCATTTACAGATTCCTCATGAAAAAAAAGTTAACCCGTTTTTTTTTTTTTTTTTTTTTTTTTTTTTTTTTTTTTTTTTTTTTTTTTTTTTTTTTTTTTTTTTTCCATTTCCAAGTTATGCCCCTTTTCTGAGTTATGTCCCTTTGAAAACAAACTTTGAAAATCTCGTGTGCAGGATATCTCAAAAAGTATTTGAGCTAGAGCCTTCATATGTGGAATACTGGTTGGAGCTGAGGAGTAGTTGACCTGATTAACTTTTGAGAACTTTCAGTCAAATTTTAACAAAAATATATAGAAGTTTGAAATTTTGATTGATTTTTCCACTGTTCGTTGAAACTTGACACTTCTGAACGGTGAATGCTAGGATTTTGAAATTTCATATACAGATTCCTCATGAAAAAAAAAAGTTGACCCGTTTTTTTTTTTGTTTTTTTTTTTTTTTTTTTTTTTTTTTTTTTTTGTTTTTTTTTTTGTTGTTTTTTTTTTTCAGGTAAAAGTTATGCCTCTTTCTTGAGTTACATGTATATCCCTTTAAAAACAAAATTTGAAAATCTTGTGCGCTAGATATCTCAAAAAGTATTTGAGCTAAAGCCTTCTTATTTGGTATACTGGTTGGGGCTGAGAAGATCACCTGATTAACTATCGAAGACTTTCCCTCAAATTTTGACAAAATTACTCCATTTCATTTTTTTACTCCATTTCTAATTTGTCTGCAAAAAGCTTACATTCTGTTTCTGGATAGAGGTCAAAACAGAGGCAACCGAAAAGCGTCTTAGAGAAATTAAATTTCACTTCATTCGAATGAAATAAATGAATCATACAAACTGCCAGTTAAGAGACAAGCATACAGTTGGGGGCATAGTGTTTTACAAACACGCATTTCTAGTTCTCCATTCAAATGCATGGGCGACCTGTGTTGACCTTGCTGTAAAATAGGTCAAAGTCATCACAGAGTTATGATTTATAATCACAAATTCATACTCTATTTGCTGATGCTACATGCCAAGTTTCTTTGAAGTCTGTTCATCGGTTCCGGAGAAGATTTTTGAAAGTTTTTATCATATATGGGCATGGTGGCCATCTTTGTATTGTGACCGGGATTATTTATAAACACATTGGTTCCCCTTTGTTTAGATACTTCCTATAAAATATTTCAGAAGTATATATTTTCAGTATATTTGCTAATTTCCTGCAGATTTTCCCTTCAAATGACATTTAAACAATTTTCTCCATTCAAATGCATGGGCGACCAATAATGACCTTGTCATTATAATAGGTCGAGGTCATCCAAAGGTCAACATTTATGAACACGTAGTAGTATTCTTGTCCCAAATGCTACATGCCAAGTTGCTTTGAAATCGGTCCAGCAGATCTGAAGAAGAGGAAGAGTTTTGAAGGGTTTCTACCATATATTGGCATGGCAGCCATCTTGGTCATGTGACCTGGATTATTTATAAACACATGATTGGTTCCCCCTTCTTATAGATGCTTCATATAAAATTTGGCTTTGATTGCCCCGGGGTGGGAGCAGGCCAAACCCTGGGGTTCAAAATTTTTCACAATCATAAATCTTAGTACATTTGCCCATTTCCTGCAAGTTTCTCTCTTCATATGACATTTTAACAATTTCTCCATTCAAATGCATTGGTAACCGATGTTGAACTTGTCGTAAAATAGGTCACAGGGTCATAATTTATAAATGAATTGAAGTACTTTAGTCAGATGATGCTACATGCCAAGCTTCGTTGAAATCGGTCCACCAATTCTAAAGAAGAAGCTTTTTGAAGGGTTTTACCATATATGGGCATGGCGATTATCTTGGTAATATGACCTGGATTATTTATAAAAAAAAGAAAAAGAAAATTGTCCCCCCTCCTACACGACGAAGGCGGACGGACGCCAGTGAGCGTAGAAGTTTTTTTCGAAGTAATAGATACTGATGTAGGTAGACCTGTCAAATTTTCCAGATTATAAATTGAAAGGTCACTCCTCGTGTGAGAATTGTATCATGTAATCACAGTTTAACGAACTCTCGTTTTTTCCCTTAGAGGAATTTCAAAGCAGAAATTTTGGCATGCTCCGCAGGCATCTACACCCCTTCAAACAAATGCATATATACAAGCTGATTGTTAATGCACAAAATATTTTATACATGTGTTTGATAATATGATACAAATTTCATTGGATTCATGATATTTAGTCTGAAGTTATTGCAAAGGTCTACGCTATTTGGGGACAGACCACGTATATTACATGATTTTTCCGCTTTTGTAAAGTTTCCATCGACTGCCATTTCACTATCTTTCAGTAACTGCCTTTATAAAAATCACACTTTCTTGAAATTATTCAAGGAAGAAATAAAAACACGTATGTCACCATTTTACTTTCATTTAAAGTGCTGCAAACACGAAAATGAAAAATAATATGACTGAAAATATGTTTGAATTGGGTTTTTCCATTGTAAAATTTTGAGCAAGGGAAGTAACTATTTTCACGGAAAATTAAAAAAAAATTATTTATAATACACCATATCAAAACAAAATTATGCAGTATACATGAATGACTCTGGTCAAAACGCTTAAAATTATTCCACAGATATGCTAGAATTTCAATTTAAGGTTCTTGGATTACCCCCACTTGTACAAGCAAAAGGTATATTCAAGATAATATTTTTGGGCATTAAATATTTACATGTAGTAATGCAGATTTAAAAATATTTGCTGCACATTTTAAGACATTTTGGATGCAAAAAGCATAACAGGGTCAAACATTTTTTAGGGTGTTTCAGAAAAGGCTCATGTTAAAAAGGGCAGTTTCTGAAAGATAGCGTATGGATAGTAGTGTGTCTGAAGATACATTTTGTCGCGTTGAGGTCCATATGTATTCAAAATTTTCAGACAAAAGATAGTTAGAAATAGTGGCGCAGACTGTAGGCTAGTAGGTAATTAATACACGATGCACGTACCCGCGCACTAACGCACGCACCAACACATGAACTAAAATTTAAAAGCAAGAAACTATTTTCCTTCCTTAAAAAATAAATACTCGCGTCATCAGTCGGGTCCCGATGAACCAAGCTACAAATCGAAAAACCTTGTCTGGATGTGTAATGCTGATTTGGTGATCATGCGGATTGGTCAGCGCCTTCTTTGTAAAACATTGAGACAAAGTGACTTTCTTAAGCGATCAAAAGAACACAATAGAAGACAATAGAAATGAGCCTGTTCTTGAGAAAAACAACAATTTGGGTTTCCGACCAGGTCCGACACAGACCGGGCTGTACAGTCCCTGAAGATTGTTAGAGGCTGGGGTTTTGAAAGTAAAGGAATTGTACTATCCGTGTAGGGAAAACAAAAGTGCTTATTAGCTTCGCTGTGACTGCGAGGCTGTTTTAGCCTATGCAGATTGTTGGTTTTCCCATGCGGCGGCTCAAATAGAATAGAATAGAATGAAGACTGAACAGGCTGGGTCTTAGGGTTGATACTGGCTCTGTTGCGCTTTTTTCGCTTCCTCTTTATTTTGTTCTATTTTCAGGTATTTGCTTCAATCCTCTTGACGTGGTCTTCGTAGTGGATGGTTCAGGGTCTGTGAACCCCAACTTTGGCAAAGAACTGCAATTTGTGGTTAAATTCGTCCAGTCAATGGACATCGGCTCTGGGCCGAATCAGATGCAAGTGAGTCTCATTGTATTTAGTAGACACGTGTATCCCAGGTTCGACTTGAATACGTACACCAACAAAACTGCGATGATAACTGCTGTAAACCAAACACCGTTTCCCGGATTGTCTACAAATACTGACAAAGCACTGAAGTATGTCAGGGAAACTAGCTTAACGCAACAAAAAGGTGATAGAGCAGGTGCGCATAATGTCGTCATAGTAATGACCGATGGGATATCAAATAATCCATCAGCGACCGAGAATGAAGCTAACCTACTTAAGAAATTACCTGACACCACAGTTATTGCCATCGGTATTGCTGGAGCAGACAAGAATGAAGTGGCAAAAATTGCTACTGATCCGACCAACTGCAAACTACTAGCCAATTTCGACGACCTAGATGGATTTGTAACGGAGCTGAATGAGATGGCCTGCTCGCCGAACTCAGGTTCGTGTATGTACAGAAGGTGGACAAAAGTATTCGTCACTTTTGAAAACTCCAAAAACTCCATAGACTTCAATGTATTTTCATTTTTCATGTTCACAAGAAACATTATCCTGCCTCTTCTGGTCAACATATATAGTTTTATGATTTTGGTGCCATTTGAAAGTTTAATGAATTAAGCAATAAGTAAAGGTCATTTGACGAAGTTTCGACAGTTTAAAATTTAAGGAAATTTTGAAAAAGCCTTTTTCCCATTGACGTCAATGGTAACGTCGCCCAAAAGTTGTCAAAATATACGTCATGCTTTTTTTTTTTTTTTTTTAAATATAGCTTAAAAACGCATGCATGGAATTAAATGAAAGTATTTTGTTTATTGCTTTATTCATTTATCTTTCTATTGGCACAAATAAAACAACATTAAAATACGTTAACCAGGAGAAGTAGGATGCAAATGTGAAAATACATTGAAGTCAATGGAGTTTTACAAACGTGACGGATTCTGTAATATTATGAAAGTACGCCCATGCAATATACAGAGATTTTCCCCAAGTTGTAAGAATTGAAAAAATCTACACTCAGTAGCCATGAATGAGTTCCCACAGTGAAAAAATGCAAGTTTTAAGTCAATTTTTGGGGGGTTAAATATTAATTATGATCGTATTTGCAAACTTATATTCTCTTCTGGCATACCATTGTAAAGCAAAATTAATTATGAATCAATACTTGTTGATCGTAATTTTGATTTTATATTTTTTGCTGGTTGCTAGGCAATTTATGAACATGACTGAAAAATGGATGCCTGTTCAACTTAAATGGTTGCCATGGTAATTAACATGTTAACCTCTGGTCAATTTACTACTGAAACTTAAGTTTGTGTATTAAACTTTATAAAGAAATATGTTTGGACTTGATGAAACCAGACAAACAGAAACTGCAGCCTTTTAAACTTTAACGTTGGTTTTTGACAAGCAAAAATCACAAAATTAACATGGGAGTCAATGGGAGTTCAATGTTCTCAGAATTTCTGCGGCAATTAAACTAGTGTCATTTTAAACTTCGTTATTTTAAGACCTCCAAGTGACTTTTACTTAAGAACCTTATTTCTTACCCTTCATTTCACAAAATATCAGGTATTAATGTTCCCCACTGTTACCATAGCAACCACAAACAGCAGTCTGGTGCTCTATTTTGGGTAGTGTTCAAAAATTGCTTAGCAACCGATTCCTTTTAATCATAAATAAGACAAATATTTTAACTTTGCTTGGAAATGTTTCAATTATGTCAATTGATCAAAAGATCTTGTATTTTCCCGCTTTGAGAACTCATTTATGTTCACTGAGTGTATGTCCTGGTGCAAAAAAAAATGTTTACCCCCTGTAAACCCAAGTTTCAAATATAAAAATGGGATGATAAAGGGGTATTCATTATATGGACATGTTTCTTGACGATATTGTCATTGCAATGGCGAGCAAATTCTATTAAAATAGATATTATATTTAAAGATAAACAGCACACGTATTCGAAAGGTAAATCGGCTCCTGGACACAATTAAGCTACCTAAGTTAAATGTGACGGACACTTACAGAGTACACCTACCGCGTTTTCTTTCAATATATAATTGCATTTTTCTAATTATATACTTCTATATGGCACCCTATACATTCGCTGTTCTCGAGAAATCCATAGAATGTGCTGTAACCATTGAGTGAGCGCATTTCTGACCAGATTTGCGTGATAGTGGGAAGTTTTTTTTGCCTGTTTTCTGGTCACCGGATTTGTTTATGTGTCATATTTTACCGTTGATTGCTTTTACACATGCAATCAATTTACAATTAAATATTGACTATTTTATCAGATTGCGGGAGTTTGCAAACAATACCTGATGGCACCATCTACCAATCTGGAACGACTGTTGGGCATGTCGCCGTGTACAAATGCAACCCAGGTTATCAGCTATTTCCCAAGAATGGTAATCAGAGAAATTGTATGAGAAGTGGGACATGGTCTGATGAAGAACCCAAATGTCTCCCGGGTAATGAATGTTTAGAAATTAACAGAGCAAGTTCATATAATTTTCTTCCATGGAACAGTATTGTAATTTTCCCAATATTCTTGCGATCTCGCCGTGGCGTATACGTGGTCATACAGTGAAAATAGTGCTGCGATATCGCAAGCGTTTTGAGAACGCTTATACTTGTTTCACGAATGTTTACACACGTTCTTTTGCATTCAAATTATTCATGTGAATAAGGAAGTTTCAAGTACCATGTAAGCGATAGCAAGCTGCTCCATCCGTTTTCATGATAATGTTGATGTTGATATTCATTAACGGACCACTTTTTCCGTAGGGCCTCCTCCTAAGCTCTGCTGCACTACGAATAAAAATAAAAGTGAGATCCTTCAAGAGCAGTGAGCATATAAATGAGAAAAGGGTTGGGCCGTACCGCGGTTTCGGCTACTCAAGCCTCTTCAGTGACCATTTAGATTTAGCAAAATGGTGTTTGCGAATCTTTCTTTAAAAGTTTACAAAGCTGAAAAGGCATTGATTTCACTGCTAAGTATAAAATTAAAGCGTATACGCATACAACTAAGATGTCAGATACATTTGATTATTTGCTATATCATCATGATTGTCAATTATTGAGAACAATAATTATGGAACACTTGGCTCATCTCTCTCTCTTTCTCTCTCTCTCTCTCTCTCTCTCTCTCTCTCTCTCTCTTAATAGATACTGGAGAGATAGATTGCATAGGAGCTAGGGGCCGCTCCAAAGATTTATCATTTACTCCTACATATCCTGAATTATATACCAAGGCCATTATTGTCACAAAAGCAATCAAGATCCGTAATGGAATTAGAATAACTATATACATTTTGAAAAGTGTGTTATCTGAAATATCGAACAGGCCACCAATGCTTCTAATCGCACTCACACCCCTTATGAAAGGGTGTAGGCGTATCGTAACTATAAAATACTATCCATTTTCACAGAATGTGGACCCTTACAAGATCCTCAGCATGGTTGTGTGTCTCTGACAGGTAATTCCTATGGAAGTGTAGCTAAATACAAATGTAGTAGTGGCTACGAACTTGAGGGCAACCAACAAAGATATTGTATGAAAGACGGTCAATGGAATGGAACAGACGCTACATGCAAAATTATTGGTGAGTCACAGATGAAGAACTGTTACCATTACGAAAACACGCCCATGTGATATACAGATTTTTCTGAAGTTGTAAAAATTCAAAAATTTTCTTTATTATTCATATTTTTGCTCAAAACATTAGATTGTGGGTATACATGTTAGAACCGCCTCGGCGAGTCAGTTCTAAGAGTACCCATAATCTATGTTTTGGAGCAAAAAGAAGAAAAACAAGTCTACCCCTACATTCCTCAGTTTTGCTATATAAAAGTTGGGTTTAAGGACATGTTTTCCTGTTTCAAATTCTCCTCGAAAAATCCTACCATGTTAAATCTGCTTCCAGACATTTTGAATCAAAATAATTTCAAACCAAGACCATTCTGTATCCAGATAATTTCAGACCAACTTTGGAACAGTTTAAATACTTTTGGTTCGTTATAAAGCTTTATTTATTTAATTCGCGTGTTACAATGTATTTATCATCGCAAAGGAATGCTCTTAATATTATCACAGAATGTAGAGACCTACCCAATCCTGACTTTGGCAATGTTACACAATCTGGATCATTCTATGGACATATGGCTTTCTACAGTTGTAAAATTGAATACCGACTCGAAGGTACTCCACACAGAACGTGCCAAATGGATGGACAGTGGAGTGACAGTGCTCCACAATGTAGGTTTACTTTAATGACTTAACAATGTTTGTGTTATGGTCAAGTGTATAGATTCGTTCTATCCACTAGGCAAAGAGGTTAGCTTAAAAATAGATTCGAAATTTCAAAACAATAGCTTTTATTGTTTATAATACTGGTACAGACTGTAGGCCAGTAGGTACTTTTAAAATATGCAATGCGCGCACCCACACTCTAACACACGCATCCACATATGATCTAAAAGTTAATAACAATAAACTTATTCCCTTGTTTGAAGAATAAAATGAAAGAAAATGCATACCCTGTCATCAGTCGGTCCCCAACGGATCGAGCTACAATGTGCGGAATGGTCGGCGCCTTCTTTATAAAACATTGAGATATTAACTTTTCTTTAGCGATCAAGAGAACACAATAGAAGACAATAGAAATAAGCCTGTGCGTGAGAAAACCAGCAATTTGGTTTCCGACCAAGTCCAACACAAACTGGGCTGTACATTCACAGAAGATTGGTAGAGGCTGATAATTTTGATATATAGTGAAACTGGTGATTTTGGAATATATTCTAAAAACACCTATCCCCAGGGGGGCTGAGGGCAGGTGTTCATGTCTAAAACTTGCATAAAAAATAGTTATTGTATAAAAAAAAATTATATCACGAATAAAGCCTCAGAGTCTGAGGACAACAAATAGGTCAAAAAGTTTGGATATATACCTTTTTTCCAAGCCTCAGTGGATGAGAGGTGTTTATTTTTTATCATTAATATCTAATATTTCTCAGTCTGCTACATTCTGCATTAAAGGGCTTGACTACATGATGATATCTTAGTTTCTGCCTTATATTATGAGCACCACATTTATTACAAATTTATAATTTGGAACAAGTTCTTTTATGACATTGCAAGCAAGGCTTTACCTTGCTAGTCTATATCAGAAAGTGATGCATTTTGCAATATATTGATTTTTTTGTAGGCTTTGAATGACAAGGTTCGTTATCACCAACTCTTAAGAATGTGCATTCCATATTTATGCTTTTATTATAATTATTTTTTATTAAATAAAAAAGTTATAATAAAAATATGCAAAATATGGCTGAAGAAATCAGACAACTATTAAACCTACATAACGAAGGAAAGATAAGTGATAGTGCTTTAGATAATGCACTAAAGGCTCTACAGCCAGTTCAACAAACCACACAGCAAGATGGAAAAGAAAAAAGTTGAGTCAGCTGTAGAAAAACTACGTACAAAACGTAGAGAAAAGAAAAGGCGCCAAAAACAAAGACTTGATATTGCACGTGCAGAGGCAACTGCGGCGCTTGAAACAACGCATGAACTTGCGGACACAGTAGAAGCCTTTCAAAAATTAAATTTGGTAGACAAACCATTATGCAATTATTCTAAAACATATGAAATAAACGCAGAAAAATATAAAGACGCATCTATGCTGTTTGAAAATAAAAAGTCTCTAATAATAGATCAAATAAACAAAGATATAAAAGAATACAAAGGCATCAGATTCTCAATTGGTATGTCTTTAGAATTCTTTAAAGATGAAAAAGATGTAACAAGAAAATATTTTCAAGGACAAAAGCATGGACAGCAAAGTGCTGTGCTACATGACAATAATGTTGAAGACTTATACAATGAGCAAGTGAAACATAGAGAAAATTGGATTGAAAACTTTACAAATCAAGATGGAACAGGTGCTGCTGTTAACAAATGCATTAAATTATACTTAAACATTGCAAAATACGAACCATTGAAAGGATTATCATTTATGCCTTTACCCAAAGCATAAGCAAACAAAAAGGCAATAATCAATGTGAAAAATGATGATAATAGGTGTATAGAATGGGCTCTGAAATCTGCTCTGTATCCAGCAAAAAGTAATGTTAGCAATAAATATACTTATGCAAAGTATAACTTGAACTTAGAAGGTATTGTAGACTTTCCAACACCCATTTCTCAAATTTCAAAAGTAGAGAAACACTTAGACTTAGCAATAAATGTTTATGGTTATACAGTATCAAAGAAATTAGAAAAGATAAACATCTTTCCATATCACATATCAGAGCAACAGATCATTGTCATCTCACAGGTAAATATCGTGGTGAAGTACATAACACATAACACATGCAATCTGAAACTCAAAATAAAACCATATGAAACTACAATTCCTGTTGTATTTCATAATCTTAAAGGTTATGGTAGTCATTTCATAATGCAAAAATACATAAAACACACGGCAACATAATTTTGCACTCCGAATAATGCAGAGAAATATATTTCATTCCAGGTTGGACAATTAAAATTTCTGGATAGTTTTCAATTCATAAATTCATCACTTTCTAAACTCGTTGAAAATACACCCGACTTGAAAATAACTAGAGAAACAATTACAGAAGCACCATTGAACAAAGAAACATACAAGGTTGGTAAATTTTCTTCTGAAGATGATCGCAACATTGCACTGCGTGAAATAATTGATAAACCAAAACTAGAATATATTATATCAAATCCTGATGAGTTTGAATTGGGTAGTCGTTTTATTGATGGTAAGAAAGTTAATAAAGATTCACAGCTTGTGTTATTGAAAGAATACTTATCTAGAACAAACAAAAAAGGAGAAAGTTTGATGACATATCACCAACGTAATGGATTTGGTAGATACTGGACATCAGAAAAAATTGGGTTACAAAACATGAGCAGAAAAATAAGACATACTCTATGTAAAGACACAATGATAGATATTGATATGAAGAATGCACATCCAACATTACTAGCATCTTATTGTCATCAAAATAAAAACCATGCAAAGGACTTGATAAATATGTCAATGATCGATCGAGAGACCCTGTAAGCCAAATACATGGAATCAGAAAATCTATCAAGAGAAGATGCAAAACGAAACCTTCTGGCAATTCTCAATGGTAAAGAAATGAAAATAAAAGATACAAACCCTGAGTGGTTTGTAGAATATTACAACGGAATGAGACAAGTATTAGACAGAGTATAATACGAATATGAATAAGCAATCAAACAAAAATTAGAAAGAAATACGACATATAATATATAAGGATCAGCAGTTAATTTACTTATGTGTAAATTGGAAAATAAAGCATTAATGTCAGCATTCGATTATCTTAATGAAAATAATGTTGAAGTTAGTGCACTTGTGTTTGATGGTTTGATGGTGTATAAAGATACGATAACAGATATAAATGAAATTCTTAAACGATGTTCGAAATCTGTAAAAGAAACGATGGACTGTGACATTGTTTTCGCAGTCAAAGAAATGGATGAAGGAAACGACATAATAGCAGAACCGAAAATTGATAATCAGAATTTCGAATTATTGCAAAAAGGTGTTTATCCATATGAATATATTGACAGTCATGAGAGATTTAACGAAACGCAACTTCCACCTATTGAAAAATTCTACTGCAAACTTTCTGATGAAACTGTTAGTCAAAATGATTATGAACATGCACAAAATGTATGGAAAGAATTCAACTGTAAAACACTGGGAGACTATCATGATTTATATCTAAAATCTGATGTAACTTTACTTGCTGACGTTTTTCAGACCTTTCGAAAAACATGTATGGAAGCGTATAAGCTCGACCCTCTTCATTATTATACTGCACCTGGGTTATCATGGGATGCCCTACTCAAATACACAAAAAAGACTTAGAACTCTTAACAGACATGGATATGCATCTCTTTATAGAAAAGGGAATGCGTGGTGGTATAAGTATGGTCTAAAAAAGACATGCAAAAGCTAAAAATCCATATACCGCAGATTATGATCCTGAGAAACCAAATAATTATATCATGTATTATGATGCAAATAATCTCTTTGGTCGGGCAATGAGTCAGCCATTACCATATTCTGGATTTAAGTGGTATGATATGACAGATATGACAGATAAATCAAAATTTAAAAAACCAAAAGACAAAGGTTGGATCCTTGAAGTTGATTTAGAATAGCCAAAGGAATTGCATGACCTGCATAATGATTATCCACTCGCTCCAGAGAAATTAACAGTACAAAAAGAATGGTTATCTGATTATCAAACAGAGTTGATTGGTGATGAAAACATGGTAAATGTCTCAAAGCTTGTACCTAATTTTATGAATAAGAAAAAATATGTAGTGCATTATAGAAATCTCAATTTATGCATTAAGCTTGGTATGAAAGTAAAAAAGTGCACAGAATATTAGAAATTAACGAAAAGCCTTGGATGGAACCTTACATAAGATTGAATACAGAATTTCGTAAAAAAGCTAAATTTGCATTTGAAAAAGATTTATATAAACTAATGAATAATTCAGTCTTTGGCAAAACAATGGAAAACCTCCGCAAAAGAGTTGATATAAAATTAGTCAGAACAGACGGCAGTGAAAATGAAAAGCTAAGGATAATCATTGCTAAGCCCAACTTTAACAGACGCATAAAATTCTCTGATGAGCTGTCTGCTATTCATGTAAATAAAACAAGCCTAACACTAAACCAACCAATCTATGTTGGGTTTTCTGTTTTAGACTTATCAAAACATCTAATGTACGACTGGTACTATAACAAACTAAAGAAAAAATACGGTAAAAACTGCACCTTGTTATACACCGATACAGATTCATTACTGGTAGATATCAAAACAGACGACGTATACAAAGACATGGCTGAAACAAAAGACGAATATGACTTCTCTGACTACCCAAAAGATCATCCAGTTTACGATGAAACAAACAAAAAAGTTATAGGCAAAATGAAAGATGAATGTGCCAGTGCACCTGTAGCAGAGTATATCGGTTTGCGTCCTAAATTATATTCAATTCTGAGAGCTGATGAAAATCTCATCAAAGGAGCAAAAGGAGTAAAGAAATATGTGATCAAAAAACATATAAACTTTGACAACTACAAAGATGCATTATTCAACAAACAAAAATACACCCACTCAATGAATATGTTGTGCTTCAAACAACACAACATCTATGGACTATAAGTTAACAAAACAACTTTAGGCGACAGTCTGCATGCTTAGTTTATAACCCAATCATGGTTGATAACTATGCTGCCTTCTTTAATTGCACGCCGGTAGGTCGGGCGTCAGACTCTATGATGGCCCCGACTTAAAGCTATTCATTTTAGTTGGTTGGGGCCGGAGCTTCTTGTCTGTTGCTTGGCCCACCGGGGTCTAACTGCTGTTTTTAGCTCACCTGAGCCGAAGGCTCATAGGTGAGCTTATAGTATACCCATGCTCCGGCGTCCGTCCGTCCGTCGTCCGTCCGTCCGTCCGTCGTCCGTCCGTCGTCCACAATTTCAAAGATCTTCTTCTCTGAAACCGCTGGGCCGATTGTTCTCATATTACACATACACCATCTACAGGTAAGGGGAAAGAATAATTGTGTTTTTTGTTTTGATCGGATAAGGACTCTGGTTGCTATGGTAACTTATGATTCCCATAGACTTATAATGGAAAAAAGTGAAAATTGCCAGTTTTTGCTGTCTTGTTGGAGATATTTGAATTTTGTTTTTGCAGAAATAGTTATTGAGTAGTCCTCTACGTTTCATGTGACTTTTGTCCTAATCCGTTATTTTGATTGTTTACAGGGGCCCCGTATAGGGCAAAATTTCGAAAAACTTTCAAAAATCTTCTTCTCAGAAACTGTCAAGGGGATTAAGCCTGTACTTTGTATACATATTCCTGACAGTGGCCTCTACATAAGTTGTGTTTTTTATTCCAGGTGGATAAGAATTCTGGTTGCTATGGCAACTTAAAGTTTTTTTCGCTAAAATTGCAGACATTTGAATTTTGTTTTTGCAGAAATGTTTATTGAGTAGTGTTTGACGTTTCTTGCGAGTTTTGTCCTAATCCTTTATTTTGATTGGTTGCTGGGGCCCCATAAAGGGCAAATTTTGAGAAAAAAAAACATTCAAAAATCTTCTCCTCAGAAACTGTCAAGTGGATGAATCCTGTACTTTGTATACATGTTCCTGACAGTAGCCTCTACATAATTTGTGTTTTTTATTCCAGTCGGATAAGAACTCTGGTTGCTATGGTAACTTTAAGTTTCCATAGACTTATAATGGGAAAAGTGGCAATTAGCTATTTTTTGAAAACTATTGCAGCCTGAGATCTGAAAAGTGGTAGATGCAAACAACTAATGGATTAGATGAAGGAATATGATTAATTTAGGTCAAGGTCATCTCTTGACCTTGGCCGGTCTATCGTCCATACACACTTTTCAAAGATTTTTGTCTCTGAAACCACTTGGCCAATCAAAGCCAAATTTTATATGAAGCATCTATAGGAAGTGGGAACCATTGTATATATAAAAAATCCAGGTCACGTGACCAAGATGGCTGCCATGCCCATATATGGTAAAAACCCTTATAATATCTTCTTCTCCAGAACCGGTGAACAGACTCAATCTGTGAGTCCTGGTTTTTTATTCATCAGGATGTTTATCATGATTTATTTGTTTGTTCTTGATGATTCATTGACTAGTTCGAGATTCACCACGAGGACCGAAGAACTAACTAAATGTTATGAACCACTGCAGAAGCTGAGGGTGAGGTTAGGCGCCTGTAAAACCGGTTTAAGCCCGCCAGTAACTTTGTGTTACTGATCGTTCCAAGGCGATACTTCTGTGGTGGTTCTTTTTGTTTTATGTCTTGGTGTTTAAAATTTTTTGTGCTGTTGGCGCCTTATGTGTGTTTCCATAGTTTTAGTTAAGTTAAGGTAACTGAGTGGCCACCTATTGGGAAAATAGCTGCTCATTCGGCTAACGATATGTTTCATGGTATAAGTACCTGATTGTTGGTTTGGTTTTTTCTCACATCGGTGTTTGGAGTGGGAGTCTTTTTCTGATTGCGCCTTTTCCTGATCTTTGCCTACTTGTACCTTTTTTATCTCCACTCGATATAAAAAGATATACAGCATCAGATGGAATCACGACATATGCTTATGGCTACTCACAGTATCAGCCAGAACAATAAGCAGTTCTTCTTTAACAAACCCTCTTTGTGGTGCTGGTGCTTTGAGATAATAAATTCTTAGTCCTTGTGTAACAATATTATAATCAGTTTTATGAATATCAACAGACCATATTGGATCCGTTGCACGTCTTTTACCACCTTCTAATTCTCCTGGCTGATACAAATATCTTACATTTGCATATGGACAAATTGGAGGATCAGCTTTTCTTGTTACAATTGGAGGGGCTTTTTTCGTCTCTGCATTTAATGCTTTAATGACGCTAGGCAATCTCTTAACACATTCTCTGTTGCGTTTGTGTGGATTTTCTAGCTCTCTGGCATATTGATAACCGAACAGTCGTTCAGCTAAGGTTCTGTTAAATCTTTCTACTATGCCTTGGTCTCTGTGTATATCTGCATGACCTCGTCTTATTTTAACATTGTGTTTTCTCATCGATTCTGATACAGCACCCATAAACTCTCTACCTGGATCAACTTGCAGCAACCTCGGATATCTTAAATGTCTATTATATATTTTCTCAAAGGCTTTAGCAACTTCTTTGCTATCTTTTGAAGTCAATGGTTCTGCTTCTTTATGTCGTGCCCCCAGGTCAACCACAGTCAAAGCATATTTGTATGTTTTGTTTACTCTCCCAATCTTAACAGTGTCATATGGCAGAAACAACAGATCAGCTTGATGAACTTCATTCTGTGCAGAGACATCAAATTTTGGCCGTATTATTTTCTTAGGCGCAGGTATCTATATCTGCCAAATCGCTTGCTTTTTTTTAAGAATTCAAGTGCTTGCTTTTCACTGACTTTTGCCTCTTTTGCAAATCTTTTAATTGCGGTTTGACCTCTCCAAAATCCTTTGGGACTGTAGTATATTTTTTCCATTATTTATTTTTTTATTTTAGATAATACAAATACTATAAATATAGAAAATAAATAAAAAAAAAAGTCAAATCTTGCAAACGAGAAATCAGAAATCACAACTGCACAATTTGAAAAACTACTCAAAGAACAAACACCCGATCAAAATACACAAAAATGGACCGATCTTGAGATTAACAAAATCTACAGATTAAACACCAAGACATAAAACAAAAAGAACCACCACAGAAGTATCGCCTTGGAACGATCAGTAACACAAAGTTACTGGCGGGCTTAAACCGGTTTTACAGGCGCCTAACCTCACCCTCAGCTTCTGCAGTGGTTCATAACATTTAGTTAGTTCTTCTGTCCTCTAACTAGTCAATGAATCATCAAGAACAAACAAATAAATCATGATAAACATCCTGATGAATCAAAAACCAGGACTCACAGATTGAGTAAGCTGCCCGACGATGGAGATCCCTGGGTGCCGAATAACCTACAAACTCCGGAGCAAAAGAATAAAACACCAGTTAGACCCCGGTGGGCCAAGGAACAGACAAGAAGCTCCGGCCCCAACCAACTAAAATGAATAGCTTTAAGTCGGGGCCATCATAGAGTCTGACGCCCGACCCACCGGCGTGCAATTAAAGAAGGCAGCATAGTTAGCAACCATGATTGGGTTAAAAACTAAGCATGCAGACTGTCGCATCAAGTTGTTTTGTTAACTTTTAGTCCATAGATGTTGTGTTGTTTGGAGCACAACATATTCATTTAGTGGGTGTATTTTTGTTTGTTGAATAATGCATCTTTGTAGTTGTCAAAGTTTATATGTTTTTGATCACATATTTCTTTACTCCTTTTGCTCCCTTGATGATCTTTTCATCAGCTCTCAGAATTGAATATAATTTAGGACGCAAACCGATATACTCTGCTACAGATGCACTGGCACATTCATCTTTCATTTTGCCTATGACCTTTTTGTTTGTTTCATCGTAAAGTGGATGATCTTTTGGGTAGTCAGAGAAGTCATATTCGTCTTTTGTTTCAGCCATGTCTTTGTATATGTCGTCTGTTTTGATATCTACCAGTAATGAATCTGTATCGGTGTATAACAAGGTGCAGTTTTTACCGTATTTTTTCTTTAGTTTGTTATAGTACCAGTCGTACATTAGATGTTTTGATAAGTCTAAAACAGAAAACCCAACATAGATTGGTTTGTTTAGTGATAGGCTTGTTTTATTTACATGAATAGCAGACAGCTCATCAGAGAATTTTATGCGTCTGTTAAAGTTGGACTTAGCAATGATTTTCCTTAGCTTTTCATTTTCACTGCCGTCTGTTCTGACTAATTTTATATCAACTCTTTTGCGGAGGTTTTCCATTGTTTTGCCAAAGACTGAATTATTCATTAGTTTATATAAATCTTTTTCAAATGCAGATTTAGCTTTTTTACGAAACTCTGTATTCAATCTAATGTAAGGTTCCATCCAAGGCTTTTCGTTAAATCTAATATTCTGTGCACTTTTTTTTACTTTCATACCAAGCTTAATGTATAAATTGAGATTTCTATAATGCACTACATATTTTTTCTTATTCATAATATAAGGTACAAGCTTTGAGACATTTACCATGTTCTCATCACCAATCAACTCTGTTTGATAATCAGATAACCATTCTTTTTGTACTGTTAATTTCTCTGGAGCGAGTGGATAATCATTATGCAGGTCATGCAATTCCTTTGGCTATTCTAAATCAACTTCAAGGATCCAACCTTTGTCTTTTGTTTTTTTAAATTTTGATTTACCTGTCATATCTGTCATATCATACCACTTAAATCCAGAATATGGTAATGGCTGACTCATTGCCCAACCATAGAGATTATTTGCATCATAATACATGATATATTTATTTGGTTTCTCAGGATCATAATCTGCGGTATATGGATTATTAGCTTTTGCATGTCTTTTTGAGGCCATACTTATACCACCACGCATTCCCTATTCTATAAAGAGATATCTGTTAAGAGTTCTAAGTCTATTTTGTGTATTTGAGTAGGGCATCCCATGATAAGCCAGGTGCAGTATAATAATGAAGAGGGTCGAGCTTAAACGCTTCCATACATGTTTTTCGAAAGGTCTGAAAAACATCAGCAAGTAAAGTAACATAAGATTTTAGATATAAATCATGATAGTCTCCCAGTGTTTTACAGTTGAATTCTTTCCATACATTTTGTGCATGTTCATAATCATTTTGACTAACAGTTTCATCAGAAAGTTTGCTGTAGAATTTTTCAATAGGTGGAAGTTGTGTTTCGTTAAATCTCTCATGACTGTCAATATATTCATATGGATAAACACCTTTTTGCAATAATTCGAAATTCTGATTATCAATTTTCGGTTCTGCTATTATGTCGTATCCTTCACCCATTTCTTTGACTGTGAAAACAATGTCACAGTCCATCGTTTCTTTTACAGATTTCGAACATCCTTTAAGAATTTCATTTATATCTGTTATCGTATCTTTATACACCATCAAACCATCAAACACAAGTGCACTAACTTCAACATTATTTTCATTAAGATAATCGAATGCTGACATTAATGCTTTATTTTCCAATTTACACATAAGTAAATTAACTGCTGATCCTTTTAAATTATATGTCGTATTTCTTTCTAATTTTTGTTTGATTGCTAATTCATATAAATCATACTCTGTCTAATACTTCTCTCATTCCGTTGTAATATTCTACAAACCATTCAGGATTTGTATCTTTTATTTCATTTCTTTACCATTGAGAATTGCCAGAAGGTTTCGTTTTGCATCTTCTCTTGATAGATTTTCTGATTCCATGTATTTGGCTAACAGGTTCTCTCGATCATTGACTTATTTATCAAGTCCTTTGCATGGTATATTATTTTGATGACAATAAGATGCTAGTAATGTTTGATGTGCATTCTTCATATCAATATCTATCATTGTGTCTTTACATAGAGTATGTCTTATTTTTCTGCTCATGTTTTGTTACCCAATTTTTTCTGATGTTGCGATCATCTTCAGAAGAGAATTTACCAACCTTGTATGTTTCTTTGTTCAATGGTGCTTCTGTAAATGTTTCTCTAGTTATTTTCAAGTCGGGTGTATTTTCAACGAGTTTAGAAAGTGATGAATTCATGAATTGAAAACTATCCAGAAATTTTAATTGTCCAACCTGGAATGAAATATATTTCTCTGCATTATTCGGAATGCAAGTTATGTTGCCGTGTGTTTTATGTATTTTTGCATTATGAAATGACTATCATAACCTTTAAGATTATGAAATACAACAGGAATTGTAGTTTCATATGGCTTTATTTTGAGTTTCAGATTGCATGTGTTATGTGCTGCACCACGATATTTACTTGTGAGATGACAATGGTCTTTAACTTTAGGATTATTTTTGTTTTGATCTAATTTCTGCTCACATATCCAACAAATTGTTGCATTTTGATAATCTTTTATATCATTTTCAGTAGAAATACTGGCGCAGACTGTTGGCTAGTAGGTAATTAATACGCGATGCACGTACCCGCGTACTAACACACGCACCAACACATGAACTAAAATTTAAAAGCAAGACACTAATTTCTTTCCTTAAAAAATTAATACTCGTGTCATCAGTCGGGTTCCTTTGAACCAAGCTACAAATCGAAAAACTTTGTCTGGATGTGTAATCATGTGGATTGGTCAGCGCCTTCTTTGTAAAACATTGAGACAAAATGACTTTCTTTAAAGAACACAATAGAAGACAATAGAAATGATCCTGTTCGTGAGAAAATCAACAATTTGGGTTTCCGACCAGGTCCGAAACAGACCGGGCTGTACAGTCCCAGAAGCTTGTTAGAGGCTGGGATTTCTGGATTTAGAAAGTAAAGGAATTGCACTATCCGTGTAGGGAAAACAAAGGCGCTTATTAGCCTCGCTGTGACTGCGAGGCTGATCTGAGCCTTTGTTTTCGCCTATGCAGATTGCTGGTTTTCCCATGCAGTGTCTCAAATAGAATAGAATAAAATGAAGATAGAACAGGGTGGGTCTTAGGGTTGATACCG
This sequence comes from Rugalucina vietnamica, assembly GCA_964017185.1. Lineage (NCBI taxonomy): Eukaryota > Metazoa > Mollusca > Bivalvia > Lucinida > Lucinidae > Rugalucina > Rugalucina vietnamica. The sequence goes on from OZ024875.1 coordinate 37,611,099, forward strand.
GCTCTATTTGGCTTTGTTTTTTTGTTGTTTTTTTTCGCTTCCTCTTAAATTTGTTCTATTTTCAGGTCTTTGCTTCAATCCTCTTGACGTGGTCTTCGTAGTAGATGGTTCAGGGTCTGTCTATCCCAACTTTGACAAAGAACTGCAATTCGTGGTTAAATTCGTCCAGTCAATGGACATCGGCTCTGGGCCGAATCAGGTTCAAGTGAGTCTCATTGTATTTGGTAACAACGTGTATCCCAGGTTCGACTTGAATACGTACACGGACAAAACTGCGATGATAACTGCTATAAACCAAACACCGTTTCCCAATGAGGCTACATCTACTGACAAAGCACTGAAGTATGTCAGGGAAACTAGCTTAACGCAACAAAAAGGTGACAGAGCAGGTGCACATAATGTCGTCATAGTAATGACCGATGGTATATCAAATAATCCACCAGCGACCGAGAATGAAGCTAACCTACTTAAGAAATTACCTGACACCACAGTTTTTGCCATCGGCATTGCCAATGCAAACAAGCCTGAAGTGGAAAAAATTGCCTCAGATCCGGCCACCTGCAAACTACTGGCCAATTTCGACGACCTCGATGGATTTGTAACGGAACTGAAGGAGAAGACCTGCTCGGCGAACTCAGGTTCGTGTATGTACAGATAGTGGACAAAAGATTTGTCACTTTTGAAAACTCCATTGACTTCAATGTATTTTCATGTTCACAAGAAACATTATCCTGCCTCTTCTAGTCAACATATTTTCTCGATTTTGGTGCCATTCGAAAGTTTAATGAGTTAAGCAATAAGTCAAGATCATTTGACGGAGTTTCGATATTGCATTTATCACAAACAACAGTTTAAAATTTAAGTCAATTTTGAAAAAGCCCTTTTCCCATTGTCATCAATGGTGACGTCGCCCAAAAGTTGTCAAAATACTTCACGATTAATTGTAGCTTAAAAACGCATTCATGGAATTAAATGAAAATATCTTGTTTATTGCTTTATTCATTTATCTTTCAATTGGCACAAAGATTAACAACATTAAAATACGTTAACCAGGAGAAGTAGAATAACTTTTCATGCAAATATGAAAATACATTCTAACACGACGTTATTGTTTTTCCCATTGAACCCGAAATGGAAACGTCACCATGTGCAAGTTTTTAAAACAATAATTCACCGTAAACAGAATAACGCGCGTATGGTGGCGTTTTTGTGACGTCGCACATTAAGATTCATGTCCGTAGAGAATGAGTACACTGGAAAACATTTTAAAATGTAAGCATTTATTTTTTAGTCGCGTTAGAATCGAAATAATTTTACTTTTTGGTGAATTATATTTGATTCTAACACACCTCGCCTATATAGCCAATGGTAAAAAACGTGTTATATTGTGCAACAATTTCACTGGGCGAATAAGCGTGGCGTTACTTTGCGGCATTTGTGACGTCAGCTATCCCACAAAGCAGCGTTAGACGGTGAAACGTCGTTTCAGCGCACAACAAACGTAATAAGTGTGTGTAAATACCAGCATTACAGTCAAATATTTGGTGGGATATCTGCAATTGAATGGCGGAAAGCTGAACGATATCGACGGTTTCAGCAAAATTTATTCTGTTCATTGTGTGTTAGAATCGAAATAGATCAGCTCAAGTGCGTGAATTGTTGAGTAATAATTAACTGTTTGTCAGTCAGTTGTAAGAAGATAAATCAATCGCGCTACGCGCTCGTGATTTGATCTTCTTTACAACTGACCTCCAAACAGTGAATTATTACTCAACAATTCACTGCTAAAGCTGATCTATTTCTTAAATTGAAGTCAATTGTGTTTTACAAACGTGACGGATTCTGTATTCTAACACGACGTTATCATTTTTCCCATTGAACCTAATGGAAACGTCACCGTGTGCTAATTAACAATAATTCACCGTAACAAAATAACGCGCCTAATGTGACGTTTTTGTGACGTCGCACATAAACATTCGTGTCCGCCGAGAATGAGTTCACTGGAAAACATTTTGAAATGTAAGCATTTATTTATTAGTCGTGTTAGAATCGAAATAATTTTAATTTTCGGTGAATTATCGTGATTAACGCGTGATGTTGTCGGGCAGATGCGATATTTAATTCACGCCGGCTGCGCCGTCGTGAATTAATACATCGCAATCTGCCTTCCAACATCCCGCGTTAATCACGATAATTCACCGTAAAGTAAAATTATTTCTTAAATATTATGAATGTACGCCCATGCAATATTCAGAGATTTTCCCCAAGTTGTAAGAATTGAAATTTTCAGTTGAAAATTTTGTGATTTCTTTTTCTTATTTTTGACTCAAGACAAAGCGGTTCTAACGAGTAGCCACTATCTACACTCAGTAGCAATAAATGAGTTCCCACAGTGAAAAAATGCAAGTTTTTATGCCCCACATGTTCGAGTTATGCCCCTTTTCTGAGTTATGTCCCTTTGAAAACAAAATTTGAAAATCTTTTGTACAAGATATCTCATGAACTATTTGAGCTTAAGCCTTCATATTTGGTAAACCGTTAAAGATTTTTCAATGAAACTTGGTACACTTGTAAACCACGACAAGACGATGTGTCATGCACAAGAACCATAACTCTAGCTTGAGTATTATGGAATTATTTCTCTTTGATTATTTTCGATACAATTTCTTGTCCGCTCTATAACTTGAAATCCGTTAAAGATTTTTCAATGAAACTTGGTACACTTGTAAACCACGACGAGACAATGTGTCATGCACAAGAACCATAACTCTAGCTTGAGTATTTTTGGAGTTATTTTCCTTTGATTATTTTCGATACAATTTCTTGTCCGCTCTATAACTTGAAAACCGTTTAAGATTCTTCAATGAAACTTGGTACACTTATTAAGCATGATAAGACAATGTGTCATGCACAAGAACCATAACTCTGGCTTGAGTATTTTATGAGTTATTTCCCTTTGATTATTTTCGATACAATTTTTGTCCGCTCTATAACTCAAAAACCGTAAGAGATATTTCAATGAAACTTGGTACACTTATAAAGCACGATGAGATGATGTGTCATGCAAAAGAACCATAACACTTGCTTGCAAATTTTTGGAGTAATTTCCCTTTGATTATTTTCCATACAATTTTGTGTCCACTCTATAACTCGAAAACCGTAAAAGAAATTTCAGTGAAACTTAATACACTTATAAAGCACGATAAGACGATGTGTCCTGCACAAGAATTATAACTCTTGCTTTCATATCTTTGGAGTTATTTTCCTTTGATTATTTTTACATACAATTTCATGTCCGCTCTATAACTTGAAAACCATAAAAAAAATATTTCGATGAAACTTTGTACACTTATGAAGCACAATAAGATGGTCTGTCATGCTAAAGAGCCATAACTCTTGCTAGCATATCTTTGGAGTTATTTCCCTTTGATTATTTATCATACAATTTTGTGTCTGCTCTATACTTCAAAAACCATTAGAGATTTTTCAATGAAACATGGTACACTTATAAAGCATGATGAGAGGATGTGCCATGCACAAAAATCATTACTCTTGCTTTTATATCTTTGAAGTTATTTCCCTTTGATTATTTTCCATACAATTTCGTGCCCGCTCTATAACTTGAAAACCGTAAGAGATATTTCAATGAAACTTGGTGCACTTCTAAAACAGAATGACAGGAAATGTGATGCACAATACTTATAACTATTGCTTGCATATTTTGCATATGCACATAGAAAGTGGGGAGACATGAGTTTTTAAACAGAAAACAAATTCTAGTACTCTCTTCTGGTATACCATTGTAAAGCAAAATTAATTAGGAATAAATACTTGTTGACCGAAATTTTGATTTTAAATTCTTTGCTGGTTGCTAGGCTATTTACGATTATGACTGAAAAATGGATGCCTGTTCAACTTAAATGGTTGCCATGGTAACTTACATGTTAACACCTGGTCAATTTACTACTGAAACTTAAGTTTGTGTATTAAACTTTAAATAGAAATATGTTTGGACTTTATGGAATCAGGCAAACAGAAACTGCAGCCTTTTAAACTTTAAGTTTGGTTTTCGACAAGCAAAAATCACAAAACTAACATGGGAGTCAATGGGAGTTCAATGTTCTCAGAATTTCTGCGGCAATTAAACTATTGTCATTTTAAACTTCATTATTTTAAAACCTCCAAGTGACTTTTACTTAAGAGCCTTATTTCTTACCCTTCATTTCACAAAATATCAGGTATTAATGTTCCCCACTGTTACCATAGCAACCACAAACAGCAGACTGATGCTCTATTATGGGTAGTGTTAAAAAATTGCTTAGCAACCAATTCCTTTTCATCATAAATAAGACAAATATTTTAACTTTGCTTGGAAATGTTTCAATCATGTCAATTGATAAAAAAAATCTTGCATTTTTCCGCTTTTGGAACTCATTTATAGCGACTGAGTGTATGTCCTGCAGCAAAAATAAAAATAACAAAAGTTTACCCCTGTAAACCCAATTTTCAAATATAAAAATGGGATGATAAAGGGGTATTCATTTTTTTGGACATGTTTCTTGACGATATTGTCATTGCAATGGCGAGCAAATTCCATCAAAATAGATATTATATTTAAAGATAAACAGCACACGTATTCGAAAGGTAAATCGGCTCCTGGACACAATTAAGCTACCTAAGTCAAATGTGACGGACACTTGCAGAGTACACCTACCGCGTTTTCTTTCAATCTATAATTGCATTTTTCTAATTATATACTTCGATATGGCACCCTATACATTCGCTGTTCTCGAGAAATCCATAGAATGTGCTGAAACCATTGAGTGAGCGCATTTCTGACCAGATTTGCGTGATAGTGGTAAGTTTTTTTTTTTTTTTTTTTTTTTTTTTTTTTTTGCATGTTTTCTGGTCACCGGATTTGTTTATGTGTCATATTTTACCGTTGATTGCTTTTACACATGCAGTCAATTTACAATTAAATATTGACTATTTTATCAGATTGCGGGAGTTTGCAAACAATACCTGATGGCACCATCTACCAATCTGGAACGACTGTTGGGCATGTCGCCGTGTACAAATGCAACCCAGGTTATCAGCTATTTCCCAAGAATGGTAATCAGAGAAATTGTATGAGAAGTGGGACATGGTCTGATGAAGAACCCAAATGTCTCCCGGGTAATGAATGTTTAGAAATTAACAGAGCAAGTTCATATAATTTTCTTCCATGGAACAGTATTGTAATTTTCCCAATATTCTTGCGATCTCGCCGTGGCGTATACGTGGTCATACAGTGAATATAGTGCTGCGATATTGCAAGCGTTTTGAAAACGCTTATACTTGTTTCACGAATGTTTACACACGTTCTTTTGCATTCAAATTATTCATGTGAATAACGAAGTTTCAAGTACCACGTAAGCGATAGCAAGCTGCTCCATCCGTTTTCATGATAATGTTGATGTTGATATTCATTAACGGACCACTTTTTCCGTAGGGCCTCCTCCTAAGCTCTGCTGCACTACAAATAAAAATAAAAGTGAGATCCTCCAAGAGCAGTGAGCATATAAATGAGAAAAAGGATGGGCCGTACCGCGGTTTCGGCTACTCAAGCCTCTTCAGTGACCATTTAGATTTGGCAAAATGATGTTTGCGTATCTTTTTTTAAAAGTTTACAAAGCTGAAAAGGCATTGATTTCACTGCTAAGTATAAAAATTAAAGCGTATATGCATGCAACTAAGATGTCAGATACTTTTAATTATTTGCTATATCATCATGATTGTCGATTATTGAGAACACTAATTATGGAACTCTCTCTCTCTCTCTCTCTCTCTCTCTCTCTCTTAATAGATAGAGAGATAGATTGCATAGGAGCTAGGGGCCGCGGCAACGATTTATCATTTACTCCTACATATCCTGAATTATATACCAAGGCCATTATAGTCACAAAAGCAATCAAGATCCGTAATGGAATTAAAATAACTACATACATTCTGAAATATCGATATCCAATGCTTTTAATCGCACTCACACCCCTTATGAAAGGGTGTAGGCGTATCGTAACTATAAAATACTATCCATTTTTCACAGAATGTGGACCCTTACAAGATCCTCAGCATGGTTGTGTGTCTCTGACTGGTAATTCCTATGGAAGTGTAGCTAAATACAAATGTAGTAGTGGCTACGAACTTGAGGGCAACCAACAAAGATATTGTATGAAAGACGGTCAATGGAATGGAACAGACGCTACATGCAAAATTATTGGTGAGTCACAGATGAAGACCTATTACCATTACGAAAACACGCCCATGTGATATACAGTTTTTTCTGAAGTTGTAAAAATTGAAAATTTTCTTTATTATTCATATTTTTGCTCAAAACATTAGAGTGTGGGTATACATGTTAGAACCGCCTCAGCGCGTCAGTTCTAACGAGTACCCATAATCCATGTTTTGGAGCAAAAAGAAGAAAAAAACAAGTCTACCCCTACATTCCTCAGTTTTGCTATATAAAAGTGGGGTTTAAGGGGATATACTTTTCATTGACATGTTTTCCTGTTTCAAATTCTCCTCGAAAAATCCTACCATGTTAAATCGGCTTCCAGACATTTTGAATCAGAATAATTTCAAACCGAGACCATTCTGTATCCAGACAATTTCAGACCAACTTTGGAACAGTTTAAATACTTTTGGTTCATTATAAAGCATTATTTATTTAATTTGCGTGTTACAATGTATTTATCATAACAAAGGAATGCTCTAAATATTATCACAGAATGTAGAGACCTACCCAATCCTGACTTTGGCAATGTTACACAATCTGGACCATTCTATGGACATATGGCTGTCTACAGTTGTAAAAATGGATACCGACTCGAAGGTACTCCACACAGAACGTGCCAAATGGATGGACAGTGGAGTGACAGTGCTCCACAATGTAGGTTTACGTTAATGACTTAAGAGTGTTTGTGTTATGACCTAATGTATAGATTCGTTCTATCCGCTAATCAAAGAGCTTATCTTAGCAATATGGGTCATATCATGAGACCAGAGGACCAATGGTCCTGTAAACGCTCATTTCCTTAGGACCACCAGGCATTTTACAAAATTCACATAAAAAGGGAGTAGGGTTGGTTAATCGTCCGTAAAACCATTTTTGTGAGTCTTAGAAACTCGCCTTATGCCGGTATTGAAAGCAGAAAGACCGCTCTTTAACTTAGTGTAAGCTGCTTTGGTTTTACTACTGAGAGGTCACGGCGCAGGGGGCACCGTGGAAAAATCGATGCACACGGACTTTTTTTATTTTATTTTTTTATTATTACTATTTATTTATTTTTTTTATTGTTTGTTTATTCATTTTTTTTATTTGATTTCCTCCTTTCTCCATTCTTTCTATCTCTCTTTCTTCTCTCTCTTCTTGTGTCTTTTTGCAGCCCTAGCAGTTTGGTCGCACTTGTTTGGTTTGAGCGTGGTTGCGATTCAATTTTTTTTTTTTTTTCAACTTTCTGGTGGACCTCTTAACTCGCTTGTTTGGTTTGAGCCATTTGTTTTCAGAATCATAAATTTTTAGTCCATTAAGTTTTTCATTTCAAATGACATTTTAACATTTTTATGCCCCCAACTTTGAAAAAGTTGGAAGCGCATATTTGGCTTGTCTGTGTGTCTGTCTGTGTGTGCCTGTGTACGTCTGTTAACTTTTGAACGGTGAATCCTAGGGTTTTGAAATTTCATTTGCACAATTGACCCGTATTTTTTTCATGTCCGAGTTGTGCCCCTTTTCTGAGTTATGTCCCTTTGAAAATAAAATTTGAAAATATTGTGTGCAAGATATCTCAAAAAAATTTGAGCTAGAGCCTTCATATTTGGTATGATTGTTGAGGCTGAGGAGTAGATGACCTGATTAACTTTTGAGAACTTTCCGCCAAATTTTGACAAAAATACAGAATTTTGAAACTTTGGTTAATTTTGCCACTTTTCGGTGAAATTCGAAATTTTTGAACGGTGAATGCTAGGGGTTTGAAATTTCATTAACAGATTCCCCTTTTCTGAGTTATGTCCCTTTGAAAACAAACTTTGAAAATCTCGTGTGCAGGATATCTCAAAAAGTATTTGAGCTAGAGCCTTCATATATGGTATACTGGTTGGGGCTGAGGAGTAGATGACCTGATTAACTTTTGAGAATTCAGTCAAATTTTAACAAAAAAAATGGAACTTTTGATTGTTTTTTCCACTTTTCGGTGAAACTTGACACTTCTGAACGGTGAATGCTAGGATTTTGAAATTTCATATACAGATTCCTCATGAAAAAAAAGTTGACCCGTTTTTTTTTTTTTTTTTTTTTTTTTTTTTTTTTTTTTTTTTTTTTTTTTTTTTCATGTATAAGTTATGCCTCTTTCTTGAGTTATATCCCTTTAAAAACAAAATTTGAAAATCTTGTGCGCTAGATATCTCAAAAAGTATTTTAGCTAGAGCCTTCATATTTGGTTTTCTGGTTTGGGCTGAGAAGAAGATCACCTGATTAACTTTCTAAGACTTTCCCTCAAATTTTGACAAAATTACTCCATTTCAATTTTTTACTCAATTTCTAATTTGTCTGCAAAAAGCTTACCTTCGGGCTTCACAGACATTAAAACAGCCTAATGTTTTTCATCATCCAGTGAAAGCTAAAATCTGAATTTCAATCCTTAATTAAAGTGCTGCAAAAATTGAAAATCGATTCACGAAAATAAAAAATAATATGACTGAAAATATGTTTGAATTGGGTTTTTCCAATGTAAAATTTTGAGCAAGGGAAGTAAATATTTTCACGAAAAATTAAAAAAAAAAAAAAAAAAAAAAAAAAAAAAAAAATCATTTAAAATACACCATATCAAAACTAAATTATGCAGTATACATGAATGACTCTGGTCAAAACGATTAAAATTATTCCACAGATATGCTAGAATTTCAATTTAAGGTTCTTGGATTAACCCCACTTGTACAAGCAAAAGGTATATTCAAGATAATATTTTTGGGCATTAAATGTTTAGTGATGCAGATTTAAAAATATTTGCTGCACATTTTAAGACATTTTGGATGCAAAAAGCATAACAGGGTCAAACATTTTTGAGGGTATTTCAGAAAAAGGCTCATGTTAAAAAGGGCGGTTTCTGAAAGATAGCGTATGGATAGTAGTAACGCCAGCCAGTATGTCTGAAGATACATTTTGTCGCGTTGAGGTCCATATCTATTCGAAATTTTAAGACAAAAGATTTCATAGTTAGAAATACTGGCGCAGACTGTAGGCTAGTAGGTAATTAATACGCGATGCACGTACCCGCGCACTAACGCACGCACCAACACATGAACTAAAATTTAAAAGCAAGAAACTATTTTCCTTCCTTAAAAAATAAATACTCGCGTCATCAGTCGGGTCCCGATGAACCAAGCTACAAATCGAAAAACTTTGTCTGGATGTGTAATGCTGATTTGGTGATCATGCGGATTGGTCAGCGCCTTCTTTGTAAAACATTGAGACAAAGTGACTTTCTAAAGCGATCAAAAGAACACAATAGAAGACAATAGAAATGAGCCTGTTCGTGAGAAAACCAACAATTTGGGTTTCCGACCAGGTCCGACACAGGCCGGGCAGTACAGTCCCAGAAGATTGTTAGAGGCTGGGATCTTTGGATTTAGAAAGTAAAGGAATTGCACTATCCGTGTAGGGAAAACAAAGGCGCTTATTAGCTTCGCTGTGACTGCGAGGCTGTTTTCGCCTATGCAGATTGTTGGTTTTCCCATGCAGCGGCTCAAATAGAATAGAATAGAATGAAGACTGAACAGGCTGGGTCTTAGGGTTGATACCGGTTCTATTTGGCTTTTTTCGCTTCCTCTTTATTTTGTTCTATTTTCAGGTATTTGCTTCAATCCTCTTGACGTGGTCTTCGTAGTAGATGGTTCAGGGTCTGTCACGGGTCCCAACTTTGACAAAGAACTGCAATTCGTGGTTAAATTCGTCCAGTCAATGGACATCGGCTCTGGGCCGAATCAGGTTCAAGTGGGTCTCATTGTATTTAGTAGCAGCGTGTATCCCAGGTTCGCATTGAATACGTACACGGACAAAACTGTGATGATAACTGCTATAAACCAAACACCGTTTCCCTCGGGGGTAACATATACTGACAAAGCACTTAGGTATGTCAGGGAAACTAGCTTAACGCAACAAAAAGGTGACAGAGCAGGTGCACAAAATGTCGTCATAGTAATGACCGATGGTAAATCAACTAATCCACCAGCGACCGAGAATGAAGCTAACCAACTTAAGCAATTGCCTGACACCACAGTTATTGCCATCGGTATTGCTAAAGCAGACAAGAATGAAGTGGCAAAAATTGCCTCTGACCCGACCAACTGCAAACAACTAGCCAATTTCGACGACCTCGATGGATTTGTAACGGAACTTAAAGAGAAGGCATGCTCGGCGAACTCAGGTTCGTGTACATGTTATTTTCTTTACAAGCACGAGCGAAATTCGTAAAGGACTAGACATTAGGAAACATGTCCGTGAAATGTATACCCCTTCAACCCCACTTTTATATGAGCCTGTGCGTGAGAAAACCAACAATTTGCATGGGCGAAAACAAAGACGCAGATCAGCTTCGCGGTAACCGCGAAGCTGATCAGCGTCTTTGTTTTCGCTACACGGTTAGTACATTTCCTCCTCTACTTATACCCAAAATTTTCAAGATTCTGGGTTTCTTCTGTGACTGTACAGGCTGGTTTGTGTTGGACCTGGTCGGAACCCCAAATTGTTGGTTTTGTCATGCACAGGCTCATATAGAAAAAGTTGGGTTTACAGGGGTATACCTTATTTTCTTATTAAGGTCTTCAACATGAACATACACTGTTTACATAAGCCGCATCATGAGAAAACCGGATTTTGCCTTATGCGAAAACAAGGACACAAATCAGCTGTGCATTAACTGCACAGCTGATCAGCGGCTTTGTTTTCGCTGCAGGGCCAGTACAATTTCTATTCAACTTATATATATTATATATACTCAAATTTCCAGATTCTAGCTTTCTTCCGTGACTGTACAGGTCGGTCTGTGTTGGACCGGATCGGTAATGCCGAAGACCGGTTTTCTCGCGTCGCGGCTCAAATTATCATTTTATTACTATATGTATTCTTGGACCGGCATATCCTTTTGGGACCTACAGAGACTGTGAGTCGCATGATGTAATAAGCATAATCGACTGTGCAATATACGGTATAGATTGCGCGGACGTTGAAACCATTCCGACATGCTACAGCTTGACCTTCGCGCTCTCCATTTAGTTTTCGTACATGTAAGGTGTATTTCTTTATACATTCATTCATTTTTTGATTAACAAAATGGTGGAAATATCTGTATTAAAATTCCTCGCGTTCATTCACTTCGTGCACGGCGGCCGCTACACGATTTTCACCATTAAAGGAAATACATGTATAACGTTATAGTTGATCTTTTTGTTGTTTTTGTTTTACAGGTGTTCCCTAGCAGAAGAGGCAAGACTATAATCAGAAATCTTTCATCGTAGATACACGTCACAGATTTACCGTCATAAATAATGGAGCCACTGCACCAGAAAAATAATAATTTGCATATGCGAAAATAAAGACGCAGATCAGCTGTGCAGAAACAATTCTTCTTATTATTAAATCTGTAGTTTTCAGCCGATGGTCTGCTTCTGTGACAATACAGGCCGGTTTGTGTCGGACCTTGTCGGAACCCAAAATGATGTTTAGCTCACCTGAGCCGAAGGCTCACAAGGTGAGCTCATAGTATGGTAGTCGAGCCAGCGTCCGTGCGTCCGTCGTCCGTCGTCAACATTTTCAAACGACTTCTCCTCTGAAGCTGCCAGGCCGAATCTTTTCATATTTCACATATAGCATCTACAGGTGGGGGGAACGAATATTTGTGTTTTTTTTATTTCGATCGGATAAGAACTCTGGTTGCTATGGCAACTTATGCTTCCCATAGACTTATAATGGAGAAAAGTGAAAATTGCCTTTTTTGCTTGAGATATTTGAATTTTGTTTTGCAGAAATGTTTTTTGAGTAGTCCTCTACGTTTCATGTGACTTTTGTCCTAATCCTTCATTTTGGTTGGTTGCAGGGGCCCCATTTAGGGCAAAATCTCGAAAAACATTCAAAAATCTTCTTCTCAGAAACTGTCAAGGGGATGAAGCCTATACTTTGTATACATGTTCCTGACGCTGGCCTCTACATAATTTGTTTTTTTTATTCCAGGCGGATAAGAACTCTGGTTGCTATGGCAACTTAAAGTTTCCATAGACTTGTATTGGGAAAAGTGGAAATCGGCTATTTTCCGCTAAAATTGCAGCAGACACCGTCTTGAATTTTGTTTTTACAGAAATGTTAATTGAGTAGTATTTGAGGTTTCTTGCGAGTTTTGTCCTAATCCTTTATTTTTGATTGGTTGCTGGGGCCCCATAAAGGGCAAAATTTTGAAAAAAAAAAATCAAAAATCTTCTCCTCAAAAATTGTCAAGTGGATGAATCATGTACTTTGTATACAGGTTCCTGACAGTAACCTCTATATAATTTGTGTTTTTTATTCCAGTCGGATAAGAACTCTGGTTGCTATGGTAACTTTAAGTTTCCATAGACTTATAATGGGAAAAGTGGAAATTAGCTATTTTTGAAAACTATTGCAGCCTGAGATCTGAAAAGTGGTAGATGCAAACAACTAATAGATTAGATGAAGGTATATGATTAATTAAGGTCAAGGTCATCTCTTGACCTTGGCCGGTCTGTCGTCCATACACACTTTTCAAAGTTTTTTTCTCTGAAACCACTCGGCCAATCAAAGCCAAATTTTATATGAAGCATCTATAGGAAGTGTGAACCAATGTGTATATAAATAATCCAGGTCACATGACCAAGATGGCCGCCATGCCCGTATATGGTAAAAACCATTAAAATATCTTCTTCTCCAGAACCGGTGAACCGATTTCAACGAAACTTTGCATGAAGTATGGATGACTCAAGTACTGCAATGTGTATATAAAACATGCCCCTGTGGTGACCTTGACCAATTTAATGGCAAGGTCAATATAGGTCGTCAATGTATTTGAATGGGAAAAACTTTTAAAACGTCATTTTAAGTGAAAGTCTTGCAGGAAATGGGCAGTAGGACTGAAATTTAATGATTCTGAAAAAATGGACCCCAGGAGCCCATCTGCTTTTAAAATTTTATTTTTTTGAAAACTATTGCAGCCTGAGAACTGAAAAGTGATAGATGCAAACAACTGATAGAGTAGATGAAGGTATATGATTAATGTAGGTAAAGGTCGCCGGATTTTGGAAACATAGGCAAACATGGAAACATGGGAAAAAGTGACACTAGGTTACAGGACCAATGATCCTATGGAAACCATTGCAGCCATAGGCCTGAAACTTGACCAAGATGACCGTCATACCCATATATGAAAAAAAAACTTTGTCCAGTGACTGTACTTGTTGATTCTCAGGTGAGCGATCGTTGGCCTTGGGCTACTTGTTTTCTCGTGCGAAGGCTCAGGTGTGAGTAAAATACATCCATTTCATTTATATTTACAGTGGAAAGTATGTGACGCGTGTGTTCGTTAGAAGATTTCTGATTATACGAGAACATGAAGCGGAAAAAATGTTTCTCTGAAATTTCACAAATGAAAATTCTTAATCGTCGAATAAAAGAAATGCATCCGACATCTCACAGTTTTTATTGTTTTTCTTCAAAAGTCACATAGAATGAGCAAGGTCATGAGAAAACTTCCCTCGTGGAGTGTAACATGTATGAAGCAAACCGAGATATGCAAAAAGTTCGACCTGAACCGAGTTTAATGCCTGCCTGAGTGGACGAATGCATTCTCAGCTAGATAATGTAAAATCAATGGCGCTTACGTTTACGGATTGCTAGTTATTTGTCTATATATCGTAATAATTAGCTTCACGTTTTGTTTCTGAAATTACACCTTTGCTTTCGTATATAGAGGATGTTATGCGAGTGGTCTTTTCATATGAAATTTATTAAACGAGCCTTCGGCAAGTTTAATAAATTTCATATGAAATGACCACGAGTGTATTAGATTCGTTTTATCATATGACTTTATAAAATAGAATTTTATCGCCTTTAAAGTGGACATATTTTCAATGAAAATTTTCATTGTTGTTACGGACGATTGCGTCAACGACGTTACGTATTCCCGCAAAAGTGTAGATGGAGTGGAGAAACGGCGACGTCATATGATAAATCATGTTTTCTCCTTTCGAAACCGATATGAGAATAATTTCGTAAAACATTCTCTTCTCAGTGTAAAAGTTGCGCAATTCTAGTGAATGCACGAACACCGGATATTCATGAGATGAATGACAAATTATAACTAGTATTCTAACATACCCTGCCTATAGAAGCCAATGGTAAAGTGCAGTGATATATTGAGTGATATATCACTGGGCGGATTAGCGTGACGTTACTTTGCGCCGTTTGGACGCCATTTTGATTAAATTATGACGTCAGCTATCCCAAAAGTCACGTTACCTTGACGTTAGACGGTGTAACGTCATTTCAACGCGTTCAAAACGTAACAAATATATGTAAACACTTGCGATGCAGTCAAAAGTTTGTCAGGATTACTTTAGAGCCATTGCGGAAATGTTTAAGAAACTGAAGGTTTAAAATGATTTTATTCCGTTTATTGTGTGTTAGAATCGAAATAGATCAGCTATAGTGCGTGAATTGTTGAGTAATATATCACTGTTTGTCGGTCAGTTGTACGCAGATAAATCACTCGCGCTGCGCGCTCGTGATTTGCTCTGCTTTACAACTGACCTCCAAACAGTGATATATTACTCAACAATTCACTGCTAGAGCTGATTTATTTCTTAAACAGAATATCCAGGAATAGACATAATTGAAGTTGAAATCCCAACCCAGACCGGAAGCGAGAAGGAACGAATAAACCTAGACACCACAAAATAGTTTAACAGAACGAATTATGACTAGCTCTTACCCAGAAAAGTAGCCACCCAGCTTGAATCGATTTTACGGGGTCCAAACCCTCGCCCTTAGACTGCGGAATGGGTTTCTAATGTGAAGAATCCACATTATGTGGCAACAATAACCATACCAGGCATGGGGTAATCATAATCAGTAATTTAATCATCAGTAATCGATAACAAATTTTTGAATAATCAAGGATAATCAATAATCACAAAATTTCAAGGTAATTTTAATCATAATTCAATCATAATCATGTTTTATTAGGCCAGTAGTCATGATTATTCATGATCACTTTCATGATTACAGAAAAAAGTTACAATATCAAAGCCATTAATAAAATCTGCCTGAAACTAGTTTGTGTTCGCTGCTCTTAAAAGATCTCAGTTTTAATTTTTATTTGTATTGATGCTGCTTTACACTTACAGTGGTGTTATGGCTAAAAACCCAGTTTTGCACACTTGTGATTTTTCGCGGCGAAACCACCGCGAAATTTCACCGGCCAGGGGAAAATTTAAACGTTTAATCATTTAATTTTTTCGCCGCGAAAATCCGATTTTCGCGGTGAAATTTCGCCGTGTTTCGCGGCGAAATTCGTTTTTTAACGTTTACAACAGGTAAGTTTTAATTTCCTTTTTCGCCGCGAAACACGGTGAAATACCTGTAAATGTTAATATTAAATTATTTATTTTTAATTTAATAATCTCACCATGATTCATCTGTTCTTTTAATAGATCGTGATGTACGTGCACATTAATAGTATGTACAATCATGCATGTATAGAAATGAAAAACGGGCATAATGCGACTTTTCCATTGGTATTACATGGTACGATAGCGAATCCATGGATAGACGAAAATATTTATAATTTAATGAGCCAGCTCGTTGAATCTAACTTTGTTTGTTTGTTTGAATAGACGCTTTACGCCCAAATCAACAGCAATGGTCATGTTGGGACGCTGCCTCCATTTTATGGGACATCATAAATTCCATCAACTATTTGAAATATAACCATCCCTCTGAGCCAATAGTGCTTTTGTGTATGCATGGTTGGACTTGAGACCATTTTTTCCTAGGCAGGCACAGACCTGAGTGGTAAACCAATAATCAGATGATTAGTCAATAGCGTATAAGCTTTGCCTGGTGGCACAAACAGCCCATATGTTTCTTTGGGTCCCAATGGGCAGGGGCCATCTAACTGTGTACCTTGTTTTGTAGCACAACCATTGTCTAAAGGGTGTCGCTCAATTAACAGTTGGATTCCTTGCTTTCTTTTTTAACATTTTCCTCAATTCCTTCACTTTATAGCGTTTAAGGTGTGAACTACGATAACTTTATTTGAGATTAACCATGTAAAAGCCACAAACAACAGACATATGGACATTTGGGCTAGCGGCTTACCCTCTATGAATGCCAGCACAAGACTTATCGCAATCATATCAATTCATACATTGAACTTGCCTTGTGGATGTACAACTAGTGAAGATCATCCTGAGTTTAATTTAACAGTGTTCAACAATGTTTGAGTCCCATGGCGACAATACTTTCAGGGTAATACATGTTAACCGGTTTTGCTCAAGTATGAAACCCAACGAATATAGGAATCGAACACAGGACAATTTTTCCGGTCAATTCTAGGATTCTGCGCTTAACTTTGTTCTAATTAATCTATTCACCATCGATTTATGCAGCATGCGCTCGCTCATATTGCCAAGGTGCGTACTTGTGGCCCTTACTGTATATATGTGTTCCGAAATAAATGACAAATTTCTTAAACAATATTAGTGTACAGGTATGAACTACAATACTCTGCTTTTAACGCAGCATCCTCCTTCTTCTAGTGCATTGTGCCTTGTATACAATGAGGTTTTGACATTCGACATGCATGTACGCGTTCCAATCCATCCGTACAAATGGATTTAAGAAGGCACACAACATGCTCTTTGACTCAAAACGGTTAGCAAAAGAACCCCGCCAATTATTGAAAATTTCGACACAGTTTTGTACATGTATATTGATGTACTGTTCGAAATCGTCCGAATATCGTATCGACCCGGTGAAGGTCGTATGCGACCAAATGTCGTTTCGACTAAATTGATTTCAACGAAACGGCGTCCACTTGACGTAATCGAAAATTCACTGATGCTTGTAGCAATGTCATAACCACTGGCGATTAAATGTCTAAAAAGAGTTGAAGCCGATTGCTTCATCATGTTGAATCCAAAGACTTGTATATATCTGTGGGTTGGGATCGCGGTGGCATGGTTGTAGTGCACCAGACTCCGAATCGAATGTAAGGCACATCATCTACTCACAGTACGTCTTAATACCCAGGAAACGGTAGCTCAGTCCTGACATGACTGAAAAAATGGGGACTGGGACATTCAGCCTCAATACAAACAAACAAATCTGTGGACAATCATCCCATGAAAATTGCTAACGCCGCTATAAGCTTTTGTTCTGTTTATTAAGCTAGATAATAGGATCTAATATTATCGGGTAAGTCGGATGAATCTGAAAAAGAAGCATGAAAATAAACTCAAAAGTCATATTTTTCGCCGCGAAACACCGCGAAACACTGGTCAATTGATTTTTATGCATAATGACAGGTATGCTTTTTCGCCGTGTTCCGCCGCGAAATTTCGCCGCGAAATCCGGAATTTCGCGGCGAAATTCCGCGCTGACTTTTATTTTTCACACAATTTCGCCGCGAAATTTTACAATTAGCCGTTAACAAATTAGCCGTTAAAACGGCTTATTTGGGTTTATAGCCATAACACCACTGTAGATGAATGAAACCGTGTGCCATGCATTCTATCTACTCAAATATAAGCTGGCCTGATAAACCAGGGCTTATTTGACATCACCACTTTCCTAGAGGAAAGCTGTTACCTTGTACATGTAAGTGGTTTGCAGGCATTTAACAGCTGGCTAGAAATGCATCTAGCAGCCCAACAATTCCTCAAAGCTTTAACAACAACACAGATGAGAAATGAGACAATACCATCATTGTGATCATTTGTTTTCTGCTCAATAGTTGAGGGGTGGTCGTTCGTCTCTCACTAATGAGAAAGACCATCATTATTTCTTGAATAGGTTCGTGTGTGTTGGTGTGTTCTTTGATGGCTGACTAGGCCAATTCTAGCTCTAAACTGTCGGTTGCAAGTAGAGCAAGTCAATGTCATTGAATCAGCTGGTGGCCCATTGGTATTGGCTTTGCGTTCTCTGCGCTTTCTTTCAGCTTCACAGATTCTCTTTTTTTCATGGAGAGCTGCTCCTTTGTTGATGAGACCTCGCCACTTTGAGCGCTCCTGTGCAGTCTGTTCCCAAGACCCAATTGGTATGTCAAAATCCTTCAGAGAGGCTTTCAGGGTGTCTTTGTAGCGTTTCTTCTGGCCACCTTGAGAGCGCTTTCCCTCTTGTAGTTCTCCATAGAAGACTTTCTTTGGAAGTCGCTCATAAGGCATTCTTATAACATGGCCGGTCCACCTTAGCTGTGCTAGCTTTAAGACAGTATGCATGCTTTGCATCCCTGCTTTCTTCAGGACCTCTGTGTCTGGGATCTTGTCTTGCCACTTGATTTTTAACAGCTTTCTCAAACAGCTTAAGTGGAAATGGTTAAGTCTCTTTGCATGACGCTGGTATACTGTCCAGGTCTCACATGCATACAAGAGGGTTGGAAGTACCACGGCCTTGTAGACTTTCAGCTTGGTGTCAAGCTTGATTCCATTTCGCTCCCAGACATTTGCACGGAGTCTTCCGAATGCCACACTGGCTTTTGCAATTCTTGCAGTGACCTCATCATCAATGTGCACTGCTCTGGAAAGAGTGCTTCCCAGGTAGGTGAATTTATCAACAACTTTCAGTTTTTCTCCATTCACAGTGATGGTTGGTTCATTGTACGGTTTTCCAGGTGCCGGCTGGTGTACAACCTCTGTCTTTTTTGTGCTGATTGTGAGATCATAGTTATCACATGACTTGAGACTTGATCCATGGCTCTTTGCATTTTTGCCTCTGAGCTGGCATTCTTATCCATATCATCTGCATAGAGGAGCTCATCTAGCACAACGGTCTGCACCTTAGTTTTGGCTTGCAACCTTCTAAGGTTGAATATATTGCCATCAAAACGGTACCTGATTGGAAAACCAGTGTCACTGTCCTGAAAAGCATCCATGAGCATGGCAGAAAACATCATGCTGAACAGTGTTGGTGCCATAACACAGCCCTGTTTGACCCCATTTGTTACCTCAAAGGGTTCAGAGAACTTTCCATCATTTTGCACACGTGCCTGCATGCCACCATGAAATTGCCGCACCATTGCTATGAATCTGGGTGGACAGCCAAACTTGGCCATGATTTTCTACAGTCCATCACGACTAACTGTGTCAAACGCTTTGGTGAGGTCGACAAACGTCATGTATAGATCTACATTCTGCTCTTGGCATTTCTCCTGAAGCTGTCTTGCTGTGAAGATCATGTCTATCGTCCCCCTGTCCTTTCTGAATCCACACTGACTTTCTGGGATAAGTCCCTTCTGATCAAGATGAACATTCAGGCGGTTCAACAGAATTTTTGCTAGTATCTTCCCAGCAATCAATAGGAGGGAAATGCCTCTGTGGTTGTCACAGACTTGTGGATTTTCTTTCCGCTTGTATGAGTAGATTATGGATGCATCCTTAAATTCTTGTGGGATGGCCTCCTTCCTCCACATACAGTGAAACAGCTCGGTCAGTTTCTCTGCCATGGGTAGCCCCCCGGCCTTATAAACCTCTGCAGGAATTGCATCTGTACCTGGAGCTTTGCCAGAAGACAGTTGTTGAACTGCTTTTCTTGTTTCCATGACGGTTGGAAATTCATCTAACAGAACATGGCACTCTATCTGTGGCAGTCTGTCAATTGCATCCTCATTGATACTTGATGGTCGATTTAGCACACTATTGAAATGTTCTGCCCACCTTTTCAAGATAGCCTCTTTGTCTGTGAGAAGAGTGTTTCCATCTGCACTGAGTAATGTGGTGGCTCCAGAACTCTTAGGGCCATAAATGGTTTTCAGTGCATCATGAAATTTCTTCATGTCCTTTCTGTCTGCAAAAGACTGAATTTCTTCTGTTTTCTTCCTCAGCCAGGAATCTTGCATGTCCCTAAGCTTGGTCTGGACTGTCTTACAAACGTTGCTGTAGGCTGCTTTCTTGGATACTGAGCTAGTATCATCTTGATGTGCCTTGTGCAATCTGTGTTTTTCGTCAAGAAGCTTCTGAATTTCGTCATCATTCTCATCAAACCAGTCTTGATGTTTGCGAGATGGATGTCCTAAAGTAGTAGCAGCTGAAGAATGAACTGTTTTATGGAAGACTGTCCAGTTTTCTTCGGGGTTCTCTGAACTGAGATTGATTGCATCCAGTTGGTTGCAAATGTCTGTTAAGAAAGCTTGTCGCATGCTGTCTTGATTCAGCTTTGAGACAGTCAGTCTTTTAGCAGCTTTCTTGCCTTGAGGTCGCCTCGCAGGCTGGATTCTAAGGTTTGCTGACAACCAGTCTGTGGTCTGTCCAGCAGTCTGCACCACACATAGTCTTTGTCACTCTGACATCCTGCCTATCTGTTCTCCGCACTATAACATAGACTATGAGATGCCAATGTTTGGAACGGGGATGCATCCAGGATGTTTTATTTCTGTTAGGTAGACGAAAGACTGTGTTGGTGATTAGAAGATCATGTTCAGCACACTTCCTTAGAAGCAAGAGACCATAGAGGGGTAAACAGTCAATTTAAAATTTTACAAACAGCCAATTATCTCTTATTTACGCAAACACTATTGTTTCTCATTTACTCAAAATTTTCTTAGAGGGTCTGTCTGAACTGACACTGAGGCAATGTTTACATATTAAAAGTGATTAGGAGTCATAAATAAGGAGTTATTTCAAATACTAAAATGGACCAGAGTTTCTTTACCACCAGGGACTGGTGAGTAGTTTTGATCTTCATGACCATGCGGGAGGTGAACAGGATGTACACCTTTTAATCTAGAATGTACATCGTTTGGAAGGGGGTGTCTATGGTTTAACTATATTTCATAGATATTTAGAACAACTACTGTTTACACCATGCACCATTGCTAGTTTCAAAAATATAATTCAACCCTTCATTATTTAATTTAAAATTCAATAGTAAAGTACAGGTGTCGCGATGCTTTGAACGATAATTGCGCGATGTTGCGCGTAGGGGATTATCTTTACTCTTTCTTTTCTTTTCTGATCATCACCTCAGGTGTGGGGTGGGTGACTTAATTTTGAATTTAGCAAAATAGGGGGAAACATTCGGGATGGGTCATTAAAACTATTTACAAGAAGCTAGACAGAGGCATACATATACCTCTGGACCCTTGGTTTAAATAAGAGCTTTAAATTTTTCCGTGGTCTTAGATGCGACCACTGAAGAAGGAAGACTATTCCACAATGGAATAGTCCTTGGGAAGAATGAATTCTTCAGGGCGTCACTATAGGAAATGTATCTTGTGTACTGTGAATCATGAGATGCCCTGGTATATCTTAGCCTGGGTGCCGGGGTCAGATATTTATCTTTGTCAAGAGACACTGTACCGGAGTGAATCTTGAAAAAAAAGTTAATGAAGACTTAAGCCTGCGATCCTCCAGGGATGGCCAATCAAGTTCATCAAGCATGTCATCGACGCTACTGGTATTATGCCATCGCCTGCAGACCCACCTGGCTGCTGTCTTCTGCACTCTCTCCACTTTTTTGTCTCAATTTCATTAGGGATGCCAAATAGGAGCTGCATACTCAAACTGAGGACGAACCAATGTTTGGTATGCAACTTCCTTTGTATGCCGAGGTGCAAGTGCAAACGCAAAGTCTTACTTGCTTAAGAAGAAATTCAGAAACATGTTGACCCCATTCCAAGTTATCAGTAATAGTTATTCCAAGATATTAAGCGGACTGAATCTGTTCCAATGTTTGTTGATGCAGTGAGTAGTTAAAGTGTATCTAATTGCTAGGGAGGTGCCGGGTTACCCTCAATGAATAACATTTGGCAACGTTAAATTTCATTTGCCAATCGGTCTCCCATTGTCCTAGGCTATTCAAGTCATCCTGTAAGATCTGGCAATTTGTGAGGGTTTTAATATTCCTATACAGAACACAATCATCGGCAGAGAGGCGAACGGATGACCTGATATTGTCCGGAAGATCATTTATGAAAATTAAGAAACCGACCGGTCCCAAGACCGATCCTTGAGGGACACCAGATAGTACAGGGACTGGATCTGAGGCTTGGCCATCTAAAACCACTTTTTGAAAGCGCTCAGAGAGCCATGAAGTCATCCACTTGTGAGTAGATCCTCTAATCCCGTAGTAGTGCAGTTTGAAGAGTACTCTCCTGTGTTGCACCTTGTCAAAGGCCTTTGCGAAGTCCATGATGATCACATCTGTTTGTCTGTGACCCCGGTTCAAAGCTCAGTCCAGCTCAGTCCAGGTTACTAACCATGTCATGAAAGAACTGAACCAGTTGGGTTTTGCAAGACCTTTGACTACGGAAGCCGTGCTGGCAGTCAGCAAGAATATTTTCAAGGGAAAGATGCTAATAAATTTTGCTGAGCATTATATGCTCAAGGGTCTTGCAACAGATGCAAGTTAGCGACACCGGTCGATAATTTGCTGGGTCATATTTCTCACCTTTTTTTCAATACCGGGGCTACCTTTGCCTGTCGCCAATCATCTGGTACATTTCCCTGAGCAAGCGACTCATTGTAGATATAGGCCAGAATGGGGGCAGTTCAGAACTACAATGTACATTCTTTTAACACCCTAGCACTCAGGCCGTCTGGCCCAGGTGCTTTGTGTACCTTAAGTCCATTTAACAGTTTGAGGACCCCTTTAGGGTCAACTGTGATTTCACCCATGGCGGTGAATTGGCTAGTGCCTTTGCGGGGGATCTCAGAGTTAGTTTCGCGTGTAAAAGCTGAAAATGTTTATTACATATATTTGCCTTATCGATAGCGTTTGTTTTAAAAATTTCATTTTCGCGGAGAGAGGTGATCCCAAACGCGTCTTACGAATGACCAAAACTTTTTAGCTTTTTCATTTTTCCTTGAGCTGTCAGTATTTTCCGGTTCGAGAGTGAAAATATTGGAAATATGTTTCCAATATGCATCTCTGATAGCTTTTTGGACATGTGCTCTAAACCGTTTGTAGTGGTCTTTAATGTCAGGGCTGCTTGACCTGCGAGCACGAAAATGAAAAGCCTGTCATGTTCCTAATGAAGCGTTTGATCGTGCAATCGATCTATGGTAAACTATATTTTGTCTTAGTCATTTTTGTCGGAATAAACCTTTCAATAGCCTCGAGAACCTCGGACTTAAAACTGACCCACATGTCAATGACTGACATGCGACTGTGGTCAGATGAAAGGAACGAATCCCTAAAACGCGCTAGATGGTCACGTAGACCTTCCATATCCGCTCGATTGTACAGAAAAATCTTTCGCGGGGCTTGCTGAATCCGTTTGGCCTTAATGTCGGGGGCATCCCTTTTACGCGGTTAACCAAGGATGGAGATTAGTGAGTAGCAGATCAAGGGTCTTGTCATTACTGGTGTGAATATTCACAACTTGGGATAGGCAGTGATCTTGAGCAATTTCCAAAAAGTTGACACTGGTACTGGCCTTCGCGGTACCCCTTCGGGTACCTGCATGGTGCTCCACTCAATATTCCTGCAGTTAAAATCACCCCCACTAAGACATGAACATTTTTGTTTGACATTATCCTAGTCAAGGATTTATTGAATTCCATAAGATATTCTTCTTCAATGCGTTTAGAAGGGCGATAAAAAGAACCAAGATACAAAGTCCTAGTTCCAGAGTTTCCGTACAAAGTAGGTCACGCAATGAAAACACCACCACCTTGGCTGTCACCTGCTCTGTCTTTCCGGATAGCATCAAAAAATCTGGGAAAATTTCTAAGTTCTTTACTTCAGGGGTTAACCACGACTCATTCCCCAAAGATGATGTCTGGTTTAGCCGAATCAATGACAGTCTGAATTTCAGCCTTCTTGCTCTTGATAGACTGACAATTCATGATCAAAATTCTAAGTGGATGATTCAAGACCGCCTTCTTGGGCTTTGTCTTAGCTTCTTTCTGTTGCACAATAGGCGAAGAAGCTGCCTGGGGGGAGGCATTGCTGTCTGGTACCGGACTGTCAGATTCGGACAAGGTTGATAGAGTCTCAAACCTGTTGGAAGCTGTTCTCGAGAGAAGCTGAAGTATCAAACAAAGATGTAGAAAAGTTTGGCATTCCACATCTTAAGCATTCCCATGAAATGCTTTTACTCAATGATCTATTGTAAACACCATACATAGTTGTTGACTTACCCTCGCAGTCTATGAGATACCAGACATTGCAAGTATCACAACGAATCCCTCGGTCTTCCAAACCAACACTGACATCACAGAGCCCGCAAGGGAAATGTGAATCATCAGAACGGGATTCAGGACCAGGATTTGTTTCGATATTCCATGAGTTACTCATCAGAACGACAAAGATGTATAAGTGTAGCAGTTTACCGGAGTTATGGCCATCCTTTATCCGTAGACCTTTTCTTAGGATTGAAACCGTGCAAAAGTGGGGGATCTGAGACACAAGTTGGTCATCGTGTGCTGTTCTTTGATTGGGATGTTCCCGTTTCGCCTACTCCCGTTTCGCCTATGATTTGTCCCATTTCGCCTACTCCCGTTTCGCCTACTCCCATTTCGCCTACACCAGAAATGTTCACAATTCCCGTTTCGCCTACTCATTGAATATGGATGAATAACAAGATAAGAATGTTGTTTTAAAACATGATAAGCATTTAAATATGCAAATACATTGTTTAGTAATACCCCGGGGCTAATTTGACCTACCTTGCACCCCGCCTCCCGGACAATTTTTCATGGGTGCCAAATCGTTCATTGGGACCCCAGAAATGTAAAGAATTTTTGTCCTCAAAGATAAACTCAATTGCACTATGAAAAAATGCATGGTTTCCATGGCAACCATTAACACGATTCTTGAGCATAGGAGTGGTCATAGAAAAGTGACCATATCCCAGCTGTTACTTATCCTAGTTCACTGAAATCGGTCTCACTTTAAAGCTGAGACATAGCCCTTTTATCCTATAGTAAGTAATGCAAATTTTGAAACTGGCATATTGATGAATTTCAATAAAAACTTTAAAAATGACAGAAAAATCTTTAAAAATCCATAAATAAACTAATTTCAGACCCAAACTGTCATTCTGACACTTTGTTATTGAACCAGTAATATCATAGGGGAAATTTATTGATGACCTGGGCCTATATGAACATTATCTCATTTGCATATTCATGAATATTAAAGAAATTTTTAGAAATTGAGGAAAAACGAAGGGAAAAATATATCCATTGCAAGGTATTGGATAGGTTATAAGGTCTATCTTTCATCCCTGGGACAAATTCTGAAGGCTGCTAGTGTGGTCAGAGGGGCCACCTTAATGCCATAAAATATTGTCCTCAGTGATAAACATGTTTGTATGATGTAAAATGACATAGTCTTCACACCCACCCCTAGTGCGATTCTAAAGAATAAGGTGTACTACCTACAAAAATGAATCACACCAATAGCGTGCTCTAGGATACTATAAGATACCAGAACTATTAATAAACCCAAGATGCTGAAAGAGGTTTCAAATGTATGCTATTGCAATGCACTATGGCCTTGAAGTATGATTTAAGAATAATCTGATTTTCAGTTTCATGAATTTTCATGAAAACTTAAGAAATTTAAGGGAAAAAGTTAAAAACTTAAATGGGTAAACCTACAAAATGACTTGCATCTCAGCAGTCAAAAGCCCTATAGTGCAAAGATGGTATCAAATGGTGGCTATGGCAATATTATACCATCCTGTACTACAATATTTAAGTTATTTGATATTTTGTTTGAAGAATGTTAACAAAACTTTTTGAATTAAGTGAAAAAATACAGAAAAATAATGGGGTATACGTAGAAAAACGCACATATCTTGGCTACTGAAAGACCTAGAGAGCTATAATTGGTATCAAATAATTGCTAGGACAATGTTCTATGACTATTTAATCAGCAATATATAACATCAACTATTGTTGTTGTATGGATATTAATGAGATCGTCATAAATAAGATAAAAAAAAATCAATGAAAAATGACGGGGTACACCAACCAAATCGTTAATATCTCATTTACCAATAGTCATAGAGAACTCAAAATGGCATCAATGTATTGCTAGGACAATGTTTTATTGCCAGGTACTCAGATATATGAATCATCTTCGCTGGCAAGCAATATTTAATAAATTTTGTTTAAGCACAACCTTCAATTTACTGTTATTTTCACGATGTTTCAAAACTTTATGTAACATTCAAAAATTTTATAACATTTTGTTAAACTATCAGACCACATGGCAGTAGTGTTTTCTCCTAGCTATCTGTTGGTACCATTTTCAGCACTCTAAGGATATTGGCAGTTGAGATATAAGCAATTTTGTTGGTGTAGCCCTTCATTTTTCGTCGATTTTTCTCTTATTTATGACAATCTCTTTAATATACATACACCAACAATAGTTGATGTTTTATATTGCTGATTACGTGGTTATAGAACATTGTTCCAGCAATCATTTGATACCAAAAATACCTCTCTAGGTCTTTCAGTAGCTAAGATATGTCTGTTTTTCTACGTATACCCCATTATTTTTCCGTATTTTTTCACTAAATTCAAAACGTTTTGTTAATATTCTTCAAACAAAAATCAAATGACTTAAATACTGTAGTACAGGATGGTATCATATTGCCATAGCCACCATTTGATACCATTTTCAGCACTATAGGGCTTTTTATTGCTGAGAAGCAAGTCATTTTGTACGTTTACCCATTTAAGTTTTTAACTTTTTCTCTCAAATTTCTTAAGTTTTCATTAAAATCATGAAATTGAAATCAGATTATTCTTATATCATACTTCAGGATTATAGTGCATTGCAATAGCC
The DNA here is from genome assembly GCA_964017185.1 of Rugalucina vietnamica. Lineage (NCBI taxonomy): Eukaryota > Metazoa > Mollusca > Bivalvia > Lucinida > Lucinidae > Rugalucina > Rugalucina vietnamica. Next base: position 37,638,154 of record OZ024875.1, read on the forward strand.
TTCATTTGAAACCTCTTTCAGTATTCTGGGTTTATTAATAGCTCTTGACAAGCGATTTCGCATGTATACCACTATATTTTCCACGATTTTTCTCCAATTTAGAATGTTTTTTTTATTAATTTTCATGAATAAGCAAAGTCTATGTATCAAGGTTAAAATGTTAGGTTTATGCATCACTATCAGACCAATTATAGTATCCTAGAGCATGCTATTGGTGAGATGTGAGTATTTTTGTAAGTACTTCCTATTCTTTAGAATCGCACGAAGGGTGGGTGAAGACTATGTCATTTTACATCATGCAAATGTGTTCATCATTGAGGACAATATCTGATGGCATTTAGGTGGTCCCTCTGACCACACTGGCAGCCATGGGAATTGGTTAAATGGATGCAAGATAGACCTTATAACCTATCCAGATCCTTGCAATGAATATAGTTTTTCCCTTGTTTTTCCTCATTTTTTGATATTTTTATTAATATTAATGAATATGCAAATGAGATAATTTTCATATAGGCCCAGATCATCAATAAATTTGTCATATAATATTACTGGTTCAACAACAAAGTGTCAGAATGACAGTTTGGGCCTGAAATTAGTTTATTTATGGATTTTAATGCTTTTTCTGTCATTTTCAATCTTTTCATTAAAATTCATGAATATGCAAATTCAACAATTTGCATTACTCATTGTAGTATAAATGGGCTATATCTCAGCTTTAAAATGAGACCAATTTCAGTGGTCTAGGATAAGTAACAATGGGGATATGGTCACTTTTCTATGTACACCCCCATGCTCAAGAATTGCGTTAACGGTTGCCATGGAAACCATGCATTTTTTCAGAGTGCAATTGAGTTTTATCTTTAAGGACAAAAATTCTTTGCATTTCTGGGGTCCCAGTGAAAGATTTGGCACCCATGAAAAAATGTCCTGGGGTGCAAGGTAGGTCAAATTAGCTCCCGGGGTATAAGTTTACCATAGAAAAATGAGCTATGTATTTTTATTTTATTTTATTTATTTTCGTTTAGAAAATGATTATTTAATGATACACACATTGTAAACTCATTAATTGTTGATCTAAAAAAAAAAATATTTTTTTTAACAAACAACATTCACATACAGAATAAAAATAAATGATAATAAGCTTAAAAAAGTGTTTGCTGACAAAGTGTAGAGTAGGCAAAACGGGAATTCATTGAATGTAGGCGAAACGGGTGTAGGCGAAATAGGAATAGGCAAAACGGGTGTAGGCGAAATGGGAGTAGGCGAAAGGGGACCAAATCTTTGATTAATGGTCAAATAAACCGGAAAAAATTACAGGAATGCTTCCGAGGTCAGTGTCCTTTGAGTCTAAAATCTTTGCTAAACGAATTGCCAACAGCAGGCAAGCAATTGAAAATAGGGTGTCAAACTAAAAGTGTTTCATGTTCCTAGTGCCTTGTGACTTTTCTGGGTATTTACTCGCAATTGCCTCGTAACTGCCTCGCGAGTCACTCGCGAGTCCTTCGCAAATGTCGCCCAGTGACGTGCGATCATCTCGCAAACGCGCATAACCATTTGCCAAATACGCGCGACGTGAATTAGATTGCGAGTCGACTCGCGAGATGCGGGATTTATGCAATTTAAGATCGATATACAAGTTCAGTCTATTTATCCACATGTATGTATAAATTTTGCTCTGGTTTAGAAACATTGTTTCCTTTGTTCAACTCAACTCAACTCACCAAAATTACTAATCTGTTATTGCCTTAATATTCCGTCCCATTAAAAACGCCTTGGTCCCAGTGCCATGATTTCATTTTCATTTATTATCTTGGCTAAAATTAGTCGATGGTCTACCTTGTTGGGAAACAGCTAGTCATAATCCTCGTAAGGTGTGTTGTCGAAAAAATTGTTTTGTGATGAATTTTCTTTCCCGCCTGATGTCAACAAGTATGTCAAATTTTAATGCATCGATTCCTGCCTGGTCCCTCCAAATATTCTTATTTTATACATGTAGGCTAGACATACTATGCATGTAAAACATTCGTCTGACCCGGAGAATATTGATACACTGTATACAGTATTTTCTATCTAAATAATGAGAAGAAAATAGTGTAAACAGAAGGTCCGAGCTGAGCTTCGTCACAGACCTTAGCTATCCCAAGTACACGTATGGAGAAGATTTTTTTTTCTATTTAACCAAGGACACTCTTTGATAGAGTGTCCTTGATTAAACCAAGCATTCTTTTTCTCAGTTCTTGGTAACTAAAAAGGTACAAGTAGGCAATGATCAGGGAAAGGCGCAATCGGAAAGTAATTCCCACTCCAGAAACCGAGATGGGAAAAAAATACAATTACTTATACTAAGAGAACATATCATCGTAAGCCAAGTGAGCAGCTATTTCCCAATAGGCGGCAACTCAGTTACCCGAACTTAACTAAAACTATAAAAAAACGTACATAAGTTAGTTACGAGGTGTGTTCTTTAATTCTTGTCATTTGCTTGATTTCTTTTCCCGTGGAATAACAACGAGAATGTTGTTTATATGTGGTGAAAGGTCAATCTTTTCCGATCACATTAGTACTCTTACGCACGATCCTATAGTAATCGCATTCTAAAATAGTGCACAGTAATGACACTGTGTTATTTTCCAATTAATTTACAATATGTAATTTCGATCACAATTATTGAAAATGCTATAACATTCACAACACTAAATATAGGCCCGCTTCCATTTTACAAATACTTGCTATTCATGTGAGTATAACATAGTCAATGCCGACCTCTGCTAATTAAGCTGTTGATTGGGTTAATTACTAATGAGCTTAATTAGCTACATGTATATTTTGTACCTTGTATCATTTGCAAGAGTACATAGTTGCATAATCAGTCACATGTTTAGGGCAATATCTCTGACATTTAGATTTGGATGATGAAACTTGCAGAACGTGACTGACATTCGGGCACCTGGTATTTGACATTTCAATTGATAAACAACTTGTTAACACCTCCAAATACCAGGTTGACAAATGAAGTAAGCGATATAAATAAAGGTTACATTTTTGGCACTGAACCTTGGAACATCTGTGATTATCAGACTGGTTGCCAACTTTGTGATATTTAGCAAATGTCAACTATTACGTCATTCAGCTGCCGTGTGATTGGTTGATATCTTTAGTACATTGCGTATATAGATGGCGCTGAGTGAATGACCTGTATTTTGATTGGCTAGCCATGACGTAAGTAGATGGCGCCTTGATAGCATAGAGGGCGCTTGGCCAGAGAGTATATAAGATAATGTCTCCGTGGGAGAATCAGTTAAGTTTTTGAAATTACTTTACCACTATACGATTACTTTAATTTATTTTATTGTTGGAATATAAATATTAATTATATTGTGAACGTTTAACAAGACTTTTATTTCATTGAGTGTTTTGGGCCATCTGAGGTCCTCCTTCGGGTACTGTCCCCACAACTACGCTACATGAGCATCAGAAAACACTTTGTTTTCACTTTTACTGTATAGAATTATTGACCCTGCTTTGTGACGTCATAATAATTTGAATATACGCTATTTAAAATCACTGCACAGGTTACGCATTTCAATATTTTCATATTTCCCAAATTGGATTGTCTGGTGAATATATCAAATTTATTGTTATCTTAATTTAGTCTAAAATGGTCTAAATGGATATTCGCTGTAAATGGCTTAACTGGTAATTTTACATTTATGACAGGTTTAAGGAAAAACAGGCGCAGAGTTTCTAGGGGAGTTGTTCGTCTCTATCGTATTAGAATCCCAGTCAAATTTTCTGATTGAAAACGTCTACCAAAACGCTTTTTAAACATATCAAGTATGTGGATTTTGGGACGTTGTAGTGGTATTAGCACATGATTAAATTTTGGCATGGGCGCCTCTTTCAAAGGAATTTTGTCTTATTTTTCAAAATGTTACAACTCATAAATCAAGGTTTTAGAGGATGAACAATCAAAAACTTTTACCAATGGAATTAGCAAATATCTGGTACAAATCAGCATTAAAATTTTTGGATCAGTCATAACTGGAAATGAAATTATGAGGCCCTGAAACCCCTTTACCGAGCTTCTTTCAACTTTATAGTTCATAACAAACAGGTGCAGTGCTATGTTACTGTTCTCGTAAAAAATGCAATTTCTGTTTTAGGAAAATAACTTTTCGCCTATGTGTTAGAAAGGTAATGAAGACTCAGCAAATATAAAATCGTTCTTCTAACCGTCCTAATTCAAACATTATACTGTCTTTGGGGCTCGGGGGGGTAACTTAGGGGTAATTGTGGTACGGGTGTGTGGCCCATTTCTGAAACCTACCCCAATCATATACCTGGTCATTGAAAAAATAAACCCACTCATATACTTGATTGATCAAAATATTGACCCATTCATATACTGTCCTTTGATTTTTTTATACCCATTCATATACTATCCTTTGATTTTTTATACCCATTCATATACTAATTGTCGCTTCGTATCACCTGCGCTCGATTCTGAGGGCGTATACTGAGGGCGTATATCTCGTGACTTAGTCTAGTGACAGGAAATCTTTGCAAATACCATATACAGGGATGCCAGAAAAGATGGGTCATTGATATACCACACAGGAAATCTAGGGTTATTCATATACTGTTGTGTGAAAAAATGGGGCCATTCGTATACTTTTACTTGAAAATTGAAGCCTATTCATATACTGGCGAGGCTGAAAAAGGGGGCTATTCGGGCGGCACATCCCTATTATGTCATATATAGGTAGTTACCCCACGAGCTTTGGGGACTGGGTGAAGTACGTGTACGCAGTGTCATAAAGGTGTCCCTCTTCTGAGACTCGGTTTGCCATGATTAATTGTATCATCTTAAAATGGTTGGGTGATTTCAATATCGCAACGAATTTATCTACAACTACCAAGTAATTTTCTTCTGGTATAGATGATGGTTTAGGAGAAAACAAGTTGATGACAAGAATTAAAGAACATCCCTCGTAAGTGTGGTGAATCTCTAACCGCCATTGAATTTAAACACACTGACATGTACAGTAAGTCACATGTATATTATATATGCAGCTGTAAAACCAACCAGTTACAACACAAACCTATGTTATTTTGATTTGTGGTTTTACGTCCCGATCAAAAATACACGAAAAGAAAAACTATAAAAAGCAGGAAAATATAAACAAAATTCCAACAAGTTTATATGCGAATGAAATTTTTGCACGCATGCAATTTTTACGAGGTGGGCTGTGGTTTAATTCACGTAGATGAATTCAAAGAATTTTGATGACTGACTGACACCAACTCAGTGTCATACAGTAGCCTGACTCATTGGCTTGCTTTTCTCTTACATGTACGTCACAGTGAACAAGTTAATAGTTTTATGTCCAAAGTAGTTCCCAAACAAAAAGGACAAAACAATGGATTCATAGCCAAACGTAGCTGTAGTTAAATTGAGCGTCATTTACAGCAAAAAGCGTGGAAACTAAGCAAAACGAGTAGTAATTTATATATACTTTTTATAAATACATGTGCTCGCATGTAATAGTGTGACAAATCACGTGGCGCATGATCGCGCAAACGTCGCGATAGTAAGATCCATGCGCGATGCGCGACGAACTAATCATCGAGAACTTTGTGCGAAGGGATGAGCAACTCGCAAAATTTATTACGTAAAGACTCGCGAGTCACACGCGAGTCACACGCGGGTTACTCGCAAAACGTTTGTGGTAGGTATTTTTTTTTGCGCGATGCGCGATCGCTTAAAGTTTCGCGACACATGTACTGTACATCTGTGTAATGGTCAGGGAAAGCTATATCTGTTAGGTTCTGTCTGGATCTCATTCAACAAGGAGAAAATAAATAATGATAAGAACAACACCAACAAAAATGTAATCATTAACCATAAAAGCAATCTGATTACTTTTTCACATTAATCAACATTAAATTAATCAATTTCTCTTGAAAAATTGGGTAATCATAATCATAATTTAACCATACAGACAGCTGAGTAATTGTAATTTAATCATTACTAGTACACCAGTAATCACCCCATGTTTGAACCATACACCCCTATGCATAGCCCGCATCAGGACCCGAGATTGTCAGAGAAAAAGGGAGTTCATTAGCAATTAGGCAGTGGCCATGCTGTGACTTTCCAACAATATGTTAATTGCACCACTGATAGATAGCATATGGTTAATAGAAGCACATGCTGCTCTTTCGTTATTTTTATTGTAATGTTGAAAAAGGTCATTAATGAATCTAACATCATTTTTTAAAATTGATTTTGAACAATAAATAAATCGGAAAAAAATAAATAAATAATATTGTTTTTGGTGCTAGTAATTGCACTTTGTTTTCGCATAGTCAAAAATCTCGCATTTTCTCGCATTAAAATACCGATGGTTTGAACCAGTTAAACTAAGCACTCAACATAACCTTCGGGTTCTGCAGAGGCTTTAGTCATACATATTTTTATTAACAAGAAAACAACGAACAATGATGAAATTAAACTTTACTCTTTAAAACTTTTGTGATTCTCATATATTATATAGGTGATGAGCTATTTAAGATGTCGGTACCACCCGACCTGAACAGACCCCCGCACTTTTTTGATAATTTGGGCATGTATAGAATTAAAGAAAATCGGGGGGAACCTTTCTAGGTGGTAGCTTTATGGTAAAAATCTTCGAGTTTATTCTAGTATAGCCCTTTCATTTGTCTGTGTTTTTTTTTTTTTCTCTTATATCTTAAGTTTTCTTAAATTTTTGCAATAAGATAGTCAGCGTGTTCATATATCTCACTATATAACGTGGATATCAATTATTGTCATATCAATCATTTGATACCAATTTCAGCTCTCTAGGACTTTTGGTTGCTGAGGTACAAACGTTTCCATTGGTATACCCCCTCTATTTTTCTGTGATTTTTGTCAATATTCAAACACTAAGAAAGTCAAAATTTTCATAAATCTTATCCTATGATTATAGAACATTACTATAGCAATCATTTGGTACCAATTTTAGCTGTCTATAACTTTTGGTTGCTGAGTTGTAAACTTTATTGTTGGTATACCCACTCCACTTTTCTGTGATTTTTCTCTAATATTTAAAGTTTTTATCAATATTCGAAAAAAGAAAAAAAAAAAAAAAAAAAAAAAAAAAAAATTGAAGTCAGATTGATTTTAAGTCTTACCACACGGTTTAGAACTTTATCTAAGCAATCATTTGATACCAATATCAGCTTTCTAGACCTTTTTGTCATTGAGATATTAGCTGTTTTATTGGTATACCCCCTTCGGTTGCCGGTGATTTTTTCTCTTATATCTTAAGTTCTCTTAAATATTTGAGCAACATGAAAGTCAGCTTGTTTATACAACCTTTTAAATGTTATAGAATATTGTCACAGTAATCATTTGATAGCAATTTCAGCTCTCTAGAGCTTTTGGTTGTTGATATATCAGCAGTTTTATTGGTATATCCCCTTCATTTGCAAGTGATTTTTCTCTTAAATATTTGAGCAACAAGAAAGTCAGGCTGTTCATATACTCTTTACATGGTTATAAAATATTGTCATAGCAATTTTTTGATACCAATTTCCAATTTTGATACCAAGTTGTTGAGATATATACGTTTCCGTTGGTATACCCCCTCTATTTTTCTGAGATTTTTATCTAATATTTAAAGTTCTCATCAATATTCCAACAACGAGAAAGTCACATTATTTAAGTTTCTTATCAAATGTTTATAGAATATTATTCTAGCAATCATTTGATACCAATTTCAGCTCTCTAGAGCTTTTGGTCACTGAGATATTAGCAGTTTCATTAGTATACCCCCTTTGTTAGCCAGTGATGTTTCTCTTACATATTAACTTTTTTAAATATTTGAGCAAAAAGAAAGTCAGCTTGTTTATATACCCTTTACATGGTTATAGAATATTGTCATAGCAATTATTTGATACCAATTTCAGCTCTCTAGGACTTGGATGTTGAGATATGCACGCTTCTGTTGGTATACCCCCTCTATTTTTCTGTGATTTTTATCTAATATTTTAAGTTTTCATCAATATTCAAACACTAATAAAGTCAAATGTTTCATAAATATTATCCTATGATTATCGAACATTACTATAGCAACCATTTGATACCAATTTTATCTGTCTATAACTTTTGGTTGCTGAGTTATAAACTTTTTAGCTCACCTGAGCCGAAGGCTCACAGGTGAGCTTATAAGATAGGTAGGCACCTGGCGTCCGTCCGTCGTCCGTCGGCGTCGTCCACCATTTTCAATGATCTTCTCCTCTGAAACCCCTTGGCCAATCAAAGCAAAATTTTATAGGAAAGATCTATAGGAAGGGGGAACCAATGTGTATATAAGAAATCCATGTCACATGACCAAGATGGCCGCCATGCCCATATATGGTAAAAACCCTTCAAAATCTTCTTCTCCAGAACAGATGGACCGATTTCAATGAAACTTGGCATGAAGCATCGATGTCTCAAGCACTACAATTGGTATATAAATCATGGCCCTGTGATGTCCTTGACCTATTTTACGGCAAGGTCAACATGGGTCGCCAATGCATTTGAATGGGGAAAACTTTTAAAATGTCATTTAAAGTAGAAGTCTTGCAGGAAATTGGCAGTAGGACTGAATATTAATGATTCTGAAAAAAATGGACCCCAGGGGCTCATATGCCCCCACCCCTGGGCAATATACATGTACATTACCACAATATTCAAACATCATCTCCTCTGAAACTCCTGGGCCAATCAAAGCCAAATTTTATGTGAAGCATCAATAGGAAGGGGTAACCAATGTGTATATAAATAATCCAGGTCACATGACCAAGATGGCCGCCATGCCCATATATGGTAAAAACCCTTCAAAAATCTTCTCCGGAACCAATGGACCGATTTCAATGAAACTTGGCATGAAGTATCGATGACTCAAATATTACGATGTATATATAAATCATGATGCTGTGATGACCTTGACCTTTTTTACGACAAGGTCAACATAGGTCACCAATGCATTTGAATTTGGAAAACTTTAAAAATGTCATTTAAAGTGAAAGTCTTGCAGGTAACGGGCAGTAGGACCGAATATTAATGATTCTGAAAAACATTGAACCCCAGGGGCTCATCTGCCCCTATCCCGGGGCATTATACATGTATATTACCATAATATTCAAACATCTTCTCCTCTGAAACGCTTGGCCAATCAAAGCCAAATTTTAATTGAAGCATCTATAGAATGGGGGAGTCAATGTTTATATAAATAATCTAGTTCTCGTGACCAAGATGGCCGCCATGCCAATATATGGTAAAAACCCTTAAAAAAATCTTCTTCTCCGAAACAGGTGGACCGATTTCAAAGAAACTCGGCATGAAACATCAATGGCTAAAGTACTACAATGTATATATAAATCATGATCCTGTGGTGACCTTGACCTATCTTACGACAAGGTCAACATAGGTCACCAATGCATTGAAATGTGGAAAACTTTTAAAAAGCCATTTGAGGTTAAAATCTTGCAGTAAATGGGCAGTAGGACTGAGTATTCATGATTCTGAAAAATAAAATGGACCCAAGGGCTCATATGCCCCCACCCCAGGGCAATATACATGTATATTACCATAAATATTCAAACATCTTCTCCTCTGAAACCGCTCGGCCAATTAAAGCCAAATTTTATGTGAAGCATCTATAGGATGAGGGAACCAATGTGTATAATAATAATCTAAGTCACAAGACCAAGTTGGCCGCCATGCCCATATATGGTAAAATCCCTTCAAAAATCTTCTTCTCTGAAACCAATCGTCAGACTTCCATGAAATTTGGCGTCAAGCATCGATGGCTAAAGTACTACAATGTATACATAAATCATGACCCTGTGATGACCTTGATCCAGTTTATGGCAAGATCAACATGGGTTGCCCATGCATTTAATGGGAAAAACTGTTAAAATGTCATTTGAAGGAAAAAGCCAGCAGGAAATTGGCAAATGGACAGAATATTGATTATTCTGAAAAAAGAAAATGGCCCAAGGGCTCCATCTGCCCCTGCACTGGGGTTAAATACCATAATATTCAAACATGTTTATTGGTGTATGCAGCAGATCTCAGTTGAGCGTTTTCATGACCATTGGTCCTCTGGTTTGGTATACCCCCTTTATTTTCTGTGATTTTTTATCTAATATTTAAAGATTTTATCAATATTCAAAAAAAAAAAAAAAAAAAAAAAAAAAAAAAAAAAAAAACAATTGAAGTCAAATTGTTTATAAGCCTTACCACATGGTTTTAGAACTTTATCTTAGCAATCATTTGATACCAATTTCAGCTTTCTAAAGCTTTCAGTCTTTGAGATATTAGCAGTTTTATTGGTAAACACCCTTCGTTTGCCAGTATATTTCTCTTATATCGTAAGTTTTCTTAAATATTTGAGCAACAAATAAGTCAGCTTGTTTATATACCCTTTATATGAATATAGAATATTGTCATAGCAATTATTTGATACCAATTTCAGCTCTCTAGAACGTTTGGTTGTTGATATATATACGTTTCCGTTGCTATACCTCTCTATTTTTCTGAGATTTTTATCTAATATTTTAAGTTCTCATCAATATTCCACCAATGAAAATGTCACACTATTTATGTTTCTTATCACATGATTATAGAACATTATTCTAGCAATCATTTGATACCAATTTCATCTCTCTAGAGCTTTTGGTCACTGAGATATCAGCAGTTTTATTGTTATACCCCCTTCGTTTGCCAGTGATTTTTCTCTTAAATCTTTTAAGTTCTCTTAAATATTTGAGCAAAAAGAAAACAGCTTGTTTATATACCCTTTACATGGTTATAGAATATTGTCATAGCAATCATTTGATACCATTTTCAGCTCTCTAGGACGCTTCAAAGTGGATTCAAGGATTTTGTCATGATGGGCCAACTCCCCCCTCACACTCTCAAAAAGGGGCCAAGATTGAATCAATTAGGGGGCCATACGAGTCGACATTTTCTCAGGAAGATTTATCTGAATGGTCACCTCCTGTGATAAACCAACAGCAGTAATTTTCTGTTATAGACTTCACAAATCATCAAGAAGCCAGATATTTGATCATGCATAAAGGATCCACCAAGATGATGGTCAGCGGCTTGGTTGTTGAGATACATGTATATACGTTTCCGTTGGTATACCCCTCTATTTTGCTGTGATTTTAATCTAATATTTAAAGTTTTCATCTATATTCCAACAAAGAGAAAGTCAAATTATTTATGTTTTTATCACATGATTATAGAACATTAATCTAGCAATCATTTAATACCAAATTTAGCTCTCTAGCGCTTTTGGTCACTGAGATATCAGTAGTTTTTTTGTATGCCCGCTTCGTTTGCCAGTGATTTTTCTCTTATATCTGAAGTTCTCTTAAATATTTGAGCACCAAGAAAGTCAGCTTATTCATATATCTTATCACATAGTTATAGAATATTGTCATAGCAAATCATTTGATACCAATTTCTGTTCTTTATGACTTTTGGTTCCTGAGAAATACACGTTTCTGTAGGTATATCCCCTCCATTTTATGTGATTTTTCTCTTATATTTAGTTTCCTCAATATTCGAACAGCACGAAAATCTGATTGCTAATTTATCTTATTTTGTGGTTTTAGAATGTTATCATAGCAATCATTTGTTATCAATTTCAGCTCTCTATGGCTTTTGGTTGCTGAGCTATAAACGTTTCTGTAGGTATACCCCCTACATTGGTCTATGATTTTTCTCTAATATCGAAAGTTCTCATCAATATTTGAACACCAAGAAAATCATAAAATTTCTGTATCTGTTCGCATTATTATAACATTATCATAACAATCATTTGATACAAATTCCAGGTCTCTAGAGTTTTTGGATGCTGAGATATCAGAATTTTGTTGATATACCCCCTTCATTTATCTGTTATTTTTCTCTAATATCTGAAGTTCTTTTTACTTTTTGAGCATTAAGATAGCCAGCTTGTTTATATATCTTATTACATGATTATAGAACATTGTCATAGCAATCATTTGATACTAATTCAAGCTCTTTAGAGCTTTTGGTGGCTGAGATATAAACAATTGTGCTGGTATACTCCATTATCTGTGTTTTTTGTCCAATATATAAAGTTTTCATTAATATTCGATTACCAGGAAGTCAGTTTGATAATTATATCTTATTACATGGTTATATAGCATTACCAAAGCATTCATTTGATATCATATTTCTGCTGTCTATGTCTATAAGATAAATGTGGTAATATAGGTTTTACCCCACCGTTTACCACCTTACTTCCTGTGCTTATTAGGGGTGGTTGTGAACACTCAGTGATTTTACGTGACACAAATGGGTATTAAAGTGATCCTCTGACCAAACTAGCACCCTTGAGCATTTGTTCTAAGGGTGCAAGTTACATCCTATAACTCAAACCAAACCCTTCAAATTGCAATATATTTTCCCTTTGTAAATCCTGATATTTGTCATTTTCATTAATATTCATGAAAATGCAAATGAGATGATTTTTATTTAGGCCCATGGCATCAACAAATTTGTCAAATAGTATTATTGGTACAATAACAATGAGCCACAATAATAGTTTAGGCCTGATTTTATGGGATAATTGATTTTTAACTGCTTCTTTTTTCCTTTTAATGTTTTAAAGAAAATTCATGAATATGAAAATGAGATATTTCCATTACTTATCATAGGATAAAAGAGCTTTGTCTAAGCTTTAAAATGAGACCAAGTTCAATAGCCTAGGATAAAGAACAATTGAGATATTTTCAATTTTCTATGTGTACCCCCCATTATTAAAACGCAAAAATTGAATATTTAGAGTAATCAAATAAAACATAGCATAAAACGCAAACGCTTCCATTTTCAGATAGCAGAAAACAGGGTCTGTTAGCTATTTCAATGTACTTTTAGAGAATTATAGTGTGGAAATTTCCTCTGGGGAGGGAGGGGGTATGGGTAACTAGAAGACCATTTCCTACCATTTGTTTGTGTTAAAATGACGTTTTTTGAATTATGGGGTGTCGTAAATAACGTGTAGTTTAACCATTAAAGCTACCAGCAATGCAAGTCCCCCGATTTTTTACAAGTCTACATACATAGTCCTACATGAAAATCATAAGGGGATTTGTTCAGGCCAGACGGTACTGACTCCCAAAATTTACGGTATTGGCTCAGCCCCTAATAAAACAAATTTCAGTGTGTGTGTATGCTATTTCATCTTTCTTCAAAAAGTTGCTATGATGCCAGCTCAGTTTCAGAATAAACCAGAAACGTCATGTTATTCTTACGATTTCTTTCGATGTACATGTAGATATATGCATATAGCATCATCAGAAAACAAAGTACTGTTATGATGTGTGACTCACATAGATAGTTGAAAGCTATTTTAAGTTGAATGCCTTAGAACAACTCAAAAGACTTAGTTCTGATTCTGAAAATTTACTTTCCTTGGTAGTTTATCACGAATACCTCTTAATAGCCTCTTAAACACTGAAAATGTACTTAAAATTTGAGCCCAGCTGCCGTTTGTGCCAGAGCATGAGGCAACCAACATAGGCGAAAACAAAGGCGCAGGTCAGCTGTGCAGTAACTGCAAATGCGAACTTAAAATTAGCAATCAGGTTATCTGTCAACTTTTTTGACTGGCTCTGTTGGGTTCAAACTTTCGGCCAATTCCAATATTGTTCTAAAGTCTATATACCATTCCGTACATTGTTATGTCAAGTTTTGATCTTTAAAATGGTCATCAAAGTCAGTACATGAAAACCGGAAGTGTATTCAAGAAAGCCATTTTTGAAAATTAAAACTGTCATAAATGGGACTTATATGCTAGAACGTAACATCCCCGGCGTCCCAAATATATCTAACGATTCCGTTTTATTTGGGTTTCGGAAGTTTCTGAAAATCAGTGGATTTTTTTTTTTTTTTTTTTTTTTTCGAAATTTTAACATTTGAAAATTAATTTTAGTCGTTCCTACAGGTGGAATTGTCGGGTTCATGCGCGGATCCAGAAATTTTCATGAGAGGGGGTCCAACGAAAATGGTAATTTTTGGTGACAGACGAGGGGGGGTCCAACCCCCCAAAAATCCCGAAATTACCTTTTTTTAGGTAAAATTTTCAAATTCCAGGGGGGGTCCGGACCCCCGGTCCCCCCTCTAGATCCGCGCATGGGGTTTACTTATTGCTGATATTCGACCGCATACTTTCGCATTGAAACTGAATGGGTTTAAAATCAATTTTTAATTTTCAACCGGAAGTGCCAAAGCGAGTTAAGATTCTCGGACGAGGGGCCAGTCGATTTTGCTATAACCAAAGCGTACTAGGTCCTGAAAGATAGAAATAACATGTATATCAGTTGCGTTTTTAATGGTTTTAAGTATGGTTGTAAAATACTTTCACTCAAAACTTGCAATTTTACCCTTTTTGTCCCCCTATTTTTCCGTCCAAATACTTGAATTTGTTACTAAACAAAAAGAGTTGATGTAAGAATTAACTAAAATCACATTGGAAATAAACATACTGTACCAAAATAACCATAAAAAGTGCAGGTCAATAATCAAAATAGCAAAGCCAGCATTTTTATTCAAATATTGCTTTGGAACTGTTCTTTAAAACCGTAGTAATTTTCCAGGTAACACCCAGGGCCCAGATGTTCAAAACTAACGACGTCGTTAGTTAACGTTTCGTTAAAATTTCAAACATGAATATTACAAATACACTGTTATTTTTCATTGAAAAAATGTGAGAATCCTTTGCACTGCAAAGGATTCTCACATTTTTTCAACAAAAACTAACAGTGTATTTGTTACTTTAGCTGATATTTGTTGAACAAATTTATGTCTTAACGATATCGTTAAGCTAACGATGCTTTGAACAACTGGCTCCTGGTATATGTGTAACGCCCCGTAGTTGAATGTGGTAAAAATGAGCTGCGACGCGAGAAAACCGGTCTTAGGGGTTTCCGATAAGGTCTGACACAAACCGGACTGTGCAGCTACAGAAGATGTCTAGAGGCTGGAAATTTTGGATTTAGAAAGTAGAGGAATTTTACTATCCGTGGAGCGAAAACAAATGCGCTGATCAGCTTCGCAGTTTCAATTATTTGACCCCGTATAGGCATGTGACATTGATTTAGACAACCCTTGTGTACAGTTTTGAAATTTACATGTATCTGGCTATCGTCGCCGGTAGTACCCGAAATTGCGCACTATGGTCCATACTACCTCCCTTTGAACGTTTTCACTGCTTCCAAAGGATCAAACTTTTATACATTATTTGATTTCGCCATGGCAACAATCCGGTTTTCGAATGACGCGGCTCAAATAGTCCGAGTTGAATAGAAGAAATTCACATTGCTACCGGAGATCAATGTTCTTGAAGTCATGTTTTCACGCCCGGTAAAGTGCAAATTGACCACTGCAGGTGGTTTTGCATCACCTAAAAGGTTCTATTCGTGCATAACGATTTCTACTTCAGAGGATCAAGACACACAAGTCATTTCACCGTCAATCTACATTTCGCTGATCAATCATTTTGAGTTTCAGCTGGGGCTTTATGCACCAGTCATTTGTAACCACTGCACCCCCCCACACACACACACACCTACGGGGAAGGGTGGGGGATAGCCGGGCTAAAGTGCAGGGCAATTACTTTTCGAGTGTCCTCTCAGTGCAGCCGGGGAAATGACGGGGTTTTGACATTAGGATCCTTATCCCAGGGAGATTCTCTATTGCGAAGGGCGGGGCAAAGAGCAAAGTTTTGGCAGTGGGTCTCATAGTAGGACACTGAAAGCTGAAAAGTCATAATCCCCGCCGTTTCCCGTAGGTTACCAATGACTGGTGCATGACATCCACGGCTGAGAAACCGCTACCCTAGCCACACTGTTCCCGAGAAAGTCTTCTAAAGGCTTGTAACCAGTATTAAACACGTATGAGCCGCTGCATGAGAAAAACAACAATTTGGGTTCCGACCCGGTTTGACACAAACCGGCCTGTACAATCTCAGGAGCAGGCTAGAGCATACACATAAAAATAGCTTTCAACTTCAGGCTAGAAGCTTGAAATTTCGGATTTAAGAAGAGTAAGTGTACTATCCGTGTAGCGAAATCAGCTTCTGCGGCTTTGTTTTCGCATATGCAGATTGTTTGTTTTCCCATGCGGTGGCTCATATTTCTTTCACATGTAACTCACAATTTGAATCAGCGGTTAAGAAAACCCGAGATGGCCGTAGAGATATTTCATTTGCTAAATTTTCATGAAAGACATGCCGGAAGTGACTATCGCTAGTGAGCCGCCGCTTCGTTTCGAGTCGGACGCGCTTGTGTCTCACCAGTTCGTTTCAATGCATTACGAAAACACGCCCGTGTAATATACAATTTTTGTAAAAATCGAAAATTTTCAGTAGAATTTTTAAGATATTTTTCTTATTTTTGCTCAAAACATAGATTTTGGAGCAAAAATAAGAAAAATAGGTATACCCCTGCATACCCCATTTTTGCTATATAAAAGTGGGGTTCAATGGGGTATACATTACACGGACATGTTTTCCTAATGGGGCAACCGGTACATAAAGCTTCAACACCGAAAATACCGTATTCGTTCTAATTAGCGCACAGGCTCCAATAAGCGCACACTCTGGTCATTTCTGAAAAACTATGTGTATATATGCGCACACTGCACGAATAGTATATTGGTATTTTGCACCAATTCTGCACATTAATGCAACATTAGACGCATTAAAACGTAACCATAAATGATCAAAAACCACTTTGCAACAATTTGAACTCGTAAATGACATCACCGTTGACAGATTTGACATGGTCATTTCAGCTTTTTGATGTCTTGTTTTCGTTCGTAGTGTGCGCTAATTAGAATGATATTTTGTTATCTTTTGAAAAGGTAAGCGCACTGTGCGCTAATTAGAACGAATACGGTAATGTACAAAACATCTACGACAGTGATTAAACTTGGGAGTGTATATCTGTGTAGAATAGCCCGGTTGCCTTCAGTCAGCAAGAGCACTGTAGGTTAGAGCCAGAGATATCAGAATAAAAACCACCGTTGAATTTTCAATCGGTGCCGAAGACACTGTTGTCGGTTCCTTCATCATTTCTGTTGTACTGGAATGATTCGACACGGATGCTGCTGTCGGAAACACATGAGTGAATGTAATGTTGACACCCTTCCCCTCTCTTGCAGTGTCCGTTCTAATGCGAACATAAACAACGCTTGTATTGGATATGAAAGAAGGTTTTACGTCATTTGTGTCACATACAAATTGCGATGGATATCCGTCATCGTACCATTCAACGAAATTGGACGAGCCGCACTCGGACTTATCGTTGAAATCGATCATAATAAAATCTATCTCTATCAACATGTCTTCAGGGGCGATTATCGTCCATAGACAATCGCGATTATCGTCATACTGATCATCGGAATCGCGATCAATCGAAGCGAGCCAGCCGGACGATTCTGTTACCGTTCCACCACATTGTTGGCCTGCCACGTGGCATATTTGCTCGTAACAATACTGCCATCGAACTTTTTCGTCATTCGTAAAACACCAAGGGAGATTATCGCCGCCTGTATTTCTACAAAAGTTATCCGCATTCTCGACTGATGTGTCTAAGGGAAAGAACTCGCTTTTGTTGAATGGATGCGCGTGCGGCGATTGTGACGACCATGGCTGACATGATCGTGATCCATCCGTGATCGATACATCGCCAGAGTATTTCGATAAATCGATATTCTCGTTGCAAGTGAAACCACGTGCCGTACAAAGCCTCATGTGACAGTGATCCTCTCGAATGTCCGGATTCGTCGTGTAACACCAACTTTGCGTTGTATACCCCGTGTTTCTACAGAAATTCTCGGCAGCTTCGATAGATCCATCGATATAAAAGTAATCGAAGTCCTCTTCCGCTGGCCAGTCTGCGTCCCAGTTGTGGTCATGTGGGGTCTTGTCCAACCACCGTTGGCAAAGTCGGCCGTCATCCGTGACCGAAAGAGAACCGTTATAATGATAGTCTACTCTGCATTCTTCAACCCGGTGCCAACACGTTGCTGAAATAATAAATATTGAGCCGCGTCGAGAGAAAACCTACAATGTGGTTGCCGAACATGTCCGACACAAACCGAGCTGCACAAGTACAGAGGATGGCTAGTGCCTGGAACTTCTGGATTTAGAAAGCATAGGAATTGTACTTTCCACGTAGCGAAAACAAAGGCGCTGATCAGCTTCGCAGTTACCTTTGTTTTCGCATATGCAAAATGTTAGTTTTCTCGTGATGCGGCTCAATTATGCACGAATGCTATATTAAACTTTACTGCATTCTCAATGAAAGGCAAATGAAATTTTGTGGCGCATTCGGTTCCAATTCTTCACAGGCTGACGGTAAAATTTACGAAAGTGTGAAATGTTAAATGCGAATGTGTACACACCAGCATCAGGAAAACATGTCCGTGCAATGAATACCCACTTAAACCCCACTTTTATATAGTAAAACTGGGGTATGCAGGGGTATACCTATTTTTCTTATTTTTTGCGCCAAAACATAGATTGTGGGTACTCGTTAGAACCGCCTCGGCGAGGCGGTTCTAACGTGTACCCACAATCTATGTTTTGAGCAAAAATAAGAAAAATATTGAAAAAATTCTACTGACATTTTTCATTTGTAACAACTTTAAAAATCTGTGTATATTGCATGGGCGTGTTTTCGTAATGGTATGGTCACCATTACTGACATAAAAAGGATAGATTCGAAATACTTATAATGTCCAGTCTATCCTGATTTGGAAGCTCAGTGATCTGCGTCTTTGTTTTAGCATATGCAGGTTGTTGGTTTTCTCATGAGGTGGCTTATTTCACTTAATGACCATATTTTCACTCTGAATATTAGACCAGGATACCAGGGCTCCTTCTTGTATTCCATATCTTTCATACAGTGGATCCCCAGATCGGTTTGTTTGCGAGACTATATGAAAATATGAAAAGTACTAATAGTTATAGTTTATGTAACTCACTAGTTTGTAAAAGTAAATAGTTTATAACACCTAAACAGTGCACTCACCACTCTGAAAGAAAAGCACTGAAAAAATCTCCAGTTTCATTATTTTAAAGACGAATTCAAATATTTTAAATTAAATAAAGCTCGTTTTATTTAATTTAAGCTCAATGTTACTTTTTATTTTCATTTAAGCAATGGCGAAATAAGACTATGCCATTTATTCAAGACTTGTGCTCATGCGTCAGGTATCCATGATATATGAGCCGCGTCATGAGAAAACCAACATTTTACATATGCGAAAACAAAGGCGCAGATCAGCTGATCAGCGCATTTGTTTTCGCTTTACAGATAGCACTGTTCCTTTGCTTTCTAAATCCGAAATTTCCAGCCACTGGCCATCTTCTGCGATTGTACAGCTCGGTTTGCGTCTGACATGTTCGGAAACCACATTGTTGGTTTTCTCATGACGCGCTATAATGAAGCATCTCACACATACGGCCTTTTTTCACAGTGAATCACTTTTACCGACGAACTTCTTATATTTCTTTTACATAACAATCGTGATTTCCATGTCAGTGTGGCTTGATATATATGTTTTTGAAAGACAATTTCTAAAATTCAATTAAATGAGCCGCCTCGTGGAAAAACCAACAATGTGGTTTCCGAACAGATCTGACACAAACCTGCCTGTACAGCTTCAGAAGCAGGCTAGAAGCTTGAAATGTCGGATTTAAGAAGAAGAGGAATTGTACTATCCGTGTAGCGAAAACAAAGGCGCTGATCAGCTTCGCGGTTACCGCGAAGCTGATCTGCGTCTTTGTTTTCGCATATGCCGCTTGTTGGTTTACCCATGTGGCGGCTCAAATATCAGAAAATGCACAGTTTTGAGACAGAAAGTTCTAAATCACTGAATTTTACTTAAACCTTCAGCGTGTTGTATTGTGTATTTATATTAAAATCTTTTAAATATCAGTAGAGGGTGGTCGGGTGGGAATAAGGGCCCATAGGAGAAATAGATGGGTTGCTTGTGTCTCTAGGCAAATCTTCTCAAGTACTGGTTAACCACTCTCCAGGAAAAGTGGTTTAGTCAAACCATCCATACATATAAGCCTTAATGGTTTGATTGGGTGGTTATATTCATGAAGCACATTTGGAGTGTCATGGCATCCTTATGTTGGTTCCATAAAATTGAGGAAACGTCCCGACATTACCATTGCTGTTGACTGGGATGTAAAGCATCAATTCAAAAAACAAAAATATCGGTAGAATTGTTAAGAAAGAAAGAAAGAAAGAAAGAAAGAAAGAAAGAAAGAAAGAAAGAAAGAAAGAAAAAAGAAAGAAAGAAAGAAAGAAAGAAAGAAAGAAAGAAAGAAAAAAGACTTTTTATTGTCCTAAAATACAACCACGTTATCATGTTACACTCACCACGTGGTATTATACCAGAGAAAGTCGCGAAAAATATCACAACTAACATTGTCAACCAAACAGAATTCCAACTGTCTATTATAGAAATCGGTTGTCTATTAGAGTTTGAACCTTATAGCATTAATAATACAGCATAGTCTGAATAGCTGAACATTAGTTTGAATGCAATTAAAATTTATAATATGAATATCATGATTGGGTCCAATATCTTTGATTGGGTGTCATGCACATGCAAGAATAAGAAGAAGAAGAAGAAGAAGAAGAAGAAGAAGAAGAAGAAGAAAAAGAAGATGATGATGAAGATGATGATGATGATGATGATGATGATGATGATGATGATGATGATGATGATGATGATGATGATGAACAAGAAGAAGAAGAAGAAGAAGAAGAAGAAGAAGAAGAAGAAGAAGAAGATGATGATGATGATGATGATGATGATGATGATGATGATGATGATGATGATGATGATGATGATGATGATGATGATGATTTATGCCAATCTATTATTACAGTACAAGTTAATCTATAAATGGAGCATTTAAAATGTACATTTCCACCTGACCTGGCTAAACATGTTCTCTTCAATGACCCAGGGCCCAGTTGTTCGAAACTAACGACGTCATTAGTTAACATTTCGTTAAAATTTCAAACATTAATATTTCAAATACACTGTTATTTTTGTTGAAAAAATGTGAGAATCCTTTGCAGTGCAAAGGATTCTCACATTTTTTCAACAAAAAATAACAGTGTATTTGTTACTTTAGCTGATATTTGCTTAACAAATTTATGTCTTAACGATATCGTTAAGCTAACGATGCTTTGAACAACTGGGTCCTGATTGCCATTTTGGTAAGAAAACCACAAGTTACTGTCGAAAACACATGCTGTGTCAAGGGGACACATCTAACCAGAGGACTATAGCTAGCATAAGCTTTCTATGCACAAAAATCCATTGTTTATTTACATTTTCCCGACATCCCCGTTAAAGATATACTGTGTGTATCAAGTTTTCAAGTTTACAAAAAGGTACAAGTAGGCAAAGATCAGGAAAAGGCACAATCAGAAAAAGATTCCCACTACAAAAACCGAGGTGGTAAAAAAACAACTAACAATCAGGTACTTATACCATGAAAACATATCGTAAGCCGAGTGAGCAGCTATTTTCCCAATAGGTGGCGACTCAGTTACCTTTAACTTAACGAAAAATATGAAAACATACATAAGGCGCCAACAGCACAAAAATTTTAAACAACAAGACATAAAACAAAAAGAACCACCACAGAAGTATCGCCTTGGAACGATCAGTAACACAACGTTACTGGCGGGCTTACAAGTTTATTTTCAATCTCTCAATCCTCGTTACCGAGGCACAATGAATATACAGCATGATACGAGGCGTAGTGTACAAACTGCATAAATATACATTCAATAAACAAACAAAATGCATACAATACAATATGATTCACACTTTTTTACTGAAACATTTTTCTGAAAATTTAGCTGATTATAGGTTTAAACATATTTCAATGGGAGAGGTAAGTTACAAACTATCGAAAATACCTTTAATAAACAGGCAAAGTTTCCTTAGTGTAGCAAGATGTGTTGCATTAAGAAGAGGTGAAAACGTTATAAAATTGGGTCTCACGAAGAATTTTCTGTGTATATACTGCCTTCTAAGATTATTGAGATAAGAACACGTTAACATGTAGTGAAACTCATCACCAATATCTAAATGACATAAATGACACTTTCTATTCTCTATCCGTATTCTTCTCCATTGCCCACTGTGTATCTGTGTGTCTAGGTATAGTGCGATTTTGACGCCTGAGCTATGACCTCCAGGACGAGTCAACTGTAAAGCGCGTTAAAAGTTCGTTTTTTACGAAAGTAGTTACCTACTTTTGTAACAGAGTATCGCTGAAACATTTATTTGTCGAAGACATCTCAGATCATTTTTGACCTGCATCCGGGTTTTTCCCGATGAAAAAGGCAACAAACTGCATCTCTTTAAAAAGTACTTTTACTATACAAGCCATCATTGGTCCTTATTATTATTCATTTTAATCGCTTTTTTTCTTCTTTTTTTTTTTTTTTTTTTTTTTTTTTTTTTTTTGCAAAGAAAAATTAAAATCTAAAATCTGTGGATTTTGAAATTTTATGATCCATGCAGGCCATCGTAGATTAAATGCGTTCGGATTTTCTCCATTAAATATATGCGTGTTCGGATCAAATGCTCTGCTCAACAGAACGAGTCGTTTCGGTCCAACGACTCTTAAGGACTCTCGCCGTAAGGACATTTGAAAAGCATTTCCTCTCAGTCATGTCTGGAGTTGGCTCTGCAAGAGTCATACTGTCTGTCTGTCTGTCTGTCTGTCTGTCTTATCGGGCCTTGTTATGAGTTGTATTATTTATAAAATATAAATATAATTTGTCTTCTATTTTAAATAATTTTTAAAAAATGGAAACACTGGGCTTCGAACCTGCAACATTCTGGTTTTTAAGCAGGGGTCTAACAATCACGACCATAGAGACTTGTAATGGAACATGTGAAATAGTATTATAAAACATTATCAAGTAATTACCAGTAAGATGGTTTACCTTAAATTAGGAAAGAAGTTAATGAACTAAACCTTAAAAGTACATTTACGGCTCACTGCGCGAAATCGCACTATAAAACTGTTAATAAACAATGAATTGTTTGCGACAGAATATCGCGGCACAACTGTACTGACCTTGAGAACGTTCATCTGCGATTTGGTCTTTGATAAATGACCTATTCCTAAGGTCATGTTGGTCAATGTGAAAAATAACCTTGACCTTGAGTCCCCCCCTCCGGCCCGTCCTTCATGCCAACTTTCATTGAAATCAGATTAACATTTTTAAGGTTTTCCCCATATATTGGCATGGCAGCCATTTTGGTCATGTGACCTCGACCATTTCTAATTTTACTCCACAGGAAGTTTGGCTTGATTGGTCCAGTGGTTTCAAAGGCAAAAAAGTCTTATTTTGATTGTAAATGACCTTTAGCCAATGTCAACAAATGACTCTGACATTGAATACACACATACCTCATAATCTCTACTTTCAGATCACAAGCTACAACATCCTCTTGAAAACCCAATTAATGCTTCAATAAGTTGTCTGCACCTACATACTTTCAGGTCACAGCTAGGCTACAAACCTTTCTGGAAAATCCAATGTTTCCGCTTTTTCCTATCAAATAGCATGTGTGACCATATTTGAAATTGTCATAAAAATAGGTCAAGATCAACCCAAGGTCATTATTTATACAAATAAGATGGGTCAGAGTCGCTGATGCTACATACCAAGCTACAGTCAAGGACCAAAAGTATTTCCACAACGTCGGGATCTCCATAGACTTACATGTATTTTCAGGATTGCAAGAAAAATTGTCCTGCGTCTTCTGTTCAACATATTTGCATGATTTTGGTGTTATTTGAAGGCTAAATAAATAAAGCAATAAACAAAGGTGATTTAGTGAAGTTTAAACGTTGCATTTTCTATATACAACAGTTTGAAATTTTAGGAAATTTTGAAAAAGTCAATTTCCCATTGACGTCAATGATGACGTTGCCCAAAAATTGTCAAAATAAATACCATGTCTTGTTTAAAAATTGGTAGCTTTAAAATGCATGCACGGAATTGATTGAAATTATCCTTTTTATTGCTTTATGCGTTCGCCTTTCAAATGACACCAAATTCGTGAAAATATGTTGACCAAGAGCGACAGGATAATTTTTCTTGTAAACATGAAAATACACGTAAGTCTATGGAGTTTTTGACGTTGTGGAAATACTTTTGGTCCTTGACTGTACATTGAAATCAGTCCACCCCTTACAGAGAAGATTTTTAAGGTAAGTTTATGGGCATGGCGGCCATCTTGGTCATGTGGCCTAAACCAAGTAAGGAAAATTTGGACCTCTCTTCCTTAGGATACTCCACATCAAATTTGGCACATTGGGCCAGCGGCTATTGAGAAAATTAAATTTTAAATTTAATATGTAAATGACCTTTGGCCAAGGTCAAAAAATCACATTGACCTTGAATAGTCACAAAACGTCATTTAATCAATAAGTTTTCTGTATCTACCAACTTACTGGTCACAGGCTACAAAACGTACTGAAAAATCCAATGTTTTCACTTTTTTCCATTGAAAAGTCTATATGTGACCAAATTTGACCTTACCGTAAAATAGGTGAAGGTAAATCCAAGGTCATGATTTATATACGAACTATCATTGGTCAATATCACCAATGTTACATCCCAAGCTTTGTTGAAATCGGTCCACTGGTTCCAGAGAAGAAGATTTCCAAGCTGGTTTGTACCATGTATGGACATGGCGGCCATCTTGGGTATGTGACCTACATCTTTTTATACAAACTTTGGTTCCCCTGCCTTAGGATACGCCACGTGAAGTTTGGCTTTGATTGGCCCAGTGGATGGCGAGAAAAAAAAGTGCTTGAACATTGTGGACAACAGCAACAACGACGACGACCACGGACGAAGGAGCATCAGTATACTATAAACTAACCAATGAGCCTTCGGCTCAGGTGAGCTAAAATACTCTATAACACTTTAAGTTGCCTTTAAGATGACAGAGGCCTGACTTTGAGTTTAGAAAACGGACGAAACTCTTGTATCTTGTTGGAGGGAAGCTTCTATTAGAACCCCAAAAAATATAATTAAATGACAGCAGACTAAGGGCGCAGTTTGGGGTCCCATAAAAATAGATACCAGCTATACCGATTTAATTCTTTACAGTTGACAGTCCAAGATATCTGCTAAGTCTGTCTGCTTCTGTTGCAAACGCCGTCTTTCATCGGGAAAACATATCCATGAAAAATATACCCCATTGAACCCCACTTTTATATAGCAAGACTGGGTATGCAGGGGTATGTCTATTTTTCGATTTTTTTTTTTTTTTTTTTTTTTTTTTTTTTTGTCCAAAACACAGATTGTGGATACTCGTTAGAACCGCCTCGGCGAGGCGGTTCTAACGTGTACCCACGATCTATGTTTTGAGCAAACATTAAAAATATCATTTTTTTTTTCCAATGAATTTTTCAATTTTTATTGCTATAAAAATTATGTGTATATTGCATGGGCAAGTTTTCATAATGTTAGTTTTAGTTGATGCTCGCTGGAAGGCTACCATACTGGAAATGGGCCAGTTGTTTTAATAGAATAAATGAGCCTCGACGTGAGAAAACAACAATGTGCTTTCCGAACAGTCATGACGCAAACTGAGCCGTACAAGCACAGAAGACAGCTAGTAGTGAGGGTCGAGATGTATTCTCGTGCGATTTTCATGCTAAAATTGATTATTTTGCTTTAAATGATTGCTAATGTGTTTTTATTATGAAAAGTGATGGGGTTCAATTTTTCAGATCTTTGGGCTCGTTTTCTAGGCCACGCCCATTTTTGCGCATAAACTACACTAGAGTCTGGGAATTTTGGATTTAGAAAGTAAAGGAATTGTACTTCCGTGTCGCGAAAACAAAAGAGCTTTTCAGCTGATCTGCGCCATTGTTTTCGCATACATGCGAATTTTTTTTTTTTTTTTTTTTTTTTTTTTTTTTTTTTTTTTTTTTTTTTTTTTTTTGTATGACGGTGCTCATATGATCTTTCCCGTCCGGTGTCTGTGTTTAGGTCTAAACTCAATGGGGTCAGCTTCTGGTCTTCCTAGCCTTTCTGTGAAGGAAAGATTTTATGCACTATCACAGTAGATAATCACGTGACTTGCGGACAGTCTGCTAATCGGAACTCGCTACACTGTCCGGTCCAATCATAACGTAATTCGCAATATTGCCCTAAACACCTCAAGGTGAGTTATACACATATTTTCGATTTTTTCCACTATACACGTTGCATAAAATTATTAAAACGACCTACGAGGGGAAAGCAAAAAGTTCGTGGACTTTCTTAATAACTTTAATAATTGACGTCCGATTGTTTTCGTATTTACACATGTGTAATAATGGGCTATTGTCGACATTCATGTAAAATGTAATTTGTCGAATCTTATTTTTGATTGGTCAAATTACATCGACAAACACGTGGGGATTGCTACCCCGGAGCACGCCGTAAAATCTCTGTTTACGTGTTTACAAATATAAAAAATATTTTCAAAAATGTCATTTCTAAATCTGCTTAAATTATGGAAATATTGATAATGATGTAATTCGGCTGGAAATGTGAAATTGCAGTTCTCGCACTCGAAAGACAACGCTACAGCGACACTTTTTGAAAGACAAGTCTAAGCAAAAAATTAGTAAAAATGACGTTACTGGTAAATGGCGGAAACTTGCACATCGATAAAATTTGTGCGAGACTTCCGAATAAAACCTACAGAAACGTCTGATTTGTTACAAACAGATAGAGACACATCAGAACTGAAGCATACAACAGTGTTCAATGATGTGCAAAGTGTTAGTCACAACGAAATAGCTGTTAAAAACAACAAGTAAGCACAAAAATCTACGCGAACAACTTGAACGTCATGGCATGCCCCGTTTAATCCTAGCGTTTGTCGCAGAAATTGTTATAAAAACTAAATTTTTCTAGCGATTTGCCCTAAACTTTCTACTGTAATCCTTCACGGATGGGGAATAAATATATGAAAATTTGCTTGAAGTCTAAAGAGAAATAATGTTTTTATAGGAACTTTTGACTCGGCCAGCGTAGACAGAAAATCCGTTGGCAAATGACGTTAACGTCTTGGCGTGCTCCGGGTAGCGCTAACATGCATCAAACAAATTGCCATAGAAACGACGTTTATTAAGCGATTTGTCTGAAACTTTCTATGCTTGTTTGTATTAAATTGATCGCAAACATACGGTAATTTCAAAGAAATCGCATATGTACTTATGATTTTATTGACAAAGTCCACGAACTTTTTGCTTTCCCCTCGTACACATTAAAAGAGGCTGGTACGAAAAGCAGACAGGTAATTTCCTTTTCTATGAGCCATACGACACCAAAATATATCGGGAAAATCACCGGATCCCGAGAAAAATATTGCCCGATCAGTGTCAACATTTCTGTCTATTTTCCTAATAATGTGAAGTCAAAGAGTTTTCGCGAGGAATATCTGTACATCAATCTATTTTCTATTACAAACCACATGGGTTTGGGTCAAATCTTTCGAAAATAGCGTTTTTCAAGGCTATTATTGCTACGCAGTGTTTGCCACATGACTGACCGCAATATTGCAACTGTACGGAATCAAATATTGCTCGCGTCGAGATTTGGACTGTCCGCAATATTGCGCATAAAAATACACAGAGAAGCCGCGTTATGAGATGGAAATTGAGATAATAAAAGATTCCAAAGCCTACCCATGTAGTATAGAGATTATTGATGCTATAAATTTCTTTCTCCCACAGTTCTAACTACCCTCTCCAGTGGTCTCAGTTAAGACCGCCGAGGCGTTTTCATTACGAAAACATGCCCATGAAGTATATAGAGATTTTGTCAGAAGCAAACATTTGAAAATTTCATTGAAACATTTTGGTATTTTTAATATTGTCACTCAAAACATACATTGTGGGTACACGTTAGAACCGCCTCGTTCTAACGAGTACCCAAAATATATGTTTTGGAACAAAAATAAGAAAAATAGGCATACCCCTGCGTACCCCTGTTTTGCTATATAAAAGTGGGGTTCAAGGGGGTATACATGCCACGGACATGTAATCCTGATGCTTAATTGAGATTTGTGGTACAAAGGTAATGTGTTTGTCTGCTTTTTGTAAATAGTTTTATTGGCGCATCCCGAATGTTTCATTTTCTTTTAACTAGCTAAATATAGCCAGTCTCCACGCCTGAGGTGATGGTCAGAAAATGATCTATTCAGTTATTATTCACTTTTTCATAATTTTCAGGATTATTTCACTCATGTCGAGAAGAGCCAATATGCAGGTTGGCGAAAATGGAATTACCCTGAGAAAACCCACATGTCTCACCCGCAATAAGCACTTGGTTTGTCTCACATGTGACCCAAGTGGGATTCGCACCCACACCAGTCCACACTCAACTAGTCATCAATACATGTAGTTGTGAGATGAGAATGATTTATTTGATAAAACAATATGTATTAGGGATGTCAACGAATATTCGAATGTTCGAATATTCGCATATCATACGAATATTCGAATGCGATTTCTGGATTCGAATATTCGCATAATTTTCTAACCTGCAATATTGTCATGTATCAGTTTAAAGGACTCTAATAAGGCCAAAGGTCGAAAAATAATATGACCAGTTATCCTGCTTGTCTGTTGAGTAATTCAAGATGATCAACATTTTGACACGCAAATTGAGATTGCTCAATTAAGAGTTTGACACTTTGTTGATTCAAGTGACACTTTGTTGATTCAAGTGACACTTTGTTGATTCAAGTTGAGAAGAAAGCATTGCTTGCTTTCAGTAAATGTTTTTAAGGTGTGAAAGTCCTACACTTTGAGCTGTGTCATGTGAAAACTTAAGACGACTGGATAGATTGACAACTCAATCCTGTAGGAACAAGACAGTCACAACAGACCTTTTCACAAAGTACATGTAGGCCACACGATTACAATAGACCTTAAGCATTCTTGGTGGCGGATATCAACGGCTGCATGCATGCAGAACTTAATCTTGGCTTGAAAATAATGGTGTGTCGTTGCTTTCTCAGACAGAACCCCAGGGATTTGTCATTATTAAACACCTCCAGATTGTCTAGTTTTCTGTGCAAAATTTGTTGATTTTCTTACATTGGTATAGCCCAGATACGATACAATGCATATACATGTACCTCATATTTTCAATACATGTACCACCAAGTAAATCATCGTAATGGGTCTATTGGGCATAGATGTGTATATCATTCGAATATTCGAATATATTCGAATATCCTATGCGAATATTTGAATACCAATTTCGGCATTCGTTGACATCCCTAATATGTATAATAATTATACTCATAATAATTATCATCAGTTCTGTATTGTGTCACAGAGGCGGAAAAAGAATGTGGCCCGACAGGGACTCGAACCAGGGTATCTCGCTTACCGTGCAAGCACTCAACCACTGAGCTACCGAGCCACACAATCGACCGGTTACAAACTGGTCCCCACACATTGGCCACCAAATGTCACAGGGGCGGAAAAAGAACGTGGCCCGATCGGGACTCGAACCCAGGGTCTTTCGCTTACCGTGCGTGCACTACCACTGAGCTACCGAGCCACACGAAACCGGTGCTCATCTTTAACACTTTAACCATTTTCATGTTTTTACATTACCACATAACGTTGGGTATAGTCAAGTGATAGCTTGTTGGGAGAGAATCAATTCATTTTAAGGGAGTGGGGTTGTGCGCCTATGGGAAATTACACACTCTTCCATGATGTTAAATGATCTTTCTTGTACAATTTATTTATAGCAAGTATCTACATTTTTGATACAAAGCCTAAATGAACTTACACAACCGGAGTGTGGTTCATTGTTCCAGAAACTCGTACATTGCATCACGACACAACGTCACATAATGAACTTAGAAGTAGTGACGTCAAAAGTCGTGGCTCTCGCCGATGTGATTGGATGTTGTTAGTGCCATTATGTCATTGATGCCGTGCCGTTGTTTGAAGAAAATTGTGTGTAAACTTTCTATTTGCATGTACATGTGATCGTCTCGGTATATTTTTCAACAATAGACTGAAATGAATGTAGATTTAAACAAATTCTTCCTTTGATTACTGTTCATAACACTCCTTTGGCAGTCTCGGCGGCCGCTGATTTCATTGTCGCTGTTAATTTATTCGATCATCCGCTGTGGCCTGGTCACTGGGTGTGTTAGAGCACATGTGAGACAAGCTAAGCTCTGCATGCGGTTGTGTCTGGTGATTTTTCTCAGGATATTCACGTTTTCGCCCCTTCTATTTATTGCCTCGTCTTGACATGAATGAAATAACATATTGAAAGCACTGGGGCTTTAACTGAGAAGAAAAAAACCTCAAAACACTCGTGCCAGCCTGAACATTAAGGCAGCAATTGTATAATGTCGAAAGCTTTGAGGTCTAACCCTGTTTTAACGCAAACTAGAATATGAGCTTTAATGGCTATATTGCGGACAGTAATAAAATGCAATGGCTATATTGCGGTCAGTAGAAAAATGCATACGAGCAATATTGCGTACAGTAGTCATCCACAGGGTGTGATTACATTTTTGATGCAAAATCAAAGAAATCTTGTGGTTTCTGTTAAACCGTGGTTGGAAAGGGGAGGGACATATGCTAGTTTGTAACCACCCATCAAGAATGCCTTAAATATCCGTGTAGTATTGATTTTATTCACCATTTCACACAGATATGTTGGATCATTATGACAGAATTGAAATGATCGAGTCGCAGATTTTTCAGTTTCATTTTACAGTGTATAGTCAAGGCCGCTGTGTCGAGATTTGAGCTCCCGTGGCAAATTTTTGCTAAAAGTAATTCCTGTCCATTTTCATGTAGAGAAATATATGCCCTTCCAGAAAAACGATGTTTCCAATTTTTCTTTGGCGTACTAACGTCACAATGACGTCACAAAGTGACGTACCAACTTTTTCTCAGAAATGAACATTGTTTCTTTTCTTACACATAAAATAAGCATTTATATTGTTAATGTAATTCTAGCCTTCATGTTACGTAAAAATGACGTCATTTTGACGTTAATTCGATAAAATTTAAATTATTGCGAAAACAATTGCAAATTACTAATAATTTGACCATGCCATGTACATTTAGTAAAAACACAATATGCTTAAAGGAAAACCCAATACTAACGGCGTATAGCAACCCATCTTGCTAAGAAATCCAGCGCACATTCTGATCGGAATCGGCACCGCTGAACAAAACATTAGTTTCGGCCGCTGTGTCTAAATTTTGGCTCCCGTGGCAAATGTTTGGTTAAAGAGTTTCCTTTGGATTTTTATACAGAGCTATATATGCCATTTAAAATATAAGATGTTGTTCCAATTTTTTATTCCAGATATTAACGTCAAAATAACGTCACAAAATGACGTAAGCTCTTTTCTAATCAAATTATGTGGATTTTATTGATGTTTTTTATTCGAAGCGCTAATAGTGGCATTTAATGCTTACTTTTAAGGCAGAGTGGTTAAATATGCCTATGGCAAAACTAAAATTTTGATTCTATGTAGGCTCAACTGCTACGTGCAAGTGACGTTGGTTTGACGCCTCTGTGTTAGAATAAGAAATATACTACACAAGAAAATACTTGAACACATAAATGTACATCACCAACTTGACGAAAATACAGCAGACATGTATCTGACTAAATGATCGCCTCATAAATGGTACAACTGGTGGAAAACATTTAATCACAGCAGTGTATTGACGTTGCATGAACAAAAAAAAAACTTTAGACTATGTAAATAATAATTATTATTCCAGTTTCCACGAATTATTTCGACATTAAAGTATTGCTTTGCGTTCATTATGTTTGATTTCGGAATTATACGTGAAATGATATTCATAATAGTAGAATTCTGGTCCTTTTAGCTTCATTTGCGTTACGAAAATTTACCATCACGGTGGGCTTCTTCCAAATGACTTAATAAAATTTTCACCACCATTTTATTAGATTATCATTATATAAAGTTTATAAGGTTTGGGGTGATATTTAAAATGCAAGGTATTTGGTTACAAAATTGACAGTAAAGTAATTAACAAGACTACTGGAATGTCATATACTACACAATACATCGTTGTCTTGCTCGTGGAAATTTCTGTCATCGATGTGTTAACTCGTGCGTACTTCAAGTAGGTGGTATCGTATGTGTGAGTACAGTTTTGAAAATAAGTCAGGTCTGCGGACTAAATCCATTGGAATTAACAATTAGGCACAACATAGTCTCCAGCCTCATCACGGTATGTCGTTGTTTTGAAAGTTGTCACGGGATCTCAGGTTGTAGTCTCAATCCGAAGGACTGGAGAAGCCCGGGATCGAACTTGCGACCCCTGGTTTACAAGGCAAGTTGCTTAACCACTGTGCCAAGGAGGCTTCCGGTATCGCATACATCCTCTTGGCCTTTCGTATCATAAATGATTCTCTGTTACTGATCTTTGGATATGTATGTTAGCTTTGCAATAACTTTACAAAAGTCTGGGTGTATACTTGCGCAATATAGTCCATACTATCTCCCTTTGAATGTTTTACTGCTTCCAAAGGATCAAACCTTTATTTTTATTTGCTATTACTGCAGCTGGTGTTGTGCCGTGTGGCGGCCCTAAAAAGTCTCCCCGTACATCATCCATAGTGCAGATTATATTTTATTTAGGTCTTTTGAGATCAGTAAATATATTCAGAGTGTTCAAAACACTCAAGTTTAGAAACATAATTCTAAGCAATGTTTAAACTATTTGACCCCGTTTAGGAATGTGTCTTTGATTAAGACTTCTCGTGTAAAGTTTCGAAATTACAGTACAATAGTCTGACTTTCGTTGCCGGTTTATATAGGGCTACTGATGAGGGTTCATTACCCGAAATTGCGCAATATAGTCCATACTATCTCCCTTTGAATGTTTAACTGCTTCCAAAGCATCAAACCTTTATTTTTATTTGGTATTACTGCAGCTGGTGTTGTGCCGTGTGGCGGCCCTAAAAAGTCTCCCCGTACATCATCCATAGTGCAGATTATATTTTATTTAGGTCCTTTGAGATCAGTAAATATATTCAGAGTGTTCAAAACACTCACGTTTAGAAACATAATTCTAAGCAAAGTTAAACTATTTGACCCCGTTTAGGAATGTGTCTTTGATTTAAACTTCTCGTGTAAAGTTTCGAAATTACAGTACAATAGTCTGGCTTTCGTTGCCGGTTTATATAGGGCTACTGATGAGGGTTCATTACCCGAAATTGCGCAATATAGTCCATACTATCTCCCTTTGAATGTTTTACTGCTTCCAAAGGATCAAACCTTTATTTTTATTTCCAACTTTATCAGTTATATGAAAGGCCCGTGCGATGAATGCGATATAATTCGCTTTATCGTATAATTGGCATTCATTTGCCTCATTGACCATCTTTGAATTATCACGATGAAAACGATAAAACTAGCGTCTTAAGCGATGCTTCATATGTAGTATCCAGCCACGCATCGCCTTTACGGCTTCATGCAATTCCAATGATAATCTTGCTTTCTCCAGCACCTTCTGCATCATTTGCTTTTGATGTAGGTACAAGAAAAATTCAGTGATGTGATGCATACATGGTGACATGCATGCACTTGTTCAGACTGACACATTCTCTGATCCTTTTTCAGTGACACTCGGGTTATGGCTTATTATGATACTTGTGGTGTTTGTCATGCTATATATGCTTATTTGCGCTTTGATACTGGCTTCCAGAAGAAGACATGAATTGGTGACAAATTATTCAACCTATGAAAACTGCAGGCGCAAGCAAGTAACAAACAGTTGTGCTAGATTACGTAAAAGATATCGACTGCGATACTAAAATACAAGGGACTATGCATCAACTTCAGCAGTTATGTGACAGCTATGTGTTACTTAATATAAGTATAAAAGAGACAAAAAGAGTAATAAACCAATTATCTGAAAACCTTCGATTAAATTAAGTATCACTCACTGTTAATAAGTGAATTGTTGAGTAATATATCACTGTTTGTCCGTCAGTTGTACGCAGATAAATCACTCGCGCTGCGTGCTCGTGATTTGCTCTGCTTTACAAGTGACCTACAAACAGTGATATATTACTCAACAATTCACTTCTAGAGCTGATCTATTTCTTAATTAAAGAGGCGCTTTCTTTAAATATAAACAATCAGGTTGGTTTGGTCATACATAATGGCCAGGTGTTTGAGTCATGTTTGGTCTGGTCAATGTCTCTCCTGTGTATTTAGCCAGTATTGTGTGGAGCTGAAAGTGCCTTGCTCAATGTCACTACACAGAAATGATAAGTATCGAACATGATTTGATGCAGTACAAAAACACACATATCGATGACAGAAGACCATAAAAAGAAGAACAACATAGTGTTCTTGAATGCGATGTCTAAAAAGATTATTTACTATTAATGTGAAACATACCGGCAAATTCGAAAAGTCATCCATAGAGGTTATTGATGTGGATTTAATTAGGTTCACTATATCATCTGGAAGATATATCACTATATCAGTTAGTTGAAGTTCAAGAAGCTTAAGGTCAGGGTGAAGTAAAAAACGCTACGATGGAATTTTCTTATTTTTTGCATATCGATGTATTAAATGCTCCCCCATCGGAATATGCAAAAATATTCCTTGACTACCAGATTAGTTTTTGAGCTATAGACAATCTAAAAACACCATTTTTGCCATTGAACTCAATCGGGAAATGGGAAATAGATGTCGGATTTCGCACATAAATATGTTTTTCTCCTAAATTCCACGATGAAGTTTTTTTTTAAAAAACTGATATTATCTGCGTGAATCAGTTTGGAACAGGTTGCTTGAAAAAAGTCCTTGACAGCCAGGCTCGTTTTTGTGCTATTGGAGGTTTTGTTATGTATGGTAGTGCGTTTTTTGTATTTTGCGCGACGTAACGTAACGTCGTGGCGCGAACACGCGTTGCATTTCAGTGTGCGACTGACGCAAGAATTACAATAAATGACTTTTACTGCAGAGATTCTCATTGTCTGTGTTTTGTTAAAAATTTGTCGCATTCTTTAAGGGAAGAAAAATGTAAAATTCGTACTAAATGAGGTAAAAGCTACAGCCTTCTTTAGTTCAAAAAGGCGCGACATAAGAGCGTCGATTCTTGTTCCGCTGGCGTCGCAAAGCAACGTCACGCGTAACGCTGCATAA
This sequence comes from Rugalucina vietnamica, assembly GCA_964017185.1. Lineage (NCBI taxonomy): Eukaryota > Metazoa > Mollusca > Bivalvia > Lucinida > Lucinidae > Rugalucina > Rugalucina vietnamica. The sequence continues at coordinate 37,673,516 of OZ024875.1, forward strand.
CGACGTTTTACTTCACCCTGACCTTAAGTACCATTTACTACTAACTAGTTTGCAAATTGTCATGTAAATAGTATATATATTTTACGTGAAATGGTTAACGACCAGCAGCAGTTTTTGTTGCCTTTAAAAAGAAGTACGGACGCTTCGCGTAGGCTTTAATACGAAATATTTTTCAAACTTCTAAGGTCATTTAGTGCACATTATATATGAACATAGGCACTAGTCGCACAAACCTTATTTTTCACATGAAATATTAATCTTAGACACAACCTATGACTGAAATATCGCCCCCTACGAAACGGGATACCTTTGGCATAATATTAATATAACAGCTAATCGAACTATTCAACGTTATTACAATCAAGTAAATAGCCCTAAGTTAATAATTTTGGTATACGACAAAATAGCTGCACACGCTTCTTTATGACGGAACGTCGCGTTAACGTCAAAACAATTTGGAAAATTAGAAACATCTTTTTTCTGATAGGGAATATATATTTTCTACAAGAAATATCTTGTTTGCAACCTTTTACCAAAGATACAAACAAGACTACACAGCGACATGTATTTCACCTACTAACGTCATATTTACGTCATAATTACTCTCAAATAATTCAAAATTGCATTTGCTATAAACGAACATGATGCCATCTTGATAATATTAGCTCAGTTGATCAAAATATGCAAGTTGTCCAATATTTACTTTTAATGGATTCATTTAACTCTATTTATAGACATTTTACAACGCAAAAATGGGTACCATCTTATGTGACGTCACTATGACGTTAAAACGTCATGAAAATATTGGAAACATCTTTTTTCTTAAATAGAATATATTTTTCTACAAGAAAATGCATGTTTCCTACTTTTAGCAAAAATTTGTCACGGGATTACACAGCGGCCTTGACTAGTAGGTGGCCGGGATGCATTCTGTTGCCGTAGGCTTCAAGCAAAAATACTCACATTATGGCACACGGTTTGATTTCGAGCAAAAATACGAATAAAAATATGAAAATTGACAAAGTGAAACGGTCACATACCTTGAGGTGTTTATGCCAATATTGCGATCCTCGTTATGATTGGGCCGGACAGTGTAGCGAGTTCCGATTAAGCGGACTGTCCGCAAGTCACGTGATTATCTACTGTGACTATGCTAACATTTCTTTCAAAATAAACTTCAAAATGTAAATAAATTTGAGCCTTCGCATGAGAAAACCAACAATATGCATATGCGAAAACAAAGACGCAGATCAGCTGTGCAGTAACTGCACAGCTGATCAGCGCCTTTGTTTTCGCCACACGGATAGTACAATTCCTCTTCTACTTACATCCAAAGTTCCAAGCTTCTAGCTCTATTCTGTAACGTTACAGGCTGGTTTGTGTTGGTACTAGTCATAAACCCAAACTGTTGGTTTTCTCGTGCACAGGCTCATTTATAAATTGTCCATTTATAATGTTGATCATTATTCCTGTTGTGTGGTCAACGAATCCAAGCTAGTGTGTGACAAAGATACTACTGTATTACGAAAACTTGCCCGTGCAATAAACAGAGATTTTTTGAGCTTTAAAAATTTAAAATTTTCAGAAGAAAAAATTTGATATTTTTCTTATTTTTGCTCAAATCATAGATTGTGGGTACACGTTAGAACCGCCTCGCCATTGTGGGTACACGTTAGAACCGCCTCGGCGAGGCGGTTCTAACGAGTACCCACAATCTATGTTTTGGAGCAAAAATGAGAAAAATAGGAATACCTCTGCATACCCCAGTTTTGCTGTATAAAAGTGGGGTTTAAGGGGCGGTATTCATGGCACAGACCTGTTTTCATGATGGGAAATCATGAAAGTGAAATGGTTCCTTTTGGACCGGTATCAAGTTGGTAGTTCCTTTTAATCCAAGTTGGATGGGTTGTGAAAATATCAATGATCGTCAATTTGTACAAATAAATTGTATAAAGTCAGTCAAATCGTTCTATAAACCTGATAAACGAAATCGTGTTTCGCTACCCATACATGTTTAATTCCCCATAATCGTCCAACATATTATTGCTTCAGGGACAGCGTACGGCTTATCCGTAGATCTTAACTCTTAAGGCCTATTTTCAGTTCAATCGGCTAACATACCATTGTCTATGCAATGTATTCATTGTATGTATAATGAACTTATCTATATTTAATCATTGGCCAATGTGAAATATTCCTTTGGGTCTTAGATAATATCCGGTCGAAAGTTCTTCGAATTTATCAGAGGAAGGCTGAATAATAGTACTCTGAAATGTGTGACGAGGCCTTAAACGCTGCCTCGTAAATGTAATGTTGAATGGTCGTACTTGACCATCGTACAGTCGATCAAATCGGAAGCTGTGTGCACTGTATGAAAAAAAATCAGTTAGCTGCTTGTCACTACTAGTGTATATAACTATGTTTGTAATGTTTTATTTTATGCTGGATACAACACAGTTTGGAAGGTAAAAGACACCTCTTTCCATATTTGATTCGATTCAAGGCCAGCAAACAAGCGTTTTTGCATAGAAATACGGTTTCTGTTGTTGCATCGGTGATTTCTTTCAATTTTGTCGACCGTGAACGACAAAATCTTGTTCGTTATCAGTCGCAAAGCCTATGTCAATATGTTTTTACTGAATAAAACGATATAATAACTCTTACAGATCAAGTCTCATATCCGGCATTAACCACACTGTGGCCATTTAGCTGAAGTTACATGTATTCCACTTCTGACTCGACCCCGTCATTTTGATGACTGTACGCTTAGCTGCAAACTGAAATAGCTTAGAATGTGACACAATACTCCTGATAATAACTCTGTATTATAGCAAAAGATAAACAATACCTTTCCAGCTATAGCACACTATACTTCTACTACTCCTGCTCAATAGAATCAAGTGTTACCTACCCGTATACTAATCAGAAAACTTTTCTTTAATGCCTGTATCATACCACATAAAAATTATAACTGCACTGTCTGTGGGAAATCTCAACAATTATCACACTGAAAGCATCAAAACTTCAGAAAAGAGGGATAGACACATCACCTGAGGAAGCAGTTAAAGGATTAGGCTGGATGACATTTCCTGACAGTAAACTTTCAGAATGCTGTTTTGATGTACAAGATTTTCAACAAACTGACTCCATCATATTTCCCAGAATATTTCAAATTGACGTTAGATATACATCAAAGATCGACACAAGCAACAACTGAAAACTTACTCTACATTCCAAAACCTAATACTGAACTTTACCGTAAGTCGCTATCATACTCTGGATCCAAAATACAGGTGCGTTCACTTATTAATATACCCCTGCGATATTCAGAAATAAATTGACAACTTTCCTTGTTTTTGAACAATCGTCACTGGCAAGAAATAGACAACTGGACGAATTTGTTCATATAATATGTTAAGTATGTCTATTAGTATTTACTCTGTATAAAAATTTTCCAGATCGTGCGATGTTGTATGCCTAAATTGATTACATAACATATGGAGCCAATTCTTTAACAAAAATTTCGCTGATAATTCGAGTTTCAAAGATTCCACAAGGAACCATGGTCAATGGTTTTTAATTTTGTTTGAAAATTATAAAAGAATAGCCATTTTTGTACTACGGCTGAAAATTTGGTGTCTTTATGAGCACCATTTACAGAGTTACACCCTGATTTTCATCTATTGTACATTTTAGAATTTCATGATAAAGCGGTTGTTACAATATAAAACTAAGCAGGTCAGTGTTATTTTGCAAGAAAACAAATATTCTACTAGGGCGGTTATTCGACCAAAGCTTGCTAGTGGGTTCCTTTATAAGGTAAGCATGTCATAAAGCACTATGGAGTCACCCATGACTTTTTATTCTGCCAAAACGAGGGTTGGCATTTCATCATACAATTCATGATTGTTTCCTACGCACCGAGGGGCTAAGTGGGCTAAATTTATTGTTGGACAATGACTCACATCTCCACTTCGTGATATTCCAAACCTCTTCTATATAGCGATTAAGTCACGGAAATTAACATGCCAATAAAGTATGTCAAAATGATATTTATGCAAAGCAAATGTTCTTTGTATTCATCGTTATTATTGATATAGAGGAACGTCTGTCTTTGAATGTCCTGGTGATTTCCTTGATTTTATGCCTAAACAAGAGGATTTAAATATCATGAATATGAGCAGTGAGAGATAGCCTAAGTGTGAAAGTTTCTCTGTGAAAGTCCCAGTCCCTTATGGTATTCTGTGCCGAGAAACAAACCATGAATTGTATGATGAAATGTCAACCCACGTTTTGGCAGAATACAAAGCCATATGTGACTCCACAGTGCCTGAATCTGAATCTGAATAGTTTACTGGTGACACGCCAAATGACATTATTTCACCAGGGGGTTCGGATGGGGGAGAAATTAGTCCTTGAACGCACGAGTGAAGCGAACTTGGACACACAATCATCTGACATTTCAGCAGTAGAAAACAGAGAGTCAGGGAGGTCATTCCAGTCCCTGATAGTCTGGGGAAAGAAACTACATTTATAGGCCTCTATACTAGCAGATGGAAGCTGAAATGCCTTGGAGTGGCTATTTCTACAACGCCTAGTCTTTGGGATAAGGTCATCTGTAGGTATTCTGGCTTTACCCTTCAGACCTTTGTATAGTAATATAAGTCGATTATCCGTCCTCCTTTTCTTGATAGATTCCCATTTGAGTTGTTCAAGAATGCCAGTCATACTACCTTCCTCGAAAGTATAATTCTGTACCTTCTCCAATTCCTCCTGGAGGCATTCAGTATGAGGATCCCAAACAGAACTTCCATATTCCAGGACTGGGCGCACCAGTCCTTTATAAGCTGCTTCTTTAACATCTTGGGGGCAAGAAAATAAGTTTCTCCTCAAGAATCTAAGTGTTCTGTTGGCTTTAGTATAAATATTATTGATATGGGTATTCCACTTGAGGTCATTTGTAATTGTTACACCTAGATATTTAATGCTATTAACATTTTCCAATACCGTTCCCTCGAGGGTGTACGAGGCCTCAATTTTATTTATCCGCTTATTTGTCAGCTGCATCATGTTGCATTTGACAGGTTGAAATCTCATGCCCCATTTTCGGACCCAGCTCCCTAAAAGGTCAATGTCTTTCTGAAGTTTCAATGTATCTTCTACTGTTCTAATTTCACGGTAACAAACACAGTCATCAGCAAAAAGCCTGATTTGAGAGTCAATGCCAACGGGTATGTCATTTATGTACAAGGAGAACAACAATGGACCGAGAACGGTGCCCTGAGGGACACCAGACACAACAGGGGCCCAGATTTAACACCATTAACTACTACCCTTTGCTGCCTGAAGCAATAACAAAATGTTAGCTATTTTTCACGCATGTCAAATCAGAATATAGAATATTACGAGCATCTCAAACACAAATAAATTGAATTTGCCTCCGTCTACTCCATGATCTGATCATGCCTATTCTCTTACGTGTTTGTCTTTGCTATGCTGTATTCTTATTTTTGTATTCATTTTCTTTGTATCATAGAAATACGCCTGAGTGTGGTCCGTGGGTTGATATAACACTAGTTGGTCTTTTTAAGAGTTGTATCATTGTATATTCTAGATATGTATGTTTGACGGTTTCTGAGCTATTTTTGTATCTGCTACTCACAATTTCGTAATTTTAAACAAGGCTAGCACAGGAACCGTTATGCATACGTATAGGAAGTGCAGCGGAAATATGTACCTACTTACTCACCTCTTAGTAATATTTTGGCTTTTTTTTTTCAATGCAGCATCATGCTATTCGGTGAAATCGCACATTCTTAATACTAACGCTCTTGCTTATACGCGTATGTGCACCAAACATAACTGCCAGAAACGTTACGTTCCCGGGAAACGCTACCAATCAAACTTCTGTTTCACTCTCTCAGTCTCATTTATATTCTTAATAACTACTCTTATACTATGGATAACACTACTTCTGCAGTAATCAGGAGATATCCACCCTAACCCAGGTCCCTCTTCTGTATCATCTGATACATCTTTGACATCTACAGCCTCTATTCTCAGTGCCGTTGACTTTTCAAAACATCTTTCATTTGTTCATTACAACGTACAGAGTGTGTTTCATAAGCTAGACGTTTTGTTTGCGGAACTATGTGGCCTGGATATCCTTGCCTTCTCCGAGACGTGGCTCAATGACAATATATCAGAAAATGACCTTTTCTTGCAGCATTATCATTCTCCAGAGCGTAAAGACAGGCCAGGGGATAAAGACGGCGGCGGGTTAATGATCTATGTACTCTATATGACACAGACATAACTAAATATGCAGAAAATATATCAAATCATATAATTGCAATTGCTAAGGAATGTATTCCGAATAGAAAAACTCGTATAAAACCAGATGAGCCTTCTTGGATTAATATGGAAATAAAGCTCGCAAACGAGCATTTAAAAAGGCTAAAACTACAAACTCTCCTAATCACTGGGCTAAGTTCAAACAACTACGAAACAGGGTAATTCATTTAATTAGGGAGTCAAAACAATCTCTTAAGGTCAAAGTCGCAGATAAGCTAAAAATGGCTCACTATCCTCCAAGGACTGGTGGCGTACTTTAAAGTCAGTTATAGCACCAAATTCAAAAAGCTCTGTTCCTCCTTTGATAAAAGACGGCACTATTGCAGATGATGAAACGGACAAGGCCAATATCTTAAATGACTTTTTTCGTGATCAGACACTAATCGATGATAACGGTGTTGACCTGCCACAGTTTGAAAGTTACGATGTTCTATCTGAACTGAATTCTATACATATCACTCCCGACGAAGTTACAACGGTCTTAAAATCACTGCCTCTGGGTAAAGCAGCAGGTCCAGATGGAATAAACAATCGTGTGCTTCGTGAGCTAGCAACAGAATTATCTGTACCATTCTGTAGTCTCTTTAATCGCTCAATTCAAATAGGCGCATTTCCTGAGAATTGGAAGCGGTCTCACGTGACTCCGATAGCTAAAGGTGGCGAGAGATCGTCCCCTTCCAACTACCGTCCTATTTCTCTTCTTTGTACTCCTGAAAAATGTTTTGAACGGGTTGTATTTAAACACATATATACGCATTTTCACGAAAACCACATACTTACCTCTTTGCAATCTGGTTTTATCCACGGCGACTCAACAGTAAACCAACTTACATTTCTCTATAACACATTTTCCCAAGCTCTTGACACTGAAAAGGAAGTACGAGTAGTATTTTGTGATGTAAGCAAGGCCTTTGACCGTGTTTGGCACGAAGGTAGAAGCTGCTGGTATCAGAGGTTCTCTTCTAAGTTGGTTTCGCTCTTACTTGTCTGACAGAAAACAGAGAGTCGTCCTTCCTGGTGCTGAGTCGAAGTGGAACGAAATTAGGGCCGGCGTTCCTCAGGGTTCAATTCTTGGCCCATTACTCTTTCTCCTATTTATTAACGATATCGTCAAAGACATAGGCTGTAATATACGTCTCTTTGCAGATGACACAAGTTTATTCCTTGTTGTTGAAAATCCGGATACCGCAGCTGAACTTCTTAATCTTGATCTTGATAAGATAATGGCATGGGCCAAAAGATGGCTAGTCCGCTTTAATCCTGTCAAAACAGAAGCCTTTCTTGCGTCACGTAAAGTTCTGAAACCTATCCATCCTCCCCTCTTAATGGACGGTACACAAATACTCGAAGTAGATTCGCACAAACACCTGGGTATCATCTTCCAAAAGGACCTATCATGGCATAAACACAAAGTCTATGTTAAAGAAAAAGCTTGGTCAAGGGTTAACGCCATGAGGAAGCTGAAGTTCGATTTCGACAGAAAGTCCCTTGAAACTATTTACACTACATTCATCCGACCTATCTTAGAGTATGCCGACACAGTATGGGATAACTGCACTCAGTATGAGAAAGAAGAGCTCGAAAAAATCCAAAATGAGGCTGTGAGAATAGTAACTGGCACAACGAAACTGGTCTCAATTGAAGAGTTAAATAAGGAAACCAAATGGGAAACTTTGGAAGAAAGGCGAAGAAAACACAAGTTAACGTTATTTTATAAAATGGTAAATGGTCTTTCACCTCCATATCTCTCTTCTCTTGTACCGCCACTTGTTAATAGAGTCTCTTCATATAACCTGCGTAACTCTAACGACATCCGGATGGTACCTGCTAGCTCCAAATCCTACTATGAATCTTTTCTTCCTTCTGTAGTCAGAGAATGGAACAAACTGCCTACACACGTCCGGAATTCCGAATCACTTAATATCTTCAAAAGAAACTTGAATAACAGAGACCGACATGTACCGAAATACTATTACTCAGGATCTAGAAAGCTCCAAATCTTGCACACTCGTCTCAGGACGAGATGTAGTTCGCTTAATCACGACTTATGTACCAGTCACATCACTGACTCGCCGTTATGTCGATGTGGAGAAGTTGAAAACACGGAACATTACTTTCTATCATGTCACCTTTACCGAAACCAGCGCACTGATCTTATCAACATCATCTCCAGGTACACTCAGGTTTCTTTACATGTCATACTATATGGAAGTAACATACTACCTTACAATGCAAATACTGCGATTTTTGAAGCTGTTCACAATTATATCAAAGAAAGTAAACGATTTTAATGCTGCAATGCAATTACCAGTATGTAAAACCCAAATCATCCCTAAGGACCCACTCATGGCAATTCTTTTTACTATCCATCTTTATTTTGTCTTGACTTTCTTCTGTTACTTACTAGTATTCTCTATACATACCTAGGCATACGTAGGCACTTTGATTTAGTTTGTTAATATTTATTCATAAGCTGTTTAACATGATTTAACACTGAATTATTAGACTAATCCTAAACGTCTACACATTTATGCTCAGTTAAATTCTTAGAATTATAAAATATTTGTTTACATATTTCATTATATACACATACACTTTGTTGGAAAACACAACATACGTTAAACCGCTCGCCATCATGTCTGTTATTTCCTCATATGTGTCAGGAGAAGAATTAAATAAGCTTTAAGCTTCCATTCTAATCCTAATTTGTATTGCATGTAAATGTATGATTTATATATGTATGTGATTTATTTGAATAAATATGTTTAAACTAAGCACAAAAAAGCATTTATCCATTCCAATGTCTTTCCACCTATACCATAACTAAACAATTTGCTTTTAAGAAGTTCATGTGGAGGGGTGTCAAAAGCTTTTTCAAAGTCCAAAATAAAAGTGTCAACCTGACCCTTTTTGTCCAATATTTTTGCCCAATCATTTATTACTGTAATCAACTGAGTTTCACAACTATGCCATTTCCTGAATGCATGCTGTTTGTCCGACAAAAGATTATACTGGTCAAGATGACCCATGATATTTGAACAGACAATATGTTCTAGAAGTAGTCAAAGAAACTGGGCGGTAATTACAAGCAAAAGTGGACAAATATTAGCAAGTGACCATTCACCTTGGGGATTTCACCCGTATTGATTGACTGCTGGAAGAGATGTGCAAATACAGGTCCTAATTCTTTTGCCGATTCTTTTAGGACTCTAGGATGGAGTTCATCAGGTCCTAAGGCTTTAGATGGGTTCAGACCTTTAAGGAGTTTTGTTACTCCTTCCTTTGTAACAACAATTTCATCCATGAATGAGGCCGACCTATCCAGAAGTGGGACTTGGGTGTGTACCGTTTTGGTGAATACATCTGTGAACTGTCCATTAAATTCTTCTGCTTTTTCGAAATCTGATTGAGCAATACCACTTCCATTTTTCTTTTTTAAAGGGGGAATGCCTTGGGTATCTTTCCTCTGACTATTGATATACCTAGATTTGCCTTAACGTCAGCTGACCAGCGCCTTTGTTTTCGCTACACAGATTGTAAACAGATAGTTCAATCCCTCTTCTTTCTAAATCCAAAATTTCAAGCTTCTAGCCTGCTTCTGTGGCTGCCCAGCCTGGTTTATGCTGGACCTGGTCGGAAACTCAAATTGTTGGTTTTCTCATGCGGCGGCTCATTTACAGCTTCTGCCTGATTGACACTGTTCCACCAACGACCAAGAGAAAAAAAAATATATGTTTTGTGAAAGTTAAGACAACATTTACCCGCAATATGACATGGTATCAAAATGGGAATAATCGTTGAAAGGCCATTCAGAATCAAACCTCATTTAAATGATTTAAACTGCTTACTATTTTATAAATTAAATATTGAACAACCTAAGTAAACGTGTTATGTCAGAGCAAGTGACGGGTGCATTTGGAATATACGTGGGTTGGGATTTAAGTTCGTAGACTTTCTTAATAAAAGTTCATATGTCTGTCACACAGAAATAAAAATGATATCATCTGAAAACACATTCTTTTACCTTTCGTATTAGATATTAAGCATAGTTCTTATCATAATAGTTTCGTCACAACAATGAATTAAACACAATGGCCTCTCAACAACCGGGGCACGTCGTGGAAATTTTGACGTCAAAGCTACGTCACATTTTAATAAATGTCAGCATTAAAATGTTTTGTTTGGAACAACACAACACGCCTTCAGGGGTTTGTTGGTCATTATTGTTGAAATACTGCTTTCACCATATATAACAAATTTTAAGTGTATCAGGCATGTTCAAGCTTTAACTTAACAATGCTAACCGTAGCATTTGTAGAGATATTGTAGGTGTGTGCATTTCTCATCATGCAAAAGTTAAGTACGTCCATCTGGAATCTCGCAAACCATTTAAATACCACTGCGCCATCTGTTCTACAACTGTACTACAAATCCCGATAATTTTGAATGTTTCTTTGGGAATTTATGCTACTCAAACATAAGATGTGATCATAGCTCTTGTTTAGACGTTGATTGTTAACGTCGTTTTTCTTTCCCAAGAAACGCGACTGGCTTTACATTTTCTCCATATATAAAACAAAATCAATCTTCGACGTAACTTGCTTAAAATTTATATGGAGATAACAACATGATATTATAATGCCTCAAATCGATTTAGCTCAAGTTTTGGCCTGTTATATAGTTACTAATGGTATGTTCTTCAACGCCATATAACTTCAGAATTATTCAAAATACGACGTGCCCCGGGTAGCGAGACCAAGGTTGCTATGGAGACCATTTTTATGTGCACTGCGCATGATTTAATGAAAAATATTGTAAGCGCGAAACAAGGAGACTTTGTTTCCTTATAATAATGCATCAAATATTGGACAAATGCTATAACAGAAAATCAGTGGCCAAAGTCTGCGAACTTAAATCTCAACCCTCGTATACTACTCAAACTTTGATAAGCATCAAAACTTTATTTTTGATTACAGGACATGCTGGTAGTTTAACACCCAACATTTTGCTATAGATATATAGCAGAACCATCATCGTGCAAACATTCCATCGTTTTTTCGCGTTACCTGCGAGCGCTTCTCTTAAATTATTAATATTGGTCCTCTAGGTATGATTAGGAAAAAAACTTACCAAGATTATGAACAAAAGTATTTAAAAAAAAATATCTTATAGATCTACATTTTCCACTGACGAGGTTTGAACGCACTGTCCATTTGTCAAACGATAACAATGATGAGCAATTAGGTGTTTGCTCCTATAACCACTCGGCCTGTTTCTATAAAAGCTAGATTTTTATATTGCATTCAAACCCAAGGGAAACTACTCAACATATCAGCTTCTCGAATGCCCATACGAAATGGGTTAACACACGATAGTTGTCTCAAAATAAATATATTTTAGCGTATAAATATGAATTCAAATTTTGCAAAGAGCATATACGCATCTTTTAAACTCACAATTAACTTTTACACCTTGTTCAATTAATACTTGATTTATTCCTAAGCTTAGATCTTACACAAATACGTAAATCCGAGGCCTGGTTATCGCATTGCACTACAGCAATCTTCCGGACGGAAGAAGCCTCCGTGGTGCAGTGGTTAAGTCACTCGCCTTGTAAACCAGTGGTCGCAAGTTCGATCCCGGGCTTCTCCTAAAACCTCCTTCCGGTTGAGCCTTCGGGTGCTCCCGGAACAACAAACCCACAAAAAACAACCTCCTATAGTACTGGTCTCGCCCAGGAAAAAAAAAATACAGAATTTAAAAAAAAAAAAAAAAAGCAATCTTCCGGAGAAGGTGCGAGTTCAACACAATGTTGAACGATACTCCGCTTAGACATAGTCCAAGCGAAGAGCGTTGGTTACTATACCTTCGCTTCAACTAAGCGGTTTCCTCGGTGAGGTTCCGCACATCTGGGGATAGACCCATCGTAGTGGTTGTGGTGCGTCTATGACGGTTAAGGTGTTGGGATCGGACTGGGTTGGGGTCGGACTTAGGGCTAGAGGACTTGGCTAGTTGGGGGTTGGCTAGAGGAGTTGAGACGGGGTTAGTGGACGGGTTGTGGCCATGGGTGCGTAAAGGGATGGGGCGGGGTCATGGGGGTAGATTGGGGCTGGTGTCAAGAAGGTAGGTAAGGGAAAGCCTGTCGTTGTGAATCAGTAAAATTATTGTATTCTTTTATTTATTGATTAAGTGCACGAACTTCATAGGCTATGAGAAATGTGTTTATGTTTAATGTAAACTAAGTAATGTACCGAGATCTCTGTTAACGCAAGATACATGTAACATTGCATATTTTGCATACAGACGAAATTTCAAATAAGATCTCTAGCCCCAGCGGTAAGTCTATGATTCTCCCCACGGCTTAAACCCTTGTCTGGGCATAGGGTAGCCAAACGTAAGCATTGTTCTTTTATATAATTCCATCTCCTTGTTTAACTTGTATAGATCCCTAGTTGTACTCCCACCGATGCAGGTACACCTTTTTGTCCTGAACGTCTCCGATCAATTCACCTGCTGAAATTAAAAAACAAAATACTGTTGTTACTGTACTTTTACTTGAGTCCCACTTTAGCAACAAATTGAATTAGTTCAATAAACTCCTTTACATTTCACAGCGCCCTCGCACTTATGCACCTCACAGGCGGCACCGTGTTGTGTCCTTGAGGAAGACACATTAACTCCGTAGAGTACTGGTTAAACCCAGGAAGCGTTGGCTCCGTCCCGACATGACTGAAATGTTGTTGACTGGGACGTTAAGCCTCAATACAAACAAACAGATTATATGCACATTGTAGCTATTGTTATGATGTGATATCCATTTTTTTTTTCATAAAACGGTCCATTCTTCAATTGCAACTACTTTAGGACATCATCTCGCAAACATCAAGACTGGTTTGATGAGAATGATGACGAAATTCAGAGGCTTCTTGAAGAAAAGCCCCGATTGCTCAATGCACAAGATGATACTAGCTCAATATCCAAGAAAGCAGCCTACAGCAACATTTGTAAGACAGTCTATGCCAAGCTTATGGACATGCAAGATTCTTGGATGAAGAAGTAAACAGAAGATATTCAGTCTTTTGCGGACAGAAAGGACATGAGGAAATTCCATGATGCACTGAAAACCATTTGAGCCACCTCGTGGGAAAACCAACAATGTGGTTTCCAAACAGGTCTGACACAAATCAGGCTGCACAGTCACAGAAGCAGGCTAGAAGCTTGAAATTTTGGATTTAAGAAGAAGAGGAATTGAACTATCCGAGTAGCGAAAACAAAGGCGCTGATCAGCTTCGCGGTTACCGCGAAGCTGATCTGCGTCTTTGTTTTCGCCTATGCAGATTATTGGTTTTCCCATGAGGTGGCTCATTTATGGCCCAAAGAGCTTTGGAGCCACCAAATTGTAAAGTGCCGATAGAAGCACTCTTCTCACAGATAAAGAGGCTATCTTGGAAAGGTGGGCAGAACACTTCAATGGTGTGCTGAATCGACCATGATGCAATCGACAGACTGCAACGTTCTGTTAGATTAATTTTCAACCGTCGTGGGAACAAGAAAAGCAGTCCAAAAATTGTCATCTGGCAAAGCTCCAGGTGCAGATGCAATGCCTGCCAAGGTCTATAAGGCTGAGGGACTAACATCCCACAAGAATTTAAGGATGCACCCATAATCCACCTTTACAAGCGGAAAGAGAATCCTCAAGTCTGTGACAACCATAGAGGCATCTCCCTCCTAGACGAGTTCCTCTATGCAGATGATATGGATATAAATTACATATTAACAGGAATGAGCCATACTTTCCTGTGCGTTGACCATGACTGTTCTCAAGGACACGACACGGGCACACGGCGCCCCATTGGGTTTCAATCCAGAAATATCCATTCGAGGTCCGACACTCTACCATTATGCCACCGCGCTCCCTATCAAATTTTGTAAAATCAACCGGATTTCTCCACGGACACACACACGACCAAACCGGTATATACTTCTGCAAATGTAAGCAGAATACGCCATGTAGTTTAGCATTAAGTCATTTCGTAACCTCGTCCAATCGACTATATAACGATCGAACGGAACAATGAAAACCACAAGGCTGCGACATGGCATACTTGCTAATTTCAATTTATAAGAAAGATCATCCACGGACAGAAGCCGGGGCGGTTGTAACGAGTACCCACAATCTATGTTTTGGAGCAAAAATAAGAACAAGAGGACCAATGGTCCTGTAAACGCTCACCTGAGAACTGGGATATGCAACCTAAGCTGACCTTGCCGTAAAATAGGCCATCCCAGGGTCATGATTTATACAAACTTTGTACAGCTGTATTCATAGATGCTTCAGGCCAAGTTTCAAAGGCCTTCTGGTTCTGAAGAAGATTTACAATTGGTTTTTGCTATTTATAGCCATGGCAGATATCTTGGTCATGTGACCTTGACCATTTATATAACCTTCATTCTCCCTTCCTAAGAACAAGACATTTGGCTTTGATTAGCCAAACGGTTTCAGAGAAAAAGATCTTTGAATATTATGATAATATACATGTATATTCCCCAGGGTGGGGGCAGACCTGCCCCTGGGGTCCTTTTTTCAGAATCATAAATATTCAGCCCATTTGCCTATTTGCATAAAGTTTTTCCCGTCAAATGACATTTTGAAAATTTTCCCCATTCAAATGCATGGGCGACCTATGTTGACCTTGTCATAAAATAGGTCAAGGTCATCTTAGGGTCATGATTTATATAAACTTTGTAGAGCTCCTCCCCCTGATGCTTCATGCCAGGTTTCAAAATCATAGGTCTTCTGGTTCTGGAGAAGAAGATTTTTAAAGGTCTTTGCTATTTATAGCCATGACAGCCATCTTGGTCATGTGACCTTGACTATTTATATTAACTTTCATTCCCCCATCCTAAGGATACTAGTAACTACATATAAAATTTGGCTTTGATTGGTTGAGCGGTTACTGAGAAAATTAAGTTTAACATTTAATTTGTAAATGACCTTTGGCCAAGGTCAAGAAATGACCTTGACCTTTAATACTTACATCACTTCATAAGCTCAACATGTTGTCTGTATCTACCGACTTTCAGGTCACAGGCTACAAAACTTCCTGAAAAATTCAATGTTTTCACTTTTTTCCATTGAAAAGCCTATGTAACCAAAATTGAGCTTGCCGTAAAATAGGTCAAGGTCAACCCAAGGTCATGATTTATATAAACTATGATGGGCCAGAGTCCCCAATGCTACATACCAAGTTTAATTGTCATTGGTCCACCTTTCCAGAGAAGAAGATTTTTTTATGGTTTTTACCATTATGGGCACGGCGGACATCTTGGTCAAGTGACCTGGACCATTTATATAAACTTTCATTCCCCCTTCCTAAGGATGCTCCACATGAAGTTTGGCTTTGATTGGCCCAGTGGTTTCAGAGGAGAAGATCTTTGAAATTGTGGACGGACGACGACGACGGACGGATGGACGCCGGATCATGGCCATCCTATAAGCTCACCTTGTGAGCCTTCGGCTCAGGTGAGCTAACAAGAGGACCAATGGTCCTGTAAACGCTCACCTGAGATCTTCTGCATATACCAATAAAGATGTTTGAATATTATGGTATTTAACCCCAGTGTAGGGGCAGATGAAGGCCTTGGGCCATTTTCTTCTTTATTTTCAGAATAATCAATATTCTGTCCATTTGCCAATTTCCTGCTGGCTTTTCCCTTCAAATGACATTTTAACAGTTTTCCCCATTTAAATACATGGTCAACCCATGTTCACCTTGCCATAAACTGTGGGTAAAGGTCATCACAGGGTCATGATTTATATATACATTGTAGTACTTAAGCCATAGATGCTTCACATCAAGTTTCTTCGAAATCCGTCCACCGGTTCCAGATAAGAAGATTTTGAAGGGTTTTTACCATATATGGGTATGGTGGCCATCTTGGTCATGTGACCTTGATTATTTATATACACATTGATTCCCCCATTATATAAATGCTTCACATAAAATTTGGCTTTGATTGGCCGAGCGGTTTCACAGAAGAAGATGTTTGAATAGTATGGTAATATACATGTATAATGCCCTGCAGTAGGGGTAAATATGCCCCTGGGGTCCAATTTTTTTTCAGAATCATTAATATTCAGCCCTACTGCCCATTTCCTGCAAGACTTTCATTTTAAAAGACATTTTAAAGGTTTTCACCATTCAAATGCATTGGCGACCTATGTTGACCTTGCCGTAATATAGGTCAAGGTCATCCAAAGGTCATAATTTATAAACACATTGTAGTACTTCAGTCCCTGATGCTTCATGCCAAGTTTCATTGAAATCGGTCCATTGGTTCAGGAGAAGAAGATTTTTGAAGGGTTTTTACCATATATGGGCATAGCAGCCATCTTGATCATGTGACCTGGTTTATTTATAAACACATTGACTCCCCCTTCCCATAGATGCTTGCTATAAAATTTGGCTTTGATTGGCCAAGTGGTTTCAGAGAAGAAGATCTTTGAATATTATTGTAATATACAAGTATAATGCCCCGGGGTGGGGGCAGACCAACCCCTGGGGTCCAATTTTTTTCAGAATTACCTACCTTCAGTTCATCTGCCCATTTCCTGCAAGTTTTACCTTTCAAATGACATTTTAACAATTTTCCCCATTCAAATGCATGGGCTACCTATGTTGACCTTGCCGTAAAATAGGTCAAGGTCATCTAAAGGTCATAATTTATAAACACATTGTAGTACTCTAGTCCCAAATGCTTCATGACAAGTTTCGTTGAAATCGGTCCAGTGGTTCCAGAGAAGAAGAATTTTGAAGGGTTTTTAACATATATGGGCATGGCAGCCATCTTGGTCATGTGACCTGGATTATTTATAAACACATTGGTTCCCCCTTCCCATAGATGCTTCATATAAAATTTGGCTTTAATTGGCCAAGTGGTTTCAGAGAAGAAGATCTTTGAAATTGGTGGACGATGACGACGGACGCTGACGGACGCCGGATCATGGCCATCCTATAAGCTCACCTTGTGAGCCTAACGGCTCAGGTGAGCTAAAAATAGGTATACCCCTGCATACCCCAGTTCTACTACATAAAAGTGGGGTATGAGGGGGGTATACATTTCACAGACATGTTTTCCTGATGTATGCATGCATGTTGTTATTTTTTTGTGATGTCTTACTTTGCTTTTCTCTCCCACCCGCTGTCACGGTTGGGATTTTGAATTTAAATGTTTCAATGTTTGGACCTTCTATTTCTTATTTCTTCTTGTACCACAAAGTGACAGACCAAGTAAAGGTGACTATTAAAGCACTTTAGACAGACAAGCTAAAACAGAGATTTTTACAGATTCATCTTTATCTCAGGCTAAAACAATAACAATAAATGAAGTTTCCTTTTTTAATTATTGTAATTCCTCTGTTTTCTTCTATAAAAATTTATTTATAATAAATACAAACAAACATAATTATGGTAATTATTGCACCAAAATTAACATTAAACATTATATTTAGCTGAAGTTTGATCATAGATGTATCAAAATTTGGATGATTCCACAATGTAACATACGGTAAGAAGGGTAATACAGATTGAATTCTGTTGCTTTATAATGCATGTACATTGGACAATTGCTTTAAAAATTTTCATGTTCTGCTAAATAGACTTGTCCAATCTTTGGTCCATCTATGGTCAAAATAAAGCAATAATCATTTACATTAACTATGTATTATATGAGCCACATTACAAGATAAACAACAACTTTTTGTCATATGCAAAAACAAAGGCACAGCTGATCAGCTGTGCAGTAAATGCAAAACTGATCACCTTTTTTTCGGTACACAGGTAGGATGACCCCCTTGTTTAAATCTGAAAATTCAACTTCCTCTTCAACTTCCTAGACTTCTTTCGACTTTCGTGACTGCACAATGCTGAATGGTCTGGCTGTGATGAAACTACAGATTGAAGACTTAACAAGTAGCCCAAGGGCAACGATCGCTCGACCGAGAGTCAACAAGTACAGTCACTGGACAAAGTAGTATCTTGGTCATGTGACCTTGAAACCCTACTTACATCAGCAGAATAGCTCTTGTCTGTATTGTGTATCCTCTTGTCCGCCATTTTGGTTCACTTGAAAAAATCATCATACAAGGTCAGGGTTCTATAATGACCCCCGGGATGGGGCCATATTTGACCCCGGGGCATGATTGTCAGAATTTATGTAGAGCTCCACATGACATTGTTGCATATCAAATATACAAGCTTTGTGTCATGCGGTTGCAGAGGAAAAGATTTTTTCATGTATTTCCATTATAAGTCTATGGTAGATAATGACATGCCTGGGGCCTGGCCTGTATGGACCCCAGGGGCACTGTTGGCAGGATTTATAAAGAGGAGTGCTATACATCGCTCAACACAAAATATGAAAGCTCTGGGCCAATGTGGTTTTGGAGAAGAAGATTTTTTTTATGTTTTTCCCCATTGCAAGTCTACAGGAGCTATCTATTGCCATGGAAACCAGATTTCTTATCTGACCTGGCCCAAAACCTAATACAGGAGCTATCTATTGCCATGGAAACCAGATTTCTTATCTGACCTGGCCCAAAACCTAATACAACCTTTCCCCCACCCCAATGGTGCTTCTGATAAAATTTGATTGTAATTGGCTGACTAGTTGTGGAGATATTTGGATTTGAAAGTGTGAACACACGCACACACAGACGGGCGACGGCTCCACTACCATATAAGCTATCCTTGTGAGCCTTCAGCTCAGGTGAGCTAAAAATACTACATCACCAGCCGGTATAATCACCGAAGAAAGCAAGACACTTGAAGGAAAAGCGACTGTACTCTCTGTGAAATGAATCAGCTGTGCACTACTTATTGCATATCTTATCAGAGTCAACAACAGTTTATGATTTCTAGAGAGAAATAAGCAACTCTTTCCTCAATACACATTGTCTCTTCTTAACAATGTGACTGGAACACATTACCTAAATGTGACAATTAATTTCTAAAATCTTGTAATCTGAGCCACATTTAGCAACTTACCCACAGTGCCAGAAAACCAGTCTTCAGGGTTTCCACACAGGTGAGAAACAAACTGGATTGTACAGTCACACATGAGGGCTAGAAGCTTGATATTAAGAATTCTAGAAGAGTGATTGTACATATACTATCTCAATATAATAATAATCTGTTTAGCAAATACAAAGGTGCTGATCAGCTATGCAGTTACTGCACAGCTGATCTACATCTTTGTTTTTGCACAGACCAAAATCCAATTTTCTTATGGCACGGCTCATATTAGCAAAACCTGAAATTTATTTCTAACAGCTTGTAATCTGAGCCACATTTAGTATTAATTGTCCTACCTACCTCTCTGAGTAGCTTATTCATACTATATGAGCCGCGTTGTGAGAAAAGCGGACTTTTGCTTATGCGAAAACAAAGCCGCAGATCAGCTTCCAGGTAACTGCGAGGCTGATCAGCGCCTTTGTTTTCGCTACTCTGAAAGTACAATTCCTCTACTACTTATAGCCAAAATGTCAAGCCTCTAGCCTGCTACTGTGACTGTACAGGCTGGTTTGTGTCGGACATGGTCGGAAACCCCGAAGACCGGTTTTCTCGCATCGTGGCTCATATAATAATTGGAGTATTTGATGATAATTGACAAAATAATCCTTTTCTAAGGGTATCTATCACATGCAACGTGCAGTTGAGACAAGCACAGCAAACCCCGTCGGTGAATAAGAGCTGTCCCAGGACAGCGTAGCTCGCCTGACTTGTGCTTTGCCACTAAATCTATCAAAATCTATAACCCATGACCTTGACCTCAAGGTCACTCGTGATGGTATAGCATAAAACTTCAGACCAATATCTACAAACATGCAAAGCATCAACTTGATCCATAAATATGTTCAAGAGATATCAACTTATAAAAACTTTATCCTAAATCTTAACACAAAATTTCTAAGTCTGTGACCTTGACCTCAAGGTCACCCAGGGTAGACCAATATCTACCAACATGCAAAGTATCAACTTGATCCATCAACATGTTCAAGAGATACATGTATAGACTTACATAAAACTTTAACCAAAAACTTTAACACACAATTTCTAAGTATGTGACCTTGACCTGAAGGTCACCAGGGTGGGTCATGGTGGTACTGCATAAAACTTCAGAGCAATTTCTACTAACATGCAAAGTATCAACTTGATCCATCAACATGTTCAAGAGATATAGACTTATAAAAACTTTAATTATTAAAAACTTTAACATTTGAGCAACGCGAACGCCAACGCAAACGCCGGGGTGATTGCAATAGCTCTTCCTGTACTTTCGTACAGGCGAGCTAAAAAGCATGCTCACTCACCAAGGGTGGTTACTGCGCTATATAGTCAACACTTACTCGATTCACAAAGTTTTGAGTTTCTAATTTGCATATTACAAGCACTCCAGATGCTGCTAATATGTTGCACCATCTTATTTTACAGACTGAGGCTATCCCGTCACATTCATATACTTGCTCTATCTAGTTTACTGTTTATATTGTGTTATCATGTTTCAGTGTGCTAGCTGCTAGCTGTTAGAAGAATATAATGGCATCATAAATAAGATTTTGTAAGTATCCTTTTATCAATATTACAAAAATATCCCAGTATTGATCAGTATTCCATTGTTAAGTCAGCATATATTTGAGCTACCTCGTGGGAAAACCAACAATGTGGTTTCCGAACAGGTCCGACACAAGCAGAGTTGTACAAGCACAAAAGCAGGCTAGAAGCTTAAAATTTTGGATTTAAGAAGAAGAAGAAGAAGTGTACTATCTATCTAGCGAAAACAAAGGCATTGATCAGCTTCCGCGAAGCTGATCTGCGTCTTTGTTTTCGCATATGCA
This sequence comes from Rugalucina vietnamica, assembly GCA_964017185.1. NCBI lineage: Eukaryota > Metazoa > Mollusca > Bivalvia > Lucinida > Lucinidae > Rugalucina > Rugalucina vietnamica. Next base: position 37,694,766 of record OZ024875.1, read on the forward strand.
GATTGTTTTTTTTTCTCATGAGGCGGCTCAAGTTTCCTTCATAATAATTTTCCTTTTTAATGACTTCATTAGATATGAAGATGGTGTTTTATATCAAACTAACAGCTATGGTAGTATTATTTTTTTTTTCTTTTTTGATTCAGTTTTACGTCCCTTTCAAGATTATTTCAGCTCATATGAAACCGCCCAATCAGTAGGTGGGCTAAAACTGGAGAACCCCCGAGAAAAACCACCTGGCACACCTGCAAGCAGAACTTGGCTTGTCTCACATGTGGCCAGTGCGGGGCTCAAACCCACATCAAACACAGCGGTAGCTATGGTAGTGCACCTATAAGTCTGTGCATGTGGCCGGTGGGGAATGTGGGGATGGTATCAGTTGGCCTAACAACACTTTTCCTAGACAAGCCTCTGAGACACAGATTACCAGATCTTAGTGCAAATAACTGACAAAATTAATGGTCTTCCTAAATCAGTAGAAGAGAAAGAACGACATAAGTATACTAAGCATCAATGAAAACCAGGTTCAACTAAAACATGGCAATATTTGATTCATTCTGAATAGACAACTGACGATACTTCAGCATTCATTTTCATGGCATAGCCTGTCATCTAGCAATGCTATTGAAAACGGTGTTCATCACAGCCGAATAGATTATATGCATTCCTTGACAAATGTCAGAAACTTCCATTGAAATATATAGAGAAATGCAAAATTTGAGTTAGGTCCACTATTCCGCCAGCCAATAAAAAAAAATAAAATCTATTTGGTGGCGTTTTCAACAAGAAGGCATGACGACTTGAGAAAATAGCGCTTTACATACGTACATCACATGCATCATGATTCAAGGGCTAGAAGACTGTTTGACATTAAATCAATTTGTCATTGACCAGGATTGTAAATGAAAATTTTCGAAAGATATTTTATATTTTTTAAACTATCGAAACTTTTGTGGTGGTAACTAAGTATATTTTCATGATCAAATCTTCATGAAAGCATTGTGCATGACATGGTAATTTATCTTTGGTACTTCACAACGAATAGGGCACACTAGCAATTGAGCTACTTGGCCCAATCAAACCTTTAAATTGGCATTGAGAGGTTGGATTCTGAGGTCAAGCACACTCGTCACTTCATGACGTAAGGATGAACATTAGTAAGGTAGTTTATATCTAACCATCAGGATAACACATCTGTGACATGAATACCCCCTTGAACCCCACTTTTATATAGCAAAACTGAGGTATTCAGGGGTATACCTATTTATCTTATTTTTGCTCCAAAACATAGATTGTGGGTACTCGTTAGAACCGCCTCGCTGAGGCGGTTCTAACGTGTACCCACAATCTATGTTTTGAGAAAAAATAAGAAAAAAATCCAAAGAAAATTTCAATTTTTACGCCTGATAAAATTTCTATTTATTGTAAGGACAACTTTTAGTAATGCTTTAGCAAGTCCATGAAAACTGAAGCTAGAAAAAGCCTGCGACTGTCAACACTGCCAAAACATAATATAAAACTTATCACAAAGAACAATATCACATGCTTATCCATTATGCCTGCATAATATGGAATTTCAAAACCTTATAATATACTGAACTAAAAAAGAAATACCACACAACACCACCCACAGCTTTACTCATTTATGGCTAAAACAATGATATTTACAGGTGTGGCTTTATATGAACTGTAGCCATTTGATATCAGAGTACATAATGCAATAATCTGATTTTCATTTTGATCCAAATTGAAAGAGATATTTTTTTGGCCAAAAATAGTGCTGACGGAAAATGTTCACCGCGCATGCACATACTTGGAAATTTTACAATCTCAAGAAAAGACAACAAAAAAAAAAAAACAACGTAAAAATGTAGCAATACAAACAAACTTGTTATTGAAACCTATTTGTTTAATTGAAAGGGGGATAATTCAAATTTTACTTGCTTTATTTCTCGAATGGCTAAGTCAATTGCTGAGCCATTCATAGTGATTCTGAATGAAGGTTCATAGCCAGTTTTAATCTTGCCATTGTGTGGTTTACCTCTGTAAGCATGTTTTTGGATGGCATCAAATAACTAGGGCAATATTCGTCAGAATGAGAATCGGTTTCTAGCATTTGGATGTCTGATATCTAACACACACACACAAAATGAACCTGTATCTGAAAATAGCATAGCTTGTCCAGAATTTAGAGAATCATAATTGTAGCTTTTCTTTTTTTGTTCAGTATAGTTAACTCTGTTCATAGGCAACTATACATGAACATTGTAGTTAATAAAAATATCACATTGTGGCCATTTAACATAAAATCCATCATAATCCCAAGTTAATTCTTTCCAACAACAGGTCTGGGCTGACAGTGCAGACTAAACCAGATTGTTACTAAGACAAACAGTCTGGTCAAAGTCAACACTATATACCATCAGGTCTGCATCTTCATGAGAAAACAAACGTTTTGCATATGCGAAAACAAAGACACAGATCAGCTTCGCAGTAACTGCGGAGCTGATCAGTGTCTTTGTTTTTACTACACAGATAGTAAAACCCCTTTATTTTCTAAATACAAAATTTCAAGTCTATAGTGTTCTTCTGAGACTCTACAGGCCTGTTTGTGTCTGATCTTTTCAAAAACCATATTGTTGGTTTTCTCATGACAAGGCTCATTTTGAATTATTACCACACTTGTTCCCTTCTTTAAATGAGCCGTCTCGTGGGAAAACCAACAATGTGATTTCTGAACAGGTCTGACACAAACCGAGCTGTACAAGCACAGAAGCAGACTAGAAGCTTGAAATTTCGGATTTAGGAAGAAGAGGATGTGTACTATCCATATAGTGAAAACAAAGGCGCTGATCAGCTTCGCGGCTACCGCGAAGCTGATCTGCGTCTTTGTTTTCGCATAATGCAGATTGTTGGTTTTCTCATGAGACAGCTCAAATATTCCCATCTACACATCTTTCTACACTAATCAAGTGAACATTTTCGGTCTTAATCCAACTTTTTCAGCGAATTGGTCCAGTAAGTTAGTAATGCCTTTGTCTGGTTTGAATTTCCTAGTGATTTTGTTGTGATATGCGTTATTAAATATTCGCCTCACAGAATCAAGTCTCTGCCATCTTTGACTGGTGGGACTAGCCTCCTCTGTAGCTTCCTCACATCTGAAATTTTGAAATTTTCAAAATTACGAAAACTATGTACAGATCTATCTCAAGCTGTAAAATTGAAAATTTTTAGTTCAAAAATTTTGATATTTTTCTCACCTTTTACTCAAAACATAGATTGTAGGTACTCATTAGAACCGCCTCGGTGAGGCAATTCGTAACGAGCACCCACAATCTATGTTTTGGAACAAAAATATGAAAAGATGTATACCTTCTGTAAGCCCCAGTTTATATGTGGTTTAAAGGGGTATACTTTTCATGCATGTTATCCCATGGGCGGATCCAGAAGGGGGGACAGGGGGTCCGGATCCCCCCCTCCCTGGAATTGCCAGATTGTTAATTTTTGCCATGATGAAATTTTCCGTCAGACCCCTTCTGGGAATTTGGACCCCTCCTGAGAAAATTTTCTGGATCCGCGCATCCTGATGGAAAATTTGACATTTGAAAACCATTTTGTCAAAGGGGGACAATAAAGACAATGATTAAACTGACAAGCCCGTCATTAATTAGGACAACAGCTGAGGAAATAATATGAGCCTGTGCGAAGCTGATCTGCGACTTTGTTTTCACCTATGCAGATTGTTGGTTTTCCCATGCTGTGGCTCATATTCCAAACAATCCCTTGGCTGGACAAACAAGAGGACCAATGGTCCTGTAAACGCTCACCTGATAACTGGGATATACAACTTATGCTGACCTTGCCGTAAAAAAAGGTCAAGGCTATCCCAGGGTCATGATTTATACAAACTTTGTAGAGCTGTATTCATTGATGCTTCAGGCCAAGTTTCAAAATCAAAGGCCTTCGGGTTCTGAAGAAGAAGATTTATAATGTTTTTTTATTTATAGCCATGGTGGCCATCTTGGTTATATAACCTAGTGAACCATTTATATTAGCTTTCACTCGCCTTTCCTAACAATGCTCCACATAAATTTTGGCTTTGATTGGCCAAGTGGTTTCAGAGAAGAAGATCTTTGAATATTATGGTCATATACCTGTATATAGCCCAGGGGCAGAGGCAGACAACTCCCTGGGGACATTTTTTCCATCAACATAAATCTTCTGTCTATATATTCCCAGCAAGTCCCCCCCCCCCCACATTTAATTACATTTTACTAACTTTCCCCATTCAAATGCATGTGAAAACCTATGTTGGCCTTGCCATAAAATAGGTCAAGGTCATCCCAAGGTCATGATTTATATAAACTTTGTAGAGTTCTTCTCCCTGATGCTTCATGCCAAGTTTCAAAATCATAGGCCTTCTGGTTCTGGAGAAGAAGATTTCAAAGGTTTTTTGGTATTTAATAGCCATGGCGGCCATCTTGGTCATGTGACCTTGACCATTTATATAAACTTTCATTCTCCCTTCCTAAAAATACTCAAGACGTTTGGCTTTGATTGGCCAAGCGGTTTCAGAGAAAAAGATCTTGCCCCGGGGTAGGGGCAGACCTGCCCCTGGGGTCCTTTTTTCAGAATCATAAATATTCAGTCCATTTGCCCATTTCCATAAATTTTTTCCCGTCAAATGACATTTTGACAATTTTCCCTATTCAAATGCATGGGTGACCTATGTTGACCTTGCAGTAAAATAGGTCAGGGTCATCCCAGGGTCATGATTTATATAAACTTTGTAAAGTTCCTCCCCCTGATGCATCATGCCAAGTTTAAAAATCATAGGCCTTCTGGTTCTGGAGAAGATTTTTAAAGGTTTTTGCTATTTATAGCCATGGCCGCCATCTTGGTCATGTGACCTTAACTATTTATATTAACTTTCATTCCCCCATCCTAAAAATACTACATATAAAATTTGGCTTTGATTGGTTGAGCGGTTACTGAGAAAATTAAGTTTAACATTTAATTTGTAAATGACCTTTGGCCAAGGTCAAGAAATGACCCTGACCTTTAATACTCACATCACTTCATTAGCTCAACATGTTGTCTGTATCTACCAACTTTCAGGTCAAGGGCTACAAAATTCCTGAAAATTCAATTTTTTCACTTTTTTCCATTGAAAAGCAAATGTAACCAAAATTGACCTTGCCGTAAAATAGGTCAAGGTCAACCCAAGGTCATGATTTATATAAACTATGATGAGCAAGAGTCCCCAATGCTACATACCAAGTTTTGTTGACATCGGTCCACCGATTTCAGAGAAGAAGATTTTTTTTATGGTTTTTACCATATATGGGCATGGCGGCCATCTTGGTCATGTGACCTGGATCATTTATACAAACTTTCCTTCGCCCTTCCTAAGGCTGCTCCACATGAAGTTTGGCTTTGATTGGCCCAGTGGTTTCAGAGGAGAAGATCTTTGAAATTGTGGACGGACGAAGATGGACGGACGCCGGAGCATGGCCATCCTATAAGTTCACCTTGTGAGCCTTCGGCTCAGGTGAGCTAATAATATGTTGATGATTTGGTACATTTTTATAACACAAATGCCGTGAGGTACTTATACTAACAGTAAGATTCACAGAAAATATAGTCTAGAGCTACACCACAGGTTATTGTTTTGCATGCACAGTCTCAAGGTATGGTCACTATGTAAACATTGTTCCTGGGTATTTCACGTTGGCAAGTTCCCAGTGGCAGATTACGAATGGGCCTACTAGACGCAATTTTTTTTTCATCGCTCAAGACTGCTTAGATCAGCTGGCTAACCTGCACTACGATACACTTCGTGACCTTGCTCCACTTCCTTGGAGAGGTCTAACAGAACACCAATGGAAATATTCCGTCTACCGACTGCTCTTCTTGAATTAAAATAGTGTTTTCTGAGGAAAACTACGTCCCCCCAACTGTTTAGTAATTGAAGTGTAGTTACCTTGTGATATGAAGTTTTTCTATGGAAGACACCATGCCCATCTTCTTCTGTATGGTGTGGTAGTTTAAACTTGTTTTGGACCCTGTCTAAAATTAGGTCATGATCACCAAATTCTTATAAACTCTGAACCTCCTCACAGCAATGCTTCTGTGCAAGTTTGGTTAAAATCCATCAACTGGTTTACAAGTTATCGCGTCCGAAAGACTAATTTCATCAGTTATGAACTAGTGACCTTGGAAATTAGGTCAAGGTCACCAAAATCTTATCAACGCTGAGCCTCCTCCCAAAAATGCTTCTGTGCAAGTTTGGTCAAAATCCATCAATTCGTTTACAAGATATTGTTTCGGAAAAACTAATTTCAACAGTTTTTATGGACTCGTGACCTTGAAAATTAGGTCAAGGTCATCAAAATCTAACCAACTCTGAGCCTCCTCCCAACAATGCTTCTGTGCAAGTTTGGTCAAAATCCATCAATTGGTTTACAAGATATTGCATTGGAAATACTAATTTCAACAGTTTTTATGGACTCACAACCTTGAAAATTAGGTCAAGGTCACCAAAATCTAATCAACTCTGAGCCTTCTCGCAACAATGCTTCTGTGCAAGTTTGGTCAAAATCCATCAATTGGTTTACAAGATATTGCGTTGGAAAGACTAATTTCAACATTTTTTATGGACTCGTGACCTTGAAAATAAGGTCAAGGTCACCAAAATCTAATCAACTCTGAGTCTCCTCCCAACAATGCTTCTGTGCAAGTTTGGTCAAAATCCATCAATTGGTTTACAAGATATTGCGTTGGAAAGACTAATTTCAACATTTTTTATGGACTCGTGACCTTGAAAATAAGGTCAAGGTCACCAAAATCTAATCAACTCTGAGTCTCCTCCCAACAATGCTTCTGTGCAAGTTTGGTCAAAATCCATCAATTGGTTTACAAGATATTGCGTTGGAAAGACTAATTTCAACAGTTTTTATGGACTTGTGACCTTGAAAATTAGGTCAAGGTCACCAAAATCTAATCAACTCTGAGCCTCCTCCCAACAATGCTCTTGTGCAAGTTTGGTCAAAATCCATTCATTTGTTCAGAAGATATCGCGTCGTAAAATCTAATTTGATCAGTTTTCATGGGCTGGTGACCTTGAAAATGAGGTCAAGGTCACCAAAACCTAATCAACTCTTTCCCCCCTCCCAACCATGTATCTATGCAAGTTTGGTCAAAATCCATCCACTGGTTCAAAAGATATCGCGTCACAAAGAAGCTATGCGGACGCAGATGCAGACGCCGACGGGATCCGCACCAAAAACAATATGTCCCCCACCTTCGGTTGTGGGGACATAATCAGCGCAAAATGTCGTATTGAACTAGTTTCTGACCAAATAAAATAAAGAAATATGGCGGTTGTTGGTGCTCTATGCCAATGGTCAACAGCTAAGATCATATCGGGATGGTCAGTTATCTTGCAACACTGTTTCTTAGCAAGCTTCCCAGAGGCAGATTACCAGTTCTAAGTCCACACTCATAAATGTTCTTTATAATATACTTACGAGTTTACCCTACTGTGGTTTGGGCTAGTTGTGGTGTCCTGTCCCTCTCTGTCAGACCCTGGGGGAGGGGTAAATGAACTGACAAAACTACCTGTACTTGTAATCACCTGCCAACTGAGAAATAAGATGAAGAAATAAACAACAATAGCAACTTTGCAGTTAAAAAAAAACAACTGTATAAGGAGCGCTGTGGCCTAATGGTTAGTGTGTAAGACTCTGTATCAAGAGGTTGCGGGTTCAAACCCAACAGATGCTGAATTATGTCCTTGTGAAAGATGCATTAACTCTCCATAGTACTAGAATGGGTGGCTCCGTTCCATCATGACTTGCCCGATAAATATACATAAATATACAGCTGCTTTTGTCTCCATTAATACATGTATGTTTCTTTTAATACTGTGTGACACAGATGATAATATCTAGGGCAGCCCCCGTGGCCGAGCGGTTAAGAACGCTGCTTCTTAATCACTCAATCTTCTCACCACTGTGTCTAGTGTGGGCTTGAGCCCGCACTAGTTACATGTGAGACAAGTCAAGTTCTGCTTGCAGGTGTGCCAGTTGGTTTTTCTCAGGGTTCTCCCATTTTTGCACCACCTACTGATTAGTCCGTCTCATATGAGCTGAAATAACCTTGAAAGGGACGTGAAACTGAATTAAAAAAAATATAAAACCATAGGACCCATGGTCCTGTAAACGCTCACCTGAGACCTGAGATATATACATGTACCAATAAACTTGTTTGACTATAATGGTAATATATATGTATATAACCCTGGGCAGGGTCAGAATAACCCCTGGAGTCAATTTCTTTTTCAAATCATAAAGATTCAGTACATTTGCCACTTTACTGCAAGTTTTGCCCTTCAAATGACATAAAAAAAAAATTCTCCATTCAAATTCATGGGCGACCTAAGTTTACTTTGCCGTAAAATAGGTCAAGGTCATCCCAGGGTCATGATTTATATAAATTTTGTAGAGCTCCATTCTCTGATGCTTCATGCCAAGTTTCAAAATCAAAGGCCTTCTGGTTCTGAAGAAGATTTTTAAAGGTTTTTGTTATTTATAGCCATGGTGGCCATCTTTGTCATGTGACCATAACTATTTATTCAAACTTTCATTCCCCCTTCCAAATTTTGCTTAAGTTTGGCTTTGATTGGCCAAGCGGTTTCCAAAAAGAAGATGTTTGAATATTTTGGTCATACACATGTATATAGCCAAAGGGCATGGGCAGACATGGGTCCAAAATATTTTCATAAACATAAATCTTTGCTGTATTTGCTCATTCCTAGCAAGTTTTATGCCATTAAATGCCATTTTCCTATTTTTTCCCAGTCAAATGCATAGGCGACCTAAGTTGACATTGCTGTAAAAAGGTCAAGGTCATCCCAGGGTCATGATTTATACAAACTTTGTAGAGCTCCATTGCCTGATGCTTCATGCCAAGTTTCAAAATCATAGGCCTTCTGGTTCTGAAGAAGAAGATTTTTAAAGGTTTTTGCTGTTTATAGCCATGGCGGCCATCTTGGTCATGTGACCTGGATAATTTATATAAATTTTCATTTCCTCTTCCTAAGGATGCTTCCCATAAAATTTGGCTTTGATTGGCCAAGCGGTTTCAGAGAAAAAGATGTTTGAATATTATGGTCAGATGTATTCAGCCCCGGGGCAGAGGCAGACAACCCCCTGGGCCCAAAATATTTTCATAAACATAAATTTTCTGTCCATTTGCTCATTCCTAGCAAGTTTTCTGCCATTAAATTACATTTTCCTTTTTTCCCATTCAAATGCACGGGCAAACTAAGTTGACCTTGACGTAAGAAAGGACATCCTAGGGTCATGATTTATACACACTTTGTAGAGCTCCATTGCCTGATGCTTCATGCCAAGTGTCAAAATCATGGGCCTTCTGGTTCTGGAGAAGAAGATATTTAAAGGTTTTTGCTATTTATAGCCATGGCGGCCATCTTGGTCATGTGACCTGGACCATTTATACAAACTTTCGTTCCCCCTTCCTATAGATGCTCCATATGAAGTTTGGCTTTGATTGGCCAAGCGGTTTCAGAGGAGAAGATCTTTGAAATTGTGAATGACGGACGACGACGGACGACAATGGACGCCGGAGCATATGTATACTGTAAGCTCACCTGTGAGCCTTCGGCTCAGGTGAGCTAATATCTAAATTCATTGTTATTACATCAAGCTTTTGCTTTCAATTATAAGTGAGACAACTTACCTTCCACAAGTTGACAGATCTCCTGTCTCTGATTGTCTCCCCTTACCACTAGAGGGCACCTCCACAGGACTTGATGACCGATTCCCACAACTGGTACTCTGTACATGCAGGAAACCGCTACCACTCGAGTTGCGTCTTCGGCGACTAGAAGATTGACTGGAATGGCAAATTAACATATTCGTTCTAATTAACAGACTATTCTCATAGCTTTTTCAGACAAGTATAAACTTTCAGATGTCTTGTAAAACTGTCACATGGAAATGTACACAACAGAATGCAATATATGGAATATTTTGTTAATGGTGAATTGCCAATTGAAGTGTATAGTGTTCTTCAGCATTGTACAAAGCACTACTGAATTAATTCTCTTGTAAATTCGTCGCACAGTGAAAGAATTATGACACTTTTCCAGATACATTTTGAACACCCTTGAATTTCCTACTCTTGGTTTAGCAGGCGAGTGGCTTAATTTTAATCACTATGTCACAGAGGCTATTTTGATAACAAAACTGTACAATATGCTAAGAGAAGTTACCTATTTACAGAGAGCACCGTAGATTCATCTTCACATGAATTTAGGAAGAACATTGCAGCATTACAAGGTTCTGCACTGCTACCCAGACTATTAAGGCTAGTGTTACTATCACAGACTGGTGGAGATCTTCTATCAGAAATATCTGAAAATATGAAATAAATCAGTCTACTTTGCCACAGGTAGATATACTTGACAATGCAGTTTAAGGCTATCTAGACAGTGAAAAGAAAGAATAAATAGTCCAGGAATAACGGCAGACAGGACAGATGAATTTATTAGATTTATTGAAAATTTCATGAAAAAAAAACTTTTTTGAGTCGCGACGAAAATGTATTCTTGCATAGATATCTATGTGCATAGCTGTTTGCAGCCGTTTTCAATTGGTCCAAAGCAGTGTTCAAACAGCAAAACCCATGTTCAAATCATGAAATTCACATGCCGTTTGAAAATGAGATTTGGCCGGCATCATTGTCAATGCGACATGACATCACTGTGTTCCGTAGAAACAAAATGGCCGATGTTGAAGAAGCTCCGCAATTTTCCATGAATTTTTAAGCTGTTCATGTTATTTTCAAGAGATTTTAAGTGAATTAGTGTGAAAATTCAAGAACAGCGATCAACCATGTTTTTTGTTCAAACATTCGCTGGTTCACTCGGAAGGGGTTTGAACATGCGACCTTCGCTTTGTGTTCAAACACCTTCCTCTTGATCCATGGAATGTTTGAACACTGAAAACCATGGCTGATCCCTATATTCGAAGTGCAACACGGTGGAGATTGCTTTCAAGTCAAAAATCTTAGCAGCATGATATTTAGGTCTAGGAAAGCAGTGAAGAGACAGATTATAATGCTAATTTTGCAACCAAACATTAGAATCTTAACAGTTTTCCTATATCAACTTACCTATTAATGCTGGACCATTACTGCAAGTTGTTTCTGAGCAATTTTCTCTTAATTTGGAAGATCTATGGTAAAATATATAAGCATATGTATTCAGTTTTTGAAGAAACATATCTGAAAAGCAATGTACATATAAGAAATTTTAAATCATTACACAATGTCTCTGCTGAGTTATTAGAATTGAAATACTGTGCTGTTCTACAAAAGCCTTGTGTTAAAATGTGTAGATCATACGAGCCGTGCCATTGAAAAAGATTTTTGCCTATGGGAAAACAAAGGCCCAGTTCAGACTGCACAGCTGATCAGAGTCTTTGTTTTTGTGTCATGAATAGAACACTTCCTTTTCTTCTTAAATCCAAAATTTCAAGCTTCTAGCTTTCTTCTGTGTCTCCACAGTCCGGTTTGTGTCAGACCTGGTCAGAACCCTTAAAGGCTGGTTTTCTCGCATGGTGGCTCATACGGTTTCTTGAGTTGAAAGCCTTATGATTTGTCACTGTAAGATAAGCCTACCTGTTTGGTAAAATGGAGAACTCTTCTGACACCATGTGAGGCAAGAAATCAAAACAAAACAACAAGATCTGCAAAACATAAAATGAGCCACCTTGTGGGAAAACCAACAATGTGGTTTAAAAACAGGTTTGATACAAACCGGCCTGTACAAGCACAGAAGATGGCTAGAGGCTTGAACTTTTGGTTTTAGAAAGAAGAGGTATTGTACTATCCGTGTAGCGAAAACAAAGGCGCTGATCAGCTTCGCGGTTACCGCGAAGCTGATCTGCGCCTTTGTTTTCGCATATGCAGATTGTTGGTTTTCTCATGAGGCAGCTCAAATTATTTTCACATGATGACACATGTAATGTATGGTGATGGAAACAGTTTTAATGGTTCTAAAGCTTACTACATATAAGTTTGAGTATCAGTTTGTAGTTTTTTTTATTGCACCTGCTTAAAGCAGGGTGCCATATAGACCTTAGACTTTCGTTTTGTCCATTCCTTTGTCCATAGGTCTATCTGTTTGACAACATCCATTTACCAAGTTGTGTTAAAGGGGCACCTGGACTATAGAAGGCTGAATTAGGGGTCTTATCTCAGTTCATCATCATTCTATCATACTTCCACTTCAGCTCTTGAAGTAAAAACGTCTCACTCTGAGATAATTTCTGAAAGAAAAAACTTTACCTTTCATTCGAAAGAAAAACCAATGGAAGACTATAGACTTCCTGCGCCTCTTGTAGGCATGCTCAAGGCTACCAATCTCACTGGTATGCCTAATGTCCAGACTGATCTCTGAGCCACGAAGATCAGCGTTACCATCACTTGGGACTTAGCTACGTCAGCTCCGAAGAAGCCCAAGAAACAACCAGCCAAGAAGAAGCCCTCCAAGACTTCTACCAGCAAGCCGCCTCCAACGTCACAGTGTCAACCACCTGAGACACCGACTCTACCATCACCAACGCCAGCTACCATCGTCCGAAGCCAAGTGACAGCACCAACGCCATCACCAACGGCACCACCAGTCGCCAAGAAGCCACGTCGAGAGCCTCTGCTACCGGCGCCCACCAGCTCACCTAATCCTCAGTCAGTGACCAAGCCTTCACCAGCACGTCAGCCCTTCACCGGCGAATACCAGGTCAAAGCAGTCAAGGCCAACTACCTACGTAACCACTACACCAACCATGCTGATCCAAACAACGGCCCCAGAGACTACAGATACGACTGCGATACAAAGATGGCATCGGTCCAGGCTCTACGACCGAAGACCGGCCCTCGTCACACCCACTATCTCATCAACGACTGGGTCGACGGCAGTCCTGAGTACTACCTGCTAACCTACAAAGATACTCCGGAGTACGACCACTACAAGCGAATCTGGCAACAAGGCGAGAAATCATCTCCAGAAGAGACCAAAGACTGGACCTACTTTTGTACCACGGGCGACATCCTACTGCTTCGACCACCAGAAGCCAAGTCTTGATCGCCGCCAGCACCTGCCTATGCCTCCTGATCCTCGAAACTTCATTGCTATGCCGCTAGCAAAAGTCCGAGAACGCTGTTCACATGGATTGCAGTGTCCGTATCTGTTTAATCATGTGCAGCTGCAAAACTAGGTCAATTCACCCAACCTAGCACAGCCATTAAGCGCGGCCCTGAATGAGAGCAACCTGATTGGATATCTCATATGACCTACTTTTGCTCTCGAGCAAGATAGTGAAATCACTGATTTGCAGCCGAATTGGCATCGATTTCCTATCTATTTTTATGCTCACTTTTTGACCATGGCGTTCAAAATTCTAAAAAGAAGTGCTCCTCCAATTTTTCCGGCTTGACTTGCATTGTCCGTTCACTTTGGGCACCGGCAAACAGCGCGATTTGCACTTTGCTGTCACCGCCACAATTTGCAGCCCAGGAGCACTTAACCTTCGTCCTTGTGGTGGAATATTGGATTAAGTCCGTTCAGACCAGCATGACGAAAAACTGCCACTTTTTACTACTACTACTACTTCTTATCTCAGTTTTTGTTTAGACACCAACCTGTCAACATCTCTCAGAGCTCTCCAATATACAACACTAGAAATAATCAATTCTGATTGGATATTGCTTTATGGAGAAAAGTTACCTGTGGAATTATTGACAGCTCTTATCAGCAGATTAAATATACCAGGTATTCCAATTGACTTGTAATTCCTGGGCCATTAGTTAAGCCACACCCACTGAAATCTCAATAGGTAAATCCCAAGTAATAAAACACTCGCCGGGTGGCATCAAATGTGCCCCTTTAAATTTATAACTCAAATGTATTTCTCTGTAGCAGTTTTAGTTTTAAGCATGAAACCCTGCATATTTTTTTCCTCAACATACTCTTCAACCATGACCTTGACCCAGTGCCCTTGACCCATTTCATGCTTCATCAACTTAGGTCAAGTTGTGGGGAGTTAAGAACTAATATCTATTTCTCTGTAGCAGTCAGGTGGTTCTAACCTATACTATAAGATTTAAGTTTAGCAATTTTTATTTGATTTCGAAATTGCAAATTGGTATAAAGATGAACTGAAGTAAACACTTAAACCCATCAATATTTAATCCTTAAGGAACCACAATTTCTACTTTTTGCCGGAAAGCCATCTTCTCCGGACGCAATTACGCTACGTCAAAGTTTACAGGGGTGTCACCTCAAAATTCACATTGTTTCTATGCATATGAAAAGTTAAACTTTTATTCCCAAAACAGTCATTTAACATCTTCTTGTGCTCAAAAAGAGTACAGTACCATGATCTTAAAGATTTGGTTCCACTGTGGTACCAGGTAACGCCCCCGGTGTATGATGTAACTGACGTCATTTTGTTCCCTGGCCTTTCTCCCGAAGTGAACCCATATGTGTTTAATTGCTGAAATGACGTGCCATTTCGCTTTTACGAGAACACATTCGCTTAGTAGGCCTTTAAGGTTTGATGTGATGTCAAATCTAGTCTTGCACGTTTACGTTTAACGTTTACAGGACCAAAAACGAAACGGCGATATTCGCGGTGTTCGCACCTTGCAGATGTTTCCTGTCAGCTGTTCTGATACAAATCATCTTTCCATACCGCAAATTATCAAACCTGATATTCGAAGGTTGCCTAAAAATCGATTACGTCACTATGACGTCAAATTGGCATTGCCCTTTATATTGCCTTACGTTGTCTGGCGTCATTATGCTGGTTTTTGATGCTATCAGCTGATGAAATATGGTTCTAGGAGACTGTATCGTACTCTAGCAAGCTTAGAAATTTCAATTGGCTTCCTTTTTTTGCATGTCTGCACTGAGCATATTGATCTTCGTGTTACGCTTGTTTAACGTCAGGCCATGACGGCGTCCCCTCACGGAATTTTTCAAAAGTCATTCCGGTTTATTCGTTATGACACTTTTACCAATCAAACAAGGCAACAAGAGGACCATTGGTCCTGTGAACGCTCACCTGAGATCTGCTGCATAAACCAACAAGAGGACCAATGGTCCTGTAAATGCTCACCTGAGATCTGCTGTATATATGAATGATATAGAAAATAGTCTCAGTGTAGGGGCAGATGAAGCCCTTGGGCCATTTTTTTTTTCAGAATAATCAATATACTGTCCATACGTTTTTCCCTTCAAATGACATTTTAACAGTTTACCCATTCAAATACAGGCAACCCATGTTGACCTTGCCTTAAAATAGGTCAAGGTCATCACAGGGTCATGATTTATACATACATTGTAGTACTTGAGTCATCGATGCTTCATGCCAAGTTTCTTCGAAATCGGTCCACCGGTTCCGGAGAAGAAGATTTTTGAAGGGTTTATACCATATATGGGCATAGCGGCCATCTTGGTCATGTGACCTGGATTATTTATATACACATTGATTTCCCCATTCTATAGATGCTTCATATGAAATTTGGCTTTGATTGGCCAAGCCGTTTCAGAGGAAAGGATGTTTGAATATTATGGTAATATACATGCATAATGCCCCGGGGCTGGGGCAAATGAGTCCCTGGGGTCCAATTTTTTCAGAATCATTAATATTCAGTCCTACTGCCCATTTCCTGCAAGACTTTCACTTAAATTAAAATGACATTTTAAAAGTTTTCCCCATTCAAATGCATTGGCGACCTATGTTGACCTTGCCGTAAAATATGTCAAGGTCATCCAAAGGTCATAATTTATAAACACATTGTAGTACTCTAGTCCCCAATGCTTCATGCCAAGTTTCCTTGAAATCGGTCCAGTGGTTCCGGAGAAGAAGAATTTTGAAGGGTTTTTACCATATAAGGGCATGGTGGCCATCTTGGTCATGTGACCTGGATTATTAAGAAACAAATTGGTTCCCCCTTCCTATAGATGCTTCATATAAAATTTGGCTTTGATTGGCCAAGTGGTTTCAGAGAAGAAGATCTTTGAATATTTTTGTAATATTCATGTATATTGCCCCAGGGTGGGGGCAGACCAACCCCTAGGGTCCAGATCTTTTCAAAATTACCTACCTTCAGTCAATTTGCCCTTTTCCTGCAAGATTTGCCTTTCAAATGACATTTTAACAATTTTTCCCATTCAAATGCATGGGCGACCTATGTTGACCTTGCCGTAAAATATGTCAAGGTCATCCAAAGGTCATAATTTATAAACACATTGTAGAACTCTAGTCCCTGATGCTTCATGCCAAGTTTCGTTGAAATCGGTCCAGTGGTTCCTGAGAAGAAGAATTTTGAAGGGTTTTTACCATATAAGGGCATGGTGGCCATCTTGGTCATGTGACCTGGATTATTAATAAACAAATTGGTTCCCCCTTCCTATAGATGCTTCATATAAAATTTGGCTTTGATTGGCCAAGTGGTTTCAGAGAAGAAGATCTTTGAATATTTTTTAATATACATGTATATTGCCCCAGGGTGGGGGCAGACCAACCCCTAGGGTCCAAATTTGTTTCAGAATTACCTACCTTCAGTCCATTTGCCCATTTCCTGCAAGATTTGCCTTTCAAATGACATTTTAACAATTTTTCCCATTCAAATGCATGGGCGACCTATGTTGACCTTGCCGTAAAATAGGTCAAGATCATCCAAAGGTCATAATTTATAAACACATTGTAGTACTCTAGTCCTCAATGCTTCATGCCAAGTTTCGTTGAAATCGGTCCAGTGGTTCCGGAGAAGAATTTTGAAGGGTTTTTACCATATATGGGCATGGCGGCCATCTTGGTCATGTGACCTGGATTATTTATAAACACATTGATTCCCCCTTCCTATAGATGCTTCATATAAAATTTGGCTTTGATTGGCCAAGTGGTTTCAGAGAAGATCTTTGAATATTTTTTAATATACATGTATATTGCCCCAGGGTGGGGGCAGACCAACCCCTAGGGTCCAATTTGTTTTCAGAATTACCTACCTTCAGTCCATTTGCCCATTTCCTGCAAGATTTGCCTTTCAAATGACATTTTAACAATTTTTCCCATTCAAATGCATGGGCGACCCATGTTGACCTTGCCATAAAATAGGTCAAGGTCATCCAAAGGTCATAATTTATAAACACATTGTAGTACTCTAGTCCCCAATGCTTCATGCCAAGTTTCGTTGAAATCGGTCCAGTGGTTCTGGAAAAGAAGAATTTTAAAGGGTTTTTACCATATATGGGCATGGCGGCCATCTTGGTCATGTGACCTGGATTATTTATAAACACATTGATTCCCCCTTCCTATAGATGCTTCATATAAAATTTGGCTTTGATTGGCCAAGCGGTTTCAGAGAAGAAGATCTTTGAATATTTTTGTAATATACATGTATATTGCTCCGTGGTGGGGGCAGACCAACCCTGGGGTCCAAATTTTTTTCAGAATTACCTACCTTCAGTCCATTTGCCCATTTCCTGCAAGATTTGCCTTTCAAATGACATTTTAACAATTTTCCCCATTCAAATGCATGGGCCACCTATGTTGACCTTGCCGTAAAATAGGTCAAGGTCATCCAAAGGTCATAATTTATAAACACATTGTAGTACTCTAGTCCCCGATGCTTCATGCCAAGTTTCGTTGAAATCGGTCCACCGGTTCCAGAGAAGACGATTTTTGAAGGGTATTTACCATATATGGGCATGGCGGCCATCTCGGTCATGTGACCTGGATAATTTATAAACACATTGGTTCCCCCTTCCCATAGATGCTTCATATAAAATTTGGCTTCAATTGGCCAAGCGGTTTCAGAGAAGAAGATCTTTGAAAATGGTGGACGACGACGACGGACGACGGACGCCGGATCATGGCCATCCTATAAGCTCACCTTGTGAGCCTAACAGCTCAGGTGAGCTAAAAATTGATAACGTGATGCGCGTGGAATGCTTGGCATGTGATTTGCATGATTTTTAAACGTAACGTAGCAACTCGTGGACGTGAGAAAATCACACAAACTCGTCTCGAAACATGAATTTGAGCATCACTTGACATATTAAAAGCGTATGTAAAGTTTTCAAACATTTGATTTTGAAAATAATGATGAATGAAAAAATTGCTTAACTTAAGTCTTATAGTATATAACAATGATCTATGCTTTGAACAAAAGTAAGAAAATATAATACAAAATTCAAACAAAAATTTACAATTTTAAAGCTGTAGAATCACTATATATTTCATGTGCTTGTTTTTGTAAAGTGAAAACCCTTACCTCTTCTCCTTTGTTCAGTCTGTCATTTAGATTATGCCTGAAAACATACGAGGGAGGTCAATCAAGCCAAAAAGCAAAAACAAAAAGTCAGTATAATGCCTGAAATGTTTCATGACATCTCCACATGATCTACACTGTCCCATTTATCAAGTTAAGAGAATCAAAAACACCATTAACATGCCAATAAACACGAGTTATATTTTGTTGTCTGAATGCTTGTATTAAGTTTTGACATACAAGTGAAAAAAAATCAGTTAAGCTGAGAACAGTGGAGGAGAGATGCCCAATTGAGTATCACTGACCTAGATAGCTTTGACAGGTAAATGTTACTATTAATAGCAATTTGATACTCAATTGGGCATCTTTTTGTCATTTTTATAGTACTCTCAGAAAATCGAAAAAATGTATCACAGTTTTTAACCGATTTCCACCAATTTTGGAGAGCTTAAAGATGAATGAATTTCCAAACTTTTGACCGTTCAGATTTTTTTTTAATTGTCTAGAAAAAAAGTTATTAAGGTTTAAAATCAGGATTTTTTTCTGATTTTCTGTGATTCCTATTTGGGAGCTAGAAAAAAAAGTGATGCCCATTTAGGAAACGGTGATTCCTATTTAGGAACATATAATAAGATCTATGATTCCTGAATGGGATACAAATAGTTTGTTATGCTTCCTGTTGAAGAACTTTGTTTACCAGAGCCTCACTGACTTATCTGCCATGTTATTTTCTGAGTACCTTTCTGTATCTCATATCGATCATAGAGATGTTCCACATTCAACCTTTTTTCATTTTAATGGCCAGAGTATATTTTAAGTTCAGTTTCACTATCATTTATACAAGTGCGTTCAGTTATTGATATGCCTCTGCCATATTCAGAAATAAATTGACAACTCTTCTTGCTTTTGAACAATCTTCACTGGCAAGAAATAGACATCTGGATGAATTTGTATATATAATCATTAATGTGTTAAGTGTGTCTATAAATATTTACTCTGTATATACAACTTCCAGAGTTTGTGATGCTGTATGCCTTCTTTGATCACATAACATATGGAGCCAAATTTTTAACAAAAAATTCGCTGATATTCGGGTTTCAAAGATACCACAAGGAACCATGGTTAATGGTTTGTAATTTTATTTGTAAATTACGAAAGAATAGCCATTTTTGAACTACGGCCGAAAATTTGGTGTCTTTATGATCTCTATTTACAATGTAACACCGCTGATTTTCATTCATTGTACATTTTAGAATTTCATGGTAAAGCGGTTGTTACAATATAAAACTAAGCATGTCAGTGTTTTTGCAAGAAAACTAATATTCTACTAGGACGGTTTTATGACCAAAGCTTGCTTATGGGTTCCTTCATGAGGTAAGCATGTCTTAAAGTACTCTAAAGTCACCCATGACTTTGTATTCTGTCAAAACGTGGGTTCGCATTTCATAATACAGTTTCATGATTGTTTCACCAAGGGGCTAAGTGGGCTAAATTTATTGTTAAGCAATGACTCATACCTCCTCTTTGTGATATTCAAAACCTCTTCTATAGGGTTTAAGTCATGGAAATTAACATGCCAGTAAAGGATGTCAAAAACTAGTAGTATTAATACAGCTGTACAAGGCAATATTCTTTTATTCATCCTTAATCCGCAAAATACATTATTGATACATGTATTAGAAGAATGTCTGTCTGTGAATGTCCTGGTGATTCCCTTGACTTAAAGCCTATACAAGAGGATTTAAATATCATGAATATGAGCAGTGAGGCATAGCCTAAGTATAAATGTTTCTCTGTGAAAGTCCCAGTCCCCTTTGGTATTCTGTGCCAAGAAAACAAACCATGAATTTTATGATGAAATGCCAACCCACATTTTGGCAGAATACAAAGATATAGGTGACTCCATAGTACTTTAAGGACTTATGTGTGGTCACTGTATATACATGTTTGAAGATTTACTTGTATAAAAAAGCATTGTTTATTTTTGTCAACAATATTATATTCTTTAGCATGCTTTATCATGGGGCTGTTGAATATGTTGCAAATACATGGATTTGTGTATACATGATTGTGAAATGAGTGGTCAGCTCAGAGCAAGGGAGACATTTTTCAGTTACTTCCAGGTTGAAATCGTCGGACCCATTTTTCTTAGCTTTTTGAAAGAAAAAATAAGCCAGATTTTTCGATGTACAGGGTGTCTTTAAATATTTAGTAATTGCAGTTATGTACTTCACCTAATATCCGAAATGACCACCATTAGTTTAAATGACCCCTTTTGGAGCAATGAAAATTTTACATGACACGTTTTATGGTCGTTCACTCCCCATTTTGGAATAAAATTTCTACGTTTCACCACATTTTCCCCATGTTTAACAAACCCTTTTGATTTTCTAATAATAATTGTTACTTCCTCCTCTTTATAACATTTTCAAGGGAGAATAAAGGCTTGAAAATGCTTGGATATTGTATTTTGTTACTTTTTTTCAATTTCCAGCAATGCAAGTTGCAGCAGATAGCAGGAAATGACATCATCGATTTGATATGATGTCACTTGCTAATGAAGCACCACCTAGCAAAATGGATGTCAGATTCAGAATCAATTATAATAGCACTACCACTGTGTAAAATATCTTGCTTATATCTGTATTATCTAAAAAGCTATGCACTTTTTTGTAGCGGCTACGTTTTTTTTGGACACCCGGTAGTCATTGACTTCAGTCACATAAGAACCTGAAACAAAAGGCATGTCATCTTTCAGCAAACAATAAGTGCACACGAGCCGCCCAAAAATACTCACTTCGAGAATTTTCCAGAAAAACATGTTTACACTAACTTTTTCCAGAGAAATACATTTCCATGACCCCAAAATAATCTTTAATTTTTCAGATTATGTATCCTAGACATGTAGGCTTTGTGTAATTTTTATTCACATGCATTCCATTTTCCAGGAAATGGGTCCCACGAAAACCAGTTACATTTCCAATTCTACAAGCTATTTAAAATTTTAAAAGAATAACTATATTTAGTCATTCCTTGTATCTGTTACATCTATTAGCAATAAATGCACATCATCATTTGATTGACAGATTAAAAAAACAGTAAATGTCTGTTTAACATACCCCACCCACTCATGTCAATATTGATAAACTCTTAAGGCATGCTTACCTCATGAAGGAACCCACAAGCAAGCTTTGTTCGTAAAACCGCTCTGGTAGAATATTAGTTTTCTTGCAAAATAACACTGACATGCTTAGTTTTATATTGTAACAACCGCTTTACCATGAAATTCTAAAATGTACAATGAATGAAAATCATCTAGTGTAACTTTGTAAATAGTGCTGATAAAGACACCAAATTTTCAGCTGTACTTCTGACAACCATGGTTATTCTTTCATAATTTACAAACAAAATTACAAACCATTAACCATGATTCCTTGTGGATTCTTTAAAACTCAAATATCA
Source organism: Rugalucina vietnamica (assembly GCA_964017185.1). Classification (NCBI taxonomy): domain Eukaryota; kingdom Metazoa; phylum Mollusca; class Bivalvia; order Lucinida; family Lucinidae; genus Rugalucina; species Rugalucina vietnamica. The sequence continues at coordinate 37,716,591 of OZ024875.1, forward strand.
GCGAATTTTTTGTTAAAAAATTGGCTCCATATGTTATGTAATCAATATAGGCATACAGCATCATAACTCTGGAAGTTCTATATACAGAGTAAATATTTATAGACACACTTAACACATTATATAAACAAATTCATCCAGATGTCTATACATATTGTTCAAAAGCAAGAAGAGTTGTCAATTTATTTCTGAATATGGCAGGGGCATATCAATAACTGAACGCACTTGTATAAATGATTGTGAAACTGAACTTAGAATACACTCTGACCATTAAAATGAAAAAAAGGTTGAATATGGAACATCTCTATGATCAATATGAGATACAGAAAGGTATTCAGAAAATAACATGACAGTTAAGTCAGTGAGGCTCTGGTAAACAAAGTTCTTCACAAGGAAGCATAACAGACTATTTGTATCACATTCAGGAATCATAGATCTTATTATATGTTCCTGAATAGGAATCACCGTTTCCTAAATGGGCATCACTTTTTTTTTTCTATCTCCCAAATAGGAATCACAGAAAATCAGAAAAAAATCCTGATTTTAAACCTTAATAACTTTTTTTCTAGACAATTAAAAAAAAATCTGAACAGTCAAAAGTTTGGAAATTCATTCATCTTTAAGCTCTCCAAAATTGGTGGAAATCGGTCAAAAACTGTGATACATTTTTTCGATTTTCTGAGAGTACTATAAAAATGACAAAAAGATGCCCAATTGAGTATCAAATTGCTATTAATAGTAACATTTATCTGTCAAAGTAATCTAGGTCAGTGATACTCAATTGGGCATCTCTCCTCCACTGGAGAAGGAGCCACTGCTTCCTCAGTTAATGTGTTTTGACATACAAGTGAAAAAAAAATCAGTTAAGCTGAGAAGGAGCCACTGCTTCCTCAGTTAATGTGTTTTGACATACAAGTGAAAAAAAATCAGTTAAGCTGAGAAGGAGCCACTGCTTCCTCGGCATAATGTGTCTTCTCAAGAACACAACTCGGCTTGTTGCTTAATGATGAATTGCTTGCAAAAATAATTGTTTTGTTTTTTCAGTGCACTGGATAGACTTACCCGAGTAATTACCAGTCATATGCCAGTGTAAAATTGTTGCTAAGCAAAGCTTGTGAAGTTAACTTCTTGTCTTGTCTGAAAAAATTAATTTCACTAAGTAGTGGAATGTAGACTTCTTACGTCTTTCTGGGCTGAGCAGACTTAATCCATAACTCAACCTCAAGGACGTTTTTTCAGTAAACTGAACAGACTTACCCAAATAAATACCAGTCATATGCCAGTGTAAGGTACACTATTTCTACTGCTGATAAGGATTTATGTATTGCACCATCTGCCCACAGAGATAATCGTAGAAGTGATATAAACATTGGTGTTCTGTCCCAGCCAGATATACAGTGGACCAGCAAACCAACATCTCCTGTGGCAAAACGTAAACATTAGAAATTTGAATCCCACGGCAATGATATGGTCCACAGCAAGCCCAGTCTAGCGAGCCATCAGGATACCCAAATATACCCCACTTTTATACAGAAAAGCAGGGGTTTCAAGGGTATACCTAATTTTCTAATTTAAATCCAAAGCATACATAATGGGTACTCGTTAGAACTGCATCCGCAAGGCGATTCGAATGTGTACCCACAATGTATGTTTTAGCAAAACTTGTAAAAATATCAAAATTTTCCATTGAATTAAAAAATCTCTGTATATTGCATCAGCGTGTTTTTGTAATGTATATAGAGTTACCAAACCATTAGATTTCATACTTAAAACCATTCAACAATGTGGTAAAATAAATGACCATGTCTTTTTGAACAAGAAGCGGAAGTCGATATCACACCTGCATCCGGCAAAATAACTAAAAACGTGAAATATAGGTCAAAAGCACCAGGTTAAGGTGTGTTCTGAAAGGGTATGTGAAGAACATTTACTATGCAAGGGTTTCACACTCACAGCTATCACTGATGCAGAAAAAAAAAAAACAACTTTGGCGTAAAAATTAACAAAGTCAATGGACCATGAAATATAGGTCAAGGTCTGCGGGTCAAGGTGCGTGCTTGAATGGGTATTTCAAGGACAATTACTATGCAAGGTTTCACACTCACAGCTATCACTGATGCAGAGAAAACCAAATTTCGATGTAAAAATTAACAAAGTCAATGGACCATGAAATATAGGTCAAGATCAGCGGGTCAAGGTGCATGCTTGAAGGGTGTGTCAAGGACAATTACTATGCAAGGTTTCACACTTGCAGCTATCACTGATGCAGAGAAAACCAAACTTTGACGTAAAAATTAACAAAGTCAATGGACCGTGAAATATAAGTCAAGGTCAGCGGGTCAAGGTGCGTGCTTGAAGGGTATGTCAATGACAATTACTATGCAAGGTTTCACACTCACAGCTATCACTGATACAGAGAAAACGAAACTTTGACGTAAAAATTAACAAAGTCAATGGACCGTGAAATATAGGTCAAGGGCACCGGGTCAAGGTGAGTGCTTGAAGGGTATGTCAAGGACAATTACTATGCAAGGTTTCACACTCCTTGCTATCACTGATGTAGAGAAAACCAAACTTTGACGTAAATGTTGATGGATGGATGGACGGACGGACGGAAATTTGGACTCCTATATCGCACCCTGCTATAAGCAGGTGCGATAAAAATATTTCTTTAGCCTGGAATATGTGCTCGTTGAAGAAACCTTACCATATAGAAATGTCAATATGATTGTAATGTACATGAACTAATGCATACCAATATTCCAACAAAATAAATACTGTGTGTTCAAAATATTCCTGAAAACTTAAGTTTCATTAATATTTGAGCTGCTGCATAAGAAAACCAAGAAAATGCTTAAGTGAAAACAAAGGCGCAGAAGCTGATTTACCGCGAAGCTGATCAGTACCTTTGTTTTCACTACATGGATAGTACAATCCCTCTTCTACTTAAATCCAAAATTTCAAGCTTCTAGCCTGCTTTTCTGTTTGTACAGGCTGGTTTGTGTTGAACCTGATCGGAAATCCAAATTGTTGGTTTTCTCATGCGCAGGCTCATTTGCAATTTTGTTGCCTCATCAATGCAAAGTTCTCTAATAAATACTTATTTTAAAGCTTTATAGACTGCACAAAAAGTTGTTCATGAATTAAAGAACTCACCAATAAGTTAGAAATAGAAAATTCTAAAAGCAAAACCTATGCCAAATTTCCTTCACTTGCAGCACAAAATCAACTATATAAAATCAGAAATACTGTAAATTTGGAAATGTTCGCGATATTAAACTTAATTGCTACTATTCATCAGTTAGTTGACAACTTATTCACTCACCTTCTTTAAGGATATGTATCATTAATTTGAGGTAGTTTTGTGTAAGCTGCACCAAGTTCCATTTCTGTAAAAACAGGACAAAAATTAGTGTATCATACATGCCTCTTAAATCCTTAAAACCCAGTTTGTATTGTAAACATAACTTTATGCATTATTAGTACATGTAATTTCCAACCACTCCCCCTTTAGGGCTTGGGAATTGCGGGGATACTGACTTTTCTCTTTCCAAAGCCCAATTAAATGCCCCACAATGTGGGATAATATAATGATCAAAGCTCTGCAAAAAGCCCCACACATATCCTGGCAGGTAAATTGATGCAAATTATCATGGCCATTCTGGGCCGAGAATGAAACCTCTGTTACTCCAGGGACAATGCTGAAGTCAAAACACTGCAGTTGAACCTGGCTGTTCCTCATCAGGAAAACATGTCCGTGAAATGCATACCCCCTTCACCCCACTTTTATATAGAAGAACTGGGGTTTTCAAGGGTAAACCTATTTTTCTTATTTTTGATCCAAAACATAGATTGTGGGTACTCGTTAGAACCGCCTTGCCGAGACATTCTAACGTATACCCATAATCACTGCTTTGAGCAAAATTATTAAAAATATCAAAATTTTTCCAACAAAATTTTCAATTTTTGCTTTCGAAAAAAATTGTCTATATATTGCATGGGCCAGTTTTCGTAATGTCCCATCCCTGCTATCCAAGACCCACATGGAGTTTGGGATTTCCAATATATGAGCCACGTCATGAGAAAACCAATAATGTGGTTTTTGAACAGGTCTGACACAAGCTGGTGTGTACCTTCACAGAATATGGTTAGAAGCTTGAAATTTTGGACTTAGAAAGTAGAGGAATTGTACTATCCATGTAGCTAAAGCAAAGGCGCTGATCAGCTTCACAGTTACAGTTTATTAGATAGCTAAGATCATATCAGGACAGTCAGTTATCCTTACCACGCTGTTTTAGGACAAGTCTCTCAAAGATAAGTACATCAGTACTTTTCTAATCACTAAATGTTAATTGCTCTCCTTGAATCAGGATGAGGAAGAATTTCATGACATCAAGAAACCATCAGAAAAACATGTCCATGAAAAGTATACCCCCTTGAACCCCAATTTTATTTAGTAAACCAGAGGACCAATGGTCCTGAGAACGCTCACCTGAAGCCTGATCCTGGAGTATTAAGTCATCATGAAATGACCTTGACCTTGAATACTCACACACCTTTATTGAATTCATAAGTTGTCTGCATCTGCAAAGATTCAGGTCTCAGGCTGCAATAGTTTCCAAACCCAGTGATTTCTGAGAAAACTATAATTTTAATTTTGATATTCAAATGACCTTGGGTCAAGGTCAAGAAATGACCTTGGCCATCATTAATTACTTACCTTCATTGACTCCATCAGTTGTCTGCATCTAGCAACTTTCAGGTCTCAGACTGCAACAGTTTCCAAAATATCCATTGTTTTCGCCTTTTCCCATGAAAAAGCCTATGTTTCCAAAATTGACCTTGCCGCAAAATAGGTCAAGGTCATCCTATGGTCAGCATTTGATCAAACTATGATGGGCTGGAGTCCAAAATGCTACATACAAACTTTCGCGAAAATTGGCCTGCCGGTTCTGGAGAAGAAGATTTTTGAGTGGTTTTACCATATATGGTCGTGGCAGCCATCTTGGTCATGTGACCTGGATTTCACGATCAAACTTTCGTCTCCCCTACCCATGGATGCTCCACATAAAATTTCACTTTGATTGGCCCAGCAGTTTCAGAGAAGAAGATCTGTGAAAAGTGTGTATGGACGACAGACTGGCCAAGGTCAAGAGATGACCTTGACCTAAATTAATCATATACCTTCATCTACTCCATTAGTTGTTTGCATCCACCACTTTTCAGGCATCAGGCTGCAATAGTTTTCAAAAAATCCATAGTTTTCACTTTTTCACATGTAAAAGCCTATGTTTCCAAAATTGACCTTGCCGTAAAATAAGTCAAGGTCATCCTAGGGTCATCATTTTATCAAACTATGATGGGCTGGAGTCCCAAATGCTACATACCAAATTTCATGAAAATCGGCCTGCCGGTTCTGGAGAAGAAGATTTTTGAGTGGTTTTTACCATATATGGGCGTGGCGGCCATCTTGGTCATGTGACCTGGATTTCGCGATCAAACTTTCGTCTCCCCTACCCATGGATGCTCCACATAAAATTTCACTTTGATTGGCCCAGCAATTTCAGAGAAGAAGATCTTTGAAAAGTGTGTATGGACGACAGACTGGCCAAGGTCAAGAGATGACCTTGACCTAAATTAATCACATACCTTCATCTACTCCATTAGTTGTTTGCATCTACCACTTTTCAGGCCTCAGGCTGCAATAGTTTTCAAAAAATCCATAGTTTTCACTTTTTCCCATGTAAAAGCCTATGTTTCCAAATTTGACCTTGCCGTAAAATAGGTCAAGGTCATCCAAGGGTCATCATTTTATCAAACTATGATGGGCTGAAGTCCCCGATGCTACCTACCAAGTTTAGAGGAAATCGGCCCACCGGTTCTGGAGAAGAAGATTTTTGAGCGGTTTTTAACATATATGGGCGTGGCGGCCATCTTGGTCATGTGACCTGGATTTCGCGATCAAACTTGAAATGCCACTACCCAAGGAGGCTCCACATAAAATTTCAACTAGATCGGCCAAGCGGTTTCAGAGAAGAAGATTTTTGAAATTGTGGACGACGACGGACGACGACGGACGGACGCCGGATCATGGCCATCCTATTAGCTCACCTTGTGAGCCTTCGGCTCAGGTGAGCTAAAAATGGGGTGTGTAGGTGTATGCTATTTTCCTTCTTTTTCATTCAAAACATTGATTAGGGGTACTCGTTAGAACCGCCTTAATAAAGCGGTTCTAATGTGTACCCAAAATCAATGTTTTCTGAAAAAAAAAAACAACATTTTTTTCCAAATGAAATTTTCATTTTTTACAGCTGAAAAAAGTTGTGTATGGGCAAGTTTGCATAATGTTTGGATCATTCCAAGGTCAATATTAAGTTCTACCACCTACCTGATAAGTTGACCAATCAATCTGTAGCTGCTTCAATAATTGGGTCATTGGAATGTCTAGACCAGCATCTACAAAACTCTGAAATAAAAAATATATCTATTTTGGATAAAACTTATTTCAAAATTCTTTCAGTTTCAGCATGTTTTTTTTAATATATTGTCTGAATTTCCTGGAAAGTTAAGGCATGCTCTGACAGTTGACATTTATCTTACTAATCTTTAAATGTAGGCTGACATGACAGTTTGTAAATGTTGAATATGTATCCTAATCTTTGCATAGCGATAAAACTCAACTTTGCTATTTTCAACAAGATCAAACACTAGCTGGCCTATACAGCAGTTTAAGATGGTAAAAGGCGATGTCCTTTAGGGACCTTGCTATGATGAAAGCATGAAACATTATGGTGCAGTTCACCAGTGTAATGGCCCGTAGGTAATAAAACTTTTTTTCAAGCTCAGCTCAGCTTAGACTAAAATTTATCCTGCTCATAAATGTTAAAATGCCAACAATTGTTGGCATTTTAACATTTATTAGCAGGATAAAATGTTAATTGTTGGCATTTTAACATTTATTAGCAGGATAAACCTTTAAATTTCATATATTAGAGCTATTTTGGTATTTATGAGCAGCTTAAAAGTTTATGCTCAGCTGAGTTGAGCATGAAAAAATTTTATAACCTCGGGACCTAATGCTGATGGTCTGCATTTTTCTTATGACGTTGATCAATTTCACATGTACCTGACTCCAATCAAACTTCAGTCTCTCCCCTTCGTAAGCACTGTCTTTCCAGTCCTTGAAAAATTCACAACCTAAAGCAAATAAGGCTGCATCATGAGAAAACCAGATTTTGGCCTGTGCGAAAACAAAGACGCAGATCAGCTGTGCAGCTGGTCAGTGCCTTTGTTTTCGCTGCTCGGATAGTACAATTTCTCTTCTACTTAAATCCAAAATTTCAAGATTCTAGCTTTCTTCTGTGATGGTACTGACCGGTTTGTGTCGGACCTGGTCGGAAACCCCAAAGACCGCTTTTCTCGCGTTGCGGCTCAATCATTCAAAAAGTGTTATGTGTTTATACTAGCTGCTCCCAAATGGGCACACTAAGGTGTAAAACCAGAGGACCATTGGTCCTGAGAACGCTCACCTGAAGCCTGATCCTGCAGTATTAAGTCATCATGAAATGACCTTGACCTTGAATACTCACACACCTTTATTGAATTCATAAGTTGTCTGCATCTGCAAAGTTTCAGGTCTCAGGCTGCAATAGTTTCCAAACCCAGTGATTTATGAGAAAACCACAATTTTAATTTTGATATTTAAATGACTTTGGGTCAAGGTCAAGAAATGACCTTGGCCTTCATTAATTACTTACCTTCATTGACTCCATTGGTTGTCTGCATCTAGCAACTTCCAGGTCTCAGACTGCAACAGTTTCCAAAATATCCATTGTTTCCACCTTTTCCCATGTAAAAGCCTATGTTTCCAAATTTGACCTTGCCGTAAATGAGGTCAAGGTCATCCAAGGGTCATCATTTTATCAAACTATGATGGGCTGAAGTCCCCAATGCTACATACCAAGTTTCATGGAAATCGGCCCACCGGTTCTGGAGAAGAAGATTTTTGAGTGGTTTTTACCATATATGAGCGTGGCAGCCATCTTGGTCATGTGACCTGAATTTCGCGATTAAACTTTTGTCTCCCCAACCCATGGATGCTCCACATAAAATTTCACATTGATTGGCCCAGCAGTTTCAGAGAAGAAGATCTTTGAAAAGTGTGTATGGAGGACAGACTGGCCAAGGTCAAGAGATGACCTTGACCTACATTAATCACATACCTTCATCTACTCCATTAGTTGTTTGCATCTACCACTTTTCAGGCATCAGGCTGCAATAGTTTACAAAAAATCCATAGTTTTCACTTTTTCCCATGTTAAAGCCTATGTTTCCAAAATTGACCTTGCCATAAATTAGGTCAAGGTCATCCTAGGGTCATCATTTTATCAAACTATGATGGGCTGGAGTCCCAAATGCTACATACCAAGTTTCATGAAAATCGGCCTGCCGGTTCTGGAGAAGAAGATTTTTGAGTGGTTTTTACCATATATGGGCGTGGCAGCCATCTTGGTCATGTGACCTAGATTTCGCAATCAAACTTTAGTCTCCCCTACCCATGGATGCTCCACGTAAAATTTCACTTCAATTGGCCCAGCAGTTTCAGAGAAGAAGATCTTTGAAAAGTGTGAATGGACGACAGACTGGCCAAAGTCAAGAGATGACCTTGACCTAAATTAATCACATACCTTCATCTACTCCATTAGTTGTTTGCATCTACCACTTTTCAGGCCTCAGGCTGCAATAGTTTTCAAAAAATCCATAGTTTTCACTTTTTCCCATGTAAAAGCCTATGTTTCCAAATTTGACCTTGCCGTAAAATAGGTCAAGGTCATCCAAGGGTCATCATTTTATCAAACTATGATGGGCTGAAGTCCCTGATGCTACATACCAAGTTTCGTGGAAATCGGCCCACCGGTTCTGGAGAAGAAGATTTTTGAAGGGTTTTTACCATATATGGGCGTGGCGGCCATCTTGGTCATGTGACCTGAATTTTGCGATCAAACTTGAAATGCCACTACCCAAGGAGGCTCCACATAAAATTTCAACTAGATCGGCCAAGCGGTTTCAGAGAAGAAGATCTTTGAAATTGTGGACGACGACGACGACGACGGACGGACGACGGACGACGGACGGACGCCGGATCATGGCCATCCTATAAGCTCACCTTGTGAGCCTTCGGCTCAGGTGAGCTAATAAAAATAGACTTATTTCCACTAACATGCCAAAGACAGGGTAGAGTTGGTAGGTCAGAAAATCTTTTTATTTTTCGTTGTTGAAAATTGGTTAAAAAGGTAGAAAAATGCTAAAATTATATGAACTAGAAAGAGACATGCAATGAAGTTTAAAACCATTAAGAAGCCAAAGTAAGTGAGTTTAACTATTATTGTTGAAATTATAAATCATTGTCTGCTTTCCACTTAAAATGCTGAGGGTTGGTTGGCATGATAATATTTTATGTTTATTGGCAATAAAAACTGCAGGGTCGGCGCAAAAACTGAAGAGTCAGTCAGGAAAACACAGCTATTTTTTATTTACGCCTAATTTCTGGAGTATAAACAGTAGGGCACAACCGTTAAATCGATATATAATATCTCCTTTTTCATATAGTATCTAAAACTAGATATCATATCTAAATCTAGATATAAACACAAACTATTTGAATTTACATATAGTATCTCCTTCTAGATATATAACTCTACATCCGGATTATCTATACTTCGTTTTACATATTATATCTAAATTGACATATATTGTCAAAATATCTCCTTTTTAATATAGTATCTAAAACTAGATATCATATCTAAATCTAGATATAAACACAAAATATTTGAATTTAAATACAATATCTACTTCGAGATATATAGCTCTACATCCTGTTAAAATATATATTTCGTTTGACATATTATGTCTCAATTGACATATATTTTCAAAATATTTCGCCTCTTAGCAACATGTATACGTAATTTTTAGTCAGGATGCCTTGATAACTCTCCACACCACGCGGAGGTAGAGCGAGGTGACGAAGTGAAATGGATTGCTGCTTATCTAGCTGATCTACGTAATTTCTTGATCAAGATATTCTGTCGACTGGAATATGCCCGCAACTTAGTCTGCAACTAACATGGCCCAGTTCAACCTGGCGACGGACAAACATCTTAAATATCATCTTGGTGGTGTTTAAACGATTCCGTGTGTTCAGGTTTTATCTGACAGGTCTGAAGACTAGGTCCCTTAGACTTAACAAAAGGTCACAAAGTCTGTGGCCTAGTCACAATACGTCTTTGTCAGCCGTTGTCGTGGGACCTCGGCTTTAAGTCTCACCCGGAGGAGTGGAGAAGCATGGGATCGAACTCATTACTCCTTTTTCACAGTATATTTAGCTTATCCGCTGTGCCTTAGAGGACTGTATTAAGCGATTTATTGGTACAATGCATAGGTATTTGTAGTCTAGTGCAGCATAGCCGCCACGCGAATACGAGTAGCTTATTTTTGAAAACTCAAATGTGCTAGATTTCGCCAAGATACATGAACCATCTCATAGTATGAAGCTTTACCATCGATAAACAAGTACCCGGTCCGTTAACAATGATGGTTCATGACCTACTTGTTTTCCAGCAATCATTCTTATATATTTTCCTTCTCTCCTTTCAATATGTCTGAGATGTTCCGGGATATTAAACCAGAGGACCAATGGTCCTGTAAACGCTCACCTGAGATCTGCTGCATATACCAATAAACATGTATGAATATTATGGTATTTTATTCCAGTGCAGGGGCAGATGAAGCCCTTGGGCCATTTTCTTTTTTCTGAATCTTCAATATTCTGTCCATTTGCCAATTTCCTGCTGGCTTTTCCCTTCAAATGACATTTTAACAGTTTTCCCAATTCAAATGCATAGGCAACCCATGTTGACCTTGCCATAAACTTGGTCAAGGTCATCACAGGGTCCTGATTTATATATACATTATAGTACTTTAGCCATCGATGCTTCATGCCAAGTTTCCTTGAAATCAGTCTATTGGTTTCAGAGAAGAAGGTTTTTGATGGGTTTTTACCATATATGGGCATGGCGGCCATCTTTGTCATGTGACCTAGATTATCTATATACACATTGATTCACCCATTCTATAGATGCTTCACAAAAAATTAGGCTTTGATTGGCCAAGCGGTTTCAGAGGAGAAGACGTTTGAATATTATGGAAATATACATGTATATTGCCGCGGGGTGGGGGCACATGAGCCCCTGGGGTCCAATTTTTTTCAGAATCATTAATATTCAGTCCTACTTCCCATTTCCTGCAAGACTTTCACTTTAAATTACATTTTAAAAGTTTTCCCCATTCCAATGCATTGGTGACCTATGTTGACCTTGCCGTAAAATAGGTCAAGGTCATCACAGGGTCATGATTTATATACACATTGTAGTGCTTGAGCCATCAATGCTTCATGCCAAGTTTTGTTGAAATCAGCCCACCGGTTCTGGAGAAGAAGATTTTTGAAGGGTTTTTACCATATATGGGCATGGCGGCCATCTTGGTCATGTGACCTGGATTATTTATATATACATTGGTTCCCCCTTCCCATAGATGCTTCATGTAAAATTTGGCTTTGATTGGCCAAGCGGTTTCAGAGAAGAAGATGTTTGAATATTATGATAATATACATGTATATTGCCCCGGGGTGGGGGCGGATGAGCCCCTGGTGCCCAATTTTTTTCAGAATCATTAATATTCAGTCCTACTGCTCATTTTCTGCAAGATTTTTCCTTTAAATGACAATTTAACAATTTTTCCCATTCAAATGCAAAGGCGACCTATGTTGACCTTGCCGTAAAATAGGTCAAGGTCACCGCAAGGTCATGATTTATATACACATTGTAGTGCTTGAGTCATCGATGCTTCATGCCAAGTTTGGTTGAAATCGGTCCAGTGGTTCCGGAGAAGAAGATTTTTGAAGGGTTTTTACCATATATGGGCATGGCGGCCATCTTGGTCATGTGACCTGGATTATTTATATATACATTGGTTCCCCCTTCCCATAGATGCTTCATGTAAAATTTGGCTTTGATTGGCCAAGCGGTTTCAGAGAAGAAGATCTTTGAAAACTGTGGACGACGGACGGACGACGGACGACGGACGACGGACGGACGACGGAGCATGGGTATACTATAAGCTCACCTTGTGAGCCTGACGGCTCAGGTGAGCTAAAAATTGAGGCATCCAGACGCAGGAAGCATAAATTCAAATCGGTTCACCGGTACCAGCACCATTCCAATAACACGTTGATGTCTCGACATGGATGATAGCCTTGTTGGGCCGCATTTTTTAATTTCACATCTGTGCAAAAATAGGTACCAACATGGCACATTTTGGAAGTGTGACATTTGTGTATGTTAAATTTCGATGGCGGGGTGGAGGCGGTGAAATTAATACTAAAATTTGAAACGTCTTCTGTTTCTGACGGTACGAATTTATATAACGTCTGTGAAGAATGTGTAGAATTAACACAAATCGGTACTAAATCTTCTAACACAAGAAAACACGTTCTTCAACCACAAATTTCACATTTCGCAAAGTTCTGTAGAATTGACACAAATCGGTACTAAATATTCTAACACACGAAAACACGTTCTTCAACCACAAATTTCACATTTCGCAAAGTTCTTATAAGAATTATTGGTACCAAATCCTCCAAGCCGGCGAAGAATTGGTAACGAAATTTCATTCCATTTCACACGCATGTGAGATATGCGCATGTAATAAAATTTCATGTACTATTCGTACGTATTCTTCACACTCACGAAAAACACCCATCTGAAGTGGTTTTGCCTTCGATTCCAGTTCTTCAATGCATAGCATTATATGTGAACATTTAGTAAAACTGATACCAGTTGTTCAAAGATGTGATGAATCCAAACCAATTCTTCACACGTCAAAACACTGACTCGTCCCGTCTAGCTTGTGAAAATTTGGTACAATTTTTTTCACATATGAGAATAATACCAGATATTCACAGATTTTATGATTAAGTGCCGCCGATTTCACACGTGTGAAATCTGCGGTTCAACAACGCTTTGAAAACGTACATAAAAGGTGCAAAACATAAAACAAGTTGGACTACAACAGAAGTACCGCCTTGGAGCGGTCAGTAATATAAATTTACTGGGTGGTATAAACAGTTGTATATATTTTCCATTATCTTTGTTGAACTAGAGCCACAAGATAAGCTTTCTTTCTCGGTCTGATACAAAATGCATGGTTTTGCAAGCACCGGGCGGTCTCGGGAGATTCAACATTATAATTTATAAATCCGTGGTTTCCTGCAGATAGTACATTAGCGAACTCAAAAGCGCACCGGGCGTATGAAAAATCTCAACACGCTGAAGATTTTGGACGTATAAAGAAAATTTGTTTCTTAAACTCGTTTTAGCAGTCACACATTAGCGCGTGACTAAAGCGTTTGCCAGACGTATGAAAAAAAATCTCAAAACGCTGAAAAAAAGTACGTTTTGTGTTACGTCCCAGACACACTAAGCAGGAAGTCTCGCCCGTTGGGGCCTAGAGAAATAGATGAGCTGCTTGTGCCCAAAGCTTGTTCGCTGCTGACTGACCATCTGATTACTGGTCAGTAACCGCTCAGGTCTGAGCTTGCCCAGGAAAAGTGGTTTCAAGTCAAAACCGTCCACACATATTAGCCTTTGAGGCTTTGTTGGACTTGTTGGATGTCATGGCATCCTAATTTTTGTTAAATATCCCAAAAAAGTGCAGTCCCGACATAACCTTAGCTGTTGACTGGGACGTAAACCATCGATTCAAACAAACAAACAAACAAACAAACAAACACTAAGCAGGCGCTTTAGGCGCGCAGCAAACGTTAAACGCGCGTCTCATACACGTTTGGGGCACGTTACTGAAGCAATATTTCGTATTTTAAATCGGAACGCGTATGTTACTTACACTGGCGTGTCTATTATGTGCGCCAAACGCGTTCAAAGCGTATTCAACGCGCCTGTATAACACACGCCAGTGACGGTGGTTTCCAGCTTAGACACACGACCGATTCACGCCGAGCTTCGAGAAAATTTTTAAACATGCTTAAAAAGTCTTTTGAGCCCATACGCGCGTGGAGCGCGCATCGACCTACAGTGACGTATATCAACATACACCGAGGCGTACACCAAGCGTACAAAGCGCGCAAGTAACGCGTTTCTAACGTGTCTCCATTGCGCTCCTGACGTATGTTGAATTTTACATCTTTGGCAACACACCCGGCGCGCGTTTGGCTTATATGCTAATGTGTGTCAGCTATTTTCCTCGTTTCCTGTGTGTTGAGACCTCATTTACTGTCCTTTCATTGGGACCTAAAAGAAATAGATGGGCTGCTTGTGCCTCCAAGCAAAGCTTCTTCGCTACTGACTGACCATCTGATTACTGGTTAACCGCTCATGTCTGAGCCTGCCCAGGAAAAGTGGTTCATGTCAATCTATCCACACATACAAGCCTTGTTGGTATAGTTGGTCGGATATACGTATTTAAAGCTTTTTGGATGTCATGATTTCCTAGTTTTTGTTTAAAAGTCATGACCATTAGCTTTTGACTGGGACGTTAAACATCAATTCAAACAAACAAACAAACAAACAAACATAAAATAAATAGGGAGCGTGGTGACGTAGTGGTAAAGCATCGGAATCCGAATCGAGAGGTCATGCAATCGATCACCGTGGCACTGGCAGCACCCTGTTGTCCTTGAGCAAGGCATATTAACTCCCCGGAGGACGAGGAGCCATGCAAATTCATGTAGCGTAACTGCAACCGAGTTTGACGGCCCCTTGCCGAGTTGCATCATAATACCGCTCTGGCCAGTGTTGATTCGAGCACCGCGCCGAGCATTTGTGAGACCCGATTCAACATCTATGGTTATACTGGGATGTTGCCTCCTTTCAATTGGACTTCTACCCAATATTTGGGATGTCGTGACATGCTTAGAAATATGCTGAAGAAATATAACCACACAACAACTAAAGCTTATAACTTTTCCTAGGCAGTTTCAGGCCTAAGTGGTTAACCAGTAATCGTGTGGTCGATCACTCAGTTACAAGCTCTGTCTGGCAGTCCATCTATTTCTCACGGCCCTATGGGTGGGGATGGGCAAAGTCGCATCGGCTTGCCGTCCTTATCCGTTTAATTTAGTTAAATTTGAGAGATCGCTGGTTTCCGTTGCAGTCACGCTCTCAATGAACAGCCTATCCATCGAGGTAAATATTTGTTGCCTGACATTGTGGTGGAGTCACTCTTTGAAAGAAGAAAGAAAGAAAAAAGAAAGAAGAAGAAGAAGAAGAAGAAGAAGAAGAAGTAGAAGGAAGAAGAAGTAGAAGAAGAATTTAGTTACGTACAGAGAGGCCCCGGCGAGATCTTACGTTGTTGTCGTGAAGAGCCATGGAGCAAAATTTTAAGATCCCTTGACTTCTGGTTTACAGAAAGCGTTGGCTCCTTCCCAATATGACTGAATGATTGCTGATATGGACGTTAGGTCATATAATCTAACCAGTCCAAACATTTTAGATATAATTAACACTTTTTGGAATTTCCCTAGCGCTTTATGTCGTTATGTTCAGCAGGTAAAATAGTGTTTACTCGTGTAAATCGGGCGACGAGCATATTCAAATCCAAACTGTACATAACTTCCCTGGTGAACTTAACGATGACGCTGGATTTTTTGTTGGAAATTTGTTTCTGCACAAAATTCAAACCTTCCCGCTATGCGAAACTCGATGAGAGACTGCGCATGACGCAAAATGATCACGTGTTCAGATGAAGGAAATAATATATCTCGATCGAAATATATAATGATATTTAGATTGACATATTATATGTCAATTTAGATATATTATAATAGGGTATATTTCGTTCGAAATATATGGTAATAAGGCATATCTCCTTCTAAATATAATATATCGATTTAACGGTTGTGCCCTACTGATAAAAGAGATATTTATCAACACTATGTATCACTGTGCATACAATATGAAATCTTGCATCATAATGCCTCTTCAGATGACGAAATTTTATTTAGAAATCCACAAATTTAGCATAAAAATAAATTTTGTTTGCAGTAATATCTGAGAAATAGTTACATGTACATAGAAGCACCCCTTGCAATGAAGCACTGTTTAAAAATACATGTATTTCCTTTCACATATCAAAATTTTATGCGTCATAAATAATAATGTCCCACTGAAATTTGTTTTTATATTTTTTCATTTTGTGTTTGAAACATTAATTTTTTTTTTGTGGTACATGTTAGAACCGCCTCGGTGAGGCGGTTCTAATGAGAACTCACAATCTATGTAGGTGGTTCTATGATGGCCCGACTTAAAGCTATTCATTTTAGTTGGTTGGGGCCGGAGCTTCTTGTCTGTTGCTTGGCCCACCGGGGTCCAACTGGTGTTTTTCTTTTGCTCCGGAGTTAGTAGGTTATTCGGCGCCCAGGGATCTCCATCGTTGGGCAGCTTACTCAATCTGTGAGTCCTGGTTTTTGATTCATCAGGATGTTTATCATGATTTATTTGTTTGTTCTTGATGATTCATTGACTAGTTAGAGATTCACCACGAGGTCCGAAGAACTAACTAAATGTTATGAACCACTGCAGAAGCTGAGGGTGAGGTTATGGCCATGTAAAACCGGTTTAAGCCCGCCAGTAACTTTGTGTTACTGATCGTTCCAAGGTGATACTTCTGTGGTGGTTCTTTTTGTTTTATGTCTTGGTGTTTAAATTTTTTTGTGCTGTTGGCGCCTTATGTATGTTTTCATATTTTTAGTTAAGTTAAGGTAACTGAGTGGCCACCTATTGGGAAAATAGCTGCTCATTCGGCTTACGATATGTTTCATGGTATAAGTACCTGATTGTTAGTTTGGTTTTTTCCCACCTCGGTTTTTGGAGTGGGAATCTTTTTCTGATTGCGCCTTTTCCTGATCTTTGCCTACTTGTACCTTTCTAATGAGAACTCATAATCTATGTTTTGGATCAAAAATAAGAAAATAGGTATCCCTGTACACCCCAATTTTACTGTATAAAAGTGGGGTATAAGGGGGTATACATTACATGGACATGTTAACCTGATAAAAACATACCTGGATATGGCATAGAAGCTATACAGAATTCTCCATATCTGTTTTCTTTGTCTACCTTTTCTGATGAAGTCACACTGAAAATGTACAGACCTTAATTAAATTAAGAGGCTGACATGCTAAATGCCTGGCTATGGATTTACCATTAATTCCAATACTATGACTAACAGATGATGCCCAGGGACTAGGATCTAGGACCAGGGACCTAGAAAGCAGAAGAATTTTATCTATGATTAAAAAAACGATGAAACATCTCATTTGTGTATTTACCTATATTACAAACAATACAAAGAATTTTGGGAAGATTATCAAATTAAAAATATTGATGGGAAGCTACGAACATATTTTACTTTTAAATTTCACTTTGAATTTGAACAGTATTTGAGTATTATTAAAAAATTTGACAAAAGAAGTTCAATTACTAAGTTATGTATAAGTTCTCATAGGTTGCAAATTGAAAGAGGTAGATATTTTAGACCGCCTATAGATGTAGAAAAAAGAGTTTGTGATTATTGTCCATCTGAAATTGAAGATGTGATTCATTTTTTGATTCAGTGTCCTAGATAAAGTTATTTACGTAAACCTTTTTTCACACTGGTACAGAAACATTGTAGTAACTTCCATTTATTAGAGGATAGCTTAAAATTCAACTGGTTGTTAACCAACACTGATAAATATATTATTACGGAATTCTCTAATTATGTGTCAGAGTTATTTACTATTCATGTAGCACCCAAATGAGTTTCAGCCTTCAGGCTTCACTGATATTTTATATGTCTATTGATTGTGTGCTTCATGGTACATGTACTGGAAAATGTATGTGATGTTTTTCAATTTTTTCCTTTTTTGCTCTCTTTTAATCATTCCTTATCATCGTATGGAGGATTTCTCCTTTGATTTCATTTGCCCTTTAATGGGTCCTTAATTGGAAATAAAGTTATTGTCTATTATTGTCTATATTACAATGCAATTACTATCAAATATTTAATGTGTGATATTTTTTTCTTTAACAACTCAAAACATATTCTGAAGATTTATTTGACTTTTTAAACATCTTAGTCCCATGGGAATAAGGGGGGTGGGGGGGGGGGTCAATTGTGACTTTCTCATGTTCACAACCCTGAAGACCACTCACCAGGGCTTTTGTAATTTGGAGTCCTAAACTCAAACACTAGACAACTATGCTCCCCAACATCAACTGTGGGAAAAACTACAGTCCCTTTCACTTCGACTTTGCTGTTTCAGCTTTGCATTATACAAGAAGACCATGTGTTCTAAAGATCTGAGTTTCTTTTCATGTTGTCCACAAAGACATTGGGATTGATTGATCTGCTGATTTGAGTGACAGTTTCAACCTAAATGACCTTTAAAACATCAAACTCAAGTGAGGATTTTAGCCATGTAGATACCTATAGGTAACTGCTAAAATTGATAAAATTCTTCTTTTGTCCCTATCCTATTTCAAATGTGTGTTCTTAATATGCATTTTATCATATGACGTCGCTGTTTTCCAGTGGATAACGTCATGTCATAAAAATCGTATGACCACACGTGTAATAACACTTTTGCGGGAGTACGTAACGTCATTGACGACGTCCGTAACAACAATGTAAATTTTCATTGAAAATATGTCCACTTCGAAGGCGATAAAATCCTATTTTAGAAGTCATATGATAAAACGAATCTTACACTCGTGGTCATTTCATATGAAATTTATTAAACTCGCTGAAGGCTCGTTTAATAAATTTCATATGAAATGACCACTCGTGTAAGATCCTCTATGTATATGTTGTGGAAAGAATTTTGAAATAAAATGTGCTTTAACCAAACAATTACATGTACAATGTTTTTATCAGAAGAGGTCACAACATTACCTAAACATAAATGTTGAATAGATTTTTAGAACACCTGGCACCTGGGACACTGTTTCAGTTCTAAAATAGAAAAGTTGCCTGGTTTACACACAAACTCGATTGACCTAAATGCTCAAAAGGCAAACTCGAGTGAAAGGGGCTGTATCTAGAACAACTTGATAGGTTGGTATCAACAAATGATACTTTGAGTTTAAATATTTCAACAGAACTATTATCAACAATACCTACTTTAATCCAAACTTAACTTTCTTTTTCTCCACCATGAGATCAAGGATGTACTTCACAGAGAAGCCTCGTAGAATATTGATATCTTGGCCTCGCACTCGATCAAACATTTGCATGTCCCTGTAAATTATAAAAGAGACAAATTACCGAATTCCACAAACAAAGCAACTTGTCATTTGAAGTTAATGATTTATGGTTTCAGTTGATCTGTAATTTAGCATAGGTGTAGCGGAGCCATTTTTAGATACGGCATTTGCATGTCCCTGTTATATCAACACAGATTCAATAGTGGACACATGAGCCGGCTCATGGGAAAACCAACAATGTGGTTTCCAACCAGGTCCGACACAAACCGGACTGCACAGTCACAGAAGACAGCTAGAAGCATGAAATTTTGGATTTAGAAAGTAGAGGAAGTGTACTATCCGTGTAGCGAAAACAAAGGCGCTGATCAGCTTCGCGGTTACCGCGAAGCTGATCTGCGCCTTTTTTTTTGCCTATGCAGATTGTTGGTTTTCCCACGAGGCGGCTCACATAATGGTGATCAAAATATACAAAAGAATGATCATCTAGCAAAGTCAAAATCACAAGTATAAATTCAATTTCATTTGAATTGCGCAACGCAGGAATAGCTTTTTACATATACGCCAAATGAAAATCCAAACGTGTGTAATATGCGCAGTATCTTATTCTCACTACATAAATAGTACCAACTCACTTCAGATGAATTAGGGGCTGCCCCATGAGAAAACCTGTTTGTTGCATACACTCAAAATAAACATATTACATGTATTCAGCTGTTCTCTATTTTTCCCACATAATGCGGATTTGTTAAGCTGATTGAAACCCAAACTAGCTTACTGCTACAGGCAGACATACTAGTAGCTGGAACCAAAGTCAGGGTTAAGCTTACATAATACAACTGAACATTTCCACAAGACCAACTTACCCCTGGTCCGTTATGCTATCGGAGGATTTTCTGGAACTCAGTAACGAGTCTGAAGACTGTTGTCTTGTCTTGTCTACAGACTGTGTCTTGTCTAAAGACTGCGTCTTGTCTAAAGACTGCTGTCTAGGGCCATTCTGTTCACCTACAGAACAAATAAGCAACGTCATGAGCAAACCAACAATGTGGTTTCCGAACAGGTCTGACACAAATGGGTCTGTACACCCACAGAAGAAAGCTAGAGTCTTGAAATTTTGGGTACAAGTAGAGGAGGAATTGTACTATCTGTGTAGTGAAAATAAAGGTGCTGATCAGCTTCACAGCAACTGCCAAGCTAATCTGCGCCTTTGTTTTTTTTCGCATATGGAAAATGTTGGTTTTCACATGTTGAAGATCAAATCATCAAATAAAGTAGCCATTAAATGATTATTTTAAAAAAAATCTCACAGCAAATTATAACTTAGACCAAAGAATAAACATTTTATAATGTTCAAGATAATTTTACTGAATTTCAAACCATGCAAATAAAATTTGAGCTGCGTCATGAGAAAACCAACATTTTGCATATGCGAAAACAAAGGCATAGATTAGCTTCGCAGTACACCTCAACCTCTTTATAACTGTTGGGGTCCAACTTAATTTCTGTGTTAACTATCCAATCCGTGTTGTAACAAGAGTAAAATGTATAGACCTCAAGCAGATAGTCTAATTGGGGTCCAACAATGATCAGTGTTATATCCAAAACCCTGTTGTGATGAAGCATGTTATAAAGAGGTCCAGGTGTTACTCTGAAGCTGATCAGCGCCTTTGTTTTCACTACACCGATAGTACAATTCCTCTACTTTCTAAATCTGAAATTTCCAGCCTCTAGCCATCTTCTGTGCTTGTACAGTTGGTTTGTGTTGGCTCTGTTCAAAAACCACATTGTTGGTTTTTCTCAAGCTGCAGCACATTAAGGTCAGGGTGTTGTAAAAAACGCCACGATGAAATTTTCTTTTTTTTTTGCATATCGATGTATTAAATGCTCCCCCATCGGAATATGCAAAAATATTCCTTGACTACCGGATTAGTTTTTGAGCTACAGGCTATCCAAAAACACCATTTTTGCCATTGAACTCAATAGGGGAAAAGGGAAATAGATGTCAGATTTCGCACATTAACATATTTTTTTCCTAAATTCCACGATGAAATGTTTTTAAAAACTGATATTATCTGCGTTAATCAGTTTGGAACAGGTTGTTTGAAAAAAAAGTCCTTGACAACCGGGCTCGTTTTCATGCTATTAGAGGTTTTGATATGTATGGTAGTGCGTTTTTGGTATTTTCCGCGATGTAACGTAACGTCGTGGCGCGAACATACGTTGCATTTCAATGTGCGACTGACGCAAGAATTACAATAAATGAACTTTTACAGCAGAAATTCTCATTTTCTGTATTTTGGTGAAAATTTGTCGCAGTCTTTAATGGAGAATAACGTAAAATTCATACTAAATGACGTACAAGCTACAGCTTTCTCCGGTTCAAAAAGGCGTGACATAAGGGCGTCGATTCTCATTCCGCTGGCGTCGCAAAGCAACGTCACACGTAACGCTGAATAACGACGTTTTACAACACCCTGACCTTAAGTTACTATTTGACAGCACAGTTTTTTTTTCTGAAAATATATGTGTAATGTCTATAATCTATGTCAGTAAACAAAGGTCATGTATAGCCTCCCTATCAACACTTACATGTACATGTACTACATGTGCAAGTCACACGTAGCAACAAAAGTCAGGGGCGTATCCAGGCGGATGCCTGGAAGCCCGGGTTTCAACGTGATTTTTTCAAGTATGGTATTCCCCGGGTCTTTCTGAGAAAAAATTATGAAAAACAAGTAATATTAACTGAAAAAAGGTGTTGGGCTTCAACATTACACATTTCCTGGCTACGCCCCTGAAAGTAATAACATATGTTTTCAAAGGGCTGACCACAAGAACTGTCCAGTGTCTACACTGTGCCCCTTGAAAAGACATTCATCAGAAAAACATGTCAATGTAACATACACCCCCTTAAACCCCACTTTCATTCATATGGTAAACTTGGGGAATACATGGGTAAACACTAAACTTTTTTTTTCTTATTTTTGATCCAAAACGTAGATTGTGGGTACTCATTAGAGCCACCTCGGCGAGTTGATTATAACGTGTACCCATGATCTATGCTTGGCGTAAAACTATTCACAAATTTAACAACTTTTTCCAATGAAAATTTTCCTTTTTTACAGTTGAAAAAAAAAAGATTGCTGCAAATTGAATAGGCAAGTTTTATTGTAATGAATTATTGAGATGACAACCAAAAACAACCAACACCAATGAAATCAATATTTAAAGCAAGCAATGGACAGCAAATACCTGTCTGGGAACATCTTGCCATGGATGACTCTGATCTGTGGTTAGTTGTTCCCAAACGAGCATGAAATTCTCATCCTACTGCCTTATACACATTTCATCTGCATTGGTTGTTCACAATCATATTGGTTGTTTCCAGATAACCGGTGTGTAAACAGGTCATTTATTTACCTGGAAACAGGAAGTCTAGCCCACTCCTGCTGTACATTTCAGCTCCACTAGACAAAGTAGCTGATCTACATACATGCTGAAACATATGACACCCAGTAAACATATAGTGATGACTAAAACTAGATTAGGCTGTGCCGTGAAACTTCAAAGAATGACTTACCTAAGCAGTCATTCATTTTCATTATATGAGCCGAGTCGTGAGAAAAAGGGATAATTGCCTATGCAAAAACAAAGGTGCAGATCAGCTTCGCAGTAACTGCCAACCTGATCAGTGCCTTCGCTACATGGATAGTACAGTCCCTCTTCTTCTTAAATCCGGAATTTCAGTGTTCTAGCCTGCTACAGTGACTGTACAGGCCGGCTTGTGTCCGACGTGGTCCGAAACCCCGAAGACCGGTTTTCTTGCGTCACAGCTCATATTGTATTGTGCATTAAGTTTCTTATGGTCATAAGATTCATAACAACACAGATTCAAAAGGAACACCATTATCTGAGCCGCGACGCGAGAAAACCGGTCTTCAGGGTTTCCTACCATGCCCAATACAAACCGAAGATGGCTAGCAGCTGGAAATTTTGGATTTAGGAAGAAGAGAAATTGTACTATCCGAGTAGCGAATACAAAGGTGCTGATCAGCTTCGCAGTTACTGCGAAGCTGATCTGCGCCTTTGTTTTCGCATAAGCAAAAACTGGTTTTCTCATGACCTCATTTCTTACGGTGCTCAAATAAATACAAGTGATTGATAGCCAATTTAAAACATGGAATTGCATTCTATTAAAAAAACTCTCCATTCCCTAAATGAGGCAAAGCAGTATTCTATCTTTATTTTCACTCAAAGTTTCCTGATCAAAATTCTGATAGTAAAATAAAAGCATTTTTACCTTTCCTTCATACAGTATAACAGGGACTACAAATCTTGAGCGGCATCTGGCAAACCTTCCCTGTTTAAACAACTCCCGGATCTGGTTCACATCGTATATACTTTCCACCCTGAAAAATAGGAAGTTAACCACTTAGCATGATTTCATACATTATACAGAAAATACTAAATCACAACTCCTCCTAAAATGCGGAACCTTTTGTATGATATGAGAAATTATCCCACCTCTGACAAAAGACAGTTGGAATCATTAGTTTTATTCATATTGCATGTATATTAACTATAAGTAGGCCTAGCCAAAATTACATTATCAACAAACTCTATAAAATTTAATCACCCATTTTTTTTCTTTTGCATACTTCTTGCTCCCAAAGGATCTAACACCTTAGAAATTAGAGAGTTTGAGAAAAACGAGTTTGTACTAGTATGGGTACTTGTATCTGATCTTCAAGTAACAAATGCAAGAAGAGAGTGCAAATTGCTTGAAAGATCATAGCATGTATGTGTAAAATTCCTTTTGTAAATGTATCAGAATATTAATTGAGCTGCCTCATGAGTAAACAAACAATCTGCATAGGCGAAAACAAAGACGCAGATCAGCTTCGCAGTAACTGCGAAGCTGATCAGCGCCTTTGTTTTCGCTACACGCATAGTACAGTTCCTCTACTTTCTAAATCCAAAATTTCAAGCTTCTAGCCTGCTTCTGTGACTGCACAGCCTGGTTTGTGTCAGACCTGTTCGAACCCAAATTGTTGGTTTTCTCACACACAGGCTCAATTGGGATCATAATCCGATCATTAGAGTTGTTCATAGTTATTTTATGTGAGGTATGATAAAAGAAATTATTCTTCTTTACAATACCTTTGCTTGGGAGTATCTGTTGCAGACTTCTCATACTCTAGTATCACAAGTTTGCTCGGATATGAGCCACACAGTTCTCCATTTAGATTGTTGATCACCTAAATATTAAAATAAAATTAATGATCACCTAAATATCAACATAAAGATAATGATATGATTGATAAAGAATTTATCATTAGTAAAGCTCAGCAAATCTTTATCTGAATACCATGCTCGAAATCTTTTTCAAAGACACAAGTCTTTTTCTCACTACAGCTAATTTGCAAATTACTATTGCTATTAGGCCTCGTCACACCTATGAGAAAGTCCCTCGACGCAGACTTGCGTTTTATTGCAAAAAGGAATTCTTAATAGTTTGATTCATTGCTTTACATCATTTTCAATGGCTAATGTCCCGACTTGACCAAAGCTGTTGGCTAGAATGTAAAGCAATAAATTATTAAACAAACAAAAACTATTTTTCGCGATTAAATGCAAGTCTAGGTCGAGAGATTTTCGGTTATGTGTGACAAGGCCTTTAGATTTGCAGTGATTACTGGTTAACATCAGGATTACATGTCCATAAAATGTTAACCCCACTTTCATATAGCAAAATTGGGGTATGCAGGGGTATACCTATTTTTGTTATTTTTGCCCCTAGCAAATTTCCCTGTTACCTATCTTATTCACGTTTAAACGAAAGTGAAATGTATAGGTATATAGCAAAATCAGTCAAGTTAGCATTTCAATTCAGCTTTAAAATTTATCGTTTGGTTCATTTGCATGATATCTTTTCAGTGATTTATTTACAATTTTGAGACTATGGGTCCTTGGGACTCACTGGATTCAATACCAATGGGTCCAGCTACCACTTTATGAGGTGTGTCACTATTGGTAGGGAGTGAGTTTCGAGTAAGAAAAGCGAGTTTCTGGTAAGAAAAGTGAGTTTCGAGTTAAAAAAGTGAGTTTCGAGTTAAAAAAGCGAGTTTCGAGTTAAAAAAGTGAGTTTCTAGTTAGAAAAGCGAGTTTCGAGTTAAAAAAGTGAGTTTCGAGTTAGAAAAGTGAGTTTGGAGTTAAAAAAGTGAGTTTCGAGTTAAAAAAGTGAGTTTCGAGTTAGAAAAGTGAGTTTCGAGTTAAAAAAATCGAGTTTCGAGTTAAAAAAGTAAGTTTCGAGTTAAAATAGCGAGTTTCGAGTTAGAAAAGTGAGTTTCGAGTTAGAAAAATGAGTTTCGAGCTAGAAAAGTGAGTTTCGAGTTAAAAAAGTGAGTTTCAAGTTAAAAGAGAGAGTTTCTAGTTAATATATAAAAAAAAATGAGTTTCGTGTTAAAAAGCGAGTTTAGAGTTAACAAAGCGAGTAGCAGGAACGTCACACGTACGTGGTATATACTTCGAACAAAATACGCTTCAGACCTCGGCTTTTCGAAATTCTCACAGATACGCGAGCGATGCGCCGCTGATACATGAATGTATGACAGAGCTGAGCCGCTGATACGTGAATGTATGACAGAGCTGCTATTATTATTATTAATATTGTTTCTTTTTAGTAAGAATTTAGCCACATCTTCTTTGACTTGACTAATTGTTAAATTGAAATAGTCAAATGGTCACCATTTTATAGGTCCATTTTCATAAATAACAGAATTCTTTAGAATATTAAACATAAACCTTCTGATACGGAAACTGAGGCCCTAAGAAGAAAGTAAGATCTGGTTTTATTGCAGCCTCGATCTGACCCCAGACATGCAGGATGTCTCCCATACAGTGATGAAGTTCTTGATCACATTCTCAAATTATTTTTTATCAAAAGTCAGCTTATTTTTGTTTTTGTGCACGAAAACAGCTTTTACATGGTGGAATCAGATGAAATTAAGTGTTGGCAGCTAGTTTTGACAGCTCTTGCAGGTTTAGTAACTGTTGAAAGTTTTAATTGTTGTTATTCTCCAAATTTGTTTCATATTAAGTGTCCCTATATGAGTGATTAATTGGTTACAATGTTTCTGTGATGCTGAGTCTCCAAGTAGTCATTTTTGATCGTATCAAATAGAAACAGACAACTGCCAATTTAGACATTTCTGATTTACTGTGTTCCAAGATTTTGAATACAGGACTGCAATTGACTTCTGTAAAAATATTTTTGGGCGTTTCCCTAAAGGAATACAACAAAGAGCCAGATATATATGTATACATTTTTGCCTTATATATTACGGCTCTTCTGGTCCTGGCTATCGGTGTACCGTGTTTAAACATAAACAATGATTTTTCAAGATGGGTAGTATGTATGCAAGTTTGTGGGACATACCATGGTGTTGTTTTTTATTTTAGGTCATTTTGGTCATTTACAAGTCTGCTGCGATTGGGGTTACTTAAATCTGAGGCAAACGATTATAAATTTGCAACGTATATCAAATACTTTATATGAAGCCACGCCAGGTCACGTGTTGTAAAACATACCAAATTGCAGCTGTAAGACAGAAAATGAAAAGGGTGGGATACATTTAATTGAAAATCATTTGGCTTCACAACCCTCGGACTATCGGGCCCTCGGATTAACGGGCCCTAGGACTATTGGGCCCTCGGACTATCGGAATAAAAAAACAAAAACTTTAACACAAAATTTCTAAGTCCATGACCTTGACCTCAAGACCACCCAGGGTTGGTCATGACGGTACTGCATAAAACTTCGGACCAATTCTACCAACATGCAAATTATCTACTTTATCCATCAACAGGACCAAGAGATATATAGACTTATAAAAACTTTAACCAAAAACTTAAACACAAAATTTCTAAGTCCGTACCCACATATGACCTTATCCCCAAAAAACAGGCTGTGTAGGAATCAGCACTCCTTGGCATTTCATATACCCTCAGCAAGTACAAATGCCTATTTGCATAGCTTTTTCCTCCAGACTCATCGGGAAAACATGTCCATACAATATATACCCCCTTACACCCCACTTTTATATAGCAAAACTGGGGTATGCAGGGGTATACCTATTTTTCTTAAGTTTTTTATCCAAAACATAGATTGTGGGTACTCGTTAGAACCGCCTCGGCGAGGCTGTTTTAACGTGTACCCACAATCAATGTTTTGAGCAAAAATACTAAAAATATCAAGTTTTCCAATGAAACTTTGCTGCTGAAAAATATCATATTGCATGGGCAAGTTTACGTAATGTATTAAAGATTGGAATGAACTCCCTGATTCTCTGATCTCCTCTGCTGAAATTTCGGATGATTGTGTGTCTAAATTTACTTCTCTTGTGAGAGGTCGGGACTAATCCCCTCCGGTCAAACCCCATCCTCCTTGTGTGGTATTGTCAGGTTGACGTTTCGCCAATAAACTATTCTAATTCTGATGTCGTGACAAATGTCAGATTGGTTCCGTTAACTAAAAAAAGTTAAAACGGATTTCAGTCGGTCACGAGGAGGCGACAACAAACAATGCAAGGATTATACCAACCAGAGGACCAATGGTCCTGTAAATGCTCACCTGAGATCTGGGATATATACCAATAAACTTGGCAGACAACCACCGTGGGGTAATTTTTTTACATAAACATAAATCTTCTGTCCATTTGCTCACTTCAAGCAAGTTTCCTGCCATTAAATGACATTTTCCCAGTTTTACCCATTCAAATGCGTAGGCATCCTAAGTTGACCTTGCCGTGAAAGGTCAAGGTCACCACAGGGTCATAATTTATAAAAAAAATTGTAGAGCTCCATTCACTGATGCTTCAAGGCAAGTTTCAAAATCATAGGCCTTAGAAGATTTTTAAAGGAATTTGCTATTTATAGCCATGATGGGTCATCTTGGTCATACGACCTTGACCATTCATACAAACTTTCATTCCTCCTTCCTAACGATGCTTCAAATAAAGTTTGGCTTTGATTGGCCAAGCGGTTTTAGAGAAGATGTTTGAAATTGTGGACGACGGACGGGCGCCGGAGCATGGGTATACTGTAACTTCGGCTCAGGTGAGCTACAATCGATTTCACAAAGGCACGACGAAAGCGGTGATGCAAACATGAGAAAACAAGACCTGTCAATGGAATATTTTAGGTCACGAGATCAAATTGTACTAATGCGGAAGTCAAAAATACACATCAAACAAATTCTTTCTGTTTGAAGTTTGTTCTTAACATCCGAACACAAGTGCAGTAAATGGTCATGTCCAGAGAAAAGGAAATTATATCAATGAATTTATCAATGTTTTTTCTTGATTTACATCATTATCATAAACTTAGAGGCAATCAATTAGATACAGATCAGTTATAGGGTAGATTTATTATAGAACATTGTGACTGAATGAGATAAACTGTCCAGTCAAAAACGATTATTGGAAAATCAACGTCTTTTCGCATGACACAGCTCTGTACTAATGACCTTTCCTTTTTAAAAGTGTATCATTTTCGGAAAACACGCTCACTGACCTTGGTTCAAAATATTTTGGATTGACGCAATATGAATCGTCGTGGTGCACAGAAATTGATTGTAAAAAGCGCGTTTTTTAACATTGCGTCAGCACATCAATGACACACATAAAAATATCAAGGTTACATATGATTTGCATAAATATTACATCAGTTTTATGTCCCCAAGGTCGAATTCAAATCATGTCAGAAACATGATATATGTCACGTACCAACATCAAAAAACCGGATGTTAGTCAATCAATAAACCCAATCTTCGATGATTGTCAACCGAAAGTACATGTCATTCGAATTAAAGAGTATTTCTTCGATTGGTTAGCATAGAGATCATCTAACTCCTCTGCAAGAGATCATCTATCGCCATTTTTCTATTTTTCGAGTTAAAATTTTCGAGTTTCGAGTTACAATTTTCGAGTTTCGAGTAAAAATTTTCTAGTTTCGAGTTAAAATTTTCGAGTTTCGAGTCAAAATTTTCTAGTTTCGAGTTAAAATTTTCGAGTTTCGAGTTACAATTTTCGAGTTAAAATTTTCGAGTCAAAATTTTCGAGTCAAAATTTTCGAGTTAAAATTTTTGAGTTAAAATTTTCGAGTTTCGAGTTAAAAAGTCAGATTCTATGGGCCCGTTTTACTATTTATTCACCAATTTAGGATATCCATAATTCAATATCACTTAATCAAGCTGAATTAAGGAAATTTATGGATATCCATAAATCCATTTTTGGATATCCAACAATCAGCCTCAATTTTGGACTTATGGACATCCAGATTACGATTTATGAATTATCCATAATTTGACTTATTCATATCATTAAATCAGCTTGATTAATGAGTATCTATAAATACAGTTATGGATATAAATTGAATTATGGATAGCAACTAATCAATGCAAATCTTCACACATCGTTGGAAACTTTCATACTTCAAATTGGCTTTATTATGTATTGATGTCGGTCAAGGATTAACGATTTTTTAACGAAAACAGAAGGGCTACTTATATTAAGCAAAATACATTATAGTCTGGCAGATTCGGGGGTGGACCTGGATTTGAGGTGTATAGAAAATGTTTTGACTGATTAGGACAGCCAACACCTTCAGAAACAAGAATCCACTTGATGCCACTTTGTCATCCTTGGGCAACTCTCATAATTCAAGATGGCGTCCAATAGGGTTATCATCTGTTAAAACTTCAAAGTACAATACCTGTATAGTGCAAAATCCAAACTTTTCTGAGCATATATTATCAATAATTGTTACAGATGTATCATTTTGTGAAAAAGTCATACTCTCAATGGTCTTTTGTGAGTGTAAAACAAAAATGGCATCTAAGATGGCCGCCTAAATTTAAAAAAAGTTGAATTTTCAACCAACTTTCATTCTTTTTCATGTTTTTGAACATTATAAGTGGTGTAGAGGATGAATATGCAACAAATGAACACAACTGACATCACCTTGTCACCCTTTGGCAATAAAATTAGTTCAAGATGGCTGCCATCTATTTCAACCACACAGTACTAAACGCTGTAGTGCAAATTCTTGTGTTTTCTGACCCAATATAGTCCAGTTATGTCATATTTGTATCATATTGTGTAAACGTTGCACACATATAAAATGAGATTTATATCATTGTGAAATATAAAATATGGAATCCAAGATGGCTGCTAAAACTAAATAAAAATGAAAATTTTGATCAAATTTTAGTCTTTTTACACACTTTTTATTTATCAGCAGTGTAGACAAATGATTACAGCTCACTAATCCAATACATGCCAGACCTGGGTTAATCTTAATCGTTAATCATGATTACTTTTATTCGATTGAAATTTCTTTCAATCAAAAATTATTCTGTAATCATAGATTTTTACGATTAAAATTAATCTTATTCTTATTCGAATACATTTCAAAAATGCCTGTAATCGTGATTAATTTTACGAATAAATTTAGATTACATTTGAAAATGTGCTGAACATTCTTTTCCTCAGAAAGCAAGAAAGTTAATAAATTTATATCTTTAATTATGATAACAGGAATAAAGAGACACACAATATTTAAAACAAACAAACAAACAACATTTATTGAAGTAATAGATTTGCCATTAATTGCTAATTATGGAACAGATTATTATTACAATTTGAAAGCAAACTGGTCAACAAATTTAACACTGTTGTTTTATCTTTTCTGGTCCTATTTGCTTTTCACCCAAGTTCTCCCCTCTGACATTTTTCATATCATTTCAGGATTCCTCTTAGCAAACTCATTTTTGCTTACATTACTTATATAGTGATCTCACCATGCTTGTTAACATTTTTTTTTTTTTTTTTTTTTTTTTTTTTTTTTTTTTTTTTTTTTTTTTAACATTTTTTTTTTTTTTTTTTTTTTTTTTTTCAAAAAACTGCAAATAATTAAAGCTATACATATGTTACCTGGTTGTAACACCTTTACAGATTAAGAACTCAACAGGTGTCATTTAGCATTTTCTAAAAAGCTGTGTTGTCAAAACGCTCTACAGAAGTGACAATAAACAAAGGATTAAAGCAATCAACGACTGTGAGAGTCATATTGAAAAAATTTTTTTTTGTTACTGCAGGATTCAAACAAAAATCTTGAGACTTATTTTTAACATTTTTGTCTAATTTTGACAAACTTTCACCAAATTATAGGACACAGGAAACACAAAATAATGTTTATAATAATTATTTACTTTAAATAAAAAAAGTCTACAATCTGAAGAAAGAATAAGAGAATTCATATAAATTATGTCAAACTAGAATACTGAGTTAAAGCATATAACAACATAAATCAAGACTGGCAAGACTATTAAGGCAAAAGTAATTGATTAATTATTCGATTAATTTTGCAAATCAATTGTAATTGTAATCGATTACATTCATAAAAAAGTATTTTCAATTGTAATCGTTAATCGTAAGATTAAAAGTAATTGTAATCATTAGTGATTAAATTTGAAATCAATCGATAACAGGTCTGATACATGCCACCCTTAGGTAACTCTCATATTCAAAATCACACCCAAGAGGGTTATCATCTCTTAAGACAATACAGTTCTTGTGTATATTAACACTTTTGAAGGAAACCGTAGCGTCATTGACAATGTCCGTAACAACAATGACAGGGTGGACAACAGACCTGGGTTAATCTTAATCATTAATCATGATTACTTTTATTCGATTAAAATTTTTTTCAATCAAACATTATTCTGTAATCGTAGATTTTACGATTGAAATTAATCTTATTCGAATACTTTTCAAAAATGCCTGTAATCATGATTGATTTTATGAATAAATTCTGATTATATTTCAAGATGTGCTGAAAATTCTTTTTCTGAAAAAAAAAAGAGTAAAAGAAAAAAGCAAAATAAATTTATATCTAATATTATGTTCACAACAGGAATTATTTGACTTTCAAGAATTGCTGATATATCAAATGGGAATTCTGATACAGTAACAGATCAGACTGTGTACATTTGTCATTATTTTTTGTCATTATTTTTGGCTTCTAACTCTAAATGTCAAAAAAGCATTTTCTTTATTGATGTAATAAATTTGTCAGTTATATGGAACAGATTATGGTTTCAATGACATGGGCACATAATAAAGTTATTCATGCATACTGGTCAACAATTTAACATTATTATATATTTTCTTGTCCTCTTTGGGTTTTTAGCTCGACTGCACGAAGTGCATAGAGCTATTGCAGTCACCCCGGTCGTCCACGTTCCCGTTCCCGTTCCCGTGCGCGTCACACTTAAAGTTTTCTAGAAGTCCATATCTTGACAACCACTCATCAGAAAGCATTCATACTTGGACCATAGATACCCTGGTCCAGGCCAGGGGGTGGGGCTGGAGGTTAAAATCTAGAACACCTTCAAAAATGGCAATTCTTGTGTTAAAATTTTCTAGAAGTCCATATCTTGACAACCACTCATCAGAAAGCATTGATACTTGGGCCATTGACACCCTGTAGGGTCGGCTTTCATTCCATGGCATCAGATCCCTGGGTCCATGCCAGGGGTGGGGCTAGAGGTTAAAATCTAGAACACCATTAATAATAATGGCTTTTCTGTGATATAGTATTCTAGAAGTCTATATCTTGAAAACTTTTTATCAGAGGGCTTTCATACTCGGACCATAGGTACCCTGTAGGGTTGAGTTTCATTTCATGGCATTGGATCTCTGGGTCCATGCCTGGGGGGTGGGGCTGGAGGTTAAAACTAGAACACTGTAAAAATAGATGTACTGCTGTGTAACTTTTACAAGGAGTCCATATCTTGACAACAACTTATCATAAAGCATTCATACTTCATACACTTTAGGTTCCATGACATCGGACCTCTGGGTCGGAGTGAGGGGGGCGTGGCTAGAGGTCAAAATCTAGAACTCCCCGAATTTTTTTTCCTTTTTATTTCTTAATAGAAACAACTTAGGAAGATGGTTGGTCATTCATCTTTTGACTTTGTGACACTGACTTGTGTGTCATGACGGAAAGGGTCGTTTGAACTACTTTCCATGGTTCAGTGATTTTGCCTTATATCTTGACACTCAATTAGTATATTTTCTTACTTCTTTCAGATTATGAGTGAGTATGACCAGACCTTTGACCCAAATATACTTATAGGTCACTGTGACCTAATTTCAAGGTTCAGTGATTTTGCCTTATATCTCGGTACTCAAATGGTTTATGAACAAACTTCTTTCAAAGTATGTTTGCATATGACAAGACCTTTGACCCTGAAGTAGTCCTAGGTCACTGTGACCTAATTTCAAGGTTCAGTGATTTTGCCTTATATCTTGACACTCAATTTTCATACTTTTTTCAGATTATGAGTGAGTATGACCAGACCTTTGACCCCAATATACTTATAGGTCACTATGACCTAATTTCACGGTTCAGTGACTTTGCCTTATATCTCAGCACTCAAGTGGTTTATGAACATAGTTCTTTCACACTATGTTTGCGTATGACAAGACCTTTGACTCTAAAGTAGTCCTAGGTCACTGTGACCTAATTTCACAGTTCAGTGATTTTCCTTTATATCTCGGCACTCAATTGCTATATGGACATACTTCTTGCACGATATGTAAGAGTATGACAAGACCTTTGACCGTAAAGTATTCCTGGGTCACTGTGACCTAATTTCATGGTTCAGTGATTTTGCCTTATTTCTCGACACTCAGTTGGTATTTTTTCATACTTGTTTCTGATTATGAATGAGTATGACCAGACCTTTAACCCAAACATACTTATAGGTCACTATGACCTAATTTCATGGTTCAGTGATTTTGCTTTATATCTCAACACTGAATGGGTATATGATCATATTTCTTTCACATTATGAGTAAGTATCACTAGACCTTATAGGTCAGTGTGACCTTATTTCTCGGTTCAGTGATTTTGCATTGTGTCTTAGCACTCAGTTGGTATATGAACAATATGAGTGAGACCTCTAAATCTTAGGTAGTTATAGTTAACTTTCATAGTTCAGTGATTTTGCCTTATTGCATCAAGGCAAAAAGATGTATGAGCATAATGCTTTGGGTTACTGGTCGGGTTTGACCTTATGTTTGACAAAGGTCAGAAGCAGTCGAGCACGCTGTCCTGCGACAGCTTTTATTTTTATCGAAATTCTCTCTGACATTTTTCAAATCATTTCAGGACCCTTCTTACAAAGAGGTACAAGTAGGCAAAGATCAGGAAAAGGCGCATTCAGAAAGAGATTCCCACTCCAAAAACCGAGGTGGGAAAAAAACCAAACTAACAATCAGGCACTTATACCACGAAACATATCGTAAGCCAAATGAGCAGCTATTTTCCCAATAGGTGGCCACTCAGTTACCTTAATTTAATTGAAAACATACATAAGGCGCCAACAGCACAAAAAAATTTTAAACACCAAGACATAAAACAAAAAGAACCACCACAGAAGTATCGCCTTGGAACGATCAGTAACACAAAGTTACTGGCGGGCTTAAACCGGTTTTACAGGATCCTAACCTCACCCTCAGCTTCTGCAGTGGTTCATAACATTTAATAAGTTCTTCGGTCCTCGTGGTGAATCTCTAACTAGTCAATGAATCATCAAGAACAAACAAATAAATTATGACAAACATCCTGATGAATCAAAAACAAGGACTCACAGATTGAGTAAGCTGCCCAACGATGGAGATCCCTGGGCGCCGAATAACCTACTAACTCCGGAGCAAAAGAAAAACACCAGGTGGACCCCGGTGGGCCAAGCAACAGACAAGAAGCTCCGGCCCCAACCAACTAAAATGAATAGCTTTAAGTCGGGGCCATCATAGAGTCTGACGCCCGACCCACCGGCGTGCAATTAAAGAAGGCAGCATAGTTATCAACCATGATTGGGTTAAAAACTAAGCATGCAGACTGTCGCATAACATTCAAGTTATAACCTATACGTCTGTAACGTGTTATGATTTTTCTGAACTGAAAAGAAAAATCTTCAAACACTTCTTCTTTGACCTCAGTGACCATGCTTATAAACATAGAATTGACCTCATTCTAAATAGGCTTTGAAACCTATTGCAAAAGTTCAAACCTATTCTTACCTGGTCACACCTTTACAGATTAACTAATAAACAGGTGTCATATGGGTTGTGTTGTCAAAACACCCTGGAACAAGTTGGTGACAATAAACAAAAGATTAAGGGAATCGATCTCCCCCTATCTGTAGAGAGGCCATGACAGAGAGTGATATTACCAAATTCAGTGATGTCAAAACATAATTTTAGATCTCACGATGCTGTGTGTGTGTGTTTATAATTTGGGTAACAACTCCAAATTAGATAAAAAAAATGCCAATTGATTAGAGTGTTGCAGTAATTTTGATCAATCAATCTTAAGATAAAGTGCCCAATACACCTAGATGATTCTTATATGCCAATATAATACCATATACAGTTAAATCATAACTGCTTAATTCAAGACTGGCTAGATTATAAATGCAAAACTAATCGATTGATTATTCGATTACATTTGCAAATCAATTGTTATTGTAATCAATTAAATTCAGGAAAAAATATTTTTAATCGTAATCGTAAGATTGAAATTAATTGTAATCGTTAGTGATTAACTTTGAAAGTAATCGATAACAGGTCTGGTGGACAAAATGGCGGGGTAAACTAAACTGATACCCTGAGAGCTCGGGACTAATCCCCTCCGGTCAAGCCCCATCCCCCTGGTGTGGTATTGTCAGGTTGACGTTTCACCAATATACTATATTCTGATTCTGATGTCGTGGCAAATGTCAGATTGGTTCCGTTAACTAAAAAAAGTTAAAACGGGTTTCAGTCGGTCATGGGGAGGTGACAACAAACAATGCAAGGATTATACCAACCAGAGGACCAATTGTCCTGTAAACGCTCACCTGAGATCTGGGATATATACCAATAAACTTGGCAGACAACCACCGTGGGATATTTTTTTACATAAGCATAAATCTTCTGTCCATTTGCTCATTTCAAGCAAGTTTCCTGCCATTAAATGACATTTTCCCACTTTTACCCATTCAAATGCATTGGCATCCTAAGTTGACCTTGCCGTGAAAGGTCAAGGTCACCACAGGGTCATAATTCATAAAAAAAAATTGTAGAGCTCAATTCACTGATGCTTCAATGCAAGTTTCAAAATCCTAGGCCTTAGAATATTTTTTAAAGGAATTTGCTATTTATAGCCATGATGGGTCATCTTGGCCATGCGACCTCGACCATTTATGCAAACTTTCATTCCTCCTTCCTAACGATGCTTCAAATAAAGTTTGGCTTTGATTGGCCAAGCGGTTTTAGAGAAGAAGATCATTACGAAAACGTGTTCATGCAATAGGCTTTAAAAATTGAAAATTTTCAGCTGAATAAATTTCATATTTTTCTAATTTTGCTCAAAACATAGAATATGGATACACTATAGAACCGCCTCGCTGAGTCGGTTCTAACGAGTACCCGCAATCTATGCTTTGGTGCAAAAATAAGAAAAATAGGTACATTACGAAACTTTGCCCATGCAATACACAGAGATTTTTTTCAGTTGTAGAAAATGAAAATTTCTTCAGAAAAATCTTGATATTTTTGCTCAAAACGTAGATTGTGGGTACACGTTAGCACCGCCTCGGCGAGGCGGTTCTAATGAGTACCCACAATCTATGTTTTGGAGCAAAAATAAGAAAAATAGGTATACCCCTGCATACCCCAGTTTTACTATGTAAAAGTGGGGTTTGAGGGGGTATACTTTACACGGACTTGTTTTCCTGATGTACCCATGCATACGCCGGTTTTGCATTATAATAAAAGTGGGGTTAAAGGGGGCATAAATTGCATGGACATGTTTGCCTGATGTGTTTGAGACGGACACCGGAGCATGTGTATACTGTAACTTCGGCTCAGCTGAAAAGGGCGTTTTTAAACATTGCGTCAGCACATCAA
The DNA here is from genome assembly GCA_964017185.1 of Rugalucina vietnamica. Lineage (NCBI taxonomy): Eukaryota > Metazoa > Mollusca > Bivalvia > Lucinida > Lucinidae > Rugalucina > Rugalucina vietnamica. Next base: position 37,753,927 of record OZ024875.1, read on the forward strand.
TGACACACATAAAAATTTCAAGGTTACATGCGATTTGCATAAATATTACATCAGTTTTATGTCCCGAAGGTCGAATTCAAATCATGTCAGAAACATGATATCTGTCACGTACCAACATCAAAAAAACGGATGTAAGTCAATCAATAAACCCACGATGAGTGTTTTCCGCGAAAGTCATCCGAATTAAATAGTATTTCTTCGATTGGTTAGCTAAGAGATCATCAAACTCCTCTGCAAGAGATCATCTATTGCCATTTTTCTATTTTTCAAGTTAAAATTTTCGAGTTTCGAGTCAAAATTTTCGAGTTTCGAGTTACAATTTTCGAGTTTCGAGTCAAAATTTTCGAGTTTCGAGTTACAATTTTCGAGTTTCGAGTCAAAATTTTCGAGTTTCGAGTCAAAATTTTCGAGTTTCGAGTCAAAATTTTCAAGTTTCAAGTTACTATTTTCGAGTTTCGAGTTACAAATTTCGAGTTTCGAGTCAACATTTTCGAGTTTCGAGTTACAATTTTCGAGTTTCGAGTCAAAATTTTCGAGTTTCGAGTTACTATTTTCGAGTTTCGAGTTAAAATTTTCGAGTTTTGAGTTAAAATTTTCAAGTTTCGAGTTAAAAAATTCAGTTTCTATAGGGTGCCGTTTTACTATTTATTCATCATTTTAGGATATCCATAATTCAAAATCACTTAATCAAGCTGAATTACGGAAATTTAGGATATCCATAAATCGAATTTTGGATATCCAACAATCAGCCTGAATTTTGGAAATCCAAAATTTGACTTATGGACATCCATAATACGATTTATGAATATCCATAATTTGACTTATTCATATCATTAAATCAGTTTGATTTTTGGGTATCTATAAATACAGTTATCATTATGGATATTATAAGTTGATGGATAGCAACTAATCAATGCAAATCTTCACGCATATTTGGAAACTTTCATACTTCAAACTGGCTTTATTATGTACATTGATGTCGGTCAAGGATGATAGTTTATTAACGATTATTTACTCAAAACAGAAGGGCTACTTATATTAAGCGAAATCCATTAACCAGTTTATGGTGAATGGACTTTCCCATCGTTATCATTTGGGTAAGTCCACTGTCATTTTGAGGGGAATCGGTTTTGATTTTTATGTTTTATTTAATTTTTCAATGACATTTTCTTTCAGCAAACAGAAAAGCCCCAGATGTGTGCGTGTGTATGGTTGCGAGGAGTGGACCTGTTTTCAATGCTACGTAATGAAATTTGAGAATAAATATTACTTAAACCAGTTTTTGGATTTTTTTTTTTTTTTTAAATAAGCCACTTTTTAACTCGAAACTCACTTTTTTAACTCGAAACTCACTTTTTAACTCGAAACTCGTTTTTTTAACTCGAAACTCACCTTTTTAACTCGAAACTCACTTTTTTTAACTCGAAACTCGCTTTTTTAACTCAAAACTTGCTTATTTAACTCGAAACTCATTTTTTTAACTCGAAACTCACTTTTTTTACTCGAAACTCACTTTTTTGACTCGAAACTCACTTTTCTAACTCGAAACTCGCTTTTGTTACTCGAAACTCACTACTCGAAAAAAAGAACTCCTCCTTTATGAGTCCAAAGCACTATTTTTCATTGCAAACCTGCTAAAATCATTGCATCCTGGGACCCACCAGAATAAAAACTTTGCATCCCAGAGACCAAATTATGGGTAAAAGATGCAGGATGCGCAGGTAAAAAAATCACTGCTTTTGCTACAAACTTTGGTGCCAGAATCACCTTGATTGACGATTCAAATCCTGTTTTGTTTCAATTTTTTGCTTAGAACTATACTTACAGCAAACTGGTAGTCCTTCCAGAACAAACATATACACTTGTCTGTGATAGGGTCTCCCTGTATTAAAATATACAAACAAAGTCATGATATGAGCCGCCTCGTGGGAAAACCAACAATGTGGTTTCCGACCAGGTCTGACACAAACCAGGCTGTACAAGCACAGATGGCTGGAGACGGGAAATTTTGGATTTAGAAAGTAGAGGAATTGTAGTATCCATGTAGCGAGAACAAAGGTGCTGATCAGCTTCACAGTTACTTCGAAGCTGATCTGCGCCTTTGTTTTCACCTATGCAGATTGTTGGTTTTCCCATGGGGCGGCTCAATTATATAAACATGTAACCCAAAATAATGTGCGACCTAACTTATTCAGTTTGATCCTGATTAAAATTTGGTCATATGAATGCATGATAAAACTGGTCCAGGTTAATCAAAATTTTGTAAAGTGTGCAGCTGTCATGTGATTGATCTGATAATCTGAATAAGTTAATCTCAAGGCCATCATCGCCAGTGTGGGCCAAGTCTAACGAGCCAGACCACTTTTTTTTGCCAATCATGCTATCGGCCGTACCACTTTTTTCTTCCGCCGCTGTCTTGCCTCCTTGCCTTTGGTCTTATTTAAACGTGGAAACCCCAAGAATACAGAAATTAATTTCAGAATTTTCAAACCCCCTCCCCAACTTGAATTTCTTTAAAGTCTTATTTTATGTTTATTTCTTTTTTCAAATGTTTGAATATCGGTCGTTTTGTCAACAAAAACGATTGAAATTTGAACACAAATACGCATATACTGTATATACAAAACACATCTAGAGGCAGCAATAAATCTAAACTTTTCTAGGAGGAGATACCCCCAAAACACCCTTACAAGAAGGGGTTAAACTTGCCTCTCTTGCTCTCATTCACTCATGCCTTCGGCACTTGATAGCTTCTCCTGTCGGACTACTTTATAGCATGTGGCGACGGGCCTGAATCTGGCTTGAGTCTGATGCCTATTTACAAACTTCTAAAGTGAACATGTCACTAGTGCAAAGCTTTGAAAAGGTTTGTACAAGACCCAAAAGTGCACTCGTCTTTTCAATGAGACTGCAATGTTGATCCGGTCAGAATGACATCATCAGTCATTCGGACGAGGTGAATGACTCAGTGTTAAGCGCAATGGCCTTACTGAATTCAAAGCTAAAAATACATGTATGAAAACAAATAACATTTTTTTCATAAGCTTTGCATTATGAATCTTTAGATTGTTATCATTTCTTCAACACAAGGTATGTAATCCGTAATAGCAAACACACACGTTTGCTAAAAAAATGTATGATATATAGTATCACATCATTCCGACCAGATCAAAGGCAATGTTAATTTCTTAATTATATTGACCGAGTTATGCCCTCAACCTAATGTGCTAATCAAAATCAGAATAGTTTACTGGTGAAACGTCAAACTGACAATACCACACCAGGGGGATGGGGCTTCACCGGAGGGGATTAGTCCCGAGCTAAAAGACGGGAAAGATGCAGTTCCGGGCAGGCGGTGAATAATATTGGTTTCTTCTAATAAAAGAGTAGCTTGCCGACCAGATCAATGAAAAAGTCCATGCCCTTAATTAATTGTCTGAATTATTGAAGCCATACTCACCCTGGGATCACCCCTAACTTTGTAAGAGTTTTTTGAGAAACTGTCAAGAAGATCGTGAATTTCTTCCGCGCAGACAACGTCTTCAGAGTGTCTACTCATCTTCTGACTCAATGAAATCCTGAAATTTTCAGGATAGTTACTGAAATCGGAGAAAACTAAAGACGCCTCAGCATCATGATCACAAGTTGCACTTGCAGTTCCGTAAACAGAGGAGGATGGAAATCTTTTGTAAGATTGTATTTCATTGGTCCAGGCGAAGTGAAACTAGAAATTTAAACTAATCAAAATATTCGTTACATTGCAAACCGGTGTTGTTTACAAATTTTCAACACGTGCCCAACTGTCAAAACTAAAGGTGAAGAAAACAACCTGAAGTATTTCAAAATTTGAATGGAATCAAAATATGAAATATAGTTTGGCACTTCAAGCTGTCAAAACTGTTGTTTGTGGTATATCTGGAGGAGTTGACAGTGCTGTTTCTGCACTGCTTCTGAAAAAGAAAGGTCTGTTCAATGATAAAATTACCCATATCATTTTATCCGTCTATATTTTTGCACTATTAATAGGATTTGCCATATTCATTTATCCCACATGAATGAATCACATGTAAATGGTGATTGTATAAAGTGGTACGGACTGGCACAGTAGTAAAACAAAAGACACCGTCTACAAGGACCACAGGGGCCTGTATCGGCATATTTTAAGGTTTTAGTACGTGGGATTGGTATGTATATACTATATATACATACCAGTCCCCTTAAAACCTTAAAAATGACGATACAGGCCCCTGTGACAAGGACTCCTTCTTTCCCAGAACCATCCACGACTGAATCACCTTTCTGCTGCAGTCACACTCACAGACTCCAAGTCCATCGAGGAGTTCAGAGTCGGTTTAGAACACCGCAGCTGCCGACTCTCAGAAGCTAAGGGACAACCATGTCTTTATCTGTTTTTAACCATCAAAACCAGTCCTGATGTTTTAACTGTTTTTAATTAAAGAGAGGAGGTTGTCTCTTTTCCCTTACGCTGGTCAACAGTACATTCTATTAAGAATCCTGACCATCATCGGGAAGAAGAAGACTGAATTAACCTAGGGGCTCAACCAAGTTTCGGTTATTTGCGAAGCCTCGCGTCACTATGTTAACACATAGATTGCATATAATTCCAAAGGCTTTTAAAATGCTACTGGCAGTTCCCTTGCTACTGGCAGTTTTCTCACGATGAGGCTTAAACATTATGAAAACAAACCTATGCAATGAATACTAGCATTTTTTTTTATTTTTTTTTCGGTAAATTTTCAGCTGAAAATTCTTATATTTTCCTAATTTTTGAAAAAAAACACAAAAAACATTGATTGTGAGTACGTTATCTCCGCCTCAGCGAAGCGGTTGTAAAGAGTACCCACGATCTATGTTTTGGATAAAAAATAATAAAAAATGATATACCCCTGCACACTCCAGTTTTGCTATATAAAAGTGGGGTATACAGGGGACATGTTTTTCTGATGTATTGCCACTTTATGAATCTCCTAGGCCAGCACAGTCTGATCTGCACCAAAATGTACGCACCTAGGCTACCTCATCAGGAAAACATGCTCATGAAATGTATACCCCCATGAACCCCATTTTTATATAGAAAAACTAGGGTTTGCAGGTATACCTATCTTTGCTCGAAAACATAGATTGTGGGTACTCATTAGAACCTCCTTGCCGAGGTGGTTCTAAAGTGTACCCACAATCTATGTTTTGAGCAAAAACAAGAAAAATATCAAAACTTTGCTAATGAAAATTTTCATTTTTTGCAAGTTTTAAAATCTCTGTATATTGCATGGGCATGTTCACTTCTGAAAAACTCTGTTATTCCAGGCTATGAAGTGGTTGGCCTCTTTATGAAGAACTGGGATTCAGCCAATGAGAAGGGAGAATGTATGGCTGACAAAGATCGTGAGGATGCTCAGTTAGTTTGTGACCATATCGGTATTCCACTGCATGAGGTGAACTTTGTGAAAGAGTACTGGAATGAAGTTTTCATGTGAGTAAAAGTATTTCACTTCCATTACGAAAACTTGCCCATGCAATAAACAGAGATTTTTTGAGCTTTAAAAATTGAAAATTTTCAGATGAAATTTTTTTATATTTTTCTTATTTTTGCTCAAAACATAGATTGTGGGTACATTTGCGAGGCGGTTCTAACGAGTACCCACAATCTATGTTTTGGATCAAAGATAAGAAAAATAGGAATACACCTGCATACCCCAGTTTTGCTATATGAAAGTGGGGTTTAAGGGGGTATACATTACACGGACATGTTTTTGTGATATTTTATTTCTGTGAATTCTCTTCAGCTGATTCAAGAAGAATATATGTCAATCAATGGTAAACATCAGGAAAACATGCTCATGAAATGTATACCCCCTTAAACCCCACTTTTATATAGAAAAATTGGGGATTACAGGGGTTAACCTAATTTTCTTATTTTTGAACCAAAACAGAGATTTTGGGTACTCGTTAGAACCGCCTCGCTGACCTTAGCTTTTGACCATCGAACTAAAGCACTAAACTAACATGTAACTAACAAAGCTACAAAAAAAAATCACAAGTTTATCTTTTAGTCAAAAAATTTGAAAATAAAATGTTTCGCAAAAATAAATTTGTTCAAGTTATGCATTCATGATTTCCCTCAAAACCGGTACATGCTATGGACGATTTGACACATTTCTGTTTCAGGTCATTTATTCGAGATCTTCAAGCAGGCTATACTCCAAACCCAGATGTTCTGTGTAATAAATATATCAAGTTTGACGCTCTTCAAAACCATGCTATAAATAAACTTGGTGCTGATGCCATAGCAACAGGTCATTATGCCAGAACAAGTATTGGTGAAGATCTTGACAGTGTTGATGAAAGTAAAGGTAGATGAAATTAATCTAAAGGATACAATGTACAGTATTATAAAACTTTATTGTCTAAAAAATTGTTTGGATATTCATCTCGTACAGTACATGATATTCTAATTTTTTGGAAATCATACAAAAAGATTCACCATAGAATGATAGTTCAGAATCTAAAGAAGCCTCCGTGGTGCAGTGGTTAAGTCACTCGCCTTGTAAACCAGGGGTCGCAGGTTCGATCCCGGGCTTCTCCTAAAACCTCTTTCCGGTTGAGCCTTCGGGTGCTCCCGGAACAACAAACCCACAAAAACAACCTCCTATAGTACTGGTCTCGCCCAGGAAAAAAAAAAAAAGCAAGAGGCTGGACAGTTTAATATGAGCCATGTCATAAGAGTTCTTTGATGGTTGACTAGACCAATTTTGGCTCTAAACTGTCAGTTGCAAGAAGAGCAAGTCAATGTCATAGAATCAGCTGGTGGCCCATTGGTATTTGCCCAATGGTGCTTGTTCTACTTTTAGCTGAATGAATTTGTAAAAAGAAAACTGGTCTCCTGAGTTTCCAACAAGGTCTGACATAAACTGGCCTGTACAGCTTCAGAAAAAGGCTAGAAGCTTGAAATTTCGGTTTTAAGAAGAAGAAAAATTGTACTATCAGTGAAGCGAAAACAAAGGCGCAGTTACTGCTCAAATTGTACAGCTCAAATTGTCTTACTCTGTCATATCTCTGACTTTATTTAAATGAGCCTTTGTATGAGAAAAACAACAGTTTGGGTTTCCTACCAGGTCCAACAAACCGTCCTGTACAGTCACAGAAGCAGGCTAAAAGCTTGAAATTTGAGATTTAAGAAGAAGAGGGATTGTACTATCTGTGTAGCAAAAACAAAGGCGCTGATCAGCTGATCTGTGCCTTTGTTTTCCCCTTTGCATGTTGATGGTTATCCTATCCAGCGGCTTAAATGAGCCGCTGCATGGGAAAACCAACAGTCTGCATAGGCGAAAACAAAGGCGCAGATCAGCTTCGCAGTAACTGCGAAGCTGATCAGCGCATTCGTTTTCACTACTCGGCTACTACAGTTCCTCTTCTACTTAAATCCGAAATTTCAAGCTATTAGCTCTTCTGTGACTGTACAGGTTGGTTTGTGTCTGACCTGTTCGGAAACCACATTGTTGGTTTTCCCACCAGGCGGCTCAATTATTTCAGGAGTGGATCTTCTACTGGCTGTAGACCGATGGAAGTGCCAAACTCTATTTTTATCTCAGATTTCCCAGAAGGCCTTGCGGCGAGCCATTTTCCCCGTTGGGGGCCTTCAAAAAGATGTAGTAAAACAGATAGCGAGAGATGCTGGGTTGGAAAAGATAGCTCAGAGAAAGGAGGTTTGTTTGGAAATGATATGTTTTTATCACTGGTCTATATTGCTCAATATTTACATTTTTATTGCAATCGCCCTAGATGAAAGTATCTTTCTTGATGTTCTTTATTTCACAATGAAAAACATTGTCATGTGATCTAGAGGCCACGCCTATGGGCGGGGCGACGTCAAAACAAGCCAGTGACGTTGTTTGTTTACTCTTGTTGGCGTGACTTCGGTCGCATATAGCCATGACGTTAAGCACGAAAATTTGACGTTTTGGCTGTTCCAATATTACATTAAGTTGGCTTTAATGTCAAATAACATGAAAATGAGCAACGATATGTGCAATCATAAATCTGATACTTGATTGATAATATAAAATGCAAATACATGTATAAGTATTGAAATTCAGATTTTAGCTTTCACTGGATGATGAAAAACATTACCGGTAGTTGTTTTAATGTCTCTGAGAAGCCTTTCGGGCTTCACCGACTTTAAAACAGCCTAATGTTTTTCATCATCCAGTGAAAGCTAAAAACTGAATTTCATTCCTTAAATGGTCGTTTGTGTTGTTAATTGAGCTGCGACATGAGAGTACTGGTTTTCGGGGTTTCCGACTGGCTCGGCCACAAACCGACATGTACAGTCAGAGTAAAAGGCTAGAAGCTAGAAATTTCAGATTTAAGGAGAAGAGTTGTGGAGAAAACAAAGGCGCTGATCAGCTGTGCAGTTACAATGTCTTGAAGCAGAAAAAACACAAATCATGTTTAAGCCATTTATGACGAATGGACTTTCCCATTGTTATCATTTGCACGAGTCCACTTTCATTCTGAAGGACATCAGGAGTGATTAATGTTTTTATTCTTTTTTTTGATGAAATTCCTTTAAGGAAACAGAATAGCCCCAGATGGGACGCCACATTCTGCGGCATCACATTTGGGACTTTTCTGTTTGCCTATGTTCCATAAAAAGGACTCCAGGCTTATAGGATTTAACATGCTTTCTTGGTGCTAAATCCTTACGAAGACTTGCCCATTTAATATATGGAGATTTTTTTCAGCTGTAAAAATTTAAAAATTTTACTGGAAAAATTTTGATTTTTCAAATATTTTAACACAAAAATACATTGTGAGTACATCTTAGCACCGCCTCTTCTTACAAGTACCCACAATGTATGTTTTGGATAAGAAAAAATAAGAAAATTTGTCATACCCCTGCAAACCCCAGTTTTGCTACACATAAGTGGGGTTCAAGGGGGTAAAAATTTCATGGACATGTTATCCTGATGGTGACTTTATCACTTTTTGTAACTTTTTCAGTTTTATAGTTCTAATGTAAACTTGTTTACCTTCCAGAGTATGGGAATATGCTTCATCGGCAAGAGAGATTTCCGGGACTTCATTGAGGATTACATGGAACCTAAACCTGGAAATTTTGTACACATAGAAACTGGGGAGATTATGGGAAAACACAAAGGTATACTGCACAGCTGATCAGCACCTTTGTTTTAGCTACACTGAGATAGAACTGTCCCACTTCTTCTTAAATAAGAAATTACAGGCCTGTTTGTGTCAGACTTGGTCGGAAACCCCAAAGAACGATTTTCTCGCAACATGGCCCAAATAAAAGAAGTGATGAAATGTTTTGTTTTGTTTTATTGCTTTATATCCATGGTCAACAGGGAAGGCCATGTTGGGACATTCTGTAATTCTAACCACACTGTTCTTTCTTAAATAACTGACAAATGCTTTCTTGAATCAATGGAAGACGAAGAATTGCTGTAGAATTTTCATGACAAATTTAAAATACATGTAGTCAAGTTATCGATCCTTACTGCACTTGCTGGCCCATCCTGGGAAAGCATCTTAGAGGCAGATTATAAGTATTTAATGCCATTGCATTCACCATTGACAAATGCTCTACTTGAATCAGCGGAACAAATATTTTAATGAAGGTTTATTGATGTTTCGTTGGTCCTAGAGTTTAAAGCCTTTTTACTGGCTATGAAATACAGCCAAAACTGTCTGGATCGAAGAAAACAGACATACATAATCTATTAAATAAGATACAATGCAGGTCCTGAGGTTATAAAACTTTTTTCATGCTCATCTCAGCTGAGCATAATATTCAAACTACTCATAAATGACGAAAAAAACAAAAATAAATTGAAATTTCAGGTTTAGATCACCAAAGCCTGTAATTTATCCTGCTGATCAATGTTAAAATGCCAACAGTTGTTGGCATTTTAACATTTATGAGCAGGGTAAATTTTAGTCTCAGCTGAGGTGAGCATGAAAAAAAGTGATTTTATAACCTAGGGGCCAGGTAGCATCAAATTCAAGTTTTCTTTAATGTTTCTCAAAGCATTTTCTTTTAATTTAAGTGAGCCTGTGCATGAGAAAACCAACAATTTGCATGGGCAAAAACAAAGCCGCAGATCAGCTTCGCGGTAACCGCGAAGCTGATCAGCGCCTTTGTTTTTGCTACACGGATAGTACGATCCCTCTCCTACTTAAATACAAAATTTCAAGCCTCTAACCATCTTCTGTGACTGTACAGGCCGGTTTGTGTCAGACCTGGTCGGAAACCCAAATTGTTGGTTTTCTCATGCACAGGCTCAAGTTTGTTTTTCATACTTTACAGGGTTTCATTACTGGACCTATGGACAGCGAGCTCGCATAGCAGCTGGTCAAACACCATACTTTATTGCGAAAAAAGACCAGGAGACTAATGATATACTTGTGGTATGTGATGTATGAGAATAATTTTAGCGGTATCATGAAAAAAAAAACAATGTTTTGCATATGCGAAAACAAAGGCGCAGATCAGCTTCGCAGTAACTGCGAAGCTGATCAGCGCCTTTGTTTTCGCTACACGGATAGTACAATGCCTTTTACTTTCTAAACCCATAATTTCCAGCTTCTAGCCATCTTCTGTGCTTGTATAGCTCGGTTTGAGTCGGACCTGTTCAAAAACCACATTGTTGGTTTACTCATGATGCAGCTCATTTAAAAAAAAACACGGTCATGAACAAATTGTGACATTGGAATTGTAAGCAACATATGACCATGTCATATCTAAATCTTTTGTATCAAGGCATGTGTACCGGTATATGTGCAGTGTCATGAGAAAAATCAACAATGTGGTTCAACTGAACAGGTCCAACACAAACCGGCCTGTACAGTGATAGAAGAATGCTAGAAGCTTGAAATATTGGATTTATTGTACTGTCCGTGTAGGGAGAACAGTTACTGCACAGCTGATCTGCGTCTTTTTTTTTTTTTTCGCAAATAGAAATTGCTGGTTTTCTGATGCGGTGGCTCGTATATGCTTTGAGGACCTCAGGGAAGATTGGCATAGCCAACCGAGTTACCCTCGTGAAATAATTACTTACTTACTTAAATATCTTTCCAAAGCATTTCTCTACAGTCAGCCCAAAGTTTACAGGACTGAGTGACATATTTTTGTTGAGGTATTCACAAAACTCGTAGAAACCTGGTATTCTATTTATAGGACACGAGTGGTCGGTAACATCAGGAAAACATGTACGTGCAATGTATACCCCCTTATAACCCACTTGCATATAGTAAAACTGGGGTATGCAGGGGTATAACTATTTTTCTTATTTTTGCTCCAAAACATAGATTGTGGGTACTCGTTAAAACCGCCTGGCCAAGTTCTATTGTGTACCCACAGTCTATGTTTTGAGCAAAAATAAGAAAAATGTCAAGTTTTCTAATGAAAATTTTCATTTTTTACAAATTAAGAAAAATCTGTATTTGGGCGTGTTTTTGTAATGAATGACAAAAAGCAGCATCACATGCTGTAGTGTTTGCAGAGAAGAATGTCATTGAAAGATAAGCAATTATTCCTGATTGCCCTAGAAGAACTGAAAAGCCTAAATCAATTTGTTCAGTGATAAAGATGGTAAACATTAAAAAATTGTCGAAAATTGCTAAAAATCGTTCGTTTTCTATTGTAGGCCCCTGGAACAGACCATCCATCCCTATTCTACAATTCAGTATTCACTGAAGCAGCACACTGGATCAATAGACCTCCGCCAGAACTGCTTACTGGCTCTAGTTGTAAACTAGGCTTCAAATTTCAACATGTACACAGAGAAGTAGGGTGTGAAGTGACATTACTCGAGCCCTCTAATGGGCTCATGGTGACTCTGGAGCATCCAATGAGGGCCCTCACCCCTGGGCAGTATGCAGTGTTTTATCGAGGGGAGGTCTGTCTTGGTAGTGCTAAAATTTTTAAACAAGGATTGTCGCTGTATGAACAGAATGTTACAGAAAGAATCAAAATTCCTGCTGGACTTACATGAGGATTCTGATTAAAATTAGATGAGCCACGTGACAAGAAAACCAACAATCTGCATATGCGAAAACAAAGACGCAGATCAGCTTCGCGTTAACCATGAAGCTGATCAGCGCCTTTGTTTTCACTACTCGGATAGTACAATTCCTCCTCTACTTAACTGCAAAATTTCAAGCATCTAGCATGCTTCTGTAGCTGTACAGGCCGGTTTGTGTCGGACCTGTTCGCCACGAGGCGGCTCATATTATGGGTGATACCTGAGCCTTATCTAAAATAATACCCTTTTCACATGATATAAAAACAGCCATGTATTAATGGAGATGAAAGCTGTGTATTAATCAGGCAATACACATTCACACGCTGTTAATACACTATTTTTATTTATGCCCATTAACAAGCCCCATGCAAAACACATGCTAATAATGAGTAACTGAAGTACACCCAGAACGAGCATAAGAATGAAAGTTTTCTAGCGTATATGAAAATGTGACGACCCTATAAAATACAGTGTGCCATTAATTCTTACTTTTTCGCTTATGCAATAATAGCAATCAAACATGACTTTGTCATTCATAAACATTCACAATGTCCCTTGGATAGTGTTGACAACCTTGGGACCTATCGAATGTTATTGAATGGAAAATCATGTTTGATCTCTCTTGCTATTTATTTTTGAAACCTCCACAAGAATTTGTAAGATCAGTAAGAATAAGCTGTTATGAGAAAACCTAGTCTTGATTTGGTTATGGCTCAAGGTCCCTGTCAACAATTTTTCTGCTATGCTGGGACAGAAGCACCACTTTTTGGGTTATAGTCTTGGGTATTTCATCACCATTGTTTTCACCGTCAAAAAGTACAATTATGTTTTATTATTTCTAATTTCAAGCTATTGTAGCCGGTAAAATGTACATTCTTTTATAGGTCAGTGGGTTTGCACCCTATGGGCACCACATCAAAGACATTTAAAAATGGTATCAGTGGCTACCTAGCTTTGTGCTCAGCATTGTAAGACATGCCTGTCATGTAGGTGACAAATAGGGCTTTTTCTCTATACAAAACGGACTGATTTCCGGTTTCAAATTTTTTCCCAATCGGCTGAAAAAATTCCCTATTGACTAAAACATTCCCAATTTAAAAGGTGAATTTGCCCAATTTGGCTAAAAATTGCACTATTGTTTTTCTCCAAAATCATGCTATTTTGCCCAAATTGTGTTATTTTTTCCCAATTTCATTGGTACCAAAAATTTCCCAAAAAGGTCAGAAAAAGCCCTGCTGACTTAAATAGCCTTACTTTTTTTCCAAATTTTTTTGAATTTGAGAACTACTGAATGGTAAATAGTTTGGGAATCATGCTCCTGAAATCATCCAAGCATCAGCCGATAAATTTGGCCAAAGCGAGTGTAACAGTTATGAGCTTGAATATAGTGGAATCTTACACGAGTTTAATAAATTTTATATGAAATGACCACAAGTGTAAGATTCGTTCTATCATATGTCTTTTGAAAGGATTTTATCGCCTTCAAAGTGGGCATATTTTCAATGAAAATTTACATTGTCGTTACGGATGTCGTAAATGACGTTACATATTCTTGCAAAAGTGTCACTACATGTTGTGTGATCTTAATATATAACACTTTTTATTACATGACGTTATCCACTGGAGAACGGCTACGTCATATGATTTAACAGTTTTTGATAGACATGTGGTACAAGTCTTTACAAATCAGGGTATGAAAGGACAATGACAAAATTTCAACCGTCTTTCTTTCATTTCATACATACACATTCTTACACATTTGTGTTCATTACACACAATCAAAAATATATAATAGTTAAAACAGCATCCATTTATACATATATTAGCACAATTTTACATGTTCATGTACATGATTTGACGATAACAATTTAACTCACAATAACAATTTTAATAAAATTTTGACAAAAACAGAAAATGGTCCACACTGTGAGAAAACCTGGCTTTTTCACAAGATTTTTTTCTGACAACATTTACAACAGGTTCCCACACAATGTGGTTCCAATGACAGGTGGCAGTGTAAACATCAACATGATTGGACGGATTCACATTAACGGAAATATAGTACAATTCATACAATGGTAAACAACAAAACAAATGTATATCACAATTTATAAATGCAAATATGACACTTGACAGAATAAACAGAAAAAAAGGAAGTTTCACATATTTTCACAGCTGTTAGCCCGTAGTTCCTATTTATCTCCCCAAAGCTAAAAAAAAAAAAAAAAAAAAAACATAAAAAAAATGAAAAAATCAATTCAAAAGTTTTCTTCATGCTATTAAAATATACTTGTTAAACTATCATGGTGAAAGAGAAGGATATTTGTCAAAAATTCATTGCTATTTATCAACGAAAAGACTTTGCATGTAATCTCTATTTTTTCCTATTCTTTTTTTTTACCTTTTGTTGCTTTGAATATTTAGCAGACAGTTTAATGAATATTTTTCCATGTTTCTTATTTTTAAAATACAGATATTTTTTGCATGTATATATGCATATGAAATGAGCCGCTGCAGGAGAAAAACAACAACATACATAGGCAAAAACAAAGGCGCAGATAACTGCACAGCTGATCAGCGTCTTTGTTTTTGCTCTACAGATAGTGCAATCTCTCTTCTTCTTCGATCCGAAATTTCAAGCTTCTATTTTCTATAACTGTACAGCCTGGTTTGTGTCAGACCTGGTCAGAAACCCAATTTGTTTGTTATTCTCATGCAAAGACTCAAATGATGTCATACACAATAATCAAACTATGGATGAGATAATGCTTGAATACACTTAAATGCAAAACTTTTTATCATACTCTCATTCACATGAAAAATTCTTGTGTATTAATAAGCACCAAATATGAATGAACATTTAGTTCAATTTAGATACATAATTTGATGAATCTTCAATGAAATGTTGGTTTGAGGACCCAAGGGAAGATTGGATGTCAGTCCGAATGGGCTTCTTCTTGAAATAATGTCATAATTTAATTATTGTTATTACTCATTCCTTGTATTGGTTCACAGAAGGGGCCCAGCTTTACATTAAGTTGTTGACATGTAATATGCATTTTATAATAACATATTTTACATGGCAAATATTGAACAAAGTAATTGTATTACGTTATTAGAGAAAACTAAAAATGCATCTTATTTAAAATTACATTAACTGCCATACATTCCAAAACTTGGAAAAAAATATTTGAAATTACAATTATCACAGACATGCTAACATGACAATTTGATTTATTTAAAAACCTTTCAGCCTCGTTTTTGGCCCACAGTTTTTGAACCGTTTCCTGAGACAACCAATGTGGTTTATGACCAGGTCCGATACAAATTGACCTGCACAATTACAGAAAAAGGCTTGGAGCTTGAATTTTTTTATTTAAGCAGAAGAGGGATTGTATTATCACTGTAGCCAAAACAAAGGCGCTGTTCAGCTGTGCAGGTACAGATAGGTACAGATGCTGAACACATCTGATCTGCGTCTTTGTTTTTGCATATGCAAAATGTTGGTTTTCTCATTACGCGGTTCATAAAAATAGTAATTTTTTGTATTTTGTGTTAAATTGCTAATACATGAACATCAATTTTACAAAGTTGCCATTTGAAAAGGTTCCATTGTGCATTAACCCATATTTGACGAATGGATTTTCCCATCTTTAGCGATTGGGTGAGTCCACTTCCAATTTTAGGGGTATTAGGAGTGATTTTTCATTTTTCGATGAAATTCCTCCAAGCAAACAGAATAGCTCCAGATGGCACGCCGCGTTCTGCGGCGTCACATCTGGGGATATGCTGTTTGCCTATGTCCCATAAAAGGGACGCCAGGCATAAATGAGTTAAACCAAAAAAAGAGTACAACTAACAGTAAAAAGGCTGATCTGCACAGTCAGCAAAGAGTTCCCTCCCTCCCTTGAAACCATAAAACTGATCTCAAATAAGAAAAACTACATACTGGAATTAAAATTGCAAAATCAATTGAGCCACCACATAAGAAAACATACAACATGCACGGGCAAAAACAAAGGGGCAGATCAGCTGTGGAGTTACTGCACAGCTGATCAGTGCCTTTGGTTTTTGCTACACATATAGTACAAGTACAATTCCTCTTCTTAAATTCGAAATTTCAAGCTTCTAGCCTTTTTCTGCGACTGTACAGGCCAGTTTATGTCGGACCTGGTCAGAAATCCAGATTGTTGGTTTTCCCATGCAAAGGCTCAATTAGAAGTTCACAAAGGTCAGAGGTGAAGGTCACAGTTTGAGATAATGATTTAAGTAGGTCAACAAGGAAACAAGTAGGCCATTTAAGTAGGTCACCATGTGAAGAAGTAGGCCAACTCTTCCTCCTCTCGACTGGCCTGGTCAGCTCCTACATCTTCTGTCTTCTTGAGTCGTGGTGGCTCTGACCGGAACACCAACTTTCTGCCAGTCTATAATAGAGAATAGAGATAGCAAAAGTTGTTTTTTTTTAACTGACCAGAATAGTAGATTTCTGATAACAAATTGTTAGAGATGATTTTTGTTTTTGGAGGAAAATACTTTCTCTTCAATAGCTTTTATCTAATTTGACACAACTAGAAATTGGCTGCAAGCAAGGCTTTCAGTATACCCCCCGCAAAATTATTATTTTATATAAGCAATGGTCAAGAAATGGCTATGTTAAAAATGCTGTAAATTTGTCAGAAATTAATTTTTCAGTACCATAATTCTTCATGCACATCTTCAATATGAGTGGAACATGTCTGCAAAGTATTGAAAAGAAATACTGAAAGCCCTAGGAGAAGTTGATTTCACAAAATATGCACTACCAACCATTATTGTATAAGCAATGGTCAAAAAATGGCTATGTTAAAAAATGCTGTAAATTTGTCAAAAATTATTTTTTCATCATTATAATTCTTCATGCACATCTTCAATATGTGTGAAACATATCTGCAAAGTATTGAAAAGAAATACTGAAAGCCCTAGGAGAAGTTGATTTCACAAACTATGAACTACCAACCATTATTGTAAATGAGCAATGGTAAAAAAATGGCTAAGTTGAAAAATGCTGTAAATTTGTCAAAAATATTTTTTCATCATTATAATTCTTCATGCACATCTTCAATATGTGTGGAACATATCTGCAAAGTATTGAAAAGAAATACTGAAAGCCCTAGGAGGAGTTGATTTTACAAACTATGAACTACCAACCATTATTGTAGATAAGCAATGGTCAAAAAATGGCTATGTTGAAAAATGCTGTAAATTTGTCAAAAATTATTTTTTCATCATTATAATTCTTCATGCACATCTTCAATATGTGTGGGACATGTCTGCAAAGTATTGAAAAGAAATACTAAAAGCCCTAGGAGGAGTTGATTTCACAAACTATGCACTACCAACCATTGTTGAATATGGCAATTATCGAAAATTGGCTAAGTTCAAAATGCTGTTAATTTGTCAAAATTCAATTTTTCAGCATAATACTTCTTCATGCATATCTTCAATATCTCTAGCACATATCTGCAAAGTATCAAAAGATAATATTGAAAGCTGTAGGAGGAGTTGATTTCACAAAGTATGCACTATTAGCACTATGGCAAACATTCTATGTATAGGTTTATAAAGTCCCATAACTCTTGCAAAACTGACCCTTTGGCCCCTAAATTCATATCACACATGTGTTGTCTAATGGTGCAGGTGTGTTGAAAATTTGAAGAACATCGGGCAAAAACTACTTAAGTTATTTAGCAAAGATGTCAAAATGTTGACGGAATGACGGAATCACGGAATCACAGACAGACTGAAAACAGTATACCCCCCTAAAACTTCGTTTTGCGGGGGGTATAAAAACATCAAAATGAAATTTTATGTCCAAAACTAGTTGTCAGTTTGTTACTTCTCCCATTCCTACAACTATGTCACATGAAATTCGGCTTTGACTGACAAAAAGGCTACAGAGAAAACCTTTGAAATGACATCTTAAGATGGACAATTGATTTTTTGCGTTTGTTAAGTTACCCTAGAGAGCCTTAAGCTCAGGCACTAGCTCAGTTACAAAAACCTAACAATATTGCATAAAAAATCTGCCATTTTCTACAGCCATCCAGCAATAAAAATCTAAGTATACCACTGCACAGACCTGACAATCACAGGCCTGACAATGAAAGACAATATGTCTTGATTAAATGCAAACAGGCTTTGTTTAGAGGTAAACAGGCCTTGTTTAGAAAGTAAACAGGCCTTGTTTAAAAGTCAAGAAACCTTGTTAAAAAGTAAAGAAGCCTTGTTTACAGTTAAAGTAAAGAAGCCTTGTTTAAAAAGTAAACAAGCCTTGTTGAATAGCCAACCTGTTTCTTTGGTTCGGCCTTGGCTCTCTCCAGTGCTTTCTTGACCCTCTCTTCCTGGTGTATTCTCTGCTGTTCGATTTTCTCCTCTCGTAACTTTAATCGCCTCTCCTTCTCTTTGGCCTGAAAAATGGGTCCAAAAAATTTAATCATCAAATAAGGCACTTTATTATTACTTTTGTGTTAGCCTTGTTTTTTGTTATGTTTTTTTTTTTTTTTTTATTCACTTACATTCATGTGATTTCTAAGAGATGATCGTTAAATCCGATTAAACTAATAATTTAACTTTTAGTTGTAATTCTTTTCTAGATTCTTTAGTTGTTTTTAAACATCTGTGTAATAATTTCATTAATAAACAATGACCAAAAAACCTGTAAAAAATGATCCGCTTTCAGTTTGTAATGAACAGCCGAGCCACTGAAGCCACAACAAACCTCGTCGGTGGAAAAGCATGCTCATCCACCAAGGGTGGTTTACTGCGCTATAAAATCAAAGTTTTGAGTTTCTACTTTGCATATTACAAGCACTCAATATGCCGCTAATACGTTGCACCAACGTGTTCTACCAAGGGAGGCTATCCCGTCACAAGTTGTTGAAATTCTCTCATCCCTCTACTCTCCCAACTTCGAACCCCCATCTGGCCAGCTACACACAAACGACTTAAATCTATGATTAATTAAGATAATAAAATGAATTTAAAACTGTCGGCATAATATATGCACACACAGAAACTCTGAAGTAATTGTGCTGATGAAACTCTGATATAGACTAGTAAGTAACCATCACAACTCTGACCCTTTTTCAAGGCTGTGCAGCCCAGCATGTGTCAGACTTGGTCAGACACACCCTAGAAAAAGCCCATAATTTTACCTTCTCCGCAGCTTCGACTTTGTCTTGAGGCATTGTTTCTATCTGTTCAAATAATTCTTCAAGACGATTTTCTATATTTGTTAACATCTGTAATGTGCTATAGTCAAAAAACAGAAATTATACATGTATCATCAAAGCATGAATAAAATGTGTAGTGATTTATTGTTTTTGATGCACACCCTTCACCAGAGAATTATACATGTACAAGACATACATTTTCAAACTGATTCACCACAACAGAGGCCAGTTGTTCAAAACTTGTTAGCTTAACGTCATCGTTAAGACCTCAACTTGTTCAGTCACGGCCGACTATGTAAGCAAATACACTGTTGCTTTTTGTTGATAAAATGACATTTTTTCAACAAAATGTAACTGTATTTGTAATATTCATGCTTAAAATTTTATCAAAGTGTTAACTAATGATGTCGTAAATTTGGAACAACTGGGCCCAGAAATTGAGTGTTATTCAAATAACATTACCTTTGAGAAATTGTCAAAATATCTATTTTTTTTTCAATTTTCTACATAATAATATTAGAGAGACAGTCTCATTAATACAAAGCTTTGGATGTAAATGACCAAACTTTAAATGCCAGAACCAAATTTGTCTCTAGATTAAATAGAAAAATCACAAAATATACTGCTACCTTTTCATTCAGTAACAGTATGCTAATATGGCCATATAAACGTAAATGGCCAAACATAAAAGCAGTGGCCAAACTTGAATTAACTTGAATACACAAATGGCTTAATGGTCAAACATGAATACAAATATCAACCTTGATAAATATGGCCAAATTTACTCGATTGCAATCTTTAAGAATATAACTGACAGATCTTAAATATGAATGACAACATTAAATGCCAAATTTAATGGCAACTCTTGAATACGTATACGCTGGCTTATCATGGTCAAATGAGTACCAATGGCCAAACTTCAATACAAACCCATTCAGTTCTTTACCAATACACCACATGTACTTAGCTGGTGTCACTTCGAAAGTGACTAAACTCACGCTCCTTTAAATGAGGAAACCAGCCATTCTGCTTGTCTGTGGCTGGTACCTATGTGGTGCCAACCAGACACATACATGGTAGATTAGGGAACCATCTTTACAAACTTAACCAAAGTCATTTCAACTTCCTGCCAGATTGTTCTATAGCTAGCTAATAGCTCAACATGCTACAATCACTGATTTAATAGCTAAAGCGTTTAAACTCTAAAAAAAAAGAAAAAAATAACAGCTAAAGCTTTATAAAAATAATATTACTTTCCTACTGTGTAGCTCTAAAATAGTGCAAGGATTTGGATAACATTAATATCCAAGGGTTACTTAAATATAAAGTGACTTAATAAGTAGGGGTTTGTGAGGTGATATCACTAACTACACTAGCCGGGGCACATTAAAAGCGCAGAACTTTTATTACTGTTTTTGTTTTATTCCTTTTTTTCTTCATCTTATTATTATTACTTTTGTGCTGACTTAGTTATAATTTTGAAATGGATAACAGGCTATACACTTGTAGTAGATCAATACTACTGCTTCAAGGGTGGTGCTTCAAGGGTGGTCAGTAGGGAATATGGCCCCCAGCACATTGGGGCCCTTAGAAATAGATGGGCTGCTTGTGCTTCCAGGCAAAGCTTAAAAACTACTGACTGATCATCTGATAACTGGTTAACCGCTCAGGTCTGTGTGCCCAGGAAAGTCATGGTTCAAGTCGAACCATCCATATATAAGCCTTGGGTGGTTATAATTTCAAGCACATTTTTGGTGTCATCATAGACATTCCAGTGTTGGGTTGAAGCCTGATAAAATGGCGACCACGTCCCAACATGACCAAAGCTGTTCACTGGGACGCTAAGCCACAAATCAAACATACAAACAAATCAAATTTTGCTTCAACCTGACTTTATTATTTGAGCCGCAACGCGAGAAAAATGGTCTTCGAGGTTTCAGACCAGGTCTGTGCAGCTTCAGAAGATGGACAGACGCTTGAAATTTCAGATTTAAGAAGAGGAGGAATTGTACTTATTCGTGTTGTGAAAACAAAGGCGATGATCAGCTTCGCAGTTACTGCTAAGCTGATCTGCGCCTTTGTTTTCGCATAGGCAAAAATCCGGTTTTCTCATGGTGCAGCTCATTTATTTTTAAGACACCTCCACTTTTCTAAATATTTTCTTTGAATCAATAGTTACATGTATTATTTAAAGCATAGGCTAAAAGCTTATCAGTTGTTAAGGAAATAAGAAATGGCTGATGTCATAAGTATACTCCTTGTTCTGCAAAATACTGTGTCTTGCAAAGTACAGTGAAAATTATTCAATATTGGTTAATTTTTTGTTTACTTTTACTAGCCTGTGGCTGGTAAGGATCTGATGAAAGGTCATTGAAACTATGGATTAATTTACTAAGCCATGCACTTGAAGCAAAAATCAGTTGATTATCTATAACATAATATTTGACTTCTTGATATTGATACTTTTTTCTTTGTGTTGATACTTTTAAAACAATTGGTATTTCACACATTTATATTCAGTTGCAATATCACCAAAATATCTGTGAATTTTGCTAGTATCTACTTTCTGAAGGTTCTAAGGGATTCTGCAACTGTTTGGTGAATTCACAGGGATCTAAGGAATTGTGAGGGATCTAAGGAATTGTGACTAGTCAATTCACAGGGATCTAAGGAATTGTGACTAGTCAATTCACAGGGATCTAAGGAATTGTGACTAGTCAATTCTCAGGGATCTAAGGAATTGTGACTAGTCAATTCACAGGGATCTAAGGAATTGTGACTAGTCAATTCACAGGGATCTAAGGAATTGTGACTACTCAATTCACAGGGAACTAAGGGACTGTGACTAGTGATTCTATTATTTGGTCAAACTATTAGCTAGCAACAAAACAAACAACAGTTAGTTGAAAATCAAATGGTTAATACAAGGCTACCAAATATAATATAATATATGAGCCGCATCGTGAGAAAACCGGATTTTTGCCTATGCGAAAACAAAGGCGCAGATCAGCTTTGCAGTAACTGCGAAGCTGATCAGCGCCTTTGTTTTCGCTACTCGGATAGTACAATTCCTCTTCTACTCATAGCCAAAATTTCAAGTATCTAGCCTGCTCCTGTGACTGTACAGACCGATTTGTGTCGCATCTGGTCGGAAACCCCGAAGACCGGTTTTCTCGCGTCGGGGCTCATATGTAATGATTCATGACACGAATGAATGTGTTTGATAATATGATAAAAAAAAAAGCTCTCATTCTTATCCTGTTGTTAAGTACATGTTTTGTACTGCTTCTGTACGGATATTCAAAATAAGTACGTTCCAACAAACCAAAACATCTCAAAATGAAATTTGATGCAAGAGAAATTACAATGACAATATCAACTCACAAGAAAACAATTCAGACAGTTCTTGACACACAAAACAACAGAACATGAATAACAAGTTAAGAAAATTTGAGAAAACAATAATTTTAACATCAAGAACATGAAATACATGTAACCCCAAAAAACATGCCAAAATACATAGAGAAGTCAGTGACAAAATTTCAAAAAAAAAAAAAAGATTTTTGATTTCATCTCTAAGTCAGTCACGTAGGTTATCTCTGTATAACCAGTGTGAAAAAAAGTTCCTGAAAATGCAATTCTGAACAAATAAACAACTTGAACAAACATGCTCAATTTCATATTTAACAAAATCATATCAAAATAGACGATTTTTACAAACCAGGGCCCAGTTGTTCAAAACTAACGAAGTCGTTAGTTAACGTTTCGTTAAAATTTCAAACATTAATATTACAAATACACTGTTATTTTTTGTTGAAAAAATGTGAGAATCCTTTGCAGTGCAAAGGATTCTCACATTTTTTCAACAAAAAATAACAGTGTATTTGTTACTTAAGCTGATATTTGCTTAACAAATTTATGTCTTAACGATATCGTTAAGCTAACGATGCTTTGAACAACTGGGTCCAGAAGATTGTTCCAACCATTACCAAAATAAACAGATGCTCAAAGTGAACATGCTCATTATATAAGGGAATTTATTAAGTCCTGAAACTTGGCACATAACTATAACTGTATAAAAGAGAGCCATAAAATGCAAATAAATTTTGAAATAGTAATGTTTTGTCTTTCAAAAGGTGCAATTTGCAAAGATGTAATGCCTTAAATGCAAAAATGGCACATTATTGAACAAGCTAGGAGTTTTGTAATTGGACAAAAATATACTCATCAAAAGAAGTTTTGCACCATTTAGATTTTTTCATATTTTTTAAGTGACATTTTAACTAACAAATTTTAAAGTTAGCTTTTTGAATTTGCACAGTCTGAAAGAGTTTGATAATGTGTGTGATAAGACCAAAAGTTGTTGCGGAAATGATTTGAGGAAAATTTGAAAATTGCAATTTTCTGTAAATGCTGAAAATTGGAAAATCGAAATAATTCCACAAAAAATGCCACAACATCAAGAACACATTTTTGTTTCCAAATTTACACACAAGAGCTCCAAAGCTAATGACTAAGCCTAGAAACAATTTAAAAATTCTCAAAATTTTAGTAAAAAAGCATTTTTTGACAAAATTGCAGTTTTTGAGAAAAAATGATAAATATTGGTAAAAATGAGTAAAATCGAAATTCATTTCAATTTTTGATCATTATGAGATGTTTTGACACCAAAAGTTGCCGCCTGCTTTCTTTCTGTTAAAGGCAATCTCATGTCAAAGATGTTGCATGAGGACTTTTTTGACATGCAGCTTTTTAAAAATTCTGAATTTGGATGGGTTGAAAACCAGTACCTTCAGTTAAACATTAATGGGTGCTGCATGCTGTGTTTGAAAGAAAAACAACCCATTTTATTGGGGAGATGAGTTACTGCTTTATCTGAGAATTTAAAAAAAATCTCAGAAATTGTTATTTTTGGTCAAAAATAGTGTTTTTGTCAAAAAAATTCAATTTTTAGTTTTTTGCTTTAAATGATTGCTTTCAGTATCCCGAATGAGGATGTGAAACAAATTTGGGTTTGGAAGCCCAGAAATAAAGATATGGGTTTTTTGCTGCATCCCAAATTTTGGTGTTTTCAAAAACATGCATTTTTGCACATTTTTATTTAATCTTTTTAAGAAGAAATATTGATTTGTCATTCAGGAAGTCCAGCCCTTTAAGATGGTATTCAGTTTTAAAAGTTTATTTGAAAAATGTCTATACTAGAAATTATTTTAAAATGAGAAAAATATTAACTGGTGCAAAACTTCTTTTGATGAGTATAATTGATATCTTAAAACTTTGCTTTAGGAAGATATCTGACCATAATGTCTCCATTAGTTCCGGCTTTGAGCATGGTAGATAAGCAGCTGTTTAAATTTGTATAAGAATGCCATACCTTAATAGATTAAATTCAAAATCATCACAGTGACTGTCAATTAGAAACAAATTTGTTAAAATTCACAAATAATGTAAGGAATCAGTAAGTTTCAGGACTTAGTAAAAGACCCGCATATACTTATTTTTTTAATTCCGACTATACCATTGTGAGGACATGCCAAGACATATTGTAACTCTAATTTTTTGGACAGAAGGCCCTTATCATCCTATATGCCTGCAAGGCAACCAAATATCTTACTGCGCACATTGATGCATGATGCAACATAACACATTACATCAGGGTTTTCTCTGGCGCACAAAAACTTGCAGTTTGACCCCTTTTGGCCTCCAATGACCCCCAAACTGTCCATAAATGGGACAATGATGTCCCCCAAAATTCACAAATATTTCCAGTTCCTGATATAAATGTACCCTAAATTCACAACAGTTTTGTCAGAATGTCCCTCAAGAGCTTTCAGTAGTGGGACAAAGGGCCCCTAAATTTTAAAAAACTCCCGAGTAAAAACCATGATTACATGACTAAATGGAAAGTTCATTGCTTGTTGTCAGTTGTTGCCCAATCAATATAGCTTCCAATTACCAGATTCCATTTGAGCCGTCTCATGAGAAAACCAACATTGTGCTTTCCGACCAGGCCGGACACAAACCAAAAGCTGTACAAGCACAGAACATTGCTAGAGGCTGTAAATCTTGGATTTAGAAAGTAGAGGAATTGTATTATCCGTGTAGCAAAAACAAAGGCGCTGATCAGCTTTGCAGTTACTGCGAAGCTGATCTGCGCCTTTGTTTTTGCATATGCAAATTGTTGGTTTTCTTGTGAGGCGGCTCATTTTGTCATTTTTGACATGATTGTGACATTTGCATCAATCTGTGCACTAAGAAATTTGGTTGCATCACAGATGCATCTCCATAGGGTAGTCTCAATGCAACAGTGTAGACATGGATCAAACTAGTCAAAGAAAAGTTTGTTGCAGGTCTACACACATTTTTTGGGCATCCAAAAATTTTAGAGTTTTTAATGTTTTACCTGCTAATTTCATCAATGAAATATACACTGGTATTTGTAGTGCTATCAAACAAATTAAGGGAATGTCAGAGCTGAAACTTCTCTTTTCAGGTTTCAATATAGGGATCAAACATGATTTTCAATTCATTAACATTTGCTAGGTCCCGAGGGTTGTGTTGAAAAAGGTGGCGTAGCCCAAGCTTTTCAACACTCCCCGAGGGACCTAGCGAATGTTAATGAATGACAAAATCATTTTTGATCGCTATTGTTGCATAAATTCTGCAGGAACAAAAGAAATAATGGTGCACTATATTTTACAGCCTATCACATTTTCATACGCATAAAAACTTTCGTTCTGGTTGGACTTCAGTTTCTCATTATTAGCAAGTGCTTTGCGTGGTGCCAGTAAAAGCCATGTATTAACAGCATGTGCACACATGAATTGCAATATTAATGCATGACTTTCTCTTCATTAATAAACGGCTGTTAATATCGTCTTACACGGGTATTTATGCAATAATTAAGGTTGTGGTAATAAATCATCATCATCATACAATAATATTTAGAGCAATAATACTTTGAGCATAATGTGGCGAAAATAGAGATTGGCAAGAAAAACCAGAGGACCAATGGTCCTGTAAACGCTCACCTGAGATCTGCTGCATATACCCATAAACATGTTTGAATATTATCGTATTTAACTCCAGTGCAGGGGCAGATGAAGCCCTTGGGGCATTTTCTTTTTTTAGAATCTTCAATATTCTGTCCATTTGCCAATTTCCTGCTGGCCTTTCCCTTCAAATGACATTTTAACAGTTTTCCCAATTCAAATGCATAGGCAACCCATGTTGGCCTTGCCATAAACTTGGTCAAGGTCATCACAGGGTCATGATTTATATATACATTGGAGTACTTTAGCCATCGATGCTTCACGCCAAGTTTCCTTGAAATCAGTCTATTGGTTTCAGAGAAGAAGATTTTTGATGGGTTTTTACCATATATGGGCATGGTGGCCATCTTTGTCATGTGACCTAGATTATTTATATATACATTGATTCCCCCACTCTATAGATGCTTCACATAAAATTTGGCTTTGATTGGCCAAGCGGTTTCAGAGGAGAAGACGTTTGAATATTATGGCAATATACATGTATATTGCCCCGGGGTGGGGGCACATGAGCCCCTGGGGTCCATTTGTTTTTCAGAATCATTAATATTCAGTCCTACTTCCCATTTCCTGCAACACTTTCACTTTAAATGACATTTTGAAGTTTTCCCTATTCAAATGCATTGGTGACCTATGTTGACCTTGCCGTAAAATAGCTCAAGGTCATCACAGGGTCACGATTTATATATACATTGTAGTGCTTGAGCCATCGATGCTTCATGCCAAGTTTTGTTGAAATCGGTCCATCGGTTCTGGAGAAGAAGATTTTTGAAGGGTTTTTACCATGTATGGGCATGGCGGCCATCTTGGTCATGTGACCTGGATTTCTTATATACACATTGGTTCCCCCTTCCTATTGATGCTTCACATAAAATTTGGCTTTGATTGGCCAAGCAGTTTCAGAGGAGATGATGTTTGAATATTATGGTAATGTACAGGTATATTGCCCCGGGGTGGGGGCACATGAGCCCCTGGGGTCAAATTTTTTCAGAATCATCAATATTCAGTCCTACTACCCATTTCCTGCAAGATTTTCACTTGAAATGACATTTTGAAATTTTTCCCCATTCAAACGCATTGGCGACCTATGTTGACCTTGCCTTTAAATAGGTCAAGACCATCACAGGGTCACGATTTATATACACATTGTAGTGCTTGAGCCATCGATGCTTCATGCCAAGTTTGGTTGAAATCGGTCCACTGGTTCTGGAGAAGAAGATTTTTGAAGGGTTTTTACCATGTATGGGCATGGCGGCCATCTTGGTCATGTGACCTGGATTTCTTATATACACATTGGTTCCCCCTTCCTATTGATGCTTCACATAAAATTTGGCTTTCATTGGCCAAGCGGTTTCAGAGGAGATGATGTTTGAATATTATGGTAATGTACAGGTATATTGCCCCGGGGTGGGGGCACATGAGCCCCTGGGGTCAATATATTCAGTCCTACTGCTCATTTCCTGCAAGATTTTCACTTGAAATGACATTTTAAAATTTTTCCCCATTCAAACGCATTGGCGACCTATGTTGACCTTGCCGTAAAATAGGTCAAGGTCATCACAGGGTCACGATTTATATACACATTGTAGTGCTTGAGCCATCGATGCTTCATGCCAAGTTTGGTTGAAATCGGTCCACTGGTTCTGGAGAAGAAGATTTTTGAAGGGTTTTTACCATATATGGGCATGGCGGCCATCTTGGTCATGTGACCTGGATTTCTTATATACACATTGGTTTCCCCTTCCTATTGATGCTTCACATAAAATTTGGCTTTGATTGGCCAAGCGGTTTCAGAGGAGATGATGTTTGAATATTATGGTAATGTACAGGTATATTGCCCCGGGGTGGGGGCACATGAGCCCCTGGGGTCAAATTTTTTCAGAATCATCAATATTCAGTCCTACTACCCATTTCCTGCAAGATTTTTACTTGAAATGACATTTTGAAATTTTTCCCCATTCAAACGCATTGGCGACCTATGTTGACCTTGCCTTTAAATAGGTCAAGACCATCACAGGGTCACGATTTATACACACATTGTAGTGCTTGAGCCATCGATGCTTCATGCCAAGTTTGGTTGAAATCGGTCCACTGGTTCTGGAGAAGAAGATTTTTGAAGGGTTTTTACCATATATGGGCATGGCGGCCATCTTGGTCATGTGACCTGGATTTCTTATATACACATTGGTTCCCCCTTCCTATTGATGCTTCACATAAAATTTGGCTTTCATTGGCCAAGCGGTTTCAGAGGAGATGATGTTTGAATATTATGGTAATGTACAGGTATATTGCCCCGGGGTGGGGGCACATGAGCCCCTGGGGTCAATTTATTTTCAGAATCATCAATATTCAGTCCTACTGCTCATTTCCTGCAAGATTTTCACTTGAAATGACATTTTGAAATTTTTCCCCATTCAAACGCATTGGCGACCTATGTTGACCTTGCCGTAAAATAGGTCAAGGTCATCACAGGGTCACGATTTATATACACATTGTAGTGCTTGAGCCATCGATGCTTCATGCCAAGTTTGGTTGAAATCGGTCCACTGGTTCTGGAGAAGAAGATTTTTGAAGGGTTTTTACCATATATGGGCATGGCGGCCATCTTGGTCATGTGACCTGGATTTCTTATATACACATTGGTTCCCCCTTCCTATTGATGCTTCACATAAAATTTGGCTTTCATTGGCCAAGCGGTTTCAGAGGAGATGATGTTTGAATATTATGGTAATGTACAGGTATATTGCCCCGGGGTGGGGGCACATGAGCCCCTGGGGTCAAATTTTTTTCAGAATCATCAATATTCAGTCCTACTGCTCATTTCCTGCAAGATATTCACTTGAAATGACATTTTAAAATTTTTCCCCATTCAAACGCATTGGTGACCTATGTTGACCTTGCCGTAAAATAGGTCAAGGTCATCACAGGGTCACGATTTATATAAACATTGTAGTGCTTGAGCCATCGATGCTTCATGCCAAGTTTCGTTGAAATCGGTCCAGTGGTTCCGGAGAAGAAGATTTTTGAAGGGTTTTTACCATATATGGGCTTGGCGGCCATCTTGGTCATGTGACCTGGATTATTTATATACACATTGGTTCCCCCTTCCCATAGATGCTTCATGTAAAATTTGGCTTTGATTGGCCAAGCTGTTTCAGAGAAGAAGATCTTTGAAAATGGTGGACGACGGATGACGGACGACGGACGGACGGACGCCGGATCATGGCCATCCTATAAGCTCACCTTGTGAGCCTGACGGCTCAGGTGAGCTAAAAATGCCAATCAGAAAATGCCAAGATGACATGGCCAAATTTAGATGAAATTAACACGAACAAAATGAACCAAATATCGACATACTAAACTATCAGGCCATCCCAGTCTATATGAGCATCCAATGCTATGTTTGTAAGGGCAAATCTGTATCAGAATCAGAATCAGAAAAATGGTAAGATTCAGAATCATAATGATGACACTTCATGTTTGAACAGGCAAGTCTGGGTATACAAGTGCAGCCCCCAGATTAGGAAGCTGCTACAGGAACTAGCCCTGAGGTTATAGAAAATAATTTTTTAATGCTCAACTCAGCTGAGACTAAAATTTATCCTGCTCATAAATGTTAAGAATTGTTGGCATTTTAACATTTATCAGCAGGATAAATTACAGGCGTTGTTGACCTAAACCAAACATTTCACTTTATTTGGTCTATTTCAGAATTTATGAGCAGTTTTAATTTTATGTTCAGCTGAGTTGAGCATGATTTTTTTTTATAACCTCGGGGCCAGGTCTTATCAGAGTCCAGTGTATTCAGTACTCTGTCTGCGTCTCCTGAAACCCTTCCTAAATTAGGCTTTAGTGTCTTTTAAAGCAAGTTTGATTTTCATTCTCAACATCAATACAGCTTACTGTTTTTTTCATCATCCAGTGAAAATGAATGAATGAATGAATGAATGAATGAATGAATGAATTGCAAAGGCTGGTTTTCCTGTACAAATGAAATGAAATGTTTTGGTTATACAAACAATAGTTAAAGGCAATCTGGGAGCTGGTTGTCTAGAGCATAATTAGCCAACAAGGGTTGTCAGGATGTCATCTCACTTGATTTATGAGCCGCCTCATGGGAAAACCAACAATGTGGTTTCCGAACAGGTCCGACACAAACCGACCTGTACTGTCTCAGAAAAGAGCTAGAAGCTTGAAATTTCGGATTTAAGTAGAAGAGGAATTGTACTATCCGAGTAGCGAAAACAAAGGCGCTGATCAGCTTCGCGGTTACCGCGAAGCTGATCTGCGTCTTTGTTTTCGCCTATGCAGATTGTTGGTTTTCCCATGAGGCAGCTCTTATGTTGAATATGTATGCAATGTGCAGATATTTTTTTTTAAATTGATAAAAGCTTTTAAAAGGCTTGGTATTTTTCAAAAAGCTTGAATTTCTAGAAAACATTAATTAACGATCGAATACTAACAACCAGTCCCTGATAACGGTTAGATGGGCAGGTACTACTAGTACATATATTCATTTACTGGATTACCTTTTATTACTGAGGCGAAAATGTCAGACGAAAATTTTGGAATTTACAATATTCAAAATGCAAATCCAAAGAATAGCATGACCTTCCAAAGTCAATGCTGGGCCTTTGGAGCATCCAACATGGCAAAAATAATCCAGTATATTCTAATGGCGGGGCACAGGGGTTAAATTAACCCTTGACCTGTTAAGTTTGTACATTAGGGTACATTCAAATTAATTTTTGAATACAAATAAATCAGTTTGGAATTTGGGAAGTATAATGGAATAAAAACAAGTTGTCCAAAACTGGTTTTCAACAACAGGTCAAAGGTTAAGACAATGAATATACTAAGATAACATGCCCATGCCATATAGCACCTATTTACTCATGATACAACCCAATTTCTAACAGTGCAGAAAGATGCAACATCACACAACACATGACAAAAGAGAAAGTGTTGATTAACAGCCTGGTCAATGGGGCAACAAACAAACAGCAAAGAAATATCAATTTTGCAACTAGCAAAATTGAGGCAATGAATTCTGCTGTAGGTTGAAGTCCAATCAATCAGGCTTCAAATCACCGTGCTACATTTTGTCACATTTTGTGTGATATCACTAGTATATAAGATGCATGATCGCTAGAATGAGTATTTTTAGACAAAATCATTCATGACTTTTTTTTTTTTTTGTCAAAAGCATAGCATGAGGGTAAACATTAGAACTGTTTCACTAAGGTGATTCTCGTGAATAGCTACTTTCTATTATAATAATAACGCAAACATGTCAGATTTGCCATGGCATTTGAGCGACATAAATTACATGGGCATGTTAACAACATTTTGCTGTGTCATGATAAAACCAACATTTTGCAAATGCGAAAACAAAGGCGCAGATCAGCTGTTTTCGCTACACAGATAGAACGATTCCTCCTCTTCTTAAATCTGAAATTTCAAGCTTATAGCCTGCTTCTGTGACTGTACAGGCTGATTTGTGTCGGACCTCATCGGAAACACAGATTGTTGGTTTTCTCATGCAAAGGCTCATAATTATTATAGAACACAAGTTAGCTTTTAGTCAAAAAGCACACAGTGAAAACTATTTAGAGCTGAAAAAAGGCACTAAATCTACGTACACACTGTATACATTCTGACAAGAACATAGAAATCATCAAAATAATGACTTTGATTAAGTTTTTCATCACACAAACACTGCTGTAGACTGGATTAGATTCAGAATTTATAAGTGGTGAACTGGTGATATGATCCATATCCATAAGTCAGACTGGCTTTTAAATATTTCGATGTATTGAGTTTTCGAGTAGAACAGTAACTGACCAAATGCACAGGAATTTTTATAAAACAGCCTTAAGCAGAGGCTGGTACATTGTACCTAAATGTCTAGATTCTTCAAGTGTTGTGTCTCATATGAGCCGTGACGCAAGAAAATCGGTCTTCGGGTTTCCGACTAGGTCTGACACAAATCAGCCTGTACAGTCATAGAAGCAGGCTAGAGGCTTGAAACTTTGGCTATAAGTAGAAGAGGAATTTTACTATCCGAGGAGCGAAAACAAAGGCGCTGATCAGCTTCGCAGTTACTGCGAAGCTGATCTGCGCCTTTGTTTTCGCATAGGCAAAAATCCGGTTTTCTCGCAACGCGGCTCATATTATGCATGTTTTTAAAATTTATTTAAGATATATATTAAAATTCCCTGTCAGGGTAAGTTGTCCCATTCAAATCAAGTTAGCAGCAGTGTTTGTATGATACTACACACTGAATGGGCGGCAATCAAAAACATGAATGCAATCTACAAACACAGATCAAAAACGTTAAGAAATAGTGTTTTACTGGTAAATTGATAGAAAAAGGATTTTTTGTTTGTAAATTTTGTTACAATTTACGATCAAAAAGTCCTGTTTCTAACCCCTATTTTTATTGCAACAATAAGCAATAAAAAAAACTCTTATTTCTACAAAGCAACATCTTCAATCTGCGTTCATGGATTGCTAAGCACATTTCCCGACTGCTGCCCATGCGGTGTGTGGCTGTAGATACATAGACAGTCCCACTAACCTAATGTTTGCCTCGTTGTCACCGATACAACAACGATACACCTCCTCCACCTTCTTGTTGAGCTGTTCCAACATCTTTTCCTGGTCTTCTTGTTTAAATTCACCATACGAAAACATTCTGAAAGGCAAATAAGTGGAAAGATGGTGTTTCATACATTTATGCAAAGGCAATTTTGAAATTTAAAACCTTAAGCCATCATTTGTGGCTGAACAGCCCAGTTTTTATGTCACATCTGCTGGAAAACCTTGACAATTTTTTTCATGCTGTGTTTTGGAATAAATGCTAGATTGTTTTAATGCTCATATCTTACTGTTTAAAGGACAGGTCAGACATATATCAAGTAGTGTAGCAACAGATTATGAGCAGAGAAAAATAAATTTGCCGTGTGGGTTCAAGACCCACATGGGGCACTTGTGACACATGTGACACATGACACAAGCCGAGTTCTGCTCGCGGGTGTGCCAGGTGTTTTTTTTGTTGTTGTTGTTTTCAAAGTACCAAACTACCGGTTGGTCCATCTCATATGAGCCGAAATAATCTTGAAAGGGACGCAAAGCTGAATAAGAAAAAAAAAAACATTTCCTCATTGTTGCTAACTTTTACCTTAAAACTAAATGTAAGCCTCTAGACTTCACCGACGTTAGCATCAGCTTATGTTTATTGTCATTTATTACAACTATAACTGCTTGATTTTAAAAGCCTGAATTTGACTTACTTGGCTTTTATTTTTAACTCTGATGCTTTTCTTTCTTCTTTTGATATCTGTGAATTTAATTTGTCTATCTGCTCTTTCAATATCTGTGTTTCTTTCTCCCTGTAAAGAGAAGATCATCATCATCATCATCATCATCATCATCATCATCATCATCATCATCATCATCAACAACAACAACAGCATCATCATCACAATTACGATCAATTCTAATCCTGTTTCCTGTTTAATCATTTTATAGACAATGCCACTTGGCATAAACCACATATTTACCAGAAAAGTGTAAAAACTTGACATAGTGAAATGACAGTTGAAAAAAGTCAAACATGTCACAAATTTAAACATTGTCTGCCATTTTACTGTTTTACAAGACGGTCCTCTGATCAAATTTTAGGGTATTTACAGCAAAAGTCAAATATGTAACAAAACCCAAGAACTACATGGTTAATTTGAGCCGTGCCATGTGAAAACCAACATTTTGCATTTGCAAAAACAAAGGCACAGATCAGCTTCGCAGTAATTACAAAGCTGATCAGCGCCTTTGTTTTCGCTACACTGATAGTACATTTCCTCAACTTTCTTAATCCAAAATTTCCAGCCTCTAGCAATCTTCTGTGCTTGTAGAGTTTGGTTTGTGTCAGACCTGTTCGGAAACCACATTGTTGGTTTGCTCATGACACGGCTCATTTACATTTTCAGTTTAGTCTGTTTGATTGTCTGTTTCATCTCCTCTAAAGCCTCCTCTGTTTCTTGACTGTTCTGTATCAGTGACAGATTCTGCTCCTCAAGCTCCGCAAATATATCTAGTAACTGCTGGGGGTCTGTGAAATGCAACTCCAGATCCTAAAACATTAAATTATTAGCATTACCTACGTATGCCTATGTATGCCTACAATTATTCTACATTTTTACACTGTTCTGTATCCATGACAAAATCTGTCCCTCGGGGTCCATAAATATATCTATTAACTGCTGTTGGTCAGTAAAATGCAACTCCAGATCCTAAAATGTGAAAATTATTACCACTTTTACAATCCACCTTTTTATGCTGTTCTGCAAATATATGGTTATCTAGTAATTGTTGAGTCAGTTAAATTTAACTCTAGATCCTAGAATGTGACGTTGTTAATACACATATGAATAGTTTGTATTTTTACATCTGTGAAAAATGTTAATTTTCAATTACAATATTTGTGTTTTTTTCTCATTTTTGCTTAAATAAAATAAAACTGATCACTCAGACAAGGGTTTTAAAGATTACCAATAATCTTACTTGGGGCATGAATTTGTATACAGTCCAATTTGGATAATTCGAACGCCGATCTTTCGAAACTACCCGATTTTTTTAAGACATCTGACGGTCCCAAAAGTTTCCGCTATTGTTTATTGTTAAAATATTACCGATTTTTCGAATTTCGGTCTTTCGAAAAATTCAGTTTTTCGAACAATTTCGCCGGTCCCGATCAAAGAAATTCCTATTAAAATACCCTTTGAAATTTGAAGCCACAAACTGCCAATCAAAGTCACGCTAAATGATCATGATTTCTTTGCAGAGCGAGATTAATTATTACACACTCTAGCGATTTCACAGGTATATTCGATGCAGGTAACAGACATCGGATTAACAGTCACACTATTAGGTGTTGATCCATAAATTGAGTAGATCTAATTGGTGTCTTTAATTGAGATCGTTTGCAACAATTACCGTGTGAACAATCGGACGATTTCCTTGTCAGTTTGAGGCGTATGACCAATGTGTTAATGAAGAAAGACTTTCATAAACGATGTACATTAATACTCAGACATTGATAACTGCATTTTTCGAGTCACAATCGGCGATTCGTGATGTGTAATCAATACGAAAGAGGCTGTAAAATAAACTGGCAGTAGAATTGCGGTTGTATCAAAAATACCAAATCAAATAAAAGTGTTAATTGACGAATATTTATCGGACATTTGTGATAGTAAATGTAAATGTAACAAGTGTAAAATGACTGTCTATCTATGTTAAATTGGATTTTTAGTTTTGTACCAATGAGTTTGCAGCAGTCTGATACTGATCGTTGCTATTTATTCATGTTCGTTTCTATATATATGAGTAAAATATTTCGGCAATAAATGATTCTTTTTTTTTACATTCAACCATCCCTTTATTGTTGACAGATGTCGAAAGTCGCTATTTTCTCTTTTTATTTTACGTTTGTTTTAATCTGTTGGTCGTAAGTTTACTTATGATAAAACTCTTATAAACACATTTTCTTCATTCCTTGTGCACAGATTCCCATATATACGCGGAAATGCCGAAATGAAGCTGTCAAGTCTGGCCATACCATTGTCTGAATAGAAATGACCGAACATATCCGATTTTTTTGGTGATTCTCGAAAGTTCGAACTCTCGATCATTCAAAAGATTTTCTGTGGTCCCTTGCGCTTCGAATTATCGAACTTTGACTGTATGTAGTTAAAACATATGTTCTGAAAGGTTTAAATGATCTTCATCTATGGTTACAGTGAACCATGTACCTAATTAGCAAATGATTTAGCTTTATTATTACTTTGAAAAAGCAAGAATCCAGCGGACTAACGAACAGTACAAATTATTGAAATATAAACTATCAACAATAAATCAACAATGAAACAAAATGAAAGATATTAACAGAGAAAGATGAAATATCAAAATATAACTTTGTCTCAATCCATTCTCCTGACCTACCATTGCTTTATACTCTGATATAATCTTGGCTGGCAAAGATGTCCAAGGACCAAATACTTCCAATTCCAAATCAGACTAAAATCAGTCATTTTTATTTATAATAAAAGATTTTGTGGGTGACCATTTTGATAACATATTGTGACAACAAAATCAGTGTAATCATTCTGACAACATTTTGTGATTACCTAATCAACAATATCACTATCACTTTTGAAAACATAAAATGATTTTGACATGTGATAAAAAATAACTGTGATATTTTTGAAAACTTGTGATAACAATGTCACTGTAATCATTTTGGTAACATACTGTGATTTCATATCTAATACATGTACTCTTCAGTCTTGACAACATTCAGTGATGGTTTTGACAGTCAGTGTTGTGCTATGACAACATTTTGTGATTACCAAATCACTGTTATCACTATCACTTTCAACGCTAACCACTGACTCTTCATAGTTCCATGAATCCTCACTGTGTATTTCTATTACTGACCACTGACAGTGATGAAAGGATTGAAACATTTGAGAAAAAAAATGTATTTTATGGTATATGTACTACAGACAATTTTATGGTAT
The DNA here is from genome assembly GCA_964017185.1 of Rugalucina vietnamica. Classification (NCBI taxonomy): domain Eukaryota; kingdom Metazoa; phylum Mollusca; class Bivalvia; order Lucinida; family Lucinidae; genus Rugalucina; species Rugalucina vietnamica. Next base: position 37,790,832 of record OZ024875.1, read on the forward strand.
GTGAACAACAGACTTACATAGATCCACACATCCTGATAACCACCTTTATTGTTTAATGCCTGTCATGTTGTGTAGTAGGAATCACATACTAAATTTTCAGAGTTAAATAAATTTGCATAATTTATGTGCTGCAGTATAGCTGCCATTTGTTCACCAGGCTTACCGGAAGACAGAATCTCGTTCAACATAAGCCTAAGCCTCTTTTAGCATGTAATGACAGAAGATTTTATATTTATATAGCATAGTTGATCATCAAAAGTTGTCTACTGCCCACATAGAAAGGCCAGGTTAAGAATACAGCAAAGTCACTTAGATAACAAAAAATTATATGAGCAATGTAACTAGAAATGTGTTGTTTCTTTTTCATAACAAAGACAGATCAGCTGAACAGCAACTGCACAGATGACCAGCACCCACAGTTATGCTACAAAGATAGTACAGTTTCTCTTTTTCCTAAATCCAAAATTTCAAGCCTGAAACCATCTTGTGAGACTACTCAGCCCCGTTCAGACTAGGAGACAGGTTTTCTTGCATCAGCTCAGATTCAGGGGAGATAACCTACCTCATCACTATCATCATCTGACTCTGTTACCGTGGATACCGTACTCTCCTGTTCTGGAGTCCTGGAAAATCAAACAAAGAAGAAAAGAATCCACCATGAGTTTGTTTATAGATATACAATTCTGTTCCAAAGGTCTCTGTTTTGCATCACAAGGATTGCCGAATGATGGCAAAAAGGCACTCCAGAGACAAAATTTTCTTACGTATCTCTATCATAAAGATAGAAAAATTCCGGTATTTTAGTGGTGGTAGATAAATCGATCTTACACTGCTAGCTTGGTTGCTCATACAAGATAAGAAAAGCACGCGACTAAATTCGATCGTTTCTAGCCCAAAGCAGCTGCTTGCAGCAATAATGTTCAACAAAACTAGACTAAATTGGTGTGAATCCATTGGATATAATCTTGATTCACGCTCGTTTTCAACAAAAAACAAATCACAACTGCATCTCTTGATTTATTTACATTTGACGTCATATCCGTAATAAACACTACGTCATCAGAGTTAAAGCACGGTATCAGGTTACTTTACCGGTAAAATAAATGTAGGCCCTCGGGTCCATCGTTCCAGTGGGAAACTCGGCGAGCCTCGTTTCCCACTGGAACGGATGAACCCTCGGGTTGAGATTTTCCTATCTCCACTGACCACCCATGATGGATTCTATTTATCTACCATATCCACAAACTAATTTTGGATTATTTTTCTTGAACATCTTTAGGCAGTGAAGCTTGATTTTTATAGATTTTACCTTAGAAAACGCTTCAATCAGGTCCCCCATTCGGAAATCACAAATTTTTGATGTCCTTGTAACTTGCGCTCTTGATAATAAAGTTTTTGTATTGCTTTCAGTTTTAGTATACATTAATAGGGAAAAGATTTCACTCAGCTTTTCAGATGCCAGTTTGAAAAACTTGTGTACACTGTGCTCACGAAATAGAATGACCGCAGTACAATACCTCTTTGTAGCAGATCCTTTCTTTGTTGGGTCTATAAGTCCCCTCTTTCTCTTCTGTTTGAGTTCCACTTTCTCCTGGGGCAGCGGCAAGTCCGTGGCTGCTTTCTGTGCAGCTTTCTGCTTCTCTCTCTCCTTTCTTCTCTCCTCACGCTTCTTCTTCTTACGGGCATTGATAATTTCTTGGACTTCCTGAGAAAGGAAAGCAAATATCTGGATAGATGCATGGTAAAATATGCTGATTAGAAAATGTCAGTCAGGAGGTGATTAGTAGCATTCCTTTAAATTGGTCACAACTGTAACCATAGGTATAAAGATCATGTATTGTTTGCTGTAGGTAGCTGAAGAAAGTACATGTACTACTGAATGAAAGAATTAATCATTTATCTATGCACACACTTTGTACCTGTCTGTTAGTGACGTTAATACTGTGTGTAAATAGATTAGTACAACACCAGAAAGGTTTGCTTGTTTGTTTGCTAAGAGGTTAACATCCCAGTCAACAATTTTTCAGTAATGTTGAGACAGATCCATCACTTCCTGTGTTAGTGTGTTGTGCTAAACGACAAAATCTGGCACCAGTGAGTATGGAACCCTCAACCTCATGATCAGTAGTCCAAAGCTACCAATCAAAAAGAGCATAACATAATTGAAAACATTAAAGTTAGGAAGTTCAAATTCAGCCCGCAGACTTGTTCATTCATGTGAAAGGATGAGTCGAATATAACAATTCTTATCATATGGAACTTACTGGAGGGGTTAGATTCTCCAAGAAAACTCTGTACAACTGGTATTCCTTGAGTGTGTCTTCATATTTTGAGATTTCTGATTTGATTGACATCATGTTAGCATTGATTTTCTTGATCTCTGCAACTTTTTCTAGTTTGGCTTTGGTCTCAGTCTCAGCTCTGGAAAAGAACATAAACATGACAAAAAGCAACATTGTTGTTTTCTAACAGGTACAAACCGAGCTGTACAAGCCTGGTAGATGGCTACAGACAGGAAACTTTGGATTTAAGAAGATGAGAAATTGTACTATTCCTGTAGCTAAAAACAAAGGCGCTGATCAGATGTGCAGTTACTGCACAGCTGATCTGCACCTTTGTTTTCGCATAGACAAAAATCCAGTTTTCTCCTTATGTAGTTCATCTAATATTAAGAACAGTGACAGAATTTTGCTAATTTTCATGGTCAAATTTTATCACAAACTTTACATTATCATACTTTCATACAATATTTTTTTAAAATCTCTATTTCTAGAACTACACAGATAACATTGCTTACATTCTCATAGCCTCAGCTGAGTTGTAATCATTTTCTTTGAGGAATTCATCAAACATGGCTGCATCTTCTTCTAGATATTGTTCTGCCAATTCCAGCTTTCTCTCCTCTGCTTGTGCGATCTCCTCAAGCTTTTGAGTCTCGTCACGTTTCACACCCAGGGAATACTGTAGAAAGAATGAGAGAAAAATTGAAAAGAACTCTTAATGGCTTCAGCCGAGTTGTAATCGTTTTTTTTGAGGAACTCATCAAACATTGCTGCCTATGCAACCTTCATGAGCTTCTGCCCAGCAGGCACATGACGTAAGAATGATGTCAGATCGATGTTGATGCAACGTCGCATCGACGTCGACGCGACATCCCATCGAAAATGACGTCATGTGCCCGCTGGGTGTCATATTTCACACCCACAGAATACTGAACAAAGCAAGAAAAAAATTACAGCATCTGAAATTTCAATACCAGCATTCATTTTAAATCTATTTTAAGTATAACTGGTTGATGAAATGTATTCTTCAAATGTCAGACATATCTGGGTACTTCAGCAATACCTTTACTGTATCTCCATATGGTATGCATTGTAATCGTACATGTATATTTTAAGTTAATAACACACCAGTTGTGAGTGTGGATACTGAAACCTTATTGTTATGCTATACCTGGGTATCATCAAGTTTAGCACCCAATCTATAAACTTAAGTTTATTACTTTTTTGGGTTATGTTTTTTTTCTTCTTTCAAAACAAAATGAGATACATATATTTTTACAACAATAATGTTTGTTGTTTTTTACATAAAGAATGAATAGAAACATAATACAAAGCATGCAAGAAAAATCCAAAGGTTTCTCACATAACACAAAATGCAGATCCAGATATCTGTTTCGCTGTTTCTCTTATAATGTGCTTTCTAAATTTGTACAAGAAAATTTTCTATAAATGTTAAGATTACCTGAACCAGAAACATTTCTCGTTTCTTGGCAATGTATTCTGCTAGAGATTCCTTCTCTACATGTCGATCTGTGGAACAAGAAGACACCTTCTATTTCAATTTATAACTTTACCATTGTTCCAAGTCTTATACATGTATATGTTTTTTTTGTGTAAGAATGATTACCTCAAATACCAAAGTCTTAACACATTCATATTGTTGTTACCGTTCTTACGATATTCAATTTTCAAACTTCCTCTGGGTTCTCATCTGCATCATTTTATTGTAGCACTTCCTTGGTCTTTCTTTCAATGGTTTTGCCTTCAACCATAATTTAAAGTTTCAGCAATTAACATAAATAAATGGAGCTGCCTTTAAATAACATTCTTCAGTGTTCCTTTGAAAAATCTTGAATATATAATTTTGCTGTGAATACCTTAAATCTTGAATATAAAGCCACGCCATAAGAAAACCAGATTTTTGTCTATGCAAAAACAAAGGTGCATATCAGCTTTGCAATACAGCTGATCAGCACCTTTGTTTTCACTATACAGATTGTACAATCCCTCTTCTTCTTAAATCCAAAATTTCAAAATTCTAACCTTCTTGTGTGACTGTACAGACAGGTTTGTGTCGGACCTGGTTGCAGCTCATATAATGTGGGATCATATCAGATGCATGACACTAAGAACTTCATTACGTCAATTACCCAAACATACCTCTCGTTACAGCAATGGTAAACTGAGGGTCGTCTTTGACGGCGACAGCTTTGTCGGATTCCTCTTCTTTTTCTTCGTCCGAGTCAGCAGGTTTAATCATCTGTGCCGTCTTGAAGTTGACTTTGGAGGCGTAGGTCGTCTTCTCGTGAACCTTCAACTGTCTCTGTCGCAGTCTCTCCTAAAACATTGAATCGAAAAAATAGTTCTCAACTATAAACTCTTGAGATATAGATTTTGTTAAAATGGTATTATTTCATAATGCCTTTCTTGAATCAAAAATATTCATTCATTGTGGGTCATTGATAGAATAGCACTGTACAGCTCATCCGCACCTTATTTTGCTACATAAATGGCACCAATCTTCTTCTTTCTACAAGCATATTTTCAGACTTCAAGCTATCCTGTATTTGACTACACTTTAAATTGTCAGTCATGTCTTGAAATGCTTGCCTTCAGGTTACTCGGATGCGATCCATCTATGAATGTAGGTTAAGAAATGCAGTGCACCTGGGTGACCGAGGATGGAAAAGCAAAAAGACCAGCTTTCCTTTAATGGGGCTAAAATAAGAAAACTATTGTAGTAATGAGTAGTAGCTCTTACTTGTTTTTTCTTCTGTCTCTCTTTATCTCTCAACATGAAGATATCACTGTCTGGGGGCATCTTGAAGGGGTTTCCACCAGGGGTCATATCATCTGTAAGAAATCATATGAGCCGTGTTGTGGGAAAACCATATTTTGCCTATGCGCAAAACAAAGGATCAGTGCCTTTGTTTTTGCTTCACTGATAGTATAATTCCTCCACACCTATTTCCAAAATTTCAAAATTCTAGCTTTCTTATGTGACTGCACAGACCAGATTATGTTGGACCTGTTCAGAAACCCCAAAGACCGGTTTTCTTGCATCGCGGCTCATATCATCTGTACTACATTCAAGTACAACCCATGGTATGTTTCCCTATCAACTTCTAATCCATGGCAAATGCATAAACTTATGTTATGACAGTCAACATCTTTGACAAACTTGGAAAAAAAAACTATTAGAAAACCTGGGTTTATACAAGTACTAAAGACTAATGATGTGGATGATTCAGAAGAATTTTGTAATTGAAACATTTTCACCAAATAATGCGTGTTCTTAAATCTCTTGTTAATTGACTCCTCCGCCAGCAAGGTATAACCACGCCCACCCCTATTTCCTTAGACAAACATTGTGTTTTTGCACCTATATTTACCTGTAAAAAGCATGTGTTGGTTTGTTTGTCTAACCCCTTGTTGTCTAACCGTCATTGACCGTTAGCTAATGTGCTGATTTGAATGGTCAATATAAAAATGAATACTAATGATGGGTGGTTTGACGGAGGACTCAATTGACCAAAATCAATCAAAATATACACTGACCAGTAGATTTGTGACAAAAATCTAGGACAAACAAATGCACATGACTAAATGTGAATATATGTTAAAATAAATTGCATGTTAAATGTATGCAGCATAATCTTTGTCCTGGATTTTAACTTAGATTAATATTTTAATGAGAGGCGGAGCGATAGTCCAAATCAAATTTGGTCAATTCCCTGACCCCAGTGAAATATCTATGAAGCACTTTTTAAATAACATTATGTACCGGTAATAGAATCCTTTTCAAAGCATTTCCATTTTTTTAAGTTTTTTTCTCCAAGACTTACCTGACATAACTGACTGACTCGATGCTGACTTAGCCGAGTTAGGGAAAGTAACTCTTCCTGACTGCCGTGACTGGTTGTCTTGCCCTTTAATGTCAAGAACAAAATTAATTTTAACACCAGAGGACCAATGGTCCTGTAAACGCTCACCTGAGATCTGCTGCATATACCAATAAACATGTTTGAATATTATGGTATTTAACTCCAGTGCAGGGGCAGATGAAGCCCTTGGGCCATTTTCTTTTTTCAGAATCTTCAATATTCTGTCCATTTGCCAATTTCCTGCTGGCTTTTCCCTTCAAATGACATTTTAACAATTTTCCCAATTCAAATGCATAGGCAACCCATGTTGACCTTGCCATAAACTTTGTCAAGGTCATCACAGGGTCATGATTTATATATACATTGGAGTACTTTAGCCATCGATGCTTCACGCCAAGTTTCCTTGAAATCAGTCTATTGGTTTCAGAGAAGAAGATTTTTGATGGGTTTTTACCATATATGGGCATGGCGGCCATCTTTGTCATGTGACCTAGATTATTTATATACACATTGATTCCTCAATTCTATAGATGCTTCACATAAAATTTGGCTTTGATTGGCCAAGCGATTTCAGAGGAGAAGAGGTTTGAATATATATTATGGAAATATACATGTATATTGCCCCGGGGTGGGGGCACATGAGCCCCTGGGGTCCAATTTTTTTCAGAATCATTAATTTTCAGTCCTACTTCCCATTTCCTGCAAGACTTTCACTTTAAATTACATTTTAAAAGTTTTCCCCATTCAAATGCATTGGCGACCTATGTTGACCTTGCCGTAAAATAGGTCAAGGTCATGAAAAGGTCATGAATTATATACACATTGTAGTGCTTGAGCCATCGATGCTTCATGCCAAGTTTTGTTGAAATCGGTCCACCGGTTCTGGAGAAGAAGATTTTTGAAGGGTTTTTACCATATATGGGCATGGCGGCCATCTTGGTCATGTGACCTGGATTATTTATATACACATTGGTTCCCCCTTCCCATAGATGCTTCATGTAAAATTTGGCTTTGATTGGCCAAGCGGTTTCAGAGAAGAAGATGTTTGAATATTATGATAATATACATGTATATTGCCCCGGGGTGGGGGCGGATGAGCCCCTGGTGCCCAATTTTTTTCAGAATCATTACTATTCAGTCCTACTGCTCATTTTCTGCAAGATTTTTCCTTTAAATGACAATTTAACAATTTTTCCCATTCAAATGCAAAGGCGACCTATGTTGACCTTGCCGTAAAATAGGTCAAGGTCACCGCAAGGTCATGATTTATATATACATTGTAGTACTTGAGTCATTGATGCTTCATGCCAAGTTTGGTTGAAATCGGTCCAGTGGTTCCGGAGAAGAAGATTTTTGAAGGGTTTTTACCATATATGGGCATGGCGGCCATCTTGGTCATGTGACCTGGATTATTTATATACACATTGGTTCCCCCTTCCCATAGATGCTTCATGTAAAATTTGGCTTTGATTGGCCAAGCAGTTTCAGAGAAGAAGATCTTTGAAAATGGTGGACGACGGACGACGGACGGACGACGGACGACGGACGGACGCCGGATCATGGCCATCCTATAAGCTCACCTTGTGAGCCTGACGGCTCAGGTGAGCTAAAAATGAAAGCATTTAATATTCTGTTTATTAAATCTCACTGGGCAGACATTCAGAATCAAGACACAGTTCATGTGGAAGAGTGGATTGGTGTTTTTGTAATGTTTTACCCGGCTAGTTGTCCAAATAGCATACATATTATAATTATGGTACAATTAAGAAAAAACTAATCAACAATACCACTAGATCATAAGTAGCATTTATAATACTAACTGCATTTAATAACACTTATTATTATATAACTATAAATAGACAGTATTTAAGACAATGCTTTCAGCCCATTGCATATTTAAGAAATAGATCAGCCCTAGCAGTGAATTGTTGAGTAATAATTCACTGTTTGGAGGTCAGTTGTAAAGAAGATCAAATCACGAGCGCGTAGAGCGAGTGATTTATCTTCTTACAACTGACCGACAAACAGTGAATTATTACTCAACAATTCACGCACTTAAGCTGATCTATTTTGATTCTAACACACAATAAATGGAATAAATGTTGCTGAAACCGTCGATATCGTTCAGCTTTCCGCCATTGCATTGCAGATATCCCGCCAAATATTTGACTGTAATGCTGGTATTTACACACATTTATTACGTTTGTTGTGCGCTAAAACGACGTTTCACCGTCTAACGCTGCTTTGTGGGATAGCTGACGTCACAAATACCGCAAAGTAACGTCACGCTTATTCACCCAGTGAAATTGTTGCACAATACAACATGTTTTTTACCATTGGCTATATAGGCGAGGTGTGTTAGAATTTGTCATATTCTATGACCTAGGGTTTTCCCCATTAAATATATGTTGCTAAATTTAGAACACTGTATTTATCATGGAAATGTACATTGATCTTGCTGATGAACTACAGATGATGTTTACTACTGTTTAATTTATTTGAATTAAGACTTTATGTCCCAATGATCTTTTTTGGTCATGCTGGGACTTTATGCAAGCTGTTTGAAAACAATCCATTTTCAAATGAAAAATATCTTTTTTTTCTGCTCATTCTTTTTAAACGTTTTGTATTAAAAGAAAGTGTTATAATACAGGTCAACCTCATTATAACGCTATCTTTGGGGTCCATGAAAACAGACCGTATTATAAGTGAACCGTGTTATAATGAGGTTATTTACAATAGACATATAGCAAAATAATCAATTTGGGAGCCATGACATGGCCGCATTATATTGAGAACCGCACTGTAATGAGGGGCATTATAATGAGGTTGAACTGTACAATAAAACAATTGTTGACTATTGAGTCACTGAATATGATGTGATATCCAACAGAGACTACCAATATTGACCTCGGCTTCGCCTCGGTCAATATTGGTAGTCTCTGTTGGATATCACATCATATTCAATGACTCAATAGTCAATAATTGTATAATGTTATACAGAAAATGAGTAAATAAAGATAAAGCTGTTGCACGGCAAATCCAATGACTTCAGATTTCATTCTAGTGTAGACATCCACCAAGTTTTTTCTAACTGCTTGACAAAAAAGGAGCTAAAATGGCTTTTTGCTATCAATTGTGCTCAGTAAAGAGTCTGAGAGGACTGGGTGACTGTCCAGGCTGATTTTTGCTGAGGTCAAAGCACATTTATGTTCAGGTTCTTCATCAGGATAATGTCCATCAAATGTATACATACCCCCTGCACCCCACTTTTTATATAGTAAAACGGGGGTGTATATATCGGTATACAATTCTTTTTTTTTTTTCTTTTCACAGATTGTAAGTACATGTACTTGTTAGGACTGACTCATCGAGGAAGTCTTAATATGTATCCACCCTCTATGTTTTTAGAAAAGTATCTAAAATTTTTGAATCTTGTTATATTACTTTTTTTGCATCTAATCTTTGTCTCTTTAATAGACATGACTGAGCTGCAATATAAGAAAACCAACAACATACATAGGCAAAGACAAAGGAACAGATCAGCTGTGCAGTAACTGCACAGCTGATCAGCATCTTTGTTTTCACCACACAGATACAACATTCCCTCTTCTTTTTAAATCTGATACTCCAAGCTTCTAGTCTGCTTCTGTGACTGTACAGGCTGATTTCTGACCTAGGCTGAAACCCATATTGCTGTTTTTTCTCATGCGAAGGCTCATGTATTCGTAATGTCACTTACTTGATTTTTTCCCTGACCCTAGTGAAGCATCTGGGGATCCCATATTGGACCTGATAGGTGAATCAGCCATCTTCTTCACATAAAATGTTGTGTATTAATTATAAAAGTCTGAAATGAAAGGTAGGAAAACATATCATAATTGTTCAGTCCAAGATTCTCTATAATAGAACATGTTCTATTGTAAAATCTTGGCCTAGATTCTCTATAATAGAACATGTTCTATTGTAAAATCTTGGCCAAGATTCTCTATCTATAGTAGAACATGTTCTATTACAAAAAATTGGCCAAGATTCTTTATAATAGAACATGTTCTACTGTAAAATCTTGGCCAAGATCCTCTTTAAAATTAACAGAACACATTCTATTGTAAAATCTTGGCCAAGATTCTATATAATAGAACATGTTCTATTGTAAAATCTTGGCCAAGATTCTATATAATAGAACATGTTCTATTGTAAAATCTTGGCCAAGATTCTCTATAATAGAACATGTTCTATTGTAAAATCTTGGCCAAGATTCTCTATTATAGAACATGTTCTATTATAAAATCTTGGCCAAGATTCTCTATAACAGAACACGTTCTATTGTAAAATCTTGGCCAAGATTGAAGATTGTAAAATCTTGGCCAAGATTGAAGATTGTAAAATCTTGGCCAAGATTTTAAAGAATCTTGGACTGAACAAATGGATGGTGTGCCAGTGGTTTCATCGTTGTTAATGTCCGTGAGGATAGATAGATAGATAGATAGATAGATAGATAGATAGATAGATAGATAGATAGATAGATAGATAGATAGTTAGATAGATACATACATACATACATACATACATACATACATACATACATACATACATACATACATACATACATACATACATACATACATACATACATAGATCTAGATAGATAGATAGATAGATAGATAGATAGATAGATAGATAGATAGATAGATAGACAGACAGACAGACAGACAGACAGACAGATAGATAGATAGACAGACAGACAGACAGATAGATAGTCAGGGAAACGCGTCGAATACCACAAAAATCACGATAGTGTTCGCAAAATCTTTTTTCAGCTGCAGGACAGCTGTCTGGCAGACTGCAAGTTTTTGCTATTCAAACCCCAATTCTGTAGGACAGTAATAATTGCCGGAATAAGATATTTTGTCAGTCAGAATGAAATTTTGCTGGTTTTGACCGACAGACTGGCACTTCTCGTGAAGACTGCCACGATCTTCAAGACTGCTGCAGAATCAAAGATAGTTTATATATGTTTAAACTATAATTTTACTTAACACCTCCCAGTGATAGTCAGCAATCAAATGTTGGGAGTATCAAGTATCCTTGAGTATTCTAAGTTCATGGACCTAAGAAGTCAAAGACAGCTTCCACAATCTTCAATGAAAAGACAGTGTAATGTCCTACCTTAGCTAGAGTATTTATTCATTTCCAGTGTTTCTAAAACAAATTTGATGTTTCAAAAGGCAAAAAAACGTCATCAAATTACTTTGTTTACAAACATGGTCTGCAACATGAGCGGCCATTTTGGAATATCCTAAGTCCGTGACGTCACTTATTTAGTAATTCACGCCATAAAATTAGGCCACAGAAATCAATTATTGGGTTGCTGAAAATTCTGAAGGCAAAACAAAATTATTACACTGGGAAAAAATCTGAAATTAAAACAAATGTGTGGAAAAAACAAGATGAGTTCATCATCAACTGTATCTCAGTAGACAATTATAGGCTTTTACCCTAAGGGTCATTTCATTTTAAAAGGACCAAGACATAGGAATAATTTCATACAAAGTCTGACTAAATATGGAAATTTAGACTATCACAAGTTAAACAAAGCAAAAAGAAATCTACTAAATTTATTTCAAATACCATTAAAATGCATTAACATTTATTGAAAAAACAAACACTGTCTTAGGTGAACAGGTAAGCACCCCCAAGTTACATCCAACAGATGATAATAATATCTTTGGCCTTTGTTTTCCTGGAAATCACATGTCCTTGTAAGCCATATTGTAAACAAACTGCAGACATTTGTTGGATTGATGACAGTTCCCATTTAAGTAGCTTTTTTGGCATTGAAAGAGGTACAAAATTTGGAAATAAGAAAAAATCAACATTTTGTGACCTTTGCAAAATAACTGCACGTGCTGGTCTTCTCTAAATTAGAATTACACCACTCAGCTTAAAAAAGAAGCAAGTTGACCCTTGGGAACATTTTGGCACCTTTCCAACGATTGCACAAGCAGACGTGTGTCAAAGAGGCTAATGAATAATAACCCCACGAACTTGGAATATTCACGGACTTACGATATTCAACGATAGAAGTTGTACAGGGTTGATTGCCTTTGTACAGGGTCACAAAAATGCTGGAAAAATGCCAAGATCGAGGAATTCTATGATCTATATCCCACAATTTTCTGTAAGATCGCACTAAATCAGCGATCTTAGCAAGATCGCGGTATTCAATGAGTTTCCCTGAGCTGGCCAGAATATTTTGTTCCCATTAAGTCGACGTCAACGAATCTTATGTTAGCGACAACAGTGGCTGCCAACACATAGACCAATATTGCAAATTGTTGCATACACATGGAGACACTTTCGTGAAAAGTGGTATACCAGGCAGTGGTGGCAGGAAGACAGTACATGTATAGGCTGACAAGACGTGTTTTTTTTCTGGGGAGGGGGGCTGGGGCGCCTTAAATTTTATCAAGTGGAATATAAGAACACAGGGTTTGACACATTTATTTTACTGAGTAAAGCATAAAGATAGTGAATTAATTGTCTGATGAAAATACAAACCGCGATATTTTTCTTGACCTACTGTGGATGTTACTAATGACAACATTGACTGTGCCTCAATTCTAGATTGTCCGACCGGTTTTTAAGATAGAAATATTTGAAGCTCAGTCACGTAGGTATGTAAAATTGATGCATCGAATAAAATTTTCAAAGTGCAATAAATGAAACCGTTGATCGGTTAACTGGAAATTCCGCCAACTCAAGCACACTTCATGTGAACATACATGTCTCCCTCAGAATCAGAATACTTCACTCATGTGATGCGACAAACAAACAAAAAAATCAGTTTCCCCTACATTGAGAAGTGAAATTTGACGACAATAGCATTTCCACATTTTCTATAATTATAATTCACCAATTCACCATTTATCAGTAGCAATATTCCATCAGCAATATTCCATAAGGTTATCTTTGAGAGATCAATTGAAACTGGGAAACTTCCTATGGATTGGTGCCGAGCTTATGTAACGCCAGTATTCAAAAAAGGTGACAAATCACAGGCTGTAAATTACCGACCGATATCCCTTACTTGTATCCTTTGCAAGGTCCTTGAACATATCATGGCCTCCCAAATAGTTAAGCATATGAATGAACATAGTCTCTTGTATGACCTCCAACACGGCTTTCGTGAAAAGAGGTCATGCGAGACCCAACTGACAATGCTTGTCGAGGACCTTGCCAGGGGTGCTAGTAGGGGAAAGCAAACAGACCTAATTCTTCTTGATTTCTCAAAGGCCTTTGACAAGGTAAATCATTCTAAATTGATATGGAAACTACACCAATATGGTATAAGATCTAATGTCCTGCACTGGGTTCAAGCCTTCCTTAGTAACAGATCTCAGTCTGTAGTTGTTGGAGGTGAGGAATCGGATGCGGTGCCAGTTTGCTCTGGTGTACCCCAGGGCTCTGTTCTTGGGCCGATCCTGTTCCTCATCTACATCAACGACCTACCCGACTCAATAACCTCTAAAGTACGGCTGTTCGCCGATGATACAGCCCTTTATCTGACTATTGAAGGTGAGAATGACAGTGCAGCCCTACAACACGACCTTGACAAACTGTCTGTGTGGGAACAGGACTGGGACATGGAGTTCAACCCCTCGAAGTGCCAGGTTATACAGGTGACAGGGTCCAGGAAACCTATAAATGCAAATTACAGTCTTCATGGCCAGGTCCTGGAAACTGTTACCTGTGCAAGATATCTGGGGGTTGATATCTCCAGTGACCTGTCCTGGAACTCCCACATAGACAGGATTACCGGCAAAGCAACTAAAACCCTGAATTTTGTCCGAAGAAACATCAGAACAAAACATCCCGGCATGAGAGAGATGGCATATAATACACTTGTCAGGCCGCAGCTGGAATACGCTGCTGCCGTATGGGATCCTCATACAAAAGACAAGTCTAAACAGGTTGAAAAGGTGCAGCGCAGAGCTGCAAGATGGGTTTCCTGCAACTATGTAAGATTGGCCAGTGTATCGGATATGCTTGAAACTTTGGGTTGGCGCAGTTTACAGCAGCGACGGGCTGATGCGCGTCTTTGCCTTTTTTACAAGATTATTCACGGCCTTGTAGCAATACCTCTCCCTGATTATGTCCAACCAAATACCCGTATCTCTAGATACTGCCATTCCATGACATTCCGACAACTGCAAACATCTAGGGATTATTATAAGTATTCTTTCTTCCCCCTTGCAGTTGTCCAGTGGAATGCCCTGCCTGAATCTGTTGCATTCCTGCCTAGCCTTGAAGCCTTCAAGGCGGCAGTTTGCATGCTACAGCATTCTAGACCCTAGACCCTGAGTAGTTTGTTTTTAACCTGCTTTTAAATTTCATCTAAACTATCATAACCTATCATCTTTCATCCCCTTCACTGTCATCTTTTATTCTAACACTATCAACTTTGCTTTTATCTTTTTATATTAATTTTCTGTAACTCAGGCTAGCGCACCTGCCTAGAATGTCCGTGAGGGCGTATGGCAGTATATAGAGAAAGAAAGCACCTGCTTACGGAGTATACGTCTCTCAGCTAGTTCGCTATGCTAGAGCCTGCTATAACTGCGAAGACTTTGTTGATAGGGAGGAGTTACTCACCAGCAAATTGTTGTCACAGGGATATCGCAGGGCGAAGCTTGTGTCAGCTCTTGACATCATTTTACTCACGTAGTCGACGTCAAGAAAAGTCATCAGACTTGTACAGATTCTTAGTCCGGTATTTGCTCCAGTCTCGTAGCATGCAGAGTTGAATTTGTGAGGGTGTCCTTTCCAGTGAGCATTTAGACGACTCTTAAACGCGTTAACGGAGGGTGCCATTACTACATTTTCCGGGAGGTTGTTCCATTGATTCACAACTCTGGTAGAGAAACTGTTTGCTCTGATATTGAAACGGGGTCTTTCTTTGTATATTTTTGGGATGTCCTCTTGTAGAACCATAGATTGACATTTTAAAAAGTTTATCCTTGTCTACTATATCAATGTCATTTAGAATTTTATAGACTTGCACTAGATCAGATCTTTCTCTTCTGTACTCTAAAGATGGTAAACCTAATTTTCTTAATCGTTCAGGATATGGTAAATCTTTACAGGATCTTACAAGTTTGCACATTTCCAATGGCGATTTTAACTTTTTTGTACATTGGCGCCCAAATGACGGTTGCATACTCCAGGTGTGGCCTGACAAGGCTTTTGTAGAGGTTTTTAAACATTTCTGGATCTAAGTAGGTGAAGGTTCTGAATATGATTCCGACATTTCTGTTAGCAATGATAATTTTATTTGATATAATTATGTTCTCTAAAATTAAATTTAGATATTTATCGATGGGTACACCCAGATCCTTCTCACTGTCGACTTTTGTGATAATACAGTCAGTTCTTTGATGTTCTATTGTATAATTTAGACCGCTGTCGTGTTTTCCAATATGTAAATGGTGACATTTGGTGTTGTTGAATTCCATATCCCTGTCAATTGCCCAAGTAGTAGCTGATGTTACGCTTCTGTGTACAGGTTGCCTATCCAGTTGACATTTTATTGTCTTGTACATTTTTGTATCGTCTGCGAACACTGAGCTTCACACAGACCTCCAGAACATCAGGCAGGTCATTGATAAATATCAAGAAATTTTTTTTTAGAAAAACACCGGTCCCAACACGCTTCCTTGAGGTATTCCGCTAGTGACATCTTGCCAGTCGGACCCAGCACCATTGACAACTACTCGTTGGACTCTGCTGTTTAAAAATTCTTTGATCCAATTATATAAACCTCCTCTTATACCATAGCCATGTAATTTGCGTAAAAAAATCATGATCTTGTTGATGCCGCGTCTAAACTCGTGACTGACCTGATGCCAATTGCCAATAAATAATACGGCTTTCTATTACCGGACATTCGTTTCTTACCAGATATTCATTTTCTCGGCTGGCTTTGTAATCAGTCATATGGACATAATGGGCAGGTGATGCTCACCCTTCGCGAACACCTGATCACACCTCCTGTTTCGGGGGGTCCATGCCTGTATGGCTACACATCTCGTATTCGTCAATGTTATTTTTATGAGCTAGGATATACGATTTCGGTACCTTGACCCCTTTACCTTAGACCTTCATGATGAGGGTTCAAAACTGAGCTTCCATATTCAATGACTGGCGCAGTCGGTAGCTGCCAAATGGGACCAAATGTATTAAACGTTGGTTAAAAATAAGTCTAAAACAATGATAATTTTGTGTATTCTCAAAATACCCTCGCCGATCTTAAAGGATCAAAGAAAAATATAACCTGTACTATTGGTGATGTACGGGGAGACTTTTTAGGGCC
Source organism: Rugalucina vietnamica (assembly GCA_964017185.1). Taxonomy (NCBI): domain Eukaryota; kingdom Metazoa; phylum Mollusca; class Bivalvia; order Lucinida; family Lucinidae; genus Rugalucina; species Rugalucina vietnamica. Next base: position 37,807,370 of record OZ024875.1, read on the forward strand.
ACCAGACGGCACACAACACCAGCTGCAGTAATAGCAAATAAAAATAAAACTGAGATCCTTTAAGAATGCTTTTCATATGAGATCATTCTCGCTCATCAAAGTACATCCTAGGCGTCACATTACTCCAGTTACGAGCAACAAGTCGTACTTTGTAAATTAAATTAGGGGACTATGTCCAGACGATGAAAAATCAAGCATGAAGATTGAGATAGTCTCTAGAGCTGAATACAAGGTAAACAAAATATCATGTCATTGTAACAAAATCAAGAACTACATTGAAATTCTATATGGCATTTGCCGACGTAATGTAACGAAATAAGATCAGGATCACACATCAGGCTATGCACAATTCTCAACTGAATAGGTCCTAATGAATCTTTAGTATAATAAATACAACATTTTCCTTAACTGCAGGATATGGTCACACGCGTTTGTAAGCGCATGCCAATGTTGTGTTTTAAATATTTGTCAAGTCAATGTTGTGTTTTAAATATTTTTAAAATATAATTATCTAACAAATCGTACTAGAATAAAAATACAGAAACTGTTTCATATAACCTACAGACACAATCCAAGAATGCTTGCTGATCTTGGCTGTGAACTTATTTAACTGATATAATCGATGACAATCGCATAATTGTTGTATCATTTGTCGTTTAATTCTGAATCAATTCTGATACCAATTTTCTGGACTGTGACAGTAAAATGCACTAAAAAGCAATGCTATAAAACAGAGAAAAGTTGAATATAAATAGATTTTGTTTGAATTGTTGCCCAGTCAACAGCTATGGTCATGTCGGGACTTTGTCTCCATTTTATGAGACTTTTACCCAAAAGCAGCTTGATGTCATGACATCCAAACAGTGCTTCAAATATAACAACCCAAGCCTCTAAGGCTTAAGCGCATGGATGGTTTGGCAGAACCACTTTTCCTGGGCAGGCTCAGGCCTGAGCGGGTAACCAGTAATCAGATGGTCAGTCAGTAGCGTATAAGCATTGCCTGGAGGCACACGCAGCCAATCCATTTATTGGAAAAGGTCCCTCAGGACCTTTTCCACAGTGTTTACTTTGAATATGAAGAAAATTGTACCCATGATCGACTGCTCTCTCTCAATTACGCGTTTTGTCACATAAAGCGCTTAATAAAAACTAGTAAACCCGTCTATATTGACTAAACAGTTCACCGCAATCAATTCAATTTATCCAGTGTTGACACTCCCCGTCAAATAGCGGTAAATATCGATCGTCGAGACTGCTTATTATAGCGCATCTAGGTTTAGATCGTAGGTATCTGACGAGGGGTACAGAAACTATAGGAACTCTATATGACTGACTTGTAGTCCATCACATCGGACCCGTGGGTCTGTTTCTGGTAATGAGGCTGCATGTCAAAATTCAGAACTCTGTCACAAATTGACTGCACTGCAAAATAGTTTTCTACAAATCGACATGATATTGATTGTAATCGTGTTCCCTTTAGTATTGGCTTTGATTCCATACCATCAGAAATTTTGGTCAATGCCTTGAGTGACAGATACACACACTGGTCGAGCGTTCATAACAAGAAACGGCATTCATGTATAGGAAACGAAACTGAAACGTATGAGAATCGAAATTAATGACGAACCAGAATATCAACAACACTGAAATGTAGAGCAAAAGTAATCTCTTATAACAAACGGCTGCTGACCTTTTCATTGGTTTCTTTTTAAAGAAGCCAACTTGTTTAGCCCCCAGTGAGTGTGGGTCCATGTTCCCACCTAACCAGCCTTGAATATAAATAGAACACTCTCTTTTGGAGAGAAGGTAGTTTCATTAAATCTGTATTTTTTTCTTTGACAGTCTTGACATCCGGTGTACAAGAAAGCTGATATATCCACCCGATAGCTTTAAAAATGAAATGTCAGAATGTATGCGACGCCTTATCCTATCTCCTTGATAATATTTATATTAGATTCGGGACCAAGTTATACAGACAAATTGTTGGAATTCCGATGGGTACAAATTGCGCACCTCTCGTAGCTGATTTATTTTTATACTGCTACGAAAGAGATTTCATGGATTCTCTTAACCATGATAATCAAGCTGATGTTATCGAGGCTTTTAATTCCACATCTAGGTACCTCGATGACCTTTTGAACATTGACAACCCTTATTTTGAAGGTATGGTCAATCAAATTTATCCACCTGAACTTCAGTTGAACAAAGCCAATATCTCAGATACTGAAGCCCCCTTTTTAGATCTACATCTTTCTGTTGCAAATGGATTTGTTTCTTCTAAAATTTATGATAAGCGCGATGACTTTGATTTTGATATAGTAAATTTTCCTTTTTTGGATGGTGACGTTCCTCGTCGTGCTTCTTATGGTGTATACATTTCGCAACTTATTAGGTTTGCTAGAGTCTGCAATCATGTTACAGACTTCAACGCTCGAAATAAATGTTTAACGGCAAAACTTCTCCAACAGGGCTATCGGTATCATAAACTTCGAAAAACATTTTCTAAATTTTATCGTAGACACTATGAATTGATTTCCAAATATAATGTTGGGTTAAAGACGCTTTTAAGTGAGGGCCTTTCGGAACCTGAATTTTATGGTGACTTGGTTTACAAATTTAAGAAACTTAAAGGAATTAATGATTTTTCTTTTCAGTTCAGAAAAATCATAACACGTTACAGACGTATAGGTTATAACTTGAATGTTATGCGACAGTCTGCATGCTTAGTTTTTAACCCAATCATGGTTGATAACTATGCTGCCTTCTTTAATTGCACGCCGGTGGGTCGGGCGTCAGACTCTATGATGGCCCCGACATAAAGCTATTCATTTTAGTTGGTTGGGGCCGGAGCTTCTTGTCTGTTGCTTGGCCCACCGGGGTCCAACTGGTGTTTTTCTTTTGCTCCGGAGTTAGTAGGTTATTCGGCGCCCAGGGATCTCCATCGTCGGGCAGCTTACTCAGTCTGTGAGTCCTGGTTTTTGATTCATCAGGATGTTTATCATGATTTATTTGTTTGTTCTGGATGATTCATTGACTAGTTAGAGATTCACCACGAGGACCGAATAACTAACTAAATGTTATGAACCACTGCAGAAGCTGAGGGTGAGGTTATGGCCATGTAAAACCGGTTTAAGCCCGCCAGTAACTTTGTGTTACTGATCGTTCCAAGTCGATACTTCTGTGGTGGTTCTTTTTGTTTTGTGTTTTGGTGTATAAAAATTTTTTGTGCTGTTGGCGCCTTATGTATGTTTTCATATTTTTAGTTAAGTTAAGGTAACTGAGTGGCCACCTATTGGGAAAATAGCTGCTCATTCGGCTTACGATATGTTTCATGGTATAAGTACCTGATTGTTAGTTTGGTTTTTTCCCACCTCGGTTTTTGGAGTGGGAATCTTTTTCTGATTGCGCCTTTTCCTGATCTTTGCCTACTTGTACCTTTTTTTAATCAAAACAAATGTACAATAAAAAGGTTAAAAAATTAAAACTGAGACCCTTCATTACGAAAACTTGCCCATGCAATACACAGATAATTTTCAACTGTAAAAATTGAAAATTTTCAGCTGAAAAAAAATGATATTTTTGCTCAAAACATAGATTGTGGGTTCACTTTAGAACCGTCTCACGAAGCGGTTCTAACGAGTACCCACAATTAATGTTTTGGAGCAAAAATAAAAAAAATAGGTATACCCCTGCGTACCCCAGTTTTGCTATATAAAAGTGGGATTCAAGGGGGTTTACATTGCACGGACATGTTTTCATGATGTTAAGAGCAGTGAACATATTATGTATGAGAAAGGGGATGGGCCATACCGCGGTTTCGGCTACTAAAGCCTCTTCAGTGACCCTATAGATTTGGCACCATGGAGCCAAAAGGAATTACTGAAATTTTGCAACTTTCAACAGTGTCGATGCAAAGACTAGTATAATCAAAATGGGGCCAAATATATTAAGTTAAACGTTGGTTAGAAAATGAATCTAGACCGATAAAAATTTTCTGATTTCTCAGAATACCCTTTCTGATTTCTCAGAATACCCTCACTGATCTATTTAGGACCAAAAGTAGCCAATGATCAGGAAAATTTTCAAATGGCGCACCCCGAAAACCGAGGTGGGACAAAAATAAATTGACCATTAGGTACTGTATTGTCTAAGTGGCGAATTTTCAGGGTTCCGCGAACCGAGTGATTGTTGAAGCTGTTGACCACATAAGCAAAATGTTGGAAAACAAGTCTCTTCACTACAATGTAAATATTGTACATGAAATACATTTTGGCATTTCGTTAAAAATGAAAATTCATCTTCTGCTATTCCCCCTTTGTGTTCTACACTACCATCCGGCAAGAAACATTTTCATTTTTCTGATGAAGAGAAGGCCGAATGCTTGAATGAGTATTTTTCTTCAATTTCAAACGTGGATGATCGTAATACGACCTTGCCGCCTTTCTTTTGTAAATCTCAAAATTCACTTCGTCAAGTCTCTTGTACTGAAAACGAACTAGAATTGTTGATACAAACACTAAATCCCAACAAAGCAAATGGTCTAGATGGAATTAGTAATCGAATGCTAAAATCAGTTTCCTAAAGCATATCTAAACCGCTCGCAATTCTGTTAAATCGCTCTTTTTCTGAAGGCATATTTTCCGATATCGGGAAAACTTCTGGTTTGGTTCCAATTCCAAAAAAGGGAGACAAATCTTCCCCTTCAAATTATCGCCCGATCGCCCTTCTAAGCAATGTAAGCAAGATACAAGAACGCATAGCCTTCAAGAATCTGTATAATAATTTACTTACCAACAATCTATTATATAAATACCAGTCTGGATTTCTTCCACAACACTCAACTGTTTTCCAATTAATTGATATTTACCATAACATTTGTCAAAGACTTACCCTTTCCTTCAATGGTAAATGGACAGACCATTTAGATAATGTTAAAAGCTCAGCAGCAAAAGTATTAGGTATTATGCGTAAATTAAAATTCTCACTTAGTCGTAGTGCACTTAACCAAATCTATTTTTCGTATCTTCTACCGACTTTGGAATATGCCTCCTCAGTTTGGGATGGTTGTTCCGTCCAAAACGCGGAAATGCTTGACAAAATTCAAAATGAAGCAGCCCGTATCGTTACTGGGCTAACCAGATCTGTCTCCTTAGAAAACTTATATAAAGAATGTGGATGGATTTCACTTTCGGAAAGAAGAAAACAACAAAAGCTAAATTTCATGTTTAAAGTCCATCAGGGCCAAGTGCCAAATTATATTTCTGATCTGATTCCACCCTTGGTCAGAGATGTATCAAACTACCCTCTTAGAAATATGCATAACTATTCAGTTCCATTCGCTCGTACAGAAATTTTTAAAAAATCATGCATCCCTTCATCTATTTGTCTTTGGAATGCAGCCGACAATACGCTGAAGGATTCGAACTCTCTTCAGTCATTTAAATATCAACAAAAGCGTATATCCAGTGTAAACCTTAAAGTACCCAGTTACTACATAGCTGGTAACAGACGTCTATCTGTTCTGCATGCACGGATGCGCAATAATTGCAGTAATCTAAATTTGGATTTGTTTAATAACTTCTTGCGCCCCGATTCATTTTGTAGTTGTCTTCAGGAACCAGAAAATGCGGAGCATTACCTTTTTAAATGTTACAAGTATAATGACCAGCGTATGGAGTTATTCCAAAAATTGAGGAAATATCATCCTTTATCAGTTGAACTTTTGATGTCTGGAAATCCTAACCTAACTGAAGAAGACAATCAAACTATTTTTGAGGCTGTCCACACTTTTATTCGGACATCATCACGCTTTGATGGCACGTAAACCGATGATAACACTCTAAAAGCAAGATTCTAAATATGCTTTCCAAACTATCAAAAAAAAGCTAAACCACCAAGGCCGTCTCATCATGTTTTTCATCCACACCACATTCATAATCATTCCTCATCTCAAAATCATATTGAGTTCAGCTTCTGAAATTATTATTATCATTCATCGTTCTTCACCGTTTATCACATTCTTGATGAAGCTTTCTTAAGGTTATTATATGTCGCTTTTCTACGTTTTGTATGCACACTGTAGGGGAAGGGCCGTAACTAATGTTGGAAAAACTTGTGGCCCAACCCCATGCTTAACAAGAGCAATAAATATGTTTAAACTAATACATTTATGGTTAGTTAGTACATAGTATGAAAAAGGTAGTATGACTGACATACTTAAAAACTAAAATGGGAATCCCTGCAGAAAAGAAGGAAGGATAATATACATAAAGTAAGAATAGGGGGATCAGGAATCGATGCAATTAAATTTAAAGACCCAACATAGACACCAGCTGGGAAAGAAAATACATAAAACACAACAAAACATTTTTCCGACAACACACTCGAAGAGCAGAATGACTAGCTCTTTCCCAACAAGGTAGTCATCCGGCTAAGTTTCAACAGGAACGAAAGGCAACGAGCACGACAGAGAGGCAGGCACAATAAACAGTAGTATAATGAAGATAAACGACTTTTCCTGGGACACCGATTATCGTTTTTACTGTGGACAAGTATGATGAAGATAAGCCACTTTTCCTGGGACACAACTTATCGTTTTTCTGGGGACAACACCGAAAACTATTTTTCCTGGATGTCCCACAACTTATCGTTTTTCTGGGGACAACGCCGAAAACCGTCTTTCCTGGGCACATCCTCGAATTCATAAAGAAAGAAAATTAAATAAAAACAAAAATAGTGTTGAACACATGTACAAAAACTTTTGATGTAATTAAGTTAAAATCCCAACAACATATACCAGAAATACAGCGATTATCATTATCTTTAATAAAACCATTTTTACCAGGACTGCGAAATTACCATTTCTATCAGTACTGCGAAAATGTATCAGCGATTATTAAAAAAAAATAAGTAAAATAAAATAATAATAAAAAAAATAAACCAAGATCTCAACTGGCTATTACATGTATTACAAAATGTTGCTGCAAATATAAACCAAAACCTCGACCCAAAGATACTAGGCGGGAAGGAGAGCATTTCCACTGGTTCATCAAGATGTTCATTCACGAAACTAAACAAGAGCCCAACAAGAAAAGGAGCAACTCGACCATAGTAAGTCAAAAACACCCCGACGAGCACAACAGACAGACAAACGGACAAAACACGCAACATGAATATAAATATTAACAGAACCGCATTGGAACGGTCAGTAACGAATTACTGGGGGGCTTAAATCGATTTTACAGAGCTCTAATCCTCGCCCTTTGTCTGTTGATATTTATAACAAAAACAATCGTTCGATTTAACCAAAAGCTTCAATATCTCGTTTAAGTGACGCCACTTGCGTATATTGTATTTATAAGCAGTTTCTTTAATATGGACCCTGAATGTAATGTAACTGAAAGGTGATGAATCGGGCATTGATTAATAGTAAAAATACAAGCACAAGCACCGAGATACATGTAGTTAATTGATTAAAAGTAAAAATACAAGCACAAGCACCGAGATGCATGCAGTTATATTGCTTTACAAAGGTCTAAAATGGAGAGCAAAAATACCCACGCGTTACCTTATCCCCAAAAATAAACGTTGTAGGAATCAAAACCTCTAGGCATTTTAGATACCTTCAGCAAGTACAAATGCCTATTTATATAGTTTTTCCCCTGGAATGAACTCCCTGATTCTCTGATGTCCTCTCAGTGCTGATATGTCAGATGAGTGTCTAAATTCACTTCTCTTGTGAGTGCTCGTGACTAATCCCCTTCGGTCGAGCCCCAGCACCCTAGTGTGGTATTGTTAGTTTGATGTTTCATTATCTTACGAAAATGAAACTTCGTAACTAAGAAATGATGCATAGTTTGAAAAATTGAAAAAAAAATCCTACGTCCCTGATGAGATTCGAACCCAGACCGCCGGGGTAGAAATCTATTGCTCTAACCACTGAGCCAAAGAGTCGACTCCCTGACGCAGTATGTCAGAGATTGTACTTATATGATACCTTGTATTGCTACATGTATTTATAGAAACTACGCATCATGTGATCTGCCAACCCGACAGATAATCTTGAATGAATGAGTGGTGCAATGGGACATAACAACCAGTACACTATTCTGATTCTGATTTCATCAGTTTGATTATCATCGACTAGATAAACCCATTTACATGTATATTTGTTGACTGGATAAATATTAACTGTCATTTACATTTGCAGGCATTCAATACAGATTTGTGCTGTCAGTGCTGAAGTAAATGAGATGAAAGTGCAAATTGAGATAGTGAGATGAGCAAATATGTCAATATATGAGATGAGATGAGTAAAGTTTTCAGAACAGGGTCTGTGATTGTCCATAACAAATTTGTTCTGGGCATTCAGTCAAATTGCAATTAAATGCTGACAACGTTAGGTTGGAAGGGTGCATTCGCACAGAAATTAAAGGAATAAAATGCTAATAATTTGATTGACGTAGTGCTAAATGGCAGAAATAAAGTGTTAAGGTGTGGCTGAGATCATCAGTTTTGATTGGCTGTTGTAGCCGCGTGGAGCACGTATGCATGTGGTATACTTCATTATCATGTTTTCACAATGTAAATGGGTGTCAGCTCATGTTTGCAAATCATCATGTTTGAAATCAAATAAATATCAATAGGTCATTATCCTGTTAATGACTTTTTAAAAGTAAAGTAATATCTTAAATGGGTGTTAAAGGTGATTGTTGGGCTATATTTAACATACTTCAGAGGGCATGGTGAGACTCTGACATATGTACGTAAATATTTCAAGCTTATTTTCTGCATTTTTGTGTATTTAAATGTTACTGTTCTGGTTACTTTTTGACGAATGTTGGTATGCTTCAGTAAGAACATGAATGAGGTAGTATGCTGGATCATATCATCATTGCATATAACTTGTTGGTAGTCCAAGAGACATCGTCAAAATGGTTACATTTTGATTGAATAATTACAAGGAGTTGTGCATTTATGGCAGTAACTTTGATGTTAATATACATATCTACGTGTATAAAAAAAGTCAATTGCCTTATAGAAATTTTGAGCATGCATATTGGTCAATATCTGTAAAGATGCATATCTGTGCACATGCGTAAAATAGCAACATGAGCCTAAGAACATGTGTTAAGTACAGATGTGAAGAAAAGCACATAGAGTTGATAGGCAGCAATAAAATGCCATAATTGATCACTGTCGGGAAACAAACTCCGTGTAAGCTATCATTTGCGCACACAGCGGTGACGACAGAGAATTTTAACAGTTCGGACTAAATCTAAGTTCAGAAAATTTGTGGTGCTGTGTGCGTAAGTTATTTGTGAAACATTTTAAATATCCTATCATATGCAGCACACATTTTTGGTCGTATAACTGTAAAAACTTTCATAATTCATCATCTGGTCTCTGAGAACACTTCGGAAACTTGAAAGTTCCGAAGTGTTCTAAATGTTGACAGTTGTTTCAAAGAAAGAAAATATTACTAATTAGTGATAATAATATGCCGCATATGATAGGATATGTGTAAAACATTTTTCTTTAATATGAAAATAGCAATGTGCGATTTACGAAATTATGTGCAGTACGAACGCGCGCTCTGTCGTATGACGCATACACACATGATAGCAAGTACTGTAGTGTTGATTGTCAGAAGAAAGACTGGGACTTCCACAGATTCGCATGTTCAGTGGTCGCAATGTCTGCGACGAAGAAAACTTAACACTTGCTACAGTTAAAGACCTTTGCACACGTGTAAATATTGTATAAAAGACATTTCAGTTGTGTTTAGACATTTTATATACTGTTTTATACACATTCCACATTTTAGTGTTGTAGTGAAAACTAACATTAACAACTACGCCGAAAGTGGTGCGCCTCTATATACATGTAGGCGGACTATACATCCGAAAGAAAGAAGAAAGCATACACGGACTTTGTTTCTCGACACTGATTTATATACAAAAACAACAAATATGAGAGGTTAAGAAGGGGATGAGAAGAGGGTAAAAAAAAAAAAAACATGTCAGGATCTACATTAATATGAATCGGACGATTTTTTATATTGACCGAAATGTCACAGAACCGATAAATCAACGGTCTGATTAAATGTTCGTTACATTTATGCGCTACTCCCGTTTCCAAGTCAGAAACAATATGGCGGACACAGCACCTGGTCCGATGTCACTCGGTGGAAGAGAGACGATTTCTCCAATAATTGATAATGGCTTTGTACAAGTGGATGGCGAAACTCACATAATCAATTATGACACTGATATTTTAAACCTTGATGATAACCGAGAAGTGTCTCCAGGTGTTGATACAGAGGGGGACATTGAGATTCCAACAACAAACACAGATTCTCTTGAAGAAGATGCTGATATTGAGGTTAATATGAACTTAGGCACTGCCTAGAACGGGCATGCCATCATGGTTTTGAAATTATTATTGATTAAACAACTGCTAGTTTTTTTCTGTCCTGAACAGCACTTACTGTAAAAGTATATGTTGTGCCATTGTCCTGTCCTCCCCTATCCAATACCCTACCCTACCTTTACTCCTACCCTCTTTACTCCTACCATTACACCTAACCACCTACCCAACACCTTACCTCCTACCCTATCCTTATGACTACCCCTACCCTCCCCCTACTCCTAATTCATTCCCCTACCATACCCTTACTCCTACCCCTACACATAACCTCCTACCCTACACATAACCTCCTGTGACGGGATAGCCTCCCTTGGAAATATGCAAATGTCAAACTCAAGACTTTGTGAATCGAGTAAGTGTTGGGTATGTAGCGCAGTAAACCACCCTTAGTGGATGGGCATGCTTTTCCACCGACGGGGTTTGCTGTGGCTTGGCTCAGCTGTTGCTACATTTGGTGGCAGCGGTGGGAAAATGACAGCTGCCAGAACGGAGTTGCCTTACCCATGTAGTTCCCAGGCCAAGACTCGGGACAAGTCTTCTCGGAGAGGGAAGTAATGTGACGGCATAGCCTCCCTTTGAAATATGCAAATTTCAAACTCGAGACTTTGGAATCAATAAGTGTTGGGTATGTAGCCTCTTCTCGAAGAGGGAAGTAATGTGACGGCATAGCCTCCCTTTGAAATATGCAAATTTCAAACTCGAGACTTTGGAATCAATAAGTGTTGGGTATGTAGCGCAGTAAACCACCCTTAGTGGATGAGCATGTTTTTCCACCGACGGGGTTTGCTGTGACTTAGCTCGGCTGTTCGTTACACTCCTAGTCCTACCCTACCCTACTCATACCCATACTCTACCCTTACTCATACTCTTTGCCCTAACCCTTTCTCCTTACCCTACCAATACCATACCCTAACTTCTACTCCTAACCATAAACAGGGATCAATTTGGGGTGCGCACGTACAGTCACAGAAGCAGGCTAAAAGCTTGAAATTTTGGGTTAAAGTAGAAGAGGAATTGTAGAGTACTATCTGTAGCGAAAATGAAGGCACTGATCAGCTGTGCAGTTACATAGCAAAAAGTAAACATGAAGATAAATAGCCTTTGAATGGTCAATGAAGAAACAAACTCTTTATAAAAATATACCTAAAAACATACCCAGGAGAAAAGAGATAGAGGCTTCCAGTAATGCTAAAATCGTTTTCGGCCCGGGGGGCTTCGCCCCCCTGGGACCCCCACCGGGGCTTCGCCCCTGGACCCGAAATTTTCCAGCAATATCCCTGTAACCTACCCAAACTCTTACCCCTACCAGGCTACCCTTACTACCATTGCTGCTACTCCTTAACCTACCATACCCTTACTCCTACTTCTACCCTCTCAGTATTCATATTCTTACCCTACCTTACGAGTTACCATTACACCTACTCCTTACCCAACCATCCCCTTACTCTTACTCCTACCATACTCTGCCCTTCTTCTATCTTGCCATACTCTGCCTTGCCGTGCCCTACCCCACCTAACCCTACCCTATCAAACCCCATCCTTACTCCTATTACTTACCCTACTCTACCATACCATTACTCATTACTCTACCCTACCCTTTCTCCTACCTCTCTCTTCATTATCCTTACCTTACCTAGTACCAGGGTGTTCCCCTCGACCTAAAAGTATTAATTTAGGGGGCCAATGTCCCACTACTGACAACTCCGTAACAACATTCTGACAAAATAGGAGGCGAGGTAATCAGGAAGCGAGGTAGCCGAGTGGTTAGCACACTGGCTTCTTGTGCTAGAGGTCCCGGGTTCGATCCCCGCCGGCGGCGAGGAAAATTTGTTGGTCCGAACATGCTTCCCATCGTGTCATTTGCAGGAATGAGATCCCTACACAGGTTCTATCCTCATGCATGTAGGCTCATCCTGCAAACACACCGGAGTGTTCAATGTACACCTCCCAAGAATAATCAGAAATTGATTGATGGGAGTAACAAGAAAAAAAAATATCAGGAACAAGAAATATTTGTTAATTTTGGGGGATATCATGGTCCACTCTCTGGACAGAACTGCGTGTTTTGGGGGTCATTTTTGGGGCAAAACGTTCATTTTGTGCGCCAGGTAAAACCCTCGGGCAGCTGACTGAAGAACTAACGACTCACGGAGCCGAAACGACCAGTTACTTGCATTTGGATGTCCGATTTAAGGGTGTATCGGCGATTCGCGGCCGAAACGACCTGATTTCGCTGTTTAGACGCATCTTTCCGACCCGTTCTGGTTCCGGTAAATAGTAACACCGGATATTTAGAAAAATTTCGCGCGTGACTGTGACGTAGTTTTTACGGGCATGGCACGAAGTGCGCGAAGCGCACTGAGGCTGGGCCGAAGGCCCAGCTGCGTGCCCGCCTATAGGTAACGCGTACACACGGGTAAATGAACTCTGATGTTGTTTACCTAACTAACTTTGTTCACCTGAACGTCCGGTCCTAGTCTCGGGGGATATCGCTAATCTCCCTATCTCGCGAGAATTCGCTATCTCATCGGCAGTTCTAGATAAAATATACATCCCTTTTCCACCCATGATTATACAGTTTAGATTCTTTGTGAACAATACATTTTTTCGTTCCATCTGAGATCAACTTTCTTTCAAAAGTTACAAAAAATAAATAAAAACTACGTCACAGTCACGCGCGAAATTTTTCTAAATATCCGGTGTTACTATTTACCGGAACCAGAGCGGGTCGGAAAGTAGACTCGTACACTCAGCTGATGAGTACAATCTCCATGGAGCGAAACGTCTCTTCACCATTCCGAATGTACTTTCAGCCTCGTGTCCATCCGTAAAACAAGATGGCGAAAACAAGTGGTTTTACACACCGATTGTTTTACATAGAATTCCATCGTTAATAGAAAGAAATGCTCACCGACACTTCGCTATTTGATGAAACACATATTTAAATTTCTTTCAATAAAATTTTCTCCTCAAAATTCTGCGTTTTCTTTTTCTAACAGATTCATTTTTCAGCTGTTTGTCATCGTGTTCACTCGTGTGGGGCCGTTTCCGGAACGAGCCGAACACATATGCCGACGTTTACGGAAACTGACGTCGAACATTAATTTATTCCAGTTGAAAGGTCAGGATTTGGCCTTGTCCAATGATATGCACGTATTTCTACAAATGACGTCAATCAGGTCGGCCATTTTGAATTCGGCGCGCGGCGTTTGACGTCAGCAACACGCGCTGCATTTTACTAATTGGTCAATTAAATATTAATTGACAATTAACTTTCCATATATGGAAATGGTCGGAAGTCAATTCTCGGCGTAAACATACGAACATATACGGACGATTTAGTGCACTGAAAGAATGACAACCAGAAGTTTTCAAACGAGAATAAAACCGCTAAAACGGACAAAATATGTTGTTTTTTTTTTCAAAAGCACATTAAACATGTTAGTAATGCATTGGTGAGGTGTATTCTTCTTGATTTATCTTGAAAAAGTTGCAATTATCGACACTTCGTTTCACCATTGAAAAGCCAACTGGGATCGCAACGAAGGGATATGGAACATATATGTGTAATATAGCGGAGTGAAATCTCGCAACTAGTCGGAAAGATGCGTCTAAACAGCGAAATCAGGTCGTTTCGGCCGCGAATCGCCGATACACCCTTAAATCGGACATCCAAATGCAAGTAACTGGTCGTTTCGGCTCCGTGAGTCGTTAGTTCTTCAGTCAGCTGCCCGAGGGTTTTACCTGGCGCACAAAATGAACGTTTTGGCCCAAAAATGACCCCAAAACACGCAGTTCTGTCCAGAGAGTGGACCATGATATCCCCCAAAATTAACAAATATTTCTTGTTCCTGATATTTTTTTTTTTTTTTTTTTTTTTTTTTTTCTTGTTACTCCCATCAATCAATTTCTGATTATTCTTGGGAGGTGTACATTGAACACTCCGGTGTGTTTGCAGGATGAGCCTACATGCATGAGGATAGAACCTGTGTAGGGATCTTGAACCTGCACAGGGGATGACTGCCCCTGCACAGGGGGCCTCCAGTTAACGTCCAGATCCGAAGGACGGCGCACTGTATCATGTCATTCCTGCAAATGACATGATGGGAAGCATGTTCGGACCAACAAATTTTCCTCGCCGCCGGCGGGGATCGAACCCGGGACCTCTAGCACAAGAAGCCAGTGTGCTAACCACTCGGCTACCTCGCTTCCTGATTACCTCGCCTCCTATTTTGTCAGAATGTTGTTACGGAGTTGTCAGTAGTGGGACATTGGCCCCCTAAATTAATACTTTGAGGTCGAGGGGAACACCCTGGTACTAGGTTAAATCGGACATCCAAATGCAAGTAACTGGTCGTTTCGGCTCCGTGAGTCGTTCGTTCTTCAGTCAGCTACCCGAGGGTTTTACCTGGCGCACAAAATGAACGTTTTGGCCCAAAAATGACCCCCAAAATACCCAGTTCTGTTCAGAGAGGGGACCATGATGTCCCCCAAAATTAATAAATATTTCTTGTTCCAGATATTGTCCTATTTTGTCAGAATTTGTCAGTAGTGGGACATTGGTCCCCTAAATTAATACTCTGAGGTCGATGGGGAACACCCTGGTACTAGGTAAGGTAGGGATAGTGAAGAGAGGGGTAGGAGTAAGGGTAGGGTAGAGTAATGAGTAAGGTAAGGGTAGAGTAGGGTAAGTAGTAGGAGTAATGATAGGGTTTGGTAGGGTAGGGTTAGGTGGGGTAGGGCACGGCAAGGAGTAAGGGTAGGGTAGAGTAATGAGTAAGGGCAGGGTAGAGTAGGGTAAGTAGTATGAGTAAGGATAGGGTTTGGTAGGGTAGGATATGAATACTGGTAGGGTAGAAGTAGGAGTAAGGGTATGGTAGGTTAAGGAGTAGCAGCAATGGTAGTAAGGGTAGCCTGGTAGGGGTAAGAGTTTGGGTAGGTAGAAGTTAGGGTATGGTATTGGTAGGATAAGGGAAGGAGTAAGGGTTAGGGCAAAGAGTATGAGTAAGGGTAGAGTATGGGTATGAGTAGGGTAGGGTAGGGTAGGAGGTTATGTGTAGGGTAGGAGGTTATGTGTAGGGGTAGGAGTAAGGGTATGGTAGGGGAAGGATTTGGAGTAGGGGGAAGTCGTAAGGATAGGGTAGGAGGTAAGGTGTTGGGTAGGTGGTTCGGTGTAATGGTAGGAGTAAAGTTAGGGTAGGAGTAAGGGTAGGGTAGGGTATTGGATAGGGGAGGACAGGACAATGGCACAACATATACTTTTACAGTAAGTTTTGTTCAGTAGTTTTTTTTTTTTTTTTTTTTTTTTTTTTTTTTTTTTTTTTTTTTTTTTTTTTATACTTTTTTTTTTTTTTATACTTTTTTTTCCTGGGCGAGACCAGTACTATATAGATCAGCTGGCAAACCTGCACTCCGATACACTTCGTGACCTCGCTCCTCTTCCGTGACAGCTTAGCATAGGTTGCCTTTAAACTATGGAACAGATTATGGATTTCGTAAGAAGCTTATAGCTGCTTTATTTGGTGATAATTGTTAGAAGTTTTGTTACGTTTTGTTAGAAAATGCACAAATTTTAAGTAAACATCTGGTTATCCTGCAGAATTTCAATAAATTTGCAAAAAGCAATCGATTTTCTACTTTTTGTCTCATTCTACAGTGGTCTCCCCTTATCTATTTATAGACATATGCGATATTTTTCAACAGAAAATACGAAGTATTTTATGAGTCTCTGTCATTTTACGTCTGGAATATATATATAAATTAAGTCCTATCAGTTAGAAAAGATATAACATAACATAATTTTCAATTTCTTTAGAGTCTTCGATGAATTTTCATTTTCGACTAAGGACTCAATAGAAGTCATTTCCATCGGTATGGAGAGGTCTAACGGAATACCGATGGAAATATTCCGTCTAAGTACTATAGTAGGTTGTTTTTTTATGGGTTTGTTGTTCCGGGAGCACCCGAAGGCTCAACCGGGAGGTTGATTTTTGTTGTTGCTTAAGGAGAAGCCCGTGATCGAACCTGCGACCCCTGGTTTACAAGGCGAGTGACTTAACCACTGCACCACGGAGTTTAGTAGTTGTTAAATCAATAATAATTTCAAAATCATGGCATGCCCGTTCTAGGCAGTGCCTAAGTTCATATTATTTATTTTTTGTAACTTTTGAAAGAAAGTTGATCTCAGATGGAACGAAAAAATGTATTGTTCACAAAGAAGCAAAACTATATTGTCATGAATAGAAAAGGAAGAATTATTTGTGTACAATTTCAAACGAGATCAATGGGATTCTCGCGAGAGAGGGAGATTAGCGATATCCCCCGAGACTGGGACCGGACGTTCAGGTGAACAAAGTTAGTTAGGTAAACAACATCAGAGTTCATTTACCCGTGTGTACGCGTTACCTATAGGCGGGCACGCAGCTGGGCCTTCGGCCCAGCCTCAGTGCGCTTCGCGCACTTCGTGCCATGCCCGTATTATGAAGTGTCATTATATTTTTTTGCGAATGTAAATCAAGCAGTCAACAAAGAAGTTGTTGTTGATGTGCTGCATAAGTTATGTTTTGTTTTCTTGTTACTCCCATCAATCAATTTCTGATTATTCTTGGGAGGTGTATACTCGGTTCCTACTGTATCGTGGTAGCTACTGTACTGCGGCATTTGCATATCACGTGAGTTTCCGAACCTAGCGCCCCCCTACGTTCGGCATCTTTTACAGAAAACGTCTTACTCTCGATTCTAGCGAAAATTGTGTTTATTGTCATGACTAGTGGAAATTAAATGTATACTTTTCAAAAAAATATGTAGAATACGTATTTTGAACATACTGGTTACCCCCTTCTCATAAAATGTCCCCTCAGTACCTTAAATTCTCATTGGTTATATTTTCTTCTAGTCCGGATCTGTCGTCTGAACGTCACAGATGACACGCGACAACTACTGTAGGTCACGTTATCTCTTTACATTGAAACTTTTGCATTCGCATTTTAAGTGAACCCCGCGATACAGAAGTCACTTTTGCCACATGGGTACATAACAACCGGCCGCACTAATGCATCAATCACAAAGTATTAGCAAATGTCTTGTAATTTTTACCATAAGAGGCTTACAGGGGAAGGATGTTAGAAATTGTTAAGGTAGAATGAATTTCAATTGTTGACCATGTGCGTGTGCTTTTTCCTGTTTACAAATAAGGGCCGCGATACAGTAGGAACCCAGTATACATTGTACACTCCGGTGTGTTTGCAGGATGAGCCTACATGCACGAGGATAGAACCTGTGTAGGGATCTTTTACCTGCACAGGGGATGACTGTCCCTGCACAGGGGGCCTCCAGTTAACGTCCCGATCCGAAGGACGGCGCACTGTATCATGTCATCCCTGCAAATGACACGAAGGGAAGCGTGTTCAGACCAACAAATTTTCCTCACCACCGGCGGGGATCAAACCTGGGACCTCTAGTGGGCTAACCACTCGACTACCATGCTTGGAAATTCTGGACATTTTTTTTAACTGTGATCTTTAATTGTTGATTAATCTCTGTTGTTGCTTTCTTTTTTACTGTGAACTTTAAATTGTCGATCAATTTTTGACCATTAACTTTGGAGCTGTGCAAATGAGACTTGCTCAAGGCCACAACAAATGCATAGTTCCTGGCTGAGATCCAAACCCTGGAACTCTCCAACGAAAGTCCTAGACTTTACCATTGCGCCTGCCTGTTCTTTTCTCAAGATGTCATAGCAATACAAGGATACCTGTATCTATCTATCTTCATATACTGAGTTGATCAATTTCTGATCATCATCTCAGGTGTTGGGTGGGTGCTAAATTTGAATTTAGCAAGAAGGGGAGAACATTCGGGATGGGCCATTAAAACTATTTACAAAAAGCTATCTACAGCTAAAAATTCAAAGAAACACCATCATTTTGAAGAACCATCCTTCATATTTGATTGAATCTCTTTAAAATATTAAATTAGAGATATTACAGTTCAAATAAGGCCAGATTTGCCCTCCAAATAACACCTTCAGTTTTTTTAACCCAATGTCACACTTTGGGGCCTTTTTTTTTTTTTTTTTTTTTTTTTTTTTTTTTGAAACTACCCACTTATTGAGTGAGAGCTGTACTCAATAGCTAGACATTAACTTCCCTAGTTTCAAAGTTACCTTACTTTACAATCTGGATTGGAATACTGACCAAGTGACGGTATTTCACAAGGGGGACTTGGATGAAGAAACACAAGACTCTGACTGAATCTTGCTAATAATGCTAAGATGAGCATTTCAACATTTGTTTAAATCCACATCCTTGCATTCTAAAGCAAACCCTTTCCAGACTTCAAAGAATGTCTCTATTTATCATTTCTTATATATATTTAATATCAACTTTGAAATTCTTTTAGCTGTAGCACTGATTCAAGTGAACAATCCACACTACAAATCGCATTTTGACTCAGAATTGCTTCTGCTATCTTATGCTATCCTGTTTTGTTGTTTTTTTTTTCAGACGTATCCCATATGGCCCATATGTCTCTGTTCTCTTGTGCTATCAAATAATCATGTTATTATTTTGTTTGCAGCTTTCTCCTGGAGGTATTCTAGATGAAGAAACAGTAGGACGAGGATTGTCAAACCTCGGCAGATCAGCTGATGGAACTAACCAAGTCTATCTTCACTGTACAGTTCCTGTAAGTTAAAACTTTGTGTTACTAGACATTGTCAAACTTCTACATAAATCAAAGGTCAGATGTCATTTTGAATGATCTGGATGCATATGGAATTGTCATTAATTCTTTGGCTGCTGATTACTTTTGCAAACTCTACACCGTGTGGACATGGTTATATCTTAATGGCAAGAAAAGATAGCTGATTGTGCATTAGACGTCAATCTTTCTACATTTTAAATCCATCAATCGATATTAAGCAGTTATGCATGTTACATGTTAAATTGGTCATTATTTTATGATTGCAGGGATTCAACCTGATAGATATAACAGTGTTAGCTTCCTTTGCTGAGCTCCAGAAGGTGGAAATTCCTTACAATCAACTCACAGGTATTAAAAATGTTTTGTTTGTTTGTTAATGGTGTAACGTCCCATTCAACAATTTTTAAGTCATTTTTGGACAGGACAGCCCATTCCTGGATATCAACCAGTACAACTTTTGGGAGCTTACAGTGTCTTGCTTTTAACCCATATTTGACGAATGGACTTTCCCATTTTTATCATTTGGGTGAGTCCACTTTCATTTTTAGGGGCATCAGGAGTGATTTTCATTTTTTTAAATAAATTTTTGATGAAAATCCTCTTAGCAAACAGAATAGCCCCAGATGGGACGCCGCTTTCTGCGGCGTCACATCTGGGGCTATACTGTTTGCCTATGTCCCACAAAAGGGAAGCCAGGCTTAAATGTGTTAAGTACACTATATGTCTCACTTCGGAGTCCGGTACTCTACCACAAGGCCACAGACTCCACTCATTTGAAAAAATTAAATATATGCTGTGAAAGTCTTAATGTTCAGTCCGACTCACGGACTCACACATCAACATGAGTGAAATAACATTGAAATAGAGGTTAATTTGAAGAAAAAAAGTAGTGTTTCTGCAGAAATGATATGTAATTATCTAGTAGGGTTTTTATTGCTGCTACCAACTTGTTCTTATTTCTACATTCATTTATTATGTTAGGTATATACTTTTATTACTCCATCCCAACATGACTGAAAAATTGTTGACTGGGAGTTTAAACCTTGATGCATGCAAACAAATACTTTTCAGATTTATCTCCTTTGAGTAACCTCCCTTACTTGCTAATTCTCGATGCCTCCCACAACAAGTTGACGACTGTGCTGGACTTCAAGCCACCAAAGAACCTGAAGGAAGTTGATTTGTCATACAATGAGATAGAGGACATGTCCGACCTCTCAGCACACCATTCCCTTACCAAACTGAACTTAGACAGTATCCTTTCCTGAATTTATTTAGATAACATCTATGAATAAACTTACATTAATTGTGCTTGTAACAAAATGTTTGTGTTTCAGTCCATTGAGTAGATACTCTACAGCTTAGGTCATGTCAGGATTTCAACTTATCCTAACCAGGCTGCTCCTTGTTCTTCAGGAGGAAGGTTACCAGTACTTCATTCACATTTCTTTTTCCATTAACAGACAACTGCTCTTCTTGAATCAGCTGAAGAGGAAGAAAGGCAGTAGAAATATTTTCATGATCATGAGCCTCCTCATGGAAAAACCAACAATCTGCATAGGCGAAAACAAAGACGCAGGTAACCGCGAAGCTGATCAGCGCCTTTGTTTTCGCTTCTCGGATAGTACAATTACTCTTCTACTTAAATCCAAAATTTCAAGCTTCTAGCTCTTTTTTGTGCTTGTACAGGTCGGTTTGTGTCGGACCTGTTCGGAAACCACATTGTTGGTTTTCCCATGAGGCGGCTCATATGTTCATAAAGAAATGCATTAAATAACAAGGTGGTCATTTCAGTTCGCTTTCTTGCAAAACTGACATGCATTGCAGGGGCGGATCCAGAATATCTGGAAGGGGGGTTCAAATCCATCCAGAGGGGGTTCGTTTTCAACATTTTACCTTATTTTACATAAATTTCCCCATGAAATTGAAATAATTTGGTCCCAGAGGGGGTTAAAGCGAACCACCTGAACCCCCTCTAAATCCGCCACTGCATTGGACAAACTGACAAAAAAGACATGATTTTTCCTGAGAGTTTTCCTTAACATTGTCACTAGATAATAGCATAAAAGAGATAAAGGGGATAGAGAACTGTCAGAGACTCCAGAACCTCAGTCTGGCACACAACAAGATAGATAAAATACAAGGACTAGACAATCTTCCATTACAGTTTCTTAACCTGGTAAGTACTTAATTTTTACGCATGATTGTCAGTGTAACTCGTACATGTGAGCCACAAAGCAAGAAAACCGGTCTTTGGGGGTTTCCGACCAGTTGCTACAAAAATCGACCTGTACAGTCACAGAAGCAGGCTAGAGGCTTGAAATTTTGGCTATAAGTAGAAGAGGAATTGTACTATCTGAGTAGCAAAAACAAAGGTGCTGTTACTACACAGCTGATCTGCTCCTTTGTTTTCCCATAGGTAAAAATCTGGTTTTCTCATGATGCTATACATGTATCAGTTGCATTTTTAATGTTTAATTCATTGGTTACAGTTTAATAGTTCTCTGTATGTAACATGTAATGTCAGTGTAACATCTCTATGTAATGCGACATGAAATCTTAATTACATGATGCATCTTGTACTCATTTAGCATTTAATTAACTTCCATGTCAAATGTTTTGACATCAAATTCTATGTAATTTGCAAATGATATTCTTTGATTACATAAAATACAAAATAATACACTTTTGACTACACAGTTTCTGTGTAATGTAACAATGCCACGTCATGCGCTTTATATGCACTTGTAACTCCAAAATACTGACCTAGAATACAGGTGCATGCAGTCAACATTAAAATTATGAAAGTCCACCCATGAAATGTACAGCAATTTTTGTGGCTGTAAAAAATGAAAATTTTCACTTGAAAAATTGATATTTTTTTCTAATTGTTGCTCAAAACATAGATTGTGAGTACACATTAGAACCACCTTGATGAGGCCAAGTACCCACAATCTGTGTTTTAGAGCAAAAATAAGAAAAATAGGAATACCCCTATACACCCCAGTTTTACTAAATAAACGTGGAGTATAATCTGCCGTATTATGGGGTATACTTTAAAGGGACATGTTATTATGTTGATATTCTTTCATCTTTTATTTTTCAGTGTCACAACCACTTGACAAGAATAGAAAATATTAATTCACTCCGAAAATTGAGAGTAAGTATCCTTAAAAACAAAACTGCAATGTTCTAGGAAAGATAAAATTTGAGATTTCTTATAAAGCAAATCAAATTAATTGTGATCACCCCAAAAGTGCTTGGGTAAATATTGAAATTGAACAGCAAAGATTCAGATCAGGCACAACTTTTTCACATGTGGAAGTGCTCATATGGAATGAGAACTTCAGTCTCCTTTGATGTGGTTGGACCCAGTTACCTTGACATTGAATATGGTATCTTCTTATGATGAGAGCAGTGCTTTACAGAGCAGCAACAGTCATAGAAGATCTTGAACAAACTGAATGGCTTGGAGCAGTCTGGTTTTGGCACTTTGTCATGGCCTATCCGCCCCAAAACTTTAACAGGTTATTCTAGGCCCAAGGTTATAAAACATTTTTCATGCTCAACTCCGCTGAGACTAAAATTTATCCTGCTCATAAATGTTAAAATGCCAACAATTGTTGGCATTTTAATGTTTATAAGCAGGGTAAATTACTAGTTTTTGAGTTGTGAACCTAAATTTCCACTATTTTAGCATTTATCAGCAGTTGAAATTTCATGCTCAGCTGAGCTGAGCTTGAAAAAAGTTTTATAACCTCGGGGCCTGGTTTATTTATACATGTATTTTCAAACTGTATTTCTCAATTTCAGCTGGTGAATTTCTCTGGTAACAAGATCCGCAGTCTCAGTGGTATTGAGAACCATGATTTGTTGGAAACTATTGACCTGGAAGATAATGAGGTAAATTATTTCAAGATAAATAACAGGGCTATTCACTTAATAGGCCTTCTGAATATAGGGATCAAACATGATTTTCCATTCATTAACATTTGCTAGGTCCTGAGGTGAGTGTTGAAAACCTGAGGGCGTAGCCGGAGGTTTTCAACACTCCCAGAGGGACCTAGCAAATGTTAATGAATGACAAAATCATGTTTGATCCCTATATTCAGAAGGCCTATTATTGCATAAATTCTGCAGGATCGAAAGAAATAAGGTGCAGAAACGAAAGAAATATGGTGCATTATATTTTACAGCCTCATCACATTTTCATACACGTAAAAGCTTTGTTTTTATGCTCGTTCAGGGCAGACTTCAGTTTCTCATTACTAGCACGTGCTTTGCATGGCGCCTGGTAATGAGCATAAGTAAAAGCCATGTATTAACAGCATGTGCGCACGTGAATTGCAATATTAATGCATGGCTTTCTCTTCATTAATAAACGTCTGTTAATATCGTGTGACACAGGTATTTATGCAATAATTTGCCATCACGCAAGCAAATAACACATCAATGTATTTAATACCCCATTAAACCCAACATTTAAATAGTAAAATTGGGGTGTGCAGGGGTAAACCTTTTCTTATTTTGGATCCAAAACATAGATTGTGGGTACTTGTTAGAACCGCCTCGGTAAGGCAGATCTAACGTGTACCCACAATCAGTGTTTTGAGAAAAAACAAATGAAATTTTCAATTTTTAGAGCTGAAAAAACATCTCTACATATTTTGCATGTTTCGTAAAGCAATAATGGACTCGCCCTAGGGGACAGACCTAGGGGACACTTATATAGTTAAATATTTCAAGTACACTTCAACCTCATTAATATAATGTGTTTTCACTAATAACAGTTTCATGTTATGATGTTATGCCTCTGCATCAGATTAGAAAGTAACCAGATTAATTTGTCTCTTTTCTGTAACTTTTCACAAATTTGCTCATTCCAATTTCTCCAAAATCTTAGGTGATAGACATTACAGAGATCAAGTATGTGATCAACTTGCTGATGTTACGACAGTTAAACTTGTTACGGAACCCTATCCAAGAGCTGCCCGACTATCGTCTCTCTATACTCTTCCGACTACAGAGGTTGACAGAACTTGACAGGCATAAGGTTGAAGTGGAAGAAAAGGTACACATTTTAGTTTTGTAATATCATTTTGGTTTCAAACCTTTTTGTTTGAGTTTGAGTTAGTGCTTTATACTGCGTTCACACTATGCTCCCGGCGGCCCCATTTGCTTGAAACGAAGCCTGCCTTGGAATTTCGGTCATATATTTATCTGTTTTCAAGATCTATTACGTCTTGTTAATACTGCATTTACACTATGTTCCCGGCAGCCCCGGCAGTCCCGTTTGCTTGAAACGTAGCCTGCCGTGGAATTTCGGTCATATATTTATCTGTTTTCAAGATCTATTACGTCTTGTTAATACTGCATTTACACTATGTTCCCGGCAGCCCCGGCAGTCCCGTTTGCTCGAAACGTAGCGTGCCATGGAATTTGGTTCATATATTTCTCTGTTTTGAAGATCTGTTATGTAGCGTTTACACTATGTTCCCGGCGGTCACAACCGTGATCAAAACGTGAGGCAACGCAGGGCAACTGATTAGGCAAACATAGAAGGCCGTGATAATAGTGGACACAGTGGCAAATTTTTTGACAGTTAAAAAAGCTGCCACGGCAGTCACGGCAGAAATGAGAAAAGCAATGCGTTGTGACAAAACGGGCCGAACATAACACACCATTACAGTACATGTTTACGTAACAGTACATAGCGAAACTTGGAGCGCTGAGTCATTGTCAGGGCACTAGGTTTTCTTATGCCCTGTCCCTTATTTAATGACCCACAATAGACCTGGAAATAGGTTTTAAGTTATTGTATGTTACAATCCTTGACGGTGTTTACCCCGTTCTACTATGTATGTCACATTATGTGACGGTTATCATGGCGCTTGAAGTTTAAAGATATAAAATGGCATATCATGGGGACAAGTTCCTTCATGTTGGAGCAGTCACTATAGTGAACAATAGAGACCATACACTGCACTATGCCAAAATCCCAAACTTTCTTAATCAACTCTGCAGTCGGTTGTTGAGGATGTTTATTATTTTAAAGGGCTTATTCTTATTTAAAAGGCAAAAAAAACGCTTTAAATTGCATGGTGTCTGCGTTTTGTCCATAGCAGCCCTTGACAGAACAAAAGAACATGTTACTCCTTGGTCCAAACACAACTGACTGCATAAGAACGTAACAGGCCGTAATAGAATGTGCTAGTAATCGTGATAGATCATGGATATCCGTAACGTACCTTAGCGCCTCCGTGACACAACAGCTTATCACTACCACAGCTTGTCACGGATATTGTAATACAACGTAAGAATTCTTAACAAGACTTAATAGATCTTGAAACAGAGAAATATATGACCCAAATTCCATGGCACACGTTTTGAGCAAACGGGGCTGCCGGGAACATAGTGTAAAGGTAGTATTACATCCATAGTCAACAGCTCAGGTTCTGTTAGGACATCAGTTATCCCAGCCACAGCGTTCCTGGGCAAGCATTCAAGAGGCAGGTTACAGTACTGAGTGTACATTTCTTTCTCCACTAACTGACAAATTATCTTCTTGAAAGAGTGGGAGAAATTATTTCATGACCTAATCCTCTTGCAAGAAATAAAGCAGATGTGAGAATTGATAATATGTCACCTTAGTTATAAATAGGACACGCTAAAGATTGAGCTCTTGCATCCTGTAGTGTACAATCTTTTACCTCAGTCATTAGAACCTTCAAACACTGCCATTTGCTAGGATACATTCAGGATATGAAAAATTCCTAAGGGGTAAATGTCATATCCAGTGTATGTTCTTTTGCCATCTCATCAACATTTCGATGTTTTCTGAACTTAAAATGGTGAAATTAAGTGCAGTCTAGGTGACTAGGTGTCCAAATATTTCTATTATACTCAAAAGGTCAAAATGCTGATTGAAAGCTTCTTTTTTTAACCCTGGTTATAAGTGAGCTGAAACACCTTTCACTTTCAGAAATAATATGAGCCACCTCATCAGAAAACCAACAGTATGCTTATGCGAAACCAAAGGTGCAGATTGGCTGTGCTGTAACTGCACAGCTGATCTGTGCCTTTGTTTTTGCTACAGTGACAATAAAATCCCTCTTCTTCTTAAATCCGAAATTTCAAGCTTTTAGCCTTCTTCTGTTATTGTACAGACCAGTTTTAGTTGGACCTGGTCAATCCAAATTGTTGGTTTTCTCATGCACAGGCTCAAATGTGTTTTTACATTGTAGGTAGCAGCTGTGAATATGTTTAATCCCTCCCCTGAAGTGATAGCAGCCAGAGACCACATTATGCATGTTGTCTACAACTTCTTACAACCCAGCAGGGTTTGGGACAGGTACATAGATTTTGAAATTGCCTTAACTCTAACACAAGTTAAAATATCCTGAAAGAACACCTCATTTATCTTATTAAAGGGATAAGAATGTATGTGTTGTATCTATATAATGTGGACTAAAATCTTCATATCAAATCATGTTTTTGTTATTTTTTTTCTACTGACTAAAAGGCATCCCTTTTAAATTTACAATGTAGTTTACAGTAATAATGTGTATAATTTATAGCACTTAATAATGTGGGAAAAGTATTACCGGTAAGCAGTATTTTTACAGGGTTAGGTTGGATACTGCAGTATATCTTAAATCATATAACCTGTCATCCTATTTATGGGACATAAGTAAACAGTATAGCCTCAGATGTGATGCCGCAGAAGGCATCATCGCATCTGGGGATATTTTGCTTGCTTAAAAAAAAATCATGGAAAACTTTAATAAAAAAAAAAATTGGTCACTCCCAATGCTTATAACAATGAAAGTGGACTTACCAAAATGATAGTTGTGGTCAACTTCATTCGTCACACATGTGTGAAGTCTTGCCTGTTATGTTTTAGCACATTACCCAGTATTGAGACCCCGTACCCTATGTTGGTGCTTGTTGGGCCCCAGGGCTCAGGAAAGAAAGATCTCTGTTTACAGCTGGTGGAGGAATTCTCTGATTACTTTGGATATGGGTATGTATGAGCCGCGATGAGAGAAAACTGGTCTTTGGTGTTTTAGACCAGGTCCAATATGAACTGACCTATACAAGCATAGAAGGCTAGAAGATTGAAATTTCATATTTAAGGAGAGTGATTGTACTGTCTATGTAGTAAAAAACAAAAGTGATGATCAGCTGTGCAGTTACTGAACAGCTGATCTGCATATTTGTTTTGGCATATGCACAACCACGGTATTCTCATTATTGAAAGTCAACCAAAAAGAAATATTTGTGACCTTTCTTTCTACCTGTTTGGTAAACACCAGAAAATGATTACTGGTGTATCCTGTTTAATTGCATTTTTCATCTGAAGGTGATATATGACAGAGGCCATTTATTCAAATTTAATTGATTAAGGACTGAATCTTTATTAGGATATAATAAATTGTGTATTAAATGCTATTATTATTGTTAAATCTGACACTTGATAATTTTGTTTCAGTGTTTCCCATACTACAAGAAGGCCTCACCCAGAAGAAACAGCTGGAAAAGAATATCACTTTGTCACACTTGACAAGTTTGAAATGGACATTAAAATGGTATAAATATTCAAAAATTCATTGCCATAAAAACTCTTCAAATTTGAACATATACCTGACTAAAAAGAAACACAATGTTGAGATTTTCCTGTTCGATTTGCTCCAGTTCAGAATTTCATAAAAAAAATTATCTCTGATCAAATCTTACTAAAATTCACATTGGTAATCAGTCTTGTACAGTTCAATTTCATTTTAACGCGCCTCATAATAAAGTGGTTTTCAATACTCTAGATCCGGAAATATTTGCGACAACTTAATTTTTGCTAATATTTGCTAACTGGTTGCCTCGCGAATTCAAAATTCTCGCGAATAAAGAGTCACTATAAACTTTATAGAATACATGGACACTCACTCACGAATTCAAGAACTTGCTTATAATTCGGAAATAGAAACCTCATGTTAACACAGTTTCACTTATAACATGGTCTGTGTCAACCTCACTTTAACACAGTTTCACTTATAACACAGACTCACCAACGATAGAGTTATAATGAGGCTGACTTGTAGTAATCCGTCTTGTTATCTTTGTTTACCAGGGTCAGTTTATCCAGACGTATCAATATGGAGGTGATTTCTTTGGTTTACAAATGGAGTCCATTGAGTCAGTAGCTAGAGAGGGGCTGGCTTGTGCTGTACATATGGAACTGGAGGTATGGATTGTTTAATTTTTTCACAGAAGTCATATATTACTGGATAACCTCAGCATATGCCGAAAAGACAGAAAATGCATTAGATTACCATATATACTCCTAGTCAATAACATAAAAAGTACATTTTTCCAGGGAAGAAAGTTGTCTTCAAGATGAAAGGAGCCACCTATCTGTTACTCATCCCCAGGCTTCCTCAGTTTTTGAACATGACCAAAAATTGTCTTTGGATGAAACAGAAAGAGGAATGGACAAGTAACATGTGAAATGGATAAGTAACAAGTAGAAGTATGTACATGTAGAATTTATCTGTTCTTGTCAACAGGGAGTCCTGACCTTGAAGAACACCTATTTTGAGCCCCGATATGTGATGGTGTTGCCCCTGAACGAAGAATGTCATGAGAAGAGACTGAGGGACAGGGGAATTTACTCGGAACCACAGATAGAATACACATTGTCCAGGGCGGAACTGTATAAATCCTACAACCAGAACCATCCAGGATTCTTCGATATGATGATTAATAGTGGTAAGATCCTGTTTCGTTGATTTGGGATGTTGTGATGTACCAAACAAATTTATTATAGAAAAGTGTTTAAACACACAATGAAGATATGATTGTAAATTTTGTAAAAAATTGTGAGGCTGAATCTAAGTTTGTTAAGTGTGAAAAAATGCTGTATTTCGGAAGGAAAAGTGGCTGAAGCTATCATGTTTCCTGACTGGCCATCTTTCGGAAAAAATGTGCTTGCTTGGTCACGGCTTAATTATTATTATTCATAATGCCACATTTTAGTGAAATTATATATTGACAAATAAATTCATAAAAACAATCCAGGACAAATGAATGCATATGCCCATATGATTGTGAATATGTTACAATAAATTGCATGTAAAATGAATGCATGTTAATCTTCGACTGTCCTGGATTTAAATGAGAGAAAGAATAAAGTTACAAATGCACATCATCTTATAAATTCCACATCTCAACTTGCCCTTTTAGATGATATCCAAGAAGCCTACAAGCGACTGCGCCGACTGGTCATGGACTATCTGGGTATTGGAATGGCTTCCTCTCCTACCTCCGAGCTGGGAGAAGCTGACAGGGGAGAGAATACAGAGCAGAACATGACCACTCAGATGGGAACCAGGACCTGGTCCAAGTCAGAGACGATGTCACAGACACTCCCCAGAGCTGGGAGGGCCGTACAGTCACCCATACCCTCGGGGAGGGGCATTGTGGTAGGTTGAATGTTGATTTTGTATCTTGTGTGAAAAATGTTCAGGCCTGTTCAGGCTAAAAATGTTCAGGCCTGTTCAGGCTAAAAATGTTCAGGCCTGTTTCAAAATGTCTTTCAGGAGAACATTGAGCAACAGTTATTCAAGGTCATGGTGATTCTAGTCTGGTATTTTATGCACCGTACTGATAATTCTGACTGGAAGTTACTGCATTTTATCTTTTATTTGCTATCCATTTTTGAATCAGAATCATCGTGTATATAGAATTTAATGGGGGTTTTTTTCTTACTTCATCAGAATACATTGAATGATGTTGCTGCCAAAAGTTAAACTAGCATTCATATTCTTCATATTCTCTCTAGAAGCCTTTGTGGCATAGCATCTGAGCCACTTTGCCTTGTAAACAAGGTCATATATAATCCCCTGCTTACCCAGTCTTTCAAATGAGGCTTTAAATGGAGGTCCTGTCTGTGTACAACCTTAGCGTTTTTAGCTCACCTGAGCCGTCAGGCTCACAAGGTGAGCTTATAGTATACCCATGCTCCGTCGTCCGTCCGTCCGTCCGTCGTCCGTCCGTCCACCATTTTCAAAGATCTTCTCCTCTGAAACCGCTTGGCCAATCAAAGCCAAATTTTACATGAAGCATCTATGGGAAGGGGGAACCAATGTGTATATAAATAATCCAGGTCACATGACCAAGATGGCCGCCATGCCCATAGATGGTAAAAACCCTTCAAAAATCTTCTTCTCCGGAACCACTGGACCGATTTCAACAAAACTTGGCATGAAGCATTAATGCCTCAAGCACTACAATGTATATATAAATCATGACCCTATGATGACCTTGACCTATTTTACGGCAAGGTCAACATAGGTCGTGAATGCATTTGAATGTGAAAAATTGTTAAATTGTCATTTAAAGGAAAAATCTTGCAGAAAATGAGCAGTAGGACTGAATATTAATCATTCTGAAAAAAATTGGGCACCAGGGGCTCATCCGCCCCCACCCCGGGGCAATATACATGTATATCTCCATAATATTCAAACATCTTCTCCTCTGAAACCGCTTGGCCAATCAAAGCGAAATTTTATGTGAAGCATCAATAGGAAGGGGTAACAAATATGTATATAAAAAATCCAGGTCACATGACCAAGATGGCCGCCATGCCCATATATGGTAAAAACCGTTCAAAAATCTTCTTCTCCAGAACCGGTTGACCGATTTCAACGAAACTTGGCACGAAGCATCGATGGCTCAAGCACTACAATGTGTATATAAATCATGACCCTGTGATGACCTTGATCTATTTTACGGGAAGGTCAACATAGGTCACCAATGCATTTGAATGGGGAAAACTTTTAAAATGTCATTTAAAGTGAAAGTCTTGCAGGAAATGGGCAGTAGGACTGGATATTAATGATTCCCCCCCCCCCCCCCCCCCCCCCCAGGGCAATATACATGTATATTTCCATAATATTCAAACGTCTTCTCCTCTGAAACCGCTTGGCCAAACAAAGCCAAATTTTAAGTGAAGCATCTATAGAATGGGGGAATCATTGTGTATATAAATAATCTAGGTCACATGACCAAGATGGCCGCCATGCCCATATATGGTAAAAACCCATCAAAAATCATCTTCTCTGAAACCAATAGACTGATTTCAAGGAAACTTGGCGTGAGGCATCGATGGTTAAAGTACTCCAATGTATATATAAATCATGACCCTGTGATGACCTTGACCAAGTTTATGGCAAGGTCAACATGGGTTGCCTGTGCATCTGAATTGGGAAAACTGTTAAAATGTCATTTGAAGGAAAAAGCCAACAGGAAATTGGCAAATGGACAGAATATTGAAGATTCTGAAAAAAGAAAATGGCCCAAGGGCTTATCTGCCCCTGCACTGGAATTAAATACCATAATATTCAAACATGTTTATTGGTATATGCAGCTGATCTCAGGTGAGCGTTTATAGGACCATTGGTCCTCTGGTGTTTGAAGTTGAATCGTAAATCAACCAAAACTTTCTCGTTTTCTAGGAGGAAGCTTCCCTGAAGAGAAGACAGAGTGCAGCAAAGGAAGCTGTAGCTGGAGTTGCTCCCCCTCTACTGGAACAACTTCTCACCAGGTAATTGGCTTTACAAGTTTTACTTTTAAAAAAGTTTGAAGACACTTTCAATATAAATTTCACCATACTATTTTATCAGCTTGCCAAGAATTCCTTCAAGTATTGTGACCAGGTGACAAACTATTGTCTGTCTGTCTGTCTGTCTGTCTGTCTGTCTGTGTCTAAAATACTTCATGCACAACAAAGATGCAACTTTCTCCTACTAAAGGATCTCATAAGTTCAAATTTTCTTTTGATATCAAACGTCTATACTTTACTTCAGTTACCCCAAGACAGCTCCCCAGAGTGTGGAAGGACAGACAGGCCTGGGCTCAATTATACCCGACACCCTGGGAGAGAACCAGAGATCATTTTCTGCCCCCGTCAAGAAACTTCTGCGCCCGGAATCCTCGGAGACCAGTTCTGACCGGTCGGGGGCCAGTTCCAGCCTGTCTGGCCTGACTTCAGCCAGTGATATTCAAAGGGAAAGGGGAGTTAAGTCACCTCAGGCTACTGTGGACAAAGGGCCACCACTCCCAACACAATTGGTTCATCCCCTTGAACTTATGAGTGAACCAGGGGTGGAGCCTAAACCTGTAACTAATAATAGACCACCATCCCAAGGTTCTAAAAATAGACCAGGGTCGGAGAAACATAAAGTCCTGCCACCTATAGCCACAACCAATGGTAATAACAGACTTGTGGAACTTAAATAGAATTGTGTGAAAGATATGAGCATGTGCATGAGAAAACCAACATTTTAGGTTTCCGACCAGGTCCAACACAAGCCAGCCAGTACAATCACAGAAGCAGGCTAGACGCTTGAAATTTCGTATTTAAGAAGAAGATGAATTGTACTAGTCGTGCAGCAAAAACAAAGACACTGATCAGCTGTGCAGTCACTGCACAGCTGATCTGTGCCTTTGGTTTCACATATGCAGATTGCTGGTTTTCTTAATCCACCTCTCGTATTGAGAATGACTTGAAAAATAAAATGACTAAAGTTGTCACACAAAAGCAATTCAGACTTGAAAATTTAGCCAGCCATGTGAAAATAAATGTTGAAGTTCCAAAGGTGGCAGAAAAATGTTGGTCCAGTTATCTTCACACTTTACTTTTGGTTGTATTGAATATTGAATTGAATAAAGATTAAGTGATGTTCGGAGCATTTATAAATAATAATTTTGTCAGTTAGTCAGCCATCATTATAATATAGATATTTTTCACTTAATTAACCTGCCTGATAATATCATTGTATTCTTTCCATTCATTTGAGCCATATCGCAACAAAACCTATCTTACAGATTTTGGACCAGGCCTGGGGGCTTTTCTTAGAAGTATGAACACATGCTGTTATAATCTGAATCTGCAAAGCATTTAAATGATATACAAAATTCTGCCACCAAAGTTGATCTGTGATAAATATACATACTTATTTCTATTAAATACCATAAGTCTGTCATTTATTTCATTATTTCCTTTTTCATTTTCATGATTTCTTATTTACGTGTATCTGTTACATTTTGTCTGTTTATTTTTAAATATGTGTTTCTGTGAGTTTTTACAGTTTAGGTTGAACATTGTATCAAGTGTGAACAATTGTTTTATCATAAAACTGTGTGGACCAAGAAATATTTAAAAAAAAAAAAAGAGGGGGGGAGGGGGGGGGGGGGAGCGCAGTGGCCCAGTGTCTGACTCCTGGGTTCAAATGTGTTATGTCCTTGAGCAAGATATGGGCCACAACGTGAGAAATTGTGCCTTCGGACAATTATTTGAGTATTAAATAAACAAAGATACGGTGAATGTACGATGTTTCTAGAGTCTGTAACTCTTTATTTGACCCGATTCTTTCACATATTTTGTGAGTTATGACTAATTTACTATATGAACCCTACAGACGCCATTGTCCTGATAAAATGACGTCAAAGTTGCCTAATGCATTTCTGTATGTAAGTAGAGCTTACAAAAACTCGATGCATTCCCTTAAAACTGTTTGAGCACTGGTCAGGACCTATTGCTAAGATAGAAGCAGACCATCCTTACAGGCAATCTGTCGTAATTATTTTGTCTATTTTTATTGTGGTACATTTGCTATGGCTACCGTTTAATGATACATATAGGAAAATTATGTGTATTATGGGCTAAAACAAGGGCAGATAACTCCAAATATTGACAATAAATATGTTTTAAAACTCATTTCCTTGGTAGTCCAGTGTTCTAAGATTACAAATAAAGTGTTTTTTGTATATTTTAAAAACGCATTTTACATCATTTTTCCCTTTTTGCTGCTTTCTACTAGTAATGTCAGAATGTCCGAAGGTACATTTTGTCGCGTTGAGGTTCATATATTATCTACCCATACTACTGGTTCATACCCAGGAAGGGGTGGCTGTCCCAGATTTTTTTTTTTTTTTTTTTTTTTTTGAAATTGTTGATGTTAAAACACATGCTGTTAGTCAGGTTGGTATCCATGGACTTTTTATGAATAAAACTTACAGCTGTCCTAAAATCTGAATATTTTATTCATTAGAAAATAAACTTGTAAACTATTTTTTATATTCTCTTTTTTTCCACCCATTTCTCAGGTAAATTAGGTGATACCAAATTAAAGACATTTCCTCTGTCAGACTTGTGTCAAAAATTGTAAAAGTAAAATGTAAGCAATCAACTGGAATATCTGCATTCAGAATCAAAATGTATGCTTCCAAATAAGCACTGTTTTACATTACGAAAACATGCCCATGTAATATACTGAATTTTCCTAAGTTGTAAAAATTGAAAATTTTCGCTAGCAATGTTTGATATTTTTCTTATTTTTGCTCAAAACATAGATTGTGGGTACACGTTAGAACTGCCTCGCCGAGGCGGTTCTAACGAGTACACATAATCTATGTTTTAGAGCAAAAATAAAAAAATAGGTATATCCCCGTATACCCCAGTTTTGTTACGTAAAAGTGGGGTATAAGGGGGTATACTTTTCATGGACATGTTTTCCTCATGTTTGTTGCACTAACAAACTTTTTAAGAAGATCTATGGCCAAGATGTAAAAAGTCCCTAAATCACAGATTTGGGAGGACAAAATTTTCAAGTTATGATTTTGGGGCTGAATTTGGCATTTATAGGAAAAGAAATATATACACTTTTGTTTACAAAACAGTTTAACTGATTTAACAGAATCCAGATAATGCAACTAACAGATTTCCCAACCCACCCCATCTTTGTCAAAATGAACCATAGGACTTTGACTGATTCGCAGTTGTTTGTCAACAACACTTTTCAAGCAAACAAATATGGGCTTGTTTGCCAAATGAATACTGAATCATGTACACACATTGATTGTTAATTATTTCGTATTTTGAAGTTTATTTTGAACGAAATGTAAGCATAGTGCATAAGATCTTTACTTTACAATCTTATAGTTTATTTCTATGTACGTTCCCCCCCCCCTAGACCCAGCATGTCCTTTCGACAGTATATGTGTTTTTCACATATACACATCATATCAAAGTGGCATCCTGGGTCTAGGGGGGGGGGGGGGGGGGGGGACAGGGTCAGCAAGATGAAAATGTATAATTTTCTGAAATTTTCCATGAACAAAATAAAGCACTGTTATTATGGACAATTTTAAAGACATGGCCGTATTTCTTGTCAAACCAGTGTCAGGGTGTGTATATTTAGTTTCTGTAGATGTATAAATAGATATACAGTGCATGTTCAAAAGTAAATTTGCTTTCAATCTATGTGTATTGCACAATGCTTAGAAGTGCAAATTCCCTAAAAAATGTTAAAACCGACATAAATAGTATCACTGACTTTCAAAATATGCCAGAATAAACTAACAACAAAGAGCCAGGCCTTTGCGTCTTTGAAAGTGACATATTTATCAATTAGGGAGAACTCCCATTTAATCCATATAGACTGCTGGCTGAAAAAGGTCCTGCTCCCCCCCCCCCCCTAGGGAATTTTGCAGACATAGTCTATCTTAAAGAGCAGTCTTTTCTGATTCAAATGAAAGATGTTTGCACTTTGTACGCCGGGGCATAACGGTGTAACAGCTATTTAAAAATAACCACTGTTACCTGCTTATTATATTTGCAGTATTCTTTGATTGGGAATGAATAATAGGTTGTTTTACCATAATTCTACCATTTGTCTGCAAGATTCTTCGAGGAAAATATGTGGGATGCATAATTTTATCATGTTGACATATATGGGTCTCTATCTGTATAACGTATGTAACGTATGTAACAAAAATATGCGAATTTACATTTATAAAACAATAAGGTTTTCAGTAATAGTTTCTGTGGAGTACAAATCTGCAAACACCAATGTGCAAGGTAAGAATGTCATGTTTGTGTTATTTGCATTCAAATGAGAGATGTTTGCACTTTGTACGCCGGGGCGTAATGGGTGTAACGGCCATTTAAAAATAACAACTGTTACCAGCTTATTATATTTGCAGTATTCTTTGATTGGGATTGAACAATAGGTTGTTTTACCATAATTCTACCATTTGTCTACAAGATTCTTCAAGGACAATATGTGATAGATAATTTTATCAGGTTGACATAAATGGTTCTCAATTTGTGTAACGTATGTAACAAAAATATGTGAATTAACATTTATAAACAAATAAGGGTTTCTGTAATAGTTTCTGTGGATTTCAAAGCTGCAAACACCAATGTGCAAGGTTAGAATGACATGCTTGTGTTATTTTCATTTGCTAGATGTGCCTCAGTTGTAACGGTGTAACGCCAAGTTGTTTATATTTAGATTTCATGTAATGTTACAGTGCTACCAATACCGCATGGGGTTAATTTGGCCTACAAAACTGATCATAAATACGTTATGACTTATCGTAGACCACTGAACTTGATTTCATTTTAAAGCTTCTTCACTATAGCCGTTTCATCTTAAGGTAAGTTATGCATATCATCTTATTTGCATATTTGTGAATTTTAATTTAAACATTAAAATGGCCAAAAAATCATTAAAAACCCATAAAAAACGTCTTTCAGACCCAAGCTATCATCGTTGCACATAGTTTATACACCAGTGATACCATTTGACAATTTTACAGATGTTTTGGGTCTATTTGAAAATTATCTCATTTGCATATTTATCAATATTGATATAAAAAAAAGTTTGGAAAATCACCGAAAAATAGCATTTATACTAGGGATGTCATTCGGTGTCAAATTTAAGGTTCGGACGTTCGGAAACAAACATCCGGATGGTTCGAACGTTCGCAATTTTTCAGATCATGCCATATATTACATGTACATTTACATAAGTGTCAATCGAGTGCTCCCTTGAAAGAACATTCATAATCAAGATTTATTGAGCTTGGCGTTGCTTCCGTTGATGTGACGCAGAAACGCCATGTTATTTATGAAAGTTCATTTACATTCACAAAAGTAACAAACATCACACTAGAACAACGTTACCCAAACTACCTCTATAATGCAAAATTAAATAATGCCATTATCAAAAGTTCATGAGCATTCACCGAGTTCCCACTTTGTCGAACTGGTGCGTCAGCAAACAAATTCAATTTAGTCACATTATACATGTATAAAATCTTAGTTTTCTGAATTTGCTTCTTCTTTGCATTAACGGAACAGCTTAGGAATCCGCCTATTTGATTTGTCAAATTAAGATCATAGTACATGTAAGCATTCTTGTTTTGTTTAATCCCAAAATATATCTGTCAATCATCTGACATGTTGTTTTGCTGGGCGACGGTCTGTATAATTATTATTTTCATAAGTGTGAATCATATCGTTTTCAAAAGGAAACAAAAGAGGCCAATTATCATCTTAAATCCTTTCTGTGTTTATTGTCGCTTCCCCTTTACATGCATTGTCCCATTAATCTGTTACACCTTAGTGACCTTTGACGCTACATGTGTTTAGAAATTCGTATTAAATACCTTGTTTCCTATTCTGCTAAGTAGATATTGTGTATTTTTGTCATAAATTAATGGAAATTTACCTAAATATGGGAAATGTTGATTTTTTAGCGAACGTCCGGATGCTAAAATTTGGATCCGAACTTCGGTACGGGATCCGAAGTCCGAACGTTCGGACTCCGGTTGACATCCCTAATTTATACTTACATATTACTAGAGTCTGGCATGTCAATAGGCCTAGAATGATAAAAGTGGTAGCAGCTTGATGCCTTGTGCTATGCAATTTGTCTTCTAGTCTGATAAATGAATAAACTTATTTTAAGTTTAATTAATACCTCGTATTAATGAAATTTTTACAGACTGGAGAAGAATCACGGAAAATAAGAGGGTATACCTTACAAAATGGCTTGTGTCTAGGTTACTAATAGCACTACTGTGCTGAATCTGGTATCAAATGATTGCTATGACAATGAATTATAACACTGTAACCTGATATATAAACCTTCTTATCTGATAAAGGTCACTAATATTAGAATTAAACTTCATAAATAAGAGAAAATAAGAGAAAAATGAAGAGATAAACCAACAAAATCACTTATATCCCGGCTGCTCATTGCCTTAGAGGGTTTAATTGGTATCAGATATTTGCTTGGACAATGCATCATTTCCCAGAGCTCTTATATACAAAGCATATCAGATTTACTTTCATAGGTATTCATAAAACGTTGATAAAAATGGTATATAGCAAACAATTAAGAGTGTCCAGCAACAGGGACGCGTGTATCTTTGCTTTAGCCTCATATGTTTTGTGGTATGTATACATGACAACATGACGATTCATATATTTTGTGATAACATGACAACAATTCATTATTGAAGTGACCAAATAGTAACATTTGATGCCATTTTGACTACTCAACAGCTATTGATAGTGGAGATATAAGTGATTTTGTTGGTATACCCCTTCGCGTTTCTGCAAATTTTCTCTATTTCTGAAGTTCTTGTTGCAATTCATGAAACAAACATTCATATGATTTATTCATAACATCATGTGGTTAAAGAACATTGTCTTAGCAACCGGTCGATACCAATTTCAGCTGTCTAGGACTTCCAGTAGCCAAGATTCATCTGGTATAATAGGCACCCCACCTCATTTCTTCGGCGGTTAATCGCCAACATCTAATTTATCCATTATATTTATTAATGCTCATCAAATGACATTTTATTATAGAAGGATGATAGAAAATTGCCCTTGCCATTTTCAGCACATTCAGACTAGCTTGCTGAAAAACCATAATCATTTTGTAGGTAGACCTGCTTATTTGTTATGTATTTTCTCTGATTTCTAAAGTTTTCATTAATATTCATAAAACTGAAATTCAGATGATGTATTTAGAGGACTGAGGGCATTAGTCCATTGCCGTCCCATTTATTTGATACCACTTTCAGCATTCTAGGTCTATTAACAGTTCAAGTACAAACGATTTTGTAGTAATACTCTAATTTTTCTGCATTTTTAAGAGATTTCTAAACGTTTAAAAATAGTATTTATGGGGTCCAAAGACATGATTATCAGAACTGAATTAGATTTCTAGTTTTGTTTTACACCAAAATTTAAATTATTCATAGGGAAACGTGAAGTGTTGACACTATTTTTGAAATAGCATCATATATATCTATTGTAGACCACGTCATTCTTTATTCATACATATATGTTACATACGTTACATTCCCCATTAAGATGTCTGAGCCTAGATACTTGGTGACACCCACTCAGAACTATAGTTCTCCATAGGCATGAAATATAAGCAAATAATTATCAACACTAGATACAGCCATTAGAAACGATTACATGTTTTACGTAATTAGCAATACAATTTGGCTTATGAAACTGCGGGTAGGGTTGCTAAATAACCCATTTAGTATAATATATACAGTATAGGATTTTTCCGTCTCCTCCATTGAACATGGTAATGTAAAAAATCACATATATTTGAAAAAAAGCTGGAATGTGTAACTAAAAAAAAACATACGATGTCACTCACAATGCTAATTTTGAAAGGGTTATTTTAATATATGTTACAGACATTACACTGTAGGTGTCATATTATTGCTCAAGAAACTTTAGTGTTGAGAATGGACATGTTTCTTGTAGACTATATGAATTGAGTGAATGGAATAATAAAAATCTTATTTTTCTGACGCTAAAATTGCCATATCATTATTTTCAAAACATATTATGGTAACATATGTAACATACTGTAACAGACACATACTCCAATGTACATAAAGCAAACATCTCTTATTGGAGCAAACTTGAATTGTCATTTAAGATATATATTTGCAAAATATCTAATGGAATAGAGAATTAGACTGACCTGTACTGGCATTCCTGCTATGTACAATGCCCTTCGTTATTCATTACATGTATGTTACATATATTACATTCTGGATCAAAATCTTGGATCAAAATCTTTGATCCAAGATACTTAGTTACAGATCCTCAGAGCCATGGTTCATGGTAAAATAAGCAAGAAACTATGATATATATCCAACAGTTTTAAGTATTTTACATACTTCACATTCGTTGCAATAGAATATTTCGCATTTGAAACTGGGGGTAGGGCTACTAAATACTTCATTAAAGGCAATATATACATGATAGGAAAACAAACCTTGGTTTTTGTATCTGCCAGTTGAAGATGCTGATGGAAATAATTCTCATATCTT
Organism: Rugalucina vietnamica; assembly: GCA_964017185.1. Classification (NCBI taxonomy): domain Eukaryota; kingdom Metazoa; phylum Mollusca; class Bivalvia; order Lucinida; family Lucinidae; genus Rugalucina; species Rugalucina vietnamica. The sequence goes on from OZ024875.1 coordinate 37,847,720, forward strand.
TGGAAAAATGAATAGTGCAACAGTATAAGTAAATGATATCACTCAAAAGTGGTATTTTCAAAGGGTATCTTAAATTACGTTACGTATGTTACAGTAAGTGTGGGTCAAATTTTTGTCCAAACGATTTTAATATATAGTATAGACATACAGCAAGCAGACAGTATGAAAGAATGAGTAAAATGATAAATTATTGTCATTTTTCTGTAGCTGAAAACACCATATCATAATTTCTTAATTTTGTTTAGGTAACATATGTAACAGGCTGTTACAGGATAACGCCCCAACGCTCAGGGTGCAAACATCTCTTATTCTACTCAGCTTGAATTGTTCTTTAAGATAGGGTATGTCTGCAAAATTCCCTGGGGGGGGGGGGGGGGGGGGGAGCAATCGACCCTCTGGCTAGCAGCCTAATAGATGTCCTTTGCTGAAAAGATTGCTTGTGTCATCCCAGACAGCACTGTTGTTTTGCCTTTGCCTCAAGCCCGGGTAAAGGGCTTCTATGTGACCTGGAAGTGGAATGACATCAGGAAAGCATGTCCGTGTAATGAATACCCCCTTATACCCCACTTTCATATAGCAAAACTGGGGTATGGAGGGGTATACCTATTTTTCTTATTTTAGATCCAAAATGTCAAGGTTATAAAAAGATATTCATGCTCAACTCAGCTGAGCATAAAATTTAAACTGCTCATAAATACCAAAATAGCCCAATAAATTGAAATTTCAGGTCTAGAACCAGAGACTATAATTTATCCTGCTGATGTAAATATTGTTGCCATTTAAACATTTGTCAGCAGGATAAATTTTAGTCATAGCTGAGCTGGGCATGAAAAAGGTTTTATAACCTCCAGGCCAGATTTACTAAGGCTTATATGCCAAGGCTGTCTGACCAAGCCACCGCCTTGGCAGGCTAATAATCAGAACTCAAGTGATCAGTCAGTAAGGATTTCCGACAACAAACCTGTAACAAAAGCCCAGTTGACACACACACACACAAAAAGTTTAGCATATTCTACTCTAATTTTATAGTGCTTACATTTATGGCCATGCATAATATTTCTAAAGCAAAATACAACATGACTTAAGGATTTGGAAGAAATTTTTAGAAGCAAAGATTAGATGAAAATCTTAACTTGGTCCAGCCTAGTTTAGAAGTTTTGTGGACATGACATTGGATATTGACAATATCATTAATTTATTAACTCAATGGGATGCAGTTTTTCCAAGTGACTTTTGCTTCCCTACTTTAAAGTAATTATGCTTAACTTTGGACAAGGAGCAGATTTCCAATCAGCATGAGGGAATGGAAATAACAAATCAAATCAGTTGTGTGCATGAGTTTATACACATACCAAAAACACTTTGACAACACTTCTGTTCTTTACATTCTTCCCAAGACAATATGGCAATTTTATCTTTAAATTATCACAGGAGATTGCATCTTTTTTGGGAAATTATACAATTCATGACACTCATTTTGAAGTATCATCCTTGTCATGAAAAAACATATGGGTTCCAGTCCTGTATGAGTAAAAAATATAAATAAATCCTTCACAGAAATCCTGATTAAGAACTCTGCTATCCTAACATTAATTTCATGCCCTAAATCTCAATTTTTTATTCTCAGGGGCCACGGGCAAGTTGTTCAAAATTAACAATGATATGATTCGTTAAATTTTCAAGCATGAATATTACAAATACACTGTTATTTTTTGTTGATAAAATGTGAGAATCCATTGCATCACATTTTATCAACAAAAAATAACAATGTATTTGCTTATGTAGTCAGCATTTATTTAACAAGTTGCAAATTTGATCAACAAAAAATAACAATGTATTTGCTTATGTAGTCAGCATTTATTTAACGAGTTGCAAATTTCGAAAATCACTTATCACACCATGATAAACAAGTGATCTAAGGTCTTTTTTCATTGAAAGCCGGCAAAGAAATAGCATGTTCCTGTGTTCAAAATATAGCTAATATACATAACTGACCTAAAAGCAAAACAAAATGGATTGCAAGTGAAGTGACTTTCTGGTGAATATCAGTTGTCCATTCACTTCCGCTCCGCTAGACCACTAGTGTAAGGTAGGAACTCCCGCAGTCAGGTTTCTCAAAACTTGTATACAAAATGATTTCAGCTAGTACATCAGAAAACCAAATATTTGCATATGCGAAACCAAAGGTGCAGATCAGCTGTGCAAGATCAGCTGTGCAGTAACTGCACAGCTGATTAGTGCCTTTGTTTTCGCCACATGGATAGTACAATCTCTCTTCTTCTTAAGTCCAAAATTTCAAGCTTCTAGCCTGCTTCTGTGACTGTACAGGCCAATTTGTGTCAGACCTGGTCGGAAACCCAAATTGTTGGTTTTCTCACGCACTGGCTCATTTCTAATGTTTGCTTTCTATGATCCCTTGATGTCCTTGTCTCTGTATGGGGGTGGAATCCATTTTGTTTTACCATTTTTCAATTCCCGTCTTCTTGCCATTTCCTCTTGGAAGTCAGCATGATCATCTCTGTAAAAAACAGATTTTTTATCGTAGAAAAGTGTCATTGAATAAAAAGTGTATGACAAAATTGATTAAAACATCAAAATTCTGCATCTTTATTGTCCACTTGCCACTAGTTTTCTCATTAAGTGGCTTAACCATGAGATACTCCCGACTTTAAGGATGCATCAAACTGAATTAAGGTCAGGGTGTTGTAAAACGTCGATATGCAGCGTTACGTGCGACATAGCTTTGCGGCACCAGCGAATCGACGCTCTTATGTCGCGCCTTTTTGAACCGGAGAAAGCTGTAGCTTTTACGTCATTTAATATGAACTTTAAATTTTTCTTCATTAAAGACTGCGACAAATTTTCACCAAAACACAGAAAATGAGAATTTCTGCCATAAAAGGCATTTATTGTAATTCTTGCGTCAGTCGCACACTGAAATGCAACGCATGTTCGCGCCACGACCTTACGTCGCTGAAAATACCAAAAACACACTACCATACATATCAGAACCTCAAGTAGCACGAAAACGAGCACGGTTGTCGTGGACTTTTTTTCAAGCAATCTGTTCCAAACTGATTCACACAGATAATATCAATTTTTTTTTTAAATTTCATCGTGGAATTTAGAAAAATATGTTTATGTGCGAAATCCGACATCTATCATCCTTTTCCCCATTGAGTTCAATGGCAAAAATGGTGTTTTTTGATTGCCTGTAGCTCAAAAACTAATCCGGTAGACAAGGAATATTTTTGCATATTCCGATGGGGGAGTATTTAATATATGTATATGCTAAAAATAAGAAAATTCCATCGTGGCGTTCTTTACAACACCCTGACCTTAACTGATAGAATTATGAAATTCTATCAATTATGAAAACAAGCAGCATTTAATAAGCTTGATCACGAAAAAGACCTGCTTTATGCATGAAGTGCAAACAGAAAGGAAAAGATCTGCTGTGTGATGATCATTTACACCTTTCAACGTCTTTCTTTCTTATAAAATCTCAGTAAAAAGTTTCAGTATCTTCAAAGGCTGTACAGTATGTTATGTTTTGTGTTTGATTTGCTATCTAAGATGGTGGTTATCCAGAGACAACCAACATGACTGGGAACAACCTCACGTAAAATCAATAGGGAGAAAATACCTGTGTACGAACAACTTGCCACGGATCAAACCGAACCATGGCATCACGATAATATGTGACATTCTCTGAGATTTTCGGTCTTGTGGAGGTACGACGTTGACGTCATAAAACGTGCGCTAAAGTTGACGTCACAAAACTGCATGCGACGTTAATTGTATTTTTGTGCATTCAGACACTAGTTTTAAACACCGCATAAGAAGAGGGGTTGGAAATTTCGAGCAAGAGTTTCGCAATTTCCGATTCTATAATATTTAGACAACATTTACAGTGAAGGTCAAAACAACCGGACAATATAAATCTGTGTACCTAAAGTTTTTTTCCAAGGCCAATTAATTTCTTTACCAATTAAAACCCTAAGATGCAAATCGTGGGTGTTGCGTGTTTTCTCTATGTTTTATGATAAATCGTAAGCGCTATTAAATAAAGCTTTTGAACATGGATTATTAACATAATAAAAATTGTGAAAATGCATTAAACTAAATTTCCGACCTTGACTCCACAAGACCCAAAATCTCAGATACTGTCACATATGTCTGTGTAATGTATACTCCCTTAAACCCCACTTTTATATTATATAAATAGATATAACCCTGCAAACCCCACTTGCAGGGGTATATCTATTTTCTCTTATTTTTGCTCCAAAACATAGATTGTGGGTACATGTTAGATCTAACGTGTACCCACAATCTATGTTTTGAGCAAAAATAAGAGAAATATCAGAATTTTCTACTGAAAATTTTCTTTTTTTACAACTTTAAAAAATCACTTTAGATTACATGAGCATTTTTCATAATGATAGGGAGAAAATACCTAAGTCACATAAATTTGCATCCCACAGCCTTCTATTGATTTCATCTGCGTTGGGTGTTCTCAGTTGTGTTGGTTATTTCTGGATATCATTACCCATGGTTTTAAACGTCAAAGAGTTTCTAACAGTCAGTTTCAAAATTTGAGCCTGATACTTACTTGTAGACACCATGATATTTCAGCACGGACATCAAAGACTTCAGCTCTCTATGACGAGGATACCATTTCACAAGCTCTGGGTTCAGGTGGGCTGGCATGCCGCTGAAGATTTTTACAACTTTCATGGACTTTGAGTCTGTTGGGCGTGCTACCTCTCCAAATATCCTGTTGGAGAGGCGAGCCATTCGCTGGGCATATTTAGACATTTTCTTTGACTATGTACAGTAGCACCTAAAAGGTCTTCAGCTACTTCTGAAATAGAGTTTAACAGAATACTATACAGTCTCCAATGGACTCCATGTATTTTAAGTTTATATATGTATGCTGCAATGTGAGAAAACTTTCTTTTCTCATCCACAAACAAAGACCCTGAATTTTTCACTGTGTTATAAAACTAAAATGCTATACAGGAGTGTAGCTGGGCAAAAATACTGAGTACGCACTTTGTTAAAGGGTGTGTGAGGGTACTGTCCAATGGATGTAGAAAAGTTGTTAAGGGTTGTTTAAAGTCATAAAATATTTACAAATACAGTTCAACCTCATTATAATGCCCCTCATTACAGTGCGGTTCTCAATATAATGCGGCCATGTCATGGCTCCCAAATTGATTATTTTGCTATATGTCTATTGTAAATAACCTCATTATAACACGGTTCACTTATAATACGGTCTGTTTTCATGGACCCCAAAGATAGCGTTATAATGAGGTTGACCTGTACTATGATTTCTGAAAAAATCTCAATTTTGTGGCGTCAAACTGTACACATGTGCGTATATGCGTACAAGTAGCTACGCCCCTGCTACAGTATCAATCAATAAAAGATGTCCTGCATATAAACTTAAGTTGTTTACTACATGGAGCTGAAATAAAGTGTTATCAAATGGTGCAGAAGAATTAGTCTGACAAATTCTGATCATTGTGAATTTAATTGAAGAAATATTTTGACAGTTGTGAGTCACGTGACGTGGACCGGATGTAAACAACTTGACGTAGGCAGCCTTGACCCTAGAAAAGAAAAGCTTGTTTTTGGAAACTAAAAAGTGTTTTAAGATGGAAGTTTAAGTATTCTTCGAAGGGATTTTCACATTATTTTCAGAAGAATTTAGGTAGGAACTTCCCAATCCACTTAGTTGACACTGGAAACCCGTTGCTAAGACTAATACACAAGCGATGAAATCTCCCGGACTTTTCAAAAACACTAAATATTTGCAAAAAATCAGCCTTTATTAAACTTTAGGCTCTACCATGCCAATCATACGCAGGAGTAATCGCATTCAGGCCAAAAATACTAGTCAGAAAATAAAACAAGAAGACAGAAAAGCTCATGAAATTGTCACAAAACCCATCAAGTCAAAAACTGTTGTAAAGAGTGAATCCCCAAAGTTATGTTCAGGCTGTAATGATACTCATCCCCCTATCAGAAGGTATAATGTTGTCCAATGGGTTCAATGTGAAAATTGTGATAGCTGGTGGCATGCTGAATGTGTATGTATAAATCCTGAAGACATCCTAAAACTAGACTTGTATGAAATCCCGTATACATGCGTTCTGTGCGTCTTACAAGGATCACCCTGGATAGTAGAAAATAACAAAATTAATGTGACAGTTACCCCGGTTAAGGACAAGATCTCTAAGCTCAATAGGGAGTCTGACATTAAACAGAAATCTAATACTGACAGAGACAATTCCAAAGAACAGAAACCCACGCCAAGTAAATCTTGTACCGAAAATAAGCATCAAGTTAGCGGTCGTCCGGTACAACAAGGAAGTGAAACCGTCTCTAATAGCAATAATATAGTTGTTGTTGACAATATTGAAGAGGCACATCAATTTAAGTCATCTAAATCAATTAGGGACAATTTGAGTAAGCATCCAGAACTTCAAGAAGTAGAATTTGCATACAGTCTGCCAAAGGGAGGTGTAGCTTTGCATTTCAAATCTGAAAAGAAAGCTAACAATATTTTAGAAAATTGGCCAGGCAGTGTGTTCTCACAATCAGAAAAACCCCATAGGATTAGAGGAAAAGGTAGTGTTCAGATAGGTTTTGTCAAGAACATAGACTTGAAGTTAACTGACAATCAATTAAAGAGTTTCCTTGAATCATCAGGGTGCAAGGTAAAAGAAGTCAGTAAAGTCTTTCACAGGCACAGTGGAAAGCCTATGCCAATCAGAAAAGTGACATTTGAAAGTGAATCTGACCTTGAAGAAGCCATAAGATTAGAGTTCCCATACAAGATAAATGGAAAGCAGGCATTTTGTGAAAAGGAGAAACAGTTCAAGGTTGTTCGTTGTTTTTCTTGTCACCGCTATAACCATATTGCTGCAAATTGTCCATACAAGAATACCTGTGAAAACTGTGGATCTGAAGAACACATATACACTGAATGCCAGAAGCAAAGTAGATGTAAAAACTGTGGTGGAAACCACAAAAGCTCGTCCAATTCATGTCCAGAATATCTTGCCATCATACAGAGGATACGTAAAAATCAATTATTTTAGAAAAATGAAAATATTCTCTATCAACTGTCAGTCGTGGAAAACAGCTAAACAGGGTTTTAATGAAATTGTAGATAATTATGGAATTGATGTGTTATGTTTGACAGAGACATTTGAAACAAATAAGGAGCCTGTTACATTTCGGCAGTGGTCAAAAATAAGCAAACCGCGCAGTGACGGGTATGGTGGGGTTGCAATTTTATATAAGGACAGTGAAGATGGTCTGGTTTTTGAAAGAAAAGAGAATTTAGAAGAAGATGGTATAGAGTGTATTTGTGCCAAGGTCACTGTTACTAAAGACAATTCATTTTTATTGGTTGTGGCCTATGTGCCTCCGGAGAAGAAGGAGCAGTTAGAAGGTCTCCTTAGGGTCCTGGATAAATGTAAGGAATATAAACATATAGTACTCACTGGTGATCTAAATGCTAAGAGTCAGTCTTGGAATAATAAGAAAGCCAACCCCTGTGGAACCTTACTTGATGAATACTTACTCAGAAATGGATTATTGTGTATAAATGATGGCCAGCCTACCAGAAGAGCTAGTGACAGTGTTATTGATTTGTTTGTAGTAAGTCCAAGGGTCATTCCAGAGGTGGTTATGTGTGAAACAATGACTTGTGAGAATATTAGATCAGACCACATTGGAGTCCTATTGCAAGTATACAAGGAAAAGGATACAAGTAAAGTTACGGTTGAAAAATATGTAACAAGTAAAACCGACTGGGAGCTGTGGAAAACTTGTTCTGAGCAGAGGTTTAAATTGTGGAATGAAGCAGATACAGAGTTTGAAACAGTTGATGACATGGCTGAATCTTTTACGGATATATATACACAGTGTATGACAGAAGCAGTACCTAAAAAGGAGTTGAAGCTTCAGAGTAGGAGGAAAAAACCACCATGGTGGACTGATGTTGTGGGGGAGGCCAAAAATGAATTAAACAAAGCTAAAAAGGGGTTTAGGTGCAGAAGGACACCAAGTAACCTTGAAAAGTTAAAAACATGTGAAAACGCTTTTGAAAAAGCCAAAGAGGAAGCTAAGGTGGAATGGACACAAGTATTATGTGATAAAATTACATACGCCAGTTCATCAAAGGAAATGTGGGAAAGTTTTAATGCCCTCACCACTTACGAAGACAATGACAGAGGAGGAGTATTGCCCTTGATGGACGAAAATGACAACCCTACCTTTGGAAGGGAGGAAAAATGTGAAATATTAGAAAAGGTTTTCTTTGGAGGGAAACATCTGGAAAGATGTAAGTTTGATGACAATTTCAGAGATGAAGTAGAGAAAGAGTTAAAAGAAAACATTGAAGAAAATAAAAACTCACAAGAATTTCTCAATTATGACATAACATTGGGTGAAGTTGAAGCTGTTGTGCAACAGTTAAAAAAGAATAAGTCACCTGGACCAGACAATGTATACACAGAAATGCTACAGAATGCCGGTGAAGAATTCTTGAAGGCAGTTCTACGGTTATTCCAGATGTCGTGGGAAACAGCAAAAGTACCCGTCAAATGGAAAGAGGCCGAAGTAAAATTTCTGCGGAAGAATGGGAAAAAGAGCTATCATGACCCCGGGTCCTATAGACCAATAAGTCTAACAAGTTATCTTTGCAAATGCTTAGAGAGAATTGTGACATCCAGATTGTATGGCTTCGCCGAGCATTTCAAACTCTTGGACAAAGAACAAGAAGGTTTCAGGAAGTTTAGAGGTACTCAAGATGCACTCCTGAGACTAACACAGGACATATTCAATGGATTTAACAGTAATGAACATACTGCTGCATTGTTCATTGATATAGAAAAGGCATATGATAGTGTGTGGAGAGATGGGTTGATGGTGAAGTTGAAGGAGAAGGGGATAACAGGAAGAATATGGTACTGGATCAGAGATTTTCTAACAGACAGGTCTGCAGCTATAACTATGAGTGGAGTTAAGGGACAATCATTTGATACTGCAATAGGGCTCCCTCAGGGATCGGTTATATCGCCGCTTTTATTCAGTCTCTTCATCGCCGATTGGTATGAGAATGTTAAGAGCGAGAAAGTGAAATTCGCAGACGATGGGACTATATGGATATCCGGAAAGAACTGGAAGGAGCTGATAAAGAGTCTCAGAGAAGATTTTATTGAAGTAATGAAATGGGCTAGGAAGTGGCGGTTGAAGTTAAGTATTACCAAGACTGAATTTTGTATATTTTCCTTGGACAATCAGGTTTTAGAAGAGGCAAGAAAGATAGTGCTGGATTTTGATGGTCAAAGTGTGAAATACAATCCAAACCCTAAAATCTTAGGAGTGACATTGGATGAGAAATTGAAATTTGAAGTGCATGTTGAATCAGTGGAAAGGAAGGCGTTGAGATCATTGAACTCCTTAAGAAAAGTGAAAGAGACAGAGATAATCAGTACTAGCTGTATGTTACAGTTGTATAGAGCCCTGGTATTGCCACAGCTGGAGTATGCGGCACCCGTTTGGCAGATTGGTAACTGCAGTTGTTTAGAGAAGGTACAGAGGAAAGGCTTAGCCATGTGTTTGGGGGTCCCTGGTACAGCAGGTGTGGAAGCACTGGAGGTGGAAGCAGGAGTGAAGCCATTGGAATTGAGGAGAGAAGAACTGGCAGTAAGACAGGCAGCTAAAATTATGACAAAAGCAGATGAAACTTGCATTAAAAGCAGTTGGGACAGGTTTATGGAGACAGATCAGGTAGAGAGGAAGATTTCACCATTCGGGAAGATGAATGTGCAAGTGGCTGATATGGTGTCCAACACGGGAATCCCATTGCATTGCCTGGAGAAAGAATGTACATATGCAGAATCCTTAAGGCCAAGTAAAAGTAAGCCAGAATATTGGCAGAATTTAGGCTCATCAAAATCAAGAACAAAGATGCAAGAAGCCCTCTCTAGGGAACTGATAGGTAATATGCTAGAAAACTGCAATGAGACAACAGCAATAGCTTTCACTGATGGATCCTGCTTGGGGAATCCTGGTCCATGTGGTGCAGGAGCTTGTATTTTTCCACCAGGCCATACTGAACCTATTCTATTGAAACACCCCGTCAGTTCTTGCGGATCTATACTTTTAGGAGAGTTAGTTGCCATAAAGTTAGCAGTGAAACACATACAGACAAAAACTACTGGAAGAGACAAACAAATCATAGAAAAGCTACATGTATTTTCAGACAGCCAATGTGCAATTGGCCATTTGACATTAGGTTGGGAAGCAAAATCTCATAAAGCTACTATCCAGGAAGTGAAGTCGGATATCCAGAAGCTGGAGGAATCAGGTGTGAATGTTGAGATATCCTGGACCCCTGGACATTCTGATATAAAAGGGAATGAGTACGCAGACAAGTTAGCGAAAGAGGCAGCAGAGGAGGCAAAAGAAAAGACAGACATACCACCAGTACTGACCATGGGAGATATAAAGACAGCAGTAAGAGATTCTGGGAGGAAGAAGTGGCAAGATATGTGGGATAAGTCAGAAAAAGGAAGAAACTTATTCAATTATAGACCAAAGGTAGATTACAAGGTAAAACACAAATTTGAATCACGGAAAGGAGAATCCATTGTATCACAATTGAGAACAGGCTATGTGAAATTAAATGAATATCTGCAAAAGAGCAATATTACTGAAAATGACAAATGCCAATGTGGGGAGATTGAATCTGTGAAACACTTTTTATTAGAATGCGAGATATATGAAAATGAGAGGGAAAAACTAAGAAGTAATTTGTTCAGAAGTTGTGGAATCACCCATTTTGACATGAATGTACTACTTGACCTTAGGCCAGATGATGAATTTAAGGAATGGAGGAGTTCCATTTTAGAAGAACTGGAGACATTTGTGGTGGAATCCAAGCGTTTCGCCACACGAAGTTCAAATTAAGGGTTGCGCACCACCAATATACCGCGTGAATATACAAGTGTTAAGTCTATACTCACGAAGACCTATACCTGTGTGGCTATATGGCTTTATGGCCGAATACCGACAATACCGACAATACAATAGTGTCATTATTTTGATCCAAAACAGAAGATTTTTCGAACAACATCACATTGGACTGCATGCTGCCTGACACTTCCTTAGCATAATATATTCAACTTTTTTTTCCCCATTATTTACAAAAGCAAGATTTACAAAAGCAAGATATTATAAATAATTAAAGATAAAACATTAAAACACTAAAATATTAAGATTTTAAAAATATTTAAACCATCATTATATTATAAAGTCCTACTACGCAACAGTGAGATTCAGTAGTGAGTGAACACTTGAATTAACGGTCATATCTGGCGGGAACTTGTGAGGTTCAGTAGTGAGTCAATAATTAAAGGTCATAAATGGTGGGAAGCCGTGAAAAACATTGTGGTAGCAAACTGACTAAGGTTGATAAAGTGTGAAAAGGTGTCAAAAATACAGAGTAGTGAAAGTACCAATAGCAGGTCACGAATGGACTAAGTGTGATCGAAACAAAGCGAAAGCCAGTAGTGTTTGTGCGGTCACTGTGGTGTCAACTTATTTGAAATGTCTAACCATTACCTGTGTGACATGCTTCAGAGCAACAATAAATGGCTGTGCAGCTGTGGCTAAAACCACATATCCTTTGGGCCTAAGTCCTAAGCTTTAACAGTGCACCAATCTGTGTGACAGCTTTCCCTGTCGACTACTAGTTACAAGCGAAATTCGGAATATCACGATTTTCAATGTCGTTGTAAAATTGCTCAAAATCAAAGCGGTCCGAGTGGTTTGAGTGCAAGAAACATGAGATGTGATATTTACCTTTGTTTTGATCAGCATTACATGTTAATTAGACGTTCAGTTAGATCAGAAATCGGCGAGACAACTTTGATGTTTTCACACTGCAAATTTTGGGACTGCTCGATTAACTACTACCGGTGCAACGACAGAATCCGGGACGTTTCGCCCCCAAACCATTTCGCCCCCTAGTCGTTTCGCCCCCAAGACGTTTCCCCCCTAGTCGTTTCCCCCCCACTAGTCGTTTCGCCCCCCTAGTCGTTTCGTCCCCCTAGTCGTTTCGCCCCCTAATATATACACAGGTACAAGCAATACGTCACAAACCACGTGGTCTATAAAATACAGGTAAGTCATGTGACTATCACATGACCTTTTCTCACTTCCGGGTGGCAAAAAAGCGACCTCAAGCCCCTGAATGTGTAATGAACTGTAATGTTTCGATGTATAAAAGTGTAAAATAATGTCGAAATATTACTTATTCATAACAAATTAATTTCCAAATATGTTGGTTCATTAATTGATGCTTGTTTCTAATTTAGTATTATAAGTATTTAGCGTTTCTTCCCGTGCGGAATTAGAAAATATGAATTTAAAAGGTTTGCATCTCAGTCAAAAGATGGAATATTCCCACGGTACAAATCAAAATCAACGTTCAATAATTTCCGTGCCGCCGCGGCGGTGTAATGGACAGCGTTTTCGCTTAGCAATCAAGAGGTTGAGGGTTCGAAACCCGGCTGGTATATATGCCTGTCATGTTGATGACAAATGTACACTCTGACGTAATAAAGGCAAACCGCCCATAGGGTGTAACATTTAAAAGATAATAATAATAATTTCCGTGTTTGAATCAATTTTTAAGTTTTATAAAATAATTACAAAAAGAAACGGGAATATCTTTAAGCCGTCATTTGCTCTCTCTCTCTCTCTCTCTCTCTCTCTCTCTCTCTCTCTCTGAAGAGCTCTCTCTCTCTCTCTCTGAAGAGCACATGCTTTAAATTTGTTTTGCATGTTTTGCATGCGGTGAAAAAAAAAAAAAAAAAAAAAAAAAAACAAAAAAAAAAACATTATTTTCATTCCGTGAAATAAATCTAATTTATTCACAATTTTTAAATTACTTTATGTGTTGTGTATCCATTTTTATCTATGACACTGGAATCATAATCATCAGCGATGTCAACACATGTAATGATAATTAATCGACTGACTGAACACACAAACCGGCTGCCCCGGGGGGCTACAAGTTCATTAATCCCTTATCATTCATATTGTACCCGAAGAATGTGTCGTTTCTTTGAAGAAGGTGTCAGATATAATAAAAAGAAGCCGATTATCATGATTATGGGCATCGTAATTTGAGATAGTATGTCATAAAACTGACTTCAATAGCTGAAACCGCCATTTTTCCGGCAAATTGATTATTATCATTGTATAACCTTTGAATAGTTTGTCATGTATTTAAACTGGACCAAGTTATGTTTCATTGGGATTATTTAAATTAAAATGTAAAACATGGATAAAAAGAAGAAGAAACTTTCATTCATAAAAAGCGCTAAGATGAATGCACTTTTATTTCTAGTTTCGGTACAAATAAGGTTGGAAATAAAGAACCAAGAACTTTTTATTTATTTAATTGTTTATTACCTTTTTTTTCCATTATGAATGATTTTTAGTCTGATTGGCCTCGTGGGGTTTGCGCAAATTTTTAATTAATTATAAAGAATATAAGTAGGCTTAATACATATTTTTGTTTGCGCGGTTCAAACATCATTTAGGATACTTGAGACGCTCAAGAAGGTGTGCAAATGAAATTATTTATAAAAGAGCAAACAAATCAATGAATTCAAATGTCAAAAATTATCAGTAATTTTGTATTTAGAGGTCATCATCGTTTCAATGATTGAAATTGCACCACACACATTTCACGTTTATTCTAACTAATGTATGTAAACAACATTGAACCGGAAACGGTTTTGCCACCCGGAAGTGAAAGTTTCAACCACAATGCAACGCGCACTACGTCATCGAGGTCAAGGTCAAATAATGTAAACAAAAACACTGTATGTGTCTATAAGTAGGCCTAATACATATTTTTGTTTGCGCGGTTCAAACATCATTTAGGATACTTGAGACGCTCAAGAAGATGTGCAAATGAAATTATTTATAAAAGAGCAAACAAATCAATGAATTCAAATGTCAAAAATTATCAGTAATTTTGTATTTAGAGGTCATCATCGTTTCAATGATTGAAATTGCACCACACACATTTCACGTTTATTCTAACTAATGTATGTAAACAACATTGAACCGGAAACGGTTTTGCCACCCGGAAGTGAAAGTTTCAACCACAATGCAACGCGCACTACGTCATCGAGGTCAAGGTCAAATAATGTAAACAAAAACACTGTATGTGTCTATAGGTATAGTATAATTACCTTATGTACATCATTTTGCTTCATGTAAATAAATATGCTAGGCAATAAAAAAATCAAACTTGTATAGTAAAGTCTTATTAAGTTGTTCACTTGGGCAATCAATGCTGTAAAAGAGTTCGTTTGCAAAAGACATGTCATTTCGCTGGCTTTTGTAAATTAATATCTGGAAAGAAATTTATGATGGAGCATCGTTGCCCTGTCACGTCAGCCTAAGGGTAAGGTTTATGGGTACTTTTCACTAAGTTACCGGCCAGTACGGGGCCATTAATAAGTATTGGCTGAAAAAGAAATCATGGGTTCAAAGTAAAGTGCCTTTGGAATTCTATTACAGTTACGTGCCAAATCAATTTCCGCAACGACGAAACCTCCGTAGAATTCAATGTATTTTAATGTGTACTAAACTATCCTGTTTCTTATTTTAAACTTATTTTTATGAGTTTGGTATCATTTGATAGGCAAATTAATTATGCATATAAACCACATATTTTCGTTAAATTCTATCCATGCGTTTTAAAGCTGCAAATAATTAAAGAGAATGTAATAATTTTTCGACAAATGTTTGGCAACGTTGCTATTGACGTCAATAAATAATAAATAGGCACTGGCTAGGGATACGGTACCGTATCTTTAGCCTGTGGGCTAGGGATACGGTACCGTATCCCTAGCCTGGCGGCTAGAGATACGGTACCGTATCTGTAGCCTATATATCGGAAATGGCTAAAGGTACGGTATAGATTAAAAATCGATAATGTAATATTTTCAGGTGAGGTTTAAGTTGAATCATTGCAAGTATCCTAAATGGCTAAAGGTGCGGAAGACTGGAGATAAAGATTTAAGAAAACAATGTTAATGTATAAAGTCTAGATATTTCAATTTTGTTTCTTACCTCGTGGAACGAAATTTTCAATTGTTATATTTGAGTGTGTGTTTCTGCAATATTACCACAGTGTATTTATGGATACATTTATGGATATTATCTACAATTATTTGACCAAGTTTACCAAGTTTCATTGAACTATTTCTTATGGTTTTCAAGTTATAGAGTGGACATGAAATTGTATGGAAAAATAATCAAAGGGAAATAACTCCAAAGATATGAAAGCAAGAGTTATAATTCTTGTGCATGACACATCGTCTGATCATGCTTTATTAGTGTACCAAGTTTCACTGAAATTTCTCTTACGGTTTTCAAGTTATAGGGTGGACACGAAATTCTATGGAAAATAATCAAAGGGAAATTACTCCAAAGATATGCAAGCAAGGGTTATGGTTCTTTAGCATGACACGTAATCTCATCATGTTTTTTAAGTGTACCAAGTTTCATTGAAATAACTCTTACGATTTTCGAGTTATAAAGCGGACACGAAATTGTATGGAAAATAATCAAAGGGAAATAACTCATAAAATACTCAAGCCAGAGTTATGGTTCTTGTGCATGACACATCGTCTGATCATGCTCAATAAGTGTACCAAGTTTTATTGAAAAATCTTAAACAGTTTTCAAGTTATACAGCGGACACGAAATTGTATAAAAAATAATCAAAGGGAAATAACTCCAAAAATATTCAAGCCAGAGTTATGGTTCTTGTGCATGACACATTGTCTCGTCGTGGTCTACAAGTGTACCAAGTTTCATTGAAAAATCTTTAACGGTTTTCAAGTTATACAGCGGACACGAAATTGTATCGAAAATAATCAAAGGGAAATAACTCCAAAAATACTCAAGCTAGAGTTATGGTTCTTGTGCATGACACATCGCCTCGTCGTGGTTTACAAGTGTACCAAGTTTCATTGAAAAATCTTTAACGGTTTTCAAGTTATAGAGCGGACACGATTTGTGACGGACAGACGGACAGACAGACGGACGGACGGACGGACAGACGCACGGGGAAAAACAATATGTCTCCCGACCCTGTCGGGGGGAGACATAATAAAAACAAAAATATGAATGATGCTTAATGACTTAGAACATCTTATATACCCGATAATCGGTCTATTAAAAGAAATCGCTGAATAAAAGATAATTAGATTTAAAATTCCACTGAGTCATTAAGTTCTTTTAAAGACAAAGCCTGCCGCATGCCGACAAAACCATAGGATTCGGAAAGCAATCTTTGATTAAAGAATCTATTTTTCACACTTTAGTTAATCATCCTTCAGAAGTCGGTGTCAATAATTAATGACATTAATTCTGTGCATTATTATACCGTAAGTTTTTCACACCTTCACTTTATTACCACACCAAACCTGATATCTATCTATCTATCTATCTATCTATCTATCTATCTATCTATCTATCTATCTATCTATCTATCTATCTATCTATCTATCTATCTTTTCGTTTTGTCTATCCTAATAAACTTTGACCTTAATAAATAAATAAATAAATAAAAATTGGGGGCGAAACGACTAGGGGGGAAATGGTATTGGGGGCGAAAATCTAGGGTATTGGGGGCGAAACGACTAGGGTGGAAAATAGAGGCGAAACGACTAGGGGGGAAACGACTAGGGGGGCGAAACGTCTTGCGACCCCGCGACATACCGAAGCACGAGTCCGTTGAAACACCCCAAACTCAGTAATCTACCCACATTACCCAATGACTGCTCATTCACCATTTTTACATTAAAAATAATCGATAAGGAAATAGAGATAACCATTTACCACCAGGGTTTTTCCAATATTGATTTTGTAACGAACGGCCGAGCCGAGCCACAGCAAACACCGTCGGTGGAAAAGCACTCACCCACCAAGGGTGGTTTACTGCGCTATATACACAACACTTACTCGTTTCACAAAGTTTCACCAACGTAATTTTCCAAGGACGGCTATCCCGTCACATTACTTCCCCCTCCGAGAAGACTCGCCCCGAGTCTTGGTCTGGGGACTTCAAGGGTAAGGCAACCCCGGTCTGGCAGTTGTCATTATCCCACCGCTGCCACCAAATGTAACGAACGGCCGAGCCGAGCCACAGCAAACCCCGTCGGTGGAAAAGCATGCTCACCCACCAAGGGTGGTTTACTGTGCTATATACCGGTACACAACACTTACTCGATTCACAAAGTTTCACCAACATATTTTTTCAAGGGAGGCTATCCCGTCACATTTTTCTGTAAGCTGGAAACCAGCAGACAATGCAAAATGGTGAATAATGAACCCAAACCAGATCATAGGTGCAAAACCATTCAGTTAACATTCAAAATTGGAGCAGACTAGCACAGTGGTAATTTTAAACTTGTGAGGATGGTCCACTACCCGCCCTGATAGCGTAATGGTAAGAGTGTCCTCTTCGGAAGCGGGAGGTCGCGGGTTCTATCCCGGGCCGCGTCATACCAAAGACGTTAAAAATGGTACCAGTGGCTACCTTGCTTGGTGAGCAGCATTCATAAGGCAAGCACTGGCTTCTCTTCTCCCAAAAAGATAAAATAAAAATAACTTTAATAATGGGAATACAGTAAATATGTTAAGGTGATGGTAGGTGGTAGGCAGTGTAGTTCTACACTCTACGTTACTCGGTGATAACCGAGGTGCTCCCAGTGGTTGGAGGATAATACATTCAAATAATAATAGATGGCCCAGTTCAAGCTCCTGCCAAGGTGGCACATGGGCACTGTACATTGTAGCCTTAAGCAAATATTTACACAGCTCCTGAGGTTATGGTTAGAAATCGATCGAACCAGAACACATAAAAAGCAAATATATAGCATATTCCCATGTCTCTTGACACTCTCTCCTTCATGATTACCTACATGTATATTTTTAAACACACAAAGCATGCAAGGTCAACTAAAATTACTCCTAAAATGCTTACAGGTACCTAAAATCAGCATCCTATGGCTGATATTCAGTTGCCTATACCAAATGTAGGATAGTGAGGCTTTGCCACTAAAATCACAAACGGCACTCAGAAAAGGTTACCATACGAATGCATGGAAGCCGACTCAAGTACCATGCTATTATAAAAGCTCACATTGTGAGCCTTCAGCTCAGGTGAGCTAACAAACGCAGTATCAATAGATAGATAGAAACTATGGTGGGCTGGAGTCCCAGATAATATATGAGCCGCCTCGTGGGAAAACCAACAATGTGGTTTCCGAACAGGTCCGACACAAACCGGGCTGTACAAGCACAGAAAAGAGCTAGAAGCTTGAAATTTCGGATTTAAGTAGAAGAGGAATTGTACTATCCGAGTAGCGAAAACAAAGGCACTGATCAGCTTCGAGGTTACCGCGAAGCTGATCTGCGTCTTTGTTTTTCGCCTATGCAGATTGTTGGTTTTCCCACGAGGTGGCTCATATATATCAAGTTTTGTGAAAATTGGCCCACAGTGTCAGGGAAAGAAGACTTTTGAGCATTAGTGAGGATGGCAGCCATGTAGTGCATGTTTCTAGATTTTGTTAGCTTGCTCTTTTGTGGTTTAATGTCTCAGTCAAGAATTTTTCAGTCATGTCAGGACAGAGTGACCGCTTCCTGGGTATTAAACAGTAATATGGGGAGTAAATGTGCCTTGCTCAAGGACACAGCCAGTCACCAGGAGACCCAGATTTTGCAAACCACAAAGCCATGGAGTGCTTGTGACCCAGATTTTGATTGCTGTTTTGTGGTTTAATGTCTCAGTCAAGAATTTTTCAGTCATGTCAGGTCGTTGTCAACACTTGTTGGGTATTGACAAGTAGTATGGGGAGTAAATGTGTCTTGCTCAAGGACACAACCAGTGACCAGGAGACCCAGATTTTTCAATCCACCTATCATTTAAGCCTACCCATGGAGGCTCCATATAAAATTTGGCTTTCACTGACCAATCTATGTAACAGAAAATTGTGGACGAAGGAAAATTAAATTTATCCCTCTTGTGAGCCTGACAGCTCAGGAGAACTAACCCGGGAGAACTAATAACATGCATCCAGGTCACATAACAATAAGGCCAAGCTAAGGCAAACTTATATTTAATTTTTCTTTGTATAAATATATATAAAAATAGATTTTCACAACATACATCTATACTTTGAATGAAATAAACGAAATTCAATATTAACACAAAACAATGACATTGAAAAGTACATGTACATCTATTGAGCATATATTCTGCTGATAATCAAATTTGTGGTAGAGGCTGGACTAGTGAAAAGTGGTATACTCTTTCTGATCTTTATGCATGTTCTGTGTATAAACCCATTTCCATCTATCACAATACCTCTTACTTGTACATGTATCCAATTACAGTTGTTTTAAAGACATTTCTAAATACTTAGCACTGTTTATTTATCAACCTAACCCAAGTGCAATGTTTTGTAAGGCAACATAGCCATTTCAATTAAATAATAAACACTTTTTCTTTGCATATTATCAGCCACTGTGTCTCCTAAATGATCCACAGCTGCATTTAATTCTTTTGAGTCTTCAAATAAATTCTTTTCATCTCTGGCCCCAAGGTTGTACAACTTTTTTAATGCTCAGCTCAGCTGAGACTAAAATTTATCCTGCTCTTAAATGTTAAAATGCCAACAATTGTTGGCATTTTAACATTTATGAGCAGGACAAATTACAGACTTTGGCAATCTTAACCTGAAATTTCAACCAATTTTGGTTATTTCAGTAATTATGAACCGTCTTAATTTCATGCTCAGTTGAGTTGAGCATGAAAAAAGTTTTATAACCTCTGGGCCTGGTCTGCTTATAATCATTAACCAACCCCAATTGAGTAAATTTTCTCTTCATTAAGTAACTACTCTGCTTTATATTCACAGGATAGGGAAAGACTGTACAGCCATGCTCTCTAAGGCACACTCATCATTCCCCCTCCTGATTCTAAAGAACCCCTCCTCTCCCCACTCAGGACCCCAGCTGTTCTTCACAATCCAGTAGGATCCCGCCTCTGGGTCTGTCCCATACCCCACCACCAACACGGCATGGTTAGTCAGTTCAAAAGGATCAAACTTATTCTCCAGGAAGGTGTGGTGGTAGACCCCAGTTTTGTAGTGGAAGAAGTCATCATAAACTTGAAACCCGATGGCTATTGGTCCGTTGTTGACTAGTGCAATTTTCATGAGAGGCTCATTACAACTGTAAAATATAAAACAGATGATGGCAACAACATTTTAAGAGAGATTTAAGGTTTTTATTTTTACTTCTGAATCTGTTTTGAAAATAGCTGTCAATTTTACCATTGAAGGTTATGTTTGAGCAAGAAAATTCAGATCACTGACAAAATCAGTCTGATTGATATTAGAATGAGAATTAAAACTGTCTTAACTAACATTTAATGGGTAGATATAATTTAAAATGTTATAAAGTTATTATTTGGGAGGCGTTCCAACTGTTGTGGCTTTACATCCCACCAACAGCTGAGGCCATATGGAGACAGGACCTTGGTTTCGAAGTCTCATCTAAAGGACTGGATATGTCCATCTTTGAACTCATAATCCTGGTTTACAAAGCAAAGTGGCAGTTCACATTTAGTGAAGAGTGCTTATAAACCTACCCTCCATAAAACCCTCCAATATATTCATATTTGGTTGAATATTGTCTTGGGCAGCTGGCCATTGTTGAACATTTTCCATCCTTTCCTTTGTAGGGGTTACACTTCTCTTCGACAATTCCAAAATCCTCAGCATACTTTCCACCGATGAGGTACGGAAAGCCACCCTCACAGCCTGCAAAATAAAATACCAGCTGTTATTTTTTTTCGTAGTTTTTTTTTATTCAGTTTTACATCCCTTTCAAGATTATTTCAGCTCATATTAGATGGGCCAATCAGTAGGAGGAGCGAAAATCAAAGACCCCAAGAAAAAACACCTGGCACACCCGCAACAGAACCGGGCCTGTCTCAAATATGCCCTCGTGCTTATACAAGAGAGATATTAGCTGTAGCTATACTTCAATAGTTAGTTTGGGCTTTGAGCTAATTTTCCAGTCCAAAACAACGAAATCTCCTTTAGATGTCCATTAATGGCATGATGAAGCCTGGCCTATGACTAGGATGACATGAATTTTCACAGGATGCAATACCCAAGTAGTTTCTTTTGTAGTGCAATGGCACATATACTACAAAGTACGATCAGCATTACCTTGTGAGTATTCACTACATTCTACTATATCTTGTGGAGAGAAAACAGGTGTCTGTGTATTGTTGGTCATTATTCTGATCCTCGCTTCATTCATCGCCATTGACGCAAAAGAATAACAACTCCCGCAGCTCTCTGAAATCACAGTTAAAATGGCATTGTGTTTCAACCTGGCCCCAAGGTTATAAAGCATTTTTCATGCTGAGCTCAGCTGAACTGAGATGAAAATTTATCCTGCTCATAAATGTTAAAATGCCAACAATTGTTGGCATTTTAACATTTATAGGCAGGAAAAATTGCTATCCTTGGTGATATAAACCTGAAAATTTAATTAACTTGCCCTATTTCAATATTTCATTTATGAGCTAATTTTATGCTCAGCTGAGTTGAGCATAAAAGAATATGTTATTATGACCTCAGAGCCTTGATTGTTTGAAACTGAGTTGATTTTTAATGCACTATTTTACAATTTTTTAGTCATGTCAGGAGCCACCACTTACTGGGTATTAAACAACTATTACAGAGACTTGCACAAGGACACTACAAGGCGGTGGCAGTTTTCGAATCCCAATTCACCTATGCGAAAAACAAAGGTGCAGATCTCAAGTGCACAGCTGATCAGCATCTTTGCTTTCACTATGTGGATAGAACAACTCTTCTTTAATCCAAAATTTCAAGCTTCTAGTTGTCTTCTGTGACTGTTCAGACAGGTTCGTGTTGGACCTAGTCAGAAATCCCAATGACGGTTTTCTGCCATAGCGGCATATTTAATCCGCATAGTGATATCAGCAATATTAATTTTGAGCTTTATAAACAGAAAACTTTTTTAAACAGTGTTATACCAAGTCAGCCCAAAATAAAATTTACAGCCACAGAGCACTGCTTTAGCCTGAGAAAGTAAAGGCATTGCTAATAGTACACATCTAATTAGCTCATAGAAAATTTATTGTCATTATTGTTCAGTATTACACCTCTTTCAAGATAATTTCAGCTTGTATAAGATGGGCCAATCAGTAGGTGGGGTGAAAATGGGAGACCTCCGAGAAAAAGCACCTGGCACACTTGCAAGCAGAACTTGGCTTGTGAAGTTGTCTCACATGTGACTTGTATAGAAAACTTGGTGTGTTTAGAGGAATATGTAAAGATTTAAAATATAAGACGATCAAAGCTGTACCCAATGACAGACAAATGTTCATGCATAAATGAGTCACAATGTGATAAAACCAATCTACATCTACTATCTACATAGCGAAAACAAAGGCCCTGATCTGCTTCTTTGGTTCCACGTGTGCAAAAAGCCGATTTTCTCATAATGAGGCTCGCATACCTTGATTTCTGATAGGTGATACATAGTTTACTCCGTCCACATTCCTCCAATCAAAGGATTCCGGTAGAGCTTGTGCTGCCCTGATATGCTCTGGGGTGATACTGGCTGGTTTTGGAATGCTGAAAAATGGGATTGAAATGATTTTTTTTGATTTTTTTTTTTTTTTAAAAAAGTCATGTTTATGGGTATCTATCACAGATATACATGTACAATTTGTATCGATATCCATAAACGTGACTTTTTTAAAAATTGTAACAATCACGAAAATGAATTTATGATTTTGTTTGTTTTTTGGGATATGTCCAAGTCAACATTTTTCAGTCCTGGCTAAACAAAGTTTCTTGAGTAATAACCAGTTCAATAGGGAGTAAATATCTTGCTCAACTCAGCTTAAGGGGTTTGAATCCCTGATCTCTGGCTCTGAAGTCTGATGCTCTAACTGCTAAGACACCACATTCCCCTTTGAATATATGAGTAAATATAATGCATTTAAACTCATCTGATAATTTTGAGGCAAACCTAAGATTTTATCTGTCTTTTTACTTTTTATTGGAGCTTTTTCAACCATGAACATGGCATACTGCATTTTGTGAGTCACTGAAATTCACTGAAAAGTTAGCATACTGATCTAAACGTACCTTGCAATTCTGGATTTTTTTCCTCCTGCCATTCTTATCATGTCCTCCAGTTTCATACCCTCAAACTCACTATATGCTACAGCTTTCCACGACTTCTGATGACGATTGATGTCGGCGACATAAGAGTGGTTGGCACGATACCTCAGATCTCCCATCCTGCAATACATTTTTTTCATGAGCTTTTTACTGCCATTTTGTGATTACCATTGTTATTTTGAGCTAAAGCATGAGGTGAAATGTGTCTAAAATTATTTATAAAACTTCTGACATAAATTTTAACAATTAAATCATTCTCATCAAATGAGCCGCCTCATGGGAAAACCAACAATCTGCATAGGCGAAAACAAAGACGCAGATCAGCTTCGCGGTAACAGCGAAGCTGAGCAGCGCCTTTGTTTTCGCTACTCGGATAGTACAATCCCTCTTCTACTTAAATCCGAAATTTCAAGCTTCTAGCTCTTTTCTGTGACTGTACAGGCCGGTTTGTGTCGGACCTGGTCGGAAACCACATTGTTGGTTTTCCCACGAGGCGGCTCAAATATGACAAATAGAGTGATCCATGTTACAGGAGTCACTCTACAAACTTTTATTTAAAAGCAATCAATTGCACAGCAGATTAGAATTGAGCCGCCACGTGAGGAAAACCAACAATGTGGTTTCCTAACAGGTCCGACACAAACTGGCCTGCACAGTCACAGAAGATGGCTAGAGGCTTGAAATTTCGGATTTAAGTAGAAGAGGAATTGTACTATCCGAGTAGCGAAAACAAAGGCGCTGATCAGCTTCGCGGTTACCGCGAAGCTGATCTGCGTCTTTGTTTTCGCATATGCAGATTGTTGGTTTTTCCACGAGGTGGCTCAATTGTCATTTGTTTTTGTCAACATGTAGTATTAAGTCAGTATAAATCCACCAACCTCCTAAACCTTACAACCATCTTCTGGCAGAGTGCAGCCAGAATTTTGACTTGGTTTTGGCTTTACGTCCCAGTCATGTTGGGACAATGCCACCACTTCCTGAATATTAACCAGTGCAATGGGAAGCTTAAAGTGTCTTGCCTCCAGAATTTGTCAGACCTGGTTCAACAATGATAACAGTGTTCCTCATGCCAGTAACATGCGCGGATCCAGAAATTTTCATGAGAGGGGGTCCAACGAAAATGGTAATTTTTGGTCACAGACGAGGGGGGGTCCAACCCCCCAAAAATCCCGAAATTCCCTTTTTTTAGGTAAAATTTTCAAATTCCAGGGGGGGTCCGGACCCCCGGTCCCCCCCTCTGGATCCGCGCATGAGTAATTTTAACATGGCTCATTCACTACACATAAGGTGTTGAGTGTAAGGTAAAACACATTTTAATGAACTGTTTACTACACTTAAAATCTTACCCAAGCAAATCATCTACATTCTTTTCAACTTTCGGTTTGACGGACTTTGTTTTTGATCCAATGTAGCAGGCCCAGTTTCTGTCCATAATGTCATGTGACCATCCTGGTAAGGTTTTATCACAAATGCTCATAACAGTGGTTCCAACTTTCTCATATTTTGAGAAAGCGAAGTATTTTCTGTTACGAATGGTCACCTCAAATCCCTGCAATTATATATTGTACATGTAAAATTGTGAATTAAGTTATCAACAACTATTTTCTAAATGTATTGCATTTATACAATGACTTCAATTTCTATCACCATGTTTGTAAAATTTGAGCCATGACATAACGCAAGAAAAGTGGTCTTCAGGGTTTTCACGTGGGTCTGACCCAAACCAATCTCTGTAGCCGCAGATGTGTAGCAAATACAAAGGTGCTGATCAGCTGTACAATAACAGCACAGCTGATCTGCGCCTTTATTTTTGCATCTATGGCAAAAATTTGGTTTTCTCTTAATGTGGCTCATTTTATACCCCTGCTTTGATTTATTCATTAAAGACAAATAATGGAATCACATATTAAACCAATAGTTCAGATTTCCTGTACATTTAATTCTTTCAATATGGTGGCATAATTCCATACATACTGGCTCACATATTATATGACAATGTCATACACAAGGCTCACATATTACATGTCAAACACAATCATTTTTGAGAGAACAGGCCTAGGCAATGAGTGTAAACCCAGATCAGATTATTCATTGTCTTCAATTTCTTGAGCTTTAAATGAACCTGATTATAATTTATAAAATAATGGTGTCATATTTTTACCTGATTATAAATCATAGTCCATTTTCCTTTGTTTCCATTCTCATCCATAGCAAGGTCAGGGAACAGTAAAGTCACTTTCAGCTCAGTTTTACCAGATACTGTAAAACAATATGAATCATGAATGTATGTACTATCATAATCATGTTAACACGACCATACAATGAAGACACACTCAAGCCTAATTCTTAACATAAACAATACCATTAGTGGATTTTCAGAGATCATTGCTCAGAATTACATTTCATGGGGATTAAAATAAATTTTCAAAATACTTTTAATAAGAATTCAGTCGGTTTAAAAACAACAGTTACACCTGATATACTCTTACCAAAGCTGGAACAATTCAGTGTTCTGTCAAAGCCACCTTCCCCAATGGAAAAGGTCCATTCCCCAGCAACATCTTCAAAGGTACAGTTAGCCGGAGTGTCAGCAGCCGCAAGCGCCACGAGGCATGCAAGTATACCAATTCTTACAGCTACCATCATAAAATCCTGTGAAAGTAGAGTGAAATAATGTCTGTTTCAGGTTTTATGGGTGTTCTAAAATTGTGCATGTGACTGTCACACTGCTGATCAGCTGACTTTTGACAGATTTTTGTGGCGATGTAAACATTGCCCCTGTTAATTTATCCGCATCGGAAATTTTAGGAAAAGCATTTACAGAAACAGTAAGCCAGTAAGACAATCAAACAAGAATGGAGAAAATATCTATTCACGTTTGTGATACACGTACTTATGAGTTTTGCTGTGAATATGATCGTAAGTCGTTATTTTAGACAATTTACTGAAAAGAAGATCATTTTTCGAAAACTTACCTTGACACCGGTTTACACTCATTTATTTTGAAGGGATGTTTGAAAATCAATCTGAAATGATAAAGTATATGTGACCCCCCAAGAAAGTATAAAACAAGATTAGCTCATGTAGAATAAAAAAATATTCGTAAATCAATAATAATGCAGTAAAAATGAATAAACTGAAAGAAAATTTTATGCTAATAATCATTAGTAACCCACCTTTCATATTGGTTTCACCCAATATTCGGATGCCTCTCATTTTCTTCCCTATGCAGAATTTCATTATGACGTTGAGAATGACATCTAACATAATGTGACAAATTTTGGTTTTTGTATGCAGTTCACTGATATCAAAAGTTTATTTTCTAATTTATCTTAATAGCTCTAACAATAAAGATGTCAACAGCAACTTTAAAACCATCAGGCTTCTATGGAATTGACAGCAACAGGGAGGTCATCAGGGTTCATGTCAAGGTAAATGTGTTCACAGATTTTCAGGAAATTACATCAATTCATCTGATAATTTGGCTTTATTCGTGAACTAGTGAATTTTTTGTTTGAAATGTATTCTTGAAGGAAGCAGCACATTTCTACAAGGTAACAGGTTTGATTCCTACATCTAGTGTGGTGGAGAGTGACATCAGGTGAAGGGCCTGAGACGACGTCTCTGTGGTGCCCTTCATCGACTTTGTTTGGTGGAATATTTGAGGGAGAGCAAAAGAGGAGGGCTTTTTGCTCATTTTAATTGGGCTGGATCTCAGTTTTTTTTATTTGTTTGTATGTTGTATAATATGTAGTATGCATACATGTATTACATAGTCATTATTTATGTAGTGACATTGTTATCTATGAGCTGTTTATGCTTAAGCTTAATAAACTTTGACTTGACTTGACTTAATACAATTTGATTTAATTTTGTTTTTTTTATGTTTGTTTGTTTGTTTGTTTTTGACCAAAATAAACGAAATTTGGGCAGTATGAAGACTAATTTTCAGGGAAGCTTTGACAACTATTTCGGTCCCTCTGCAATGTTATCTTGTGGTGGCATCATATTTAGTGTCTGCATTAATATCTGCATCATATATTCTGCATCAAGTTATATCAACATGTTTTCTTTGTATGCTCTGTCTTTGATCTGAAGATCTTTAATTATTACATACTATCCAGGATTAACGCTGAACTTGTGACAATCTAATGATGTCTTATACCCATCAGGAAAACATATCCGTGAAATGTATACCCCCTTAAACCCCACTTTTATATTGCAAAACTGGGGTTTGCAGGGGTATAGCTGGTTGTCTTATTTTTCATCCAAAACATACATTGTGGGTTGAGGCGGCTCTAACGAGTACCCACAATGTATGTTTTGAGCAAAAATAATAAAAATATCATTTTTTCTGGTAAAATTTTCAATTTTTACAGCTGAAAAGAATCTCTGTATCTTACATGGGAAAGTTTACGTAATGCCTATTAAGCATAATCATGTAACAATTGTGAATCTTATCAAACAAGTATCAATGATTGTATTGTTTTAGACAGTTTGTGATTCCTGGCTGTTTGATTTCAGATCTTGACCGGACAATTCAATGACACAAATTTTGTTGAAAATTTTATTACATGTAGTTTCATTAATAAGATGTGACTCATTTGATGTTGCGATTAAATAAGGCGTAAAAAAATTAGCTGTGTTTCCGCTAATATGCAAAAAAGAATCAGGGTCGGTAGGTAGGCAAATCTTTTTATTTTTTCTCTAAGTTTTATTTGTTGAAAACCAGTAAAAATTGATAATATGCAACTTTAGTTAATTCATCTCAAATACTAGAAAATGACAGACATAGAAGTTTAAAACAAATAGAAAGTTAAATAAAGTGATTTTAAATATTATTTTTGCAGTTTTGACTTATTTTAATTTTTAAGTCATATGTCCATTTACCTGAAAATTTC
Source organism: Rugalucina vietnamica (assembly GCA_964017185.1). Lineage (NCBI taxonomy): Eukaryota > Metazoa > Mollusca > Bivalvia > Lucinida > Lucinidae > Rugalucina > Rugalucina vietnamica. The sequence goes on from OZ024875.1 coordinate 37,875,981, forward strand.
AAGGGTCGGTAGGGGTGAAAATCTTTTTATTTTCTTTTAAATGGTGATAAAAACTGCAGGGTCGGCACAAAAAATCAGGGTCGGTCAGGTTAGCGGAAACACAGCTTTTTTTTTTTCGGCCTAAGAAGAGGTACTAGGCATTACAGAAGCATCTAAAAATCTGGTATGACTGATAGCAAGTACCACTTAATGACACAGAACTCGCCTTTTTTCTGAATTTTGCAAAGGCTACTATCATATGATTTGACAGACATTTTTGCAGAATGAATGGACAAGCAACTGTTTAAATGCACAATGCATGGTTCTCTAACCAGCATACTGTGGCTTCTGTGTCCCATCAACCAGGTAGCCCAAGGATGGAGCACTTTCTAATGATTTAATGAAATTAAAGAAATCATAATCTTACTCCTAAGAATTGCCTGCACCTGAAATCAAACCTTGTACCTTTACAAAATGGTACATATATTGTTGTGTTAACTGGAACAATCCAGATTCAGTCACAAGGCCTCTGTTGATTTTTTTTTTGTTCAGTGTACTGTGTGTGGGTTTTACAATTTTGAATGCCAACGGTAAAAAATGGCTAGGACATGTCCTTTAAGAACTTCTGAATATGCGCATGCATAATGAATGAACAGGGATTGACATAAGTGGGTGCCCGAATGCCCGATTCAGGCTGAATCTGCTGCGGGCAAGTTGAAATCATCATCAGCTCCCCAGCCACACACCCACCCCCGGCTAGTCAAAAAAATTGGTCCAATATTGTTGATTCTGGTATTTTTCCGGTAGTTTTTGGTCATTGCATCTTTAAGGTCACGCACTAAAAGAACAAGTCTACACTCAGTCATTGAATAGTGCAGATACGCATTATAAATTTTGATTTTATCCCTTTGTGAACTAAAATACTAAGCACATGTAGCATAACTATTTACTGTAAGATAAAATGCAGCATCAGCATATTGACAATAATTATAGTAGTATTAATTACCACAAAATTTCACACATATACATGTAGATAATTGTCTGTCAACATCTTGTTGACTTGTAGTTTTAAAGTGCAAAAATGAAACATTTATCAACTGCAGCACTTTTGTGAAGAGAAGTATCACCTCAAAATTGGAGAAAAAAATCATATACAAAGAAAGCACAGATCAGCAGCTGTATATAATGATACAGCCGACCAGAGCTATTATTTTTTTGCTAAAATGAGCCGCCTCGTGGGAAAACCAACAATGTGGTTTTCGACTAGGTCTGACACAAACCGGCCTGTACAGTCACAGAAAAGAGCTAGAAGCTTGAAATTTCGGATTTAAGTAGCAGAGGAATTGTACTATCCGACTAGCGAAAACAAAGGCGCTGATCAGCTTCGCGGTTACCGCGAAGCTGATCTGCGTCTTTGTTTTCGCCTATGCAGATTGTTGGTTTTCCCATATAGCGGCTCATTTATTAACTTTGATATTTTTTCACTTTTAAAATGTCTCTGTGATTTATGCAGGTTGCATATAAATCAGCAGCAGCTCAATTTGGCAACATGGAAAGGATTTTAAAAATTGAGCCTATGCGTGAGAAAACCAACAATTTGCATATGCGAAAACAAAGACGCAGATCAGCTTCGCAGTAACTGCGAAGCTGATCAGCGCCTTTGTTTTCGCCACACTGATAGTACAATTCCTCTTCTGCTTATATTCAAAGTTTCAAGCTTCTAGCTTTATTCTGTAACTGTACAGCCTGGTTTATGTCGGACCTGGTCGGAAACCCAAATTGTTGGTTTTCTCATGCACAGGCTCAATTGTTAATGCAGATCCTGCTCATCTTGAAAACATGTCCATGCAATAAATACCCCCTTATACCCCATCTTTATATAGTGAAAATGGGGTTTACAGGGGCATACTAAGTCTTGTTTTTGTTCCAAAACACAGACTGTGTACCCACAATCTATGTTTTGAGCAAAAATAAGAAACATATCAAAATTTTTCTGATGAAAATCTCTCTATATTCAATGCATGGGAAAGTTTTCATAATGTAGAAGTTTTAATTTTTCTTAGAACATTGTTCTGTTTTTGCCTGTGCTATCACTGACTGCTGGCTGTCATGTCTTTTTTTTTTCTTTTCTTTTTTATCATATTGTATATGCTTATTACAGAACAGGCAATTTCAATGGTATTGATTTGCCATCTATGTGCAAACAATGTGATAATTTTTATGCTGATCAAAGTAAATTGGTTATTGATATGGTGAAACATTAATTGTAACCTTGCCTTAACGGAATCCTGCAATATTTTTTAGCGTAAAAAATAAATAAGAGCATTCATGAAGGCCCACTTCAGTGTACAAGGGAGTGGGGGACAGCTGTCAAAAAATTTTGGGCTTTGCCTATTCATTGTCAGCCCACCATTGGCGCAGTGTAGGAGAAATGCACTTTATTATGCTCCTGATCAGTCCTTATCTTTTAGCAGAGATCTAATTTTATGGGCCTTGACAAGAAAAGTGGCTTTTTGGGGTTCTTCCCTTTTAATAGGGAAAATTTAGATGGGATAGGAATGCATATTGCTGACGCTCTTGAAATGAGATTTTCACTTCAGTCCCGTACATGTCAATTAAAATGATAGAGGTCATTATCCATTAGATATTACAAATGTGACCTTGTTCATGATTTTGTGAAGTACATGTAGTAAATAAGCATGATAAATGATAAATTAAACAGAATTATCAGTACTTTAAATATGATCTTGGAAAATTTTGATTGCCTGCATCTTGGCTATCAATTAAGGAAGAACTGAACGAACGGAAAAAAACTCTATGGTTATGGAAAATAGTTTAAAAAGATTTAAACAGAGACCGATCAGCACATTTTTTGGTACTCTAGACAGTACGAGTTGTGTCATAAGAAAACATATCTTTGAGGTTTCTATCAAGCCACAGTAGAAGGCTAAGGCCTTGGAATTTCCATCGCAGTTAGAAAGAAGAGGGATTGCACTATATCCATGTAGAAAAAACAAAGGTGCTGATCAGCTGTGCAGTTACTGAAATTATAAGTATTATTCTTAATCTAAATGATTAATGAGACTTGCATGTTTTTTTTCTCCAGAAATGTGATGGTCTTATGCAGCCAGAGGAGAAGAAATTTTCCCTTGACCCACAGATAACATCGTTTGAGATGCTTCAAAGTATACTGGCCAGAGCCTTTGACATACAGAGGTATGGGTAATCCTTTATGAGCCGCCTCGTGGGAAAACCAACAATGTGGTTTTCGAACAGGTCTGACACAAACTGGCCTGTGCAGTCACAGAAAAGAGCTAGAAGCTTGAAATTTCGGATTTAAGTAGAAGAGGAATTGTACTATCCGAGAAGCGAAAACAAAGGCGCTGATCAGCTTTGCGGTTACCGCGAAGCTGATCTGTGTCTTTGTTTTCGCATATGAAGATTGTTGCTTTTCTCACGAGGTGGCTCTTTATTCTTCAGAGATATATGTACATGTACTTCAAACTTGAAGAATATTGACCAGAGCCTGTCGGAAACATATTGAGATACCAAAAAGTCACACTTGACTTCTTATGTCCATTGAAGTCTGACATACTGGTCATTTGACTTTGGTTGTGCTGTTATGTAGCTGACAATCAAGCCATCCTCATGTCCAGCACATTTCTTTCATGGATGTTAGGTCATGAAAATATTTCTATGACCATTCTTCCTCTCATTTAAGATAGAAATGTGCACTTAGTACTAGAAACCTGCCTCTGTGAGTCTCTCAGACTCTGCCCAGGAACAGTGTGGCTAGGATAAAATTTAATGACATCCCAACAACCATTGACTGTTTCCTGTGGACATAAAACACCAGTTCAAATCATCATGAAAGCATGTCCATGAAAAGTATACCCCCTTGAACCCCACTTTTATATAGAAAAACTGGGGTTTGCAGGGGTATACATATTTTTCTTGTTTTTGCTCCAAAACATAGATTGTGGGTACTCGTAAGAACCGCCTCGGCATACCCACAATCTATGTTTTGAGCAAAAATAAGAAAAATATCACAGATTTTCTACTGAAATTTTTCATTTTTTACAACTTTAAAAAATCTCTGTAAATTGCATGGGCGTGTTTTCGTAATGTAAAGGAAAACCCTTGTAGCTCATCAACCAGCATGTTATGTCAGTTAAAATCATTACTTTTCAAAAAGCACTTTGCACTACTGACATACTTGTGTTCATCAAATTTATTAAGGCTGCATGCAATTTAAGAAACAGGAAAGCTTGTTTGGGATATTGATCGCCTCAAGCTGTTGCGCAGATCAATCCAATTAGCCCATATTTGCTTAGTTACACCAAAGACAAGGGCAAACAATTTTTGCCCGGGATCAGCTGCTGTGAAAAACTGATTTTTTTTTTTTTTCATCCAAATTGTAATACAGTGAATTTTGTATATGCTACCCCTAAATTTAAAAATGCATTGTACTTATTCAAAAAGATAGGAAGCTGTGGCAATAAGTTGTATGTTTCTTACACTTTAAGATGCTGCTGATAGTGAATATCTTTTTTACTTGTAATGATTGTACGTGCAAAATTTGATCTGACATTTGGTCATTACAAGGCATAGCTTTAACTATCCTAAAACTTGAAACTCTACACACTCCATTCATGTCCAAATGTTTCTTTGAATATTTAAATACATTTACACACTGGTAAATGTAAAAGTACTGGAGCTGGTTGCAACGCACTGGTGCAGTCTAAATTACGCACTGGAGTAAGATTAAAATGACGGAAAAGGTAAATAAATCTTATACCTCTTTTCATTACCATTCCCTTATAAACTTGTTTGTATTTTGTTTGTCATGTCACCTAGCGCAGAGAAGGGCGGAATAATTGCAGTTTATGATTTTATCACGCAATATGCGATTTATTTCATGGGTTAGAAGCCAAATCCGATAAAGTTCTACCAGTATAACCAATGGCATGTGTTTTCGTGCCAAAACTGAGGGGAATATGCATGTTTGGGCATAGGTTTTGTTATATTGTGATATATTTATGAATAAACATTCAAGAAACACGATTTCCGATCGCCAATTTTTTTCTTGGTATTGAAGTAAATGTTTTATTGAGGATTTTCTATTACAACGCACTGGGAGCAGTTTTTGAATCATTGGTACAACGCACTGGTGGTTGCACAAACTTGCTTCAGGGTTTCTGATTTCCAATAGGCAAATTATCTAACTCGCTCAATCATTAAGCAATCTTATATGAACATCAACGGGATAAATTGTACCTTCAGATATTCTGACGTTTCTAGTAGAAAACTGCCAAAAAGCAGGACAATCATGTTATATTATATGTTTTAGAAATGAAACTGTATTTGTAATCATTGAACACTGGGCTATCGAATAAATGAGTTTTAAACCATATTTATATTCAATATTTGGAATTACCTGCCCTTGTTTTAGCCCATAATATACTTACTTTTCTTATATGTATCGCCAAACGGTAACCATAGCAACCAGGATGTCACAATAATAGACAAAATAATTCCGACAGATTGCTTGTAATGATGAATGGTTTCCATCCATAGTGCAGATTATATTTTCCTTTTGGTCCTTTGAGATCAGCGAGGGTAAATTGGATTATGCACTATTCGCATTGTAAAGAATCCGTATAAATACAATTCTAACACACCTCGCCTATATAGCCAATGGTTAAAAACGTGTTATATTGTGCAACAATTTCACTGGGCGAATAAGCGTGACGTTACTTTGCGGCATTTGTGACGTCAGCTATCCCACAAAGCAGCGTTAGATGGTGAAACGTCGTTTTAGCGCACAACAAACGTAATAAGTGTGTGTAAATACCAGCATTACAGTCAAGTATTTGGCGGGATATCTGCAATGCAATGGCGGAAAGCTGAACGATATCGACGGTTTCAGCAACATTTATTCCGTTTATTGTGTGTTAGAATCGAAATAGATCAGCTCAAGTGCGTGATTTGATCTTCTTTACAACTGACCTCCAAACAGTGAATTATTACTCAACAATTCACTGCTAGAGCTGATCTATTTCTTAAGTAAAACGATCAGAGCATCAGCAGACCAAACAAAATCCACAAAATAAAATAGCTAGTTGTAACTTTTAAGAAATAAGACAAGGCACAGTCTTCGCCATATCCAGCTAAACTAACTCATTATATACTTAGATGGACCTGTTTTAAAAAATATGTCATAATTGCAAATGTACTTTTCTTTTCTGATTGATCGGGTGCACGGATTGGTGAGATGATAAGCGGGATGTAGGTCTGACAACATGGAAAGTAATGCAAGCATTACGTCCGTGAACCTTAGACCCCACGTTATATGTAGCATAATGGGTGGTACATGGGTAGAAGTTGTTTTTTTCTTTCTTTCTTATTTTTGTTCGACACATAGAGTGGCTGTACTCTAAGAATCGACTCTTAACGTATAACCACCATCTATGTTTTTAGGAAAAATAGAACAAAAATCAAATTTTCGTCTAACAACTATCATTTTAAAATTTACAGTCTTATAAATCTTCGCATATGGGCCACAACGCGAAAAAATGTACCTCCGGACAATATTTTGGGCATTAGAAATATAATTTTACTTTGAATATATATTGTTTCTCGAGTCTAATAGCCTTTATTTGACAAGATTACTCAAGTTAGTTTTTTAGTTATGGCACATTTATTAAAAGACCCATACAGAGGTCATTGTCCCGAAAAATGACGCCAAAGTTGCGTAATGCATTTCTGCATGTTTGACGTGCCTACAAAACTCAAGACATTCGCTTAAAATTATTCAAGTACTGTCCAGAAACCTTTGATTAGTTTGAATAAAAATAAAACTTAGATCCTTTAAGAGCAGTGTGTATATAAATGAGAAAAGGGATGGGCCCTACCGCGGTTTCGGTTACTTAAGCCTCTTCAGTGACCCTTATAATTTGGCAAAATGGAGCCAAAGACAAATACTGTAATTTTGCAACTTTGAACAGGAAAGTCGATACAAAGACTAGTATTATCCAAACAGACCAAATATTTAAAACGTTGGTTAGAAAATTACTCTAAACCGATAATGAATTTCTGATTCCTCAGAATACCCTCGCTGATCTCAAAGGACCAAAAGGAAAATATAATCTGCACTACGGATGGAAGGGTACAAGTAGGCAATGATCAGGAAATGGTGCAATCAGAAAGAAATTCCCACTCCATAAACCGAGGGTTGGGAAAAAACTAAAATGGCACTTAAGTACTTATACCAAGAAAACATATCGTAAGCCGAATGAGCAGATATTCCCTAATAAGCGGCCATTTAGTTTCCAGAACTGAACTTAAGATATGAAAACGTACGTAAGGCTCCAACAGCACAAAAATTTCATCATTACAAGCAATTTGTCGGAATTATTTTGTCTATTATTGTGACATCCTGGTTGCTATAGTTACCGTTTGACGATACATATAGGAAAATTAAGTATATTATGTGTTAAAACAAGGGCAGAGAACTTCAAATATAGAAAATAGATATGTCTTGAAACCCATTCATTCGATAGCCTAGTGTTCAATGATTACAAATACAGTTTCATTTCTAAAACATATATTACATGATTGTCCTGCTGAACTTTGGCAGTTTTCTGCTAGAAACGTCAGAATGTCCGAAGGTACATTTTGTCATGTTGATGTTCATATAATATCGCTTAATGATTGGGCGAGTTAGATGCTTTGACTATGTGAAATCAGCAACCCTGAAGCAAGTTTGTGCAACCACCAGTGCGTTGTATCAATGATTCAAAAACTGCTCCCAGTGCGTTGTAATATAAAATCCTCAATAAAACATTTGCTTCGATACCAAGAAAAAAATTGGCGATCGGAAATCGTGCTTCTTGAATGTTTATTCATAAATATATGACAATACAACAAAACCTATGCCCAAATATGCATTTTCCTCTCAAGTTTGGCACGAAAACACATGCCATCGGTCATGCTGGTAGAACTGTATCGGATTTGGCTTCTAACCCATGAAATAAATCGCATATTGCGTGATAAAATCGTAAACTGCAATGTTTCCGCCCTTCTCTGCGCTAGGTGACATGACAAATAAAATGCACACACGTTTATGATGGAATGGTAATGAAAAGAGGTATAAGATTTATTTACATTTTCCACCATTTTAATCTTACTCCAGTGCGTAATTTAGACTGCACCAGTTCGTTGCAACCAGCTCCAGTACTTTTACATTTACCAGTGTGATTTAGGGGAAACTGCTCCATGATCATGTCCCTTAATGTACATATTGTCAGTCATGTTGCGACTGCGCCTACGAGAATGCTTCCATCCTTGCCTCAGGCTCAAGGTCAACCTAGATGATAAAACTCTCGATATTTTCCAGTGATTTCACCATTAGCTACCTGTCAGAAGACAATGGCCAGGAAGTGTACCTCACTATGCTGTCCGACTGGGATATGGATGCCGCCTTCCAGAACGCCTCAGATCCATGCCTCAGGCTCAAGGTCGACCTTAAGCCTTTTGATGAAAGTAAGTCAGTTGCTAAATAATGAAGTATGCTTTGTTGTGGTTCTAAAATTTGAGCCGCATGGTGAGAAAAACAACAATCTGCATATGCGAAAACAAAGGTGCAGATCAGCTTCGCAATAATTGCGAAGCTGATCAGAGCCTTTGTTTTCGCTACACGGATAGTACAATTCCTCTACCACACCCGGTTAACAAGGTATATATGGGAGGCGTTAATTTACGGCTATCAGTCAATTGCCTTTACGACTTAGTCATAGATAATTTCGGACTAAGTCGTAGAGAATTTACGCAGGGTATTAGAGACATTCGGACAATACACTGTCACATTCAGTGTGTTTACACAATAAGAATCATAAGAATAGGAATAAGGTGTGTGGTTGCATGAGAGAGAGTAAAAAAATGAGGTAATTTGTTTCTAACATTTGCATCTATAATAAATTTGTGCATACTCTGAATATTTATTATGAAGTTTGACCCAAAGGCAGATCCTGTTCTGGAGCCCGGTGTTAAAAGCTCTGAAATTAATTATTTTTGTACTTTCATGTTCATAAATTTATTATTTATGGCTTTGATGAACCTTTGGAATTTGAATGATGTCGAAATGTGTATGGCAAGAGTGATTGCGAATGTTATATTCACAATGCAAGTGAAATGTCACAGTTTGTCTGTTTTGTCAATGTTCCTTTACGGCCTATGTAAAAATGTATTGGTGACTTGCGTACTACGTATATGTTACATTTCGACTTTCTGTATATGTTCCTTTCGGACATTGTGGCGAAACAGACTGCATAGTGGAAGAGGTATCTGGTGTAACTTTTGAAGAAAGTTTATAGGATTTACCAATTGAACTTGGAAGGTTATATTTTAGTTTTATCTTTGTTATGACCCTCATGATCAGTCTCATGAATCGTCAGGAATTGATGAAATTTTGATTCGTGACGTTTCGTGCAGTTTCATAAATTTTCTTGTCTGTCCGTAATTGTTTTACAAATCTGTAATGCACCAGTCATTTATATCTCCGGGGCCCCTAGGGCTGGGGATAGCAGGGACATAGCGGGGCTGAAATGCCGAGATTTTACTTCCGACGAGTCCCGGCAGTGCCTGTTCTCACCGCCATGGAATAGGCGAGTAAAGATTATTCAAATAGCTTAGGTCATTTGTCCCCGGGGGACCGGGGCTTTTAGCAGGAATTTTACCAAACTTTTCTCCCCGCAGGGCGGAGCTTTTACCAGGGCTTTAAAATTTGAAAAGTTAAAAGCCCCGCTATTCCCCGGCCCAAGGGGTGCCGGGGATACAAATGACTGGTAGAGAAACAAGAGATTCGGCATAATCGGCTGGAATCGCACGAGTACTTGCAAGATTTCATTAAGATTTCATTACGATAACACGATTGAAAAGGGGAAATACGGCACGAAAGTTTGGAGAATAAAATATGAAGAATGTGCCAATAGTTATATACGAATCATGTCTTAATTTGCAAAGTCGGGTACGGATACTCTCCCCTTACCCCTTCGTTTGCCCTTGCCTGCATCTTTCTTATTACCCATCTTGTACCAATGAATTACTCAACAATTCAAGATGTTTTCCCGCGAAAATACACTAATGACATAAAATTGCATGCAACGTTGCTTTGTTTTCAAACACAGCTGAATCATAAACCATTCGTGGAAGTCTTGATCGGTTCCATGCCTACAAGCATTATTTGCTTAGTTGGCCCAATATATACATGTGTGGGTCATTTTCAAAAAATGTGCCCATTTGGGGTAGGATTTTTTCAAAAAAAGTTAGTATTTGCGTTTCATCTTATGTTGCGTTAATTACGTCAGAAGTGTATAAACGAACTCAGAAAATGCCATATGCAAGCTTAATCTCTCTTCTTAAAGTAAAATTTTACCAAAACATAGGGTTATTTCAAAGAAATGTCAATGTTGTGACCACTAAAACAAACTTCCATCTAAATGGATTTGTGATCTTATCACGAAACCTAAAAAGGATTTTAGCCATGATCAAATTGACTTAATCCAATATTTTCGACCTTAACTCACCAGGTTTACTATAAATGTATGTAACACCAATGTCATTGGTAACGACATTGACATTTTGTCACAACATTGATATTAATGATAACAACATTGACATTTCAAAACTAAGTATTGTTTAAATTTTTGCCTGGTTATTTTACGACACTTACACTACACCATAGTTCTCTTTTCTCATATTCATTCGCAAGACATAAAAAATACCCACATAAACTTTGTTGCTATGCTGGTCAATGTTGTTACTATGCTGGTCAATGCTGATACTATGCTGGTCAATGACTCAATGTTATTACTTCGTTTTTGTGAGAAAACTTCAAAACAATGATAGGACGTTATCTATTAAAATATGCAAATATGCATTGTTAAAATGTATACATTTGTCACACATTAAGCTACTTTTTCGCAATGTTTAACTTTCGTGCTTCCAGCATGTGAAAGATAAAGTCATATTTGTCAATGTTGTTACCACACAATGAGTAACACCATTGACAGTAACAGCATTGACAAAATTTGACAAATCGTCAAAACTAGGGACTCTGGATGGATGTTTAAGCACAATGAAAACTTCAATGTGTGTTTACCCTAAAGTGTAATTAAGCATTGACCAGTATTTGAACATCTGATAAGTTAAGAAGTTTTTAATGAGTAACAACATTTGACATACTTACCGATCACATACCCAGCAGCCATATTATAATATTCAAAAACTAAGTTATACATGTAGTTGCTTTTGTGGGAGTCAGCACGTTTTTATCATGGTAATTATATGGAGGTGTTTAAAACGCCATGGTGTGTAACCATAAGAAACGATTTATAAAGCAGTAACAACATTGACACGAGCTCATGGGACAAGCACTTAAACCAAGAAAAAAAAAACATAAAGCAGTTATGGACATGCTTGAAAATAATTGCAGACGTCTCTTTATTACCTGTCCATATTAAAAAGTAGCTGAACCTTCAGTAACATACGAGGGGCGTTCGGAAAGTTCGAATAATTGTTTGATCATTCAACTAATATTCATAGTAAAACAAAAAGAATCATACCTAATTTAACTTCAGTATGTTCTCTATAAATGCTGTGAAAACCAAGATGATGCACAAAGACATAATAAAAATATGTCCATTATAAAAAGGTGAGGTATGGGTACCCGGAGCACGCCAACGTCAAAATGACGTTGCGAAAACGTCAAACTTTATTTTAATCCCCTTGGCAATGTTCACATTTTCTTAGCAAACGCCAACAATATCTACGCATTTAATGTTCCTGTCTATTCTTTTATTATAAGTTTTTGTAACCAGTATCAGTGTGTGGTGATACATCTCCCTGAGTCTATTTTGCTAATATTCTCCGCTGAATCATCCAATTTTTCGCAATTCTTAATGGAATGCAATTCTACTGCCGGTTGGTTCCCTCTAAAATCGCCATCGGTTGCTTATCTCCCTGAGTCTATTTTGCTAATATTCTCCGCTGAATCATCCAATTTTTCGCAATTCTTAATGGAATGCAATTCTACTGCAGGTTGGTTCCCTCTAAAATCGCCATCGGTTGCTTTTATTCCACTCTTAAAACATGCGAATCATTTGCACATAAATGTTGAACTATATTATTCATAGTTTTCAAGTTTATTTTACCATCTTAAGTTGTTCTCTGTGTGTTTTATGAAGAAAAAAACCGAAGTTCATAATCTTTTGCAACGCAAAGACACAGTTTGACGTCATGGTTTCCCCATACAACCCTCGTTATAAAGGACCATAACTTTTTTGTGGAACATCCAACTGATTTTAAATTTTTAGGAAGCAATGTCATGTTGTTGAAATATTACAAGACGATTCCATGCTTTTCTGGTGATGAGCAAACAGTCAGAATTTATGTTTATTTCTTTAAGACTTCGTTTAAAAAAGTGATATTTTTCGGACTGCTCCGGGTACCGATGATGACGTTGCCACGACAACCAGTATTTTCGGTTTCTATGGTCACTTTTCTTCCACTTTCCTTTCAACAATTAAGAATAAGTGGAAGTCCACGCACACGAACTTTCCAGTACAACGGATGAAAATTACGAGAGATATAACACAATTACACGAACTTTCCGAACAACCTACGTAGTGACTTTGTCATATTTTTATCACATCTCAACTATAAGGGGTTAGTGCCGGACAGCCCAAAATACTAATATTTGTGTACTCAACAATGAATTTGGAGAGCTTATCATAAAGACGATGAACAAAAAGTGGTGTTTCAACATGGCCACCATGGTGCCTTAAGACTTACTAAAAGAAATAATCTAAAAAGCGAATGAAGTATGAAAAAAATCATCACGGACAGAAAAAAATGCACATTCTTTGAAAAAGGCCCGTATAACCACGGTGGTTATATTTTAAGCACTTCTGGATGCCATGATATTCTACTTTTGGGTAAAAGTCCCATTAAATGGAGACAACATCCCGACATGACCTTAGCTGTTGACTGTGACGTAAAGCATCAATTCAAACACACAGAAAATGCATAGCGATTAAGCGTTTTGCGTTCATATGCACAAAATACACCCGGGTGCAAAAGAACTGTGACCCGGGTTCAATTTCAATTTGCTCCACCTCGAAAGTAGGGGCAAATTTGCACCCGGGTGTATTTTTTGCAGCGGGTTTACTTTCTTAAAACACCGTTCTCATAGCATAAAATACGTACACCGGGTGCAAATTTACACCCGGGGTGCAAAAATACACCAGGTGAAAATGTTGCACATGAACACGGCTTTAGATTAGTCTAACCAATTTCGTATTTGCTTCGGCATGTATTCATGACATTCGTAACGGATTCGTGGTTCATTCGTAGTTGGGTGACAACCTCCGGAATTCCCGAAAGAGTTACGAATGCATCCGAATAAAATAAGATCCAGTTACGATGTCACGGAATGAACTACGACTTCGTTACGAATTAACTGCGATTTTTGGTCGAAAATTCCTGACCAAAATTTTGAACAGTTTGGCCACGAATTCTGACAGACCAACAAACGGCAAGATCTTACTACGAACTGTAAGAATTAGTTAAGATCTTCACGAATCGATTACGTTTCAGCTACGAATTCAAAAACTTTGTAAATTCGTGACGATTCGTGTGTCGTTTTGTCGAAGTCTGATAGGGGGCATTATGAATAAAAATTAAAATGTGAAGTCATTGTGTGACATTACAAAGTAGTTAGAATGCAGTAATAAGCGCGTCTAGCCCAGCACCCGGGGATACACAGGTTCACAATCTAATAAGGTACACCGGATTCAACGATTTTTCTGTCACGTGAAGGAAACGAGGAAAATGTCGTGCAATGCGGTAAATGTGAAAAATTCACTTTAGATACATTTTATTGTTGTGTAACAAAACTGTGCTAGTTGACTGAAAATCGCTACAGCCGGTGTAAGTTGATAGACGGCGAAAAATGTAAAAGTAACGGCAGCGATAAGGAAGGGGCGCAATCAGAACAAAAATTCCAATCCAAAAACTGAGGTGAAAACAAAACTAAAAGGGCATTCGGGTATATGAAAAATCTCTAAACGCCTAAGATTTTGCACTATAGAAATTACTATGCTTCTTAAACTCGTTTTAGCAGTCACATATTTAATAGCGTGTGACTGAGGCGTGTGCCGGATGTATAAAAATCTCTGTAGGCTGAAAATTTTGGAGTTCGTTTGTGTTACGCCACAGACACGCTACGCATTCGCTATAGGTGTGCATCAACGCATGTCTCATACACGCTTGAGACACGTTACTGAAGCAATATCTTGTAAAATCGAAACGCACATGTACATGTAGCGTACACTGGCGTGCATAAAACGTGCACCAAACATGTTCAAAGCGTATTCAACGCACCTATAACGTGCGTGGAACCTTGTCAAAACGTATAAGACACGTTCGAGACACGTCAAGCTTCTAGAAATGAGCATGCTTACAAATCTTTTGAGCCCAAACGTAACTACGTTTTTGTCAACACCCCAAAGCGCGTTTGGCTTATACGCTTTAATGTATGACTGCTATTTAAAATAATATTCAGTTACTAATGCAAAGAGGACAACTGGTAAGCCGAGCGAGCAACTATTTCCCAATATGAAACAAAGCAAAATTTCATTCCTTAAAAATTATTAGACCTGAGTTACACCCCTACATTATTTCCCTTACTATTATGCAACGTTACATTGGCAAACGCTTTGTGATTGTCTATTCACACACACACACTGTTTGCATAATTTTTGCATATTTTTTGTATTCTCTCTATAATTCAGGGCCGTCGCCACGTTGTAAAAAGTGGTCCGGCGGGAGACATGTTCGAGTGCCGAAGGCACGAGAGGGGGAGAGCACGAGAGGGTGTTAACCCCCTCTCGTGAGGGGGGGGGGTTCGGGGGATCTCCCCCGAGAAAAAAATTAATAAATTGGTGCCTCTAAACGCGTTCTGAGTGCGTTTTGGGGTCCGAATTTCGATCGTTTTTCTCAACAAATTCAGACTGTTTAAACTGGAAGAATTAGTTAATTAGTTTACGTCACCGGATGTAAACAACATCTGTTTTGAAAAGAGAATAAAAAATTTCAATAAAAATAGTTTTAAACGTGAAGAAAAACAAGACACAGTTTGAAAATTGACAGAGAAGAACATTTTTGTGTGATACAAGTGGACAGATAACCGTTTTCACGGAGAAATTGTGATTTATTGAGAAATTTGATTTCAAACTCTACCGGAGAATCAGCTGTCAATATTTGACAGCGACCTTGACATTTCAACGTTGAATTTGTGTTTCCGGAAGAAATATTTTGAAAAGAAAACTTACAGAAATTAAAATCAACCAGATTTAAGAATGTAAATGCAGGTAACTTTTTGCCTTTGAGTGCGGAGCAGAACACAGCCAGAGTGACTTTCAGTCTGATTAAGTTTACTCTCAGACTCAGACTTATAAAGCATAACAATTTGAACTTATATTTATCAAGTGCATTTGCCAACCTTTGACAACATGTCAGATATATTTGATAAATTGACAATTGATCTTTCGCTAGAAAAGACAAGGAAAAGCTACCCTAATCACTGTCTTCCGGGTAGGCTCAAGAAGAGAACGGGGAAAGCTAAGAAATCTGCTTTTGAAGAAATAATCCCTAACTTATATGAACCTGAAGCCAAAATGGTTTCTTTCCACACATCAGTAGGACGGCTGATACTTTGGATTAAAGCACTAGAGATCCTGTACTACGATAATCATGAAAACTTGTCTCATTCTGAAAATGTAGAGTCTAACTGGGAAGATGTACCGGACCGATGGACGGACAGGGATAGTAATGCTAACCAGATAGTGATAGAACTACACAAGCTTAACACAGAACTGGACACAAACTCATTGATGTACAAATTGAAATTCTTTATAACAACAGGGACAATACAAGTGCAGGGTAATCACATTGAATTATTCAGGACAGTTCACTTCCCACTTTTACAGAAGATTGTGAAAACTTTGAGTGCTGAACACAAACTGACTCCCGACAATCATGGACAAGAAGACAGATACCCATTGACAGAAACAGATGGACAGGAAGATGAATCTGAAGATGATGAGGTCACAATCTTAAAAACAGTGTTAAACTCAGCACCCACAGAAGATAAAGAAGCAACACCATCAGACTCCACTAAAACAATCAAGATAACCAAAGTGATGCCAACGACAAGAGATGATAAAGAGATAAAGATTCTATCAGAAAAGATTGACAACACAGTGATGGCCCTGAACAGAATTGAGGGAAAGCTGTGTGAATTAACCGAAGTTAAGGAGGGCATTCTAACTACAAAATGTAATATCAAAACAATTGAAAACAAAGTGGAAACAAATATATCCAAAACAAATGATCTTGAGAGTAAATACTTTGAATTGAACATGGAAGTGGAAAACATTAAAACTAAAATTGACTCTTCATCAACAAAAAGAGATCATGATAGACAGCTATCAGAGATAATAGAAAAGAGTAAACAAACAGAAGAAGAAAATAGAGAAATGAAAGATGAGCTATGCTCTTATGTATCTAAAGTAAAGACTCTTGAAATGACACTAATAGAAAGAGAGAAAGAGATAACAAGGAAAAATCATCAAATTGCAGAGAAAGACAATAAATTAAAGGAGCTAGAAGATAGATGCCGTCAACTAAACCAAGATAAAGAATTCATAAAACAGGAAAATGAAAAGTTAAATGCTGCCCTAAAAGCTAAACCACATAATCAAACACAAAAGAAGGAAAGTTATCTCCATGAAGAGAAAGAAAATGTCCCAACAGTTCCCATTTCAAACCCTTTTTATCCACTGGATAAGGATGAAGGTGATGATGTTATACTGCTTCAAGAAACAGACAAAGAACCAACTCTCATTGACATGCTCATAATTGCAGACTCACATGGCAGGGCAATTCAACCGACAAAAATGTACAGAAAACAAGAGGTTCAAACTAAAATTCTGGATGTGGGGAAAAAGACCCTAGATGGCGCCATTGAATTTATTTCAAATTCCAATATGATGGGAAAGCAGACTGTATTACTTGTTGGGAGCAATGATCTCAGTTCCAAGTCTGCTACAGAAGTATTCAAACAGATCAACAAGCTCTGTGACATATTCCAGGAGAAATTTCATTCCTGTGAATTAAACATCATGCCAATTCTTCCTCGCCCTTATAACAACAAGTATAATAGGGAAGCAGCTGTACTAAATGAAAAACTCAACTCTATGAACAAACATAATGTCTCAGTTGTCTCCAGTATGGAAATAAGAGAATCAGATATTGACTTCTTCAATAGAGATAACATTCATCTGAATCAAGATGGAAACATACAGTTAGTGCGGGCTATAAAGACTCATATGAATCCCAAACTTGGCTTACCAGAATATACAACATACTCGCGTCAGTCGCGTTCTACAAATGAACTTTTGAAAGACAGTCGTAATAGAAGTTTTCATCAGAGACAGAGATCTCCGGAGCAGAGACGACCTAGGAGGAGGGATGATGTAAATGAGAAAAGAGATCTCATTTGCAGACTTTTGGGAATTTAAACAACATGAACCTGATATACTTTTAAGGCCAACATTTTCTGTTGATTGATTAACATGCCTTCCCTCAACTAATTTTAAATTCAAAAAAAAATTTGATTAAAAATGTTTAAATTTGCTAAGATGCATGAATATTACATGTTATAACTTAAACTTAACCTGTTACATCCTTAAATTCAATTTTTTTTTTTTTTTTTTTTTTTTTTTTTTTTGTCAGGGTAATAATATGCACATCAGGGTAGTAGTATGCACTTCAAAACATTTTAAAGCTACTCGTGTAAATCAATTGCAAAAAATGTTGGTCTGAAGTATTACCGCAAACTTTAATATTGTACTAAAATGATATATGTTTTCATGTTAAAGGCTCAACTGTATACATGTGCATTTCACATAATAGAAGCATTGGTGTGAAGTATATATTTATAAAAATTGTCATAGTATTGTGAAAGGTACTTTACACTGGTATCAAAATAGTGTTTTATAGTTTAAAAACTATATTACAGTTATTAATGGCGGTTTTGCAAGACTTTTTGATAAAAACTGATAAATGTAGCTGAATTTTTTTTTTTTTTTTTTTTTTTTTTTCAAATAGTTAACATCATGATATACATAATATTGTATATTTATTTTGTTATTCATTTTCTTAGTTGCTAAAATGCATGACTCTTACATGCTATAACCCATACTTATTTTATGCTTTGCGGTGAAAACCAATGTATATCAAAATATGATAAATTTGGTATTTTCATTGATATGAAATTTCACTGATATCAAATCTCACTGATATCAAAAGTCACTAGTGACTGATATCAGCCTATATCTTCACTGTAGATTTTGGATTACTTCTGACGTTTCCATTTACTTGACGTCATTAAATGTGTCTCACTTAAGGAGTTCAAACACCTATAACTCCGTTGTTTGTGAACGAAAACATAAAGTGAGGGTATTCATTTTCTTAGTTAGAACGTAAGGAGCAATTTGGTACCAAAATTATTTGTGTTTTCAAAAATTTTTGGTTTTTGCATTTTCACCGCCTGCTTTGTGAATTGTAAAATGCCCCTGTATTGTGTGGGGTAAAAAGAATAAAAAATAAAAATAACCTGTTACATCCTTAAATTTCACTCAAAGCCTCAGAGTTTTTTTTTTTTTTTTTTTTTTTTTTTTTTTTTTTTTTTTTTTTTAATAATGTTGGTCTGAAGTAATATTACTGCAAACTTCAATGTTGTACCAAAATGACATGTTTTCATGTTAAAAGCTCAACTGTACTTTTCACTTTTAGAAACATTGGTGTAAAGTATATATTTATTATAAGAATATGAAAATTGTCATAATATTGTGAAATGTATATATTTTATTACACTGGTATCAAAATATTGTGGTTTATAGTTTTCATGCTATATAACTTAAACTTAACCTGTTACACATTTTAAAGATATTCTTGTAAATCAATTGCAAAAATGTTGGTCTGAAGTAATATTACTGCAAACTTCAATATTGTGCTAAAATGATATGTTTTCATGTTAAATGCTCAACTGCTGCATACATGCACTTTTAACATTAATTTTAGACATTTAGAAGCATTGATGTAAAGTATATATTTATAAGAAAATAAACATTGTTATAATATTGTGAGATGTATATTACACTGGTATCAAAATATTTTGTTTATAGCTTAAAAACTATATTACAGTTATTAATGGTGGTTTGCAAGACTTTTTGATAAAAATTGATAAATGTAGGTGAAAGATTTTAAATGCAGCTTATTTTTTTTTTTTTTTTTTTTTTTTTTTTTTTTTTTTTTTTTTTCTAATAGTTAACATCATATACATAATATTATTTATTATATGGCAAGTGATGAAATATAGAGAGAAATATGTATCGAATATGACCAATATTTGAAAAAGTTATATTTTCACATGTGAAAATGTAAAAAAGTTATATTTTCACATGTGAAAATATAGGATTTGGGAATACGCAAATTGCGATTCCACCGTTTCGTTTCTAATTTATGCATAGCTGAGTTTTATAATCTATGCTATTGTTGACGCAATGAACGTTCACACACAATAGCGACGTAATGACGTGACGTAATGACGTCATTTAACATTTTGACGTCATATGCTTTAGCGCGCAACGTTACAATGACTACTTGCAATATAATAAAAAGAAAATTCAAGTTTTTGTCGTGAATGTGACTTTTGTTTCATCTTGTGAGGTGAAAAATTATATATTTCATTCGTGCCTTCGGCACTCATGAAATATAAAAAATTTTCACTTCACTCAGTGGGGTAGAACTCATATTCACTCCAAAAACTTGAATATCCTCTATATATATTTTGTTATTAATGTTGTGTCTTAAGGCTTAGTGCAAACTATACAAACTACAAGTAAAAGCCTGTACCTAAATAATAAGATTTTTTTTTTTTTTTTTTTTTTTTTTTTTTTTTTTCAAACATTAAATTTTGATTACAGTTTCCTTATCTCTTAGGCATTGTGGATACAAATAAGAGTCCCAGAACACTTATTGATTTGTTTAACTGGGAAAATAAATGTAATATGACTAGCTTTGTTTAATTATTAATAAACATAGCATATAAAGAAAAATATGGCATTCAAAATATGATAGAGTAAAATTTTATGACATATCCTCTATTTTCATGGATATTTTTCATGTCATTTTGACAGAGGTTTAAATAAAATAGAAATTTACCTCAGTAATTATATATAGGGTTTTATGATAAAATATCTTACAATACAAATGGCTAGTGTTACTGTTCCATAACTCATTTTCATGAATGAAATGTTCAATCTTGCTTGTTGGAATATTCATGGATTCAAGATAGAGAAACTTAAAAATGAATATTTTTATGAAAAATTTCATATTTTTGGTATCACAGAAACTTGGACTAACAAAGAGTCAAACATAATTCTTCCAGGGTACAAGGCAATAGCTTCCCATGGCACTAAAAGAAATCACAAAAAAGGTAGAAGATCAGGTGGCATCATTATATATGTAAAAGATGACCTCTTTAACCAACATGCAGTTCAACTCGTTAAAACATCCCTTATGGAAAAATCATGTCTGAATCCGTCTGAATCATCTTCTGAATCAGTCTGAATCCATGTCTGAATTTGTCTGAATCCATGTCTGAATCTTTGCTGAAATTGGGACAGATTCAGACAAATTCAGACAGATTCAGACATCTGAATCTGTCTGAATCTTGTCTGAATCTTGTCTGAATCTTGTCTGAATCTTGTCTGAATCTTCTTCTGAATCTGTCTGAATCCATTCTGAATTTGTCTGAATCATCAAATTACTGCATGTCTGAATCTTTGCTGAAATTGGGACATATTCAGACAGATTCAGACATCTGAATCTGTCTGAATCTGTCTGAATCTTCTTCTGAATCTGTCTGAATCCATTCTGAATTTGTCTGAATCATCAAATCATTGCTTATCTGAATCTTTGCTGAAATTGGGAAAAATTCAGAAAGATTCAGACAAGATTCAGATGTCTGACCCTCATCAGCATATTATTTTCAATGGGCTGGTGACCTTGGAAATTAGGTCAAGGTCTACCTAATCTAATCTACTCTAGTCTTCTCAAAAAATGTTTCTCTGTAAGTTTGGTCATAATCCATCCATTTATTCTGAAGATATCTGCTCAGAAAAGCTAATTCAAATACTTTTCATGAGCTGGTGACCTTGAAAATTAGGTCAAGGTCATCAAAATCTAATCAACTCTTTCCCCTCTCTCAATCATGTATCTGTGAAAGTTTGGTAAAAATCCAACAACTAGTTCAAGAGATATCTGATATTCAAGCATATAACATGTATTTGATGTGGGTGGGGTAAGGATATTTAGGTACAAAAATGAATTTCAGAGCAATGCATGCATAAAAGGTATGTTCAAGCAGCCATTTAATTCTTAAACATGTTCTTGACATGTTTCTGTTAGTTTCCCTTATCAGTCAGATCTTAAGATTAAGTAAAAGCCTACTAAATAGAGATTTCTGTTGAGTTTGACCTCTCTTCTGCAGAAGACATTTAGAAAAGGACAAGTCCCAGCATGCCTTAAAGTCACATGACTTCCTTCTGAATCATTCAGAATGATTCAGACAGATTCAGATGATTCAGACATATTCTGATGATTCAGACAGATTCAGACATATTCAGACAGAATCCAGAAGCTATTCAGAAAATAAGAGAGAAGTGTAAATAAGCTCGACTGCACTGCAAAGAGCTATTGTGTTCATGTGGTCCTTGTGTCCTTGACTTGGGTGGGGCTAGAGTTTAAAATATAGAATACAGTTGTCAAAAATGTTTTACTGCTGTATAATTTCCTTTTACCCACACTTTGACAACAACTTACATGTATCATAATGCATTTTTACTTTAAACTGATTAGAGGTTTTATGACATCCTACCAAAGGGTTTGAGCCTATATAAATTTGGCAGTGTAATGAAAACTTAACAGACTAGGGGGGAATTAGCAGGGTTTTTACCCGTCATCATTAAATGACTGCCCCCCCCCCCCCCCCCCCAGTGAAAAGCTTGCTGGATGAAAAGTCAAACTCCCTGGTATCCCAGGTCTGGGTGTGTGTTTGTATGGGGGGGGGGGGGGGAGGGCTGGTAACACACATTCATAACCAATGCATAAACTGAATAATTTTGAGAGGATTCTTAAAGATTCAGACCTAAGATACCTTAAAATTAATGTTACATTATTTATATAAGGGAGCGTGGTGCCGTAGTGGTGGAGCGTCAGACTCCAAATTGAGAGGTCCTGGGTTCTATTCCCACAGGCGTCACCATGTTGTGTCCTTGAACAAGACACATTTACTCCCTATAGTACTGGTTAAACCCAGGAAGCATTTGCTCTGTCCCGAATGACTGAAAAATTATTGGCTGGGACGTTAAGCCTCAACACAAACAAACAAACATTATTTACAATAAGGCCCATTATTAATCTGAATCAATCAGGATTGTCGATTCAGACAGATTCAGACTTCAGATAACTAATTACTTCAAGTAATTTAATATTTATATCAGTCTGAATCATTCAGAAATGGTTTCAGACCGATTCAGATCTCAAGTAATATTCAGAATAGATTCAGACAGATTCAGATCATCTGAATTCTTCTGAATCAATTCATAAAGATTCAGAAGGATTCAGCATGGATTCAGAGACCAGTTAAATGGATTCAGTCAAATTCAGATGGAGTAATAATCATTCAGACTGATTCAGACAAGTTTCAGAAAAATTCAGACCGATTCAGCTTGATTCAGAATTTTTTATTCATGAGGGATGTAAAAACTTTATTTGGTTAAAATTGAACAAAAATGCATTTAATATAGAGCATGATATTTTCATATGTACGGTGTACTTACCACCGAGAATACAAGCAACTTGCCCGGAGAATGATGAATTTTATGAGTATCTGCAGGAAAATATAAATACATTTACAGCTCAGGGTAAAGTTATCCTAATGGGTGATTTTAATGCTAGAACAGGCACATCCAATGACTATGTTGAACTTGACAACATTGGCAGATCTGATGATGGTCTACTACCACCAAGTTATTCTGAGGACAAAGTTCTTCCAAAGCGTTACAATATTGATAGAAATACTAATGTCCAGGGTCAAACTTTACTTGACCTTTGTATTGAATCCAAGTTAAGAATCTTGAATGGAAGAATCATGGGTGACTCTTTAGGATATAACACATATTATGGTCCACGTGGAAGCAGCTCTATAGATTACATCATAGCTGCAGAAGAACTGTTCAACTATTTTATGTTTATTAATGTTATGCCCCCAACAGAACTGTCTGATCACTGTGTTATTTGGTGTGGAATGAAAATGGAAGTATGCTGTAATTATGACACAGATGGGCTTGATATTGAACACAATGTACTACCTGAGAAATTTGTTACTGAATCCGATTCACAGCAGAAGTATGTTGCAGCTCTTGTAGATGAAGAATCAGCATGTCGACTACAAACTTTCTTAAATGATATCGACAAAAATGATGTAGACATTAATACTTTAACAACTCAATTCACTAACCTTATGCAAGATGCTGCATTTAAATCTTGCAAGTCTAGGCAATTAAAATTTAGAAAAAAGAAGAAGAAATTCAAAAAGAAATGGTTTAATGGAAATTGTTTGATCATGAGGAGAGAACTAAGGAAGCTAGGCAAAAGGTTGCATATGGATTCAAATAATAGTAATCTAAGAAAAGCTTTTCATAATTTGAAAAAGGAATATAATAAGACTTTGAAGTTAACCAAAAATAATTTCTTTAAAGAAGTTGGCAATCAATTAAATACACTTCACGATACTGATCCCAAATTATTTTGGAAAACAATAGACAGCCTGAGTGATAAAGGGAGAGACAACACTAATCCGATTAAATTATCAGAATGGTATAATTACCTGTCTGATTTATATGCAGAAGAAAATCCAGATATAAATTTGGAGACTCTTGAGCAAGTTACAAAAAGTCCTCTAGACTATGCTTTTAACTGTAAAGAGGTTAAAGAGGGGATAAGGAAACTAAAAAACAATAAACAGCCTGGACTTGACCAGATATTAAATGAATTCATAAAATATGGTAGTAACATACTTCTGCTACCCCTTGTTAAACTTTTTAACAAGGTTCTTACCTCTGGAACTTTTCCAGATGCTTGGAATATTTCTTTAATTTCATTCTTACCAAAAAAAAATGATGTATATGATTGTAACAATTACAGATGTTTAAGTTTGACAAGTTGTTTGGGTAAACTTTTTACCTCACTTCTTCAAAATAGATTAAATACTTACATGGATAAAAATAATCTTTACAACAAGTTTCAAGCAGGATTTAGACCTGATTATAGAACGACTGATCATTTATATACCATAAAAACAATCTCGAATAAATATTTACATAAAAATAAGAAAACAGTTTATGCATGCTTTGTTGACTTTTCAAAGGCATTTGATACTGTTTGGAGATCGGGTTTATATCAAAAGTTATTGCAGTTAGGAATTGGCGGTAATTTTTATAAAGTGGTAAAATATATGTATACCAATTCAAAATTTGCTGTCAAAAAGAACAATGTCATGTCGAAACTAGGTGACTACAAAAAAGGTGTCCGACAAGGTGATGGACTCAGTCCTCTATTGTTTAATGTCTACATAAATGATATTGATCAAATTTTTGATGAAAGTACTAGTAACCCTGTTGTTCTTGAATCAACCAAACTGAACTGCCTCATTTATGCAGACGATTTATTATTATTGTCAGAATCCAAAGAAGGTCTACAATCTTGTCTTGATTCTTTACAAGTGTATTGCGATAGATGGAAGCTCAAAATCAACATTGATAAAACAAAGGTGATGCTCTTTAGTAGCAGAAAAATAGAAACGAGTCTGCTCAAGTTTACTTTTAAGGGCAGCGAGATAGAAATAGTTTATAAATATAAGTATCTTGGAACCATGCTCCATTATAACGGAAATTTTAAGCACGCAGCAGAACATATGTATCAGAAAAGCTTGAAAGCCGTTTTCTCTTTAAAATCACGACTCCTTGATTTTGAAGGCTTGAATAACCAAATGAGACTTAAACTCTTCGATACACTTATAAGACCAATTTTAACTTATGGTTCTGAAATTTGGATTACGGACTACTCAATAAACGACAAAACTTTAGATAATTTGCCTTTCGAAAAAATTCATAACAGGTTTTGTAAATACTTACTTGGTGTACACAAAAAATCCTCAAATTTTGCTGCAAGGCTAGAATTTGGCAGGGGGAGAATTTTGAATTTCATAAACATGATTTCATTGAAATACATTAAAAGAATAAACGAGCTTCCAACTACTCGTCTTTTGAAGGAAGTGTTTGAAGTTGACAAAAGTCTTCACGCAGGAGGTCATAGATCAAGTTACACTTACTATGATAAACTTATATCAAAGCTCAATATTCAGAACTTGGAAGATGCAGATATTTCACAAAGTATATCAGATTACTGTACAAATGAAGTAAACACGCAACTTTCTGCACTTACTATTGACAATAAACTGTACACATACTCAAAATTATATAATCACTATTCTTTTCAAACATACTTAACTTACGCTATCCCGAAGTCAGTAACCAGGGAACTAGCAAAATTGAGAATTAGTGCTCATGATTTAATGATTGAAAGAGGAAGATATTTCAGACCTAGACTGCCTCGGGAGCAAAGAGTGTGCCCTGAATGCAATCAAGTTGAGGATGAAATACATTTTATGTTGTTCTGTAACAAGTACAAAGATCTGAGGATTTCATTACTTAAAAGATTTGCTTGTGACATTGATCTACGACCAAACAGTGATGAAGCATTTGATATATTTTCAAGGCTGGTTAATCCATCAAGTTTAATTGAAACAAAAGCTGTATGTAGTTATGTTTCGGATGCTCTTAAAATCAGATAGTTCTGTTGGGAGTACGTACATTGCATCCACAAATAAATTGACTTGTTAAAGGTGACGATTGTATGATAAGCTACGCTTGTAGTTTACGTGAAAGTTTATTTGTATTCATAAATGCATTGAATGCCCCAGTTATATAAATTAAGCAAAATATACTTGAGCAGTGATCAGCAAGTAAACAAGTCAGTTTATCTGTGTGTACAACACATAATATATAAAATGTATTGATTGATTTACCATGTTGTTTATTGTTACATGTATGTTGTGGTGAACACTTACTCTACGAGTTTGTATACCAAATAAAATATTCTATTCTATTCTATTCTATTCTATTCTATCAGAAAAGCTGTTTCTTTTTATCATCTATTTTGACTCCTTTGGGAACCGAAAAGTCTTAGGCTGTTTTTGCCACGGGAGGCACTTGCCTAAAATGGAATAACATTGACAAATTACTATCAACACAGTCTCAGAACTTAAAATATACATGCATGCAAATTCAAATGTTTTGTATATTATTTGCCAGTCGACATTTTCTTTGATAAACTACATTTGGAGATTAACAGCCCTGGGAATAACAGTGTTATCCTATGTTGTTGTTTTTTCACTGTTATATGGCACAAATATCAAAACGAAGATTGGATTAAAAAGCAACACTAATCAAACAGGTGTCATTTGAATGACCGCAATGTTTTGACACGCTTCGTAATTCCTGTGATGTTTGTTTTCACACCTTTACCTTGATGACACGATTTTCAGGCGTTGATGATAATTTCATCAATAAGCCGCGACTCGTTCAAGATGAAACGATTGGAAGATTAAAGACAGGTAAGCACTGCTGCGGCGATCGAAAAAAAGTGGTACGGCGGATACCATGGTCGGCCAAAAAAGTGGTCCGGCGCTCGCCGGACCTGCCGCACCGGCGACGACGGCCTTGTAATTGATCATAATCGTTAAAAACAGTGACCTTTTAATAATCAGGATATGCTTAAAACAAACATATAGCCGTAAATTCGCCAAGACAATAGTCGTAAATTATCTATCGCGGTCAATTTGGTGGCCGTAATGTCACCAAGATATAGTCCACAAGTAACATATACTTTTCCAAAATTTGGGGGCTGCTAAAAAAGGAAATATTCTTCCGAAAAATGCCGATTTTTTTTTTTTTTTTTTTTTTTTTTCCAGAAAATGATTACATTCTAGAACAATGTTTCTTCTCACAAATGTTTGTGAATATAATTTTTTTCCAGAATTCCATGAGAAGGCAATTTAACATATTACTATTTAAATAAAGTTCATATTACACGAAACATATTTTTCTGAAGTTGCAAACAAAATACATGATCACTATCTTGCACTATACAATTTTTCTGGGATAGATGTCCGGAAAAGCTAGACCAAACACTTTCAGTTCAACTCAGTCCAGCTTCAACCTTCAAATAGCGTAAAGGAACACATACGATTTGTAAATTATCTATGACTTAGTTCGAAATTCTCCAGGACGTAGCCGTAAAGGCAATTGACCGATAGCCGTAAATTCTCGCCCCATATATACCTTGTTAACCGGGTGTGTCTACTATCTAAAATTTCCAGCCTCCAGCCATCTTCTGCGCTTGTATTGCTCGGTTTGTGTCAGACCTGTTCGGAAACGCATTGTTGGTTTTCTCACAAGGCGGCTCATTTGATGAAGCTGGAGAGAGATGGTAGCATGGTAGCCTAGTGGTTTGTGGTAATGGGCTGCATATTGGTGGGTGAAGGTTTCAAACCCCACTGGTTCCCAGTGATATGTGTGTAGGAATGATTATTGCTGATGCTATTATTTAATTTCTTAGGCCTGAATTAAAAAATTGTTTGTTTGTTCTTTACCTACTTAACATTTTAACCTTGGGTAGGTAGGTAGGGAAATTATTATATTATATTTTTCTTTCTGTCGAAAATTAACTTTCAACATTTTATTGTAGAAAGTGTAAAATATTACATGTAATATAGGCAGGTATGAATTTAAAGTACATGTAATAGAATTTCACAAAAAGCGTACAGATTTTCCAGGAAAAGCAAATTAAATAAGTTTGTTTACTGTCATTTACAAATTTAATAAAACACAAATCATGCTAACAATATATTTCAGCTAAGGAAGATAAAAATATTTTTCCTCAGGAAATGGCAATATAATTTTTTGAGTAGGGGGGTAAATTGTGGGTAGGTAGGTGAAGGACAAACAAACAAAATTTTATTTTCAGCCTTATTGGTTTAAAGCTCTTAAAGGGTCAAATTATGGAATGTAAGAAAAATGCATATGCTGCACAAATAATGTAATGTACTTGAACTCTATTGCAGTCAGTACAGACAATATAACGATAGATAACATACCATATACATTTGAGCCATCTCGTGGGAAAACCAACAATGTGGATTTCAAACAGGTCTTACACAAACTGGCCTGTACAGTCACAGAAAAGAGCTAGAAGCTTGAAATTTCGGATTTAAGTAGAAGAGGAATTGTACTATCCAAGTAGCGAAAACAAAGGCGATGATCAGCTTCGCGGATACCGCGAAGCTGATCTGCGTCTTTGTTTTTGCCTATGCAGATTGTTAGTTTTCCCATGAGGCGGCTCATTTGTAAAAGAAAAGTGCTTACTACTATATGTAAGTGTAAAAAGTGCGGTTTCATGCATGTGGTCACTCCAGACGTGAAAATGTACATGATACGTCAGATACAAAATGATTATTATCAGTGAGAAAAACCAGCATTTTGCATGTGCGAAAAGAAAGGTGCAGAACAGCTTCGCGGCATCCCCGAAGCTGATCAGCGCCTTTCTTTTCGCTATAGGGATAGTACAGTTCCTATACCTTCTGTAACAAAAAATTCCAGCCTCTAGCCATCTTCTGGGCTTGTACAGCCTGGTTTATGTCGGACCCGGTCTGAAATCACATGACGCTGCTCAAATGGCTGTTATCAGTGTAATAATTTCAGTGTTATCTCATGAGCATGTATCTTTCATAGCTTGCTATAGTTTTATTTGTCCACTTTTCGCAATATGATTAATTCTCAATTTTCATTGAGATATTTGATAAGGAGTTAAAATACTTGATCATTTGATTTGAGGTAACGTTTATTTCTGCTTCCTAGACTGTTTTAGACCTCTGGAAATGCCCTAATTTTGTTTCCTAGTTACATGTACTTCCTTGTTTGAATGTCACAAGTGAGTTACATCATGAGAAAACCTGTCCTCAGGTTTTCTAACCAGGTCATACACAAATCAACCTGTAAAGTCACAGAAGAAGGCTAGAAGATTGAAATTTCAGATTTAAGAAGAAGAGGAATTGTTCTTACAGTGAAGCTGATCAGTTACTGCACTTCTGGTCTGCATTTATGTTTCGCACATGTAAAAGCTTGATTTTCTTATGACACAGCTCAAGTTTCACAGGTAGACGATGTACATGACGCAATACGTGATTGATTTATCAGGGAGTCAAACCATGTCACATGTTGTCATGAAGTCATGAATGTCCTTGATAGAATCATTTGAGAAAACCTGTTGATCATGTTGACGAAATGACCAGTCTTATGCTTCAGAAATTTGGTACATGCATCACGTATGATATGGCCTGATATTTTTTGAGCCGCGACGTGAGAAAACCATTCTTCAGGGTTTCCGACCTGGCCTGACATAAACCGGTCTGTGCAGCTACGGAAGATGGCTAGATACTTGAAATTTTAGATTTAGGAAGAAGGGGAATTGTACTATCCCTGTAGCAAAAACAAAGGCGCTGATCAGCTTCGTAGTTACTGCAAAGCTGAACTGTGCCTTTGTTTTCGCATAAGCAAAAATCCAGTTATCTCATGATGTGGCTCATTTTATTTTTTTGACTGTGCAGATGTCAAGTTCAGTCGGCATCAGTCATTGCCTTTGAAATGATTACTGATCACTAGAGTGGAGTTAGGGGCATTAGACTCGGGTGTGAGGTTGGTAACCTTATGTTGTGAACTTGAACTAGACAAAACTCCCCATGATGCTGGTTAAGTACCCAGGAAGTAGTGACTGTTTCGACATGATTGAAAAAATTGTTGACAGGGTTGTTGAACCTGAATGCAAAAAACAATGCTGTAATAAACCCCTTTTCTTTTTAGGTCTGGAAGACTCCCGTAGAGATCCCTCAGTATTGTATTGTCAACTTCCTGTACAAGAGCTTGTTCCTGGAAATTGAGCCCCTCACCTTAATTCCTAGATGTTTGACAAAGCTGTTTTGTTTTTCTTTTTCTAGGTCTTGAAGACTGGGATTTTGTGACCCCTGTGGAGATCCCTCAGTATCGTATTGGCAACTTCCTGTACAAGAGCTCATTCCTGGGTAATTCCTAGATGTTTCAAATAGATGTTTTCTCTCTTTTTCTAGGTCTTGAAGATTGGGACTTTGTGACCCCTGTGGAGATCCCTCAGTATCGTATCGGCAACTTCCTGTACAAGAGCTCGTTCCTGGGAAATCTGACGGGAACTATCTCAAACCAGATGGAGAAAACAATGTCACATGTCCAGAAAGCTATAGGTACGGTATGCCAGTAGTAATGTAATTAACCCACATTTGACGAATGGATTATCTTTCATTTTTAGGGGTGTTAGGAGTGATTTTTAATTTTTTTATCTCACTTTTCGATGAAATTCCTCCAAGCAAACAGAATAGCCCCAGATGGGACGCCGCGTTCTGCGGTGTCACATCTGGGGCTATTCTGCTTGCCTATGTCCCATAAAAGGGGCGCCAGGCTTAAATGAGTTAAGTATTGTGGGACAAAAATACTGACTTTGTAGTTTGTACCAATTCACTTTCATGGCATTGTTATTATGACACTAACTCTTTGTCTTATAATTTTTTTTAGCTTTGTCACAAGCAAATATGGTCCCAAGGAGTTACAACTGGGTTAAATGAGAACTCGCCTAGCTATCTAGTCAAATAGACTGGAAATTTTATCAAAATTTTTCTGCTGAACTTTCTGATCACAATTTTGCGGATATATCCGGTTGATCAATTCACTTGTTGATAAAGCTTATATGAACTGCATCATGAGAAAGCCAGTCCTGTCTTTGGGGTTTTCAACCAGGACCTACAAAAATCATCAGCCTGAACAATCACAGAAGAAGGCTAGACGCCAGAAGTTTCAGCTTTTAGAAGAAAAGGGATTGTAGTATCCTTGAAGTGAAAACAAAAGCACTGATCAGTTACTGCACAGCTGATCTGCGCCTTTGTTTTCGCATGGACAAAAACTTGTTTTCTAATGATGTGGCTCATATTGTGATTAAAAGTGCACATGACCTAAATGTCATCAACCTTTCAATCTCTGATCAGACACTATGTGTATGTGTGTCACAAAGCCACTCATGATACATCATGTACTTTTAATTATCATGAAAAGATCAAGGTTAATGATGTCTTAGCTGAGACTTGTCATCAGAAAACCTGGTCCCAAGGTTATATAAACATTTTTCATGCTCAGCTGCTCTGAGACTGAAACTTATCCTGCTCATAAATGCTTAGATTTGTTAGCATGATTGGCTTTGGTTATCTAAATCTCAAATTTCCACCAATTTGTTTATTTCCATTATTTATGAGCAGTCTAAATGTTGGGCTCAGCTGAGTTGAGCATTAAAAAGTTTTTATAACCTCAAAGCTTGACTATAGAAGATCCCTCTCTATCTAAGGTTGTTGATTACTGTAATGACCACCTGTTCTTCATTTTTGATTTTGAACTGATTGCTTAATCAATACTGTTCAGAACTTTTAAATTCTTCTTTCTTTATACCACATGTCTTTCCTTATGATAAGGTAATGATAATATATTTCTGTGGCTGCAAGTAGAGTCTGTGTCAGTTAATCATGAACGAAATGTGCATTTACTACAGGTAATCTGTACTTTGTGCACATTTCTTTCAAGACAAACTGAAAAACTGACTGTCCCAATATGACCATAGCAGTTTTAATAAGAAAGTTTTCCTATACTTACAGGCTTAAAAACTGAAGAAGACCAGACATATAAACCAATGAAGGCTCCCATGACAGATGCCGAGTTCCGAAACTATCTCGACTCTGACGGTCACATGGTGAAACCAGAAGAATTCCGACTGAGTATTTACCAAGGAGGTGTAGAACATTCACTGAGACGTGTAGTTTGGCGACATTTGCTGAATATCTTTCCTGAGGAGCTATCTGGGAGGGAACGCTTTGATTACATGAAAAAGAAAGAAAATGAGTATTTGGTTTTACGGGATAAGTGGCGGGACCTTTTCAATTCTGGACAGGCTTCAGAAGAGGCCAAACATGTTGCATCTCTAGTCAGGAAGGATGTGATGAGAACAGACCGTACGCATAAGTATTATTCCGGAACTGATGATAACAAAAATCTGAAATCATTATTTCATCTACTTGTCACGTACGCCCTGACTCATCCTGAGATTTCATACTGTCAAGGCATGAGCGACTTAGCTTCTCCGTTGTTAGTAGTTCAAAAGGAAGAAGCACAAGCATACCTGTGTTTTTGTGGTTTAATGAATAGACTTCGTAGCAATTTCCTGTATGACGGCAAAGCGATCACAACCAAACTACAGCATTTGACTGAACTAGTGAATTTCTATGATCCTGTGTTCGGTAACTACCTCAAAACTCACGGCGCGGAGGACTTGTTTTTCTGCTATAGATGGCTGCTGTTGGAAATGAAACGCGAATTCCCATTCGATGATTCCATGTATATGCTAGAGGTGATGTGGAGCACCATTCCTATGGACCCACCCGAGTGTGGTCTACCTCTGACGGACCCAGACTATACCCCCTCCCTCATGTCCATGTCGCCACATTCCCCGACTTTTTCTGTCAAACAAACTTTGTATGCTCATTTGCTAGCAAAGCGGAGACATCCTGCAAGAGATATGACTTATTCAAAGTCCCCTGGTACAGAGCAGCATAATGTCACAAATACTCCTAGTCCTCTTGCAAGTGAATGTAATTCTGTCACAAAGTCCGAGTCCCATATTCCAAATGAAAATGTTCCTTCTTCTAAAGCTGAAGATACTGTTCCAAATAATACTTGTTCTAACTCTGATGGAAATCTTCCTCCTAAGTCGAACAAACCAGAACAGAATCTAAACAGTGATTCAGTTAGTGCAATAAATAGTGATCATCAAAATGAAAGTGATGAAACTGAAAGAGACATGAACTTAAATATTACAAGTATTGGAAATAAGTTAAAGGACACTGGTCTTGAAAATGATGGTGATGTTTTACAAAATGGGAAACTGACTGGAGAGATTGAAAATGGCAACGGGGTAAAAGCCAGTGATAGTAGGGTAAAATCCAATCACAATTCTGCTAGGAGGAGACAAGAGGTTGAAAGGTACCCTAGACTGATATCTGGTAGTTTAGATTCTAGTCTCTCATCTACTGATGATGTCATTGATACTGAGACCGAACTAATTTCATCGTCCGAACCTTATGGACTCACAAAGTCTTCAGAAGCTGAGGGAATAACTGATTCCGTATCAGAGGTGAAACAACATATTGAAAATGGGACTAAGGAACAAAAGTTTACTGAAAGCGAAGATGAAAATCATGTGCAATTTGACTTGTCTCTGGGAGAAAATGACATCCAAACCGTAAATGAAATAGAAAAGACCAAGAAAGAGAAGATTCCAGAAATTAAGGGCTCTTTCTTTAGTGGCATGAAGAAAATTCTGTCTTCACCTAAGAAAAGACTTGGAAATCCAGTACATGTGAAGGATACAGCTATTGTAACAAATAAGGCAATTTCTAAGATTGAAAATGTAAAACATACTGGTGACAATTCTATGGGGAGTTCTAGAATAAATAAAGCAGTTAGTGATAGAGGGGCCAGTGAAAAAGGAAAAGAGAGAAATTTTAAGAAACTTATGATAGGCAATAGCAAATCTAGTCAAGAAAACCATATAAAGAACAACCACTCTGGGGCTGTGAATGAAAGCAATCACTCTGAAGAGTATACATTGTTCAAGGTTAATGCAAAACCCATCAAACAGAAAGACAAGTCAGACTCTGACTCAGGCAATGGGTCTCTGACTCGTTCTCACAATTTCACTGAATCAACAAAAGTTGCATCTGGTTTACAGGGTGATTTGATGATCTCTGATAAAACTGATCTCAAAGGTGGGGATAATGGTGATAAAAATGCTAAAACAAAACACATGAAAACAAGGGATGATGATGCAATGACCACTAGTTGTCCAGAATTCCGTGAAAATCACTTTGATTTGTTAAATGACATAGAACAAGATGATGGAATAATTGCCGACTGTGCTGAGGCAAGCGATGATATGGAAGTGAGATTAAACAATTTGAAACAATTACCACCACCAGAAGAGTTCGGTTTCGGAAATCCATTCTTGATGTTCCTTTGTCTAACAGTATTAATACAGCATAGAGACTTTATCATGAAAAACGGCATGGAATATGATGAGTTAGCGATGCATTTTGATAGAATGGTTCGGAAGCACAATGTGAATAAGGTATTGCACCAGACAAGGATATTGTACTCGGACTACATTCGGATGCAACAGAAACTTAGAACAGAGAAATTGGATGCTGAACAGCTTAATGTATGAGCCGCCTCGTGAGAAAACCGGTCTTTGGGGTTTCCGACCTGGTCTGACACAAACCAGTCTGTGCAGCTACAGGAGATGACTAGATGCTTGAAATTTCGGATTTAGGGAGAAGAGGAATTGTACTATCCATGTAGCGAAAACAAAGGCGCTGTTCAGCTTCGCAGTTACTGTGAAGCTGATCTATGCCTTTGTTTTCACATAGGCAAAAACACGTTTTTTCTCATGATGCGGCTCGTTTGATAGTGATACCATTTGAGCCTTTGCACGATAAAACCGATAATCTGGGTATCCGACTAGGTCTGACACAAATCGGCCTGTTCAGTCACAGAAGCAGACTAGAGGGCTAGAGGCTTGAAATTTTGAATTTAAGTAGAAGAGGATTTGTACTATCCAAGTAGCGAAAACAAAGACGCAGATAAAAATTAAAACAGATCCTTTAAGAGCAGTGAACATATTAATGAGAATAGGGTGGGTCAAACAAAGAGCCTTTGCATATGCAGATTGTTGGTTTTCTGGTGCGGTGGCTCATTTCTGATGTGATTGATAGTTAATTTGATGGTTAGATTTTTCCAATCCTGAGATTTAGTAAGACAAAGATTGGAAGCATATTGGTCTAGTGGTGTAGGACTCAGGCCCCGAGGTTTTAAAACGTTTTTCATGCTCAGCTCAGCTGAGACTAAAATTTATCCTGCTCATAAATGTTAAAATGCCAACAATTGTTGGCATTTTAACATTTCTCAGCAGGATAAATTACAGGCTTTAGTGATTTAAACCTAAATTCATTTGGGATATTTCAGTAATTATGAGCAGCTTAAATTTCATGCTCAGCTGAGTTGAGCATGAAAAAAGTTTTATAACCTCGGGACCAGGATTGAGAGGTCATTTCCAGCCCCAACAGAGCAAGATTGTGTCCTTGAGGAAAACACATAAAACTCTCCATAACACTGGTAGTGGTGGCTTCATAGAGACAACTGTAAAGTTGTTGATGTGGACAACAAACTACAAAACAAAGAAAGTTGAGAAATTTATAAAGTATCTTTTGCTAGGGATGAACATTAAATTGTATGTTGTTTAAATTAGGTGTATAATACAGGAAATAAGTTTAAAACTATAGCCAATCCATTTTAGTGCTTGCAAATTCTTGTCACACCAATTTTAATTGTCAGAATTACCAGATGTCATACTGCAAATGTTTTTAAAACAAGCATTCCATTTGCCAAAAATAGATATTAGCTTTGATGTTGCTCTTTTGAAGGATTACATCTTTGTTAATCTTTATTCTGAAGGGTGTTCCAATCTTTTGAAATTTTGACTACATCATTCATCCCTGCAATGGCATTATAGTTTGCCTATCATAAGAATATCATGGGCATGATAGATCTATCAGTAGCATGCCAGATCTTAAACAAAGTAGACTGGTGAATATGATCCTTAGATGCAGCACATTTTTTACATGAAGATTTGCTGCTGATTTGGTCATTAAAATATTTCTTCCTCTTGTACTGATTCAAGAAGGGCATGGTTTGCGAGTTGGTTGTGAAATTAATGTGTACTAAGTACTGGTAATCTGCCTCACAGGAAAAGTGTGACTAGTATAAGTGACTGTCCAAGCTGACACCAGCCATAAAGTACTAACTCAAACAAAGAAACAAATAGGAATATCATAAGGATATGCATGCTTGCTCATGTTAGGAAATCTAGTGTACCATTATGTTTGGATGTAATTGCCTTTGTCTTTCAGTTTGCTATTGTAAGCATTCATTCCATGTTGGCTCAATTTGTTTTGTTTTGTTTTGGAAACTAACAATATGTCTGACACAAACCAGGCTGTACATCTAGTCAGCTACAGAAAAATAGTCAGAAGCTTGAAATTTCAAATTTAGAAAAGAGGCAATGTACTATCTATGGAGCAAAAACAAAGATGCTGATCAGCAGTTCTGTGCAGTTACTGATCTGGGCCTTTGTTTTTCGAAGTGCAGATTGTTGGTTTTCTGATGTGCGGCTTATTTACTTTGTTATTAGGTCACATTACTCATGATAATTTGCATTGCGGGATAATGTTTCATATTTGTTTCCCATGTATGATACTGTTTGAATGGCTTCAATGATTTTTGTGTGATAACCATGCCTAGGAGTCTAAAAGGCCTTTGATGATCTTAGATTGTTAGACTGGCCACTTATACCCTCAATATGTACATTTCCTATCCAGTCTTAACTCATATAAGCCTGTCGGCATGTTTTGTGGGACATAGGCAAACAGGATAGCCCTAGATGTCACGCATTCACAGGATAAAGTATCTGGATGTCAAAAAAGTATGACTCTCTCCAATGTGATTGGACGTTGTTAACGTCATGATGTCATTGATGCCATTCCGCTGCTTGAACACACTGTGTGTAAACTTTCTATTTCTTGTAAATGTGATCTCCTTGGTAATTTTTCAACAAGTGATAGAAAGAAATGAATGTAAATGTAAGCACTGTGTTTTTGCCCAGTTCCATGGAGCTATGAACCACAGTGGGTTGCTAGCAAAGATTCATTCACTATCACGTGAACTATTGCCGTTCATAGCTCCATGAACCTCAGAAAACTGAAATTGGTTTCATAAATACATGTGTACCTACATGCCTTACTGCTGCATTAGATTCAAGGATATGAGGAGGTATTTTATTGGTAACATGTTTTAGAGATCCAATGGTAATATCCAATACCAAAGGTGCATCTTATCAGGAGTAATGTAGCACAATGTCATGTATTTGTGATAGTATAAAAAAACTAGGGATGTCATTTTGTGTCGGATTTAAGGTTCAGACGTTCGGAAACAAACATCTGGATGGTTCGAACGTCCGCATTTTTTCTGATCAGGTCATAATATTACATGTACATTTACATGTGTATTAATCGACTGCTCCCTTAAAAGAACATACATAATCAAGAGTTTCTGAGCTTGGCCTTGTTTCCGTTGATGAAACGAAGGAAAGAAACGCCATGCAGTTTAGGAAAATTCATTCACAAAAGTAACAAACATCACACTAAAACAGCATTACTCAGAACTAAATTATAAATTCACGAACACTCACCGAGTTCCCATCTTGTCCAACTGGCTCGTCAGCAAACAAATTCAATTTAGTCACATTATACATGAATCTTATAGCATTCTGAATTTGTTTCTTCTTTGCATTAACGGGGCAGCTTAAGAATTTGATTTGTCAAATTAAGATCATAGTTAACATACTTATTTTGTTTAATCCCAAAATATATCTGTCAATCATCTGACATGTTGTTTTGCTGGGCGACGGTCTGTATAATTATTATTTTCAAAACTCTATAAGTGTGAATCATATCGTTTTCAAAAGGAAACAAAAGAGGCCAATTATCATCTTTAATCCTTTCTTTGTTTATTATTGCTTCCCCTTGACCTACATTGTCCCATTGGTGCTATTACATTTGCGCACATTTTTCAAAAATTTCGTTTGCGCACAGTTTTCATTTGCGCACAGAAATATATATCATTTGCGCACAGTTGTACTGTTACATTTGCGCTCATGTTTTTACGCCTCTTCCTTGGCCAGCTGCTGGTATATTAATAAATCAAGGTACGACAAATAAAGTATCATCACTGTTACCCCTGTTCACCGGCCTGGGTGTGAAGAGTTTCAGTAGTCGCAGCCCTGGACTCTTCTTCCACGTGGTCATGTTCTCTAATCTCCCTCGAAGAATCATTGTATCATTTAGCTGGGTTTGCAAGTTCCCTTTATGCATCACCACAAGTGTACCGTCTTACTTTCTCTTTCTTTTCTGAATCTAAAACCTTCATATAAAAATCCTCGTTCTCCAAGATTTGTTTTAAAATGTTCCATTTGGCTTGACTATACAGACCCGCGAGTGCAAACATACCATTTACCAGAGAACATTTGATGTGCGCAAATGTAACATTTGCTTGGTGAAATTGTGTGCGCAAATGAAAACGTTTACCTGGGAAAATTGTGTGCGCAAATGAACCACATTCTTTCAAAAATGTGCGCAAATGTGCTGCCACCGTCCCATTAATCTGTTACACCTTAGTGATCTTTGACACTACATGAAATTCGTATTAAATACCTTGTTTCCTATTCTGCTAAGTAGATATTGTGTAATTTTGTCATATATTAATTGAAATTTACCTAAATGTTTGTTTTTAGCGAACGTCCGGATGCTTAAATTTGGATCCGAACGTTCGGTACGGGATCCGAAGTCCGAACGTTCGGACTCCGGTTGACATCCCTAAAAAAAACAT
The DNA here is from genome assembly GCA_964017185.1 of Rugalucina vietnamica. Taxonomy (NCBI): domain Eukaryota; kingdom Metazoa; phylum Mollusca; class Bivalvia; order Lucinida; family Lucinidae; genus Rugalucina; species Rugalucina vietnamica. Next base: position 37,914,950 of record OZ024875.1, read on the forward strand.
ACAAGGTATAAAGAAAGTTTCAGTCATATCCACACAGTAGTCTTTGTTAAAGGCTTGTTTACACATTCACGATTTTTGGCTACGGTGCCGCTACGATACGCCATGATTTGTAAAATCGTCATGTACGGTGGTGATTCGTAGTAGAACCGTGGTGAATCTTGATGATTCGGGAAACTCCACGGTAGCGCAAGGAAGTTTTAAACTGTTTAAAACATTAGTGGCGAATCGTGGTGGTTATTGGGCGTGGCCTAATTGAAGCGCAACCGTAGCAGAATCATGCTTTTTCGTACTGACACCGTAGCTATATTCGTGGCTATTCGTGAGAGATCGTAGCCAGTGGTGGAATCTTTGACACCAGGAATTCTCACGATTCACCACGAATTGTGGACGGTTGTCCTACGAAACATCCACAGTTTCGCTACGGAGCTACCGCTGTGAATCGTACTAGTACCGTATTGAACCGTACAAGCACCGTGAGCATTCGTTGTGCCACGGTGGTCAATCCTCATTGACCGTAGCGTTGCCGTCATGAATCGTCATTGATTTGTAGTGATACCTTACAGACACTGTACTAATGTCGTGGACATTCTTACTGGAATCGTAGTGACACTGAATATTTCCACTTTTCGCCACGATTCATCCGGATCTATCCTGATTTTTCTGACCATGAGAAATCGGGGTGAATCGTGGTGAATCATAGAGAAAATCATGAATGTGTAAACGGGTCTTTAGCATTAAGCAGTTATGGGGAGCGTGTTGGCCTAGTGAGTGGGAGAATATCTGACTTTGGATCAAAAGATCTGGGGGTTTGAACTCGTCTAGCGGCATATTTTATCCTTGAGCAAGAAACATTAACTCCCCTTTAATGTGTTGACTGTGATGTTAACCCATATTTTAGGAATGGATTCTCCCATCATTATCAGTTGGATGAGTCCACTTTCATTTTACGGGTGTTAGGAGTGATTTTTATTTTTTATCTCATATTTTGATGAAATTTCTCTGTGCAAACAGCATAGCCCCAGATGGGACGCCGCAAAACGCGGCTATGCTGTTTGCCTTTATCCCATAAAAAGGATACCAGGCTTAAATGAGTTAAATGTCATTAAATCACATTCCATGATCCATGTTATTGTTTTGTTGTCTGCAAACCTTCTTCAAAATAAACTTTACTAGATAAATTTTACTAGTTCAAGTCTGGTAATTTATTGTCAGGTCTGGCAATTCATAATACCCGATTTGTGTCAAAAGTACACCACAACCTCTTTATAACACGGTTCATTACAACACGGTTTTGGATATAACACTGATCGTTGTTGGACCCCTATTGGACTATTTTTGCTTTATGTCCATGTTTTACTCTTGTTATAACATGGACTGGATAGCTAACATGGAAATTGGATTGGACTCCAGAAATAGTGTTATAAAGAGGTTTAGGTGTACTCTTATTGCAAAGCTTATTTACAGTCAACACCGACAGTCAAAGAGAAAAGTGACTGATCTTTGCTATAACATTTGAGCCGCGACGTGAGAAAACCGGTCTTCGGGGTTTCCGACCAGGTCCGATACAAACCGGCCTGTACAAGCTCAGAAAAGAGCTAGAAGCTTGAAATTTCGGATTTAAGTAGAAGAGGAATTGTACTATCCGTGTAGCGAAAACAAAGGCGCTGATCAGCTTCGCGGTTACCGCGAAGCTGATCTGCGCCTTTGTTTTCGCATAGGCAAAAATCCTGTTTTGTCACGATGCGGCTCATTTTATGTAGATACAGGGTAGGTAAAAATAGGGCAAAGCAAAAATGCTTCATGTGAATTGTATGTTTAACAAATGAGGACTTGTCTTTTTTAATTTTGAATTTTGTATACATATACTGTTGACCATCAATGAGCCGCCTCGGAAAACCAACAATGTGGTCTCCGAACAGGTCCGACACAAACCGACCTGTACAAGCACAGAAAAGAGCTAGAAGATTGAAATTTCGGATTTAAGTAGACGAGGAATTGTACTATCCAAATAGCGACAACAAAGGCGCTGATCAGCTTCGCAGTTACTGTGAAGCTGATCTGCGCCTTTGTTTTCGCCTATGCAGATTGTTTGTTTTCCCATGTGGTGGCTCATATACTGTTGACCAAATTGCCAAATTACCTCTGCTGGTTAAATAAATGAGTTGTGTCATAGAGCTGTAGGAAAAATATCAGAGATATTGATGCAAATCCACATCATAAGGGCCACCGCATGAGAAAACCAACAATCTGCTTATGCGAAAACAAAGGCACAGATCAGCTTCGCAGTAACTGCGAAGCTGATCAGAGCCTTTGTTTTAGCTACACGGATAGTACAATTTCTCTCTTTCGTAAATCCAAAATTTCAAGGAGCTCGTCATCTTCTGTGCTTGTACAGCTCGGTTTGTGTCAGACCTGTTGGGAAACCACATTGTTGGTTTTCTCATGAAGCGGCTCATAATGTGATTACATGCAATTTTGTCAATACAAGGGATGATAGTCACAATTCAGTGACCAGAATCTGAAAGTTCATTCCAACCCATTTAAGTGTTGAAAAACACTTGATAAGTGTAAATATGTAGATTGAATATGTCATTTTTCATGACTTTTCTGCAGCTGTAGTTACGAAATTGAAAACTTCTTTGCAAGTTTTATGAAAATTGAATTCTTGCAAACCTTTCCAAACTTTGCTGTTATAATCACAACCGAGGGTTTCATACAGAATTTATAAAATTATATTTTCTTTTACTATCATATGTCACTGTATGTGGTTTTTCTGTTATTCTTGAAAAAAAAAGTAATTAAGAGTTCACATCAGGATAACATGCCCCCATGAAACACCACTTTCATGTAGTGAAACTAGGGTATACAGGGGTATGCAATTTTTCTTATTTCTAATCCAAAACATAGATTGTGGATACTGGTAAGAACTGTCTCGGTGCAGCGGTTCTAATGCATACCTACAAACAATGTTTTGAGCAAAAATATCAAAATTACCATATTTTTGTCAATTGAATTTTCATCATTTTTGAAGGTGCAAAAATCACTGTATATTAGATGGGTGAGTTTTCATAATATGAGCCGCCCCATGGGAAAACCAACAATCTGCATAGGCGAAAACAAAGACGCAGATCAGCTTCACGGTAACCGCGAAGCTGATCAGCGTCTTTGTTTTCGCTACTCGGATAGTACAATTCCTCTTCTACTTAAATCCGAAATTTCAAGCTTCTAGCTCTTTTTTGTGCTTGTACAGGTCGGTGTGTGTCAGACCTGTTCGGAAACCACATTGTTGGTTTTCCCACGAGGCGGCTCATATGTTGCCAAGAAATAGTTTTTCCAGCAGCAATGTTGTGATGAATTACATAGTAAATGTTTTGTTGAAAAAGTAGTTGCTTGATTTTTCAATCCAAGCACAAGTTAAATCAATAAAAATGATATATCAGTTTGAGTTGTTGCTCGTGTACATATTGGACATTTGCATGAAAAACTTTAATGCAAAGCATTCTTAGGTTACAAATTTCCTGCCTAATGTCATATTTACATAGTGTAATCCGACAAATTCCATATCTGACTGTTTAAAGAAAAGGATCATTTTTGATGAAAGATTCTTAATCTGACATTCTTTGCTGCTATAGATAGTTTTGGTCACATGACCCAAGTGACTTTTTAGCTCCGACACCTGAGCCGAAGGTTCATAGGTGAACTAATACGATTGGCAGGTACATCCGGCATCTATCCATCGTCAACATTTGAGCCGCCACATTGGAAAACCAACAATCTGCATAGGCAAAAACAAAGGTGCAGATCAGCTTCGCAGTAACTGCGAAGCTGATCAGCGCCTTTGTTTTCGCTACTCCGATACTACAGTTCCTCTTCTACTTAAATCCGAAATTTCAAGCTATTAGCTCTTTTCTGTGACAGTACAGGTCGGTTTGTGTCGAACCTGTTTGGAAACCATGTTGGTTATCCCACGAGACAGCTCATTTTCAGACAACTTCTCCGAAGCTGAAGGCTTATTGCTTTCACATTACTCATGTAGCATATACAGGTAGGGGGACAAATAATTGTGTTTTTGTTCTGATCAGATAAGAACTCTGGTTCCTATGGCAACTTATGCTTCCTATAGACTTATAATGGGGGAAAAAGTGAAAATTGCCAATCTTTGCTGTCTCCTTGTATATATTTGAATTTGTTTTTCCAGAACTGTTTTCCTCTACATTTCGTTTGACTTTTGTCCTAATCGCTTATTTTTGAAAAGAAAAGAAAAAAAAAAAAAAAAAAAATACTCAAAAACCTAAGAAACTGTTTGGTGGATCAAGGCTGTATATTTTATGTACACTGTATACATGTTGTTGAGATAAGCTGTTGCATGAATCGTGTTGTTGTTTTTTTTATTCCAGTCAGATGAGAACTCTGGTTGCTATGGTAACTTAAGCTTCCCATAGACTTATCGTGGGTAAAATGAAAATTGCCAATTTTGTTCGATTTGTTGTCTCTTCACAGATAATTGAATTTTGGTTTTGCAGAAATGTTTATGAAGTAGACCTCTGTGTTTCATATGACATAGTCCTAGTTCCTTGTTTTGATTAGTTGCTGTCGCCCGGGAAACGGTAAACATATTTTAAAAAAAAATAAAAAATAAAAATATCTTCTGCAATGGCTGTGTTCTGATCTAACTGATCGAATTTTGACTGGGACTTTAAACCACAAAACAAAGAAACAAATAAGAAATAATAAAAATAAAACACACAAACGCTTTATTACTCAACAATAACAAACAATAATTCAGATGCTCATACACTGTAGAATCCATGTTAAGCTCTTTGGTTACATAATGTGGTGTGATTTAATTATACATGTAGTTTTTGTTTTTTTTTTATTTTATTTTATATACAATTACATTGTCCGTGGGCTTCAAATAACAAAATGCTTATTGTCAGTTTTCCTTTCTGTTAAAGGCATTACTTTATATTCCTTATAATTCAAATTGAACTTCCACATAAGAAAACCAACAACATAGGCAAAAACAAAGGTGCAGATCAGCTGTGCAGTAAACTGCACAGCTGATCAGCACATTTGTTTTCACTCCACAGATAGTAAAACCCCTCTTCTTATATTTGAAATTTCAAGCTTCTAACCTGCTTCTGTGACTGTACAGGCCGGCTTGTGTCGGACCTGCTCAGAAACCTGAATTGTTGGTTTTTAGCTCACCTGAGCCGAAGGCTCACAAGGTGAGCTTATAGGATGGCCATGATCCGGCGTCCTTCCGTCGTCCGTCCGTCCGTCGTCGTCGTCGTCTACAATTTCAGAGATCTTCTTCTCTGAAACCGCTTGGCCAATCTAGTTGAAATTTTATGTGGAGCCTCCTTGGGTAGTGGCATTTCAAGTTTGATCGCGAAATCCAGGTCACATGACCAAGATGGCCACCACGCCCATATATGGTAAAAACCCTTCAAAAATCTTCTTCTCCAGAACCGGTGGGCCGATTTCCACGAAACTTGGTATGTAGCATCGGGGACTTCAGCCCATCATAGTTTGATAAAATGATGACCCTTGGATGACCTTGACCTATTTTACAGCAAGGTCAAATTTGGAAACATAGGCTTTTACATGGTAAAAAGTGAAAACTATGGATTTTTTTAAAACTATTGCAGCCTGAGGCCTGAAAAGTGGTAGATGCAAACAACTAATGGAGTAGATGAAGGTATATGATTAATTTAGGTCAAGGTCATCTCTTGACCTTGGCCAGTCTGTCGTCCATTCACACTTTTCAAAGATCTTCTTCTCTGAAACTGCTGGGCCAATCAAAGTGAAATTTTATGTGGAGCATCCATGGGTAGGGGAGATGAAAGTTTGATTGCGAAATCCAGGTCACATGACCAAGATGGCTGCCACGCCCATATATGGTAAAAACCACTCAAAAATCTTCTTCTCCAGAACCGGCAGGCCGATTTTCATGAAACTTGGTATGTAGCATTTGGGACTTTAGCCCATCATAGTTTGGTAAAATGATGACCCTAGGATGACCTTGACCTAATTTACGGCAAGGTCAATTTTGGAAACATAGGCTTTTACATAGGAAAAAGTGAAAACTATGGATTTTTTGAAAACTATTGCAGCCTGATGCCTGAAAACAACTAACGGAGTAGATGAAGGTATGTGATTAATGTAGGTCAAGGTCATCTCTTGACCTTGGCCAGTCTGTCGTCCATACACACTTTTCAAAGGTCTTCTTCTCTGAAACTGCTGGGCCAATCAAAGTGAAATTTTATGTGGAGCATCCATGGGTAGGGGAGACAAAAGTTTGATCGCGAAATCCAGGTCACATGACCAAGATGGCTGCCACGCCCATATATAGTAAAAACCACTCAAAAATCTTCTTCTCCAGAACCGGCAGGACGATTTTCATGAAACTTACTATGTAGCATTTGGGACTCCAGCCCATCATAGTTTGATAAAATGATGACCCTAGGGTGACCTTGACATATTTTAAGGCAAGGTCAATTTTGGGAACATAGGCTTTTACATGGGAAAAAGTGAAAACTATGGATTTTTTGAAAACTATTGCAGCCTGATGCTTGAAAAGTGGTAGATGCAAACAACTAATGGAGTAGATGAAGGTATGTGATTAATTTAGGTCAAGGTCATCTCTTTACCTTGGCCAGTCTGTCGTCCATACACACTGTTCAAAGATCTTCTTCTCTGAAACTGCTGGGCCAATCAAAGTGAAATTTTATGTGGAGCATCCATGGGTAGGGGAGACGAAAGTTTGATCGCGAAATCCAGGTCACATTACCAAGATGGCCGCCACGCCCATATATGGTAAAAACCACTCAAAAATTTTCTTCTCCAGAACCGGCAGGCCAATTTTCGCGAAACTTGGTATGGGACTACAGCCCATCATAGTTTGATCAAATGATGACCATAGGATGACCTTGACCTATTTTACGGCAAGGTCAATTTTGGAAACATAGGCTTTTACATGGGAAAAGGCGAAAACAATGGATATTTTGGAAACTGTTGCAGTCTGAGACCTGGAAGTTGCTAGATGCAGACAACCAATGGAGTCAATTAAGGTAAGTAATTAATGAAGGCCAAGGTCATTTCTTGACCTTGACCCAAAGTCATTTAAATATCAAAATTAAAATTATGGTTTTCTCATAAATCACTGGGTTTGGAAACTATTGCAGCCTGAGACCTGAAACTTTGCAGATGCAGACAACTTATGAATTCAATAAAGGTGTGTGAGTATTCAAGGTCAAGGTCATTTCATGATGACTTAATACTCCAGGATCAGGCTTCAGGTGAGCGTTCTCAGGACCAATGGTCCTCTGGTCTCATGATGTAATAACTCAATCAATAGTGTTCTTAAAAAATCCCGTGTAGCTTCCAGACAATCAATCCAAAAGGTAGCTACAAATCAGAGCAACCACCATGATTATTACTGTCTCTGTAGGAGCACGAGCGGACCCATGAACCTCCTTCGGTATGACTGACAGATATTCCTCGAAGCAAACTTGTATCTTGAAATTATCTTTGTCAGTAATGCCATTGCCTTCCATTGCTGTTTCTGTATCAGTTGCATCATTGTCGTCCATTTCTGTTAGTTTGAATAGAGAATTGATGAGTCGTCTTTCAGACTTCAGGTCGGTGGATTCCATCAAGGCTTCATAGTCGGTTAAGTTCAGAGACACTGAGGGGCACCTGTTAAGCTGTTGAAAGTCTGGGGGATTAGGAAATGGGCATATAGGCAATAAGGTGTGAGGCACGTATAGGTCGTCTGCTTTGCTGATGTAATTTTCATAATCTTTAACATCGGTTGCGGCGGAAATAAAGAATGTTATTTGTTGTTCTCCAAATGGTAGCTCTATTTCAGTGCCAAGCAGTTGATTGATTCTCTCCGCAATAAGATTTTCCTGACATCTTTCGGTTGTAGAGATAAGCAGATGCTTTGTAAACATTTCTGGAAATGGTTTACCATTTGCATCCACTATATTTTTATCATATATGACATTGACATTTTCTCCGCATATTTTGCAACGACCTAGGTCTAACTTTTGTTGAATAGTGTCACTCAGATTTTTCCCCACCTGAGCAAAATCAAAGCTGAATCTTGCGTTTGTAGGTTGGATTTTACCCTGTACTGGGTAAAACAAAAGCATCGCTGTCACAGCGAGCGACCTGGTGACAGAAAACATCTTCACACACTGTCCATACGTCGGGGACTGCAGAACAGGACATGACAGCTTCAGGCAACGATGCTGAAATATGAATTTTGTCTTGATATTAAAGGAGTTTTGTTCATTAGCATTCTAAGAAATGTAATTTATAAAGGCCAAGGTCATTTATTGAATGAGCAATTACAAGAGAACATGCTCCAATAGCTTGAGCCAAGGAATTTTCCTCTCACATTAGGGTGTTTTACAATTCTTTTATAAGATCAACAAGAAAACTTCAAATTGACCACCAGAGGTAGCATAAATGGACCAGTGATCAATCAAAAATAGCCATATTTGATAAATTTTTGGATCAGACACAAACTGGAGAATACAGTCATGTGTACATACCATATCGAAGCTTGAACCTTTGCCATGTTTTTCAATGTGTCAATTTATGACGTCATCATGTCATGTTCTCTGTGACGTCATTTTAACACACCCATCATCATACAGCGTGAATCAGGGTCAGGTTGACCAGTGATCGATTACCTTCTTTTTCTCTTCAAAACCGCGGCTAACTTGGAAGGTATGTACAATTTTAGAAAGAATAATTATTGTTTACTTCTTACCAAGAAACACAATTGTTCAGTGAGTTTAAAATGAAGCAGCGAAATGAGGTGGTAAAAACGCATAAACGCCCATAGAAACAACGGAAAACTGTTGAAAAAATTGCTCGAAAATAACAGAAATTGTCCATTAATTGCTGTGGATCAGATTTGTATTGTATGCAGTAAGTAAAGTTAAAAAAAATAGCCAGTCAGAGCGAATGCAGATTGTTTCATCTTGATGAATGTATTGAACAATCACCGCTTTTTAGCAGTACAACTAAGAACCCCTCTTCGTAAAGTGCTAAAAAATGCAAGATAGAAAAGCTTTCCAAATAAATTCAAATCAATGTTTGTAAGGTAATATAATTCGCTTTAAGTTGAGACTAGCATAAGATTTACTTTAGGTATCCTTTGAGAATTAATAGCCGATAACCACTAGTTGATCAATCACTGGTCCCTGATCGATCACTGGTCGCCTTATGCTACTACAAATTGTTTTATATTGACCTCTGGCAGAGGTCAGTTTGAATATTTACCAGGTGTGTATGCAGCTGGTTTGTGTGGGACAATACAAAACAAGGAAGTAAGTTTCTCACAATGTCACCAAAATAAAAATTGGTGGGAAGAGGGTTTAAGTTATAATATCCACTTTGTTAGTATGTTGTAGGTGGCCCCCATGCCCAAACTTTTAAGGTCCATGATTAAAATGCTTTTATTACTGCTCTTTATCATTCATTCATCCGAGCACTGTGCCAACTAGCCCAGGCAGGGCGATGGGACAAGCCAAGTTCTGCTTTAGGTGTGTCGGTTGTTTTTTTTTCAGTTGGTACTCCTGTTTTAGCCTCGACGGATTTGCCAATATCAATATTATAGAAATAATCTGGTCCTGAGGTTACAAAACCTTTTTCATGCTCAGCTCAGCTGAGAATAAAATTTATTCTGCTATTTATTTATTACACCCAGCGGGCACATGACGTCATAATGACGTCATATCAACGTCGATGCGACGTCATGGCGTCGCATCGACGTCGATCTGACGTCATGTGCCTGCTGGGACAGGTTTTGGTGATCTAAACATGAAATTTCAATTTATTAGGACTATTGCGTCATTTATGAGCAGTTTAAATTTTATGCTCAGCTGAGTTGAGCATGAAAAAACTTTTATAACCTCGGGTCCTGGAAAGGGAATAAAACTGAATAAAAAATGATCCCAGCAGGCACATGACGTCAGAATGACGTCAGATCGACGTCAATACGACATCATGACGTCACATCGATGTTGATATGACATCATTTTGACGTCATGTGCCCGCTGGGATGTTACCGTACTACCTTAAAAGGATCCCTGACTTCATCAACTTCACAAACTGGTCCAGAGTCCATGGCGCCTTCACCTTGCCTTGTGACTCCTGTGAAATCAAATATCCCCATAAATCCTGTTTGCTTGCCACGACCATCTTTTTCAGACGGACAAACGTCTGCAACAAATGGATATTGTGAATTACACAGAAAGCAGTAAATGTTTCTGTAGATTACTGTTTGAAACAGCGATACTGCTGTGTAGATCTGCTGAAAACTTTTACAGGCAGTTTCCAGGGCCGGGTCATACACCTTCCATTGACCTGTAACATTGCAGGCCGTTATGTCAGGTATGAGACACAGATGGTCCGTATGGTCCATCATATCTGGGGGATCCAGGGTCAGTCGACACTTGTCAATGATAGTGTTTATCACTTCATTTGGTGAGTCTTGACCGTTTATGACCTCCATACAATCTGTTATCACTTTCCACGGTATGTAATCTACTACATCATGACATATCGCACAGTGGTTGTTCCTGTATATCAGTTTTGTGTGTTTGTCTGTCACCCAAATCATATCTTCAAAGGTTGCCATTAAGTCTCCTCTGCATTTCTTTACCAGAGACTTTTTTCTTTCTGTGGAGGGACAGCTGTTTACGATACGATATCCCAAACTCGATGTCTGTTTATTATTTATGCCAACTGTTTCACAAGATTCTAAAGGTTGTTCTGCAACAATTATCTGTTTATCGGCACAACAGTTTGCACGCATCCAACAGTCCTCAGCACAAGAACAATTAGCACAACATGCCATTTTTGTTTTGGATTCTATTTTGCCTGTTGCATTGTGGGTACAATAGTTTGTGTATGGACACAAGTCATTAAGGGACATAAGTCCTGAAACATTGCGAGTCACGGAGTGGAAAGAAAACCGTTGCCCCGTAGAACTGCCACAGAATGTTAATATTAAGCACAAGAGCAATTTGGCAGAAATTATGTTATTCATGTTAACTGTTCAAAGATGTAACAAGTACACTATGTTCATTACACTGTCACTGTTGTTGTCGTTGTTTAACATTTACACTTAACAAGTTTAGCAGCATTTGAAAATTATTTAAGAGTGAATTAAAAAATAATAGGGTGGAAATTTGATTAAGCATTTTGAATTAAGCACACTATGCATCAAATAGAACAAATCTTTTAAACTGATAAAATATATTATATGATTATGTTTTAAAAGTATGCTCATGTGCACTGGATTTTATTAAGCAAATAAGAGAGTTTTTGACGCAGAAAAATAATATTCCTAATCTAAATGATGTATTCAATTACTTTAACTTATCAATTTATTGTTGTTCTTTAAATATTCACCAAATTAATTTTTATTCTTTAAATATTCACTAATCTAAATAGCTCTTAAAACTTCTTCAGATGCCGCCAGTGTTTTGATTACCTTAGGATAGGCACAACATATATATAGATGTGCATGGTTACCTTGGAAACCCTTGCGTCAGGATTACGCAAATCATGTTGACTGAAACGGATTTTATTAGTAAAATTAATTAAAAAGTTGAAAAGAAAATGTGGCAAATTACCACAAATTTTGTGTTTGTACTTGACAATAGATCAGATTATAATTAATGTATATATGAAAAATTTGTTTAAAAAAGTTACTTAAAAATGTGACTAATTATCATCTACCGGTATATGAAAGAACAAAAAAAAATTAATCTGTCCAATCTGTTTGCTTATGTAACACCTTTTAAGAGTGTTTTTGTCATAACAGCTATGGGCATATAGATCCTGAAAAGTTTTATGAAAACCCTTATAAACAAATAAAATCAACTTATTCACATTTTAGGGTTTACAGGTGAGATGCATTTACAAACTTATAAATATTTTGCTTAATTCAATGAGAAAAGTTATCCCAAATGCTAGAGTGCGTTGGTACTGATTACATTTATTTACCTGTTCATGCGAAAAAATGTATAATCTTATTACCACGCATCTTTGAATTATCTGTACTGACACTTATTTTTAGTTTCATCTGTAGGACTTATGTTTTAAATTCAACCCTAACAATCCCTGGGTTACATAGAAAATAATCCTTACCGAGCCCTTGTCAGTTACGACTTGTGCGGTGTGGGTTATGAGCAGCAGACGACGCACAAGCAAACTTCTGCTTCAGGAGTGCTCAAGTGATTCCATATTCATAGCTTTTCTGTATACATACGGAACAAAGGAATGGCAAGCTAAAAGGTTTCATATTTGAGGTTTTATAGTTTTTGTACCTTGTTGGGAAAGAGCAAGTGAGCTTGCTTTTCAAATGTGTTGTCGTAAAAAAAAGTTTTGTGATGTATTTTATTTCCGGCCCAGTGTCTATTTTGGCCTTTATTGGGACTTTTAAATTGCAATGATTCCAGGTTGCTCTTTTTTACTTTGTACAAGCCAGCCGCGATATTCTGTCGCAAACAATTCTTTGTTTATTTACAGTTTGACAATAAAACAGACCTTTTGACTAGGTTGTAGAAAAGAAGGTTTATTTGGCAATAGGTCAAAGCAGATATTCTAGACATGAGTGGTCCTGAGTCTTCCACTTACTTCCTGCACAACATTTGTACAGTTATTAACCTACAGCAAGTCTGTTCATACAATTTAGTGTGATTTTAATAGCTACACTCCTGTGTCGCTCTTATGGTAGAACGTGGTAAAAGAAGTTCCATTCTATTCTGTTCTTCTGTACATTGATAGAAAAAAAAATCTTTCGTCAACCAGAACAGGAATTGTTATTTTTGACGTCATTGTGATGTTTCAACACCAGCTGTATAATTAATCAATTAACTTTCCATATAGTTTTACATCAGTGTGACGTTTCAACACGCGCTGCATTATACTATTTGATCAATTAACTTTTCATAATGGAAAATACATATACCATGAAAACATATCGTAAGCCGAATGAGCAGCTATTTTACCAATAGGTGGCCACTCAGTTACCTAAACTTAACTAAAATATGAAAACATACATAAGGCGCAAACAGCACAAAAATTTTAACACCAAGACATAGAACAATAAGAACCACCACAGAAGTTGGAATTATCAGTAATATAAAATTACTGGCGAGTAGAGCGTCACGACAAAGGTAGTGCCTTATTTCATATTACTGTTCAGTAGGGTGCATGTGGCAGCCGCTGTATATCATATGAGCCGCGTCGTCAGAAAACGGGATTATTGCCTATGCGAAAACAAAGCAACAGACAGCTGATCAGCGCCTTTGCTTTCGCTACACAGATAGTACAATTCCTCTTGTTCCTAAATCCTTAAGTTCAAGCTTATAGCCAGCTTCTGTGCTTGTACAGCTCAGTTTGTGTCAGACCTGGTTGGAAACCCCGAAGACCGGTTTTCTTGCGCCGCGGCTCATATCAACATATGTTTCCATTGTGGGTTCAAGCCCTGCACCCTCAACTAGACAAAGTCTCTGTGTGTGTGTGTTTGTGTGTGTGTGTGTGTGTATGTGAGGTTGTTCTTGTCAGGGTTCTCCTAATTTTGCTCCACCTAACAATGAGCCACAATGCAGTAAAACAGGTATTAGGTTTCCGGCTAAACAGTCTGTGCAGTCACAGAAGATGGCTAAAACCTTGAAATTTTGGATTTAAGAAGAAGAGAAATTACAACATCTGTGTAGCGAAAACGAAGGCGCTGATCAGCTGTGCAGTAATTGCACAGCTGATCTGTGCCTTTGGTTTCGAAAAATCAAAAATCTGAATTTCTCATGACACTGCTCAACCATATGAGCTGAAATATTCTGGCCTTACCTCACTGTTTCTTATCTGTACATCAGGAAAACATGTCTGTGCAATAAATACCCCTTTAAATCCCACTTTTATATAGCAAAAACTGGGGTTGGCAGGGGTATACCTATTTTACTTATTTTTGCTCCAAAACATAGATTGTGGGTACTCGTTAGAACCGCCTCAACGTGTATCCACAACCTATGTTTTGAGCAAAAATAAGAAAAATATCGATTTTCATTGTTTACAACTTTAAAAATCACTGTATATAAAATATGTCAAGTTAGTGTATTTGTGTATTTGTATTGAATGTTTTGTAGATGCGCTAAAATGTATTTGGCAATCTGAATAAAGAATTGAATTGAATTGAATTGTATATTGCATGGGCAAGTTTTTCTTAATGAACTGACTATGTGCGATAAACTAGAAAGAGTTTTCAGAGGAAAACATATGTCCCCCCTCTCTGCCCACTTTTAATTTTGTAAATTTTTACATATAACCCTGAAAAATATATACATGTACCAACAGACATTTTAAATTAAAACCAATATATACCAACAGACATTTTAAAATATCACATGTTTCAGCTTTCCATATTTATAAAGTTTGAAGTTTCACGAAATTTACCCATCTACAATCCCAAACCAATCCTTGCCGGTATCAACTAATATGCAAAGTTTGAAGAAAATCGGTAAAAAACTACTCAAGTTAGAGAGCGGAAACGAAAAAATGCAATTTTTAACCTCAATCAAGGGCCATAACTCTAAGGTCATTTGACGAAATTTACCCATCTACAATCCCAAATCACTCCTTGCCGGTATCTACTCATATGCAAAGTTTGAAGAAAATCGGTCAAAAACTACTCAAGTTAGAGAGCGGAAACGAACAAAATGCAATTTTTAACATCAATCAAGAGCCATAACTCTGAGGTCGTTTGACGAAATTTACCCATCTACAATCCCAAACCACTCCTTGTCGGTATCAACTCATATGCAAAGTTTGAAGAAAATCAGTCAAAAACTACTCAAGTTAGACAGCGGAAACGAACAAAATGCAATTTTTAACCTCAATCAAGGGCCATAACTCTAAGGTCGTTTGACGAAACTTACCCATCTACAATCCCAAACCACTCCTTGCCGATATCAACTAATATGCAAAGTTTGAAGAAAATTGGTCAAAAACTACTCAAGTTAGAGAGCGGAAACGAAAAAAATGCAATTTTTAACCTCAATCAAGTTAGAGAGCGGAAACGAACAAAATGCAATTTTTAACATAAATCAAGGACCATAACTCTGAGATCGTTTGACGAAATTTTCCCATCTATAATCCCAAACCACTCCTTGTCTGTATCAAGTCATATGCAAAGTTTGAAGAAAATCGGTCAAAAACTACTCAAGTTAGAGAGCGGAAACGAACAAAATGCAATTTTTAACCTCAATCAAGGGCCATAACTCTAAGGTCATTTGACGAAATTTACCCATCTACAATCCAAAACCACTCCTTGTCGATATAAACTCATATGCAAAGTTTGAAGAAAATCGGTCAAAAACTACTCAAGTTAGAGAGCGGAAACGAATGGGACACCTGGATTTTCAAACAGTTAATTGACCTTTGTGACCTTGAAAATTAGGTCAAGGTCACCGAAATCTAATCACTCCATTCGGCTGTCCAAATGAAGTTTCTGTGCCAGTTTGGGCTAAATCCATCCAGTGGTTCAGGAGATATCGTGCAAACAAAAAGCTACGCCGACGCCGCCGACGGGATCCACACCAAAAACAATATGTCCCCCACCCCTTCGGAGGGGGGACATAATTCTGAAATGTTCTCAATAACTTCAATTTTCTCAAATATTCACGAGTTTCATTTCTCACTAACTCAAGGTTCTTGGTTACAAAGGATCTCTTTATGCCATAAGACTACATGAACACTTGAAAACAAATTCAAGACCGCGATATAATAATTTGGTAAAAGAATATTTCGCGAAATTAAAGTCACTCGAAAATTTCCAAATTTACAGTATTATTCTAAATCTTCATACTTGTACTATAGGTGTATGAGAAGTCATGAAGATAAATATGATTTATTTATATGCTAAATAGCTCAAACAACAAAAAATTTCCTGCAAGTTTTTCCCTTTAAATTACATTTTAACAGTTTTCCCCATTCAAATGCTTAGGGAACCCATGTTGAACTTATCCTAAAATAGATCAAGGTCATCTCAGGGTCATGATTTATAATCACATATTTATACTCTACTCCCTAATGCTACGTGCCAAGTTTCCTTGAAATGGAGAGGATTTTGTAGGGTTTTAAACATATATGGGCATGGCGGCCATCTTGGTCATGTGACCAGGATTATTTACTACACATTGGTTCACATTTCTATAGATGTACCCTAAAAATGAAAGTGGACTTACCCAATTGATAATGATGGGAAAACCCATTCGTCAAATATTTACTTTTATTATTATTATTCAGTTTTACGTCCCTTTCAAGATTATTTCAGCTCATATGAGACGGACCAATCAGTAGGTGGGCGAAAACAGAACCCCCAAGAAAAACCACCTGGCACACCTGCAAGCAGAACTTGGCTTGTCTCACGTGGCCAGAGCAGGGCTCGAACCCACACCAGACACAGCGGTGCATTCGTCAAATACGAGTTAATCTAAATCTTCCATAGTTGTACTACTGGTGTATGAGAAGACATGAAGATAATTACCGGTATGCTTTCTCCTGAAATAGCTAAAAAAAATGAAAGGCACTGATAGTCATGACTTAACGTGTTTAATTAACAGGTTTCAGCCTGAATAATATCCAATTAATTAAACTGAAGATTATCTTGATGTTGTTACAAATTAAACCAGAGGACAAATGGTCCTGTAAATGCCAATATCCTGCAAGTTTTTCCCTATAAATAACATTTTAACAAATGCAAAGGGAACCCATGTTGAACTTATCCTAAAATAGATCAAGGTCATCCCAGGGTCATGAATTATAATCACATATTTATACTCTACTCCCTTATGCTACATGCCAAGTTTCCTTGAAATGGAGAATATTTTGAAGGGTTTTAAACATATATGGGCATGGAGGCCATCTTGGTCATGTGACCTGGATTATTTACTACACATTGGTTCACATTTCTATAGATGTCCTATAAAATTTGGGTTTGATTGGTCAAGCAGTTTCAGAGAAGAAAATCTTTGAATATTATGGTAATATACATGTATATTGCACCAGGGTGGGGGCAGACCAACCCCTGGGGTCCAATTTTTTCAGTATCATATATCTTCAGTCCATTTGCCCTTTTCTTGCAAGTTTTTCCCTTCAAATGACATTTTAACAATTTTCCATATTCAAATGCATGGGCAGTCTATGATTATTACTGTCTATGTTGACCTTGCCGTAAAATATGTCAAGGTCATCTCAGGGTCATGATTTATATAAACTTTGAAGAGCTCCATTCCCTGATGCTTCATCCCAAGTTTCAAAATCATAGGCCTGAAGATAGGCCTTCAGCTCAGTTGAGCTAAAAACTAAAAGGGTTTATCGGATTGTAAACTGATGAAATAACTCGGTAAAACCTCACCATTTCAGTTCACAAGGTATAGTTATTTACTAGTCTATGAAGAAACTGTTTGCATGTGAGAAACCCTGGGGATATGCTTTCTCGTGAAAGTGCTAAAAGTACAAGACGAGCTGAAACTCGAGAGGGAGGTTTTGTCATGACAGCTTATTTAATTAACAGATAACTAATTAAAAGATATTTTGTTCAACGAATGTGTTATAATCAGGAAGTTTTTGTTTTTATGACGACAATAACAGGTTGTCTTTTCAGTGACCTATAAGATTCAGCCAGCCAATTTCAGTCTGTGTGACTAAATACAAAGTACATGATGTATTTTAAAAAAAAATATCAGTTGAATTTTTTTAGATTACAGAATTGGACTAATGCACGTGGCACACACGCACATATCACAAAATGATTGAGATGATTGTTTTACAACCGCGCAAATACCAGCTTAGCAATTCACAAGTTTCAGACATCTCAAAATCAGTTGTCAAAGACAAGAAATTGATAGAACACACAACAGTCATCCAGGTGCAATTTAAATATAGAAAAAGTTGTTAATTTCTTTAAAATAGTCAAAAGCTGTCAAAAAATCACCTTGGTCTGTTTCATTATTTTCAAACAACCAATGATTTTTTGGAAAGAGAAATTAACATCTGTCAATTCCATGTTACTGTGACCAATCAGAGATAAATGAGGTGATGATGTACATTTCAAGGTTGATACAAATATTGGACAGGAAATGTCAATTTCATGTTTTTGACAACTAGGTTAGAGATGTTTGAAACACCTGGATTGCTAAGCTGCTATTTGCCTGGTTGTAAATCAATTGAGTCCTACGTCAAACCACCCATCATTAATATTCATTTTATATTGACCATTCAAATCAGCACATTAGCTAACGGTCAATGACGGTTAGACAACACGTGGATTAGACAAACAAACCAACACATGCTTTTTACAGGTAAATGTAGGTGCAAAAACACAATGTTTGTCTAAGGAAATAGGGGTGGGCGTGGCTATACCTTGCTGGCGGAGGAGTCAATTGTATCAATTGCATGTCGGTTCGCACAAACTTTGTCAAGGATAAGCTGGAGCTGCAAGGCTGACGTGAAACACAGTCTAAGGTTAACCCATTTTTGACGAATGAATTCGCTTATCATTATCCATTGGGTGAATCCACTTTCATTTTTAGGGGCATTAGGGGTAATTTGTAAGTCTTATTTCATTTTTTGATAAAAATTCTCTATGCAAACAGAATAGCCCCAGATGGGATGCCGCATTCTGCGGCATCACATCTGGGGCTATACTGTTTGCCTATGTCCCATAAAAAGAATGCCAGGCTTATATGATTTAAGTGAAGACAACAGTTTTGGAAATCAGCAGTTTAATATAATGTCCAAAAAGTAATAAAATCAAAAAATAGAAAAAAAAAATGTCCTAAAAGCAGTTATGACACAAATCTTATTGATACACCTTTGTGACAACATATACAAACCAGTTTGTATAAAAGAAAGCACCTTGATAAAGAAAAGTAAAAAAAAACAACAAACACTAACCTCTAAAAATCTTTGGCAAAACATTTGCATAGTAAATGTACATGTATCAAAATAAAAGCTTGTTCGGTTAGCTGGTTTTTGCTCCTGCTTAACATCGCAGGTAGCAATTTTTCAGCCATTTTGGGACAAAGCCATCACTTTCTGGATACTTAACCAGTATTGAAGAGAGTAAATGTTTCTTACTCAATGACACAATATTAGCCCTCAAACCTTCGCTAGGGAATGCCAAGCTCTACTACTGAACCACAGTACTACTAAATAATTTGAGATGCTTTAAAAAATATTTTGATTTTAAGAATGTGTAAATTTAGAAAAGAATAATTTAGCCTTCACATGTGAAAACCAACAATCTCTGTTTTCGACCAAGTCCGACACAAATCGGCCTGTACAGTCACAGAAACAGACTACAGGCTTGAAATTTTGGATTTAAGTAGAAGAGAAATTGTACTATCCGAGCAGCGAAAACAAAGGCACTGATCAGCTGTGCAGTTACTGCACAGCTGATCTGCGTCTTTGTTTTAGCATATGCAGATTGTTGATTTTCTGGTGCGGCGGCTCAATTATTGTGATGAATGAATGCTTAACCTTCATAGTCAACAGCTAAGGTCATGTCGGGACAGTCAGTTATACTTGCCACTCTGATCCTGTGAAAGCCTCGCAGAGGCAGGTTACCAGCAATGAGTGCACAAATCTTTCACCACTAACTGACAAATCCTCTTCTTGAATCGTCAGAAGAAAATGAATGAATGTATAATTTTATGACCAAATGTGCCAGATGTGATTACAGGTCCACTTTGTTACAAATCTGACCCGCTACCAATCGAGCTACAGTCCAAAGTCAAATGACGCTTATTGAGTTTGTGCAAAAATGTTGAAAAAAAAAATGTACTGAAGCTTCTTTTCATAAATGAGCCGCGTCGTGGGAAAACCAACAATGTGGTTTCCGAACAGGTCCGACACAAACCGGCCTGTACAAGCACAGAAAAGAGCCAGAAGCCTGAAATTTCGGATTTAAGTAGAAGAGGAATTGTACTATCCGAGTAGCGAAAACAAAGGCGCTGATCAGCTTCGCGGTGTTACCGCGAAGCTGATCTGCGTCTTTGTTTTCGCATATGCAGATTGTTGGTTTTCCCATGAGGCGGCTCAAATTCTGAGGCAATCTTTGTCATGTCATATGTAACAAAACAGTGTTAAAACGTAGTAAGTTATGATGTACCATATTTGTTCTAATTAGCATACATACTCGAATAAGTGCACACCCTTGCCATTTCCGAAAATCATGTGCATTAGCCCACAATGATCGACTAACATATTGGTATTTTATACCAATGTTAAACATTAATACTGTATTAACCAAATTAAAACTTAACCTCAGATGATGAAACACTATCTTGCAATGATTAGAACACTTGAATGACATCATCATTGGTATTTTTGACATGGTAATCTGTTGTTTTCCTTCCTATTGTGCACTTAGTTATTTTGAAAAGTTAAGCGCACTGTGCATTAATTAGACTGAATATGGTAATTCCTTTGCTGTATACGCATACATGTGATATTTCCCGATATCGGCGTATTCCCCCGATATCAAGGGCCCTTATATGCCCCTTACCCGACGGTCCCCCGATATGCCCTATCTCCCGATATGATAAAAAGTCCATTTATGTACTTTATTTTACACTTTTTTTTATCCAAGTGTCCACTTCTTTATGTAAAGTGTGGTATAAATACGGTACCCAATACAGCAGTGTGTATTCAATATTGACTGGATAATTTGTGTCACTGATACCTGGAGGCTATTTATAGACATGTATAGAGCTGTTAATCAGCCTGTGTTGGAGTGTCAAATAATTGATGTTTTTACAAGAAGGATTATTTAAAATTAACTGATTAATCAAGCCTGGTGTCAGCTTTTTAATTGATCACCAAAATAAACAATGTGCCTTCAAGTGACAAGCGCTGTAAAAATAGATACAATTAGAAAGATTTCAATCAATTATGGAATGACCAAAATCTACGGAGCGTATCGCAGTGAGTCCAAAGAAAATCCCATTGTAATGCTGACACTGGATTTAAGCACTTCATATTCAAAATAGTCTGGATGTAATTGTTGCTTTGTTAAAATAAAATGGTAAGAATTTACAACCTATCTAATGATATCTTTTTTTTTTTCTACTTCAAAAACATCCCCCGAAACCACTGAGCTCTTGAATGTTTTTGGTGATGACCACGAGAAAAGAAACCTCCCGATATGACAGGCAAATTTACGATATCAAACTGAAAATCTCCCGACCGCAGAGAAGGAAAATATCACATGTATGTGTATACGATGAATAAAATAAAACACAAAAACAGCATTTTATGCTAAAACTGAGACATATAAACCAGCTTCTAGTACTTATCATAAAAAGTTACAAAGGCACAAACTTTCAGCTTATAAATACAATAAATATTTATGGTCATATACATAGAATGTTCACAACATTTAAAAAATCTAACGAGATATGAAATATGAATGATATCAGTGAATGTCACTTAATATTAACCAGAGGACCAATGGTCCTGTAAACGCTCACCTGAGATCTGCTGCATATACCAATAAACATGTTTGAATATTATGGTATTTAACTCCAGTGCAGGGGCAGATAAAGCCCTGGGGCCATTTTCTTTTTTTCCAGAATCTTCAATATTCCGTCCATTTGCCAATTTCCTGCTGGCTCAATTTCCCTTCAAATGTCATTTTAACAGTTTTCCCAATTCAAATGCAAAGGCAAACCATGTTGACCTTGCCATATTATATAAACTTGGTCCAGGTCATCACAGGGTCATGATTTATATATACATTGGAGCACTTTAGCCATCGATGCTTCATACCAAGTTTCCTTGAAATCAATCTATCAGAGAAGAAGATTTTTGATGGGTTTTTACCATATATGGGCATGGCGGCCATCTTGGTCATGTGACCTAAATTATTAATATACACATTGGTTCCCCCATCCTATGGATGCTTCACATAAAATTTGGCTTTAATTGGCCAAGCGGTTTCAGAGAAGAAGATGTTTGAATATTTTGGTAATATACATGTATATTGCCCGTGGTGCGGCCATATAAGCCCTTGGGTCCAACTTTTTTAGAATCATTAATGTTCAGTCCTACTACCCATTTCCTGCAAGATTTTAACCTCAAATGACTTTTTAAATTTTTTCCCAATTCAAATGCATAGGTGACCTATGTTGACCTTGTCATAAAATAGGTCAAGGTCACTACAGGGTAATGATTTATATACACATTGTAGTACTTTAGCCATCAATGCTTCATGCGAAATTTCTTTGAAATCGGTCCACCAGTTCCAGAGAAGATTTTTGATGGGTTTTTACCGTATATGAGGGTCTGGATGGGGGGTCCTGGTATTCACTAATCACTAAAAATTCAGCCATTTATTCACTGTCATTAAAATTTTGGCTTATTCATTAAAATTAGCTCGATTATTCATTAAAATATGATAATTACTAGAACCGCCATGTTCACACAGCTAATTTCTAATAGCAAATATAGGTATTCCCCACCTAAGGCATCCCTTATCTAAAGCCACAAAGACTAGTTCTATGATACTTAATGTAGACTGCTGAGTGCAACCTTGATTTTAACATCTTGAGAGAAGCATATATTATCTGCTAGACCACAAAGCCTCATAGAAACTTTCCAAAATAGTTAACTGATTTTTTAGCAAACCCTCTTTTAAATCTGTTGGGAATATAATCCCCTCCAAACTGTGTACTGAATATGCCCTGAGTTTCACCCTGTATCTTTCTCTTCAATTATGCATATCAAAGGTTATTTATTTAAGAAAAAATGTAACTTCAGGGGTAAAAGTTATAATAAAAAGCTGTTGTTTTTATTTAGTTAACTAGTAAGCATAGGAGTACTATGTGAAGTATGATTTTGTGCTTTGTGCCTGATTGTACAAAACATTTTATAAATGTCTTAAGTACCGAGCGAGCGAAGCGAGCGAGGAAAAAATTTTGTAGCGCCATATAAACTGCCAGTTAGATTTGCAGTAACGTTCTTAGTACTGGCTTGTTTCTGATTGCAAAAGTCACCATAATTATGCTCTGTCTTATAAAAAAGCAAAGTGATGTTCATCCACAGAAAAGATTATCATTAAAGGATTGGAACATACATAATAAGGACAAAGTGGGGTAACAGAATAAAAAGAAAATACATATGCATAAGCAAACAAAACAGTGAAATAGTATCTGGCTCAGGAAATGACACATTTTTTAAAAGATTCATGAAGTGAGTCCCTACATGCTATGTCTTTCCAAGCATTCAAAGATTTCAGAAATATGACTATAACATTTGAGCTAAATCGGGTCTGGGGGCGAAAAAATGAAATTCTAGAATGTCAGGGAGGCCATCTAAGACAATTCCATAGCCAAATTTAGCATATTCATTATTCTTTAAAATGTTATTATTCACTATTCATTATATTATTCTGCTATTCATTAAAATTTTTCATTTATTCATTATTTTTTAGGACCTACTTATTCACTAATCATTAAATTTTTGGCTCTTTATTCACTCTCATTAAAATTTTTAGGCCATTATTCTTTAATCATTATACCCCATCCAGACCCTCGTATATGGACAAGGCGGCCATCTTGGTCATGTGACCTAGATTATTTATATATATACATTGATTCCCCCATTTTATAGATGCTTCACATAAAATTTGGCTTTGATTTACCAAGCGGTTTCAGAAAAGAAGACGTTTGAATATTATGGAGATATACATGTATATTGCCCCGGGGTGGGGGCACATGAGCCCCTGGGGTCCAACTTTTTTCAGAATCATTAATTTTCAGTCCTACTGCCCATTTTCTGCAAGATTTTCACCTCAAATGACTTTTTAAAAGTTTTCCCCATTCAAATGCATTGGCGACCTATGTTGACCTTGCCGTAAAATAGGTCAAGGTCATCACAGGGTCATGATTTATATATACATTGGAGTGCTTTAGCCATCCATGCTTCATGCCAAGTTTCGTTGAAATCGATTCACCGGTTCTGGAGAAGAAGATTTTTGAAGGGTTTTGCCATATATGGGCATGGCGGCCATCTTGGTCATGTGACCTAGATTATTTACATACACATTGGTTACCCCTTCCTATTGATGCTTCACATAAAATTTGGCTTTGATTGGCCTAGCCCTTTCAGAGGAGAAGACGTTTGAATATTTTGGAGATATACATGTATATTGCCCCTGGGGGTGGGGGCACAAGAGTCCCTGGGGTCCAATTTTTTTCAGAATCATTAATATTCAGTCCTACTGCCCATTTCCTGAAAAACTTTCACTTTAAATGACATTTTAAAAGTTTTCCCCATTCAAATGCATTGGCGACCTATGTTGACCTTGCCGTAAAATAGGTCAAGGTCATCACAGGGTCATGATTTATATATACATTGTAGTGCTTGAGCCATTGATGCTTCATGCCAAGTTTCATTGAAATCGGTTCACCGGTTCCGGAGAAGAAGATTTTTGAAGGGTTTTTACCATATATGGGCATGGCGGCCATCTTGGTCATGTGATCTAGATTTCTTATATATACATTGGTTCCCCCTTCCTATAGATGCTTCATATAAAATTTGGCTTTAATTGGCCAAGCGGATTCAGAGGAGAAGATCTTTGAAATTGTGGACGGACGGACGGACGACGGCCGACGGACGGACGACGGATCATGCCCATCCTATAAGCTCACCTTGTGAGCCTAACGGCTCAGGTGAGCTAAAAAGTTAGTTAATGAAAAGGTTTTAAAAATGTATCTGTTAGCAGGAGAGTACCTACACCTACAGACGTGTCTTTGGGGTTCAGACAAGGTACTGATCAGCTGTGCTGTAAATGCAATTCTGACCAGTGCTATGTTTAGCCTATGCAAAAACAGGTTTTTATAATGCTACTAAATGTACATGTACATGTTGAGAAACCAAGAAAACATGTTGCCTTGCACCATAGCTCATATGACCCATTTGTTTACTGTCTAATCAACAATATGTACACATTTTTTGAGGTTACAGCATCTTGTGGATTGTCCATGCTGACACAGAAAGTGAAAAAAAAAGAGCATCTAAAATACCAACTGACAAAATGATCACAATATGCACAAAAAATATGAGCCGCCTCGTGGGAAAACCAACAATGTGGTTTCCGACCAGGGCTGACACAAACCGACCTGTACAGTTACAGAAAAGAGCTAGAATCTTGAAATTTCGGATTTAAGTAGAAGAGGAACTGTACTATCCGAGTAGCGAAAACAAAGGCGCTGATCAGCTTCGCGGTTACCGCGAAGCTGATCTGTGTCTTTATTTTTGCATACGCAGATGGTTGGTTTTCCCATGAGGTGGTTCATATGAAATAAGATGGTGGTTAAAATGCTTAAATATGTAAAATGACGGTCTCAATTGGATACCTACGAAACTAAAAAAAAATATCATTATGCATGATGGATAAAAAAAAAAATGACACAGTAAAAATGCTTGTAAGTGTGAAATGGCACATAAGATTTTGTTAAGTTAGCACTTTTCAGTTTGATTTCAACACACCAGTTAAACAGAGACAACTAACATGCACGACAGAACAATCAACAGACAGATGAAATCAATACAAGGCTATCGGATACTGATAAATGAGCCACCTCGTGGGAAAACCAACAAAGTGGTTTCCGAACAGGTCTGACACAAACTGACCTGTACAGTCACAGAAAAAAAGCTAGAAGCTTGAAATTTCGGATTTAAGTAGAAGAGGATAGAGGCCCTCCCAGGGGTTTTGGGGATTCAGGGAGAAGGGCTATTTATTGTCAGGGATTTGGGGAAAAGGGACTTTTATTTTCAGGGATTTTGGGAGTTTTTGGGGTTTTAGGGAGCAGGGAGCAGGTGGATGAGGAAAAACATTTTAGGGAGCTGGGGAGAAAGGTCATTTTTCTTTCAGGGAGCAGGGAGCAAAGACCCCCCCTGGTGGGGCCTCAGGATATGTACTATCCGATTAGCGAAAACAAAGGCATTGATCAGCTTCGCGGTTACCGCGAAGCTGATCTGCGCCTTTGTTTTCGCATATGCAGATTGTTGGTTTTCCCACGAGGCGGCTCAAATGTCTGGGAACAACTAACTGTACCACAGATATACATGTAAATGGTTCAATGTTAGTTGGTCCCAGACAGGTATTTATTCCCTACTGTCACATTTTTTTTCCTTCCGTGTTCAGTTGTTCTCCTTATAGTTGTTCTCCGTCGCATTGGTTGTTCCTGAATAACTGGCCTGTACATGACAAACTTTGTTTAATTGACATACAAAACAATCTTTAGACCTAGCAAATACTCAATTTTTGAAGCTAACACCAGTTGTTCGAAACTTTGTTAGCTTAACGTCATCGTTAAGGCCTCAACTTGTTAAGAAAATGCCGACTACATAAGCAAATATGCTGTTATTTTTTGTTGATAAAATGTGAGAATCCTTTGCATTGCAAAGGATTCTCACATTTTATCAACAAAAAATAACAGTGTATTTGTAATGTAATATTCATGTTAGAAATTTTAACGAATCGTTAACTAACGAAGTTGTTCATTTTGAACTACTGGGCCAAGCTTAATAATACAGAATTTACTGAGGTGCTGAACTCCATTCAACCAGTCTCAGAAACCAGTTACAGTATAGTCCCGAGGTTATAAAACTTTTTTTCAAGCTCAACTCAGCTGAGCATGAAATTTCAACTGCTCATTTATGGAACTGTCGGCATTTAACATTTATGAGCAGGATAAATTTTAGCTGAGCATGAAATAAGTTTTATATCCTCGGGACACAAGCATGTTATAATATTTTCATTTGGATTTACCAGGCTGAGAATCAAACCATTATATAAAGTGAAGCTGTGTTAAAACAAGTTTGCTAATCACAGAAAGTGTTGGAAAACAGCTGTTCGGGAGCCATAACATGGCCGTTATACTGAAAACCAAGTTATAGCGGGTAGTGATTCATCTTATGATGAGGTTTTACTGTACTGGGTTGAACTCTGTGTATACTATGTAAGTTTTGTCATACAATAACTTCAACCTCATCAAACACTTCATTTCAATGCAACACTGCCATGTCATGGCTCCCAAAATGATTATTTTGCTATATATCTATTGTAAGTGGTTGCTATATATCTATTGTAAGTGACATCATTAGAACACAGTTTCACTTATAACAGGGTCTGTTTCTATGGACCCCCAAAATGTTATAATGAGGTTGGCCTCTACTGAATGAAAAGTTGGCCTCTACTGAATGAAAACATAAAACACCTCTTTGAGGCAGATAAGGAATAATAAACCATTTGTGATGAATGGAATTGTCTATATCATTATCATGTGGGAAACTTTTATTTTAAGAGGCATCAGGAGTGATTTTGTATTTTTATTTCATTTTTTTTTTTTTTTTTTCAAAATTTCTCTTAGCAAACAGAATAGCGCCAGATGAGACGCCACATCCTGTGGTATTAAGTATGTGGCATCACATCTGAGCTATACTGTTTGTCTATGTTTAACAAAGTGGACACCAGGCTTAAG
Source organism: Rugalucina vietnamica (assembly GCA_964017185.1). NCBI lineage: Eukaryota > Metazoa > Mollusca > Bivalvia > Lucinida > Lucinidae > Rugalucina > Rugalucina vietnamica. Next base: position 37,942,531 of record OZ024875.1, read on the forward strand.
AGAGTTAAGAATTCAATATTTCTCCTGAAAATATAATGTGTTGAGATTGTTCCCTCAACAATTTGGGAATAAATTTGAATTACTATCAGAAATTTCTTTCCTAGAACAAAGCCCTAGCCTAATCATCACATTTACCAAACAGCTGTTTATATACATGAACAAAGCTAGTCTTATGATTTTTAATGAGATTCCTTTTTGACTATTAGCACATGAAACACATATGAGCCACATGTCATGAGAAAACCGAATATTCACACATGCGTAAACAAAGACACAAATCAGCTGTGCAGTAACTGCACAGCTGATCAGCACCTTTGTTTTTACTACATGGATAGTACAATTCCTCTACTTTCAAAATTTCTAGCCTCTAGCCATCTTCTGTGCTTGTACAGCTATTCTGAAACAATATTAGTGGCTCATAATTGTCACAAAAATCCCTGTCTTTGAAGATACTCAACATCCATGGTCATATTGAGATGGTCAGCTCTTCTTACCCCATTGTTCCTGGGCAAGCCTCTAGCTGGCAGATTACCAGTGCCTTGTGCACGTTTTTCCATAACCTGGTAAAAGCTCTCCTTGAGAACAAGTGCAAGACACGAGGGTCAAACACAGGTCCTTTTCAATACTATGAATCAGACAATCATGCTACTAACTTAGCTAATGATTAGCCAGCAGTTTGAATTATTGTCCCTTTTTGGTCTGTGATCTAATCTAATCAAGAACCACAAAGACAGTTTACCTTGTGACTAGTCACGTTATATAAGCCGCCGCATCAGAAAACCAACAATTTGCATATGCGAAACCAAAGGTGCAGATCAGCTGTGCAGTAACTGCACAGCTGATCAGCGCCTTTGTTTTCGCTACACAGATAGTACTATCCCTCTTCTTCCTTAATCCAAAATTTCAAGCTTCTATCTTTTTTTCTGAGGCAGTACAGACCAGTTTGTGTCAGACCTGGTCGGAAGCCCAAATCTATTGGTATTCTCATGCGTCGGCTCAATTATTATGCACAAACTACACAAACTCTCCTGAATTTGCGACATCAATATTGCTCTTTAGAGGAGCAGTGTCACAAGCTGACTGGTCATCCCCAGACGTAGAGATAAATGATTGTATTTCCTCCGCTATCTGCTGGAATGTAGGTCGTGCGCTCGGATCCTGCGACCAGCAGCGTAACATCAACTCGTAGCTGAAATAAAATCGGTGTGGCACCATTACTATGAATATATAGGAGTGGTTAGAGTACCAAGATTAATTCAATATTCAATAATGACAGCTTTGAAATGATAATGGTTAATGTGCACAAACCTTTTGAATGCCTCTTATAGTTATTGTTACGGAATACTCATGATATATTAAACTGTGGAGGCTCTGAGGTAGCATTGTAAGACTCAAAAGCCAGATGTGGGGACGGGAACTGAGCAGTGTCCTTGACCAAGCCATGATACTGAAAACATTCAAACATAAGCAGTGGTCCCTATCAACATGACTGAAAAATTAATGACACTTATTAAACAATTGGAACAAATACAACAACATTATTAGTACTACAACAATTCTTACGTGTTTTCTGGACACTGTCTTGGTTTTTTCATTCTATTTCCGGTTTTCAGGTAACCAGGGAGATCACTGTTACTGACGTCAGGATAGGGTGTTACTCCCCTTGTCAACAGTTCCCATAGCAACACACCATAGGACCACTAAAATATATGAAAAATGGAAATAAGCTTCTCTTTTGTATTTTACTTGGAGTACTATATATTCTTATTGCAGCTTTCCCACATATTTTTGTTACTGAGACCGTCATTTTACACATTTATGCATTTTGTTACGTCTCGGGTACAGATTTTTGATTGTGCCAGTTCCTGGTCATTGCTTCCGTTTCCACTAAAGAAATTCACCAAACTGGTGTCCATCATTATGACTTTGTAGGAGTTAGAGTAAATTTTCTCTTTGTTCTATATATATCCAATCTTGTTTCCACTATCCTTGAGCTACTAAGCTTTGTTTGTCCATGCATGTTCTGCATGGATTTCTTTGAACATGGTTGAATACCCATCCACTGATCCATTTTTTTTTTTTTTTTTTTTCTCAAGTAGGTGGGACAAAAACAGGAGAAGCCCGAGAAAAAACAACTGGCACACCCTGGCACAGCAGAACTTGGCTTATCTCACAATGTGCCCTGTGTGGGACCCGAACCCACACCAGACATATTGGTGAGATGATCAATCAAGCGCAGTAAGAACTCCTGAAAAAATCATCACATTTGTTTGTGATGTAAAATTGTCCCTTTTTGCCCCCGAGACCCAGCATGTCCTTTCATCAGTATAATTATGCGCTTTTTCGTTCACACATCATATCAAAGTGGCATTCTGGGTCTAGTGAGAGGGGGGGGGGGGAACAGGGTCAGCAAGTGTGTAATTTTTTATGAATTTTTACAAACTGTAGGATTGTAAACAGGGTGAGTATATATAGGTATAAATCAATATACAGTGCCTGTTCAAAAGTAACAGACATGGAAGAAACATGTCACTTAACATGTCTGACTCAAATCAATTTTGGTTTGAAAAGCCAATACTTGTTTTTATCTTTTTCAAGGGAAGTAAGTCAACTTATGGCTATTTCAATTTTGCAGATGTGATGTTTTCATAGATTTATTTTCTTATTATTTGTAAACTTGAATTTTAATGCTTTTCTTGATTTCAAGTTTAATGACTATGCAGTAAACTTTGATCACATTCTCTTATTAAAATGAAGAGCTTATGTGTATTCAATCTACACTTCATAGTGTTCAAAACTAATAAGCATATAATAAATCGAAAGGTGATTTGGGAAGCTTACTCCACTACGTTCCATAATCGGAGTGCTTTTGTGTATACATTACAATTTTTCAGGGGCCCCTAGTAGGGCCTGTTAGCATGTTTAAAATGGACATAGTGTAAATTAAGCATATCATTTGCATTGTAGTCTCCTGTGGACTGCTCTTTAGGATGAGAATTTTTAATTTGCCTCCTGTGGACTACTATTTACGATGAGAATTTTTTAATTTAACTGCACAGGTGATAAATCAAACATTGATTAATACATATGTAGCACAAATACAAGTTTTCCCGCGTTAAGAGCTCTATTATGCCTATATATAAACCCAGGCATTCCCCCATCCCTTGTACTGCAGGGATTGTGAAAAGGTTGGTTTCCCAGCTGGGTGGGGGAGGGGGAGCTAGGGTGACTGGTGCATAACTTACCACATCTGACTGAGCACTAAACTCAAGAGATTCAGTGGTTTCTGGGGCCATCCACTTGACTAGATTTTTAGTTTTGCCGTCCTCAATGAGGTACTGGTCACGATCAAACAGATCCTTTGTAAGACCATACTCTGACACTAGCACTTTCTTCTGGTCTGTGACTCTGGAAATACAAGTCAGGAATGTGAGTTCTTATGGCAATCAAGCGGTTCAGTCAACCCCGCTGACTTTAACCTATCTAAGTGGTCTGTATTTTCATGTTTCCAACTTCTTTTCTGTCCCTTATATTTCAGGCTGCTGTTAGCTAATAATAACAGTAAAACCAACAATGCCCTGCCACCTCATGTATTACAAATAATGTTGCTGTTACAGTGAAGCTAACCTAAAACTGTTGCTATGGTAACAGTGTTGCTATAATAACAGTGTGTACTTAGATAATTTCTGGCAGTATAGTTACAATGATAAGCCATGGTCGTTTCCACTTGCTCTGCAATCTCAAATATTACAGACATGTTGTTATGGTAATAGTACATGTATTGCTATAGTAACAGTGTTGCCATGGTAATAGTGTTGCTATGAAAATAGTGTTGCTATGGTAACATTGTATTAAAAATTTCTGGCAGCTACTTTGCTATATACAACATGAGCACTATGTAGATAAGCCATGGCTTCTGCTATGTGTACTGCCATTTCATGTAATTCTAATATTGTTGCTATGATAATAGAGTGAATTTCTGGCAGCTAAGTTGCTATGTACGTCATGAACACTCTGAAGATATTCATGGCTTCTACTACTTGTACTGCCATAAGTAATTCTAATATTGTTGCTCTGATAATTGTGTTGCTATGGTCACAGAGTGTACTTAGAATTTCTGGCAGCTTAGATGCTATGTACAACATAAACACTGCAAATAAGTCATGGTTTCGGCTACTTGTACTGCTATCTCAAGTAGGGCAAACACAGTTGCTATGGTAAAAGTGTTGCTATGGTAACAGCATATACTTACAGACAATTTCTGGCAGCTAAGTTGCTATGTACGACATGAACACTGTGTAAATAAGCCATGGCTTCTGCTACTTGTACTGCCATCTCCAGTAGTTCTAATACTGTAAGATTCTGTGAAGGAAATATACAAAGACTATTAGATGACATTTTCTGACAAGTCAGCTGCATGTATCAGATGAATTCAAATTTGAGCTGCGTTACGAGATAACCAGATTTTTGCCAATGCGAAAACAAAGGCGCAGATCAGCTGTGCAGTAACTGCAAAGCTGATCAGCGCCTTTGTTTTCGCTATACAAATAGAACAATCATTCTTCTTCTTCAAGCTTCTAGCTTTTTTCTGTGACTGCACAGCACATTTGTGTTGGACCCGGTTTCTAATGCCGCGGCTCATTTGGTGTCTTTGACTACCATCAAGGTGATAATGTAAAAACGTAACCTGGTCACCATGAAGCATTCAACCCATAAACATTGGATAAAGTCAAATCCAAAAGACTGGCAAGGCCCAGGATTAAAAAGTAAAAAACTGAAGGTTCAGGAATTGAAAGCTGATACTTGAAACCCATACTTACTGGGTAATTTGTTCTATTATTACACACCTGAGGTCCTCCGTCAGTGTTATCTAAGAAGTATTGTAACTTATGTTTATTAAAAATAAATAGATCAATTACTGCAACATACCTACAATACTAATGTGACTGAGCAAAAACGAAGGTACATACCCTATTTGAATCTCTGACATACGACTTCAAGTCTCCATTTTGAGCGTAAGGGTTGACAACAATTGGGTCATCAGACACTGTGATGCAGACCCCAGTGATCGTGGCCACACCCGGATGCTGGAGGTCCCTGTACTGCGCTACAGTCTGCAGGAACTTGGCTATGGAGTCTGTGCCCGTCTGGTTACCTGGGATGTACAAGGGACATATTAGTTACATGGGTTCACATTGATGGGGTCATCAGACACTGTAATACAGACTCCCTTATAGGGGCCACGCTCTGATGCTCGAAGTCCCTGTACTGCGCCACAGTCTGCAGGAGCTTGGCTATGGAGTCTGTGCCCATCTGATTACCTGGGATATGAAAACACAATAAATGGATTTGTTTTGTTTGTCAACAATTTTTCAGTCCTGTTGGGACAGAGACACCTTTTCAAGGCTTTCAACCTGTACATTGGGGACGTAATGTTCTGCTCAAAGACACAACTTAGTGTGGGGTTCAACTCCCTTCCCCCTCTCAATCCTGATATGAGTCTGACACACTAACTGGGTGGCAGCAAGTTTAAATACCCGAGCCTTTGATAGGCATTCTACCACTAAGTCAATGCATCCTCCTAACTCATAACATTATTATATCTTGGATCAAAAGCCGTGTTCTAACACAAAAACCCATGTTCAAATCATGAAATTCACGTGCCTACTGAACATAGGTTTGGGCTTAAATCTGTCAATGTCATTGGTCAATGCGACTTGACAGCATTGTGTTCCGTAGAAAGAAAATGGCCGATGTTGAAGAAACTTGGCGATTTTCGTGAGTTCTTACGTTGTCAATGTTATTTTCAAGAGTTTTTAAGTGAATCAGTGTGAAAATGCAAGAAAGCGATCATCAACCATGTTTTGTTTCAGTATTCAAGCATTCCCTGGATCACTCGAAAGGCGTTTGAACACGAGGCCTGTCACCTCATGTTCAAATGCCTTCCTCCTGATTCATCGAATGTTGGAACACTGAACCTATAATAGATTTATGATTGACACAGTGTAGTCTTCAATTTATGTATAAAAGAAACTCAATACCTTGCAATGTTTTACAGGCAACGTCTGTAGGATTTTCATCATCTGACCTTGAATATGTTGCTTTGTATGTCACTCCAAAATTACCTGAAATATACGAGCATTGAGATCACAAAGGAGCTGCATACTGTAAAATCGGAAATTTTTGTGTGACTTTAATTTCATGGTTTTTCTATTTCTAAATTATTAGCAAGTTCTTGAATGTGTAAGTTCTCATGCAGTCTATATAGCTATTAAAGTGAACTCTGAATTCAAAAGGAACACTAGAATTTGTTTTCTATGTGAAAACTGATGTCTCCCCCCTTTCTACGCGCATGTCCAAAATATGCAAGCAAGAGTTATAGTTCTTGTGCATCACATATCCTGTCATTCTGTTTTATTTATAAGTGTACCAAGTTTCATTGAAATATCTCTTACGGTTTTCAAGTTATAGAGCCGGCACGAAACTGTATGGAAAATAATCAAAGGGAAATAACTCCAAAGATATGAAAGCAAGAGTAATGATTCTTGAGCATGAACCATCGTTTCATCATGCTTTATAAGTGTACCATGTTTCATTGAAAAATCTCTAATGGTTTTTGAGTTATAGAGCAGACACAAAATTGTATGAAAAATAATCAAAGGGAAATAACTCCAAAGATATGAAAGCAAGAGTTATGGTTCTTTAGCATGACAGATCAACTCATCATGCTTTATAAGTGTACCAAGTTTCATTGAAATATTTCTTATGGTTTTCAAGTTATAGAGTGGACATGAAATTGTATGGAAAAATAATTAAAGGGAAATAACTCCAAAGATATGAAAGCAAGAGTTATAATTCTTGTGCATGACACATCGTCTCATCGTGCTTTATAAGTGTACCAAGTTTCACTGAAATTTCTCTTACGGTTTTCAAGTTATAGGGTGGACACGAAATTGTATGGAAAATAATCAAAGGGAAATTACTCCAAAGATATGCAAGCAAGAGTTATGGTTCTTTAGCACGACACATTATCTCATTGTGCTTTATAAGTGTACCAAGTTTCATTGAAATAACTCTTACGGTTTTCGAGTTATAAGGCGGACACGAAATTGTATGGAAAATAATCAAAGGGAAATAACTCATAAAATACTCAAGCCAGAGTTATGGTTCTTGTGCATGACACATCGTCTGATCATGCTTAATAAGTGTACCAAGCTTTATTGAAAAATCTTAAACGGTTTTCAAGTTATACAGCGGACACAAAATTGTATTGAAAATAATCAAAGGGAAATAACTCCAAAAATACTCAAGCTAGAGTTATGGTTCTTGTGCATGACATATCGTCTCGTCGTGGTTTACAAGTGTATCAGGTTTCACTGAAAAATCTTTACCGGTTTTCAAGTTATACAGCGGACACGAAATTGTATCGAAAATAATCAAAGGGAAATAACTCCAACTAGAATTGTCAGAGAATCTGACTATAGCCCCGCTTCTCAGCTTTTTTTGCAGGGTGAAAAAAAACAATGACAGGTAACTATCACAGGCTATCTAAAGCTAGATCTCATCAATATTGATGCTCATACAAAATTTGGTCTGATTATGTCAATTCGTTCTCTGTCAAAATTTTGCGAAAAATGACGGTAATAATCCAAAGCTAGATCTTGTCAATGATGATGTGCATACAAAATTTAGACGGATTCTGTCAATTCGTTCTGAAGATATTGAGCGGAAACAAAATTCTGAAGTCAATCAAGGGCTGTTAACTCCATCAAAATTTTGTGAAAAATGACGGGTAACAATCCCAAGCCAGATCTTGTCAATGTTGATGTGCATACAAAATTTGGTTGGATTCTGTCAATTCGTTCTCAAGATATTGAGCGGAAACGAAATTCTGACGTTAATTAAGGGCCATAACTCTGTCAAAATTTAACAAAAACTGAAGGGTATTACAATCCCAAGCTAGATCTTGTCAATGTTGATGTGCATACAAAATTTGGTCGGATTCTGTCAATGCGTTCTCAAGATATTGAGCGGAAACGAAATTCTGACGTCAATTAAGGGCCGTAACTCCGTCAAAATTTTGCGAAAAATGACGGGTAACAATCCCAAGCTAGATCTTGTCAATGATGATGTGCATACAAAATTTGGTCCGATTCTGTCAATTTGTTCTCAAGATATTGAGCGGAAACGAAATTCTGATGTCAATCAAGTGCCGTAACTCCGTCAAAATTTTGCAAATAATAACAGGTAACAATCCCAAGCTAGATCATGTCAATGTTGATGTGCATACAAAATTTGGTCGGATTCTGTCAATGCGTTCTCAAGATATTGAGCGGAAACGAAATTCTGACGTTAATCAAGGGCCATAACTCCGTCAAAATTTTGCGAAAAATGACGGGTAACAATCCCAAGCTAGGTCCTGTCAATGATGATGTGCATACAAAATTTGGTCTGATTCTGTCAATTCGTTCTCAAGATATTGAGCGGAAACGCAATTCTGACGTCAATCAAGGGCCATAACTCCGTCAAAATTTTGCGAAAAATGACGGGTAACAATCCCAAGCAAGATCTTGTCAATGATGATATGCATACAAAATTTGGTCCGATTCTGTCAATTTATTCTCAAGATATTGAGCGGAAACGAAATTCTGACGTCAATCAAGGGCCATAACTCCGTCAAAATTTTGCGATAAACGATGGGTAACAATCCCAAGCTAGATCTTGTCAATGTTGATGTGCATACAAAATTTGGTCAGATTCTGTCAATTCGTTCTCAAGATATTGAGCGGAAACGAAATTCTGACATCAATCAAGGGCCATAACTCCGTCAAAATTTTGCGAAAAATGACGGGTAACAATCCCAAGCTAGATCTTGTCAATGTTGATGTGCATACAAAATTTGGTCAGATTCTGTCGAGCCATTCTCAAGATAATGAATGGAAACAAAAATGTCGGAAGGACGGAAGGACAGAAGGACGGAATAACAGAATAACGGAACTACGGAAGGACAGGGTGAATCCAGTATAGCCCCCACTTTTTCAAAGCGGGGCTATAAAAATACTCAAGCTAGAGTTATGGTTCTTATGCATGACATATCGTCTTGTCGCGGTTTACAAGTGTACCAAGTTTCATTGAAAAATCTTTAACGGTTTTCAAGTTATACAGCGGACACGAAATTGTATCGAAAATAATCAAAGGGAAATAACTCCAAAAATACTCAAGCTAGAGTTATGGTTCTTGTGCATGACACATCGTCTTGTCGTGGTTTACAAGTGTACCAAGTTTCATTGAAAAATCTTTAACGGTTTTCAAGTTATAGAGCGGACACGATTTGTGACGGACAGACGGACAGACGCACGGGGAAAAACAATATGTCTCCCGACCCTGTCGGGGGGAGACATAATTAGCAAAACTTAAGTTCTAACTTACACCGGAGTTGCAAACCAAGAAAGTTTGTCACTTAGTGGTCTAAGCAGGCCCTTGTTGATAATCTTGTTAATTCATCACAATACTTTAGTTCAACACATTTCTACAACCCAAAGTGGTCTAGTGTATAAATTATTTGCCTTACGACCAAGAAGTTACGTGTATGTACCATATCTCTTCACCAAATTCAAATTCACAATCCACATTTTCTAATTAAAGAACATTTCGTATATCAAGCCTTTTCCTATTCTTCAGTCCATGGACTTGGCCAAAAAATAAATTGGATTACAGTATTACCTTTTCCCAGTAAATCTCCTATATCCAGCCTTCTCCTATTGATGAGAAATTCTCTGATGTTCTGAATCATGGCTTCATCTTCAACTTTCGAAAGGATTTCTTCAATATATGGTCCCGTATCTGTGACAAAAATGAACTATGCAACAAAATATGCGTGTGAAAATCCAAGCAAGTGCTTCACTTTCTTATTTGTTTATTTCTATCAAGGTTTAACCTTTATCATGCTGAGATTTATTTTTTTTCCAATATCGTGTGCCACTGAGGTTTTTTTGAAAAAAAAAAATAAAAAAAATCGCTTTTTTACCACTTTTCAGGCTTCAAAAAACAGTATGTTGCATTTTCCAATAAAAGCGCTGCAGGCATGCATGATACCCCGCCACGCAAATTTAATTTAGCAAAAATGTTTGTCAATAAATTCTCAAGATATAACAGAGCAGAACAAAATTTTGTCATAAATGAAGGACCATAACTCTGTATACATTGATAAAATTTACCCATCTTTAATCCCAAACCACTACTTCCTGATTTGAACTTTTATACAAAGTTTGAAGAAAATTGGTTGATAAAACTGAGGCAGGAAACGAAATTTTAATGTAAATCATGGGCCATAACTCTGTACTTATTTAACGAAATTTATTCATTTTCAATCCAAAACCACTCCTTCCTGATATGAACTCATATACAAAGTTTGAAGAAAATCGGTCAATAAATGCTCAAGATAGAGCCCGGAAACAAAATTTTAACGTAAATCAAGGGCCATAACTCTGTACTTATTTGACGAAATTTACCCATCTTCAACCCCAGACCACTCCTTCTTGATATGAACTCCTATACAAAGTTTGAAGAAAATCGGTCAATAAATGCTCAAGATAGAGCCCGGAAACAAAATTTTAACCTAAATCAAGGGCCATAACTCTGTACTTATTTGACGAAATTTACCCATCTTCAATCCCAGACCACTCCTTCATGGTATGAACTCCTATACAAAGTTTGAAGAAAATCGGTCAATAAATACTCAAGATAGAGCCCGGAAACGAAATTTTAACGTAAATCAAGGGCCATAACTCTGTACTTATTTGACGAAATTTACCCATCTTCAATCCCAGACCACTCCTTCATGGTATGAACTCCTATACAAAATTTGAAGAAAATCGGTCAATAAATACTCAAGATAGAGCCCGGAAACGAAATTTTAATGTAAATCAAGGGCCATAACTCTGTACTTATTTGACGAAATTTACCCATCTTCAATCCCAAACCACTCCTTCCTAATATGAACTCCTATACAAAGTTTGAAGAAAATCGGTCTATAAATGCTCAAGATAGAGCCCGGAAACGAAACGCTGACGGACGGACAGACAGACGGACGGACGGACACTCGAACGCAAATTTTTTTTGGAGGGTATAACATAATACCCCGCACTTTTTTAAGTGGCGGGGTATAAAAAGCTAATACTTGCTTTGGGAGAGCAATACAAGTCAGTATATCGCTATGTTTTGTGTCTAAACATCATTAAATCCATCAATGAGCCGCCATTTTAGCATTCAACAAGTCTGTAATTGTGATTTCTTACCAAAATCCCGGTTCAAATGCGTTTTCTAGGCTTAAAATGCCAAAAAACAACATCATTGCTGACAATTTCCTGATTCAGGTTTTTGCACACGTCACCTTGAAGTATAGCGCGTACGCGAAAGAAAGCACTCTCACTGTTTACAAAGGTAACATGTGCAAAAAATGGAGGAAAAAAATCGAAGTCCGATCGGGCGAACGATTGCACCTTCAGTGGCACAGGGATACTTTCTCACAGGCGCACGATAGCGCCGACAGCAAGTTAAAGGTTAATGTCCCTGTCAACAGTTTTTCAGTCACGTCTGGACATAGCCACTACTTCCTGGTACTCTGGGGAGTTAATATGTCTTTCTCAAGGATACAACATGGTGCTGCCAGTGGGGATCGAACCAAGGACCCCTTGATTCAGAGTCTGAAGCTCTACCACTACAACATGGTGCTCCACCTACAATGTCTTACAAAATAAGTCATGTTTTATTTCCAAAAAACAATATGTTGAATCTTATGTTAGTTTGTTTACAAGATTTTATTCTCATTGTCCCTTAACAATTTTTCAGTCATGTCGGACAGAACCAATGCTTCCTGCACAGTACCAATGCTATGGGTAGTAAATCTGTCTTGGTGAAGCAAAGAACCCAACTGAGGTGGGATTTGAACCTAGATTTTCTCGACTCTGCACACTACAAACTACTACTCCCAACTCCCAGTCTGAAACTTTAATCCTTTTATGACAAATGGGATTTACCATCATTATCCTTTGGGTGAGTTCACTTCCATTTAAGGGGCATCAAGAGTGATTTTGGTTTCTGTTTCATTTTTTGATGAAATTCCTCTAAGCAAACAGAATAGCCCTAGATGGAACACCGTGTTCTGCGGCGTCACATCTGGGGCTATTTTGTTTGCCTATGTCCCATAAATAGATTGACAGGCTTAAATAAGTTAACTTCAGTGAAAAAAGGGGTACTTTATCATATGAAAGAACAGGATAAAAGCAAGCACATGTAGCTTTTTTCTACTGAACCTTTGTCATCTGGTATGGACCCATTCATGTCAGCCTTGACTGAGACGTGGTTCAGCGCTATCTCATCTTCGCCTCTCTCCACGTCTGTCTCCTTCCACACGTCTGGAATATAGTCCTGGTTCGGCTTGTTCCTACGATGTCGGCGGACCACACAGATAGCCAGAATGATGATCATCGCGATGATTGGTATTATTACGCCGAGAATGATTCCAATCGCTATTGGTTTCTCGCCGTCGTCATTTTCATAGTATCGCATGTAGCCAGCATCAACATTCATGTTACCAATTCGGACCTGTCAAAATCAGAATTATGTCAAATAATAATTTGGAACATAAATCAAACTCCAAAATATATATTTATTTTTTTTTTTTTCAAATATATAGTTTTTATATCAGGTAACCTATTTATGTAAAAAATTATGTAAAATGCATGGAATTGTTTCTTACATCATTCTATTGAATCTATAGACATAAAGTTGACTATGTTTTCAGAGTACCCATGATTTCAAATTACATTTTCAAAGCTTAAGGACAAGACAATCAACTTTTATTCTTGCACACATGGCGAGAAAATATAAGTATATCTAAGGTTTTGGCCTGGGTTAGAAATTCTTATCTACCCCTGGCTGTCTGATCCCTTCGTAACATTGGTTGTATAGGACTTCATGTAACTTCGTCGTTAAGCACACACATCAGGACAACTCATGTAAGATTCTTATATTATCCTGGTAATCAGAACATACATTAACAGTACTGTATCCACTTCCATCAACGGCTTTGGGAGTTTCAGGTGGTGTACACTGCAGAGCACTCTCAGTCAGGGAGGTGATGGGACAATCAGAACCACCCACAGTCACTGACATGTCCTTCCGAACTGAGTTCAATGTAGCAAATTGACCCTAGAAATAAATTGAGAGCATTAGAGACTTACTTTAGACAACTATATATGAGCTGCAGCACCCCAAAACCAGTCTTTCTGACAAGGTCAGACACAAACAGTATGTACAGTAACAGAAGAGGGCTAGAAGCTTGAAATCTGGGATTTAACAAGAAGAGCAACTGCACTATCTGTATAGCGAAAACAAAGGCAGTGATCAGCTGTGCAGTTATTGCACAGCTGATATATATGTCTTTTGTAACCTCTTGACATGACCTTAACTGTTGACTGGGGTGTAAAGCATCAATTCAAACAAACAAATGTTTTCACTTTTTTTTCCATATCACTGCATTAAATGTTAGATATTTGTTTAACTGCAATGCTGAATCATACCTTGATCACCAGCACCTCTCCATCTGCATATTTCTTAGCATTATCCCCCTTTGGTGGAAGCTCTTCAATCTGAGGGTCAGGAAAGTACTCCATGGGGCCAAAATCTTTGGATATATTCAGAAATGACATCACACCGTCCAGATGGAACCCATACTGCACTTCATTTGGACTGGTTGCAGTGATATTTTCACCAGGAAAGTCTAGCGCAGGAGTTTGGCACACCAGCCAAGATGTGAGCTGCTGAAGTGCACATCTCTGGAATATAAAAGAATAATGTTTAACAGTCTCGTCCCCTAACAATGCATGGCCCCCAACATTGCGCATATGGCATGTCAACCAGATTTCAAACAATATTGGACTGCCAATGCTAATTTCTCATATTGTTACAACAACAAGGGTGTACAAGATTAATGTAAAGACAAACATGATTTTCCTTCCTTTCTGATGGAATAAGTTAGCACCATTATGTGATTTTGTTTAATTTTGAAATACTGTGTGGTGACATTTTTGTGCCACCATTCACAGCATGACTTTCTTATGTATGTACTGACGGAAATACAACTGCTGTGGATAAATTGCAGGTTGTTATAAACTATACATTTGATTTAGCAGTGCCCAATGTTTGGGGACAAATTGCCTCCATTTATTTCATATTCAATATTTTTAAAGCTGATAGAAACTAGAATTGTCAGAGGATCTGACTATAGCCCCGCTTCTGAGCTTTTTTCCAGGGTGAGAAAAACATTGACAGGTAACAATCCCAAGCTAGATCTTGTCAGTGTTGATGTACATACAAAATTTGGTCAGATTCTGTCCATTTGTTCTCGAGCTATTGAGCGGAAACGAAATTCTGATGTCAATCAAGGGCCGTAACTCTGTCAAAATTTTGCGAAAAATGACGGTCAACAATCCAAAGCTAGATCTTGACAATGTTGATGTGCATACAAAATTTGGTCAGATTATGTCAATTCGTTCTCAAAATATTGAGCGGAAACCAAATTCTGACTTCAATCAAGGGCCATAACTCCGTCAAAATTTTGCGAAAAATGACCAACAATAATCCCAAGCTAGGTCTTGTCGAAATTCTGATGTCAATCAAGGGCCGTAACTCCGTCAAAATCGGGCAAAAAATGATGGGCTACAATCCCAATCTAGACCTTGACAATGTTGATGTGCATATAAAATTCGGTCAGATTCTGTCAATTTGTTCTCAAGCTATTGAGCGGAAATGAAATTCTGACGTCAATCAAGGGCCGTAACTCCGTCAAAATTTTGCGAAAAATGACAGGCAAAAATCCCAAGCTAGATCTTGTCAATGTTGATGTGCATACAAAATTTGGTTAGATTCTGTCAATTCATTCTTGAGATATTGAGCGGAAACGAAATTCTGACATCAATCAAGGGCCGTAACTCCGTCAAAATTTTGCGAAAAATGAAGGGCTACAATCCCAAGCTAGATCTTGTCAATGTTAATGTGCATACAAAATTTGGTCAGATTCTATCAATTTGTTCTCAAGCTATTGAGCGGAAACTAAATTCTCACGTCAATCAAGGGCTGTAACTCCGTCAAAATTTTGCGAAAAATAACGGACACTAATCCAAAGCTAGGTCTTGTCGATGTTGATGTGCATACAAAATTTGGTCAGATTCTGTCAATTCGTTCTCAAGATATTGAGCGGAAACTAAATTCTGACGTCAAACATAACTCCATCAAAATTTTGCGAAAAATGACGGGTAACAATCCCAAGCTAGATCTTGTCAATGTTGATGTGAATACAAAATTTGGTCAGATTATGTCTATTCATTCTCCAGATATTGAGCGGAAACGAAATTCTGACATAAATCAAGGGCCGTAACTCTGTCAAAATTTGGCAAAAAATGACGGGTAAAAATCCCAAGCTAGATCTTGTCAATGTTGATGTGTATGCAAAATTTTTCAAAGCAGGGCTATAAAAAAAAAAATGACAGGTAACTTTCACAAGCTAGATCTCGTCAATATTGATGCGCATACAAAATTTGGTCTGATTATGTCAATTCGTTCTCAAGATATTGAGCGGAAACGAAATTCTGACCTCAATAAATGGCCATAACTCCGTCAAAATTTTGCGAAACATGACAGGTAACAATCCCAAGCTAGATCTTGTCAATGATGATGTGCATACAAAATTTGGTCAGATTCTGTCAATTCGTTCTCAAGATATTGAGCGGAAACGAAATTCTGAAGTCAATCAAGTGCTGTAACTCGTGTCAAAATTTTGCAAAAAATGACGGGTAACAATCCCAAGCTAGATCTTGTCAATGATGACATGCATACAAAATTTGGTCGGATTCTGTCAATTCGTTCTCAAGATATTGAGCGGAAACGAAATTCTGACGTCAATCAAGGGCCATTACTCCGTCAAAATTTTGCGAAAAATGACGGGTAATAATCCCAAGCTAGATCTTGTCAATGATGACATGCATACAAAATTTGGTTTGATTCTGTCAATTCGTTCTCAAGATATTGAGCGGAAACAAAATTCTGACGTCAATCAAGGGCCGTAACTCCGTCAAAATTTTGCGAAAAATGACGGGTAACAATCCCAAGCTAGATCTTGTCAATGATGACGTGCATACAAAATTTGGTCGGATTCTGTCAATTCGTTCTCAAGATATTGAGCGGAAAAGAAATTCTGACGTCAATTAAGGGCCATTACTCCGTCAAAATTTTGCAAAAAATGATGGGTAACAATCCCAAGCTAGAGCTTCTCAATGTTGATGTGCACACAAAATTTGGTCCGATTCTGTCAATTTGTTCTCAAGATATTGAGCGGAAACGAAATTCTGACGTCAATCAAGGGCCGTAACTCCGTCAAAATTTTGCGAAAAATGACGGGTAACAATCCCAAGCTAGATCTTGTCAATGATGATGTGCATACAAAATTTGGTCTGATTCTGTCAATTCTTTCTCAAGATATTGAGCGGAAACGAAATTCTGACATCAAATAAGGGCCGTAACTCTGTCAAAATTTTGCGAAAAATGACGGGTAACAATCCCAAGCTAGATCTTGTCAATGTTGATGTGCACACAAAATTTGGTCTGATTCTGTCAATTCGTTCTCAAGATATTGAGCGGAAATAAAATTCTGACGTCAAAATTTTGCGAAAAATGACGGGTAACAATCCCAAGCTAGATCTTGTCAATGATTATGTGCATACAAAATTTGGTCGGATTCTGTCAATTCGTTCTCAAGATATTGAGCGGAAACGAAATTCTGACGTCAATCAAGGGCCGTAACTCTGTCAAAATTTTGCAAAAAATGACGGGTAACAATCCCAAGCTAGATCTTGTCAATGATGATGTGCATACAAAATTTGGTCAGATTCTGTCAATTTGTTCTCAAGATATTGAGCGGAAACGAAATTCTGATGTCAATATAGGGCCATCCAAGGGCAATAACTCTTATGCAAATTTGGGGAAACTGACATGCATTTATACATAAGTTAATATTATCAATATTGATGCATATGCCAAATTTGGTTAAAGTCTAACGACTGGTTCACAATTTATGAGTGGTTACAGATTTATGGACGGAATAACGGAATATCGGAAGGACAGAACGACGGAAGGACAGGGTGAATCCAGTATAGCCCCACTTTTTCAAAGCGGGGCTATAATTATCATAATATTTCAATAATTTAATCACTAAAACGTCTCATGGTAAGTGATGTTAGTGTGTATATTTGACGACAGACCTGGCATGAAATACCTTAGGTGCGCAATGTTAATGGACTGCACCATATATAGGCAGATTTCTTTTTCATATTAAAGTTTATGTTTCAGATGTAAGGCAGAAACATTTTAAATTGCCATCAAGGCCACTAATGAGTAGCATGGGTGTTTGTACAGTTTGCCATTCCTTCTACAGCTTCTAGTGTCAATGTAGACATTAAATGACTGCCAAGATCCTTATTCAAAATCTATAGCCATACCTGTTTTATCTTAGGTTTTTGAATATATACTGGCGGACTTTAAAAACGCAACACTCTACCTCGGTTAAAACTCGCTCAAAACTGTTATAAAGTTGAACTGAAGCATAAAATAAACATAGTATCCTGAATCCTAACACCAAACACAATATGTATCCATGAAAATTTGTTCGCTGAATTCTTTGCATAAGCTGCTTTCTTCAACGTCATCGAGACGTTATTTTTCTGAAGAAAACTTAATAGTGGCTACAAGAAAGGGATTTTGTGAAAGCAAAACATCTCTGGTGATAGCTAGCTACCTAAAGCACAAGACCAGAGGACCAATGGTCCTGTAAACGCTCACCTGAGATCTGCTGCATATACCAATAAACATGTTTGAATATTATGGTATTTAACTCCAGTGCAGGGGCAGATGAAGCCCTTGGGTCATTTTCTTTTTTCAGAATCTTCAATATTCTGTCCATTTGCCAATTTCCTGCTGGCTTTTCCCTTCAAATCACATTTTAACAGTTTTCCCAATTCAAATGCATAGGCAACCCATGTTGACCTTGCCATAAACTTGGTCAAGGTCATCACAGGGTCATGATTTATATATACATTGGAGTACTTTAGCCATCGATGCTTCACGCCAAGTTTCCTTGAAATCAGTCTATTGGTTTCAGAGAAGAAGATTTTTGATGGGTTTTTACCATATATGGGCATGGCGGCCATCTTTGTCATGTGACCTAGATTATTTATATACACATTGATTCCTCAATTCTATAGATGCTTCACATAAAATTTGGCTTTGATTGGCCAAGCGATTTCAGAGGAGAAGAGGTTTGAATATATATTATGGAAATATACATGTATATTGCCCCGGGGTGGGGGCACATGAGCCCCTGGGGTCCAATTTTTTTTCAGAATCATTAATTTTCAGTCCTACTTCCCATTTCCTGCAAGACTTTCACTTTAAATTACATTTTAAAAGTTTTCCCCATTCAAATGCATTGGCGACCTATGTTGACCTTGCCGTAAAATAGGTCAAGGTCATGAAAAGGTCATGAATTATATACACATTGTAGTGCTTGAGCCATCAATGCTTCATGCCAAGTTTTGTTGAAATCGGTCCACCGGTTCTGGAGAAGATTTTTGAAGGGTTTTTACCATATATGGGCATGGCGGCCATCTTGGTCATGTGACCTGGATTATTTATATACACATTGGTTCCCCCTTCCCATAGATGCTTCATGTAAAATTTGGCTTTGATTGGCCAAGCGGTTTCAGAGGAGAAGATGTTTGAATATTATGGAGATATACATGTATATTGCCCCGGGGTGGGGGCGGATGAGCCCCTGGTGCCCAATTTTTTTCAGAATCATTAATATTCAGTCCTACTGCTCATTTTCTGCAAGATTTTTCCTTTAAATGACAATTTAACAATTTTTCCCATTCAAATGCAAAGGCGACCTATGTTGACCTTGCCGTAAAATAGGTCAAGGTCACCGCAAGGTCATGATTTATATATACATTGTAGTACTTGAGTCATCGATGCTTCATGCCAAGTTTGGTTGAAATCGGTCCAGTGGTTCCGGAGAAGAAGATTTTTGAAGGGTTTTTACCATATATGGGCATGGCGGCCATCTTGGTCATGTGACCTGGATTATTTATATACACATTGGTTCCCCCTTCCCATAGATGCTTCATGTAAAATTTGGCTTTGATTGGCCAAGCGGTTTCAGAGAAGAAGATCTTTGAAAATGGTGGACGACGGACGGACGACGGACGGACGGACGGACGCCGGATCATGGCCATCCTATAAGCTCACCTTGTGAGCCTGACGGCTCAGGTGAGCTAAAAAAGCAAAATAAACTTTGATGTTTTCTTTCAATGTCGTTTAAGGCGCTACCGTTTTCCGCTGACGTCAAACGTAATGTGCTCAAAATACAGAGGCATTCGATTACAGCATCAAACCTTATGGAACTTTTAAGTTAGTCTTGTGCCTATATTATGTGTTCGACCAAGGATGAATTTCTTTCAACTGTACGCGTTAAAATTATGTTTTCTTGATAAACGTTAAACTGACGTAATAACCGTGTTTTTCATGCAAATAAACGCCAACCAACAGCATTCGTTTGGGTTTTGATGTTCCTTTCCAAAAATCATGTTGGACATTAAGAAAATTTTTCGTCCCCATTGACCCTTTATGCAATTAATTTTTGTTGATTTTTGGGTCACCGTTGATTTCATGCGTTATGGCGTTAATCACGGACACTGGCATTTCGGTTTTGGTATTGAAGTTAAGCAGACTAATTGTACTTCTCAGTTCAACAGATATTTTTCGGAAACTTCCTGTATTCTGTGTAGAATAATCGATAATGCAAGTGTTGCGTTTTTAAAGTCTGTGAGTATATAAGAGTAAAACTCCTTGATATGCTCATACTCTTACCCCTATAACTTTCTTGTTGTTGCCAAGGTCGACAAAGAATTCTGGATTCTGTATATATTGCATCTGGTTACCCATAGCAGTGATTGTTGTACCTCCACTGAAAATATAGTATTAGCACTTTGACAATAGATCTTGTATAATACATGATTAAGGCAGTTAGCTGATAGTTAAGATCATGTATCTGAACTTAACTTATTATAGTCAGACTTTAATAGCTATGTGGTAAGTCAGGTCTCAGTGTCATCCTTTCATAAGTAACTTATATCTAGTTAAAGAATATGCCATACACAGGGAACTAACTGAACCTACAACCCAAGATATGCTACTGGCTTTACCATCCCGGATGGCCAAGAAAAAGAGCATGCACCTTTGTTTTCCCTTTACAGACAGTATTATCCATATTCTTCTTAAATCCATAATTTCAAGCTTCTAGCCCTTTTCTGTGGCTATACAGACTGGTTTGTGGCAGACCCTGGTCTTGTTGGTTTTCTGTCTTTCTCAATTATGAAATACTTTACCTTAAAATTGTTTTCTTTGGTTCAATCATGGTGATTTCTGGGTCTTTCACATATGTAAACTTTTCTGGAACTACTTTACGGAGGTTTCCAAAGTTGACCTCAACCTCTACTTCATTCTGATTGGCTGATTGTTGTGATGTCACACACTCTAATGCCGAGAAGTTACGCCTAAACAAATATATTCTGCATTGTTAGAACAAAGAAAATTGCATATTTATCAGCATTTGCTGTGTTTTGTTATTTTAAGGTATAATGTGAGTGTCTCTATAGTTCTATATAAATGTACTTAATGTCAAGCCAGGACATATAGTAAGCAGCTTGTGTTATAAATTCTGAGAAATTTATACAACAGAAGGTAGTCATAAGAATATGTCCGTGTTAAAAGCATAAAACTAAGAACTTGCAAAGAGTCAATTATGTAAGAGGTAGTTCACTTCAACTTCTTAAAAAATTTCTGCTTATGTATCACATCCAGCACATTTGAACATTTAGAACAATTGTTTGTAAGTCTGATATTCTTGTCGACAGAAACTACTCACATTGTTACCCGACACCGACTGCCCTCTATGTCAACTGTTGTCATGGTTCCAGTGTTCATTTCCTCCCCTGAGATAGTCAGAGTGGTTCCCCCTGATTGGGGGCCTCGTTTTGGAGACAGACTGACTACCACTGGTTCCTGGCAACAGAAAATATGTCAAGGTCATTTGGGTATAAAATGGGCCACATCATAAGAAAACCTTTTCTTCATACAAACTAGAAAATGAAGACGCAGATCAGCTAAGCAATCACAGTGCATTTAAACTGCAACATAATTTCCACTTCAAAGATAGCGAAGAAATTTCCTAAATTTCAAGCTTCCAACATTCTTCTATGACTAAGCAAGCCAGTTTGTGTCACACTAATCCTGAAAACAGGTGTTTTTTTTATGACATGGCTCAAACTAGCTCCACAATTTCACTTTCGTTTCTAAAATACTTCAAACATTCTGAATTTTTTATTATTTTTTACATTTGGGAACTGTTTGTGTTGTGTGTGTGTGTTGGGGGAAGAGAGAGAGAGAGAGAGAAGGTATTCTTTAATTTCTATTAACTTACTGAAACTTCAAGCTCATAACACCATAATTTTGTTGTGAGATGAGTACTTACAACAAACTTGAATCTGCTGGTAGATTTTGTCTGGTACTGGCCGCTGACCTTGACCTTAATCACACCTCCCTTCAGTGTGTTGGCTGGTTCTGTCAAACACAGGAACCTACAACATACATGTACAACACAAACTGAAATCTGAGCCTCGTCATAAGAAAACTGGATTTTTGCCTATGCGAAAACAAAGGTGCAGATCAGCTGTGCCGGCCCATTTGTTGTTGCTGTACATGTATCCAAAACTTCAAGCTTATAGCCTTCTTCTGTGACTGTACAGGACACTTTGTGTTGATCCTGGTCGAAACCCTTAAGATATGATATCTCACATAACAGCTCATATAATATTGAATATTGGGAGCTGGTAATTACACATTACAGAAACAGAAATTAAGAAAACTCAACATGTTAATGTCGCAAAATATGCAGCTTCTATATAGAAATGACTGCCATACTCATATTATCTTGAATAAAACTAATATATGAGCCGTGTCATGAGAAAACCCGATTTTTGCCTAAGCGAAAGAACAAAACTGCGAAGCTGATCAGCACCTTTGTTTCGCTACTCAGATAGTACAATGCCTCATCTACATATAGCCAAATTTCATGATTCTATCTTTCTTCCGTGGGTGTATAGGCCGCTTTGTGTTGGACCTAGTCGGAAACCCCGAAGACCAGGTTTCTCTCGTTGCGGCTCATATTATTTACTCACTGTATGGAGGGTTCATAATGCTCAGGATGTACAGTGCACCTCACTCCGGCCACCGTCACCTCCAGGTCACTGGAGGCTTTACCCAGGTTGATCCCTGTCACTGAGATGTTTGTTATTCCCTGGACTGGTCCAGTGCTTGGCTCAAACTGAAAGACAGACCAATCAAATCATTAGCCCATTTGTCCATGCAAACAGAATAGCCCCAGATGGGATGCCGCATTCTGCGACATCTCATCTGGGGCTATACTGTTTGCCTTTGTCCCATAAATAGGAAGCCAGGCTTATACGAGTTAAAGCAGAACAGAATTTAAGAGGTCTTAATGCTGTGGAGCAAAGAATGCTTTATGAAGGCGGATCCTAGGGATATAGACATTATCATAGATTCTTGATAAGAATCACAACACATGGGCATGCATGTGATATCTCCCTGTTCACCACAGCGACTCCAGGAAATGGGACATAAAATTGGGGGAAAAATATAAAATTTTTCAACAAAATTCAATAGCTCCCTGAATGACAAGAACTCCGCGGAGGTCGATATCGCACCTGCATCGGGCAAAGTCAATAGACCTTGAAATATAGTTCAACAGCACCAGGTCAAGGTGCGTGCTTGAAGGGCATGTCAAGGACAATTACTATGCAAGGTTTCAGACTCGCAGCTATCTCTGATGTCGAGAAAACCAAACTTCGACGTAAAAATTTTCAAAGTCAGTGAGCCGTGAAATATAGGTCAAGGGCACCCGGTTAAGGTGCGTGCTTGAAGGGTATGTCAAGGACAATTACTATGCAAGGTTTCAGACTTGCAGCTATCTCTGATGTCGAGAAAATCAAACTTCGAGGTAAAAATTTTCTAAGTCAGTGGACCGTGAAATATAGGTCAAGGGCACCGGGTTAAGGTGCGTGCTTGAAGGGTATGTCAAGGACAATTACTATGCAAGGTTTCAGACTCGCGGCTATCTCTAATGTCGAGAAAACCAAACTTCGACGTAAAAATTTTCAAAGTCAGTGGACCGTGAAATATAGGTCAAGGGCACCGGGTTAAGGTGCGTGCTTGAAGGGTATGTCAAGGACAATTACTATGCAAGGTTTCAGACTCGCAGCTATCTATGATGTCGAGAAAACCAAACTTCGACGTAAATGTTGACGGACGGACGGACGAACGGACAGAAATTTGGACTCCTATATCGCACCCTGCTATAAGCTGCTATAAGCAGGTGCGATAAAAAATCTCTCTGATGCCTGTTTGTTTAACTCATCACATGTATGACTGTCTATGGTTAAAAGTTTGCCAAAAAATTGCATTTGTTTGTTGTCTGAAGAATATGGACACATGCAACAGTAAAGGCAGCAAGGTACATAGATTCCAATTTTTAACTTTTCTTCATTTTTTTTTTAAATTAGAAGACATACCCGAAGTATCTGAGGATTTGGACATGTAGCCTGTCTATCTAGCCAGTTGGCCGGGGTACAGTCTGAGGCCAGAGAGCAATGAGCATTGCCCGCAGTGCACCACCCACACTCGTATTCTGGGTCCATACTCAGACACTGTCCACAGTTGGTTACCATAGGTCCACACTTGTAGATGCGCACTGGAATCAAGGAATATGGTTAATACTGAAGATCCGGAAATATTCTCGCTAATATACAAGAATTGGCTGCCTTGTGAATTCTAAGTTCTCGCTAATAAAGAATCTCTATAAATTTATAGAATAGATGGACATTCACTCGCATTACAAGAGCTGGTTAATAATTCGGAAATAGAAAATTCGCAAAATAAAAGTCACGCGAAAATTTCTGAATGAAAATTTCTGAATTTACAGAACACTTCCAGCGACAGCCGAGAAAACCAAATTTTTGTCTTCATTCCCCCTTTTTAATTTGAACATTTATCTTTGTATTTACAAGGCTCACTTATCTACATTTATTGTTGCCATTTTGGTGCAGCCTCATTTCTCAGCAACAGCAAACATGTCAGGAGATTATAATTTGGTTTAAAGCTGTACAAAAGCCCCCAACTCAAGTTGTGAAACGCACAATCCCTGTTTTGCAAAGCCATGAGGAAACAGCTTGACCACTACACCATGGAGGCTTCTTTTACATTTACAGCTTACTTCATATTTAGCCTAATTTCACACTTAACTTCATTTGGCATTTTGTACACAGCTGATCAGCGCCTTTGTTTTCGCTGAACAGATAGTACAATCCTTCTTCTTCTTCAATCCGAAATTTCAAGCTTCTAGCCTGCTGCTGTGACTGTACAGGCTGGTTTATGTTAGACCTGGTTAGAACCGTAACTGTTGGTTTTCTCACGCACAGGCTCAATTACCTTTGATATCTTGTGGGTTGTCCAGTGGAACACTATTAGCTCCTGAGGTAACAGTAAATGTAGCAGTCACTATAGGGTAGCTACCATTATATTCAAACTGAAAAGAAAATGGAATTTTACATCATCTCAGGAGTAGCTAAAATAGAATGCAAAATGCAAAGTAGCATTCAATCCAATTATCTTTTTAAATATTTGAATACTTGAAAATTAGTCACGATGTACACGTATTTACATATGAGCCGCCTCGTGGGAAAACCAACAATGTGGTTTCCGAACAGGTCCGACACAAACCGTCCAGTACAGTTACAGAAAAGAGCTAGAAGCTTGAAATTTTGCAGTTAAGTAGAGGAGGAATTGTACTATCCGAGAAGCGAAAACAAAGGCGCTGATCAGCTTCGCGGTTACCGCGAAGCTGATCTGCGCCTTTGTTTTCGCCTATGTAGATTGTTGGTTTTCCCACGGTGCGGCTCATATCATATTGTTTCCTTACTGTGTTACTGTTTGTATAGACATTTGTCTTTCAAATAAATTACTATTATTATTACTAATAATACTACATGTATTGCAACTTTAAAATAACACCAATAACATTGAGTCTGACAGACTGTGCAGATTTCAAAATTGTATGTCAGCTGTATGCAGAGGAATCACTTATGCTAACTAAAATGTTACTGGAATCTATACACAGCTAGAGCTGGTATATTTCTTAGACATTAATTGTCAAAACTTTTACCTTTTGTGGTTCACATAAGAGGTTGGAATTCTTAATGGTCCCTGAGACGACTTTCACTTCACCCAGGAATGT
Organism: Rugalucina vietnamica; assembly: GCA_964017185.1. Lineage (NCBI taxonomy): Eukaryota > Metazoa > Mollusca > Bivalvia > Lucinida > Lucinidae > Rugalucina > Rugalucina vietnamica. The sequence continues at coordinate 37,968,011 of OZ024875.1, forward strand.
AAACAGGCAGTGAATGTTCCTAGATAGATCTTGCTGTAAGAAACAGAAATCAGAATTTTTAGCCAAAACACATCAAAAATGTGTGTATCATGAAGCAGAGAGCAATATATAAATCAAAGACATCACTGTTAAGCTTAAAATGTACAAGTAAAAGATGTATGATGTACCAAAATCAAACTTAAAGTAAATTTTGATCAAAAGTTGTCAATTTAGTTTTGTAAAAACATACTGCATATTAAGCATTTCGAAAATTGAACATCATTTTACAATATTTGAGCCGCGATGCCAGAAAACCGATAATATTCAGGGCCAGCTGCGACACAAACTGGCCTGTACAGTCATAGACGGTAGCTAGAGGCTTGAAATTTATGATTTAAGAGGAAGAGGGAATGTACTATTGTGTAGCAAAAACAAAGGTGCTGATCAGCTGTACATTTACTGATCTGCGCCTTTGTTTTCACACAGGCGAAAATCCAGTTATCTAAAGACGCTGCTCATTTTGAATTGCCTAAAAGCCACCCATCAGTCAAAATATTTACTGACCAGTAAACCCGAGACAAATTACAGGGCAGACAAATGAAAATGGCAAATGTGAAGAATACATTACAAAAACTCAAGCGTAAAATAAATATAGGTTACCTTTGTTTGTCCTGGACTTAAATGAAAGGTGGCGCAATAATACAAATCCATTTGATCAATTATTTAGACTACCCTGCAAACTTAACTTAATTCAAAAGTTGAATATACCTACCTTAATATTTGCGACTCGTACAGCAATTTGTTTGGTCAGCCCTGAATGTACGACTATGTCTGGTTCTGAAGCAGACGTCTCTAATCTTGGACATAAACTGGATGAATCTATAGCTGCTGTGGTCTGTAAGAAAGCAATGAAGAAATCATTTGAGCTGCAATGCCAGAAAAATGGTCTTCCGGATTTCCGACCAGGTCCGACACAAATCAGCCTGTACAGTCACAGTAGAGGACTGCAAGCTTGAAATTTCGGATTTAAGAAACAAGAGGAATTGTGCGATCTGTGTAGTGAAAACAAAGGCGCTGATCAGCTGTGCAATTACTGCACAGCTGATCTGCGCCTTTTGTTTTCCCTATACAAAAATCTGTTATTTTTTTTTCTCTCAAGATGTGGCTCATTTTATGACTAATTATATGGAATGATATTATGCTTATTTAGCTATACCCAAAACTTGCAAAGTAATTGTTTTCTTGAAACTGCTATACATGTGCAACTGTCAATACCTTATTAAAGACATTACATGTATGCTTTAACTTATGGGACCAGGCAAATCTGGTTTAAAGTTAGTGACTGAGGAATCAACGTGTTCTGCTTTACTTTCCCTGATTTTGGAAAGGAAAAACAAAAATCATTTTGTGATAAGTTGCCAGCAGTCAGCAAAATCTGTCACTATAAATATCTTGGTGTCTTCACAATTTTACCAAATACAAGTATCAATAGAACTATAAGGCCCAGAGCTTAGAGTGGGGGGAAAACTTGCACCAGGATAACATGTTGTGTTATACAACCCTTACATCCCACATTTTTATAGTAAAACTGGGGTTTGCTGGCTGGGGTATACTAGGTTGTGGGTAGTTACCTAGCATGCTCCAAAAATCTATTTTTTTAGCAAAAATATTAAAAATATCATTTTTTTGTAACGAAAATTTCAATTTTTACAGCTGAAAGTAATCTGTATATTGCATGAGCATATTTTCGTAATGTACCTGATCAGGGCAAGTTGGCTCCGAGTCTTCAACACACATCCCTCGGACATGGCACCATTTACACCCAAAACTACTCTCCGTACAGGCTGAACAACTGAAATCAGAGAATAATATCGCCATATCTTTTTATTTTGTACAATGATTATTTGTGACATTTCAAGTAAACTGGTTGCTGTTTTATGAAAACTGATTGTGGATTATCTAAATCTTTCATTTCATGTTGTACTGTTTCTTTTACTACGCACGGCAGAAGAGAAAGGTTTATGAAATTGAACTAGACCATTATCATCATCACCATTATCATTGCAACCACCATCACCATCATCATCATCATCATCATCATTTTCAAAACAGATTTCATTATTTTTACCTTTTTTTTTTTTTTTTTTTTTATAAAGATTCCTCCTTAAAAATCAATAACTCCTTTGACAGTGTTTATGGTGAGATCAAATACTACATTTAATGTTTTTAAGGATATGTCAATCATTTAATTTGGTCTCTTTGATGTTTGAATTCTTCACTGGATAGGCCACTTCCCAGGACTGCTTTTCTTTTCTGGTCACCTGGTTTGCCAGATACTTTTGCTTTTGGTAATATGTTTCAACTTGTGGATATCACAAGACATTCTTGTAAAATATATAAGAATAAAATGATGCAAATGTCTAACTAGTAAGAGCACCACAATGTGGAGATTGTAGCAAATCTGGTCACATTCAGTGAGATACTAGCTTAACCCATATTTGACGAAAGGATTTTCCCATCATTATCAATTGGGCGAGTCCACTTTCATTCTTAGGGGCGTCAGGAGTGATTTTTAAATTTTATTCAATTTTTCGATGAAAATTCTCTAAGCAAACAGAATAGCCCCAGATGGGACGCCGCGTTCTGCGGCGTCACATCTGGGGCTATTCTGTTTGCCTATGTCCCATAAAAAGGACGTCAGGCTTAAACGAGTTAAATCAACAGTTCAATTCATACTATTGGCACATGCCCTTACTTCTGGTTAATTTGACAGTCATAATAGGATACATCTCTTTTCACTATAGGTCGACCATGGACGTGGAGCTCTACTTCTACTGTACTGTGATCTGTAAAATGAAGGGAAAAAAAAAACATAAAAAAAAAAACAGACTACAATGCTCAAAGTTAAGGAAAATGTTTGTTGAGGGTTCCTTAATATGTCAAAGCAAAATCTATAAGCAAAACATTTTGTTACTGCTGCTCTGTATAATCACTCACACAGATACACATTATGACCTTGGCCAATACAAGCCCAGCAGGCACATGACGTCAAAATGACATCAGATCGACGTTGATACGACGTCATTCTGACGTCATGTGCCCGCTGGGAGTACTCTTAACAGACAGCATTTAACATATAGGTACATGGATATTTAACACAGCTTCTTTGTTCCGATGAAGGCTTATATTCTAAGTTTGGTTTCACTTGTACAAACTTACTCATCAAAATATTTTCTTCTTTTTTTTCAACTGTCATGTAAAAAGCAAAAACTATTTCACCTTGTTCTGCTGGTATCGATTGAAGTCTGGATCTCAAAGGCAAAGGGCAGGTAATTCTGTCTCCAATCATTCTAGCCACAGTTGCCTCCCTTTTGCCCCTAGCAACAAAACTGCACTGAAGGTCAAGGTCAGGGGAGTCTAACACTGACACCGTACCCAGCTTGAAGGTGATCTGTAAATGGATGATATTTCGTTTAACCATAAGAACGCTGATATTTTATTTCTCAAATATTACATGTCACTTACGTTTTTTTTGGATAAAAAAAAAAAAAAAAAAAAAATTCCCGACTTAACAGCCCATAAAAAAATACATTTAAGCACCTTCCAAAAAGCTTGAACAACTTTTAGGAATATGATTAAAATGGGCAAAATGCTTCATTTGGTGTCCAATTTGTTCAAAGTAACTTAGTCTACAATAAGCTGTCATTTTAGCATTTAAGAATTTTTGGGTCAAAATATTGATTTTACATTTAAAAGATCAAAAGGTCAAAGCAAATCAGTCTCTGACAATGTTCAATCCACAATGCTGAGTCTCTCAGCCTCCGAGATTGTAAGTGTTTTTCATATACAGTACAACCTCATTATAACGCTATCTTTGGGGTCTACAGAAACAGACCGTGTTATAAGTGAAACTGTGTTATAATGAGGTTATTTACTATAAGAACTATAGACAATTTAGCATTTGGGAGCCATGACATGGCCGTGTTATATTAAAAACCGTGTTATAATGAGGTGTGTTATAATGAGGTTGAACTGTAACTGAATGTGCACCTGACACCATCCTTGTACCTACCTGTTTGTCAGTAGCAGCATTACTCTGCAAGCTTCTATAGCTGAGGGCAGCCGGCTGTAAATCTTGTATCTCAGCACAAACTCCTTGTTGGGCTGGGAGCCAGGAGGGGGTAACAGCAGTCAGGGAACATAACTCTCTTGGAGTGCAACTGAATCATACAAGGTGGAACACCGGTAAAAATATATCACTCCGCCGTACCCCACGAAAATAGTGCATTTAAAAATTTCATCCACACGTTTGATGCTGAAAATTGAGAACATTTCCTACATTCTGTGTTAAATCTCGAATTTACTAATAAGTGCCATCAGAATATGACATGTTAGTGCACAAATCACTATGCTAAAACGGACTATAATATCTCATCGGAGGCTTCTGTATGTACACTACCCCCTACTAAAATTCAGACCATTCTAGAGTGTAAAATCCACCCATAGGTTGGTTGCAAATTGGAATACCTTAAAATCGAGATGGTCAACCCCCCTCGGTAGTGGCACCTTTGGGTAGTGGTTTGGATGGGCTATCAAGTTAGAGAAGACCTTTTGGTCGTGCAATGTTGGGTACTAGCTGGGAGTGTCACAAAGTGAGGTAATTTGCATTGCGGCATATGGGAGATTTTTTACTGGTGTTGGACCACAAGAGTACAAAGACTAAGTTTAAGCTTTTCTAAAAAGCTTGATCCTTCTCAGCACTTTTTCCAGCATATGACCACACGCATTCTTCTGGTGCAATGCCGAAACAATAAATAGGCTTTACTGCAGATGTGCTGAATTCGCAATTTCAAATTAAACTCAGGTATGATAACTTGATATGATTATTATAAAGAAAGGCCTGAATGAGAGGATGCCAAAGCTGGTCTTAGTCAATGTACGCAAGTCGGTGTATAACTTCTATACTGCATCAACAAAATAATTGCAGAATGTTTGCTGCTAGGTTATCAACAGTTTATTGCCTTGTTTATAGCTAAGTCTGATAGATGAGCATGAAATAAGCAAGGGCTAAAAGGCAGGGCATGTGCTGTATACAAACAAAACTGTATCTTTGCGTGTACAGGTCTTGGCAATATAACTAATAGAAATTAGCAATGAAGCTTGTATATGCATCTGTAACATGAAAAGAGTGCTATCTTTTATCAAGAAAATCCCATATTAATGGCACATGGGCATTCTGATCTGAACTCTTGTCCCTCCCATAGAAATATGAGCCGCCTCGTGGGAAAACCAACAATGTGGTTTCCGAACAGGTCCGACACAAACTGGTCTTTACAAGCACAGAAAAGAGCTAGAAGCTTGAAATTTCGGATTTAAGTAGAAGAGGAATTGTACTATCCGAGTAGCGAAAACAAAGACGCTGATCAGCTTCGCGGTTACCACGAAGCTGATCTGCGTCTTTGTTTTCGCCTATGCAAATTGTTGGTTTTCCCATGGGGCGGCTCATATAGTAGATTTTCTTATGAAAAAAGCTCCTTTAATATGGTTTGATCAAAATAATAAAGCAACAATAAGCATTCTTCTCCAACTTTCATCTACACATGAGCTGCATCTTGAGAAAACCTGTTTCGCACATATGCAAAAACAAAGTCGCAGATCAGCTGGGATAGTATGATCCCTCCCTAATTTAAAACCAAAATTTCAAACGTCTGGCCATCTTCTGTGACTGTACAGGTAGGCCATCATTGTCAAACCTATTAAGAAACCTTAAATATGATGATTTTTTCATGATATGCCTCAAATTTTCTTATAAACATCTGCCAAGGAACAGGCTGTGGGTGCAAAATGTTAGTTCAAAAAATCAAACATCAGGTACACAAAAATTACAAACATCTGCCTACAATTATGTGTATGTATGATGTAAGGTGTTTATGTGGCTTTATTACATCATAAAATCAGTCTTTCTTCATTAGCAAGTTTCCAAAGACTTTTTGTTTGTTTGTTCGATTTTCGTATGAGAAAACCAACAATTTAGGTTTCCAACCAGGTACGACACAAACCGGCCTGTACAGTCACAGAAGCAGGCTAGCTGCTTGAAATTATGGATTTAATAATAAGAGGGATTGTATTATCTGTGTATCAAAAACAAAGGCACTGATCAGTTGTGCAGTTACTGATCTGTGCCTTTAATTTCCCATATGCAGATTGTTTGTTTTCTGGTGCGGTGACTCAGTTGGTGTTTTATGTCAACAGAAAAGGTCAGGTCGGGAAGGTCACTTATCCTAACCAGACTGTTCCTGGGCAAGCCTCCCAGAACTATAACCCCACCATAAGAAATCACTTGTACGGAGCTAAAAACTTTAAATTTTTGAATTACAGTCCAACCTGTCTTAAGCAACATCCATCTTTATCAGCAAGCATCACACAAGTGATTTGGCTGCTTGCTTCAGACAGCTTGGACAGTATAATTGAGCCGTGACGCGAGAAAACCGGTCTTTGGGGTTTCCGACCAGGTCCGACATAAACCGGTCTGTGCAGTCTCAGAAAATGGTAAGAAGCTTGAAATTTCGGATTTAGGAAGAAGAGAAATTGTACTATCCAAGTGGCGAAAACAAAGGCGCTGATCAGCTTCGCAGTTACTGCGAAGCTGATCTGCGCCTTTGTTTTCGCATAGGCAAAAATCCGGTTTTCTCACGATGCGGCTCAATTTATACCTGTTTTTAAGGACACACCATCCACAGATCGGGTCCTGTGTTGCTGTACATTGTGAACAGGTTGTCTTCTCACTGCAGTGGTCGACAGACACTCGACTCAACTGTAACAGATATAAATCACATAACAAGCTGCAATAGTAAATGATAAAATGCAAATAATTAAGTTTGAATATAAAAGTTTTAGTGACACTAGAAAAACCACTTAAGGATGTTCGCTGCTAACATTTGACATTTCGGAACTTCCGGTTTTTCTTTTCTTGAATATCTCGTAAACGGTTGCAGATATTTTCCTAATATTTTACATTTGGATACATATTGATGATATGCATTGAATGAGCCATAAAAATTGTCAATCTAAGAAACTTCATTTTTTCACCCCATTTTCTGCAACTTTTCAGAAAATTTTAGTTGTCAGTAAAATTTAGGGGGTAGGGTAGATTAAACTTGAATATTACACATCTTAAAATTAATTGCACTAGTTTGATGTTTATTTTGGCAGCAGTATATGTGTACATGGTCTTCTAAGTCAGTCTGTGTGTCTTTAGTGTGTTGGTTTTAAAATTTTAGGTGGTTTTATGAAATGGGCTTTTAGAAACAAAACAGCCGAAGAAAGGCTGAAAATGGCGATTTTCAAGTTGTTGGTTCTCTCTTATATGCTCACTACCCTATATATTTCTTTCTTTTATTCGAACAATATTACCAAGTTCTATTTTATGTGAAAATACAAGAAAAAGTTTGAATCAACAAATATGAATTTGGCACATTTCAAAATATTGATTTTTTCCAACTTTTCAAGTATGGGGGTAGGGTTGAAAAAGGAATAGTAAAATTTTGTCATCCACTCCAAGATGCAAATTTTTCTATGCTTTTGGTCCAAAATAGTCTGCGTTAAGTAAATATTATGACTTTTGAAAGCATTCTAGGTGTATGTTTGTTCAAGACTGGTATGTTTCAAAGAATTAAAAATTAAATTAATTTTACCAAATTTAAAACATGGTGCTCAGAGGTCTCATTCAGAGGCCTGTAGCTTGAAAAAATGCACACTACCCTATATTTATTTTGTTTTCAAATGTCTTGTGTTGTATTTTGGAATCAAAAAAGAGTGATTAGAAAAAAAGTTTGAATACTTTTTCATTGGCAGCGAACATCCTTAGGCTGAAAATAAAATTTTGTTTGTTTGTCCTTTACCTACCTACCCACATTTTAGCCCCCTACTCAAAAAATTTTATTGCAGTTTCCTGAAGAAAAATATTTTTATCTTACTATGTATGGTGAAATGAATAATTCGGGTTTTATTAAGTCATTCAAATGCTTGAATGCAAACTTGTTAAACTTACCTTTCCTGGAAAATTTGTGCACTTTCTGTGAAATATCTATTAATTTAATTCATATGCGCCTATATTACATGTACATGTAACATTTCATGCAAAATAAAAGCTGACTGTTACTAGACTAAAATGTTGAATGTTAATTTTCTATTTTCTACTGAAAGCAAAATATAATAAAATACTTTTCCTACCTACCTACCCAAGGTTAAAATGCTGGGTAGGTAAAGGACAAACAAACAATTTTTTAATTCAGGCCTTAAATTAATAGAGTTTATGTTTGTTTAGTGGTTTAACATCCCTGTCAACACTTTTCAGTCATGTTGGGATGGAGCCACCAGTGCTATGGTGAGTTGATGTGCCTAGCTGAAGGATAAAACTTGATACTAGTGGGGATTGAAGCCCCAACCTATGGATGTCGAGTCTGACACATTAACCATTTTGCCACATTACAGCGATCCCCAAATAAGGTTTTATCAGGAATTTGCAATGGGGGAAACCCAAACACAGGCTCCAACCCAGAAGCTGCGGTTAAACTAAACTGTTGCATTAGTGCAAATCATTAATCATACATTTTGTAAATCTGTGCGTATTATTTTAAAAGACTTGATTACATTAGGTTTATTCTGCAAAGGTAATATCATGCTGTTTGGAATTTAGATCAAGTTTGCTGCAACGATTACAATAAAGTCTGATAAATCCGAATTAATTGAGCCGCGACGCGATAAAAACCGGTCTTCGGGGTTTCCGACCAGGTCCGACACAAACCGGCCTGTACAAGCTCAGAAAAGAGTTAGAAGCTTGAAATTTCGGATTTAAGTAGAAGAGGAATTGTACTATCCGAGTAGCGAAAACAAAGGCGCTGATCAGCTTCGCGGTTACCGCGAAGCTGATCTGCGCCTTTGTTTTCGCCTAGGCAAAAATCCGGTTTTGTCATGGCGTGGCTCAATTAGTCCTTAGTGAATATTCTGCACCAAGTAAGTACCAGAGGAACCTTTCAATTTACTGAACATCAATTGGGATGAACTTTGTAAAAAGCAAAAAACAGCTGTCATGACAGTTGCAACTAATGTATGTTCTTTACTTGTTGTTTGCATCTACATTCATGTAAAATTTAGTCTGCCAGACATGTGCATACATTAAGGAAGATTAGCCAAAAGTTTTAGTTTGGTTTATGCTCAAGAGCTGGGGCAATGTCTGGACAGCTAGTCATCCTTAAACTACATTTCCTAGGCAAACTTATTTTCTGCCGCTTATCAAACTCGTATTTTCAGCATAAAATGATAACAATTACTTGCAAAAGAAATGCTAAACCCTGAAATTTAACCAACTCGGTACTTTTTCATGATTGCAAACCTAGACACAACTGAGCAGACATTGGACAGACACATGGTCATGCAGCAAGTGTTCTGCTTCTCAACTAGTTTTCCTTGTGCCAGAAATAGAGTTACAATGATTGGTTACCTTTTCTTCTGTCATGGCATACAGCGCTGTCCTGTCGGAGTTCCAGAGAAGAGGTGATTTTATGTGACCTTGACCTACTTTTAATTCACTCAACATGGAGGCAGAACCATCCTTTAAAACAGTGGCCTAGCAAAGATACAGGAAAAATTAAATTCTTACAATTATCAATTTATTGTACAATATCAATATAAATACAATATCAAGTCATTTTCTCATGACTAATGGTAGTTTGGGGATTATAATGGATGATTTTTTTTGTTGTTGTTTTTGTTTGTATATTGTTGTTTGTTTGTTTTTTAGTAGCAAAAGTGCTGCTGTGCTATATATCTGTGAACTTTTGATTTGTCGAGTGCTTGTCCAGACAATTTGAACATTTTCGACTGACTTTAAGAATTATATCAAAATGATGGATTTTTTTTCTTGATTTAAAATTACTGTAAAAGGACCTGAATAATGAAAACATACCTTTTTCAGAAAGCCATTACTTGTTCCAAGGTAGATAACTGTGTAATCCTCCCATGCCTCAGTGGTGAGGGCTGTGATTTGAACCTCTGACAGTGAGATGACAGGCTTCTTGTACAGTGGCAAAGTGCCCTCGATTGATGGGTATGCTTCGGAAACCTCCGACTGGCCACAAAAGTCAGGTTCCGCGGACTGAAAGCAATTTGAAGAGATTACAGTAAAACTTGTCAGAGCCTCTAGTACAGTGGTTTAGTGCCCTCAATTCATGGGTAGGCTTCTGAAACTGTGAGGGATCACATAAATCAGGTTCTGCAGACAGAAATTAATTTTGAGATATTAATTTTTATCACACTGATTTGATCATGTGGCTTAGTCATTCAGTATAGGCACTGTGCTTACAGGGTGGCCTAGACTGACTCTGGGATAAAATTCTGGTCAGACTAGACCACCTGTCTGGTGTCATTTGCTTCCTGTTTCTGACCACCGCCACAGAATGTCTACAAGAGGCATGAAAATTGTATCCCTCTATTACATATGGACAAAAATTGGGCATACTGAATATGTAGTGATGCACATTTGTGCACATTGCATGTTTGTGCAGACAAAAATTGTACTACAGATTTAAATTTAAAACTCATTGTAAACTTATTTTATTCATGGTATGCAAACTGAAATATGTTCAACAAAATATTTCTGTCAATCTGGTCTGTGTCATTTTTCATTCCAAGATGCAAAATGGAATTCAGACTGAATTTCAAATAAAACGCCTTTCTTAAACTATAAAGAAATTTTAACAAATTCATAAAATGCCTTATGGTTACAGACAAACTTCAGGAAAACTTTTTAGCATTAAAAAAATTCTCTTTCTTAAAGTGAGCCGCATCATGAGAAAACCTGCTTTGTGCCTATGCGAAACCAAAGGGGCTGATCACCTTTGTTTTCGCTACTCGGACAGTACAATTCCTCTTCTATTTAAATCCAAAATTTCAAGCGCCTAAGTTTCTTCTGAGGCTGTACAGGCTGGTTTGTGTCGGACCTGGTCGGAAACCCTAAAGACAGATTTTCTTGTGTCACGGCTCAAAGTGTGAGAAGTGCTGATGACTGCTTCTTTTTTTTCTTTTTTTCCTACCAAGGAAATCACAAAGCTGTTTGTACAAAAGAAGTGTAAAAGCAATTTATATTTTTTTTCAAATCATGTCTTTTTGATGTTCTGCTTTTTCCCAGCGTAACATTCTTACATAACAGTCATGCAAAGATAAACAACAGCTCACACCTTTTAAGAAAACATAAAATGTGCACCATTATTTACTCAATATCAAAACATGAATTATTGTAGCAAAACATATAACAATGTTCAAAAGCTTAAAAGCTGGCAAAATGAATGCTGGAGTTGAAGAATAAAAAGAGGCAAGGAACTGGTTTTAAATGCAATTGTTTCTATATTTTGGGATTTTTTTTAAAAACAGCCTGGCCAAAATAATCATCGTAAGCATACAACCCTTATACTCACAATACGCATATGCGTAATGCAAAAAATATGGCTTTTTTGTCATTTTAAAAGACAAATTTGGCTATTTTTTCTCTTTGAGCGTATAACTTCAAATTTTCTGGTTATGCCCTTGATCATTATTACTTGTTTAAGAAATAGATCAGCTCTAGCAGTGAATTGTTGAGTAATAATTCACTGTTTGGAGGTCAGTTGTAAAGAAGATCAAATCATGAGCGTGTAGCACGAGTGATTTATCTTCTTACAACTAACTGACCGACAAACAGTGAATTATTACTCAACAATTCACGCACTTGAGCTGATCTATTTCGATTCTAACACACAATAAACGGAATAAATGTTGCTGAAACCGTCGATATCGTTCAGCTTACCGCCATTGCATTGCAGATATCCCGCCAAATATTTGACTGTAATGCTGGTATTTACACACACTTATTACGTTTGTTGTGCGCTAAAACAACGTTTCACTGCTAACGCTGCTTTGTGGGATAGCTGACATCACAAATGCCGCAAAGTAACATCACGCTTATTCGCACAGTGAAATTGTTGCACAATATAACACGTTTTTTACCATTGGCTATATAGGCGAGGTGTGTTAGAATATTGTGTAAACATTGCAAAGCACAATATTTTTATACAGGAAAAATATACAGCTGTCATTGTACAATAAAAACAAAATAAATTAAGCTCTACACCCTGCTTGAAAAAAAAGTACATGATCCCTTATGAATGCAAGTTTTTTGGCAGGTCAGACTGTTGCTTGAAAAACCAGATTTGACATTATACTATAGGGGGTTCAGTAAATCATGCACACCGTTTTGTCTCCTCTTAGCACACATGGACCTCAAAGGTGCACACCCAGGTCTTTACCTAACAAGCATGTGCAAACATACACACCGCATCATCTTTACTTGAGCAGTATACAGTTGTTTTCATACAGTGTGCATTAAATTTATTAGAAAGAAACTTAAGCGCAATGTGCCCTAAATAGAATGAATACAGCATGTATAACTTTTTGCTTGGTATGATGAGGACAGAATGTGCCCCATATGAAAAAATTAAGAGTTGTTGGTAATCAAAGAAATAAGGCAGGTTTAACCTGGCTTGGAATTTTCTCAATGATCTCTATGATTAACAGATAATGTCTGAACAGAGCCATAAAAAATCTTCCCAAACTTCTGAGAGTGCTTTTTGATAGAGGTAAAGCCTCTGTTTTCTCCATCACCTGGCATATATATACAGTTTCCTAAATTTTTGGACAAGTTATTGTTTTTGTTTTTTTTTGTGTGTGTGTATTTGTTTTTTTTTTTTTTTTGGTATTGTTGGTTTAGTGGTTTAACATTCCAGTCAACGAAGTTTTAGTCAGGATGGGAGGGAACCACCCTCTTCATGGGTATTAACCATGCAGTTCTATGGAGAGTTAATGAGTCTTTGACAAGGCCACAACCCGGGTCCGCTGGGGATCAAACCCCCAACCTCCCGATTCAGAGTACTACTAACACTCTTTCGACTAGACTAATAACTTCCCATTCTAAAATTTTATCTATGTAACTTAATTTTTGCATGATGCTGGTTCTCGCATAATGCAGCTCATTTTATTACCTGAGAAAAACTACCCAAGGGTTGTTTATGAGTGACAGGGGGAATGTTTTAGGATATTTTGTGTTTGTATTAATCCATCAACTTGCATTTTCATAATTACTCACAGATGTATTATCAACTAAATTGTCAAAATTGTTGATCTTTAACAAAACTTGAAAAGTTCTGATCTGGCTATCTATAGATCAGGCACCTAATGATCTACAACGAGGGAGAAGTATACTTTTTGCATTATCTATATTTCAGAATTTATTTATATGTTAGAAAGTATGAAGTTTCAAGAAAAGCATTTGTCAATGGTGAAAGAAATATGCACTTTGTACTGGTAATCTGCCTCTTTAAGGTTAGCTCCAGAAACAAGGATAGTTAGAGAAAGAGACTATCCCAACATGACCATGATAACTCATTAGCTGTTGACTACAGACATTTAGCATTAAATTAAACAATGGACATAAATTTTGATCTATATCTGTGTTTTAAATCTTTTCTGAAACCGAAATTTCAGGCACTATCCATTTGAGTGGCTGTATAGCATGATTTGACACTGGTCTGAAATATCACAGACAAGTTTTGCCATAATAAAAGCTCATTTTATACTTTGCTCTGAAAAAATACTTACAGTTGGCACACAAGACCGCATCTTCTGGAAGAAGGCGGGACCTATAATTCCATCCCCTTGGTAACAACTCCTGACCGTCTGCGCCATTCTGTCATCAATTTCATTCAGGTCAAATATGCACACTGCAGATTTTGATGACTTTGTGGACCCTGTTTGACCGAAACTGACAGTGACTTTCTGACTGACTGTATCATAATAAGCCGCAATGGAGTGTGGAAACCTTAACCCGGAATTGGCTTGACAGTCGAGTGGCACTTCTATGTATGATCTATAGTACCTATCCTGCGTACAGATTCTTGCTATTTTTGTGACAATATTTTTGTTGGTACCTAGCTTCTTTGGTTGATTGGCTATGATGTAAATGTATTTACCTTGAGAAAATCCATAAATATATTGCACATGAATGTTCTTTGGGACATTTTCACGAACACTTAGGGCGGACGAACCTTTATCATCACTATGTACGAGTCCTAGATTTTCTATGCTCCGACTGCTTATTGTGGGCGCAGTGTCGGAATATTGTTTCCCGACAATATCATTCACTAAATGAATTTGGTTTCTAGATGATTTGAATAACAAAGTTCTACGTTTTCTATCTTTTGGCATTATGAATTTTTCACGACTATAAAGAATGTTGCTCATATTTCCTAAAGTCCGTACATCACAAGACCCTAGGCCTGTTTTGCATAGCACTACTCTGTCATGCACAGAATCAACTAATACTGCTTTAGCGACACTTTGTGTATCAAGGACTACTTTTTCTTTTGGCACAAGGTTTTCGGAAAGTTTCACTAAGTTTCTACTAGCACCAAGAATAATATCACCGGTATTTTTGTCTGTTCCGATAGTACCAAGCATCTGTCCATCTGGATCATGGTAAGTCTGTGTCACCCGCATGCTTGTCACATGCATTGTCATGGCAACCAATATGAAGATCAGTAGTGTCAGCTCCATCCTTCAGTTCAGATTGGCTCTGCACTTCTGAAACAAGCATAAGAAGTGAAGGTCGTTAAAGCTTCCACAAGCCTCTTAGTACATTACTCTCAATGGCAACTGGGCAGTCAATCACTGCTGTTAGTTTGCTGTAAGTATGTTCCAACTTAATCCAAAATTTCAAGCTTCCACAGCCAGGAGCATTATATGTTCCTGCCACAGCTAAATAACCCTGTTTGTGATGACACAAGGTCAAATAGCCTGAAAACAGTTTTTACACAGAAAGAGGCTCAAACTATGTATCCAGACTACTGTACAGAAGAGAATTTTCAGACAAATTACATACAAACATATATTTTATGAGTGTTCTGCACACCAGCTAAGACCTGTAGTGAGAAAATCTGTCTGATGTATACAATACATCAAGGCTGGACTGAAAAAAAACACCTATCCTGCAAATTACAATTAAATTACAAAGACTGTTCAATATGCGTCTCTACTTTCCAAAAACAAAAAGAATTTTGTGATCAGCAAAGGTGTTGATACGTATGCACAAAAATGCATTAAATGCATCAACCAATGTTATTTGCGAATATATCACACAGTAGATGGGTTTTCTCACATTAATAAAAATAAGCCAGACAACCTTTATAACCAAATTAGGCACTTGGGCCAATAAAATCCTGTTCAACCTGATAATTATTTTGCATGATATGTAATTCAAATGGGAACCTATCTCTATAAAACATGCCTTTTTCATAAGAATATCTGTCTTCCGTCATACTGGGCCAACCTTCTACAATACAGAAGCTAACATTAGAAACCACAAGCATAAATATATAACTGCCCTGGCATGTGCCATTTTCTATGTATATGCATTATGTGGCCATGGAACAGAGGATTGTTCAGTTTAATCACCAGGCCTAGCGAAAATGAAAGCAGACCTGATAACTATCCCCGCATCGGGCATATTTCTTTCAATTTTTTTTTCATTAAGCTTGAACAGAATCAGTTAACATTGAGAGAATGTGCATTATGTATGGACAAGGAACAGCTTGGTTGGCTTAACTGACCGTCTCGACGTAAGCTTTTCTGTTGACCATGGAAGTAAACAAACAAAGCCCCTGCCAAAGACAAACAAAGGGGTGGCAAAGGCAAAGCCCCTGCCAAAGACAAACAAAGGTGGCAAAGTAAAAACATGGGGGTGGGGAGAGGGATGAGATTATAGGAACTGTGAGTCACGCAAAAAGAAGGTTTTTCCATGTTATATTTTGTTATAAAGTAGCCTTTTATCTCTCATCATTATATGGCATAACTGAATTTCCGCCAGAAATAACTTATTGCCTACCAATAAAATACCCTAACTGAAGTGTTATAGCAGCAAATAAAGACAAATTGATATCAACAGACAGACATTTCAACAAACACTACAACACACCCGTTATCCAGAGACAACTAATGTAACAGAGAACAACCAACCCAGATGATATCAATATAAGACTGTAGTATCATCAGGAAAACATGCCCATGCAACGAATACCCCCTTAAACCCCACTCTTATATAGAAAAAATGGGGTTTGCAGGGGTAATCCTATTTTTCTCATTTTTGCTCCAAAACATAGATTGTGGGTACTCGTTAGAACCGCCTCAGCGAGGCGGTTCTAACGTGTACCCACAATGTATGTTTTGAGCAAAAATAAGAAAAATATCAAAATTTTTCAGCTGAAAATTTTCAATTTTTAAAGCACAAAAAATCTCTGTATATTGCATGGGCAAGTTTTCTTAATGTGCAAATACCTGTCTGGGAACAACTTTCCATGGATCATTCAAATATGAGCCTTTGCGTGAGAAAACCAACAATCTGGGTTTCCGACCAGGTCCGACACAAACCGGTCTGTGCAGGCACAGAAGCAGGCTAGCAGCTTGAAATTTCGGATTTAGGAAAAAGTGAGATTGCACTATCCCTGTAGCGAAAACAAAGGCGCTGATCAGCTTCGCAGTTACTGCGAAGCTGATCTGCGCCTTTATTTTCACCTATGCAGATTGTTGGTTTTACATGCGGCGGCTCATATGTAAAAAGTTGTTACCAGACAGATATTTACATTCTATTGTGGCTTATTGATTACATTCCATGTAGCTTGTTATCAGTCAATTGTCCGTTGTCTCTGGATAACCAGTGTGTACAAAATTAATGAACATTGCAAAATAGAGAACCAGTCACAGATAAAGGGCTGGACAGACAGACAGACGGTCAGATGGATGGACGGACGGACAGAGAGCAGACAGACAGATGGATGGATAGATGGACAGACAGACCAAAGACACAGGTCTATACTCAGACATACAGACAGACACATAATTACCTCTTTACAGAGTAAGTCGTCCGATAAACTCACAAAAAAGTTCAAGATCCTCTCATTCACACTATGTCAATTACAACTGGTGCAGAAAATATTTTGGCGGCCCTATTCAAATCTAAATGATACACCTTGTAGATGTTAATTTGCATATGGAAATACCAGGTGTGACATACTTTCCAACCTATTATTCAAACATAAATCATGTGCAAAAATGTTTTCATCTTTCTCTTTTATCTTTTTAAATGATGAAATACATTAAATTTTCATTAAAACAATTTTCAAACAATTTAAACTATTCAGTCGACATAAAATCATGCAATAGCAATCATTTTACCCTATATGATATATACCAATGATCACTGTACAAAGACAGCCCTTTTTTTTTTTTTCTTCAGAAAATTTAATGACAAAAAAAAGCTGTATAATCCCACATTTTCTTGATAACATATGATACTATATAAACAAAATACATGTCTCTTACATTTCAAGAAGTTGTACTCTATTATCAATTTGTCAACTGATTCATTGTCCCACATCCTTAGATCTTTTTCAATAAATGATCAGTCACATCAACCCTTTGCATGCTGTGTAAAACATGCCTGTTTGTTGTCTTTGTTACCTGCTAATTTTCTTCCATTTTTTTTTTACAAGTATTCCATTAGATCCTCAAATAATTCAGATCCATATTAGGTGTGACATACTACTGACATATATCCAAATACCTGATATGGGTCCGATTATTACGAACAGACGTAACTGATAGGCAAAGTGTTGAACTGATTTCTTCTGTTGTTTAGTATTATTTATTTTCTTCCTCCATAAAAAGCATGCTTCATATTAAAGTACATGCAAATTCAACCATCATGACAGTTTTCATGAATCTCTGCTTTATTTTAATTGTGCAGCACCTTCCAAGCCCTAACTGAAAGCTTTTGTGATAAGAATCATTATGCCAAGTAGTGGCTTGCTCTCAGATCTTCTTTCAATACTGATTAGCACAAACATATCTGCCCGATTGACAAATTACTCATTTGCCTATAATCAATCAATTTATGATTCAGTCGAAGAGGCCTTGTTTTTATGCAGGCAAAAAAGAAAACAAGTAGCCTAAGGGCAACGATTGCTCACCTGAGAGTCAACAAGTACAGTCACTGGACAAAGTGTTTTTTTTCCATGTATGGGTATGACGGTCATCTTGGTCAATTTTCAGGCCTATGGCTGCAATGGTTTCCATAGGATCATTGGTCCTGTAAATGCTTACCCGAGACCTAGTTGTCACTTTTTCCCATGTTTCCATGTTTGCCTATGTTTCCAAAATCGACCTTTACCTACATTAATCACATGCCTTCATCTACTCTATCAGTTGTTTGCATCTATCACTTTTCAGTTCTCAGGCTGCAATAGTTTTCAAAAAATAACATTTTAAAAGCAGATGGGCTCCTGGGGTCCATTTTTTTTTTTTTTCAGAATCATAAAATTTCAGTCTTACTGCCCATTTCCTGCAAGACTTTCACTTAAAATGACATTTTAAAAGTTTTTCCCATTCAAATGCATTGACAACCTATGTTGACATTTGCCATAAAATAGGTCAAGGTCACCACAGGGTCATGTTTTATATATATGTTGTAGTACTTGAGTCATCCATACTTCATGCAAAGTTTCGTTGAAATCGATTAACCGGTTCTGGAGAAGAAGATATTTTAATGGTTTTTACCATAAAAATCATATGGGCATGGCGGCCATCTTGGTCATGTGACCTGGATTATTTATATACACATTGGTTCCCACTTCCTATAGATGCTTCATATAAAATTTGGCTTTGATTGGCCAAGTAGTTTCAGAGAAAAAAATCTTTGAAAAGTGTGTATGGACGACAGACCGGCCAAGGTCAAGAGATGACCTTGACCTAAATTAATCATATACCTTCATCTAATCTATTAGTTGTTTGCATTTACCACTTTTCAGATCTCAGGCTGCAATAGTTTTCAAAAAATAGCTAATTTCCACTTTTCCCATTATAAGTCTATGGAAACTTCAAGTTACCATAGCAACCAGAGTTCTAATCCGACTGGAATAAAAAACACAAATTATGTAGAGGCTACTGTCAGGAACATGTATACAAAGTACAGGATTCATCCACTTGACAGTTTCTGAGGAGAAGATTTTTGAATGTTTTTTTTTTTTTTCAAAATTTTGCCCTTTATGGGGCCCCAGCAACCAATCAAAATAAAGGATTAGGACAAAACTCGCAAGAAAAGTCAAACACTACGCAATAAACATTTCTGCAAAAACAAAATTCAAGTGTCTGCAATTTTAGCGGAAAAATAGCTGATTTCCACTTTTCCCATTATAAGTCTATGGAAACTTTAAGTTGCCATAGCAACCAGAGTTCTTATCCGCCTGGAATAAAAAATACAAATTATGCGGAGGCCACTGTCAGGAACATGTATACAAAGTATAGGCTTCATCCCCTTGACAGTTTTTGAGAAGAGGATTTTTGAATGTTTGTCGAAATTTGCCCTATATGGGGCCCCTGCAACCAATCAAAATGAAGGATTAGGACAAAAGTCACATGAAACGTAGAGGACTACTCAATAAACATTTCTGCAAAAACAAAATTCAAATATCTCAACCAAGACAGCAAAAATAGGCAATTTTCACTTTTCTCCATTATAAGTATATGGGAAGCATAAGTTGCCATAGCAACCAGAGTTGTTATCCGATCGAAATAAAAAAACACAAATATTCCTTCCCTCCACCCGTAGATGCTATATGTGAAATATGAAAAGATTCGGCCTGGCAGCTTCAGAGGAGAAGTCGTTTGAAAATGTTGACGACGGACGACGGATGCATGGACGCCGGCTCGACTACCATACTATAAGCTCACCTTGTGAGCCTTCGGCTCAGGTGAGCTAAAAATGCTGCAGTGTTTTACAACAGATGAACTTACATCAGGATAACATGTCCGTGTAATAAATACCCCCTTTTACCCCACTTTTAGATAGCAAAACTGGGGTAGGCGGTTCTAATGTGTACCCACAACCTATGTTTTCAGAAAAAATAAGAAAAATATCAAAATTTTTCTGATCATGGAATTTTCAATTTTTGCTTTTGAAAAAATCTCTGTATATTGCATAGGCGTGTTTTCGTAATGTAATGTTCATGGCATAGGTAGTTATGGAACCCAGGACATCTCACTCCCTCTCTTGTCCTCTACCACTAGGCCAAAGTTAATTTGACCTCTTCAAGGACGCAAATAGTCGCATGTGGAGTTTGAACTCAGGACCTCTCAATTTGCATCCCCACTTTTGAAGAGGGGAGTGAGGTGGTCTGGTAGTAGAGCATCAGACTGAATGAAGAGGTACTCTGGGTTCGATTCACACATATAGGGAACCATGTTGTGTCCTTGAGAAAAACACATTTAACTCCTTAGAGTACTGGTTAATGCCCAGGAAGTTGTGGCTTCAATCCCAACATGACTGAAAAACTGTTGATTTGGATGTTGTAACACCTCAATACAAAAAAAACAAAACTTTTGAAGAGGCAGTGAGATACGAATGCACTACCAACTAAATTGTGACAGCAAAAATGAGTAAATAAATAGATAAATGAATAGATTATAATATAGACAAGAACGCCGCGGAGGTCGATATCGCACCTGCTTCGGGGAAAATAACTTAAAACTTGAAATATAGGTCAAGGGCACCAGGTTAATAAGGTGTGTTCTGAAAAGGTATGTGAAGGACATTTACTATGCAAGCTTTCACACTCGCAGCAATCACCAGTGGAGGAGAGATGCCCAATTGAGTATCACTGACCTAGATTGCTTTGACAGGTAAATGTTACTATTAATAGCAATTTGATACTCAATTGGGCATCTTTTTGTCATTTTTATAGTACTTTCAGAAAATCGAAAAAATGTATCACAGTTTTTAACCGATTTCCACCAACTTTGGGGAGCTTAAAGATGAATGAATTTCCAAACTTTTGACCGTTCAGAATTTTTTTTAATTGTCTAGAAAAAAAGCTATTAAGGTTTAAAATCAGGATTTTTTCTGATTTTCTGTGATTCCTATTTGGGAGCTAGAAAAAAAAGTGATGCCCATTTAGGAAACGGTGATTCCTATTCAGGAACATATAATAAGATCTATGATTCCTGAATGGGATACAAATTGTTTGTTATGCTTCCTTGTGAAGAACTTTGTTTACCAGAACCTCACTGACTTAACTGTCATGTTATTTTCTGAATACCTTTCTGTATCTCATATCGATCATAGAGATGCTCCACATTAAAAAAAGTACAAGTAGGCAAAGATTTTTCAACCATTTTTCATTTTAATGGCCAGAGTGTATTTTAAGTTCAGTTTCACAATCATTTATACAAGTGCATTCAGTTATTGATATGCCCCTGCCATATTCAGAAATAGATTGACAACTCTTCTTGCTTTTGAACAATCTTCACTGGCAAGAAATAGACATCTGGATGAATTTGTTTATATATTGTGTTAAGTGTGTCTATAAATATTTACTCTGTATATAGAACTTCCAGAGTCATGATGCTGTATGCCTAAATTGATTACATAACATATGAAGCAAATTTTTTTAACAAAAAAATGCTGATATTTGAGTTTCAAAGAATCCACAAGGAATCATGGTTAATGGTTTGTAATTTTATTTGTAAATTATGAAAGAATAACCATGTTTGTCAGTACTACAGCTGAAAATTTGGTGTCTTTGTCAGCACTATTTACAAAGTTACACTCTGATTTTCATTCATTGTACATTTTAGAATTTCATGGTAAAGCGGTTAATTGTTACAATATAAAACTAAGCATGTCAGTGTTATTTTGCAAGAAAACTAATATTCTACCAGGGCGGTTTTACGAACAAAGCTTGCTTGTGGGTTCCTTCATGAGGTAAGCATGCCTTAAGAGTTTATCAATATTGACATGAGTGGGTGGGGTATGTTAAACAGACATCTACTGTGTTTTTTTTAATCTGTCAATCAAATGATGATGTGCATTTATTGCTAATAGATGTCACAGATACAAGGAATGACTAAATATAGTTATTCTTTTAAAATTTTAAATAGTTTGGTTTAGAATTGGAAATGTAACTGGTTTTTGTGGGACCCATTTCCTGGAAAATGGAATGCATGTGAATAAAAATTACACAAAGCCTACATGTCTAGGATACATAATCTGAAAAATTAAAGATTATTTTGGGGTCATGGAAATGTATTTCTCTTAAAAAAGTTAGTGTAAACATGTTTTTTTTTCTGGAAAATTCTCGAAGTGAGTATTTTGGGCGGCTCGTGTGCACTTATTGTTTGCTGAAAGATGACATGCCTTTTGTTTCAGGTTCTTATGTGACGGAAGTCAATCGAAAAATCTGGCTTATTTTTTTTTTTTCAAAAAGCTAATAAAAATGGGTCCGACGATTTCAACCTTGAAGTAACTGAAAAATGACTCACTTGCTCTGAGCTGACCACTCATTTCACAATCATGTATACACAAATCCATGTATTTGCAATATATTCATCAGTCCCATGATAAAGCATGCTAAAGAATATAATTTTGTTGACAAAAATAAACAATGCTTTTTTATACAAGTAAATCTTCAAACATGTATACTTATCCGCAAAAGAAATGCGAAAATATTAAAACACCATTTTCTTGAAAAGAATCATTGTGATGGAATTTTCAGTGATATAACTTTTGAGTATTTTCAGTGAGCAATAATCAACCAAAATTAAACGTTTGTAGCATTCTTCATTAAGACGTTACAATGATGTTAGTGTACGATCTCGTGTATTTAGATTTTGAATCTAAAACATTCACGATTAATGCGATTTGAAAACAGATGGCGTGAAGTAGTAGCCGGGTGTCTAACCTAAAGAAATCGTACAAAAAGATTGGAAAAATACTGCTTGTCAACGCTCCCAAGGGTCGCATTTTTCTGTTCATGTCAGCCTATTGTTTTGAGATCGTCATTATTGTTTACTACAGACACACTATGGGCTTTCAAATTGTGATTCTGTTCAGTGTGTCAACAGCTATCTTATGGCACTAAAAGATTTTGAGTACGTCTATTCGCTTGCTAGAAAACACCAATTTACGTCAAAAAGTAAAAACGACGTCACATACAAGAAAAAAGCGTCGGAAAAGACATAAAATTTTCTGATTTGATTTTGTTTCAAACGTGACTTTCGAATATTGGTATCGGTTTGTAAACTTTTGCAAGGTAATTAAAGGTATCCTAACCCTGTACCTATAGAAATGGGTGACAACTTTTTTTCGCGGCAACGCGACAAGCGTAAGTCTTAACGTCATGATTTTCTAATTTTGTGAAAGCGAATTAACGGGACTATCAATATTTATATCACTTAAAAAATTTTGGCGTTATAGAAAGAAAAACAAGGGTATTAGTGATTTTCGTGTTCCTTTTGCGAATAAGTATATATACAGTGACCACACATAAGTCCTTAAAGTACTATGGAGTCACCTATGTCTTTGTATTCTGCCAAAACATGGGTTGGCATTTCATCATAAAATTCATGGTTTGTTTTCTTGGCACAGAATACCATAGGGGACTGGGACTTTCACAGAGAAACATTTATACTTAGGCTATGTCTCACTGCTCATATTCATGATATTTAAATCCTCTTGTATATGCTTTAAGTCAAGGAATCACCAGGACATTCACAGACAGACATTCTTCTAATATCAATAATGTATTTTGCGGATTAAGGATGAATACAAAGAATATTGCCTTGTACAGCTGTATTAATACTACTAGTTTTTTACATCCTTTCCTGGCATGCAAATTTCCATGACTTAAACCCTATAGAAGAGGTTTTGAATATCACGAAGAGGAGATATGTGTCATTGCTTAACAATAAATTTAGCCCACTTAGCCCCTCGGTGAAACAATCATAAAACTGTATGATGAAATGCCAACCCACGTTTTGACAGAATACAAAGTCATGGGTGACTCCAGAGTACTTTAAGACATGCTTACCTCATGAAGGAACCCATAAGCAAGCTTTGGTCGTAAAACCGTCCTAGTAGAATATTAGTTTTCTTGCAAAAAACACTGACATGCTTATAGTTATATTGTAACAACCGCTTTACCATGAAATTCTAAAATGTACAATGAATGAAAATCAGCGGTGTTACATTGTAAATAGAGCTCATAAAGACACCAAATTTTCGGCCGTAGTACAAAAATGGCTATTCTTTCGTAATTTACAAACAAAATTACAAACCATTATCCATGGTTCCTTGTGGTATCTTTGAAACTCGAATATCAGCGATTTTTTGTTAAAAATTTGGCTCCATATGGTAGGTAATCAAAGAAGGCATACAGCATCAAAAACTCTGGAAGTTTTATACACAGAGTAAATATTTATAGACACACTTAACACATTATATAAACAAATTCATCCAGATGTCTATTTCTTGCCAGTGAAGATTGTTCAAAAGCAAGAAGAGTTGTCAATTTATTTCTGAATATGGCAGGGGCATATCAATAACTGAACGCACTTGTATAAATGATTGTGAAACTGAACTTAAAATACACTCTGGCCATTAAAATGAAAAATGGTTGAATGTGGAGCATCTCTATGATGACAGTTAAGTCAGTGAGGCTCTGGTAAACAAAGTTCTTCAACAGGAAGCATAACAAACTATTTGTATCCCATTCAGGAATCATAGATCTTATTATATGTTCCTAAATAGGAATCACCGTTTCCTAAATGGGCATCACTTTTTTTTCTAGCTCCCAAATAGGAATCACAGAAAATCAGAAAAAAAATCCTGATTTTAAACCTTAATAACTTTTTTTCTAGACAATTAAAAAAAAATCTGAACGGTCAAAAGTTTGGAAATTTATTCATCTTTAAGCTCTCAAAAATTGGTGGAAATCGGTTAAAAACTGTGATACATTTTTTCGATTTTCTGAGAGTACTATAAAAATGACAAAAAGATGCCCAATTGAGTATCAAATTGCTATTAATAGTAACGTTTACCTGTCAAAGCAATCTAGGTCAGTGATACTCAAATGGGCATCTCTCCTCCACTGATCACTGATGCAGGTAAAAACTTCGAAATAAAAGGTATGTGAAGGACATTTACTATGCAAGCTTTCACACTCGCAGCTATCACTGATGCAGGTAAAAACTTCGAAATAAAAATTTACAAAGTCAATGGACCGTGAAAAATAGGTCAAGGTCAGAGGGTCAAGGTGTGTGCTTGAAGGGTATGTCAAGGACAGTTACTATGCAAGGTTTCACACTCACAGCTATATCACTGATGCAAAGAAAACCAAACTTTGACGTAAAAATTAACAAAGTTAATGGACCGTGAAAAATAGGTCAAGGTCAGCGGGTCAAGGTGTGTGCTTGAAGGGTATGTCAAGGACAGTTACTATGCAAGGTTTCACACTCACAGTTATCACTGATGCAGAGAAAACCAAACTTCGACGTAAAAATTTTCAAAGTCAGTAGACCGTGAAATATAGGTCAAGGTCAGGGGGTCAAGGTGCATGCTTGAAGGGTATGTCAAGGACAATTACTATGCAAGGTTTCAGACTCGCGGCTATCACTGATGTCGAGAAAACCAAACTTCGACGTAAAAATTTTCAAAGTCAGTGGACCATGAAATATAGGTCAAGGGTACTGGGTCAAGGTGCGTGCTTGAAGGGTATGTCAAGGACAATTACTATGCAAGGTTTCAGACTCCCAGCTATCACTGATGTCGAGAAAACCAAACTTCGACGTAAAAATTTTCAAAGTCAGTAGACCGTGAAATATAGGTCAAGGTCAGCAGGTCAAGGTGCATGCTTGAAGGGTATGTCAAGGACAATTACTATGCAAGGTTTCAGACTCGCAGCTATCACTGATATTGAGAAAACCAAACTTTGACGTAAAAATTCTCAAAGTCAGTAGACCGTGAAATATAGGTCAAGGTCAGCGGGTCAAGGTGCGTGCTTGAAGGGTATGTCAAGGGCAATTACTATGCAAGGTTTCAGACTCCCAGCTATCACTGATGTCGAGAAAACTAAACTTCGACGTAAATGTTGACGGACGGACGGACGAACAAACGCACAGACGGACGAACACACAGACGGACGGAAATTTGAACTCCTATATTGCACCCTGCGATAAGCAGGTGGGATAAAAATAGAAACAAAGTTAGAACTGGTATAATTTTTCTCACCTTCCAAAAAATGAAATATTCCTCAATGAAAATGAAAAATGTATAAATTAAAAGAATTTTATACAAAATCTTTTAAATCCAGGTTTAATTAACATTCCTATGTTTTAAAAGTTCCAATTTCACATAATTTTCCCAAATAATTTCAGCTGGTGCTACCCCACAGAGGAATATTCAGGAAATAATTCCAATACTTGAGGATAAACTGAGCCATGACGCGAGAAAATCGGTCTTCGGGATTTCCGACCAGGTCACACAAACCGACCTGTACAGTCTGGAGGAAAAGGCTAGGAACTTGAAATTTCAAATTTAAGAAGAGGGATTGTACTATTCGTGTAGCGAAAACAAAGGCACTGATCAGCTGTGCAGTTGCTGGACAGCTGATCTGCGCCTTTGTTTTCGCATAGGCAAAACTCCAATTTTCTCGTGACGAGGCCCAACTGAGCCACATCACAAAAATGCATGTTTTTTTTTTTGTTGTTTTTTTTTTTTATTCAAAAACAAAGCTGCAGTTAAACACTTCTTAACAGTGATTGACCTGTGCCTTTCATTTATTTATTTTTTCATACATAGAACTATACTCCAGCTTCCTAGATCTCAAATTTTCCTGTCTGTCGTTTATACAGATCCCTTAGACACGTTTACACATGAAGAGGCTCAAACTGCTATATCTCAGTAAAGTGCCAGTCTGGTGAAAGTGTAACTACAAACACTTTAGTAGAACAAATATATACAGAAATAAAAAAGTTAGGCCTCCTGTTTATGGTTTATAGGAATCAATTGGTGCTTATTCTGATCTGAAATTCCTGAGACAGGTTTTCACATGACGAGTGCTCAAAAAACTGCTATCATAATGTACGAGTCTGGTGAAAGTGTAAACTACAACAACATATATACTGAAATAAAAAAGGCCTCCTGTTTGTGGTTTATACAAATCATTTGGTGCTCGACTCTGATCTAAAATTCCTTAGGTTTACACATGACGCTGCTCAAACTGCTATCGGTAATGTACAAGTCTGGTGAAAGTGTAAACTACAACACTTGTGAGCTACCACTACTCTAGTAGAACATATATATACTGAAATAAAAACGTAAGGCCTCCTGTTTGTGGTTTATATGAATCAATTGATGCTTATCCCAGTCTGAAACTTGTTAGACAGGTTTACATATGACAAGGCTTAAATGTACGAGTCTGGTGAAAGTGTAAACTACAACACTTGAGCTACAACTACAGTAGTAGAACAGATATATACTGAAATAAAAAAGTAAGGCCTCCTGTTCACAATGTTATCTGCTATTCAAAAATTCAATAAATTTTCAGATTCTAATCAAATAATTTGGTCACTCAGGGGATTGTGCATCAAAACAAAAACTCTGTTAACCAGTCCCATACAGGCAGATTTCCAGGATTTGGTTCACATCTATTTTGCCAGTAACAGAAAATTTTCATCTTCACTCTACAGTCTACAAGTTCTTTAAGCAAAGGCTCTGTTAAGAACACCTGACTACTGAAGCTGGTCCAAGTCTTTGATAAAGCATTTAACACATTTTTGTTCATTTCATGATCATTTCATGATCATGCACTCAAAAGACTTGGCATAAAATCAGTATTCTGAATGTGATTGGTTTTAGCCATCAAATGCAAAACGAAAAGGGAATTGTGACTTTTATCATCCTTTCTGATTTTCATCTTTATGCATGTTTTTTGTTTATATCAAAGCAGAAACCATTATTTTCCATTTAGCACATCAAAACAGCAATCAAATTAAAACAATGTTTTCTGAGGAAAACTATGTCCCCCCAACCGTTTAGTAATTGAAGTGTAGTTACCTTGTGATATGAAGTTTTTCTAGGGAAGACACCATGTAAGGTGTGATAGTTTAAACTTGTTTTGGACCCTGTCTAAAATTGGGTCACAATCACCAAATTCTTATAAACTCTGAACCTCCTCACAACAATGCTTCTGAGCAAGTTTGGTCAAAATCCATCAATTAGTTTACAAGATATCGTATCGGAAAAACTAATTTCAACAGTTTATATGGACCCGTGACCTTGGAAATTAGGTCAAGGTCATCAAAATCTAATCAACTTTGAGCCTCCTCCAAACAATGCTTCTGTGCAAGTTTGGTCAAAATCCATCAACTGGTTTACAAGATATTGCAGTGAAAAGACTAATTTCAACATTTTTTTATGGACTCGTGACCTTGAAAATTAGGTCAAGGTCACCGAAATCTAATCAACTCTGAGCCTTCTTGCAACAATGCTTCTGTGCAAGTTTGGTCAAAATCCATCAATTGGTTTACAAGTTATCGAGTTGGAAAGATTAATTTCAACATTTTTTATGGACTCGTGACCTTGAAAATTAGGTCAAGATCACCAAAATCTAATCAACTCTGAGCCTCCTCCCAACAATGCTTCTGTGCAAGTTTGGTCAAAATCCGTCAATTGATTTACAAGATACTGCGTTGGAAAGACTAATTTCAACATTTTTTATGGACTTGTGACCTTGAAAATTAGGTCAAGGTCACCAAAATCTAGCCGACTCTGCGCCTTCTCGCAACAATGCTTCTGTACAAGTTTGGTCAAAATCCATCCATTCGTTTACAAGTTATCGCGTTGGAAAGACTAATTTTAACATTTTTTATGGACTTGTGACCTTGATTATTAGGTCAAGGTCACCAAAATATAATCAACTCTGAGCCTCCTCCCAACAATGCTTCTGTGCAAGTTTGGTCAAAATCCATTGATTGGTTTACAAGATACTGCATTGGAAAGACTAATTTCAACATTTTTCATGGACTCGTGCAGACCTTGAAAATTAGATCAAGGTCACCAAAATCTAATCAACTCTGAGCCTTCTTGCAACAATGCTTCTGTGCAAGTTTGGTCAAAATCCATCTATTGGTTTACAAGTTATCGCGTTGGAAAGACTAATTTCAACATTTTTTATGGACTCATGACCTTGAAAATTCGGTCAAGGTCACCAAAATCTAATAAACTCTGAGCCTCCTCCCAACAATGCTTCTGTGCAAGTTTGGTCAAAATCCATCAATAGGTTTACAAGATATTGCATTGGAAAGACTAATTTCAACAGTTTTTATGGACTCGTGACCTTGAAAATTAGGTCAAGGTCACCGAAATCTAATCAACTCTGAGCCTCCTCCCAACAATGCCCTTGTGCAAGTTTAGTCAAAATCCATTCATTTGTTCAGAAGATATCGCGTCGGAAAACCTAATTTGATCAGTTTTCATAGGCTGGTGACCTTGAAAATTAGGTCAAGGTCACCAAAATCTAATCAACTCTGAGCCTCCTCCCAACAATGCTCTTGTGCAAGTTTGCTCAAAATCCATTCATTTGTTCAGAAGATATCGCGTCAGAAAACCTAATTTGATCAGTTTTCATGGGCTGGTGACCTTGAAAATGAGGTCAAGGTCACCAAAATCTAATCAACTCTTTCCCCCCTCCCAACCATGTATCTATGCAAGTTTGGTCAAAATCCATCCACTGGTTCAAAAGATATCGCGTAAGAAAGAAGCTACGCGGACGCGGACGCCGACGCTGACGCCGACGCCGACGCCGACGCCGACGGGAACCGCACCAAAAACAATATGTCCCCCACCTTCGGTTGGGGGGGACATAATACTTCAATTGCCACAAAGAAAGTTGTCTGCTTGGAAACAGAAATATTGGTTAAAAAACTAAAACCTAACTGGTGTGTTGAACCAGGGTTTTCCCTGTCTCAGAAAAATGTGCATTTTGACCCTTTTTGGTCTCAAACGACCCCAAAAACCTTTGAGAGAGAGGACAGTGATGTCCCCCAAAATTCTCATTATTTTTTAATTTCCTAAGTACATGACACTCAAACCCACACACACACACCCAATCCTTACAATAACAGTGTTGTCAAAATGTCCCTCAGGAGCCGCTCATGGTACGGGAGAAAAGTGAAAAGGTCTTACCTCAAAAAGAGAAAATTGTATTTCCTTTACATGTTCCAACAAGTCACGTGGATTCCCCACACTGTTTTAGAAGGGCTATTCCCCGGTCCCACAGGGGCCGTGGATACAAATGACTGGTTCATTACTTGAATGCTTAAGTTTAGAGCAGGTTTATTTGTTACAAAGCTCAAACAGTAGAAATTAATCAGAAACATGAAAGAAAATCAAGACATCTATAAACCATTAGAATCTAATTTCACAGACAATGTGACAGGTAGCTATTGAACAACCTGATAATGAAGTTTTTATTTTACAAGACTTGGTATACCAGAGGACCAATGGTCCTGTAAACGCTCACCTGAGATCAGAGATATCATATACATGTACCAATAAACTTGTTATAGCTCCAGGACAGGGTCAGAGTACCACCTGGGGTTATTTTCTTGTTCAAATTCATAAATGCTACTCTGTCCACTTGCCCATTTCCTGGAAGTTTTTTTTCCATCCAATGTCATTTTAACAGTTTTCTCCATATCTGACCTAAATTGACCTTGCCGTAAAATCTTTCAAGGTCATCACAGGATAATGATTTATACATAGATTGTAGTACTCTAGTCTTAATTGCTACATATCAATTTTTGTTGCAATAGGTTCAGCAGTTCCTGCAACTAGATTTTTGAAGGGTTTTTACCATAATATTATATGGGCATGGTGGTCATCTTGGTTATGTGACCTGGTTTATTTATAATCACATTGGTTCCCCCTTCATACAGATGCTTCCTTTTTTAG
Source organism: Rugalucina vietnamica (assembly GCA_964017185.1). Taxonomy (NCBI): domain Eukaryota; kingdom Metazoa; phylum Mollusca; class Bivalvia; order Lucinida; family Lucinidae; genus Rugalucina; species Rugalucina vietnamica. Next base: position 37,998,915 of record OZ024875.1, read on the forward strand.
AGATCTTTGAATATTATGGTTTTGTTTGTTTATTTGAATTGATGCTTTACGTCCCAGTCAACAACAATGGTCATGTCGAGACATTGCCTCCATTTTATGGGACTTTTACCCAAGATTAGGATGTCATGACATTCAAAATGTGCTTCATAAATATAACCACCCAAGCAAACAGATAAGGCTTATATGTATGGATGGTTTGACTAAACCACTTTTCCTGGGCAGGCTCAGACTTGAGCGGTTAACCAGTAATCAGATGGCCGGTCAGTAGTTTAGAAGGTTTGCCTGGAGGCACAAGCAGCCCATCTATTTCTCCTAGGCCTCAATGGGCGCGGGGGCCCATATTCCCATCCGACCACCCTATACATGTATAATGCCCTGGGGCAGGGGCAGACCCACCCCTGGGGTCCAAGTTCGTTTTCAGAATCTTAAATCTCCCATTCATTTTGCCCTTTAAATCACATTTTAACAATTTTCACCGTTCAAATGCATAGGCTTCCTATGTTGACCTTGCTGTAAAATAGGTCAAGGTCATCCCAGTGTCATAATTTATACAAACTTCGTAGAGCTCCATTGCCTGATGCTTCATGCCAAGTTTCAAAATCATAGGTCTTCTGGTTCAAGAGAAGAAGATTTTTAAAGCTTTTTGCTATTTATAGCCATGGTGGCCATCTTGGTCATGTGACCTTGACCATTTCTACAAACTTTCATTCCCCTTTCCTAATGATGCACATAAAGTCTGGCTTTGATTGGCCAAGTGGTTTCAAAAAAGATGTTTGAAAATTATGGCCATATACATTTATATAGCCCCTAGGAAGGGACAACCCTCTGGGGACAAAATTTTTTCATAAACATAAATATTCTGTCCGTTTGCCCATTTCCTCCAAGTTTTGCCCTTCAAATCACATTTGAACAATTTTCCCCATTCAAATGCATGGGCGACCTAAGTTGACCTTGCCAAAAAATAGGTCAAGGTCATCACAGGGTCATGATTTATATAAACTTTGTAGAGCTCCATTGCCTGATGCTTCATGCCAAGTTTCAAAATCATAGGCCTTCTGGTTCTGGTGGAGAAGATTTTCGCTATTTATAACCACAGCCATGGCAGCCATCTTGATCATGACCTGGACCATTTATATAAACTTTGGTTCCCCCTTCCTAAGGATGCTCCACAAGAAGTTTGGCTTTGATTGGCCCAGGGGTTTTAGAGGAGAAGATGTTTGAACATTGTGAACAACGACAATGACAACGACAATGACTGAGCATGGGTATACTATAAGCTCACCTTGTGAGCCTAACGGCTCAGCAGCAGGTGAGCTAAAAATCAACAACTAAATGTGGAAAAATCAACAACTAAATAGAGAATTTCAAAGAAGTGTCCAAAGAAATAAATACATGTACCAGTCTCCTTGGTTGTAGACCTGAATTTCAGTCAAGTTTCCACCCATTGGTGATGTTACCTTTTGCTTTGTGGTTTCAGACAACAAGTCAAACATACACAATTTTTATACTCTGCATTTGGTCGTGCTATGCTGACAACAATTATTCATTACATAAACATACATCAGAAAGAAGCTGATATTGAAAGCAAATTTCTCAACAAAAACTTAAGCCTGCATTTGCATTTTCTTAAATCAGGCAAAGAGAACACTGAAGAATTGCAGTTGAAACAGCTTAATGTGAAAACCATACACCTAGGGAGATGTTTGGCTCTTAAAATCCAATGAAGTATGAATTATGACTGAGTTTTGATGCAAGAGAAGTTTGTTACTATGGAAATGTAGTCTTTTTTACTTATACTATTCTATCTGCCTTGAGGCCTAAATCAGAACAAAAATCTTGTTTGATGGGGGTCATGTATCATCAATTTTTGCAACCCACTAAGTTCTTGACAGACCACACCAAGGCAGTCCTTCTGCTGTAATTTGTCTTTGTTAGTGACTTTGTCCACTGGGAATGATTGCTTTGTTTCTTTTGCTGATGCCACCTGACTGGGAAAGAGCACCGATGTTGTCATGATGTCTGATGTCAGGGTTTACATTATAGGGCATAATCGTATGAAGCAGTTGAGTGCACAACGCTTATTGACTTAGTTGGGTGGTTATATTTGAAGCACTTTTTGGATGTCATGACATCCTAATTATGGGAAAAAGTCCCATAAAATGGAGGCAACGTCCCAACATGACCATAGCTGTGGACTGGGACGCTAAGCCATAACTCAAACAAACAATGCTGTGCATTGAATAAGACACTGAACAAGTGACTCATATTCAAACAGACAAGAATTATTTCCCTCATAATTCATTATAGAAAGAAAGGAAATTTCATATTAAAAGCCTTTGATCAACTTTGATATTGATTAAGGATTATTGCAACTGCAATATGCATCATATTACCTGCAGCATGTCCCTTTGAATTGTCATGAAACAAAATACTGCCAATATGGTATTCAATGATTCTGATATTTGAGCCACCACATGGGAAAACCAACAATCTGCATAGGCGAAAACAAAGGCGCAGATCAGCTTCGCAGTAACTGCGAAGCTGATCAGCGCCTTTGTTTTCGCTACTCGGATAGTAGAATTCCTCATCTACTTAAATCCGAAATTTCAAGCTTCTAGCTCTTTTCTGTTACTGCACAGACCTGTTTGTGTCAGACCTGTTCGGAAACCACATTGTTGGTTTTCCCACGAGGCGGCTCATTTTTCTCTGTTTTCCTCTGCTGCAATCTGCACCGATCACCGTGATGATGATCAAAGAGGTGCCTAAGTGCAGTTTTCGAACAGCTGCCATCGTGATGAAAAATATTTAATTTTTATTTTATAGTTAATTCACTTGCTTGTTCCAAGAAAGATAAAAACATGGTTCATGATGCATATGCCATTATAAAGGATAAAGACAAAGTTTTAAAACTGGTGTTTCCCTTACTACCTTCAATACAATCTCTTGCCCCTTGAGATACAATCTCCTGCCCCTTGGGATACAATCTCCTGCCCCTTGGGATACAATCTCCTGCCCCTTGAGATACAATCTCCTGCCCTTGGGATACAATCTCCTACCCCTTGAGATACAATCTCCTGCCCCTTGGGATACAATCTCCTGCCCCATAAGATACAATCTCCAGCCCCTTGGGATACAATCTCCTGCCCCATGAGATACAATCTCCTACCCCTTGAGATACAATCTCCTGCCCCTTGGGATACAATCTCCTGCCCCTCGGGATACAATCTCCTGCCCCATGAGATACAATCTCCTACCCCTTGAGATGCAATCTCCTGCCCCTTGAAATACAATCTCCTGCCCCTTGGGTACAATCTCCTACCCCTTGGGATACAATCTCCTGCCCCTTGGGATACAATCTCCTGCCCCTTGGGATACAATCTCCTGCCCCTTAGGGTACAATCTCCTACCCCTTGGGATACAATCTCCTGCCCCTTGGGATACAATCTCCTGTCCCTTGGGATACAATCTCCTGCCCCTTGAGATACAATCTCCTGTCCCTTGGGATACAATCGCCTGCCCCTTGGGATAATGTTTACAAGAAGTTAGTGACAAGTGATAGTGCTGCTTGACCACCACACACCTATCCAAGATCATATAGGCAGGAACTAGAATGTTTCTGTATTTCTAAATACATGTATCTACAGATGACAACAATCATGCATTTTATACTGCTTATTCTGCTACGAGTAACTTAACAATGTTTTTTAAATCAAGGAAATAAGGGACAAATTTTGAAAATAATTTTCCATGACAAATGTGCCAGACCTAAGAATAGGTACTGCAACCAGGATTTGCTTGAATATGAAGCAGACACTTTCTGTTCGAGCTAATCCATTTTGTTGCAGCTCAGTATCAAAGGGCATTAATCCTTCTGTATTATAAATGTCAACTAATTTTGTCTGTGATTCTTGACAATCAAGATCATTATGGTAGATAATTTTGATAGGCATATCTATCAAGATCCTCTGTTTCCATAGGAAACCATAGCATTGTAAATAATTATAATTTCCCCTGGGGTGGCCATCTTATCTGAGCATTTGGGTATTGAACAGAAAATTTCTTAGAATTGCAGGAAGATTCATTGGTGCATTTTATTTCATTTCTAAAGCTTCCCATAGGCCACACCAGACTTCCTTATCTATATTTGAGCCTGTGCGTGAGAAAACCAACAATTCGGGTTCCAACCAGGTCCGACAGAACGGGCTGTACATTCACAGAAGATGGTTAGAGGCTGGAAATTTTTTATTTAGAAAGTAGAGGAACAGCACTATCTGTGTAGTGAAAACAAAGGTGCTGATCAGCTTCGCAGTTACTGCACAGCTGATCTGCGCCGTTGTTTTCGCCTATGCAGATTGTTAGTTTTCCCATGCGGCGGCTCATCCTTCCCCATATCTGCCATATAACACATACCCTGAGAAAACCTTTAAAGTTTTCTGTAAACTGGACTCATCTACAATCACAGAGCTAGATATCATACAATAACTGTACAAAAATCACGAAGCGCACACACAGGCATTGATCAGCTGTGCTATGTAACAGTTGATCTGTGCAATGTGATGTGCAAAATAATTAAAGACAGTGCATGTAATCAAAAATTTCTAGCATGCTTTTCATGTTTTTCCAAAGAATGATAAAATCATGATAACTGTGTAGATATGACAAAGAATTGTTTGGTTAATATATCAATCTGTTTTCCTTTATTTTTATCATGAGCATAAGATGGATTCCAGTCTATGATTTGTTTCAATTAAATTCAAATATTTCACATTTACATGTGTATTGTAAGCGGTATGCAGCGGCTTAGTGGTACAGTGTCAGACTCCAGAGACAGTTGAGTAAGATGTGCTGGGTGGTCCCAGGTTTGAAGCCTTCCATCACCATGTTGTGCCCATGTACAAGACTATTCCCCATTGTGCAGTTTAAGAACCTAGGCTGAAGCAGTGGCTCTGTCCTTTCATGACTGAAAAATTGCTGACTGGACTTTTTAATCCAAAACGAAAGCAACCAACCAACCACAACCAACCAACCAATCAATTAACGAACTGAATTAAAAAAAACAATTACAGTCTTTTATCTGTGTTGTGCTGTACAGTTGAGTTCCTGGATCAAACATGCATCAGGATGGTCAACTCCAACTTACAGTGATTTTTGAAATTAAGAGGCACTGAAATGAACGATGGGGCAGTGGAATGAATGACACTTGAAGCTTGTTCTTAAGCCTATAATATTCTGGGGCTCTATTAGATCGGTTGGCAGAAGCCTAAAAATAAACACACTTAAATCAATCAAAGATGCAAACACCAATGTCACAAATACACACTGCCTTCAGAGACTGTGCATGCCGATTTGCTTCTTGTTTGTTTGTTTGTTTGAATTGAATGTCCCTGTCAACAGCTATGGTCATGTTGGGACAAATATAATCACCCAACTAAGCCAGCAAGGCTTATTAAAAGGATGGTCTGACATGAACCACTTTTCCAGGGCAGGCTTAGACCTGAGCGATTAATAACCAGTTTTTTTTGTTTGTTTGAATTGATGCTTAACATCCCAGTCAACAGCTAATGGTCATGTCAGGACGCTGCCTCCATTTTATGTGACTTTTACCCAAAATTAGGACGTCATGACATCCAAAAAGTGCTTCAAAAATAACCACCTTACTAAACCAACAAGGCTTATATGTATGGATAATTTGACATGAACCACTTTTCCTTGGCAAGCTCAGACCTAAGCGGTTTACCAGTAATCAGCTGGTCAGTCAGTAGCGAAGAAGCTTTGCCTGGAGGCACAAGCAGCGCATCTATTTCTTTAAGCACCAACGGGTGGGGATCCATATAATCAGATGGTCAGTCAGTAGCATATAAGCTTTGCCTGGAGGCACAAGCAGCCCATCTATTTCTTTAAGCCCCAATGGGTTTGTTTCTGACCTTGCTTGCGATGACAATCAATTTCAGAAAGGCACTACGAAAGCGGCTATGCAAACGTGAGAAAACACGACCTGTCAATGAAATATTTTTTAGGTCACGAGATCAAATTGTACTACTGCGGAGGTCAAAATATACATCAAACAAATTCTATCGATTGAAGTTCGTTCTTAACTTCCGCACACTGATGCAGTAAATGGCCATGCCCAGAGAAAAGGAAAATTTATCAATTGAATTTATCAATGTTTTATCTTGATTTACATCATTATCATAAGCAATCAATTAGATGACGATCAATTATAGGGTGGATTTATTATAGAAAATTGCGAATGAATGAGATAAACTGCCTAGTCAAAAACGGTTATTGGCAAATCAACATCTTTTCGTGTGACGCAGCTCAGTACTAGTGACCTTTCCATTTTCGGAAAACACGCTTACTTACCTTGGTTTTGTTTCAAAATATTTTGGATTTACACAAAAGGAAACGTCGTGGATAAAAGAAATTGATTATATGAAGACTAAAAGAATCTATGATGGGGTTGAGGCCGAGACAAGGAAATGTCAGGCAAGTTTTCAGATTATTCAAGTCTCATCCGAGGCTCTGCCGAAGATGAGACTTGAATAATCTAAAAATGAGCCTGAGACTTCCTTGTTGAGGCCTCAACGCCATCATTGATTATTTGAGCCGCCTCGTGGGAAAACCAACAACTGGTCCGACACAAACCGGCCTGTACAAACACAGAAAAGAGCTAGAAGCTTGAAATTTCGGATTTAAGTAGAAGAGGAATTATACTATCCGAGTAGCAAAAACAAAGGCGCTGATCAGCTTCGCGGTTACCGCGAAGCTGATCTGCGCCTTTGTTTTCGCCTATGCAGATTGTTGGTTTTCCCATGAGGCGGCTCATTTTTCTACCATTTTGACTCTCAATAGGCTTCAAATGCTCTTCAGGCAGCCATTTTGTTTTTACATGAAACAAATGTTTTTACATGAAACAAATATGCAAAATAACTAGCGAAAAAAAAAAAAAATAATAATAATTTTGTATATGCACTCACCTTATAATAAGAGCTGTCGCAGGGCAGCGTGCTCGACTGCTTCTGACCTTTGTCAAACATAAGGCCAAATCCGACCGGTAACCCAAAGCATTATGCTCATACATCTTTTTGCCTTGATGCGATAAGGCAAAATCACTGAACCATGAAAGTTAACTATAACTACCTAAGATTTAAAGGTCTCACTCATATTGTGAAGTGAGTGCCAAGACACAAGGCAAAATCACTAAACCGTGAAATAAGGTCACACTGACCTATAAGTATTTCAGGGTCAAAGCCTCAAAGGTCTAGTGATACTTACTCATAATGTGAAGAAATATGATCATATACCCATTCAGTGTTGAGATATAAAGCAAAATCACTGAACCATGAAATTAGGTCATAGTGACCTATAAGTATGTTTGGGTTAAAGGTCTGGTCATACTCATTCATAATCAGAAAGAAGTATGAAAAAATACCAACTGAGTGTCGATATATAAGGCAAAATCACTGAACCATGAAATTAGGTCACAGTGACCCAGGAATACTTTACTGTCAAAGGTCTTGTCATACTCATACATATCGCGAAAGAAGTATGTTCATATACCAATTGAGTGCCGAGATATAAAGGAAAATCACTGAATCGTGAAATAAGGTCATATTGACCTAGGACTACTTTAGGGTCAAAGGTCTTGTCATACGCAAACATAGTGTCAAAGAAGTTTGTTCATAAACTACTTGAGTGCCAAGATATAAGGCAAAGTCACTGAACCGTGAAATTAGGTCATAGTGACCTATAAGTATATTGGGGTCAAAGGTCTGGTCATACTCACTCATAATCTGAAAAAAGTATGAAAATATTCTAATTGAGTGTCAAGATGTAAGGCAAAATCACTGAACCGTGAAATTAGGTCACAGTGATTTAGGACTACTTCAGGGTCAAAGGTCTTGTCATACGCAAGTATACTTTGAAAGAAGTTTGTTCATAAACCATTTGAGTACCGAGATATAAGGCAAAATCACTGAACCGTGAAATTAGGTCACAAGGACCTATAAGTATATTGGGGTCAAAGGTCTGGTCATACTCACTCATAATCTGAAAAAAGTATGAAAATACACTAATTGAGTGTCAAGATATAAGGCAAAATCACTGAACCGTGAAATTAGGTCACAGTGACCTATAAGTATATTTGGGTCAAAGGCCTGGTCGTACTCACTCATAATCTGAAAGAAGTAAGAAAATATACTAATTGAAAGTCAAGATATAAGGCAAAATCACTGAACCATGGAAAGTAGGTCAACCGACCCTTACCGTCATGACACACAAGTCAGTGTCACAAAGTCAAAAGATGAATGACCAACCATCTTCCTAAGTTGTTTCTATTAAGAAATAAAAAGAAAAAAAATTCGAGGAGTTCTAGATTTTGACCTCTAGCCCCGCCCCCCTGACTCCGACCCAGAGGTCCGATGTCATGGAACCTAAAGTGTATGAAGTATGAATGCTTAATGATAAGTTGTTGTCAAGATATGGACTCCTTGTAAAAGTTACACAGCAGTACATCTATTTTTTACAGTGTTCTAGTTTTTAACCTCCAGCCCCACCCCCCAGGCATGGACTGAAAGACCCGATGCCATGAAATGAAACTCAACCCTACAGGGTACCTATGGTCCGAGTATGAAAGCCCTCTGATAAAAAGTTTTCAAGATATAGACTTCTAGAATACTATATCACAGAAAAGCCATTATTATTAATGGTGTTCTAGATTTTAACCTCTAGCCCCACCCCCTGGCATGGACCCAGGGATCTGATGCCATGGAATGAAAGCCAACCCTACAGGGTGTCAATGGCCCAAGTATCAATGCTTTCTGATGAGTGGTTGTCAAGATATGGACTTCTAGAAAACTTTAACACAAGAATTCCCATTTTTGAAGGTGTTCTAGATTTTAACCTCCAGCCCCACCCCCTGGCCTGGACCCAGGGGCCCGATGCCATGGAATGAAAGCTAACCCTACAGGGTATCAGGGTATCTATGGTCCAAGTATGAATGCTTTCTGATGAGTGGTTGTCAAGATATGGACTTCTAGAAAACTTTAACGCAAGTGTGACGCGCACACGCACGGGAACGGGAACGTGGACGACCGGGGTGACTGCAATAGCTCTATGCACTTCGTGCAGTCGAGCTAACCAGAGGACCAATGGTCCTGTAAACGCTCACCTGAGACCTGAGATATATACCAATAAACTTGTTTGACTAGAATGGTATTATGTATATATCCCCAGGTCAGAGTCAGAGCAACCTCTGGAGTCAATTTCTTTTTTAAATCATAAAGATTCAGTCCATTTGCCAATTTAATGCAAGTTTTGCCCTTCAAATGACATTTTTTCCTGTTTTTTCCATTCAAATGCATGGGCGGCCTAAGTTGACCATGCCGTAAAAAGGTCAAGGTCATCCCAAGGTCATGATTTATACAAACTTTGTAGAGCTTCATTGCCTGATGCTTCATGCCAAGTATCAAAATCATAGGCCTTCTGGTTTTGGAGAAGATTTTTAAAGATTTTTGCTATTTACAGCCATGGCGGCCATCTTAGTCATGTGACCTTGACCATATATACAAACTTTCATTCACTCTTCCTCAGAATGCTCCACATAAAGTTTGGCTGTGATTGGCCATGCGGTTTCAGAGAAGAAGATGTTTGAATATCATGGTAATACACAAGTATATAGCCCCGGGACAGGGGCAGACAACCCTCTGAGCCCAAAATATTTTCATAAACATGAATATTTTGTCCATTTGTTCATTCCTAGCAAGTTTTTTGCCATTTAATGACATTTTCCTGTTTTTTCCATTCAAATGCATGGGCGGCCTAAGTTGACCTTGCTGTAAAAAAGGTCAAGGTCATCCCAAGGTCATGATTTATACAAACTTTGTAGAGCTTCATTGCCTGATGCTTCATGCCAAGTATCAAAATCATAGGCCTTCTGGTTTTGGAGAAGAAGATTTTTAAAGATTTTTGCTATTTACAGCCATGGCGGCCATCTTAGTCATGTGACCTTGACCATATATACAAACTTTCATTCACTCTTCCTCAGAATGCTCCACATAAAGTTTGGCTTTGATTGGCCAAGCGGTTTCAGAGAAGAAGATGTTTGAATATCATGGTAATACACAAGTATATAGCCCCGGGACAGGGGCAGACAACCCTCTGAGCCCAAAATATTTTCATAAACATGAATATTTTGTCCATTTGTTCATTCCTAGCAAGTTTTTTGCCATTTAATGACATTTTCCTGTTTTTTCCATTCAAGTGCATGGGCGGCCTAAGTTGACCTTGCTGTAAAAAAGGTCAAGGTCATCCCAAGGTCATGATTTATACAAACTTTGTAGAGCTTCATTGCCTGATACTTCATGCTAAGTTTCAAAATCATAGGCCTTCTGGTTCTGGAGAAGAAGATTTTTAAAGGTTTTGGCTATTTATAGCCATGGCGGCCATCTTGGTCATGTGACCAGGACCATTTATACAAACTTTCGTTCCCCCTTCCTAAGGATGCTCCATGTGAAGTTTGGCTTTGATTGGCCAGGTGGTTTCAGAGGAGAAGATCTTTGAAATTGTGAACGACGGACGACGGACGACGGACGACGACGGACGACGACGGACGCCGGAGCATGGGTATACTATAAGCTCACCTATGAGCCTTCGGCTCAGGTGAGCTAAAAATATTTAATCAGCATTTTTGTTTTGTGCATAAAATTCTCAGCAAAATTTAATTTTGAGATTTTTATCAAAGCAGTAGACTACAATTACTCCTGTAAACTTCCTGAAATTAACACCTATTTATTTTTGGTAGTGACAGTTGACACCTAGCTTATCAGTTCCTTATATGGATGTACACATAAAGATGTACATTTCTATTGGCTAAATACAGAAATGATTGGCATTTTAGACAGCTAAAAACTACTAGTACTGAGACAGAAATATCTCAGACCGGCACACACTCTTGTCTGATGGGTGAGAAAAAAGTCACTGTGACATACATAATAATTTTGCAACACAAAAAGTATATCACACCATATGAGATGGCTGGTTTTCTCTCTGAGCCTGAATCAAGATCAACAATATTATCTAACCATGATAATTGTTTTACAAGACAATTTGTGTTTGATCTCCAGCAGCAACTAGACAAGCAATAACATCATTGATTGACATAATGATTTAACTGCATTTCAGGAATCATTGTGTAAAGTAACTGTGCAAAAATTTGTGTCGAAATGGCTGAGGCTAGTTTTTTTTTTTTTTTTTTTTTTTTTTTTTTTTTTTTTTTTTAATTTAAGAAGAATAAAGAGGGGTTGTACTGTCTGTGTAGCGAAAACAAAGGCGCTAATCAGCTTCGCGGTTACCGCGAAGCTGGTCTGCATCTTTGTTTTCGCATATGCAAATTGTTGGTTAACTAGATTGTTTTTTGTTTTTTTTTGTTTTTTTTTTTGTTTTTTGTTTTTTTGTTTTTTTTTGAAAAACTTATATTGCTGCAGTCTTGCTACAGCATGAGAGCATAAATAGGTACACAAGATTCAGAATTTGGGGAAATTAACCACCACTGGAAGTCATCAATACAGCAATATGCCCATTATGGTGTACCAAAGGGGTCACAAAAATCAACGGTACCAGTGCTTACAAAAACACGCCCATGCAATATACGTTGTAAAAATGAAAAATTTCACTGGAAAATTTTTGATATTTTTCTTATTTTTGCTCAAAACATAGATTTTGTGGGTACACGTTAGAACCGCCTCGCCGAGGCAGTTCTAACGAGTACCCACAATCTATGTTTTGGAGCAGAAAATAAGAAAATAGGTATACCCCTGCATACCCCAGTTTTTCTATATAAAAGTGGGGTTTAAGGGGGTATACATTTCACGGACATGTTTTCTGACATGATGGCACTGCTGAATCATTCAATTCTATCACGAATTACACCCCTATAAGGTAAAATCTCTAGGTTGTTGCCGCCTGACTCTTTTCGCCCTTTGTTTATTGCCACACTAGTACACATGGTCATACACTGAAAAATAGACCATTACGTAAGACAGTGCTAGCTTTTTCTTAAAACTTTAACTTGTATGCATCAAAATGCTTGATCTTTTTTAATATTTACAAGCCTGATGATTGGGACTACTTTTTAACAGTTTTGAAAGATTTTTGACATTCAAATTTTCTATCAATTTATCTTTAAACTGTAAAATGGGTAAAAACAGCATCTTTCAAAGAAGAGGAACTATAAAAGAACAGCTGCAGAGCAATTTCTTGCTTACTGTTGTTTCTTATGAGCACATAACTAAAACACATCAATTACATTCAACAAAGCATAAAGCTGATGAAAAAAATGCAGAAACATCTAGGAGATATATATGAGCCGCGACGCGAGAAAACCGGTCTTCGGGGTTTCCGACTAGGTCTGACACAAATCGGTCTGTAAAGTCACAGGAGCAGGCTAGAAGTTTGAAATTTCGGATATAACAAGTAGAGGAATTGTACTATTCGTGTAGCGAAAACAAAGGCGCTGATCAGCTTCGCAGTTACTGCGAAGCTGATCTGCGCCTTTGTTTTCGCATAGGCAAAAATCCGGTTTTCTCATGACGCGGCTCATATATCAAGAATATGGATGTTGTATATATGCTTCGACTCCCAAGGTTATAAAACCTTCTTAAAACTCAACTCATATAAAAAACTTTTAAACCTAACTCAAATGACCATGAAATTTACGCAATACCTTTTTCATGCTAACTCAAATGAGCATGAAAGACATCAAATAATATAAGAAATGAATTTCATTTTTCAAATGTTCATGGAGCTATGAACCACAGTGGGTCACATGCAAAGTGAACGAACCCTCTCCATGTCTATCGCTTGTAGAAAAATTATCAAGGGGATCACATTTACAAGCAAATAGAGAATTCACACACTGTGTGTGTTCAAACAGCGGATCGGCATCGATGGAGTCATAACGTTTACAACACCCAAGCACACTGGTGAGAGCCATAGTTTTTTATGACATCAAGTTTGATCATGTGACATCGCGAGACAGGATGTTGTTCACAGAAGTATGAATCACATTCCAGTTCTATAGATTCATTAAAGTCCAATTCGCATGCGCCAAAAATACACGCGTGTAAATATACTCCGGTGTGCATATTTTACTCGGGGTAAGCAAATGGCGCATGCGAACGCAAATACACACCGGAGTATATTTACATATGGGTATATTTACTCCTGGGTCCGACCAGATGCAAATTTTATTTTTACAAATACACACGTGTAAATTTACTATTTTGTCCCATGCGAACGCAAAGTAAAATTTACCCATGAGTATTTTTATTTCAAGTCAATATTATGCTTTTAGATAACAAATTTTCACATTTTTTGTTCATAACTGATTATATGACAGTTGCTGAAACTGTGGACATTGTTGCTAAATAAGTGTTTATTGCCATTCATCACATTTTAGATCATATGGAGGGCAAACAGCCACACTATTTCTTCATCATTCTTGGTGAGATTCTTGGGGCATTTTAGCAGTACCCCGTGATTCCTTGTGAAAGGATGATAGAAGAGAACTGTATAACTGCTAAGGTTATGCCTGACCATTACATGATTCTCCTCTGCTGCCAAAGTCTACAAGAACACCTTGAAGCAGCCTCTTCTTGTTTTGCAAATACAGAAAACTTAAATGAACAGGTTTAAATCCAGAAATGATAAATTTACATACAAAAATACTCCAGGTGATAAAACCCATGCGAACGCAATTTAAATTTACTCACAGGTTGATTTGCACACCGGAGTATAAATACATACCGGAGTATATTTACATGCGTGTATTTTTTGCGCATGCGAATTGGACTTAAGACTTTGCATCAAAAATGTAAATATTAAGCGTAAAGGATAAATGACAGGCTTTGGTGATTACATGTAGCTTGAATAAAGATTAAAGAATATTTCACAGAACTTTTATGCATGTGTGCTTTCCTGCTTGTCTTTGCTTTTGTAGGTTGAATCAAATCTACACAGCAGGGGGTCCAAAGCCTCATTTCATTACGAAAACTTGCCCATGTAATATGTATACAGTGATTTTTAAAGTTTTAAAAAATGAAAATTTTCAGTGGAAAAATTTTGATAATTTTCTTATTTTTGCTCAAAACATAGATTGTGGGTACACGTTAGAACCGCCTCGCCGAGGCGGTTCTAACGAGTACCCACAATCTATCTTTTGGAGCAAAAATAAGAAAAATAGGTATACCCCTGCATACCCCAGTTTTGCTATATAAAAGTGGGGTTCAAGGGGATATACATTGCACGGACATGTTTTCCTGATGTGATTCATGCATCAAGAAAACACACAGAGTGATATTAAAGGATCTGCCAGCCTAAGAAACTCCATTTTCAAAGCTTTGTCATAACCCAAGCCCTAGCATTAGAAAACCTATCTTCCCTCCTTTCAGTCAAAGCACCACACAATCCGAGCTTTACGAACAAACAGATAATGGCAAGAAATTTGAAAGTTCAGAGGAAGAATGAAGAGTGATTACCAGTATTCTACAAAGCGAAAACAAAAATATTGATCAGATGCAGGGTAACCCCCCAGCTGATCTGAAGCTTTTTTTTTACATAGATTTCACAGGTTTTGTCATGTCCTGCCTCTTTCTTCAAAACATTAGTGATAGTGATCTGACTTTACATGAGAAAACAATTTGGGGTTCCGACCAGGTCTGATACAAACCAGCCTGTACAGTCACAGAAGCATGCTAGAAGGTTGAAATTTCGGATTTAAGAAGGAAGAGGGAATGTACAATTTGTGTAGCAAAAACAAGGGCGCTGATCAGCTGTACAGTTACCGCACAGCTGATCTGCGCCTTTGTTTTCACCTATGCATGTTGTTGCTTTTTATATGTGAAGGCTCATGTGTTTTGAAGTACTTATGTAATACAATAAACAAAGAAATATAGAAGGTTCTCAGGAAAAATTCAGCATGTTATTATGCTTTTGACCCAAAAAAAACTTTCTGTAAAATGCTCTACAGGCATCTTTGATGGAATCGTTGCACTATCAACAGCATAAGTACCAGCCTATTGAAGAATAAATTATACTATAAACTGACTAATACATATTGTTTCATTAAGGCCTAGTCACACATAAGCGAAAATCTCTCGATGTATGCATGTGTTTAATGGCAAAAAAAAAGGTTTTCTTTCATTGATTCAGTGCCTGATGTCCCTGTCAACAGATAGTCATGTCATGTTGGGAGGTCAGCTGTTGATAGGGATGTAAAGCAATAAATCAAACACGCAAGAATTCCTTTCCGCAAAAAAACAGACGTCTATGTCGAGAGATTTTTGCTTATGTGTGACAAGTCCTTTAACTTGGAAAAAAAACAACATACCATATAGAGCTTGTTCTAAAGGCTGATCTGCAGCATATATCAGGATTCTGTTTTTTTTTCTTGTGGTTGTACATCCCAGAAAACAATTTTTCAGACATGTCAAGATGGAACCACCACCTCTAGGTGGAGTTAATAATGTGTCTTGCTCAAGGACACAACCTGGCTTCAGTGGGGTTTGAATCAACTACCTCTCTATCCAAAGTCTCAAGTTCTACCACTAGGCCACCAAGCTCCCTACTAGCACTTCTTGTTTGTTTGTATTAAGGTTTAACATCCCGCTGACAATTTTACAGTCATGACTGGACAGAGCCACCACTTTCTGGGTTTAATATGTCTTGCTCAAGGACTCAACATGGCGCCGAACCCAGGACCTCTCTATTCGGAATCCGATGCTCTACCACTAAGCCACCGCTCTCTCCACTAAAGCACTTCTTGTGTACCATGCCGAGCCAATGTGTGATAAGGGACAAAGCAAATTTATGTAGGCTTTGAACCCTGATGTCTTAACCCAATTCATTTCTAAACAAGCTCTCAAAGATCTAAAACAAGGTTTTGTTGCTTTGATCAAATGCAGTTTGTTTGAAATATTAATTTCAATAATGTTATATTATAAAAATATTATTATTCTTTAAAATATTAATGTAAAAATAAATTAAATGATAAACTTCCTACCTCAAAGTATCATCCGACTGCTTCTCCAAACATCTCAGACTGGTTTGCAGTTTGTTGCACATCAAAAACAGCAGCACAGTCTGAACCAATCACAGTGGCTGCACGCCTGGTGAGCTTGGGAATTAAAACACCATATAAAACACTTCTGAAACAGACAATAAAACATGTTCAACCCTTTTATTATCTCATCAAAAGATACAATAAACTTCCTAAAACAAGTAGCAAGTCAGAACTACCATAATTTGTAAAGCAAAACTTATTTAAATTATTTAAATTAAAACAATATCATCAAAAATTGTGTGGTATGTTCAAGTGACCTAGAAGGGAGCTCAGAAAAAAACAACAGCATATATACCAAAAGAAGCAGTGCCAAGAAAATCAACTGATGCAAGTTAAAATCTATCAATGTAGAAGAGTTGTGTCTCATAGTACAAAACACTATATTCTAGTTCCTTAATTCAGCCTTGTCAGCAGAAAACCAGATTTTTGCCTATGTGAAAACAAAGGCGCAGATCAGCTGTGCAGCAGCAGCACAGCTGATCAGTGCCTTTGTTTTCACTACACGGAGAGAACAATTCCTGGTTTTCTTAAATCGGAAATTTTAAGCTTTTAGCGTGCTTCTGTGACTGTACATGTCGATATGTCCAACCTGGTCCGAAACACCTAAGATGGTTTTCTGGGGTCACGGGTCATTGATACAGTGTGACAGCAGGAGTCTAGGGCTCTTAAAACAAGTAGCCCAAAAGGGCAATGATCGCTCACCTGAGAATCAACATATTAAGCCTGAAGTATATTTTAGTCTTATTTCCTTTTGTGCGTTATATTAATTTATTTGACAAAACAGTCACGATGGGTCGGACCGTCACGGAAATCGCTTGAAAAAACAAGGGGAGTAAATCTTGTCTTCTAAACCGGAAGTGACGTTTTACTATACATAGATATCTGTTTCCGTTCGTTCCGCCATTACTACACTGTACATGCATTTTTAAGTGGCAGTATCTGTCAGAATTAAGTACATGACAACACCGATTTTGATGCTGTTCCCATCGTGAACAAGCGCCAGGAGATTGCCCAATGTCCATTGGAGCCATAGCCAGCAGTTCTTTCAAAATTAATTCAGACGCATCAAGTCCCTCTATCACGTTCAATGAAGAAGACCGCCGATAGCCGAATAAAATTCCACTGCTTGTTATACTGATTTAGGCGCATGTTTGATACAATTAACTTTTTTTTAATTTTTCCAAATTTAACAAAACATTGCATTTTTTCCCTAATTTCATTGCAAAAATCATGTTATTTTTTCCCATTTAATGAAAAACACCATTTTCCCCAATTTCATTGGTACCAAAAATTCCCCAAAAGGTGAGAAAAAGCCATGGGCATGCCTCCCAGAGGCTTAGTTAAACTTAGTTCACATTGCTTTAGCAACTAAGTGACAAAATGCTCTTCTTGAAATAGCAAAATATGAAGAGTGGCCAAAGATATGTTCCAAATCTTGGCCTGATGAAAGGATAGACCATGGAGGATAGTGTTTCAGAAATCCCATCAACTGTGACAGTCTGACGATTAATTTGGACGTACATGATCTCCATCTGCCTGAACCACCCTTTTGCCGAATCAAAATGTTGGAACACCAGGCAGTTGTGTTTTAGTCATTCCTTGAGATATTCATTACGAAAACTTGCCCATGCAATAAACAGAGATTTTTTTAGTTTTAAAATATTGAAAATTTTCAGCTGAAAAATTTTGATATTTTTCTTATTTTTGCTCAAAATATAGATTGTGGGTACACGTTAGAACCGCCTCGCCGAGGCGGTTCTAACGAGTACCCACAATCTATGTTTTGGAGCAAAAATAAGAAAAATAGATATACCCCTGCATACCCCAGTTTTACTATATAAAAGTGGGGTTTACGGGGGTATTTATTGCATGGACATGTTTTCCTTATGATCAGGAAAAGAATGAAACTCTGCACTCTGCTATCCAATCTGGCCAAAATTTGAACTTATCCACCGTGGAGTATGAATGACCATGCCGAACCCAAGCTGCCTCACAATAGTTCGGTTTTCAATGTAACATGGCCATATAATGGCTCCCAAAGACATTGGCTATCAGCACAACGGTCGTACCGATACTAAACCTGTATAATTATGTCTATTCTAAATAACCTCATTATAACACAATTTCACTTAAAACATGGTCTGTTTCCATGGACCTCAAAGATAATGTTATTTGAGGTTGACCTGTACTATAAATGAATGATTTCACATTTTGAAACTGATAAAGTCTAACAGGTGTAAAAATATTTGCGTCATGTTTACTTTGAAAACTAACTTTGATGGCATTTTTCTATTACAAAAGTTGAGATTTGCTATCAATTTCGACATACATATCGTTGACTCGTTGACAAAACCTCGTAACTGCAAAAAAACAAATTTTTCAGGAGAAGCAAAAAACTAAAACTTGTATATAAATGATATATAATTGTGCATGTTTACAAATTGTCGTATATACAAAACTTGATAAATGAAAGCTAGAAGCAGATTCTTATGATGAATTAAAGAATGCATTTATGAGAAATCATACATATGCAACTTTTGCATATCTAAAAGATAAAGATTTTCTTGTATTTAAATTTTTTGAAATTGCATATACGAGGTTTTGTCACCTTTTTTCAAGTCCGTTTACCATTTGTAGTTACGAGGTTTTGTAAGGTCATCAAAAAACTAACTTCCCATTGGACATAACCTACAAGGCTTTGTCACAAGCTGAATTTGAATGTTTTGAATCGCGTCATGTGAAAAAACGATTTTTTGAAAAAAGTGCAGTTACGAGGTTTTGTCAACGAGCCAACGATATTTGTATTTGGTAAATTGGAATGACTGAGGATATGTTAACTGCTTCCAATAATTTAAAATATAAAATATTAGGGTGCGTTCCTTTACCAGAATGGACCGGAATAGACATAATTACCGGAATGGACATTATGCTATGGCCTTGGGTGCTTTAAATGTATTTTATCTGCATAAAATGTACTTCTGTAGTCATATGAACAGTTTGCATAGTCATCACATTATAGCAAAATTGACTTCCCAGGGTGGTTGGGGTAGCTCAGTGGTGGGGTCCGGGGTAGGGCCACTGTTCAGAGGTTTCTTTGATTGAAATATATAGAGGTCACCAGTGGTTGTTCTATAGCAAACATAGCGATGAATAGAAGTACAGTAAAAATTCCGCTAACGACCACTTGAATTGAGCGACCACCTAGGTTTAACGACAAGTTTCAATTCCTCCCGTCGATTTTCACTATATTTTTCACTGGATTAAGCGACCACTTCGTTTAAGCGACCAACAGCCACGTTTTGACTGACATTTTGCATTCTTGCGACCATATTTAGAGCCAAAATTTTGATCTTTCTCTTGAACGGTAACTTCATAGAGCGTTGTTCACACCTGTTTCAAGGTTATTAATCCTGGCGTAGGTTTTCATTATACTATTGTTAAGGCCATCATTTTTTAATTTACTGGTTTACGAGAAATTTTTCAAAAAAATTGAGTCGGGGGGTCGAAATAAAAATAAAACTTCCAAAAGTGCTGAGTCGAAAAACAAAAAAAAAAAATAAAAAGGTTGTCGCTAATCTTTTTTTTTTTTTTTTTTTCATTGAAATCTTTTGATACAAGCACATTGAAAAAGAATGTTTTGAGGTTCAAAATCATTGCACAAGATCAATTAAGGATGTATGTTATGTGTCATTAGCAATGCATCCCTTAAATAAACCTTAGACAGTTATAAATGTTTAAAGTTGAATGGGTTAAAATAATGTTTGTTTGTTTTTTTCCCTCTCATTTCTCTCACCTCTGAGTCACTTAAGAGAGTCTCAAATAATCTGGAAGGTAAAATTCAGCGAGGCCTATGAAACTGTTTGTTCGGCATTGCCAGATGGGTCATTCGGTTGCAATTTCTATTGTCTTTTACAAAGATTTTGTGAAAAGCTTAAACTTGTCATTCAATTTAATTAAATCAAGAAAGAATAGTGGTAATCACATACTCTCGTGAAAATACCTTAGTCTAGACTCGCACACTCAGCTGATGAGTACAATCTCCATGGAGTGAAACGTCTCTTCACCATTCCGAATGTACTTTCAGCCTCGCGTCCATCCGTAAATCAAGATGGCGAGAATAAGCCGTTTTTACACATCGATTGTTTCACCTAGAATTCCATCGTTAATACAAAGAAATGCTGACCGACACTTGGACATTGGATGAAACACACATTTAACTTTCTAACAATCAAGTTCTGCATCTTCTTTTTTACCTGATTCATTTTTAAGTTGTTTGTCAATCGTTTTCACTCCTGTGGGGCCGTTTCCGGAACGAGCCGAACACATATGCCGACGTTACGGAAACTGATGTCGAACATTAATTTATTCCAGATGAAAGGTCAAGATTTAGCCTTGTCCAATGATATGCACGTATGACAAATGACGTCAAATCAGGTCAGCCATTTTGATTTCGGCGCGTGGCGTTTGATGTCATCGTGACGTTGCACACGAGCTGCATTATACTAATTGATCAATTAAACATTAATTGATCAATTAACTTTCCATATAAGGAAATGGTCGGAAGTCAATTTTCGGCGTAAAGGTACGAACATATACGGACGATTTAGTGCACTGAAAGAATGACAGCCAGAAGTTTTTAAACGAGAATAAAACCGCTAAAAACGGACAAAAATAGGTTGGATTTTTTTAAAAGCACAATAAACATGTTAGTAACACATCAGTGAAGTGTATTCTTCTTGATTTACCTTGAAAAGGCTGCAATTATTGACACTATGTTTCACCATTGAACAACCAACTGGGATCGCAACGAAGAGATATGGAACATAATTATGTGTAATATAAAGGAGTGAGATCTCGCAACTAACCTTAGTCGCGTTAACTTATGAAGAATTTACTGGCGAGATATTGCGGCCAAGGGGCCTAGATTAGAAGATTAGAAGATTGTCATGTCCTAGATCCATGCTTGTTCGCATGAATGTCAACCATTGTTGGAAAGACTTTCCATGAATAACAGAAAAAGTCTCCGTTCATCCAGAAAAATGAAAACAAAAATTTATGCCTGAATTGGTAAATGCTTTGACTTTTGACTTGTACCTGCCCTTTTCGTATCACTTTAGTGATAACCGGGCACCAGTTAACACCCCTTTTGATTGGTTGGCTAAATATAGTCGTCCGTTCACAATATTTTACATCGATAGACTGCAGGTATTTTCTGACATTGAAAACCAGTCAAGATATATTCCAAATGAACAGAAACAGTTTCGAGACATTTCGACCAAAAAATTGGTCCGATTCTATTTCGTTTGTGGATAAATTGTTTGCATCGGTGGCAAAATAAAAAATAAAATATCAGTTCAGGTGTTTTATTTTTATTTGGATTTTGCAAAAAATACAGTTGGCGGGTTTGTAAACCAGTAAATTAAAAAAGGATGGCCTAAGTTGTTTATTGTATTTATAACTTAGTCACTGAAGCGTGGTAACGTAACTGGTCTAATTACCGAAGCATAAATCCTTCTATTGTCTGTCTCCTCATCGCAACGGTTGATCAGCACAAGCTCAATACAGTAATTAAAAGTGAATAAGCCTTAAGAGCTTGTGTGATTATTTTGTTGATTCTGCAATGTTCATGAAATCAACGACATTGATTTGTTTTTTCCGCCACACCGGCAAGAAAACAAGAATCAATTTCTATTTAGCCTTTTTTCCAGTAAATTTGGCGTTTCAGTCCAATATTGTAAGGGAGGCAACTCTTAGACACTCCATTCCTGCAAATCGTGATACCGCACCTCGTTTTGAATCGAAAGTAGAGTTGATGAATTAGGCTGGAAATCCTTCGAAAGGTAGATTAAATTTGCTGCAGTTTCCAATTCTTTTTATGTTTTTTGTTCTTCCATCTCTGTTTTCTCACGTTCAACGTCAGTTCAGTCGTTCTGAGGGTAGTTGATAGAGCGAGATGCGTCTATTTGACATGGTCAGTGAGATTTGGATACATTTTATGAACTTTCAAATATCTAGGTTTGTTTATTTTTTTTGTTTTACAGTGTTTTACACCATTTGTTTTGCATGAAAACTTGTTATTCTGTAAATAATGGCTTTCACCCAAAAGTGGGTGACAGCTTGGCTTTTTGATAATGTGCTGGAGTCAGACGGCAAAATGAACCACTGGGTATGATACTTTATTTTGACGGCTGACCAGTCAGACTATTAATCAAGGTGATCTTTTAATAAAATGTATCCAAATTTTGTTTATTTTGATCATTTTAATCTGGTAAACATGGCTGGCATGTTTTTCTTCAAAAAGTCATCTCAAAAGGGGAGACAATTCTAACTGCGAGCTCAGGGTTCGCGCTAGGATATATTTTTCTTTCGCCATCACTTTCGCCATTTGAGATTTTTTTTTTCGCCATTTTCTTGAAGTTTGAGCCAAATCTTGGCCATTTTTTCGCCAAGATCAGCTCCTTGCTTACTTAAACCCCCAAATATTTTGTTTGCCCTTTTTAACTTGGTCTTTCCAGTTCCCTAAAAATACATATTGCCCGTCTCACCCAAGTCCCATACATGCTACATGTTCTAAGTTATATTTCAACAGTAGATCCAGGTAATGTAATTATGAATTTCCAACTGATTTGAAGGGCGGTGTAGACTGAGATCCCTATACATATAGTTTGGGAAAATATGTTTTATAAAGCTTGTTCTTGTATTTGTAAACAAGGGGAACAACTACTAAAATTATTAGTTTATGCTTGTACAAAATCAGAAACAAAACTTTTAAGATTAGAAGACAGATTGAAATATTAAAATTCATATACTTTAATAGAAAAAAAATAAATGACACTCTACAAAATCAAGAGTTAAAGCTATAAAATAAATGCATGGGTAAAGTTGAGTTGCTGATTCTAAAAAGAATCTGTTTCATTTTTAAATGGTATATATTGACATTACCCACTCATCTACACTCAAACATTATTTCAAATCTAACACGCTGGTGGCGGTCTATATTGTTATCGGACCACGTGCGCCAAGCATGTTATGCAGTACACGCCTGAATACACAAGGTCAGAAATGACACCTGTCAATTGAATGCTTTAGCAATACACTGCAACACTTGAATAAACACCGATAAAGAATAGGATTATCTCTATTGTAGGCGCGAATATACAGGTAATGATGGTTTTCTGTGGAAAACAATGGCTTTTGGCTGGACAAAGTGGCTCTATATATTCGCCATTTACTTTCGCCAAAGTCAAATTTTAGGAGCCAAAAAATAAAAATCTTCGCAAATGGCGACGATGGCGACCGCTAGCGCGAACCCTGGAGCTTCTGATTGGCTCTAAGAGAGTGCATAACCTCATCAATCAACCATTAACCAATCAGAATAGGAATTCCCATAAAATCAATGTCTAAAAACAGCTTGAAGAGATATTAATAGAACTTGGGAAATTTTGATAGTGCTGAAGCACAGGCACTTGTAGCATAAAAATATACCCCCACCCTTTCTATATATGACATATATAGAAAGGGTGGGGGTATATTTTTATGCTACAAGTGCCTGTGTGCTGAAGCCAGACGTCAAAATGATAAATCAGTTATCAAAAATTCATTTTGACGGATGACATGCCAGACTACTTGATTAAGAGACCATTTTCCATCCTTCCCATTGGGCGGTCTTTTAATACAAGTTCTACTGTAGAATTAAGAAAAATGTGCTGGCACTGTGACAGGGACCTATATGAGCACCTGACCTAGGCTACCCGACCGTATGGAACACAATTTAACTGTACTTAAACCACATGATTCTCGAACTAATCACTATGTAAATGTCATTCCGGTAGTCCATTCCAGTAATAAGGCCCATTCCGGTACAGGAACGCACCCAAAATATTATAATGTATATTCTTGAAGAAATCTAGCTTTTAGCAAAAATTAGTCAAAAACCTGGCTCGACATACAAGCTTGGCAGCTCAGGCTTGGCATGGTCTTTCAAACCCCACCCTTATCCACTTGTACTGCCAGAATCAGAATCAGAATAAGAATAGTTTATTAGTGAGACGTCAAACTGACAATACCACACCAGGCTGGATGGGGCCTGACCGGAGCCTGGTGCCGGAGGGGATTAGTCCCGAGCTCTCACAAGAGAAGTAATTTTCAAAGTAAGCATTTCTGACATGAGGTCACAAGTTACACCCTCTTAAGTAAAATCTCTTGGTTCTTGTGGTATATCATAACAAAATATTTACATTTTAATTGCAATCGCCATAGATGAAAGTATCTTTCTTGATGTTCTTCATTTCCCAATGAAAAACATTAAGTCACGTGATCTAGAGGCCACGCCTATGGGCGGGGTGACGTCAAAACTCATCCAGTGACGTTATTTGTTGACTCTTGCTGACGTGACGTTGGCCGCGTATTGCCATGACGTTAGGCGCGAAAATTTGACGTTTTGGCTGTTCCAAAATTACGTTAAGTCGGATTCAGGGTTAGAAATAAGCAGTTGCCCCCTTGCCCGTCACGGGTTAAATTTGCTGGGGGCAACCTGATCTTACTGGAAGGTTGCCCCCAGGACAACCTGAAATTGTCCAACAAGTTTGTGATCTCAATATTCTAAGTTGAGCTTAAATACAAATTCACACAATGAATTTGAAGTTAAGTAAAATAATCTTCATAATCTTTTAGTACAACTAAGACATTTCCAGGGGCGGGCAAGTTCAAACCTTGCGGGGCAAGTTCAAATTAATTTCAGGTTGCCCCCCCCGGACAAGCTGCTTTCCGGGTCTTATTTCTAACACTGCGGATTTAATGTCAAATAACATGAAAATGAACGATGATATGCGCAATTAAAAATCTGATACTTGATTGATAATATAAAATGTAAATATAAGTATTGAAATTCAGATTTTAGCTTTCACTGGATGATGAAAAACATTAGCTGTTTTAATGTCTCCGAGAAGCCCTTCGGGCTTCACAGACATTAAAACAGCCTAATGTTTTTCATCATCCAGTGAAAGCTTAGCTTATTCGGGCTTCACAGACATTAAAACAGCCTAATGTTTTTCATCATCCAGTAAAAGCTTAAATCTGAATTTCAATCCTTAAATACACATGTGGTTGTAAATTGAAAGCAGTACCAAGAAAAGAGCAAGCTTTTTTAACAAAAGCTTAAACTTGTTTTCTCAAATAATGTGGGAATTCCCAATAAGAATGGTACAATGCGAAGTACTTATTGACAATGACTTTATTATTAAAAATATTGCTTTACGCTCAGCTCATAAACATTTCTTTTAAAAACTTACTGTGCATACAGTTCACAAATTTCAGCTAATAGGTAATTAATTGGCTGAACTTTAAACAAAGACTGCCGTTTCGCGGAACGGAAGCGGAATACCCATTCGACTTCCGATTAAGAATCAACAGACAAGACGATTTGCCAATACATATCGAAATACCAAACAAACAGAATTTAAAATGAGTGCTCGGCAAATTGGAATGCACTTTAAAGCAATGTTTTCATGTGTTTTATCTATTTTTATTTTTTGTTTGAAAAACACCCAGTATGTCGATAGAAATGCATGTGCGTGGAGTGGGCTGGCACAGTCGGTAGCGCATCAGAATTTTGGCCGAGAGGTCCCCGGTTTCAATCCATGTCCGGAGCATCGTCTGTCATGGCCTTGAGCAACTCACATTTCTACATCTCAATGTTTATGGTTCACATGTATTCTTAAATGGTAGCAATAAAAGCTCTACAGAGCTTATGTTGATTGTTGAAATATGAAGCGACTATAAATACATCATTTAAGGATTGAAATTCAGATTTTAGCTTTCACTGGATGATGAAAAACATTAGGCTGTTTTAATGTGCACAATAACTGTTCTTTTATGTCAGACTCAGAGTATGAAACGATGCAAAACTCAAACTGTACATGGATTTGCCCAAAATGTGACTTTTTCAATTTCTCAGACTCTTTTTTCAATGAACAGTTTAACTTGGAAAGTGAAAATAGGTTTGACCTACTTGCAAGAGGTCATGAAAACAAGTCCACTGAAACCTTGAATAGCAAAAACAGTTTTATTAGTGGTCTGAAATTTTCCAGTATCAACATAAACAGTATAAGAGGAAAAAAACTTGAGTTGTTGGCCTTCATTGATTTTCATCAATCGCAGATTTTGGCGATTCAGGAAACAAAAATTGACAATTCCATATTAACGTCTGAATTATTTCCGGAATCTTTTCCATACAGCGTGTACAGAAAGGATAGAACCTTACATGGTGGTGGTGTTATGCTTCTTGTACACAAGGACATCCCACACATGCCCCTCACAGAATTGGACAATGACTCAGAGTCAGTTTGGGTCAAACTTTTTGTAAATAAGAAAACTCACTTTGTGGCTAGCTGGTATCGACCACCTGTCGATGGTCATTTACCAGTATCGGACAATGGAAATGACTTATTGAATTCACTGGAAAAGTTTGACAATTTATTTAGAGAACAGCTTGACAAAATCAAAAATATTAATAAAGGCAACAAACCCCCCTTAATTCATGTTTTAGGTGATTTCAACTTTAGAGATATTGTATGGCCGGACAGACTCAGCAAATCTGGGTCATCATTGAGTCGGAGGGTCAGATTTTGATAGATATCATGAATGACCATGGTTTGGAACAATTAGTCAATTTCCCCACCAGAGAAAGAAATACTTTGGACTTAATTTTGACCTCTCTTCCTGGTCAGTTTGTAGACATTCATTCCCCGGATAAGCTCAGTGATCATGACATTGTTTCTGGCACATTGAAAATTGCTATCCCCCCTATAAAGAAACCTAGGAGAAAAGTGTATCGTTATCAGAAAGGTGATTATGAATCTATGAGAGCAGAAACACTTAAATTTGCAAAGGAAAGATACTTCAACGGTTACTCAGATACTCGGTCGGTCCAGGAAAATTTCAATCTCATTACATCGTTTATTCAGGAATCGGCAGATAAACATATCCCCTCAAAAACTAGTCGCTCAGTTTCCTCTGTCCCTTGGATAACACCTGAAATAAGAAGGAAGATTCGCAGAAAAAATGCAACTCATGCAAAAGCTAAAAAGACTGGTAGTGCAAAATTTAGATCTAAATTTGAATCTTTACGGAAAGAGATCAAAGCTGATATCAGGAAGCAGCATGATCTTTATGTGAACAACTTGGTAGGAGATGTTAAGGCTAATCCTAGAGATTTTTACAGGTACATAAACAGTCAGAAAAAAGATACCCAAGGTATTCCCCCGTTGAAAAAGAGAAATGGAAGTAGAATAGCTCAATCTGAATTTGAGAAGGCGGAAGAATTTAATGGTCAGTTCTCGGATGTTTTCACTAAAAGTGAATACAAACAGGTCCCTCTTATGGATAGATCTGCCCCATTCATGCATGATATTGTGGTCACAAAGGAAGGGGTGACCAAACTTCTCAAAGGTCTAAACCCGTCTAAAGCCTTAGGGCCTGATGAGCTTCATCCTAGAGTCCTAAAGGAACTGGCTATGGAATTAGGGCCAGTATTCGCCCATCTCTTCCAGCAGTCAATTGATACAGGTGAAATTCCTAAAGAATGGTCTCTTGCTAATATTTGCCCCCTGTTTAAGAAGGGCGACAGGTCACTTGCCCGCAATTACCGCCCTGTTTCTTTGACATGCATTCCTTGTAAGCTTCTTGAACATATTGTATGCTCAAATATTATGGCCCATCTTGATGAACATGAACTCCTGTCGGACAGGCAACACGCATTTAGGAAATGGCATAGCTGTGAAACTCAGTTGACTACAGTGATAAATGACTGGGCCAAAATCTTAGACAAAAAAGGCCAGGTCGACACTTTTATACTCGATTTTGAAAAGGCTTTCGATACTCCTCCCCATGAACTCCTTTAAAGCAAATTGTTCAGCTATGGAATAGGTGGAACAACACTGAATTGGATAAATGCTTTCCTTTGTTTCAGACAACAAAGGGTAGTGGTTAATGGTATTAAATCGGATTGGGCTCCAGTTGTGTCGGGTGTCCCTCAGGGCACCGTTCTCGGCCCCTTGCTGTTTTCCTTGTATATAAATGACATCTCAGCAGACATCGAGTCTGAAATAAGACTCTTTGCTGATGATTGTGTTTGCTATCGTGAAATCAAGAATGAAGAGGATACATTGAAACTTCAAAGAGAAATTGATCGCCTAGGCAGTTGGGCTAGAAAATGGGGAATGAGATTTCAACCCGTCAAATGCAACATGATGCAGCTGACAAATAAACGGTCTAGTAAGATACAGGCTAACTACACCCTTGAGGGCACTTTACTGGAAAATGTTGAAAGCATAAAATACCTGGGTGTAACTATCACAAATGATTTGAAATGGAATACTCATATTTCCAATGTTTGTACAAAGGCTAACAGAACTCTCGGATTCTTGAGGAGAAATTTGTATTCTTGTCCCCCAGATGTGAAAGAAGCAGCTTATAAAGGACTGGTGCGGCCGGTCTTGGAATATGGAAGCTCAGTTTGGGACCCTCACACTCATGGCCTCCAGGAAGAACTGGAAAAGGTCCAAAATCGTGCGGCAAGGTTTGTGACGGGAAATTATGTTTTTGAAACTGGGAGCATGACTGGCATTTTAGGTCAACTGAAATGGGAATCTCTTAAGAAAAGGAGGAAGGATAGTAGACTTATATTGCTATACAAAGGTCTAAAGGGTAAAGCCAGAATACCCACAGATGACCTTATCCCAAAGAATAGGCGTTGTAGAAATCAACACTCTTTGGCTTTTCAGATACCTTCAGCTAGCAAAGAAGCGTACAAAAGTAGTTTCTTTCTACAGACTATCAGGGACTGGAATGACCTCCCTGATTCACTTGTCTCCTCTGCTGAAATGTCTGATGACTGTGTGTCCAAGTTCGCTTCACTCGTGCGTTCAAGGGACTAATTCCCCCCCCCCCCCCCCCATCCGAACCCCCTGGTGAAATAATGTCATTTGGCGTGTCACCAGTAAACTATTCAGATTCAGATTGTCTGTGAAGCCCGAAGGGCTTCTCGGAGACAATAAAACAGCTAATGTTTTTCATCATCCAGTGAAAGCTAAAATCTGAATTTCAATACTTATATTTACATTTTATATTATCAATCAAGTCTCAAATTTTTAATTGCGCATATCACCGTTCATTTTCATGTCATGTTAATTCCGACTTAACGTAATTTTGGAACAGCATAAACGTCAAATTTTCGCGCCTAACGTCATGGCGATACGCGACCAACGTCACGACCACAAGAGTAAACAAACAACGTCACTGGATGGGGTTTGACGTCGCCCCGCCCATAGGCGTGGCCTCTAGATTACGTGACTGAAATGAAGATCATCAAGAAAGATACTTTCATCTAGGGCGATTGCAATAAAAGTGTAAATATATCAACTTATATTTCTTTATTACCCCTTGCAGCTATAAGATAATCGCCATTATGACAATCCTTTGGTCTCTTGATCATATTGCATCAGCAGGGGGCATAATCGAATAAACGGTGATATCTATCTATCTATCTATCTATCTATCTATCTATCTATCTATCTATCTATCTATCTATCTATCTATCTATCTATCTATCGACCTACCTACCTACCTACCTATCTATCTATCTATCTATCTATCTATCTATCTATCTATCTATCTATCTATCTATCTATCTATCTATCTATCTATCGATCGATCGATCGATCGATCGATCAATCGATCTATTACATCTTAACCTTTGAAGAGAACTTCAGATGGTGTTCCTGTATACCAAAAGCTGAAGGGGGCTAGTCGAGATCTGAATCTGGATCTGAATGGTTTACTGGTGATACGCCAAATTGGCAATACTTCACCAGTGGGTGCGCCAGGAGGGAAATTAGTCCCTGGCTCTCACAAGAGATGTGAACTTGGACACACAGTCATTAGACATTTCAGCAGAGGAGGTCAGAGAATCAGGGAGGTCATTTCAGTCCAAAAGAAACTACTAGCTTTTGTACTACTACTACTAGAAACTTCTTTGCTTGCTGAAGGTATCCGAAAAGCCAAAGAGTGTTGATTTCTACAACGCATATTCTTCGGGATAAGGTCATCTGTGGGTATTCCGGCTTTACTATTTATAATTTGTATAGCAATATAAGTCTACTATCCTTCCTCCTTTTCCATAAGAGATTCCCATTGAAATTGTTGGGTTTGCTGGAGTCTGCAATCATGTAGCGGACAAGTCTCCCCGTTCATCATCCATAGTGCAGATTATATTTTCCTTTTGGTCCTTTGAGATCAGTAAGGGTATTCTGAGTTATCAGAAATTCATTATCGGTTTAGATACCTTTTCTAACCAACGTTTTACATATTTGGCTCTGTTTGGATAATTTCAGTCTTTGTATCGACTATCCTGTTGAAAGTTGCAAAATTACAGTATTTCTCGTTGGCTCCATTTTGCCACATCTGTAGGGTCACTGAAGAGGCTTGAGTAGCCGAAACCACGGTATGGCCCATATTTTTTCTCATCAATATGCTCACTGCTATTAAAGGATCTGTTTTATTTTTATTCAACGCGCGAGGTGGATGTTTGACGGCCGGGCTTCTCCAGCGGGGCTGTCGGTATCATCAACTTCAAGAAACATTTTCTAAATTTTATCGCAGATACTGTGGGTTGATTTCTAAATTTAATGTTGGTGTTACGAGCAAGCGTAACAAGACAACAGGTACAGCGAAAAACAACCAAGTAATTTAAACTTAACAAGTTTAATCAAACAAATAAACAAATAAAGGCAGTAAATACATACAATCAAATGAACAAATAAGTAAATAAATAAATAAATAACTTACTAATAAATCTTTGTCCCTCAAAATGTAAGTCCACAGGTATCCTCGATCCAGTATCCAGAATATGAGCACATGTATATTTAATCCACACTATTATTCTAATCCAAAACACTAGTGAAACAACCAAAACTATAAACTATAAACTTTAAATCACTTCAAATTTCTGAATGCTTAAGACTGGATTGGGACCTATATATATATACATTTGAGGAAGAATCAACTACCAATAATTTTGTATTACTGATCGTTCCAAGGGCGATACTTCTGTTGTGGTTCTAGTTGTTTTGTGTTTTTGGGTCGGGTTTTTGTGCTGTTGGAGCCTTATGTGCGTTTTCATATTTTTAGTTCAGTTTGGGTGACTGGGTGGCCACCTGTTGGGGAATGGCTGCTCGCTCGGCTTGCGGTGTGTTTTCTTGGTGTACGTACCTGGGTGTCATTTTGGTTTTTCCCGACCCTCGGTTTGTGGAGTGGGATTATCTTTCTGATTGCGCCATTTCATGATAGTTGCCTAATTGTACCATATTCCCATTTCAGTTGACCTAAAATAGAAATAAAAGCAAAGAAATGTGGAAGATGAGAATTTGTACAGTGCGAACAAGGGTGTTAGTATAGTTAAAAGATGAAAACAGATGGTTTTGTGGACTATGTTGCAAACAGCTGTGATAGTGTATGATAGTCAGAGGGAAGAATGTGTACTTGTAGTAGTCTCTTAGAGTCATGATCTGTCGGTATTCAAGGGAGTGATTTCTAGATGATGAACGGGTGTTCCGGATCAGGTAGTCAGAGGCAGGGATGGCTACAAGGTCATATGTGACCTTACATAGGAGGACCAACCGACTGTCAATACGTGTAATCTCGCATTACCCATCTAGCGGTCCAACGTTGTACAGATTCAAGTTTGCCAATATCTTGATCTGTATGCGGAGACCACACAGAAGAGGCGGACCCGGATATTGCGTTTGACAAAGTCAAAGGTCTGATTTGCCTTCTTTGCAGTGTTATTGATATGGTTTGACCATCTGTTGTCTTCTGAAACAGTGACCCCAAGGTATTTTGTAGAGGATACACTTTCGAGAGCACAGTCATGAAGGTAATAAACTGTTTGGAAGGGTGGTTTACGTCGGGTCACATGAATGACCTTACATTTAGAGGCATTGAAACTCATGTCCCAGGGTTTTTCCAATTTTTATAAACTTTCAAAAAAGGTAAAAGTAGGCAAAAGTCTTTTTGGAGGATCTCTGAGTCACCTTGCTTATCATGAGCAAGGTACATGGCTGTGTCATCTGCAAATAGCCTGACTCTAGACCTTACCTGATCCTGGATGACATTTATGTATGCTAGGAACAGTATGGGTCGGAGAACCGAGCCCTGCGGGACACCGGAGGATACTGAAATACTGTCTGAATTTGTTACGTTTAAAGTGACAGATTGAGATCTGTTGTCTAGAAAGTCTTTAATCCAATTTAGAGTATTCCCCCTAATGCCATAAAAGTGAAGTTTTAAGAGTTATTTTTCTTGAGCAACTTTATCAAAACCCTTGCTAAAATCAAGTAGGATGAGAAAGCCTTGCTAAAATCAAGTAGGATGAGGTCTGTCTGTGTTTTAGATTGCATGTTTTAAGCAAGTTCGTCAACGAGCATAATTAGTTGTGTCTCGCAGGATCTCTTCTCTCGGAACCCATGCTGAAGTTCACACAGTATATTTTGGTCAGTACAGTGTTTTGAAATGCTGGAGGCCACATTTTTCAGAGGACACACGTCAGGTAGATAGGTACAAGTAGGCAAAGATCAGGAAAAGGCGTAATCAGAAAAAGATTCCCACTCCAAAAACCGAGGTGGGAAAAAACCAAACCAACAATCAGGTACTTTATACCATGAAACATATCGTAAGCCGAATGAGCGGCTATTTTCCCAATAGGTGGCCACTCAGTTACCTTAACTTAACTAAAAATATGAAAACATACATAAGGCGCCAACAGCACAAAAATTTTAAACACCAAGACATAAAACAAAAAGAACCACTACAGAAGTATCGACTTGGAACGATCAGTAACACAAAGTTACTGGCGGGCTTAAACCGGTTTTACAGGTACCCAACCTCACCCTCAGCGTCTGCAGTGGTTCATAACATTTAGTTAGTAATTTGGTCCTTGTGGTGAATCTCTAACTAGTCAATGAATCATCAAGAACAAACAAACAAATAAACATCCTGATGAATCAAAACCCAGGACTCACAGATTGAGTAAGCTGCCCGACGATGGAGATCCCTGGGCGCCGAATAACCTACTAACTCCGGAGCAAAAGAAAAACACCAGTTGGACCCCGTTGGGCCAAGCAACAGACAAGAAGCTCCGGCCCCAACCAACTAAAATGAATAGCTTTAAGTCGGGGCCATCATAGAGTCTGCGCCGACCCACCGGCGTGCAATTAAAGAAGGCAGCATAGTTATCAACCATGATTGGGTTAAAAACTAAGCATGCAGACTGTCGCATAACATTCAAGTTATAACCTATACGTCTGTAACGCGTTATGATTTTTCTGAACTGAAAAGAAAAATCGTTAATTCCTTTAAGTTTCTTAAATTTGTAAACCAAGTCACCATAAAATTCAGGTTCCGAAAGGCCCTCACTTAAAAGCGTCTTTAACCCAACATTATATCAGTCATTCCAGAAATAACGTGCATTCTGAGGTAATGAAATGGAATCAAAGGTGACGACAACTAATTGTTCCCCTAGTGGTTCATATCATTAGATACATCCATTAAGAAACCAAAATAACTCAAATGTTTTATTGTTCTTGCTTTATTTGATCTATATCAAACATTTATGTATGGTCTTGACCCTCAAGTGTCAACTCCATTACGAACATTTTCTTGTCTATAAATCACTACATGTTAATGAAATACATAAAACAATTTGTTATGAAAGCAGAATTTACAATTTCTTAATGTACAAATGCAAAAGAAACAATTCCAGATTATTCAAGAAACAAATTTTCACTTTAACAACCACTATTATCAATATTTAGAGAAACTCGGTCAGTTTTGTTGTCCAAAATGGTGATTGCTGCACACAAGAAATAAATTTAAATTGGAATTTCGACATTTTGATAATGATTGCATAGTAGAGATAAGGAAATGAAAGCATCTTTATATTTTTAAGTAAGCTATTTTATATTTTTTAAACATTTTACCCCATGTAACGGAGTGGACATTTTAGTAACGGAGTGGACATTGTAACGGAGTTGACAATTCTAAACCGGCTTTTTCAACAAATGATGTAAATGTTTCATTTAATTTCTTTTATCTATTTTACTCGACTCACTTTTGTTTGACTATTAATCACATGTGCATCCCTCATAAACTGCCATGTTGTTGTCAGCAAACTGTTAAAAGTAAAGTCTGTCAACTCCGTTACAAAACTCATTGTAACGGAGTTGACTGTAACGGAGTTGACATTTTTGGCTTT
Organism: Rugalucina vietnamica; assembly: GCA_964017185.1. NCBI lineage: Eukaryota > Metazoa > Mollusca > Bivalvia > Lucinida > Lucinidae > Rugalucina > Rugalucina vietnamica. The sequence continues at coordinate 38,033,339 of OZ024875.1, forward strand.
TTTGTAACGGAGTTGACCGTAACGGAGTTGACAATTTAATAACATTTTATGATTTAGCTTATTTATTCAGGGGCATTATCGTAAAAACTGAACATTAACCACTTCTGGGTATGATCACTATTCTATGTGTTTCATTGATTTTGACTTGCTGCATATTATCTGTATGAAACAGTATGAACGGAGTGGACCAAAAATTAGTATACGCATCACAGGAATCACTTAAAAGCAATTTTTTTCACTATTAGCTACGTAAGAGTCTTCACTTGCATATGATTTGCTATTTCCACAGTACAGTATCTGCACATAATGATCAACAATTTTGTTTACAAATAAGTAATTACCAAATTATGGCCAAAAATATCGACTGTAACGGAGTTGACATAAAAGTGAGGGACATATGTTACGGATGTGATAAATCGCACATACAAAGGCAAGCATTGATTTACTGAAGTTATTTAGCCTAGATTGCATCTTAACTAACAATTACTGGCAAAACACGGTGTCATTTTGATAATTAATCTGATAGAAATACTCAAACATTCCGAAAACCTGTGAAAGGGACATGCTGTTTTTGCATATGTGGGGGTTGTTCCGTCTGTGGCTTTCTTAAAAAATGTTGCCTGTTGCAAAACAAGCATATTTAGATTTACGTATGTGTATTACTTAAATGAAACACATCGAAAATTTCAAATTATTTTACTTATTTTGTGATATATCGTGACAAATAGCAGAGGGACATAGGAATTCACGTTATTTTTGGAAAGACTGATATATGGAAATCAATTCATAGTGTCTACGATAAAATTTAGAAAAGGTTTTTCGAAGTTTATGATACCGATAGCCCTGTTGGAGAAGTTTTGCCGTTAAACATTTATTTCGAGCGTTGAAGTCTGTAACATGATTGCAGACTCTAGCAAACCTAATAAGTTGCGAAATGTATACATCATAAGAAGCACGACGAGGAACGTCACCATCCAAAAAAGGAAAATTTACTATATCAAAATCAAAGTCATCGCGCTTATCATAAATTTTAGAAGAAACAAATCCATTTGAAACAGAAAGATATAGATCTAAAAAGGGGGCTTCGGTATCTGAGATATTGGCTTTGTTTAACTGAAGTTCAGGTGGATAAATTTGATTGACCATACCTTCAAAATAAGGGTTGTCAATGTTCAAAAGGTCATCGAGGTACCTAGATGTGGAATTAAAAGCCTCGATAACATCAGCTTGATTATCATGGTTAAGAGAAACCATGAAATCTCTTTCGTAGCAGTATAAAAATAAATCAGCTTCGAGAGGTGCGCAATTTGTACCCATCGGAATTCCAACAATTTGTCTGTATAACTTGGTCCCAAATCTAATATAAATATTATCAAGGAGATAGGACAAGGCGTCGCACACATTCTGACAAGACCAAAGTGTATACCGACTTTGGTCAGAGGAAGTGAAACTAGAGGACCATTGGTCCTGTAGCTCACCTGAGAGATTATCACATTGTAAGCTCATGAGATTTAAATTAATTGAGAATCGACCAATGAAAGTCTATGCATGGACACTATTGACCCCCGGGGCATGGCCAAATTTGACCCAGGGGCATGACTGGCACAATTTATAATGGGGACTACCAAACATTGCTACATACAAAATATAGACGCTCTGGGCCTTTTGGTTTCAGAGAAGAAGATTTTTGTTAGTTTTTCCTATTGTAGGTCTATGGAGACTATCTACCTCCGGGGCGTGGCCAAATTTGACCCCAGGGGCATGGCTGGCACAATTTATGTAGAGGACCATTAGCCATTGCCACATACAAAATATCAAAGCTGTGTGCCCTGTGGTTTCAGAGAAGAAGATTTTTGAATTTTTTTCCCATTGTAAGTCTATGGAGACTATCTACCCCCGGGGCCTGGCCAAATTTGACCCCAGGGGCATGAATGGCACAATTTATGTGGAGGACCATTAGCCATTGCTACATACCAAATATCAAAGCTGTGGGCCTAGTGGTTTCAGAGAAGAAGATTTTTTAATTTTTTTCCCATTGTAAGTCTATGGAGACTATCAACCCCTGAGGCGTGGCCAAATTTGACCCCAGGGGCATGAATGGCACAATTTATGTAGAGGACCATTAGCCATTGCTACATACCAAATATCAAAGCTGTGGGCCTAGTGGTTTCAGAGAAGAAGATTTTTTTTAGTTTTTCCTATTGTAGGTCTATGGAGACTATCGACCCCCGGGGCGTAGCCAAATTTGACCCCGGGGACATGATTGGCACAATTTATGTAGAGGACCATTAGCCATTGCCACATACAAAATATCAAAGCTGTGGGCCCTGTGGTTTCAGAGAAGAAGATTTTTTATTTTTTTTCCCCATAGTAAGTCTATGGAGACTATCAACCCCCGGGGCATGGCCAAATTTGACCCCAGGGACATGAATGGCACAATTTATGTAGAGGACCATTAGCCATTGCCACATACCAAATATCAAAGCTGTTGGCCTAGTGGTTTCAGAGAAGAAGATTTTTTTTAGTTTTTTTCCTATTGTAGGTCTATGGAGACTATCGACCCCCGGGGCGTGGCCAAATTTGACCCCAGGGGCATGATTGGCACAATTTATGTAGAGGACCATTAACCATTGCCACCTACAAAATATCAAAGCTGTGGGCCCTGTGGTTTCAGAGAAGAAGATTTTTTTTTTCCCATAGTAAGTCTATGGAGACTATCAACCCCCGGGGCCTGACCAAATTTGACCCCAGGGGCATGAATGGCACAATTTATGTAGAGGACCATTAGCCATTGCTACATACCAAATATCAAAGCTGTGGGCCTAGTGGTTTCAGAGAAGAAGATTTTTTTTAGTTTTTCCAATTGTAAGCCTATGGAGACTATCGACCCCCGGGGCGTGGCCAAATTTGACCCCAGGGGCATGGCTGGCACAATTTATGTAGAGGACCATTAGCCATTGCCACATACAAAATATCAAAGCTGTGGGCCCTGTGGCTTCAGAGAAGAAGATTTTTGAATTTTTTTCCCATAGTAAGTCTATGGAGACTATCGACCCCCGGGGCGTGGCCAAATTTGACCCCAGGGGCACGAATGGCAGAATTTATGTAGAGGACCATTAGCCATTGCTACATACCAAATATTAAAGCTGTGGGCCTAGTGGTTTCAGAGAAGAAGATTTTTTTAGTTTTTCCCATTGTAAGTCTATGGGACCTATCTGTTGCCATGGAAACCACAATTTTGATACAATCTGCTCCAAAACCTAATGCCATCAATCCCCCAACCCAATTATGGTTCACATTAAATTTGATCAAGATCGGCCCACTAGCTTCAGAAATATTCTTCTTTGAAATTGTGGACGGACGACGGACGGACGGACGACGACGGATGACGGATGCCTGCCTATCCTATAAGCTCACCTGTGAGCCTTCGGCTCAGGTGAGCTAATAACACTTTCTATTGCACAGTGACGCTGTGTGTGTTATTTGATCAAGATCCGCCAACTGGCTTTGAAGGCAATGATGTTTGAATTTTTTCCCATAGTAAGTCTATGGAGACTATCAACCCCCGGGGCATGGCCAAATTAGACCCCAGGGCCATGATTGGCACAATTTATAATGGGGACTACCAAACATTGCTACATACAAAATATTGTAGCTCTGGGCCTTGTGGTTTCAGAGAAGAAGATTTTTTAGTTTTTCCAATTGTAAGTCTATGGAAACTATCCACCCCCGGGGCGTGGCCAAATTTGACCCCAGGGGCATGGCTGGCACAATTTATACGTAGCTGTGGGCCCTGTGGTTTCAGAGAAGAAGATTTTTTATTTTTTTTTCCCATAGTAAGTCTATGGAGACTATCAACCCCCGGGGCCTGACCAAATTTGACCCCAGGGGCATGATTGGCACAATTTATGTAGAGGACCATTAGCCATTGCCACATACCAAATATCAAAGCTGTGGGCCCTGTGGTTTCAGAGAAGAAGATTTTTTAATTTTTTTCCCATAGTAAGTCTATGGAGACTATCTACCCCCTGGGGCGTGGCCAAATTTAACCCCAGGGGCATGAATGGCACAATTTATGTAGAGGACCATTAGCCATTGCTACATACCAAATATCAAAGCTGTGGGCCTAGTGATTTCAGAGAAGAAGATTTTTTTAGTTTTTCCCATTGTAAGTCTATGGGACCTATCTGTTGCCATGGAAACCACAATTTTGATACAATCTGCTCCAAAACCTAATGCCATCAATCCCCCAACCCAATTATGGTTCACATTAAATTTGATCAAGATCGGCCTACTAGCTTCAGAAATATTCTTCTTTGAAATTGTGGACGGACGACGGACGGACGGACGGACGACGGACGACGACGGACGACGGATGCCTGCCTATCCTATAAGCTCACCTGTGAGCCTTCGGCTCAGGTGAAAATACAAACAATTGTAGGATGCAATATGTTGGACAAACTTGTCGAACTTTGCAAAAACGATTTGGTGAGCACTATCGTAGAATCAGAAAGCCCAAAAATAATGATACCTTTCTGTACCAGCATTTTAAGCGCACTGGTCATTCTCCCAATGATGTTAAAGTTCAACCAGTGGAGAAAATCTCATATGATGAAAATTCTTCAGTTAGATTCAAAAATATTAAACGATTTGAAACTGAACTTAAATGGATAAAATTACTGCAAACACCCTTTCCACTGGGATTTAACGACAACATTTACCATGAAGGCAATATTTCCAAGATGTACTTACACTTTCAGAGTCTCGTAAACGTAAATCTAGATCTCATGGTATACGGAAAAGGGGTAATGACAAACGTAAACGGTGCGCTGCATTGAAATTGAACATTTCCCTTAATGATTTAGCTGTTAAACTAAGGATTCACGGTCGACATCCAATGCTGTCTTATCTTAGTTCTCTACCTATTGCTGCATTACGTTCCCTGGACACAGAGGCTAATAGATTTTACGATAGAAATCATCAAATGTATGACGCTGCACTGTTAACAAGATGTTATACTCAGCATGCTCTTCGTCCATTTATCGATTCCGAATCTAATCACATTAGAAGTTTTATTAAAATTCCTTTCATCAATAAAGGAATTGACTTTATTGATTTACCAAGCATATTCCAGGATAAATCAGTGATACAGTCTATACCTACCTACTTCCAAAATTCAGAACCTCCTATTATTTGTTACAAATATAACAAACCAATCAGAAATACTATTTTTAATTTCAATAAACTTGTTTCTGATCTTGATATCCATGCTAATACTCCTAAGTCTTGAGATTGTAAAGATTCAAAATATGTTTATCAACCAGCTGGACATATAGTTACTGGAAATTTAAAAATAATTTCGGATTCTAGAATTCGCAAAATTGTTTCTAAAGGTCCGAAATATAGATTCCCTTCCTACATTAATTTCGACAAATGTAGAGAGGAGATTGCATCTGCATTAAATGATTTCGGTAATCGATGGTGTAAACGAGAGGGTGTTGAGGATAATGCTCTTAAAGAATGGAAAAGAAGTATCTTCACTATCGTGGATAAACGTATTAAGTTTTATTCACAAAATACTAATCTTTTACCTCCTAAACCCAAATCGTCATTTAGGCATTTGAAGCAGGGTATCCAAGAATTTCATAGAAAGTATGTCTTGGTTCCGGCAGATAAAGCCGCAAACAATGTTGTTGTCGTTTGTAGACTTCACTACGTTAACACCTTAAAACAGGAGCTTGATGGTACCAGGGCTTATCTGGAGACAGATACTGATGAGGTGTCTGTAGTAAATGCCCACTTAAACGATTTACCTGTTAAGTTTTCTGTTTGTGTCAATGAAGGCCAAGACAAACTTCCTACGATGTATTGGTTACCTAAGCTTCACAAAAGACCATACAAAGCTAGATTTATTGCAAATTCTAGCTCTTGTACTACCACTGAACTTTCTAAATTATTAACTTCTTGTCTTACTGCTATCAAATCTCATGTTATAAGATACTGTGAGACAGTGTATGAAACTTCAAATAAAAATTGGTTTTGGTCAATAAAAAATTCTGGTGAGGTGCTCAGTAAATTGAAGTGTAGAGGGTTCCGTGCGACAAGCTTGTCCACATATGATTTTTCTACTCTGTATACAACATTACCACATAATCTAATTAAAGAAAAACTTCTGGATTTGATAGAGTGGACCTTCAAAAGGGCATTAAAAAACTATGGTTCACTTTATTTGGCATGTAATGATAGAAAGGCTTTTTTCACTTCCTCTGACCAAAGTCGGTATACCCTTTGGTCATGTCAGAATGTGTGCGACGCCTTATCCTATCTCCTTGATAATATTTATATTAGATTTGGGACCAAGTTATACAGACAAATTGTTGGAATTCCGATGGGTACAAATTGCGCACCTCTCGTAGCTGATTTATTTTTATACTGCTACGAAAGAGATTTCATGGATTCTCTTAACCATGATAATCAAGCTGATGTTATCGAGGCTTTTAATTCCACATCTAAGTACCTCGATGACCTTTTGAACATTGACAACCCTTATTTTGAAGGTATGGTCAATCAAATTTATCCACCTGAACTTCAGTTGAACAAAGCTAATATCTCAGATACCGAAGCCCCCTTTTTAGATCTATATCTTTCTGTTGCAAATGGATTTGTTTCTTCTAAAATTTATGATAAGCGCGATGACTTTGATTTTGATATAGTAAATTTTCCTTTTTTGGATGGTGACGTTCCTCGTCGTGCTTCTTATGGTGTATACATTTCGCAACTTATTAGGTTTGCTAGAGTCTGCAATCATGTTACAGACTTCAACGCTCGAAATAAATGTTTAACGGCAAAACTTCTCCAACAGGGCTATCGGTATCATAAACTTCGAAAAACCTTTTCTAAATTTTATCGTAGACACTATGAATTGATTTCCAAATATAATGTTGGGTTAAAGACACTTTTAAGTGAGGGCCTTTCGGAACCTGAATTTTATGGTGACTTGGTTTACAAATTAAAGAAACTTAAAGGAATAACTGATTTTTCTCTTCAGTTCGGAAAAATCATATCACGTTACAGACGTATAGGTTATAACTTGAATGTTATGCGACAGTCTGCATGCTTAGTTTTTAACCCAATCATGGTTGATAACTATGCTGCCTTCTTTAATTGCACGCCGGTGGGTCGGGCGTCAGACTCTATGATGGCCCCGACTTAAAGCTATTCATTTTAGTTGGTTGGGGCCGGAGCTTCTTGTCTGTTGCTTGGCCCACCGGGGTCCAACTGGTGTTTTTCTTTTGCTCCGGAGTTAGTAGGTTATTCGGCGCCCAGGGATCTCCATCGTCGGGTAGCTTACTCAATCTGTGAGTCCTGGTTTTTGATTCATCAGGATGTTTATCATGATTTATTTGTTTGTTCTTGATGATTCATTGACTAGTTAGAGATTCACCACGAGGACCGAAGAACTAACTAAATGTTGTGAACCACTGCAGAAGCTGAGGGTGAGGTTAGGTACCTGTAAAACCGGTTTAAGCCCGCCAGTAACTTTGTGTTACTGATCGTTCCAAGTCGATACTTCTGTAGTGGTTCTTTTTGTTTTATGTCTTGGTGTTTAAAATTTTTTGTGCTGTTGGCGCCTTATGTATGTTTTCATATTTTTAGTTAAGTTAAGGTAACTGAGTGGCCACCTATTGGGAAAATAGCTGCTCATTCGGCTTACGATATGTTTCATGGTATAAGTACCTGATTGTTAGTTTGGTTTTTTCCCACCTCGGTTTTTGGAGTGGGAATCTTTTTCTGATTGCGCCTTTTCCTGATCTTTGCCTACTTGTACCTTTTTCTGTCATTACATGCCAAATAAAGTGAATCATAGTTTTTTAATGCCCTTTTGAAGGTCCACTTTATCAAATCCAGAAGTTTTTTCTTTAATTAGATTATGTGGTAATATTGTATACAGAGTAGAAAAATCATATGTGGACAAGCTTGTCGCACGGAACCCACTACACTTCAATTTACTGAGCACCTCACCAGAAATTTTTATTGACCAAAACCAATTTTTATTTGAAGTTTCATACACTGTCTCACAGTATCTTATAACATGAGATTTGATAGCAGTAAGACAGGAAGTTAATAATTTAGAAAGTTCAGTGGTAGTACAAGAGCTAGAATTTGCAATAAATCTAGCTTTGTATGGTCTTTTGTGAAGCTTAGGTAACCAATACATCGTAGGAAGTTTGTCTTGGCCTTCATTGACACAAACAGAAAACTTAACAGGTAAATCGTTTAAGTGGGCATTAACTACAGACACCTCATCAGTATCTGTCTCCAGATAAGCCCTGGTACCATCAAGCTCCTGTTTTAAGGTGTTAACGTAGTGAAGCCTACAAACGACAACAACATTGTTAGCGGCTTTATCTGCCGGAACCAAGACATACTTTCTATGAAATTCTTGGATACCCTGCTTCAAATGCCTAAATGACGATTTGGGTTTAGGAGGTAAAAGATTAGTTTGTGAATAAAACTTAACTTTGTGACTTTGTGTTACTGATCTTTCCAAGTCGATACTTCTGTGGTGGTTCTTTTTGTTTTATGTCTTGGTGTTTTTTAAAAAAAAAATTGTGCTGTTGGCGCCTTATGTATGTTTTCATATTTTTAGTTAAGTTAAGGTAACTGAGTGGCCACCTATTGGGAAAATAGCTGCTCATTCGGCTTACGATATGTTTCATGGTATAAGTACCTGACTGTTAGTTTGGTTTTTTCCCACCTCGGTTTTTGGAGTGGGAATCTTTTTCTGATTGCGCCTTTTCCTGATCTTTGCCTACTTGTACCTTTTAATACGTTTATCCACGATAGTGAAGATACTTCTTTTCCATTCTTTAAGAGCATTATCCTCAACACCCTCTCGTTTACACCATCGATTACCGAAATCATTTAATGCAGATGCAATCTCCTCTCTACATTTGTCGAAGTTAATGTAGGAAGGGAATCTATATTTCGGACCTTTAGAAACAATTTTGCGAATTCTAGAATCCGAAATTATTTTTAAATTTCCAGTAACTATATGTCCAGCTGGTTGATAAACATATTTTGAATCTTTACAACCTCAATACGTAGGAGTATTAGCATGGATATCAAGATCAGAAACAAGTTTATTGAAATTAAAAATAGTATTTCTGATTGGTTTGTTATATTTGTAACAAATAATAGGAGGTTTTGAATTTTGAAAGAAGGTAGGTATAGACTGTATCACTGATTTATCCTGGAATATGCTTGGTAAATCAATAAAGTCAATTCCTTTATTGATGAAAGGAATTTTAATAAAACTTCTAATGTGATTAGATTCGGAATCGATAAATGGACGAAGAGCATGCTGAGTATAACATCTTGTTAACAGTGCAGCGTCATACATTTGATGATTTCTATCGTAAAATCTATTAGCCTCTGTGTCTAAGGAACTTAATGCAGCAATAGGTAGAGAACTAAGATAAGACAGCATTGGATGTCGACCGTGAATCCTTAGTTTAACAGCTAAATCATTAAGGGAAATGTTCAATTTCAATGCAGCGCACCGTTTACGTTTGTCATTACCCTTTTTCCGTATACCATGAGATCTAGATTTACGTTTACGAGACTCTGAAAGTGTAAGTACATCAAAATCGGGCATTTTGGAAATATTTCCTTCATGGTAAATGTTGTCGTTAAATCCCAGTGGAAAGGGTGTTTGCAGTAATTTTATCCATTTAAGTTCAGTTTCAAATCGTTTAATATTTTTGAATCTAACTGAAGAATTTTCATCATATGAGATTTTCTCCACTGGTTGAACTTTAACTGGTTGGCCTGTAGTTGACCGGGTCGGTTTTGTTCACTTTGTTTTTTGCTTCACTTTGTTTTTTTTATGTCTTGGTGTTTAATTTTTTTTGTGCTGTTGGCGCCTTATCTGTGTTTTCATAGTTTTAGTTAAGTTAAGGTAACTGAGTGGCCACCTATTGGGAAAATAGCTGCCCATTCGGTTTACGATATGTTTCATGGTATAAGTACCTGATTGTTAGTTTGGTTTTTTCTCACCTCGGTTTTTGGAGTGGGAATCTTTTTATGATTGCGCCTTGTCCTGATCTTTGCTTACTTGTACCTTTTTATCCCCTTTTTTCAATATAAGGGATACATTGGCTTCTTTCCAGATAGATGGGAGATTTTTCAGTAGTGTCAAGGGATCTCTGTGATGGGAGAAAGTTCTTTGTTCTGGGATGGGAGCAAGTTCTTTGTGAAGGACAATGTTTTTAAATTTATCTGGACCAGCAGCTTTATGAGGATTTAGGCCTTTGAGCAAGTTTTCTATGCCTTGTTGGGACACACACTTATCAGGCATAGCAAATCTAATTTTATTCAAGAACTCGCTGATAAATTTCCGCGAAACACTTTTCAGTGAATGTCCATCTTATAACAAGTATTTTGATGAGAAAAAAAACATGTGGTCACCTGGGGAAAAAAAAAACATTTGAGGTTGCTTACATTTTTCTTGTTTTTGTATTCCATTCAAATTACCACTATAGATTTTAGACCATAATGATATACTTGAATGTAAAGCTTATTGTATCTGTAAACGTTGAGAACATACAGTGTGCTTGTTTAATTAAACCTGCGATCATCACGGATTTCGGTGATCATCATGAATTTCGCTAAGGCCTTTGACAAGGTACCACATAAGAGATTACTTTACAACACTATGAGATGTGGTGTTAGATGGCCAAATCTCAGATCCAGACCCGGTCTTATCTGGAGTCCCACAAGGATCGGTCTTGGGACCGGTCCTATTCTTGATATTCATTAACGACATTCCAAATCTGTTCGTCTCTTTGCAGACGATTATGTTTTATATAGGAACATCAATTCATTCACTGCTTGCCAGATTCTACAAGATGATCTGAATAGCCTTGCACAATGGGAGACCGATTGGCAAATGAAATTCAACGTTGCCAAATGTCACTCAATGAGGGTGACCCGGCACCTCCCTAGCGATCAGATACACTTCAACTACTCTCTACATCAACGAACGCTGTAACAGGTTCGATCCGCCAAATACCTTGGACTTACTATCACTGACGATTTGGAATGGGGTCAACATGTTTCTGAAATTTCTTGTAAAGCAACAAAAGTAAGAATAGAGGGACCAGGAATCGATGCAATTAAATCTAAGGTCCCAACATAGACACCAGCTGGGAAAGAAAATACATAAAACACAACAAAACATTTTCCGACAACACACTCGAAGAGCAGAATGACCAGCTTTTTCCCAACAAGGCATCCATCCGGCTAAGTTTCAACATGAACGAAAGGAACGAGCACGACAGAGAGGTAGGCACAATAAACAGTAGTATAATGAAGACAAACCACTTTTCCTGGGACACCGATTATCAATTTAACTGGGGACAAGTATGATGAAGACAAACCACTCTATCTGGGACACAACTTAACGTTTTTGCCGGGCACAACGCCGAAAACCACTTCTCCTGGGGACGTCTTCGAAATCATAAAGAAAAAAAATTAAATGAAAACAAAAATAGTGTTCAACTGGAGAACACATGTAACAAAAACTTTTGATAAACTTAAGTTAAAATCCCAACCAAATATTTTGAATAACTCAAGTTCCTCTACCTTACTATCAGGAGATCGATACCAACTTGCCACAAAATGGGAAGTTTTGTTAGCAAACACCTTTATCCAAACTGATTCAGAGCCGTTTTCCAATTCAGTGACCGGCATATGAGGAATATCTTTGTGTATTCTGAGTAACATCACGCCACCGCCGTCAAGAGTTCTATCTTTTCTATACACATTGTAAGGACAAGTTTCTAGGAACAATTCTGAAATTGATATAGTGCTCTACCATCGTGTGAAATTCAAAATTTAGCAATCATCCCACACCTGAGATGATGATCAGAAATTGATCGACTGAGTATATGAAGATTATATGCAGCTTTAATGCATCTTTAATGAGTTGCTGTCTAACCTGCACTCGGATACACTTCGTGACCTCGCTCCACTTCCGTCAGGAGAGGTTTAACGGCGGACCGTGGAAACACCCCAAACCACCCCAAAACACACAAAACCACCCCAAACCACTTCAAAACCACCCCAAACTCATCTTAAACACATCCTGAAACACACTAAACAATATTCCGTCTAGGAGAGTCAGTTTGAAGGACTCCCAGGGTCGAGTTGACTTGGCTTCAGTTCAGTTCAGTTTTCGTAGAGTTCCCCCGTTACTTTGTCGAGGCACCACCGTAAGGTGTAAGGGTTTTTTCACATGAGCTCTTAAGTTGCTTAAACTGGTGAAGGTTTTATATACAGTTTGTGCATTTGATATTTACAGTATCAACACCGTGAAATCTCGTTGAGTTTCGCTATCCTCTTCTTGTGAATCTGTACAATGTATTCACGAGAGTCCAGTTCCAGCACTTCAAGGTCCTTAGTTTCAACATGGAAAGAGGCAGCCAATGTGAGCTGAGTTAACAGATCTGGGTTCCGCAAGTCACTCTTGATTTCATCAGAGAGAACTGGGTTATTTCTCAATTTCTCAGTATAAGTTTCTCTTTCAGAAGTATAGGCTGAGCATTCTGCCAGGAAATGTTTCCGAGTTTCTGGAGCAGTATGACACAGTTTACATGTCGCGTCAACCGTGTATTGATTTAATGCCGCTCTATTACCTTGCAAGATGTAAGTGCCGGTTAAAAGCTTACATTTTAATTGGGCTCTTTTGTTGTCAATAATACTGTTATTAACAGTGGACCAGACAGGATGTGCAGTCCCAACCTTAAGAGAATTTGGGTTGACATACTTTAAGGATGGCTTTTGTTTAACTTCTGCTTGCCAAGAGGCCTCAATATGAGTATTTACAGCCTGGTTTAAAATACTTTTCCATTCAGCTTTGGTCAGTGATTGACCAAAGAGTGTATAAATGGAAGGCAAATTGTAGGTTCCCAGGACAGTCTTGATCAGGTTAAACCAGCTTTTTTCTTCTTCCCCCTTCATTACAAGCTGTCTCTCAGCTACCTCATACTCGATAAAATGCTTGTTCCTGATTATACTCATGAACAGATTCAAAGAGTTTTTATGAATTACTGTCTCAATTGGTAAAATACCCAGCAAAGCCAGAGTGACACAATTTGGGGTTTTATCAGGAAGGCCCTGTAGTTGACGTAATGATTTTCTTTGAAATTTTTCTAAGCATTCAATGTCCTTAATCTTAAGGGACACAACCTCAAGTCCATATATTAGTCTAGGTACCACAAAAGTATTCCATATATGCCCATTTAAACATGTCTTCACCCCATTTACACTATGAAACCCTGCCCCCATTAATGAATATGCTGTCTTCCTCCCCAAAACCACTTTTTCCTCTACATTCACCTTGTCCTTTACACTCCTTGAGATTCCGAGATGCACTGTGCATTCGGAACATAAGATTTTGTCACCAGACATCATCAGTCCGTTTTCTTTCACTTCACACCTTGAGGGATTATGGCAAAGGCAGCAGCTCTTGCTAGGGTTCACACAGTACCTCTCTCTATTGGTGTTGTCCTCAACATCCCAGAGAATGACTTGCATGTCGGAATATTTCCTGGCTAAGACAAGCAAATCATCTGCCACAGTCACATGTGGAATACTAATTGAACCAATTTTCACATCCGAGTAGCGTTCCTCCAATTGAAGTAGAAGGGGATTATTGTATCTCTTGTAGTGCGACGTAGAAAGTACACCTCCCTGTCGGACCCCTTGTCTGATGTTTATTGGGTCAGATACCAACCCCGCCCACTTCACTCTGGAAGAACAATCTGTATACATGTCACGGATTAACAGCCAGTCGTCACCCTGGATACCATCTAGGTATAGCCTGCGCAACAAGGAGTTGTGATCAACCACATCAAAAGCTTTTTGTGTGTCGAGGGTCGTGAAGAGTAGTCCTTGGTTATTGTTCTTTGATTCTAGGATACATTCTGTCAGAATCACTGCAGCATTTAACGACGAACACCCACTTGTAAAGCCTTTCTGAAGCCTAGATTGCGTCTCTTCTAGGATCTTGTTATGTCTGGTATTTAGCACATGCTCCAGCACTTTCAATAACACTGGCGTGACAGTTATCCCTCGGTAGTTTCCTGGGTCAGTGGTACCACCCTTCTTGTACACTGGAGTAAGGATCCCTTCTTTTAGGATAACCGAGACAGACTTAGACTCAACTATTCGATTCACAAGACCGGTTACGAAGGCTACAACTGCTTGGCCGCCCGTTTTTAGATGTTCACTACACAGTCCCATAGAATCCATGGCTTTATTGTTTTTTAACTTGTTAAATGCCCTCTTCACCTCTTCCTCTGTGATAGGGGATATACTTTTACTTTCCATTTCACATATATTTGCGATACTTTCAACATCCATGTCTACAAGGCTCTTATATTCACTGTCAAAACTCTCTTTCTGTAGTGGCAATGCTAGATTTTGGAAATGGGTAGCCCATCCTTGGCAAACCTCCTCTGGCGTTTGACACATTGTATCATTTACTTTCAAACACTCCGTCTGTGCACTCACAGTCTTCCGCTGAGATTTTATCAGTCCAAAGAATGCTTTCGAGTCATTTCCAGCAGACATGATAGCTTCAATTTTTGCATCTCGTCTTGTTGTTGCTCTGTGAGGAGTACCTCGTCTTTTTGGTATTTCGATATCTTTCGGCAAATTGACGCGCTTATTTTCTGACATGCGCAGTCACTAATTGCCTTCAATTTCAGTTGAGAAAGTTGACGAACAGGAGCCCTAATTTTAAGTGGATTTAAGTGTTTAATTCGGCGTGATCGTTCAATTTATTTCTTGATTATAAAGGTAAATCGACACATTTTGCGATCTACACTGTCATTCAGCATTTTTCCTTGTTCGTCTTATTTCATGGGGCATGTGATCTACATGTGAGTTTCTGAAAATTCTGTGTAAATTTTGCCAATTTTGGGTGGGCCAAAAATTCCTGACAGCTCTGTGAAGTTGTAGTTATGTACTTATTTTTATCTGTCACACAATTCACGTAGTGGTTGTTTCAGAATACTACAGATCGGTTGTCACAGAATGATTTTGATGTCCAGAGCCAATCTGAATCAAACAATCACACCTGATCCACAACACGAGAAAACTGGTATTTGGGGTTTCCGACTAGGTCCGACACAAACCGGCCTGTGCAGGTATAGACTGAAGATGGCTACAAGTTTGAAATTTCCAATTGAGGAAGAAGAAGAATTATACCATCTGTGTAGGGAAGACAAAGTCGCTGATCAGCTTATTTGGGCCTTTGTTTTTGCATACTAAGGCACAGATCCGGTTTTCTCATGATGTGGCTCACCTACTGTAGTAAGGTGTCAATACAGGTGTGATAGTTTGATTGGTACCGTGTCTGTTTCCAACATTCATAGTGCCCGGATAGCTCAATAGGGGCACCTGGATAGTCAGTAGTTTCTTTGGCTTCGAAATTTTTCCTGCATCAGTAGCGTAAAGGGACCAGTGATCGATCAAAAATAGCGATGTTTGATAAATTTGCGGATCAGAAATGCACTGGAGAATGCCTGTGTACATACCATATCCAAGCTTGAACTTTCGCCATGTTTTTCAATTTGTCAATTTATGACGTCATCACGTCACGTTCTCAGTGATGCCATTTTAACACACCCACCATCATACAGCGTGAATCAAGGTCAGTTGGACCAGTGATCGATCACCTTCTTTTTCTCTCCAAAACCGCGGCTAACTTGGAAGGTATGTACATATTTAGAAATAATAATTATTGTTTACCTCTAGCCACGAAACACTGTTTGGAAATTTTCAGTGAGTTGAAAGAAATAAAGCAGCGAAATGTGGTGGTCGAAAAGCATAAAAGCCCATAGAAACAATGGAAAACTGTTGAAAAAATAGCTCGAAAATCACAAAAATCGTCCATTAATAGCAGCGTTATCCTATACAATTTGGAAAGTGGCTCAGATTTGTTTAGTTTGCAGGAAAGTTATAAAGTTTAGCCAGTCGGAACGAATGCATGTTGTGTCATCTTGGAGAATTTATTGAACAATCACCGCTTTTAAGCAGTTCAACTAAGACCCCCTCTTCGTAAAGTGCCAGAAAATGGAAGATAGAAAAGCTTTCCAAATAAATTTAAATTAGTGTTTGTAAGGTAATATAATGCGCTTTAAGTTGAGACTAGCATAAGATTTACTCCAGTTATCCTTTGAGAATTAATAGCCGATAACCACTAGTTGATCGATCACTGGTCCCTGATCGATCACTGGTAACCTTACGCTACATATCAATAGTTCTGGGCACGATGGTTTCAGGGTGTATTTACCCGACTGAATGTCTAGAACTACTCTAGCTTGTCCCCCATTACTACACTGTCGGTGTCTAAGAAGCAGAATTGCCTAGCCTGACATCTATCTGCTGTAAGTGTAAAGCAAATTCGAGGTAGATCCTCACGCCAGGCACAATGTAGATTTGGTCAAAATTTAAATTTCTACCACCATTCTTTCTCATTCACTGATTCTAGAAGAGCATTTGTCAGTGCTGAAGGCATTTGCACCAATTCAAACTTGCCCCTGGGAGGCAGTAACAGTATGGGTACTGTAGGATGAAATGCCAGTGTGTTTCCCAAATTTACAGGACTGCCTGACCGAGTCATGTAAAAAGTCATTTGGTCTGGTAAAACTTTCGGTCCTGTGATTTTTTTTTTATTTTCTACTATATGCTTAATCATTTTATAGAATTTTCCCATTATTAGCTCGACTGCAAGAAGTGCATAGAGCTATTGCACTATTGCAGTCACCCGGGTCCATGTTCCCGTGTGTGTGCGCGTCACACTTGCGTTAAAGTTTTCTAGTAGTCCATATCTTGACAACCACTCATCAGAGAGCATTCATACTTGGACCATAGATACCCTGTAGGGTTAGCTTTCATTCCATGGCATCAGGCCCCTGGGTCCAGGCCAGGGGGTGGGGCTGGAGGTTAAAATCTAGAACATTGTCAAAAATGGCTTTTTCTGTGGTATATTTATCTGTAAGTCCATATCTTAACAACCGCTCATCAGAAAGTATTGATAATTTGATACTTGAGTCATTGATACCCTGTAGGGTTGGCTTTCATTCCATGGCATCGGATCCCTGGGTCCATGCCAGGGGTTGGGGCTAGAGGTTAAAATCTAGAACACCATTAGTAATGGCTTTTCTATGGTATAGTATTATAGAAGTCTTTTATCTTGAAAACCTTTTATCACAGGGCTTTCATACTTGGACCATAGGTACCCTGTGGGGTTGAGTTCCATTTTATGGCATCGAATCCCTAGGTCCATGCTTGTGAGGGGTGGGGCTAGAGGTTAAAAACTAGAACACTGTAAAAAATGGATGTACTGCTGTGCAACTTATACAAAGAGTCTAGAAATTCCATAAAGATTTCCATAGCAATCTATGTAGACCCAGATGAGATGCTGTTAATTCATCTAACTTTGTAACTCTTGATTAAAATATGCAATGATCAAAAAATAATTCCTTGTCAGTAGAGAGAAGCCAAAGTAGGTTTCTACATATGAGCCGCATCACAAGTAAACCTATATTAAAGGTTTTTATCCCAGAGTGAAAAGCAAACTGATTAAGATAAATAAAGAAACAAGATCAGTATACAATCATGTATTATCTAGAGAGCAAACAAGAATGACACTAGTCAGACTGTGGCACTGACTGACTGTGCTATCTGATCAATGCCTTTGAATGATGAAGAATTCAAGGTTTTTCACAATGTGGCCCATACAGCTATTGAAGCACAAACACTGTCAGTAGAAGAAGTGCCTGATTGGAAGGCAGTTAGACAAATTGGATTAGGTTGTCTCATTGGATTCTTTGTTGATGTAAATACCTATGCTGTGTTAATTATTTTGTGTTCTATGTTTCTTTCTTATGTCTGTAATATATTTTGTTTAGGTAATAAGTTTTGTTTAGTTATAAGGTCTTTGACTTGTAGTAGGTAATGTTGGATGTTCTTACTCTGAAGAAGTGAAGGGAAAAAAATGTAAAAATATAAATATAGATCTTTTCACATTCATGATTCTTCATTCATGAATATTTGGCCTGTGACGTGTGTATACAAATATACATCCTGAATTAAATATTTAATATATTGATTTGGTCTGTAGTATAACCTTTTATTACATGGGATAATGTAGATTTTTCGAAGATAATTTTCATTTGTTCTCCATAAAAATAAATGGTTTTCATGTTCATTAATGTCGTCACATTGAAACATTTTTGATGACTACCACAACATTACTTTGTTTTCATGGAGAAATAAGCCTTGTCCCGTAAGAGAGAAATTCTGTGGCTCTCCTGTATTTTTACATTCTTTGGTTTTCCTATTCTAAATTCGGATGTCACATTACAGCAAATATTTTAGCGAAGTATTTCAAGTATTTGTTGGATCAAGGTCGCTCATTTGTCTTTCTGCTTTTCCTTATAATGTATGTTGAATACACTGGCTATCATTAAGAAAATGAAGGTGGTCTTACACGCTTTAGTCTGACCTGTCACATTGACTATTTATGATCATTTATGAAGTGAATCAAGTGAAATATATTTTGTTGTATTTTTTCGTTTAAGTATATGCATCTAAGTGGTAACATCCGTTCTGGTTTTGATTGCTAACAATGAGAGAGCCGGATTGGATTAAGTTCAACATTAGGTCAGGATTTTGTATAATATATTTTTATATTGACATGTGATTCGTTTGCTTCAAAATTATATGTATGTTCATTCTCATTTTAAATGGTATGGGGAGCGTGATGGCGTAATGGTAGAGCTCCAGACTACGAATCAAGAGGTCCAGGGTTTGGTCCCCACTTGCGGCACAGTGTTGTGTCCTTGAGCAAGGCACATTAACTCCCCAGTAGTAAGCAATGGCTCCATGCCAACATGGCTGAAAAAATTGTTCACTGGGACCTTAAGAACAAGTTTTAAATGGTATTTTTTTTTGGAATGGACCCAATTGGCTGTGGGAAATTAAAGGTTATACCCCTATGTAATGATACATTATTGTTTACATGGTGTAACTGATGACCCCCAGTGACCATATTGAAGGTTATTTAATGGCCTTAAATGTCCTTAATTTGCATATTATGGTAGATAGATCATCAAACAGTGGACCAAATAGGTCATATCTTGAGAAACCATGCTTATTTAGGCGCAGAAATGAGCCGCGACGCGAGAAAACCGATCTTTGGGGTTTCCGACCAAGTCTGACACAAACCGACCTGTACAGTCACATGAGCAGGCTAGAAGCTTGAAATTTCGGATTTAAGAAGAAGAGAATTTGTACTATCCGTGTAGCGAAAACAAAGGCGCTGATCAGCTTCGCGGTTACCGCGAAGCTGATCTGCGCCTTTGTTTTCGCATAGGCAAAATTCCGGTTTTCTCACGATGCGGCTCAAATGATCTGTCTTCTATTGCACTAGTCATTTGAGCCGCCTTGTGGGAAAACCAACAATGTGGTTTCCGAACAGGTCCGACACAAACCGACCTGTACAAGCACAGAAAAGAGCAAGAAGCTTGTAATTTCGGATTTAAGTAGAAGAGGAATTGTACTGTCCGAGTAGCGAAAACAAAGGCGCTGATCAGCTTCGCGGTAACCGCGAAGCTGATCTGCGCCTTTGTTTTCGCCTATGCAGATTGTTGGTTTTCTCATGAGGTCTCATTTGTAACCACAGCGCTGCAAGGACTGGGCTGGGGAGTAGGGGGCTTTAATTTTGTCCCAGCAGACCTCTGTTACACAATCATTTGGTAAAATTACTGCCATTTCCACCAGGAATAGCAATCCTCAAGAATTTCCAGATGCGTGGTAGAGTATTGACTTTGTGGGGATGAGGTGGTGGTGGGGGGGGGGGGGGGGGTTTCAAATAAAGGCATTAAAATGGTACCAGTGGCTCCATTTCTTTAGTTAGCAGACACTTGTTTCTCTTCTGTCAATTATGACACAAAACTTAACCAAAAAATTCTAAAAACATATTCTCTGTACACACCATAAGACTCTAATGAAGACTGGCATTCATGCAAAAATCCAAACCACAACCTTCTTAAAAGATAGAAATTATCATTATTTAACATTGTCCGGTCCAAGTTTTTAGGTTCATGAAGGTATCAAATTTGATAAAATGTTTCAAATAATTCTCAACACCTTAATTGGTCTTATTTGAATGAAATTCCTAGCCTGTTTTATCTGTGCATAAATTATGGCTAACCTTTGTCAAATACTTTGGTATTATTAACCCATGATCATTTTTAATAATCTGAGCCTTCGCTTGAGAAAACCAACAATCTTGGTTTCCGATCAGATCTGACACAAACCAGGCTTTACAGACACAGAAGCAGGCTAGAAGCTTGAAATTTCAGATTTAAGAAGAAGAGGAATTGTACTATCTGAGTAGCGAAAACAAAGGCGCTGATCAGCTGTGCAATTACTGCACAGCTGATCTGCGCCTTTGTTTTTGCCTAGCTAAAAATCCAGTTTTCTCATGACATGACTCAATTAATAATTCTTCATTCTTTGTCGCAGCTATAAATCATACTTTTTGTAGCATGAATAGGATTTAATTGCTATCATTTGAAGGTTTCTTTTTGTCAATGATACCCCCCTCATTGTTGGGTAAGAGGGGTGTTTTATTTTCAGGGACCTTGTCTAAAAGCCTGTGAAAATGGTGTACCTCCGATCAGCTGTGGGATAATACTGTAGCCATCGGTGCCTTTGTTTTCACAACATAAATTGGACTTATCATCTTCTTTCTTAATATAAAACTTCAGGCTTAATGCAATCTTAATGTGCAGTACAGCCCATTTTATGTTGTACCTTGGTTTGAAGCCCTGAGTCTGCTGGTATAATATACTAATACAAGTTGTATTGAGAATTTCCTATCTATAATATAAATAAAAGCTAATATCCTCTTATTAAAAGACGGTGATTTAATAATATAAAACCCTTTTTTAAAGAACAGATAAAGAGATTGCCAACACCCAAAAATTGAAAAATATGTTTTATTTTCGGATCAGGAAATAATCAATGAAAAAAAAAAGGGGAGAAATCTGCTGTAAACCTTAAAAAATTTCAAGGAGCCCTTTTTTTCTTCTAATGCAGTGTTCTCTTCTACTGTTAATGGTGGACGTTCAGCACTTAACCAACCAAAGAAAACTCCGAACCCCACTGCTTCCATAACCTGTATTCACTGTATTCTTAACTATATTTTCAGGATGACAATATTGGTTGTTGCTAGGCAGACCTAGTTGCCATGGCTACCTGGTTGCTATTGCTCCAAGTATGTACGGTTGCCGCGGTAACCTACATCGAGAACACATATGAAATTGAAAAAGGAGAATTCAGCCATCTTGTTATTGACCGAAGTACAGGAAGACTGTTTGTTGGTGCTATAAACTGGTTGTATGAATTTGATAAAAATCTGGATCGGAAAAGGGAATTTCAAACGGGTCCAAAGCTAGATAATGCCAACTGTATTCCGCGAATCAATTCACAAAAGTGTGATTGTAGTTCGGATGATTGTGAAGAAAAAGAGCAGAATAGTTATAGTAAAGGCCTAGTCATTGATCACGATCATGGTCATCTGATTGCTTGCTCAAGCCTTTTCCATGGATACTGCGAAAAACATGAACTGACTGATATTACGCGTATCGCTACTCCAACTAGCTACTGGCCCGTGGTTGCAAATAACGACACAGCTTCGACTGTTATTTTTATTGGGCCTGGTCCTATAAAGGATGAAAATGATCACTGGGCAATGGTCTTATATGTCGGAGCAACTCGAACAATAAACGGCCCCCTTCAAACAAGGGACAGATTTGTTCCAGCATTTAGTAGCAGAAAACTAACAGGGAACCCGTCCTATCAGTATGCGTACAAGGACCCTGTTGGCGGTGGCACATATATTCAGGTAGAATCACTACTAAGAGCAACTTTCCCCATTCGTTTCGTTTACGGCTTTTCCGACGGTAGATTCAGTTACATGATTACGATCCAAAAACAGAGTACTTCCGTAGAATCTTACATCACTAAAATCATTCGAGTGTGTAATCAGGATAAATTGTTCTACTCGTATGCGGAGGTGCAGCTTCAGTGCAAATATGACGATAAGTATTATAATCTTTCGCAATCGGCATTCTATGGCAAAGCAGGGCTGAAGCTTGCAAGAGCTGTAGGACAGGGAGAACAGTACCTGTTTGTAATGTTTTCTACAGGAAGTCCTAACTCGCCAGATCCAAATGCCGAGTCGACATCAGCCCTATGTGTTTATCCTATGCGGAATATCAAAAGTGTGTTTACACGGAATACTCAGAAGTGTTTTCAAGGATATGGAAATACAGGACCATCCCATGTAATAGGAGTGACAAATTGTTTAAAAACGGTATGGCAATAAATCTATTCCCTTTGTTACAATATTGCTATATGATCACATTTCAGAAAACAATTTCCATACTTTGAAAAAAACTGACAACAATTAACAGAGCGAAATGGTTTGATCGTCTGGGACTGAGAATGATAACCCATGGGTTGACACAATTTATTTAACATCCCAATCAAGACTGGGCAAGAAAAGAAGTCCTAGCCACTATAAGAGCTGCGACGTCAGGGTTTCCGACTAGGTCCGACACAAGTCTGCTTGTACATTAACAGAAGCAGGCTATAGCTCTGTAGCGAAAACAAAGGCACTGATCTGCAGCTTTGTTTTCACATATACAAAAATCCGGTTTTCTCAATGTGCGGCTCATAACGATCTGTGTGAAGAACATGATAAGCCACTCTTTCCCAATGTGGTTGTCACCAGGTAGCTTAAAGCATTGTTCAGCCTCATCTGGCCTGAGTCAGCATATGAACTACATTATGAGAAACAGTCTTGTTTCCGAACAGGTCCGACACAAACTGAGTTGTACAAGCACAGTAGACAGCTAGAGATTTAGAATGTAGAGGAATTGTAAAATCGGTGTAGCGAAAACAAAGGTGCTGATCAGCTTTGCTGTTACTGCAAAGCTCAGTCTGCTGATCTACGCCTTTGGTTCTGCATTTGCAGATTGTTAGTTTTCTCATGAGGGCTCATTTATATTCACATGAACACTCCAGTTATCTTGCCTGAGAACAACACTAAACACAGATGAAAACAGTACGCGACAATAGGGAGTAAATACCATTCTAGGAACAACTAAACACAGGTCAGAATGATCTGTGGTAAGTTGTTCCCATACAGGTATTTGCATCCTTCAGTCTTCTATTGATTTCATCTGTGGTGGTTGTTCTCTGTCACATTGGTTGTCTCTGGACAACCGGTGTGATGAATCAACATTATTTTTACAGGGATATGAAATAGACGACAACTATTGCGGAGAACAAAACTTCAACTATTACATAGATGGGGATACGCCAATCGTCGCTGAAGCTGCCGTGAAATTTGATTCCGTTGCCTCGGCGATCACCATAGACATTGTCAACGACTACACAGTGGCTTTCATTGGAACTGATAAAGGGCATCTACTGAAGGTAAGGTCTTGTCTCATTGCTCTTTGACAGTTCACACTGGTTATACAGAGACAACCAACACAGCTGGGGAAAACCCATAACGAAAACTTGCCTATGCAATATACAGAGAATTTTTTCAGCTGAAAATTTTATTGGAAAAATTTCAATATTTTTAATAATTTTGCTCACAACATTGATTATGGGTACACTTAAGAACAGCCTCACCGAGGCAGTTCTAACGAGTACCCACAATCTATGTTTTGGATCAAAAATAAGAAAAATAGGTATACCCCTGCAAACCCCAGTTTTACTATATAATAGTAGGGTTTAAGGAGGTATTCATTGCCTGATTTCAGATGAAATAGGGAGTAAAAATAAGTTTGGAAACAACTTGCCATGGATCAAAGTGGGCAGGATCTGAGGCGCGTTGTTCCCAGACTGTATCCCATCTGCATCCAACAGCCTCCTATTAATTTCATCTGCATTGTTTGTTCCCAGTTGTGTTGGTTATCTCTGGATGAGGAGGTCAAGGTTGCCAAATCTTTACTTTGTTACTCTCTGGCTCAATTTTAAACTCTAGATACCATTCAGGCATAGATACAGATGGAATTATCCATACCCCCAGCTGCCATATTCATCACTCACCCAGCAGGGGTGGGGCTAGTGTGGTAAGACTATGTCATAAATCTATTATTTTGAGAATATCAAACCTTTATCATAGATCTAATCAGAAAATTGCCATTCCAGAGTGGTTTGTAATATTTCTTCTATCAGATTTATACATGAGCTCCAAAGCATGAAAGTTTGTCTTCAGAAATTCTCTTCATGGTGTCCAAGACTTAATGAAAAATGGTATAACTGTATAAGTTATGTCTGACTGCCACAGGCTTCCATCTAGGTCATCTACTTACAATATTGCTCAACTAGGAACCTTATTTTGTTCATTGGTATAAAATAGACATGCCAACAAAAATGGAAAAACAAGTGGATGTGCTTTGTATATACATGTGTAAGTCAGGTCTCTCATGATGATGTGACTGAATGAAGGGCCAACATATTCCCAATTTGTGTGAATTGTTACCTTTGACTGTGTGAAAAACTATCTGGCATTTAAACTTGGCATGTTTTAGACTATGGGGGCACAAAAAGCTAAATTCCTTACCAGAAAAATGACATGAAACCATTCATTTCAGGTGTAATTGATCCAAATACATCAACAACAGTTGAGCCATGTCATGAGAAAACCAACAATGTGGTTTCCGACCAGGTTCGACACAAACCAAGCTGTACAAGCACAGGCTGGAAAATCTGGATTAGAAAAAAGGGGAATTGTTCTATCCGAATAGTGCAAACAAAGGCGCTGAGCCTTTGTTTTCGCATAGGCAAAATTCCAGTCTTCTCATGACGCGGCTGAATTGTTCCAATAATGAATTTACGTCAACAGCATTTCATTGGTAATATGGCAAAAAGCAAAGTTTTCCCATTTGTGAGATTGGCCACATTTTGGTAACATTTTGAATATTCTTTTCATGTCTACTTGGCTTGAATCTATTTTGGAAGGGAATTATAGCTATGTGACTAACTTGTTATCCTGGCCTGGTCAAAACTTGAACCTTTTTGCCCATCGTCTAATGCCTATCTCACTTTGTTAAGGCTCTAATTGATCGGCATTGTGAGAAATTCTCTTTTTGCAGTGTATGTGAAAAGTGAAGCAGATCTGTGCTAGCCAGTCAGTGTCTTCATAGCTTGGTTGTCAGCTGACCATAACAATCACCCTTTCTTTTTACCCAAAATAGCAATACTCTAGCTAGCCTCTTGTCCAGTTTAAGAAAAATGGCACAAAACCTCAAAAGACCACTTTTCTGGTTTCTGTAGAATACACCACCTTTTGTTTCTGGTTTTCCCATCAAGAAAGTCATCTCTTACTGGATCAGGAATAACCTGATTTTCACTGCCAACAACAACAAAACAATTAGCACAATACCTGAAGAAAAAAGAATGAAAAAATGTTGCAAAATTTTTAACACCTACATAAGAATTTCTTGAATGTTGGAGACAGCAATTATTACTTGCTGCAGTCAGTTGCAGCAAGAATCACCACTTCTGCGTGGCAGCAAGAATCACCACTTCTGCGTGACTATATGAGCCGCGACGTGAGAAAACTGGTCTTCGGAGTTTCCCACCAGGTCCGACATAAACCAGCCTGTACAGTCACAGAAAAAGGCTAGAAGTCTGAAATTGTACTATCCAAGTAGTGAAAACAAAGGCGCTGATCAGCTTTGCGGCTACCACGAAGCTTGTCTGCTTCTTTGTTTTCACATAGGCAAAAATCCGGTTTTGTCATGACACGGCTCATATGATCCTACATGGGCATCAACCTTATTTAATAATTAATGGTCTAAATGTGGGAGCAACTTAAAAAAATTATTTTCTCACTGAAGAAGGACATCATACTTTTTGGAAAACAGAAACATTCTAGTCCACAAACCAAATAGCTTTAAATAGTGATTCACATGCATTTCTTCCCTTATAATATTGACCACAATTTTTTTTCTGTTGACCACACAACATGGACAGTTCAGCCTTAATCATGTAAAACATGTTTTTGCATTCAAGCCAAATCAAAATCGCCATCGGTCAAGCTTTTGTTTCAGAGGCTATCTCATCATTTTTTTTTCTGTAGGTACATATTGGTCATCTTGTAAACATTCCTTTGTCCTTAACCACATAGGAGGGGAACATGTTAGATGTATGGGAGGGGATCCGGAACACATTAGATTTATATCACTACATGCTCAATGAACATACAGATAATTGAGTCCACATGAAGGTTCTTGCATATCCGAACCAATTACCTATGATGGCTATCATACAAAATTGTCATAGTTTATAAATTTACTAAAAGTAAAAACTTAATATCTCCAAAAAGTCCACACGAAGGTTCTAGCATCTCGAAACCCAGTATCTATCGTACAAAATTGTCAAAATTTATAAATTTACTAAAAGTAAAAACTTGTTGACTCCAAAAAGATTTTAACATGCACTACAAAAGCAAATTTTCTATGGAATCCGTAAAACTATCCTCTAGTTATAACTAAATAAGCACCTGAACTATATTTTTCCTGTAAAGTTTTTCGGTGCAAAAAAATAAAAGCTAGACAGAGCAGGTAGACAACATCTAAGGTTGCATAACAGATGGTAATTAAAACAAAGTAGAAAAAGAAAATCAACAACGCGCTCAGGCGAAAACAAAGACGCAGATCAGCTGTGCAGTTACTGCACAGCTGATCAGTGTCTTTGTTTTCGCTATACAGATAGTATGATCCCTCTTCTTCTAAAATCTGAAATTTGGAGTTTCTAGCCTGCTTCTGTGTCTGTACGGGTTGGTTTGTGTCAGATCTGGTCTGAAACTCAAATTTTGACTGTTTTCTCATGCAAAGGCTTAGATCTGCATATTATGATAACAACAGGAGACAAACTGTCAAACAATGCAACATTAACTCCAGTAATTATTGGGATGGCATTTGCTTCTCTGTAAGACAATACAAATCAACTATGCCAGGTGACTTGAAAACGCATTTATGAACCTTGCAGGAAGCAAAGCCTCTCAAACATGTTAGAAATGACTTTGGGATCATTGCCGTGGTCTTGAGTATGTTGGTTTTCCATAGCGCCTGATGTAATGTCCACATTTCGTAGGAGTGGGGGGGGGGGGTGGGTGGGAGCGGGGGGGGGAGGGAATGGATTGGATATGGAGACTGACATTTCATTACCAGACCCTCACTGAAATCCCCCAAAATGCCACAGACAGTTGTTAAAACCATGTTTTTCCCTGCATAATATCATGGCCCCAAAAGTCACCCCCATATGGAGATGATTGACATTGGCCAAAAGTTTTCAGTCTGTCTAGACTTCATAAAATGGCATATCACATATTATAGAAAAAATAGGATGCCCATTGCTCTTGTATTTGAGCCGCCACATGGGAAAACCAACAATCTGCCTAGGCGAAAACAAAGACGCAGATCAGCTTCGCGGTAACCGCGAAGCTGAACAGCCCCTTTGTTTTCGCTACTCGGATAGTACAGTTCCTCTTCTACTTAAATCCGAAATTCCAAGCTTCTAGCTCTTTTCTGTGACTGTACAGGTCAGTTTGTGTCGGACCTGGTCGGAAACCACATTGTTGGTTTTCCCACGAGGCGGCTCATTTATAGGTATAAGGGCACAAAATAAACACTGTAGGAATCCAACAGACAAGCCAAAATAAATATTGACCCTCTATGGATTGACAGAACCCTGTTGTGATGAGAAAACTTAATTTTTGTACATTGAAAAAGAAATCTGCAATTGAACTGTGTAGCTGACTTCTATGCTATCTAGAATGATACAGTAAAGTCGCACCCCCGCCCTACCAAAGATACAAGTATCAGTTATCCTAATCAGAAGGACAGCCTGGTGTATGTTAGACCCAGTCGAAAACACCAAGACAGGTTTGCATGGTGTGAAGACCATATTGTTAGTAGATAGTGATACACACTTAATTCACACATTATCAGGCCAATCAGTGTCCTCACAAGGTCATCTGTCTGGACAGTCTGTGACCTATCTCAAAAACCTGGGCCCTGAGAATTTCACTGTCCTTGACTGCTACTCCCCGCCTGCTTCCATGTGTATCTAAGTGCGTTATTCGCTGTATATTGAATAATGACACTGCACACTTTTTTCTTTGCATTGTAATAAAATTATAATTTAGTTAAAAAATGTACATGTATTTTCAAACAAGATCCCGCAACATGTACAGCATTTGAGCTGCGACGCGAGAAAACCGGTCTTCAGGTCTGACACAAACGGGGCTGTACAGCTACAGAAGCAGGCTAGAAGCTTGAAATTTCGGATTTGAGAAGAAGAGAAATTGTACTATCCGTGTAGCGAAAACAAAGGCGCTGATCAGCTTCGCAGTTACTGCGAAGCCGATCTGCATCTTTGTTTTCGCATATGCAGATTGTTGGTTTTCCCTTGTGGCGGCTCATTTTGAAGCAAGCCATAGCTGTATTTCTGCCGGTTTTGTTGAGCATCACCTGTAAGCCACATTGGCAGCTGTATTAGTCCACACCTTTAGATAAAAATGATATTCTAGCCAGTCATTATTAATAAATAAGCATTTAAGATTTTTTCTAAGAGATAGGGCACCATCAATGAATCAGCAAAATTACCTTCAAACCCATGGTCATACTAGCTCAGTGAAGAGAAAATCTGATCCTGTTCAAAGTCTGCCATCACTGTGTCACAAACAAGTTAACGTTATTTGAGCCGCATCACGGGAAAGCCAACAATGTGGTTTTTTTCGAACAGGTCTGACACAAACCGAGCTGCACAAGCACAAAAGATGGCTAGAGGCTGGAAATTTTGG
Source organism: Rugalucina vietnamica (assembly GCA_964017185.1). Classification (NCBI taxonomy): domain Eukaryota; kingdom Metazoa; phylum Mollusca; class Bivalvia; order Lucinida; family Lucinidae; genus Rugalucina; species Rugalucina vietnamica. Next base: position 38,062,314 of record OZ024875.1, read on the forward strand.
ATTTAGAATGTAGAGGAATTGTACTATCCGTGTAGCGAAAACAAAGGCGCTGATCAGCTTCGGAGCTTTGCCATGGAAACCACCATGCTTTTCAGGTCATACTAAAAGTGAAATGTGAGGCTTACTGATATAATAGCAAAAAGACATTTTAGTCATGAATCTTTTGGTTGAAAGCAGAGGTTGTTGTGACCTGAGCTGCTTTGGGCACGTACATATACTACATATACAGCCAAAGTGCCAATCCTGTATGCTACTTTAAGAATTAATAATTCTAAAAAGAGAAATTTATAATCTGCAGATTAGGATTTAGTGATCCTCTGGTATTTCATTCATAGAGATAGATTAACCAACTTCTAACGCAGGTGGACTGTTCTAATCTAAAAACAGTACAAAAAATCACTTGCCATAACATTAGCCCTGCCCCCACAGACATGTCTCCCTTTACTCACCCTGATTCCCAAAATAAATGAAGTATGTCAGGTTTGCATTTTCTGGTACTTTTTTATGCAAAAACAGATATTGTGGCGAAGGGCACTCAAACTTTCTAGAACACTGTTCTTTATATGCAAAAGTCTTTAGTAACCAGCATTTTGGGAGGGGGTTATGATAAATTGATTGTATTTAGCGGTGGTCTTGTTTTGCAATGTTGCTAGCCCGTAGTAATACATATGAGCCGCCTCGTGGGAAAACCAACAATGTGGTTTTCGAACAGGTTCGACACAAACCGAGCTGTACAAGCACAGAAGCAGGCTAGAGGCTTGAAATTTTGGATTTAGAAAGAAGAGTAATTGTACTATCAGTGTATCGAAAACAAAGGCGCTGATCAGCTTCGCAGTTACTGCGAAGCTGATCTGCGCCTTTGTTTTCGCCTATGCAGATTGTTTGTTTTCCCATGTGGTGGCACATATGTATACGCGAAAATAGACATTTCAAACAGTTTTAGTGATTGGTTTAAGAAAGCAGGAATAATATTTCCATACAAAGCAGCCTAGGGATTTAGAAGCTTGGGCACATTGAAAATTATGCAAGAGATGTCACAAAAACGCAAAGGTCTCGTATTCAGTTAGCATCAAGTTACTGGCCTATGGTCGTAGCAATAAGTGCAGCATTACTTTATACCAGCAAGTTATTTTAGCGAGAAAGAACAAATTTTGAAAAGAAATTATCGTGAAAATGTCCATTTGGACTGGGGTAACTGCATATTATTCTTGTATACACTTCAGCCTCATAACGTGCCTCACTATAATGCGGTTTTCATTATAACGCCGCCATGTCATGGATCCCAAATTGATTATTTTACTATATGTCTATAGTATGTAACCTCATTATAACACGGTTTCACTTATAACACGGTCTGCATCTATGGACCCCAAAGATAGGGTTATAATGAAAGTGTACTGTATATTCGCTTCTTCAATCCGTGAAAATAAATCACTGCCACAGTGCACATAGAGATAAAATCATGAAAGTTAATAGTAACATATAGCCATGTAAGTAAGTTGGGTTACCGCATTCCCTAATTGGTTTTGCAGGTCAGCTACTCCCCTGATAAACCAGTGGTATAGTGTTTGGTCTCTCTTGGACTCTTCGAGATCTGCACATGCAGCAGCGCGGTAGGCTAGTGGCTAGGAACTTAGGGCTGTGATTGGTCTTAACTCATATAAGCCTGGCGTGCTTTTTGTGGGACATAGGCAAACAGAATAGCCCCAGATGTGACGCCGCACAACCCGGCGGCCCATCTGGAGCTATTCTGTTTGCATAGAGTAATTTCATCCAAAAATGAGATAAAAAATAAAAATCACTCCCAACACCCCTAGAAATGGAAATGGACTCATCCAAATGATAATGATGGGAGAATATATTCGTCAAATATGGGTTAAGATTGAGAGGTTGAGCGATTTGAATCATACTTACTCCCCATAGCACTTGCCACTAGTTTCTACGGCCTCGTTTCCACGGACAATTTGTCTTTTACAAAGTAGGATATGCTCGTGCAAATTCAATTCTGTGGCGAAGTTTCATTGTCAAATATCTGTGACAAAGATGAGCGAGCTAAGTAATAAGTAACCATTGCTGTATGTGAACGCAAACTCATTGCCAAAGTTTCTGTGACAAATAATCTTTGTCAAAGAAAAGTTGTCTGTGGAAACTCATCAACATCAACTGGGCCATTATTTTAAATGCCATTATTTTTTTCACCATTAAATTAATCCCCGTAAATTTGCCATGAATACAACTTTCTGTAAGAATTAACTAGTTTTTCATGGCCATGAAAGTTTAAATATCGTCTGGGATAGTATTGTCCATTACTTTAATGGTACTCACCATTAAATTAACCCCCTTTAATGTGCCATCAAAACAGTTATATACAAGAATTAACTGACTTTTAATGGCCATGAAAGTTTCAACATTGCTGGGGGACAGTTTTGTTTGTTAGTTTAATGGCACCTGCACATTAATGTCATGCTATTTTAATGGTGAAGCAAAATCCCATTAAAAATAATTAAACAAGGATTAATGGCAAGAATTAATGGGTTTAGTCACTTTAATGTCATTTTAAAGGTAAATTAATGCCTTTTTAATGGCAAATGAATACAGTAGTGGATCAGCCTACCCAGGAAACATTGGCTCTGCCCAGCCATAGCCATAAAATTGTAGACTGAAACATTAAACATACAAATGTATGAAGAACGCTATTAGGTCTGTAATTCTTAACCCTTTCTTGAAAAGACAAAGCAAACCTAAATTCTAAATTATAGGCCCTGGAGAATTGACTAAATTGCTAAAATTCAAGAGAAGTTCCTCCATTTCTTTCTGGACTAGATCAATGGTAATAAACATGTTTTTAAGCAATTTTCCCATGGAGACTTTATTATTTAACACAAAAGAATGAGCCGCCTCATGGGAAAACCAACAATCTGCATAGGCGAAAACAAAGACGCAGATCAGCTTCGCGGTACCGCGAAGCTGATCAGCGCCTTTGTTTTCGCTACTCGGATAGTACAATTCCTCTACTTTCTAAATCCAAAATTTCCAGTCTCTAGCTGTCTTCTGTGCTTGTACAGCCTGGTTTGTGTCGGACCTGTTCGGAAACCACATTGTTGGTTTTCCCACGAGGCAGCTCAGAATGTTTATGGACTATTTTTGGCCATTATTGTCTTGTCAAATTAGGTACAGAGTGCCACAGCCCTGGCATTTGGGAATTCAGAATTTCCTTGGCTGTCAGATTACAAGAGATGATCCAATAAAATGTGACATCATTGTATAAACAGAAAGAAAACATTGCTGGGTGGAGAGACAGAAAAAACGAGTTTGGACAAGAGATAACCAGTCTTCTGAATTTTTTACCATGTCTGACATAAACTGGTCTGTACGGTCACAGAAGATGGCAAGAAGCTTGAAATTTCGGGTAACAGAATAACATGTACTATCTGTGTAGCGAAAATAAAGGCGCTGATCAGCTGTGCAGTTACTGAACAGCTGATCTACGCCTTTATTTTCTCGTAAGCAAAAATCTGGTTTTATCATGACACGGCTCAGATGTAAATGAAGCGGAGTTCAAGGACTGTTAAAGACAATGTTTGCTTCTCTTTTATGGCTACAAATGGCGAAATAAACTTGCTTTTGGCAATTTTTTGGCCGAATCGCCTTGTTACTGGACCCCTGATGTTTGAGGGAAGTAGACTGATGGTGGGTGGGGTTAAAAGGGGAATTACTCTACAAAAAGACAGGGACAGGTTGTGGGAGAAAAGATGAGTGATGGGAAAGAGAAAAAGTGTCTTACATCCCAGCAAGGGCTTTGTTTACTTTGTTTTGATATTAACCCATATTTGACGAATGGACTTTCCCATCATTATTATTTTGGCGAGTCTACTTTCATTTTTAGGGGCTTTAGTTATGATTTTAAATTTTTATCTAATTTTTTCATGAATTTTCTTTAAGCAAACAGAATAGCCCCAGATGGGACGCCGCGTTCTGCGGCGTCACATCTGGGACTATACTGTTTGCCTATGTCCCACAAAAAGGATGCCAGGCTTAAATGAGTTAATGTAACAGACTTGAGAAGCCCTTGGTCATTTATGAGCTTTACCCTACTGGCATTGGACAATGTGAAATCTAATGATGATGATCAAAGTCAAATAGGTTGGTACTCAAGGTGACTGACTTCAAGAGAATATGGGAGTAATGTGCTCCTAAGCCTAATTGGGGTAAATGAGTCAGGCATGATCATGAGTTAATTACATAACTATTAACTGGAAACAACAATAATCCTTAGCCTAGGAATTTTCTTATCATTTCTTAAAAAAAAATCTTAATGCTCTTGGGAAACATCTCAAGAATTCTGCTGGAAACTCACATAAAACTGAGTAAACACTCTATGCCTAATTACCTGGTGTTATATGTTTTGATAGTGAATTTGTTTCATTCATGCCTGGTGCCAGGGCCTTTGATCTCTGGAGAGCAAAAGTCATTTTCTTAGTCCTATCAAAACACTTGCTACTTTTCCATAGGTTTCTACTCACAGATAGGCGTATAGTAGGGGAGCACTCAGTGATCTTAATGCTCCCTGATAATCAGTCATATCACCACAAAGAGCAGGTTCTAGGTTGCTCTGGTGGTGGCCTAGTGGTGGAGTTCAGGACTCTGCTGCAAGAGGTCCTGGGTTCAAAACCTGTCTAGCCTGTCCTTGGGACAAACACATTAAGTCCCCATAGTGCTTGAAGCAGTGGCTCCGTCTTTACATGACAGAAAAATTGTTGACTGGATCATTAAGCCATAACCAAATCAAGACATTAAGCCATAACCAAACTAAGCCAAATCCTATGAGTTACTGTAAATTCAGAAATTTTGGTGTCTTTTATTTCAAGAATTTTCTGTTTCCGAATTATTCGTGAGGTCTTGAATTCGTGAACGAGTGTCTGTGTAGTCTTTATGGCATATTGGCTCTATAGAGATTGTTTTTTAGTGAGAACCTTGAATTCGAGAGGCATCAACTTCACAAATATTTGTGAAAAGTAAGTTCACACATTTCCGAACTTTATAGTACACTGATAGAATATGCATCTCGTTTAACTCATTTAAGCCTGGCGCTCTTTTTATGGGACATAGGCAAACAGAATAGCCCCAGATGTGACGCCGCAGAACGCGGCGTCCCGTCTGGGGCTATTCTGTTTGCTTAGAGGAATTTCATCGAAAAATGTGTTCAAAATTCAAAATCACTCCTGATGTCCCTCAAAATGAAAGTGGACTCATCCAAATGATAACAATGGGAAAGTCCATTTGTCATATATGGTTTAAAGCCTGATGTCATGGAAGTGTGATTCACAAGTCCAGAAAACAAATGAAAAATGGTTCACAGTTCTAAGGCTTTAACTAATGTCTCCCAAGGGAGAAGTCTTTAACATTCCATTGCCATTCAATACCATTGGAACCAAAGATGACACCAGTTTTCTGCCATGATCCATTTAGGGACCAATTTGATTATAGTGTCCTGTTTCAAATGAGTCTAGTATCTGAATGTGAAGTCTCAGTGATTGTGAAACACGCTGGCTATCCAGATATACTGTAGATCCGGAAATATTCGCGAGAACTTAATTTTCGCTAATATTCGCGAATTGGTTGCCTCGCGAATTCAAAATTCTCGCTAATAAAGAGTCACAATAAACTCTATAGAATACATGGACACTCATTCGCAAATTCAAGAACTTGCTAATAATTCGGAAATAGAAAATTCGCGAAATAAAAGTAACGCGAAAATTTCCGAATTTACAGTAACCGATCCAACTCAGATTAACCTTAGTAAGTAGCCAAAGGGAGTAAATATTTCTCTAGGCACAATTTGTCATGGATCAAGATCAGAATGATCCAGTTTTCTGTGCTGGTAGTTCACAGTTAAGTTGGCTGTCTTTGTCTCTGGAGCAAGTGGTGGTGTTTAAAAATCTACCGCAGCCATGTTATGTCCAAGAGACTCGATCGGAAGTTGCTGCTATCTAGCAATTGCTGGATCCTTCCTGACAGGACTGAAAAATGGTCAAATGGGAAATTAAGTATTATTCAATTATATAGTAGGCAAAATTGGGCTTAGAACTGGTGATTGGCCTAATCCTCTAGGTCATGGAGGCTTCTAAATTAAAAGTCTGCATGACATAGAGGATTAGGCTAATGGCCTTGAAAACCAGAGTCATGGGTTTGATCCAGGGCTTCTCCAGTCTTTCTGAAAAGACTTCAAACCAAAATTCATTTGCTGTTGAGTATGACATGAAAGAAAATCAATCAACCAACGTATTGGTTAATATGGTCTATGTCATCTTTCATTCCAGGTATCATTGGAAAGTCAGACCAATGGTTCTATCTACGAGGATGTTTCTGTGGACGAAGGGAATAAAATCAACGCCGACATGTTCATCGACAATAAGCCAGGACAGTATGTGTACATCATGACACCGAGAAAGGTAGGCTGCTTTGCATAGATTATTAGAAAGGATATTTTAATGATGATGTGACTTCATCACATGGACTTGTGTATAAAATTTGGGATTACAGACCAGGTTCAAATATGGTTCTTCATTCTATACTGTCAAAAAAGCTTTATTTAGCTCGCCTCTTGAAATTCTGGGGTAGCACCCTGGCCTAGTGGTATTGGGCAGGACTCGGCAGGGAGAGATTCTGGTTTCGATACCAACCTCTGCCATGTAGTGCACTTGCGCAAGACTCTAAAGCTCTCCAAATTACATGATAATTTTCAGGAATTGTTGGCTATGTCTTGACTTGACTGAAAAATTGCAGACTCGGACATGAAGCCGTAACCATACCAACCATAACTTGACATTCTGGATTTTTAGTAACCACAGACGTTTGAGCCACCTCGTGGGAAAACCTACAATGTGGTTTCCGAACAGGTCCGACACAAACCGACCTGTACAAGCACAGAAAAGAGCTAGAAGCTTGAAATTTCGGATTTAAGTAGAAGAGGAATTGTACTATCCGAGTAGCGAAAACAAAGGCGCTGATCAGCTTCGCGGTTACCGCGAAGCTGATCTGCGTCTTTGTTTTCGCCTATGCAGATTGTTGGTTTTCCCATGAGGCGGCTCATTTTACTGAATCATATTTCTGATACCCTACCAAAATTGAGACATATTGAGCTGAGTCATCATGATACAAATGAAAATAGTTTCTTTGTTCTTCATGTAAGATGATCTGGTGGCAAAACATGAGCAAGAGTGTCATATTCGTACCTCCAGCATGCACCTGGTTGAAATTGAGAAGCAGAAAATACCCACAAGTTTGAACCACTGCAAGGGTAAAATTCGAAACCACAGGAATGACTAAACTTGATCCTGTATTAAATTCACACTAGACAGAATTTTAATCCTGATCAAACAGATAGTGATCAATGTTGCATTAGCATTTTGTCTAGTGTGAACCTAAATTTAATCCAGATCAGATTGATCTGGATTAAAAATAAATTTCTTGGGTGAATACAAATTTAATACAGTTCAGACTTATCCATGTTAAAATTTAGTCCAGTGTGAATGTGTTAATCCATATCAAAGTAATAAGGATCGGCAAATGAGCCGCATCATGAGAAAACCGGATTTTTGCGTATGCGCAAACAAAGGTGCAGATCAGCTTCGCTGTTACTGTGAAGCTGATAAGGGCCTTTGTTTTCGCTACACGGCTAGTGCAATCCCTCTCTTTTTAAATCCGGAATTTCAAGCTTCTAGCCTGCTTCTGTGCAGGCCGGTTTGTGTCGGACCTGGTTGGAAACCCCGAAGACCGGTTTTCTGACGTCGCGGCTCAAATGTCTAGCATGAATGTCCCCTCAGTTATCATAATTGTATAAAGCATTCCAGAAATAACACTTTTGAAAAAGCTGATCTTGTAGACCTATGTACAAGGGATTGACATTTGGAAGAGCCTGCAAGAAATTGGTTCTGGCAGAATTTGGCTGCTGATCTCAACACCTGCACAGGTGATGAAACTAATAAACTACCTGAGCAATAAATGATAAATGAAGCTTTGCCACTTGAAAGCTTGATTTTGGTGCTGGCATCCTTTGCCAGAATTTAGCCCCCCACCCCACCAGTGGGTCTACAAGACAAAGGGGGTGATGTTTTGACACAGAGGATGAAAATGCACAATTTCTCTCCATATCAGCAGTGATCGAAGATAGCTACTTTTCAGGCTGTATCATATAGACCTGATTGTGTGCCTTTGGTTTGAACAGGTTTGGTTGTGGTGTGGTTCCAATGATCTATCTTCAGAGATTTGTATCTTTTAATATAGACTTCTAAAAGTACTTGTGGAACTTCTTTGAGACTTCTTTAACTTGAGCCGCACCGCGAGAAAACCGGTCTTCAGGGTTTCCGACCAGGTGCCACACAAATCGGTCTGCACAGTCCCAGAAGCAAGCTAGAGGCTTGAAATTTTGGCTATACGTATAGAAGAGGAATTGTACTATCCAAGTAGCAAAAACAAATGCGCTGATCAGCTGTGCAGTTACTGCACAGCTGATCTGCGCCTTTGTTTTCGCACATGCTAAAATCTGGTTTTCTCATGATGCGGCTCACTTCTCTTCTGTTATAAAAAGTTTAGAGTGCAAGAGGCATGCTGTGTCTTTGAGTTTTGATATGATCAGCTATGTTGGTGCTCACTGAAATGTCTTTGATGGAGGGGGAGCATGGTGACTTAGTGGCTATGTCATCAGAGGCTCCAGTGTCACACATAGTGGGTTCAAATGCCAACGGTGCTGGGTTGTGTCCTTGAGCAAGACTCATTTGCTCCCCTCATTTGGCTCTGTCCTAACGTGGCTGAAAAATTGTTGACCAGGAATTTCAATCATGAAACACTCTTTGATGGAGAAATTGTAATTTTAGATGGCATTAAACAAAGGTTTCATGGATAAAAACAAAAATAATCTTTAAATTTAACCATCACCAAATAAGTATGGCCATATCCATTCATCTCCAAGAGTCATTTTGTCTGATAGTATCTGTAATTCTAGGTATTGAACAATTCCATCAGTAAATTGGACATCTCAGCGGAATCGCAGGCTTTGTATTTGTTTGGAAAAGCCAAAAAAATCCTCTGCTATTGAAACAGCGGCTTTGTCGATTTCCCTATAGACTTCTATCTGTGTGATTGATGGGACAGTTTTGCTTAAAAACTGTTTCAGAGATGAGAGACTGTAGATGTCTAATACTTGTTTTGATCATTTATGGTCAGTGCAAATAAGTTTCAATCAGAACTCGTTCACTCTGGCAGTACCTTAATTAATTTTTTAGACCATTGGGTAATTACCCACCCCTTTTTTATTCAATTGGGTATCTGAAATTTTAATTGGGTATGTTCATATTTTTTACCCCCTCTGTTTTCAATCAATTGGGTAAAATTGAAAATCAATTGGGTAAATGGTCACGAAAACAGATTATTTGGGTATTTAGTGTTTATTTTTTTATCATTTATTTAATTAAGTTTATTTTTAAGAATTGCCTGCATCACTGTTGTATTGAACTGAAGGGACAAGTAAGAAAGGGCACCACTCATTGTCAATGGTATTTAGCTGATTTGCATGTGCTACAAGGTACAAACCTGGATCATTACTGATTTGCCAACTTTCTTAATGATTTGATAGCAGCCAAGGTACTTTGAAAAGCCAAAGTTCCAACTCGCTACTTTCGTTTTTCATTACGTCATGTTTACCCTCCATCGAACGTGATTTCAAGCGTATATTCCCTACCAGACACATGTCAAAACGTTCGTTTACAATTCCAGTGATGAAAGGATGAGTGTAGATATCAAATCGCCATAGACTACCTGTTATTTTATCGTAATTTAATTGCTTTGTGGAAGATTGACGCCATATTTGTCATTTTTGAGATTTTCCCCCAATACTGTATCTCGTCATTATCGGATATTGTAATGAAATACTTTGGCGTGCGCTGGAAACCATTCTCGCCACCAGGTCGCTTACGCACTGGCAAACCGGAAACGTTATAAACGCCGGTACTGATAAAAACCGGTACGCATTGAATTTTCCCGGGATTGCGTATCGCCGATTTCTTTTGCGTTTTTGTACGCAATCGGGTCGTCTTGTATTGGGTTTTTTACTAATTGAATTGCGTAATTACGCAAATACGCTGACTAATTAAGCTACTGACTCTGGTCATGTTGGTCTAGTGTAGGAGGGACTTTATTGGATGTTTTAAGTTGTAGTTGGAGGGTTTTTTCCAGAAATGGTTTAAGAAGTAATCCCTGACATGCTTTCAAGAAGAAGAGTTTCTGCGCACAAGCAGGAGTCATTTGGACTCCCAGTTAGCAGTCAAAGAGTCAAGAGGCACATTTCTACACTAGTTATCCAGGGACAACATATGCGACTGAGAATACTTGTCTGGGAACAACTTGCCATGAGGCATTCTGATCTATTTCCAGTTGTACCAAGCAGGATGCTAATCCCTATTGTTGCTAATTGGTTCCATCTGCATTCATTGTTGCCAGTCACATTGATTGTCTCAGAATAACCAACTGGTGTGATTTCATATGATAGCTAAAAAATAAGTTCTGAGTGCTTAACTCATTTAAGCCTGGCATCCCTGCAAACAGAATAGCCCCAGATGTGACGCCGCAGAACGTGGCGTCCCATCTGGGGCTATTCTGTTTGCTTAGAGAATTTTCATCGAAAAATTGAATAAAATTTAAAAATTACTCCTGATGCCCCTAAAAATAAAAGTGGACTCACCCAAATGATAATGATGGGAAAATCCATTCGTCAATATGGGTTAAGAACAAGGTAGTTCTGAATTACATAAAAAGTATGTAACAGTTGCCTGTGTATCTGTGGAAGGCAGTTTTATTGTTGAAGTTTCTTATATAAAAAAAGTCAAATAAAGATAGGAAAGGGAATAATCATCAATAACATTGATAACAGCAACAAACAACAGATACAGAAATATTTTTTGGGGGAAAAAAGAACAAACAATGGCCCAAATCTAGTTGGCAGTCTTTACATTGAGAAAAACAACAACCTTATGTCAGCATCTAAAATAAATTGGACATTAATATGGTATGTTATATAAATCATGACATTTGCAGGTTGCTTGTTTACCAAGGTCATAACATAATATCATGATGAATTTGTTATCACATTTAAAAACTTGGTTTTGGTTCATATTGTAATTGAGTTTAATGGTATAATGTGTTAAAATGTCAGTAAAACAATCTTTTTAAATAGTAATAGGAGAGAGAAGATTAATTACTAATGTTTAAAAGTTGATCTGAGAAAGTCCTTTCTGCCATCAATAGCTTTTGTTCAGATGATGGTGTAGGAGTAAAAATATGAGAAAACCAAGATTTTGCATATGTAAAAAGAAAGGTGGGGATTATGACTTTCTAGTTTTCAATGCCCTGCTATAGACCCCACTCACCCCAGCCCCAGGGGACAAACTGAAGATCAAAACAATGCTCTTTGCCCTGCCTGTCTCAATAGAAAATCTCCCTGGGGTAAGGATCTGAACATAAAAACCCTGTCATTTCCCCTGCACTGAAGGGGCAATAAAAAAGTAATTGCTCCAGCTTTAGCCCAGCTATCCCACAACTTTCCCAGTAGGGGGGGGGGGGGGTTTACAAATGATGAGTTATTGGCCAATGTTTTCATTTTGGGTGTCTCCACCTATCTAGTTAAATAGAAAAAATAGTAATGTACATAAAAGACTATTCTGGTCTACAAAATAACTTCAATAATTAGGTTTTAATCTCCTTTTCCTTCATTTCACATTCCTGCAACTAAGCCGCATCATGAGAAAACCAATCGGCTCAGCCAAGGTCAGATGCAATTTTTGTACTTGTGTCTTGTTATATGCTTGTAATTTGCACACCAATACACTGACACACTTTGTTTTTTGTTCAGGGAAGAGCTGATGTATTGTCCTAAGTGGCCCCAGAAAGAAAAAACCTTCTCGGGCTTCATTATATTTGTGGTATTGGTCGAAGTAGTCCAAAAATGGCCAAAAATCAGTGTTATGCTGTTTCATTTAAAAAATGGCTTTTTTGGACATAAATTTTCACATAAATGCATCTTCATGTGCTTGTTCTGTTTTCAATATTTGTATAGCTAATTATGTCTTCTTTCTTTTGCAGGTTGAATGAACAGTCTATGTTAAACGAATCACAAATGGCAACCAAAACAACAAATGTCTTCTTTGTTATATATTTCCCCAAAAATGAAACCTGAGTGTTAGCATGACATCCCAGTCTCAGCTAAAGCAATGTATTCAACACTGCTGAAATGAAATGTGTATTGTTTTATATCAGTTAATGAAATTATATAATGCTGACACCATCAACAGACACACCGGTTCAAAATTTACTCGTTAAGTGTATGCTACAAAATGTCAAAAAAATCTGTCTTGTCCGTAGACACCCTTTCTTTTAAAGAAGGGTTTGAGAGATGTAGGTTATGCTTTTGTATGTGATGTATGTTTTCATAAAGACCAAGTTTATATAGAAAGTTTGTAGATGTCAACTGTCTACAAACACATACATACAAAAATGCTTTGTCCGTAGACATGTCTTGTCCGTAGACGCCCAACATCAATGGATACTGAAGTAAATATACTAGCAAAAACTGACTTTTTATCATCAAATTTGGTTTAGTTTTATTGTCAGGACTCATTTAAACAAATTTGGAAAATATTTGTCAAGTAAGTCTCCATGATTTCTCTTCAACATACGACGAAAAGCCATTTTAGCACAAGAAATATCTTCTGTAAGTGGATATACAAAGAATCATAGGTATATTTTTGTCCTTTTTTATGATTATTGTAAAACTGGTGTTGCCATGCTAAAATACACAAGGCAAGTAGCAATACATACAAAAGCATAACCTACGTCTCTCAAACCCTTCTTTAATAGAAAGGGTGTCTACGGACAAGACAGATTTTTTTGTCATTTTGTAGCATATACTTAATGAGTTAATTTTGAACCGGTGTGTCTGTTAATGGTGTCAGCATTATACTAGAAAAAGTGCCTTGAGAGGCACGTATACCCCTGGCTGGTAGCTCCCCACCCCGACCCCTAAGCCCACCGCCCCTGACCCAGACATATTCACTGACACATTGAATCGCAATTCCCAAATTAAAAAGAGCACCCTCAACAAGTAAATCTTTAAAATTTGAATTTGCAAAACGCACTGTCTAAAAGCACTGACAGGTGTGTGTGTGGGTGGGGGGCAGGGGGGGGGGAGAGAAGTGTAGTAGAATGACAGACTATTATAGAGCAGTATACAGAGCTGACTTGTATACTCAATCTAGGACTTGATTGCGGACATTGAGGGTCAGGTCCTCAGTCCTAGATGGAAAATAGAATGTCATTCTTTAATAATAGTAATAAAAAATATGAGATGTCCTAGATCTTGACCTCTAGTCCCACCCTGGGCATGGAACCTAGAGTGAAATGTCATTAGGAACAAGGCAAACCTATGGTGCAAGTATGAATGATTTCTAAACATGGTGGTAAAAAGAAAAGTACAGAAAATACAATTTTTAAAGAAGTTCTGGATTTTGACCTCTAGCCCCACCCCCTGCACATGGACCCTAGTCTAAACCTTTCAGGGTACCTATAGTCTAAGTATGAATGCTTTCTGACAAGACTTATTTGATGTCAAGAAAATAGACTTACAGAAAATTTATCATGGTCTCTATCATATTATAAATGTGTCCTAGATTTTGACCTTTAGCCCCACCCCTGGGGATGGTACCACTGATTATGAAAGGAAACCCTATAAGGGCATCTTTGAACTAAATATGAATACATTGCGGATCCTATGATTGTTTGTTAAGATATGGACTTAGAGAAGAAACAGTAACATTGTATAAAGCACATTTTAAAGGTGACCTAGATTTTGACCTCCAGCCCCACCCCCCGGGCATGGACCCTGGGGTTCAACCTCATGGAAACAAAGCAAACCCTATAGGGTACCTATGGTCCAAATATGAATAGTTTCTGACCATTGGTTCATGAGATATACACCTCTAGAGAAACTTTAACCTAAACTTTGACATAAATTGTACGAACGTTCCGGAATTACGAACAAAGAAACGAACAAACATACGAACGGAAATGCGAAAAGTATATACCCATCCGCATAAATGCCGGGGGTATAATAATTTCATTAACTGATATAAAACAATACACATTTCATTTCAGCAGTGTTGAATACATTGCTTTAGCTGAGACTGGGATGTCATGCTAACACTCAGGTTTCATTTTTGGGGAAATATATAACAAAGAAGACATTTGTTGTTTTGGTTGCCATTTGTGATCCGTTTAACATAGACTGTTAATTCAACCTGCAAAAGAAAGAAGACAATTAGCTGTACAAATATTGAAAACAGAACAAGCACATGAAGATGCATTTATGTGAAAATTTGTGTCTTTAAATGAAACAGCATAATACTGATTTTTGGCCATTTTTGGACTACTTCGACCAATACCACAAATATAATGAAGCCCGAGAAGGTTTTTTCTTTCTGAGGCCACTTAGGACAATACAGCAGCTCTTCCCTGAACAAAAACAAAGTGTGTTAGTGTATTGGTGTGCAAATTACAAGCATATAACAAGACACAAGTACAATAATTGCATCTGACCTTCATCCTATATATGTCTTGTCCGTAGACAACCAGATTGTCCATTTACAAGCAAAACAAGAAGGATTGATCTGCCTTCGCATCATGAGATGGCAGCTGTCAAAGACAAACCTACAGAAAATATGTTTTAGCTCTTGAAATCAAATAGCTATCTTTTGTGCATTCTGTGTCCTGTCCGTAGACACCTGAGTTAGCGAGAAAAGCCAAGCATGATTGAATGATATAGGAAAATTTCTGGTTTATTATTTTTTAAAACCAGTTATAGGATCACAAACTTTGTATAATGATTAATGATATGTTTTCTTTTTTTCATAAGTTGTGAGCAGGATAGCCCATAATAATATAATAATAGCCCAATCTATCATTTATACGTACATTTTCATGTTGACAAAATTGGACAAAACAGTTACCTGTATTTAATGCTTCCTAAATATTTCTTATGTTTTAATTAGAAAATATGGTTCATAAAATGTTTGTGTGTTTTATTAGGCTTACTACAAAGGAACATACCAATTTGTCTTGTCCGTAGACATTTTAGCTAAATTTTGGGTGTAATTTTGAAATCGTGATTTCTTAGGTATAAGAAGACATAGAATAACAAACAAGGTCTCGTTTTGTTAGGTATGACCTACAGTTTTTTGTCAAGTGGGCTATTTATCTTACTGAGGCCCCAAAAAATGTTTATTAAAAAAGATATGAGGTATTTCTTTGTCAATACAGGACTTTTTGTTACTTTCTTTGCCATAAAAAGAACAAAAAGTATGAAAACATAGCATATTTACTACCAAAATCTTTCTTATAATGTACCCATCAACTTATGAAAACATTTGAACCACTGTGAGATATTTGAAATCAATTAAAGTTCATTTAAATTTTATTGGCTTGTTGTTTTATTTTCACTTAAAATTCATTTTCAACCTAAAATCATGAAGTTACAATTTATACTAAACCAAAATACCACTAGGATTCTGGTATTTCAAAGTACATACTAAATGGAAATGCAAACAAAAACTGAAATGTAAGAATTTGATTTTTGACCTCTGGTGAAACAAAAAATTGCATCTAAGCTTGGCTGAGCCGAATGTATTGCATATGCGAAAACAACGCAGATCAGCTGATCAGTGCCTTTGTTTTTGCTACATAGGGATAGCTCAATTCAATCCAAAATTTCCAGCCTCTAGTCATCTTCCGTGATTGTACAGCTCGGTTTGTGTCGGATTTAATCAGGAACCATGTTGTTTTTTTTGTGTGTCATGGCTCAAATTGCCTTCAGATAATTTCCTCAGTTTTAATAGAGTATTTAGAAGTTTGTTGGCGAAAGTGGTAGTTAAGTTGTTATTGCATGGTAATTATATGAATTAACTACAATTAAAGTCCCCCTTTTGGTGTAATGGGAAGTTACAGATACCATCTCTTGCATGCAAAAGACATTAGAATGACTGTAAAGGCTCTTATCTTTGAGGTATCACAGAGTGTAGACCCCACAATGGCTAGATATGAGCCGCCTCGTGGGAAAACCAACAATGTGGTTTCCGAACAGGTCCGATACAAACCGGCCTGTACAGCTACAAAAGCAGGCTAGAAGCTTGAAATTTTGGAGTTAAGTAGAGGAGGAATTGTACGATCCGAGTAGCGAAAACAAAGGTGCTGATCAGCTTCGCGGTTACCGCGAAGCTGATCTGCGCCTTTGTTTTCGCATATGCAGATTGTTGGTTTTCCCATGGGGCGGCTCATATTCTGACCCCACAATAGCTAGCTATTCTGACCCCACAATAGCTAGCTATTCTGAAGCAGTCAGGGGCAACAAACATTATTGCGTCACTGTCATTGTCTGCCTGCATCTCGGCTTGCAGTTTGGACCCAGATCTGATGGGATCACTCAGTGGTCGTGCCTGATCTGGATTTGAACAGTTTGACATGACACAGATTGGCTTACCCGAGACAGCCAACGCGGCTGGCAACAAGCAGCACACAAAGTCATGGAGACAATAAGTAGTAATTACATGAATGATCCATGGAAAGTTGGTCACAGATTTGCAGCCTTGTATAAATTTCATATGACTTTTTGTGCAGTTTATTCTTCTCATTCGCATTGTTTGTCTCTAGATAACTGGCATATCTGTCACATGGCGATAGAATTTCTGAAATATGTTTTTGATAAATCCAAAACAGATATATAAAAAAGCATGCCAAACTAGCAATGCAAGAAATGTGGCATGCTGTAACCTTGACTGTAGACAGTAGCAGGAATGTCATGACAGAATGTTGTTTATGCTGACAGGCTCTCAAAAACTAGGCAGTTTATTCTGACAGTGTAGATAAATGAGCCTCCTTATGAGAAAACCAACAATCTGCATATGCGAAAACAAAGACGCAGATCAGCTTCGCGGTAACCGCGAAGCTGATCAGCGCCTTTGTTTTCGCTACTCGGATAGTACAATTCCTCTTCTACTTAAATCCGAAATTTCAAGCTTCTAGCTCTTTTCTGTGCTTGTACAGGTCGGGTTGTGTCAGACCTGGTCGGAAACCCCGAAGACTGGTTTTCTCGCGTCGCAGCTAATATGGCTTCTATAGCATCTGACCCCCATTATAGGGGGCGCACATCATCATTAAACTGATATCAGGTCTTAGATATCAAAATGATAAATTTGTATCTTTCCCATATGTCATTTTCATGGAGATAGGTGGCACTGTTTTATGTAAAATATGATTCCTCATATTAAACTAAAATGATAAGAATTTCTCATCCTACAAGTTTTTTTTCAAGGCAGGGGAGTTAACTGATTTTGAAATGGCAGACAATTGAAATCCTTGACTCTTGTGGTGACAGTTTGACAAAGGGAGCTTGGAAATGAGCACCGATTTTGGATCAGAATGTGCAAAAAGCATTTGATAAACTGTCTGGTGTCTGTTAGAGAAGACTTTTGTATAACAGACTGGCTTGACATGACTTCATTGTAAACTGGGCTGTAAAAACACCAGAAGATGACAGAAAGATTGTGCGTAAAACTAAATGTCCTTGACATTATGATTTCCATGAAATTACAAGAATATTTCTCTTTATATCTTGTAAAGATGTTCAGATAAGCTCTTTAATGAAGAGATTTATGAAATCATAAATGCATATAAAGCTATAAACTATTTTAGATCGCTAGGGTTCTAAAACATCAGAATAACAGTAGGTTTCTCTTTGAGATTAAGCAAGATTATGCTTCAGGACAAAATGAGAAAAATCATGGCTTCCATCTCTACTTGCCACAAAACAAAGCAGAACAAAACTAAAATACGTACATGTATAATGTCTTTGCAATCCTGTGAGTTAACAATGAAGGCAGATTAGAAAGGACAGAATGTTGTGTCTGATCTGTGTCTTCCATAGATGATTATGCCAAGAATCATGTACTTCCATAGAATGATGTTTTCGTCAAGATTATAAGAATCTTACATGAGTGTCAGGTATGGATAGACAAATCTGTCCCGAGGGTCACATTTTGGCATCATGAGGCTCGCCGAGTGATGCCAAATTGTGACCCGAGGGACAGATTTGTCTATCCATACCTGACACGAATGATGGATTCTTTTTCTTGCTCACCTTAATGCAGTGAAGATTGATTTTTATTGTCTACGCGCTGGCGCGTAGACTACTCTAAAGTTTGAGATTGACCTACTTACAAGACAACTCATACACCTCGCTACAACTGCAACTGCACGTTTGAGTCTAGTGGCTTGACCATCGTGTTAGTAGGATTCCGGGTCGTTTCGCCAAGGACCGTGTAAACACCCAAAACACCCATACAAACCTCCCTTTGGTTGGTAACATTTGTACCAATGGTGTAGTAGGTACCAAAATGGGGCAAAATTGTTAAATTCGTGGAACTGGTGCATGATTGCATTCTATCTAAGCAACAACGGAATGAAATGAACCAACGGTATTGTGACGCTATATGGTCAGGTATGAAAGCTTTGACCGCGCCCCACCTGCCGTGTAGCCAATTACATTCTATCCAAGCCACAATGGAATGAAATAAACTGACAGCATTGTGACGGTCGATTGTCAGGTATGGATGCTTTGACCGCGCAGCGTTTTATTTCTGTTCAGTCACATGAACCACGATGAAATGGGAGTACGGTCAGATTCTTTGACATTCTAGTTTATATATGCGAAGCGTAGACCAAGCTTTTTGTTAAAGCTTATACTTGTACTATTTTACTATAAAAATGATAAAATTGCGGCGTCCGCCATTTTGATTTAAAACGTTTTGACGTCATTGTGACGTGTGCGCTTAGCGACGAAATTACGTGACGTCCTATACAACCAGTGTTAAAAAAGAACGCTTGAACGCAGCATGCGACGTGAGATAACGAGGGTGAGATAAGAATTTCTCACATGGGGTAAAACGTTGGATTTCTCTATCTGGTGTGCAAGAATTTAAATTTCACACGATACTGATCAAATTCAATGGCTTTTGGTAATTTTGGCAGTAAAATTGTGTTACCCTTTTTTCATATTTAGATTTTTGACAGTTAAAATTTACAGTGTGCTAAATTCTAATCCTGCTTTTAAACCTGGATGCTTCTGCCAAGATTGCCACCCAGGATTTGTGTGTTGTATATTAAAGTTAACCTGGAGGCACAGTTTGGCTGCCAGTATAGTACATTATTTCATAGATTTGCAATTTCAATCCTCTTTCGATGTACAAGATGGTTTTGATTGATTGATTGGGGTTTAACGTCCCACCAACAGCTAAGGTCATATGGAGACGGGACCTCGGTTTATAGTCCCATCCGACGGACTGGAGAAGCCCGGGATCGAACCTGCGACCCCTGGTTTACAAGGCGAGTGACATTACCACTGCACCACGGAGGCTTCTACAAGATGGTTTGTGTCAGACTTGGAAAACCTGAAGACAGCCTGGACTGCATTTCAAAAACCTTGACACATACTGACATGACTGAAAAATTGCAGAGTGGGATCTTAAGACATAGCCAAAACCAAACCAAAACATTTCTGAATGCTTTGACCCATATTTCAAAACACCCTGACCAGGTTGAGCATTGGACAGGCGTATAAGCTCACATAAGTTGAGATATGAGCCGCCTCATGAGAAAACCAACAATCTGCAAAGGGAAAAACAAAGACGCAGATCAGCTTCGCGGTAACCGCGAAGCTGATCAGCGCCTTTGTTTTCGCTACTCGGATAGTACAATTCCTCTTCTACTTAAATCCAAAATTTCAAGCTTCTAGCTCTCTTCTGTGCTAGTACAGCCCAGTTTGTGTCGGACCTGTTCGGAAACCACATTGTTGGTTTTCCCACGAGGCGGCTCATATGAAACAGGCTTGAGGAAACTGTAAATGGGCCTATAGGAAAACAAAGGTGCAGATCAGCTGTGCAGTACAAGAGCTAGAATCTTGAAATTTCGGATTTAAGTAGAAGAGGAATTGTACTTTCCGTGTTGCGAAAACAAAGGCGCTGATCAGCTTCGCGGTTACCGCGAAGCTGATCTGTGTCTTTGTTTTCGCATATGCAGATTGTTGGTTTTCCCATGAGTCGGCTCATTTCTTGTTAATTAAATATAAAATTTCAAGCTTCTGGCCCTCTTCTGTGACTGCATAGACCGGTTTGTGTCAGACCTGGGGGAAATCTGAAGACCAGAAGAACTTCTGTGACAGCTGCCATGTGACCATGGATGACTTGAGAGCAGAACTGGCAATCATTTGAGTGGTTAGCAAACTTGCACTATATCACATCAAGTTTTGCACTTGTAAGTGCTCTTCAAATGTCAGAATTTGTTGTTGTTGAGGGGAAAAAATGATATGGTTGTCAGGTAAAGTGTCTTTGAAAATTTAAATGAAGACTGACAACTTCTTTACTCATCTTGAGAGAATTTGTCATAATATAATGGTTATGTAAAAGCCCCATTGCCCTCTTTATTTGCTACATGGATAATAAAATATCACTTGGAGCTGAGCTGCTCAGGTCTGTTTAAGCTGTACTAGGATGGAATTTCAGACAATTTTCAATTGTTTGTAAAGAGGTTTGCCATAAATTCATTACGAAAACATGCCTGTGCAATATAGGGTACAGAGATTTTTAAAGTTATAAAAAATGAAAATTATCAGTAGAAAAATTTTGATATTTTTCTTATTTTTGCTCAAAACATAGAATGTGGGAACACGTTAGAACTGCCTTGCTGAGGCGGTTCTAACGAGTACCCACAATCTATGTTTTGGAGAAAAATAGGTGACCCCTGCATACCCCAGTTTTGCTATATGAAAGTGGAGTATAGGGGGGTATATATTACACGGACATGTTTTCCTGATGGGCCTAATAGGGATGGAAATGTGAACTTTCTGTATGTTCCTCTTGACTGAATAACCATTTTTAAGTGGCTCAGGTTTTAAAATAATTGTGTGTTGCTATTTGTTGGTAATTGGAGTGTATTTTGGTGATGAAAACCATCTTTTACCCATGACTGGTCATCTTTGGGCCTAATTGGGTGAAAAATGTCTCTAAGGTTTTAAAATGTAGTCATCAGTGAGTGCTTAGGGTTTCACCAGTCATTTGTAACCACTGTTCCTCCACCTACGAGGAAGGGCGGGGATTATGACTTTTCAGTTTTCAGTGCTCTTCTATAAGCCCCACCCACAGGGGACAAACTGGAGGCCAAAACCTTGCTCTTTGCTCTGCCTCAATAGAAAATCTCCCTTGGGTAAGGATCCGAATGTCAAAACCCTGATATTTCCCCTGCACTGTGGGGACAGTGTAAAAGTAATTGCCCCGCACTGTAGCCCAGCTATTCCCCACCCCTCCCCATAGGTGGGTGTGTCCTGGTTACAAATGACTGGTGCATTACCCAAATTTGTTACAATCTGTAGGTCAGTTTTAACCTCTCAGTTGAGTCCATGAAGTAGCATGTGGAAGGGAAATCAGGACAAAATGCAGCATTTTTTGCCGTTACATGGTTACACTTGAGTTGCATGCACAGTATGTATTTTTGTACTGTTACAATCTGAATACCATTTTAAGTGTTGTATAGTGGATTTGTGGATCTTTTTATGCGCTTGAGGTCGAAATCGAGCTGTAAAATGTGACTTGAAAATGCTGTGTTGTATAAAGATTTTCAACCCTGAGAAAAATTCGATATAAAGTGGCTGCTCACCCCTGAAAGCCATCTGAATAAGACAATAAATGTTGCATCCAGCAACAGCTCACTGATCTACAAGTTGTAGGTACATACCAGTCATGAGTATGAGTATTCACACCAGGTGTGAGCTCTGGTGGTTTAATCATCACCTGTTATCAAATCATGCATCAGAACAGGTTTTGCACTTGTGCCAGCTACAAGCATGTTGCTGTCAGGGTGGTGTGCAGTATTAGAGGAACTGTTGAGTCTAACAGTTGTCTGCATACACAAAAAGTTGCAAGGAAATGGCACAATCAGAAAGAAATTCCCACTCCAAAAATCAAGATGGGAAAAACTAAATTGGCAATTAGGTACATATACTTAGAAAACATAATCATAAGCCGAGTGACCAGCTATTTCCCAATAGGCAGCCACTCAGTTACCGGAACTTAAATAAAGATATGAAAATAAGGTTCAAACTGCACAAAAATTCGACCACAAAATGTAAAACAAATGGAATCACAATAGAAGTATTGCCTTGGAACGATCAGTAATATAAACTCCTTTTTAGAAGCCTCCATGGTGTAGTTGATTGGCTAATCAACTCGCCTTGTAAGCCAGGGGTTGTGGGTTCGATCCTGGGCTTCAGTAGTACAGATGGGGCTTTAAACTGAGGTCCAGTCCCATCTTCATATGATCCACATCATGAGAAAACCTGATTTTTGCCTATGCAGAAACAAAGACGCAGATCAGCTGTGCAGTAACTGCACAGCTGATCAGCGCCTTTGTTTTTGCTACATGAATAGTACAATTCCTCTACTTTGCAAATCCAAAATTTCCAGCCACTAGCCATTTTTAGCTCACCTGAGCCGAAGGCTCATCCCCAGAGAAAATGTAACTGAAATTTCAGTGAAATTTTGATGAATTTCAGTGAAATTTCACTGAAATCCTTATATTTTGGTAAATTTCACCGAAATGATCAAAATTTGAAAAAATTTGAGTGAAATTTTATTGAGATTTCAATAAATTTTAATGTCACAGGAATTTCAATGAAATTTTCAACGAAATTTCATTGATATTTCAATGTCATAGAAATTATAAATTTCAATGAAATTTCAACGGAATTTCAGTCTAGAGATTTCACTGAAATTTCAGTATAGAAATTTTATTGAAATTTTCAGCAAATAGATCTCAGTGAAATTTCAAAAAAAAATTGATGTCAGCAGAAAAAATTCAGCAGAAAAATAAAATAGTTTTTTTTTTTTTTCAGCTAAAAATTAATGACATTTTACATAACACATGGTACATGATAATAATAACAGTAACTGGTGATTATATAATGTACTTTTTACTATCAACAAGCATGAAAAGTAAGCATTTCTGTACAGTACACAACCATAATTGCTATGACTTTAGTCTCATTTATCAGCATATTTCAGTGCTCATATCTGTATAGTTCAGCTATGCTCTACAAGATTTGGAGGTTCAGAAACGTAGGTTCTGTTTTTATTTAGGTGCATATAAACACACTTTGTTACCATTTTGTCCACAGAGATCATTTGGTATTGTTTTGATGACTTCACTGAAATTTCAGTGTAATATCAGCTTGTAAACTTTCACCAAAATTTCACCGAAATTTCACTGCACCGAAATTTCACTGAAAAAAATCCTGAGCATGCTCATAGCAACTCTATGACATCACTTCCTGTCTAAAATGGAGGGAAAGAAAACAGACACAATATATGTTTTTCA
The DNA here is from genome assembly GCA_964017185.1 of Rugalucina vietnamica. Taxonomy (NCBI): domain Eukaryota; kingdom Metazoa; phylum Mollusca; class Bivalvia; order Lucinida; family Lucinidae; genus Rugalucina; species Rugalucina vietnamica. Next base: position 38,085,834 of record OZ024875.1, read on the forward strand.
AGTTTAAAGAGAAGGTGCTCAATAATAAGAAGTTAATTTCATTCAAGATTGATGCAGTAAGTGACATGTACAATGTTTACATGTATTTTAACTGTATATATCTTTTCCTTCAGATCATGTGACTTGTATTGATGCTTTTTCTGTTAAATTGCATCATTCCAATTCCCCACCCACACAAATCATTGTGTGAGAGTGTAGAACCATATTTTGATTCAAGAGTCATTTGGACAATCTTTACTGTCAAACCCAGTGCCTAGGTAGTTTGATTGTTTGAATTATGGCTTAACATCCCAGTCAACAGCGAAGGTCATATTGGGACATCGCCTCCTTTTTTATATGGGACATCCACCCAAAATTGGGATGATGTGACATTCCAAAGTGCAGCAATAAAGCACCATAGTGCATCCAAGTAAAAAAAGGCTTATATGCATGGATGGTTTTACTTTCAACACTTCTCCTGGGCTGGCTTTAAAAGTCCTTCTAATTAAGCAGGTGACCATATTGGATATTCTCCAATTGTCAGTGAAAATTTCATTATTATTTCAATGAAATAACAGTGAAATCTCAGTGAAAGAATTGGTCAAAATAATACTGAAATTCAGCGAAATTTCACTCATTATTTCAATGAAATAACACTGAAATCTCAGTGAAAGAAATGGTCAAAATAACACTGAAATTCAGTAAAATCTCGTTGAGATTTCGCTGAATTTCAGCATTATTTTGACCAATTCTTTCGCTGAGATTTCAGTGTTATTTCATTGAAATAATAACAAAATTTCAACAAAATTTCATTGAAAATCTTAATGTTATTTCAGTGTTATTTTGACCAATTCTTTCACTGAGATTTCACTGTTATTTCATTGAAATAACACTGAAATCTCAGTGAAATTTCAGTTGCATTTTCACTGGGGATAGGTGAGCTTATAGTATACCCATGCTCCGGTGTCCGTCCGTCCGTCCGTCGTCCACAATTTCAAAGATCTTCTTCTCTGAAACCGCTGGGCCGATTGTTCTCATATTACACATACACCATCTACAGGTAGAGGGAAAGAATAATTGTGTTTTTTTGTTTTGATCGGATAAGAACTCTGGTTGCTATGGTAACTTATGCTTCCCATAGACTTATAATGGAAAAAAGTGAAAATTGCCAGTTTTTGCTGTCTTGTTGGAGATATTTGAATTCTGTTTTTGCAGAAATGTTTAGTGAGTAGTCCTCTACGTTTCATGTGACTTTTGTCCTAATCCTTTATTTTGATTGGTTTCAGGGGCCCCATATAGGGCAAAATTTCGAAAAAACATTCAAAAATCTTTTTCTCAGAAACTGTCAAGGGGATTAAGCCTGTACTTTGTATACATGTTCCTGACAGTGGCCTCTACATAATCTGTGTTTTTATTCCAGGCGGATAAGAACTCTGGTTGCTATGGCAACTTAAAGTTTCCATAGACTTAAAATGGGAAAAGTTGAAATTGACTATTTTTGCGGTCCAATTGCAGAGATTTGAATTTTGTTTTTGTAGAAATGTTTATTGAGTAGTGCTCCACGTTTATTGTTACTTTTGTCCGAATCCTTTATTTTAATTGGTTGTTGGGGCCCCATACAGAGCAAAATTTAGAAAAACATTCAAAATTCTTCTCCTCAGAAACTGTCATAGGGGTGAAGCCTGTACTTTGTATACATGTTCCAGTCGGATAAGACTCTGGTTGCTATGGTAGCTTAAAGTTTCCATAGACTTATAATGGGAAAAGTGGAAATTAGCTATTTTTTGAAAACTATTGCAGCCTGAGATCTGAAAAGTGGTAGATGCAAACAACTAATGGATTAGATGAAGGTATATGATTAATTTAGGTCAAGGTCATCTCTTGACCTTGGCCGGTCTGTCGTCCATAGACACTTTTCAAAGATTTTTTTCTCTGAAACCACTTGGCCAATCAAAGCCAAATTTTATATGAAGCATCTATAGGAAGTGGAAACCAATATGTATTTAAATAATTCAGGTCACATGACCAAGATGGCCGCCATGCCCATATATGGTAAAAACCTTTAAAATATCTTTTTCTTTAGAACCGGTGAACCGATTTCAACGAAACTTTGCATGAAGTATGGATGACTCAAGTACTACAATGTATATATAAATCATGAGGCTGTGGTGACCTTGACCTATTTTATGGCAAGGTCAACATAGGTCGTCAATGCATTTGAATGGGGAAAACTTGTAAAATGTCATTTAAAGTGAAAGTCTTGCAGGAAATGGGTAGTAGGACTGAATATTAATGATTCTGAAAAAAAAAATGGACCCCAGGGCCGGGGCTCATCTGCTTTTAAAATGTTATTTGAAGGGGAAAACCAGCAGGAAATTGGCAAATGGACAGATTATTGATTATTCTGAAAAAAGAAAATGGCCCAAGGGCTTCATCTGCCCCTGCACTGGGGTTAAATACCATAATATTCAAATATGTTTATTGGTATATGAAGCGGATCTCAGGTGAGCGTTTACAGGACCATTGGTCCTCTGGTTTGTGCTTGTACAGCTGGGTTTGCGTTGAACCTTTTCGGAAACCACATTATTGTTGGTTTCCTCATTTCATGGCTATTATGACTGTGGACAAGAACCCTGATTCTGTTGCTCAGTTCACTTCTACCAACCAAGATTTGATTGAGGGAAAAAGATTCCTCTTTATGATTTATGGGATGACATTATGACCCCTCATTGCTATTACCACAGAGCCAATTGATTATGACTAAAATGATCAATGAAGAACAACTTTTCAAAAAAGACTAATAAATTAGCTTTGCTCGGCAGGGATAAGCTTGGTTGCAGATAAGGGCCTTTTTATGCAGAATTCCGTTCAGTTCTGCTCTCTGCAAGACAGAAGCCATTCAAGAGTGCATGTCGGAAGTCCACTATTCATTATGAAAACTTGCCCATGCAATAAGCCGAGATTTTTAAAGTTGTAAAATATGAAAATTTTCAGTAGAAAATTTTTTATATTTTTCTTATTTTTGCTCAAAACATAGATTGCGGGTACACGTTAGAACCGCCTCGCCGAGGTGGTTCTAACGAGTACCCACAATCTATGTTTTGGAGCAAAAATAAGAAAAATAAGTATACCATTGCAAACCCGAGTTTTTCTATATATTTATATTTCTTCTAACATATTTCACGGACGTGACTACAATCCAACTGCAAAGACTGTTGTTGCCAGGCATGTACTGCTCTTCGATTACATGTTTTTATGCAGAAATAGACTGCAAAAAGCTAATTGAATTATATTGTTACTTTTATGAAGTCAATATTTATAAACCTGGCTGGTTTATTTTTATAACAATTTTTCATCATGTCAAAATATTTAAACCTAGTATGATCTTAATAATAGACCAAGTCCCAGACACTGAAATTTCCGAACGGACAGCAATTTAGCCTATATGGCAAAGTGGGATGGGCTTACAATCGTCTGCTATGTTAGAAGGCTGATTCTATTGGTTTTCATTTGTGTGAATATTTTCGTCTGCTAGCCAGGTATTTGAAGGCATGATGTGTAGAACATTTTGATAATGAATGAATATTGTTTTTGCAGTTGATAGATAAATACATAGAAAAGCCATGCAATTAATAGATCTACTTACAATATATGTTTTGAGAACATTTCACTCAATAATCCAAATTAAGAAAGCTTTTAAATCCAAAGAAACTCAGTTTTCAAATGGTATTATATTATTCTGCACTCTCAGTCTCAGTTGTGAAAATTCCAAGCATCATACAAATGTACATATATAATCCTGCATAAATGGCTAGTTTATGTGTTTCCTCTCCGTCGTCGTTGTGGTGCAAACATTGATGTCATGTATGTGTCCCAGATATTGTTACGATAGCGGTATGTAACGGCCTTGTAAACCTTTTTCCCAAGCCGCCTCCGTGGTGCCCTAGGATCTCTTGGGTTTGATATTGATGTGTATTGCCTGTCCACATTCTCGTTCCAATGAAGAACAGCAAGCTGAGATCTCATGTTATATTGCCTGTTACTGAAGCAGATCCTTTTGTCCTGGAAAATGTTCATGACATTGTTGAAGCTTTCAACATAGGAAGAATCTCTGGCTAAAACAAAGTCCTCAGGATGCTTATAGATGACAGATGCTTCAATGACCTTTTCAAGACATTTTTCAGCTTTTGGATTTGTGATGACCATTCTTGAAGGCTCATACTTAGAATCCTCTTTACACCGTGACGAGTCGGGGCAGTCGGAATGTTCATCTCTGTAGTGTTTCACAATGTTTGACAACAAATTTCGCAAACGTTCGGGGTCATTTTGACAGTTTCTCATTGCCCAGTGAATGTGTGTGGCAATGGGTTCAGCTTTATCATATAGTTGGTCAAACCAAGTTTTGCCTTCTTTGTATTTAGGTCCCGAAGATACAACTTTAAGGGCTTTCTTCAGTGATTTTACACCATGCCAACAGTCGTTCTGATTTGTGGTCATTGGACGCGACTTCACTAGCTTGTTTATAGATAAGTTTCTATCATGTGTGTGGACTTTAATGGTCACATCTTTAGAGTCAAAGTTCTCATAGATTTTTTGTGTCCCCTTCAGCTCATGCCGTTGTGAAACAATATCATCAGCCTTGGTTACATGAATGCATTGTAACACTTTATGAGTCTTTTCACCCAATGCCACTACACTGCTGTCTTTGGCATTCTTTCGCCACCCATGTCGTGCATCCGTCATAATGTCAATTCCGTCAAGTTCATCATAACTTCCAATTTCCAGATGTAGTGATTCCTCAAGAGAATTGTTATAAACTGTTTGAAGACTGTCCCCATAACTCTGAAGAAATGTTTTCCTTTTTGACTTTGAAATGACACCAAAACCTGAAGCTTTTGAAAACCTAGTGTAATGCACAGGCAGCATTCCTGAACAAACAAAAGCATGATTTATTCTGTGGTTTACAAGGAATGTGTCATTTGGCAAATAAGGAGATGATGTCCACCTGTATGTATGAGAATCATGTGTGTTCCCACACTGAAGTGTCACAATAATCACATGTCCCCGATATACAACCTTTTGCTGTTTCAGATTATATCTGCAGTTTCTTCCATGATGTTCTGTCATTTCTGTTAATTTCTGTGTAGATGAAACCGTAGATACGAACATGTTTTCATTCGAGTCCTTCTTGTTTTTCAGCTTTTTTGATTGTGTAGGAAATGTCTGCGCGTCTTGGTCTGGAACATGGCTTTGAATCCAGAAGTCAAGTGCTGAATCTATTATGTCACAATTGTTAACTGGCTTGTTAAATGTGTTCACCAAACAACCCCTGATTTTTTGCATTTTAACTGAAATTTCAAGCTTTTTCTGTTCATTTCCAGGAATCTCCATTTTAAAACTAGGGGGCCTAGTCCTGACTGGTCTTCTTTGTTCTTCCATAATTGTCTGTTGTAAAACTAAGTCTACATGTAGCATAAAATAAAATTGTTGATATCCAGGAACTTTCTAACCACAGTTATTCAGAAAGAAGTGTACAGTTACATTTTCTCTACCAGATCAACACACTTTCAGATGCAAAGGGCGGCCAGTCTGGAAGTGGACTAGGGTTAGGCATTTTACAGTATTCCATTTTCATCTATTTTACAGACTACATATATGCGAAGTTGTGCATATTTTAAATTGTATTCAAAAAATTTAAATAGTCAATTTAAATACAAGTAAGCTTGGTTGGGATATTTTTTACCACCCCTACATATGAATGGGTTAGCTTCATTTTTTTTCCCACAAAATTATACTATTGCCCTCAATTAGCAATACCACATGGTGATAATTTGTAAACAAAGAAGTGTTATCAGAAATAGTGTTTATTTTCATGTTTTACATCAATTAATACTTCTATTTGTGCAGAGATTTGTATTCAAAATACCAGTTTTGCTTTCACAGCATTCTTGCCATGGAAAATCAAAATATAAGGATAACACTGCATGTTTCTGAAGAAAAATGGACACAATAAGTCATCTGTTTAGTCACTATGGTTGGAATTATAATGAAATTAGCAGAATTGTCGCAGAAAATAGTGGGTCCTCAGCTGAAAGTGTTCTAAATAGAGATGATGTTGCATGTCAAACAACACCAGGAACTGAAACAGTGGATAATAATGATGATGCATTTCAAGAATATCACATTCCCCAAAACCCAGAGGAACAGGAGTGTCGATTTTGTTTGTGTAGGCCATGTATTACAGATGAACAAAACAGACAGATGTGGTGGGAAAATGAAAATCAGGCACCCAGTAGAAGGAATTCTGCGCTGAGGAAAGAACGATATAAGCGATTTTGGACAATGATGTTCCACCGTGAAGCCTGGAAGGATCCACGTTATCAGTCAGAAAAACTCAAGGCTTTGAGAGCAGATCCTAGACAAAGAAAATATGAATGGCATCGACGTGACATCATGCCCAAGTGTGTTTTGAGCCTTGTAAGACAGTGGTTTCCAAATCCAGATGGTGTGCCATATCTGGGACATTTATGGGAATAATGTAGTCCTTTTTATCTACATTTTAAGCTGATTTGGACCTGTTCTTTAACAATTAATTTGTGTACTTTATTTCCCGCCATGTGTCAGATATTGTTATCTGTGTATTCTGAGGTATTTACCAGCTGTCAGATAAGAGGTTATGAACTTCTGTAAGCCTTCCCATTTGCTGTCAATTATAAATGGAGGTAAATTTGAATTTCGAGCAGAAGACAAAAAAGATTTTCTGAAATGTGTAGTTTGGAATATAATATCTGTTTAATATTTACATGTGATTATTCTGAATGTCTCAAAGAATACATGTGCCAAACTTCACAGCTTTTTGTTGGGTAAGTGTTTCACATTCCTTGATTGTCTGTGATGAAAGCTGCATGTTGGCTGTTAGGGAGCTAGGGAAACACTGGCCATTTTTCAGACCCTTTGGCTTTTATACTTGGCTCCCGGCCTTTAATAATCATGTCCTTTCTATTTCTAAACTTCCTGAAAGTTATGGCACAATGTATTTTGTGGAGTGGAATCTACAAGGGTGGAATGGACCTGTTGGAGTGGGCTCAGGTTTCAGGCACTTTTATATTGCTTGTGTAGGTTGCTATGTAAAATGATGACAAAGCTTTGAAGGACATATAATCAGCAGTTATATACCCTTGAATACTTGGAGGAGCATGCTAAACACATACGATCATTTTGCATTGTTTGTAATTAAATCTGACTCAGCAGCAAATTTATTGTTCCCTTTTGGGGCTAATTATGGATATTTCTCAGCTGTTATTAAAGAAAACCTGCATGTTTAAATGATTTAATCATTAAACAGAATGACAGGTGACAACAGACTTAATCAGCACTATTCCACCCCACAACCACATTCCATTCCAGACTTCTACCCCATAATATACTCAGTGCCTTCGAATATCAAACATTTGCCATGTTCATAAATTAATGATTTTTATTTCCAGTGTAGGTTCAAATATGAAGTGCATGTTTAATGAGAAAACCAGATTTTGGGCCAGCTATGCGAAAACAATGGCGCAGATCAGCTGTGCAGTTACTGCACAGCTGATCAGCATCTTTATTTTCGCTACACACATAATACAATGACCCTTCTTCTTAAATCCGAAATTTCAAGCTTCTAGCTTGCTTCTGTGACTGTCCAGTCCAGTTTGTGTCTGAACTGGTCGGAAATCCCAAAGACCAGTTTCCGCGTGATGCAGCTCATTTGAAGTGCATGTTTAATGACCAGAAGTAATCTCAGGTATAAGTGCAAATTAAAATATGGTTTTTGCTATCTCATGGAGAAGAATTCTCAAAATAACTGATTTAGATAAACTTGATGCTCATAATTTTTATTGGCTGATAAATGAGCCATGTCACAAGAAAACCAGTGTTCGGGGTTTCTTACCAGGTCAGTCACAAACCAGCGTGCGCAGTCACAGGAAAAGTCAAGAAGCTTGAAATTTTGGGTTTATGTAGAAGAGTTGTACTATCAAAGGCAGTTTTTGCATAGGCCAAAATCCGGTTTTCTCACGATGCGGCTCAAATGAAAAGTGAAGCTTTCATTGCCAAAGAACAAGGGTCAAAGACTGGGAAAATAACACAAATTCTTGCTTTTCACAATAATTAGGTAAGTGCAAAGACTAGTAAGAAGTGTCCTGTTAATAAATTCATTTATTCTTTGGCAGAGAATTCCATGTAGTTGTTGATATTTCTGTTGGCCTGTTGTCCAAAAATTAATGTTGGTCCATAATTGAGCCACGTCATGAGAAAACCGGATATTTGCCTATGCGAAAACCAAGGCGCAGATCAGCTTCGCAGTAAATGCGAAGCTGATCAGCGCCTTTGTTTTCGCTACATTGGTAGTACAATTCCTCTTCTTCTTAAATCCGGAATTTCAATGTTTATTCTGTGACTGTACAGACTGATTTGTGTCAGACCTGGTCGTGAACACCAAAGACCGATTTTCTCGTGTCATGGCTCAATTAGTGTAATAGTGTGTTTTCTGCTTTGTAATACACAAATCCTTCGTAACCACTGCCCCACCCCCACCTATGAGAAAGGGTGGGGATTATGACTTGGTAGCTTTCAGTGCCCCATTATAAGCCCAACCTTCAGGGGACAAACTGGAGGTCAAAAAACTGCTCTTGGTCATGCCCTTTGCAATAGAAAATCTCTTACTATCTAACCCCATCCCAACATGAGCAAAAAATTGTTGACTGGGACATAAAACAACAGTGCAAGCAAATCTAGGCATGCCATCTTCTAGCTTGCCCAGTTGAAGTGTTTGTGAGCTGCCCTACATCAGTTAAGGGCAATTTAGTTAATGGGCCTGTTGGCAGATCACAGCTCACAGTTGCAACAATCACTGACTGATGGACTGTGGAATGCCATTACGAAAACGCGCCCATGCAATAAATAGATATTTTTTGAGTTTAAAAATTGGAAATTTTCCGCTGAAAAATTTTGATATTTTTCTTATTTTTGCTCAAAACATAGATTGTGGGTACAAGTTAGAACCGCCTCGGTGAGGCGGTTCTAACGAGTACCCACAATCTATGTTTTAGAGCAAAAATAAGAAAAATAGGTATACCCCTGCGAACCCCATTTTTTTCTATATAAAAGTGGGGTTCAAGGGGGGTATACTTTTCATGGACATGTTTTCCTGATGCTACAATTGCTGACCACTGACCATAATGACCTGCTACTGGTTGACTGGCAGATTATGATGGATAATACCAAGGGTGTCTTGATAGATGAGTTTCTAGAAATAACTGAAAGTGGTGCAACTGTGAAACAGTCAGTAATGGACTGATTGAATAGCATTAATTTAGTCGAATCCTGAGAAAATCTGTCTCTGTGTGGTGCCTCCCACACATGCGCGGATCCAGAGGGGGGGACTGGGGGTCAGGACCCCCCCTGGAATTTGAAAATTTTACCTAAAAAGAGGTAATTTCGGGATTTTTGGGGGGTTGGACCCCCCCTCGTCTGTGACCAAAAATTACCATTTTCATTGGACCCCCTCTCATGAAAATTTCTGGATCCGTGCATGCCACAAGGTTTTAGTAACAATAGGGGGTTACCTGAAATACAGGTTTGAGAAAGATGAGGCATTGTAGGAGGTGGGAACAAGTGACCAACTGTGCAGCTGATCTGCATCTTCGTTTTTTCTATGCATTTTCAGAAGGCTGTTATTTTTCTCATGACTCTTTTTCTAGAAACAATAGAGCCGCGACGCAAGAAAGCCGGTCTTCGGGGTTTCCGACCAGGTCTGACACAAAGCGGTCTCTACAGTCACAGAAAAGAGCTAGAATCTTGAAATTTTGGATATAAATAGAGGAGGAATTGTACTATCCGTGTAGCGAAAACAAAGGCGATGATCAGCTGTGCAGTTACTGCACAGCTGATCTGCGCCTTTGTTTTCGCCTAGGCAAAAATCCGGTTTTCTCGCGTCGCGGCTCAATGCATAGTGCATTTGCTGTTATTCACATTCTTCAGTATGTCTTTCATCTGCTGTATTTGTATGGTGCAGATTGACTTTGCATGTTCTTCTATCAGCCATGTGAGCCGCGACGTGAAAAAACTGGTCTTCAGGGTTACCTACCAGGTCTGACACAAACCGACCTGTACAGTCACAGAAGCAGGCTAAAAGCTTGAAATTTCGAATTTAAGAAGAAAAGAAATTGTACTATCCGTGTAGCGAAAACAAAGGCGCTGATCAGCTTCGCAGTTACTGTGAAGCTGATCTGCGCCTTTGTTTTCGCATAGGCAAAAGTCCAGTTTTCTCACAACGCGGCTCATGTATATCTAAATGGATTCTGGTGATTATCTGACCAGCCATTTAATGAGTGTGACACTATCTTAATGATCAATTGCATTTCTAATTGATTCTTTAATTGCTTTGAAGTGCAGATACTTGGAAAGTAAATGGACACAGAGCATGACAAAACCTACAAAGTTACAGCTCCCAGAATATTATTTTGTTGGTTGATTTGGTGTTATACATTCAAGGCCATCAATTATGGTCATGTTGGGGCCCTGAGTTATCCAGATACCAGTACTAAGTGCAAATTGCTTTTACCATTAACTGAGCATCCAGAAAAACAACAACAACAACAAGAACAAGAACAACAAGGAAAAAACAAAATTAAAAAAAAAACATGCAAAGCGTCTATGTGATTCAGAGAATTCTTACTAATTATTAAACAAATGGGTGGTCACCAGTGGTCACCAGTGCATTTTGAACTGTACATAGGATTTGCTATGTATTTCTTTTGCTTGCATCAGAGTATGATTTTGATACCTCATTATGGAAATGCTTACGCAAGTGAACGAGATAAGACATATATTTAACGATTTAATACCTGGATCATCAAACAAGGACAAATGAGCCTGTCCATGACAAAACCAACAATTTGGGTTTCCAACAAGGTCCGACACAAATCAGAAGAAAGCTAGAAGCTTGAAACTTTTGATATAAGTAGAAGAGGAATTGTACTATCGTGTGGCGAAAACAAAGGCGATGATCAGCTGTGCAGTTACTGCACAGCTGATCTGCATCTTTGTTTTTGGCATATGCAAATTGTTGGTTTTCTCATGCGAAGGCTCAAATATTACATACAGAAATGCCCCCCATTGTCTGACACATAAACTGGGTCTGTTGTACACCCATGGCAGATATGACTATAGGCTGGAAGCAGGAGGGGGATCAGTTGCACAGTTACCATGAAGTTGATCTATTTCTGTGTTTTCACATATGCTGAAACAGTTTATTGTTGTTGTTCTTTTTTCATGACAGAAAACTAGGTGCATGTTTGAATGTTATTGGTAACCATATCAGATTGTGCCAAGTCCTGTCAGTGAGCTGTTGTGCATCAATTGAGCCGCGAAGCGAGAAAACCGGTCTTCCCGGTTTCCAACCAGGTCTGACACGAACCGAGCTGTACAAGCACAGAAGATGACTAGAGGCAAGAAATTTTGGATTTAGAAAGTAGAGGAATTGTACTTTCAGTGTAGCGAAAACAAAGGCGCTGATCAGCTTCACAGTTACTGCGAAGCTGATCTGCACCTTTCTTTTCGCCTAGGCAAACTTCGATTTTGTTATGACGTGGCTCGATTGAAAAATGTTTTTCTGTTCCACAAATAGAGCAGGTTTCTTTGATGGTTAAACCATCATTTTTCATCTCAAAACATATGTGAAATATCTCCCAGCGATAATATGGGGATCTGTTTTGAGTTTGACAAGTATGCAGATGTGAGATAACCCCTCATTTAGAGTTGCTAGATGGTATCTGAGTCCTCAGAGAGTCAGTTTAGACACAGATAGCCAGTTGGTTTCAATATTCCCACAATTTGAGAACTTGGAGACAGATGTTGACTGGTATGTGGCAGACATATTCAGAGCATTGGCAGTGTTTTGCTTTTTTTTGGGGGGGGGGGAGAGGTGGCATAGCAGTTTGGGCATCAGACTGCGGAGTGAGATTTCTGGTTTGAACTCGATCAGTGCCAGTTTTTTTCCAATAATTGAGCAAAAAAACGGAACATTAATTTCCATAAACAGGAAGTGGTAACTCAGCATGACTGAAAATTGTTTAGAGTGAAATAATACCTCAAAACAAACAAACAAAAGCATATATACCAAGACAGAAACTTAAATCATCAAAAGAAACAAAGTGTACAATTAAGCATTTTTGTGTGTCATGAACTCATGATATGTCACCTCATAGTAAGTACTTGTCTCTATAGCATGTAAGTGCAAATCACTTTGCATCAGTTCTGATAAGAAGTGTTTTGTTTTCTTTTGGCCCCTTTGTCGCAAAATTCTGAAGCTCCACATCATATGAGCCGCGTCGTGAGAAAACCGGATTTTTGTCTAGGCGAAAACAAAGGCACAGATCAGCTTCGCAGTAACTGCGAAGCTGATCAGCGCCTTTGTTTTCGCTACACGGATAGTACAATTCCTCTACTTTCTAATTCCAAAATTTCCATTCTCTAGTCATCTTCTGTGCTTGTACAGCTCGGTTTGTGTCGGACCTGGTCGGAAACCCCGAAGACCGGTTTTCTCGCGTCGCGGCTCATATGATACACTCACATCAGTGATGCAAGACTGAATATCACAAAGAAGCCTAAACATGACACATTTTTTTTGTACATTGAAACTAGAAATTTTTACACATATAAGGGGATGGTTACAATACCCTGGCAATTGATACTGTTAGCATATCAAAGTGCAACATTCAGCAGTTGTTAAACACTTGTTAAAGCATTTGTCAGACTGTTAAACCAATTACCTTAGTTACCAGAACCACATCTTCCTGCCTCTAAATTACTTTTTCAAAGGTAAGAAAAACAGTATTAGTGGGAAGTGATTTTCATGATAATTAACTCAAGAACTGACAGGAAAATTTGAAATTTTTCGTTGGATGCTTTCATTTGTGCTCATATCATAGCTTTGGTGCTTACATAGACAGAGCATTATTTGATTGTGGAACTCCCTTGGCCTTCTATTTTACACTTGACTCATTGAGTCCCATTCTCAATGATCATGGGTGCCATCTTGCAATGGAGCAGTTTAGATAATATTCACCCTATAGACCTGTGATGCAACCAAATTTTGTCACCTTACATGCGCAGATTAATGCAACTTCGCATGTAAGGTGACAAAATTTGGTTGCATCAGGGGTGTAAAGGATGATATATGTATAAGGTATAGCTGTAGTGTCTGGACCTCATAAAATGATGAGGCATAACCTTGGAGACCCACCTACCTCCCAACCTCCACAAAATATTTGTTCATGGGGTCCCCTCATTTTCAGGATATTTTCAGCTAGCAGTATTGCGTTTGCATTGCCAGCCAGTCAACTTTGCATGCAGCCAAGTGTAATAAATTCAAGGGCTCTTCAGAAAGAAATGGGAAACCAACTAATGGAGAAATTGAAACCCAATGTGATTTCTCCAAGGCCCTTGAAAAATATGTCAAGGGCTTAATTGAATACTTGGCAGAACAATTACCAAACATTGCCGTTGCAGAATCAGCTGACAAAAGCATGAGGCAAGGTACTTCAAGATGAAAGTGTCTGTGAGAGTGCCTAATTAAGAGACGTTTTCCTATAGAGAACTATTTTTACTAATTGTGCAAAAAGTCTCGGAGCTAATTTTGCCCTAGTTTGTCAAAAGTTTACAGGATAATATGAGCCTCGACGCGAGAAAACCGGTCTTCGGGGTTTCCGACCAGGTCCGACACAAACCGGCCTGTACAAGCTCAGAAAAGAGTTAGAAGCTTGAAATTTCGGATTTAAGTAGAAGAGGAATTGTACTATCCGAGTAGCGAAAACAAAGGCGCTGATCAGCTTCGCGGTTACCGCGAAGCTGATCTGCGCCTTTGTTTTCGCCTAGGCAAAAATCCGGTTTTCTCATGATGCGGCTCATATTATAGTCCTCTCAAACAAAGGTCAATTTTCTGTCTATATTAGGCCTTTTTTGACATTATGAAAACATGCCCATAAATTAAAAACGTAAAAATTGGAAATTTTTATTTGAAAATTTTGATATTTTTCCTATTTTTGCTCAAAACATAGATTTTGGGTACATGTTAGAACCACATCTGCCTGTATAAAATTGGGATTCAAGAGGTATACTGTTTATGGACATGTTTTCCTGATGAGCAGGCCTATGGCCAGTTGATGGGTAGTTAACCTCAGTTTACCAGTATTGAATGCCTACTTTTCAATGGGAAACTGACAAGTTAGCAGAAATAAGAGAAAAGTCTGCAGCACTGCTTGTACTTTTCTGTATAATGTTGTAGAGCAGATTGTGATTGTGTCATTTTCATAGACCATGAATTTCAAAATGCAGCAAATCAAAAACTTTAATTATTTCATAATCAATTAAGAGTCACGTAGCCACCAATCATACTTAATTGTTTCTTAATCCATTTTTGACAATTAATTTTTCCTTAATCCATTTTCAATCACTCTTCTGTCAACCAAATGTGTGACATCTGTGCTCGTCTCTGTTCTGTTGCTTACATAAAAACACTTGGCCAGCCCTGACTGTATTTGCTGGAAATGTTTGCTAAGCGTAATCTTAAAAATGGAGCCATGTTGCCTTGTTGAGGCAATGCTAAAGAGCAGGTTGCCTCGTTGAGGCAGTGCTAATGAGCAGGTTGCCTCATCAAGGCAATGCTGATGAGCAGACACAACATAATTATGATTCTTTGGAGAAATTACAAAAGTTATCATGGAGTCATCATAAAATATCCTATTTGTCTAAACCCCTGAAAAGCAAGCCTCCATTTGTATCAGATCTCATCCATTCTCATTAGCGGTGTATTAAGTTTTAATATTAGATGAAGCGTGATAGTTTCTACATTGTTCGTAACTTAATTCAGGCCTGATTTTCTGCCTTGACAGCTCTTGTCATGGTTAAAACGTTTTTGTGGTCTCTAGAGACGTTTTCAGATTCTATTGTTACATTTGGCTTGGTTTTATGCCCATCTTGTACAATATTTGATATGGGTTTTGCGCTATGAATGTAACAGAAATGACGCTTTTGGAAACTGCATTTTCTCTTCACGAAAAACATCAATTGATCATTCTCTCTTGAAATGTTTTAAAGCAGTGCCTGCAGTGGTCGTCTGCTGTAAGCAGTTTAACCCACTTGTGATGAACGTACCAGCCCATTCTTATCATATCATGGATGAGTCCACTGTCAGTTTTAGGGGCACCAGGGGTGATTTTTGCTTTTTATTTCATTTTTATGAAATTCTTTTTAGCAAATAGAATAGTCCACTGGATGAGTCCACTGTCAGTTTTAGGGGCACCAGGGGTGAATTTTGCTTTTCATTTCATTTTTATGAAATTCTTTTTAGCAAATAGAATAGTCCTGGATGGGAAATTGTGTTTATCTGGGGCTATAGTCTTTGCCTATGTCCCATCTCCCATAATAATGAAAAGTGTCAGTCTCCCACTACAAGATTGGATCTACAATAGTACCAAGCAATGGCGTCAAATGTAAAACTCCTTAATCGACTCTGGATAGCGAAACTCATTCGGTAGCATGTCCTACCTTTGCTAATGTAGCTGACCCGAAATTATCATGGAGTCATCATAAAACCGAAATTGAGGCTCAAAAACAAGGGGCCAAGTGGTCCAAATTTCACAATGTCGTTAGTTAACAATTTGTTAAAATTTCAAACATGAATATTACAAATACACTGTTATTTTTTGTGGAATGCACTGCAAAGGATTCTCACATATTATCAGCAAAAAATAACAGTGTATTTGCTTATGTAGTCGGCATTTACTTATTGAGTTGAGGTCTTAATGATAACGTTAGGCTATCAAAGTTTTGAACAATTGGCCCCTGTATTTTAACTTGTGGTGATTTGGCCATGAAGCTTTTTTTTTTGACTTTTTTTCCATATTCTGCAGATTCAAGAATAAATTACAGTTGTCATTTTGTTTGTCAAAGTACACATATGTGCTCTAAGTATGGGAACAGATTGATAAGGATAGCTAAGTCTGTCATGACATTTGCTTTAACTTTTAGTTTTAACAGAACCATTTCAAGGTTGCTATTCTGGAATCAGACAAAAACATCATTGATTGTCTGGTGTCCTTTACTGTTGTCTTCCTAAGCCTCCATTCTTCTAATAGAAAGACCAGCTTTTGATGGATTTTAATCCCTGCAATATTGCTGTTTTATTGGAAAGGCTCAATCTCCATAATGAAATTCTATCACAAAATATTAGTTCTTCGGTTACAAAAGGTCAGAATTAAAGTGAAAAGATTTCCAAGCAAAAATTGCTCGGATGCTGATTGAAAATTGAACTGTTAAGCAACAAATTAAGTTGGAATTATTTCCCAGCAGCAGTCAATTTGCATAATAAAAACATCTTCCTGAAAGTGCTGGCTTTTAAAGAAATTGAGTGTTTTTAATTAAACTGTATGGAGAGTTTAAGGATCTGATTTCATCAGTCAAGGCCATGGTATTTGAAGAAACAATAAGATGAGCTAGAGAAAATCTGTAATCATTTTTTCTGACTCGGTTTGACAAAGCTCAGTCATCTCATCTGCATTCCTTGAAGTTTTGAAAAATATCGCCCTGTCTTAACAGCACATTCTATTGTTTTCTAAATGTGCAAGCTTAACAGCACATTCTATTGCTTTACGTCTTGCATGAAGATAATTTTGAAGGTCCGGAGCTCATATTATATGCTTTCCAATATGATAAGAAGAAGAGGACAATGTTACCAACAATCTTTTTTATAAAGGGTAGCAGACAGGATCTTCAAGTTCAGCTCCATGTTTTAGTTTGAGATTAGCGGGTTACGAGCTGAATCATGTTGAGTTCAGTTCTTGTTTCACGTTCAGTAAAGTGAGACAAGCCAAGTTCTGCTTGTGGGTGTGTCAGGTGGTTTTTCTCGGGGTTGTCCCGTTTTCGCCCCACCTACTGATTGGCCTGTCTCATATGAGCTGAAATCTTGAAAGGGACGTTAAACTGAATTGAAAAAAAACAAAAAAAAAAAACAACAACAACATCCTTTCGGTAAAGTAGGTCGCCAGACCTTGTTCAAGTCCAATCCATGTTTTATGTTTGGTATGATAGGCGGCTGGACCTTATGTTCAAGTCCCAAGTTTTAAATTTGGTAAGGTAAGTGGCTGGACCTTGTTCAAGTCCAAGTTTAATGTTTGGTATGATAGGCCACTGGACCTTGTTCAAGTCCATGTTTTACATTTAGTATGATAGGCGGCTGGACCTTGTTCAAGCTGCTGGACCTTGTTCAAGTCCAGTTCATGTTTTACATTTGGTATGGTAGGCCGCTGGACCTTGTTAAAGTCCATGTTTTACATTTAGTATGATAGGCCGCTGGACCTTGTTCAAGTCCATGTTTTACATTTAGTATGATAGGCTGCTGGACCTTGTTCAAGTCAAAGTTTAATGTTGGGTAGGGTAGGTGGCTGGACCTTTTGCAATCCATGGTATGGAACAAATGTCAGCCTTTCCACCTGTTTCTTTTCTGCATGGAATCTGAGTGTCTAGATCTGAACAATTCATAGGTAAGTGTACTCACTTGAACCTCTTGGACATCAGATAACTCACCTGCACATGAGTTTTTTACCCCTGTTTATCAAGATTGAACATCAGAATTCATCACCAGAAAACCTTTAGTTGAGTTTCAGACCATGTTTGATACAAACCGGCCTGTATAGATGCAGAAGGCCAGAGCCTTGAAATTTTGGTTTTAAGAAGAAGAGGGATTGTTCTAATCTATCCCTGAAGCAAAAACAAAGGAGTAGATCAGCTGTGCAGTTGCTGCACAGCTGATCTGCGTCTTTGTTTTTGCATATCTAAAAAGCGGTTTTCTCAAGATTGGTACATCACAATACATCACCTGTTCTAGACAAGGCATGAAGGGCTCGGGTCTTTGACCACATGGAAAGTAGCAACTTGAAGAATTTTCCAACCTGTTTAAAATGATCTTTGTTTTGAGAAAAGAAAACACATCTCAGCTTAAGGAATGATAGCTCAATAGATATTGTGTCTGAATCCTATTGAAGCAGACCCGCAAATTTGATCTTCAAAAGGACAGGCACATTTCTTTCACAACGACTTGGTCATGAAAATATTTCCTCTTTCACTGATACAAGAAGAGCATTAAATTTTGTCACAGTTAGTGATGATTGAAATGTGCACTAAGTACTGCTAATGTGCCGCTCAGAATCTTTCAGAACATGAGCAATGGAACTGTTTTTACCTGGCCTTGGGTTTTGTTTTATGTAATCTTCCTGGTACTTTTTGAGCCGCATCGTGAGAAAACCGGATTTTCGCCTATGCGAAAACAAAGGCGCCGATCAGCTTCACAGTAACTGCGAAGCTGATCAGCGCCTTTGTTTTCGCTACTCGGATAGTACAATCCCTCTTCTTGCTAAATCCGAATTTTCAATCTTCTAGCTGTTTTCTGTGACTGTACAGGTCGGTTTGTGTCAGACCTGGTCGGAAACCCCGAAGACCGGTTTTCTCGCATCGCGGCTCTTTTATGAAACTCAGGTATTTCACAGGTACAACTTGTTCAAGTTTTATCACAGTTATCACTCTATTATTGCAGTTTTATCACTATTTTGGACAGGATTGATAGAAATAAAGATATTTCTGAAGCCTCAGCAGGCTTATCAGCAACTAAATATAGACCTTAGTCCTAATAACTCATAGACTTTTAACCTGCTATCTTGGAAGGCTTCTGTGCTTGTACAACTCGGTTTGTGTCCGACCTGTTCGTAAACCACATTGTTGGTTTCCTCATGGAGTGTCTGTTTTGTTGTTGCCCCAGGTATTTCTGAGTATCATTTGCAAAGGGTCTTGGTTGAACTTGACCTAATTTTCAAGGTCATTCCGTCAATCAGGACTTGAATTGAAGGAGAGTGATGTATGCAGTTGGTACCTTTTAATGTTTGCTGATACTTGCAACAGCATATATGACAAAAAATATGATCAAAAGATGTAATTTGCTTTATGTAGACTACTGTCAGGATAAAATTGTTAAAATTATCATTTTTCTGGAGTGTAAATAAGCCCATTATCATCAAATATATATTCATAAAAAAGATGAAAGTTGATGCTTTATTCTGATAAAATGTTTGGAAGAGAATCGCATAATTTATCTTTTATAATAAAAAATGTGTCAGCGGTTCAGTGATCAAAGTTGGGGTGCTTTACTTATTTATAAATGATTGAATGTTTGAGGGAAAAGAGAACAAAAAATCTGTAACAGGTAGATACTTGAATTTTATGGAACTGTTGAATCATTTGTTGGGATTGTTGTTTGTTTGTTTGATTGTAGCTTAACGCCAGTCAGCAGCTATGGTCATGTCTGGACATTGCCCAATATGGACTGGACATGGACTTTTACCCAATATTGGGGTGTATGGTTTGACTAAACCACTTTTCCTGGGCACGCTCAATCTGAGCAGATGATCAGTCGATCAGTCAGGTTATGGGTGGGGGCCTCATTGATTTCTTTTTCTTGTTCCTTCCTGTGGTTTGATGCTTTACATCCGTTTTACAGCAGCTCAGTGTGAGTGTGTTTGTGAGGGGGGTGGGATGGGGGGGGGGGGGGGGGGGGGAATGGGGTTCAGCTGTACCAGCCACACTCTTCCTGGACAGGTATTGGGATCAGGAGAATACTGAAGATCACCACATTACGAAAACACGCCCATGCAATATACAGAAAAAAAAAATTTGGTTGTAAAAATGAAAAATTTTACTGGAAAAAAATGATATTTTTCTTATTTTTGCTCAAAACATAGATTGTGGGTACACGTTAGAACCGCCTGGTGAGACGGTTCTAACGAGTACCAACAATCTATGTTTTAGAGCAAAAATAAGAAAAATAGGTTTACCCCTGCAAACTCCAGTTTTAGTATATAAAAGTGGGGTTTAGGGGGGGATTTATTGCACGGACATGTTTTCCTGATGAGTTCAGACACATATTCACAATAGCTCTTTTTGAAGCTTCAGAGAAGAAAGAATTAATGAAAATAAAAAATCGTTAAAGAATCATCAGATGTGAGGGTTTGACCTCAAGCCTGCGGCAAGCTACAAGGCTCAGTTAATGTCTTTGCAGCACATGCATGTTCAGTTTTCCTCCTCTATCTGCTCCTGTGTAGGCTTATTAATCTAAGGAGTTTACCATTATTCAGTGCTTACTCCAGTCACAGCTAACACACTAACATAGAAAGAAAAGACAATAATTGTAGCAAAGGTCTTGAACCTACGTATTCATTGACAGTTGGACACAAATCAGGGCCCAGTTCTTCGAAATTAACGATATTGTTAGTTAACGATTCTTTAAAATCTCAAACATGAATATTACAAATACACGGTCATTTTATGTTGATAAAATGTGAGAATCCTTTGCATTGCAAAGGATTCTCACATTTTATCAACAAAAAATGACAGTGTATTTGTTTATGTAGTCAGCATTTACTTAACAAGTTGAGATCTTAACGATGAAGCTAACAAAGTTTTGAACAACTGGGCCCAGGATTATAACTATCCAAGCTGGCTAGACTAATATTTTTGTCAGTTAACACTGGTGATAAAGTGCACACAGTAAAAGGGGCACACATTTTATGAACCATTTTTGTCTCGCCTGCATACATTTTGTACTTCTACTGTAAAATATTTCATTCATAACCTTAAGAAATCGAAAAGCTTTTTTAACACTAAACCAAGGTTAAACACACAATCTCTGATAATATTCATGTTTACAAGGTTTAAAAAATCTTTTGGATTTTCATTCATGAAAATTTCAATACTTGATAACCCGCCTGTGACCTAACCACAATTGTGCAAATAGTCTCTAACAACTGTAAAAGTAAATAAGTGCGTTATAACACAAACTAAAAAAGTAAATACTTGTATAAAGATTCAAGTTTTCGGATAAGCCCAATTTTCCATTTCCATTTGATCACCGTAAAATTTGGAGAGAAAAAATGAGAGAAGTGACCCCCCTAAAGATTCAGTGCAGTCCATGAGCTGAGTAGTTCTCAGATAGAGGTTCATTTAGTGACATACCACGTTCTGCTCAGAAACGCTGGAAAAATATGGTACTGTCGCACAGGAAGTGACTAGGTCACTGAATGGTACTTTTTAGCTCGACTGCACGAAGTGCATAGAGCTATTGCAGTCACCCCGGTCGTCCACGTTCCCGTTCCCATTCCCGTGCGCGTTCCCGTGCGCGTGCGCGTCACACTTGCGTTAAAGTTTTCTAGAAGTCCATATCTTGACAACCACTCATCAGAAAGCATTCATACTTGGACCATAGATACCCTGTAGGGTTAGCTTTCATTCCATGGCATCGGGCCCCTGGGTCCAGGCCAGGGGGTGGGGCTGGAGGTTAAAATCTAGAACACCTTCAAAAATGGCAATTCTTATGTTAAAGTTTTCTAGAAGTCCATATCTTGACAACCACTCATCAGAAAGCATTGATACTCGGGCCATTGACACCCTGTAGGGTCGGCTTTCATTCCATGGCATCAGATCCCTGGGTCCATGCCAGGGGGTGGGGCTAGAGGTTAAAATCTAGAACACCATTAATAATAATGGCTTTTCTGTGATATAGTATTCTAGAAGTCTATATCTTGAAAACTTTTTATCAGAGGGCTTTCATACTCGGACCATAGGTACCCTGTAGGGTTGAGTTTCATTCCATGGCATCGGGCCCCTGGGTCCATGCCTGTGGAGTGGGGCTGGAGGTTAAAAACTAGAACACTAAAAAATAGATGTACTGCTGTGTAACTTTTACAAGGAGGCATATCTTGACAACAACTTATCATAAAGCATTCATACTTCATACACTTTAGGTTCCATGACATCGGACCTCTGGGTCGGAGTCAGGGGGCGGGGCTAGAGGTCAAAATCTAGAACTCTTCGATTTTTTTTCTTTTTATTTCTTAATAGAAACAACTTAGGAGGATGGTTGGTCATTCATCTTTTGACTTTGTGACACTGACTTGTGTGTCATGACGGTAAGGGTCGGTTGACCTACTTTCCATGGTTCAGTGATTTTGCCTTATATCTTGACACTCAATTAGTATATTTTCTTACTTCTTTCAGATTATGAGTTAGTACGACCAGGCCTTTGACCCCAATATACTTATAGGTCACTGTGACCTAATTTCACGGTTCAGTGATTTTGCCTTATATCTTGACACTCATTTAGTATATTTTCATACTTTTTTCAGATTATGATTGAGTATGACCAGACCTTTGACCCCAATATACTTATAGGTCACTGTGACCTAATTTCACGGTTCAGTGATTTTGCCTTATATCTCGGTACTCAAATGGTCTATGAACAAACTTCTTTCAAAGTATGTTTGCGTATGACAAGACCTTTGACCCTGAAGTAGTCCTAGGTCACTGTGACCTAATTTCACGGTTCAGTGATTTTGCCTTATATCTTGACACTCGATTAGTATATTTTCATACTTTTTTCAGATTATGAGTGAGTATGACCTGACCTTTGACCCCAATATACTTACAGGTCACTGTGACCTAATTTCACGCTTCAGTGATTTTTGCCTTATATCTCGGTACTCAAATGGTTTATGAACAAACTTCTTTCAAAGTATGTTTGCGTATGACAAGACCTTTGACCCTGAAGTAGTCCTAGGTCACTGTGACCTAATTTCACGTTTCAGTGATTTTGCCTTATATCTTGACACTCATTTAGTATATTTTCATACTTTTTTCAGATTATGAGTAAGTATGACCAGACCTTTGACCCAAATATACTTATAGGTCACTGTGACCTAATTTCATGGTTCAGTGACTTTGCCTTATATCTCGGCACTCAAGTGGTTTATGAACAAACTTCTTTCACACTATGTTTGCGTATGACAAGACCTTTGACCCTAAAGTAGTCCTAGGTCAATATGACCTAATTTCACGGTTCAGTGATTTTCCTTTATATCTCGGCACTCAATTGGTATATGAACATACTTCTTTCACGATATGTATGAGTATGACAAGACCTTTGACCATAAAGTAGTCCTGGGTCACTGTGACCTAATTTCATGGTTCAGTGATTTTGCCTTATATCTCAACACTCAGTTGGTATTTTTTCATACTTCTTTCTGATTATGAATGAGTATGACCACACCTTTAACCCAAACATACTTATAGGTCAATATTACCTAATTTCATGGTTCAGTGATTTTGCTTTATATCTCAACAATGAATGGGTATATGATCATTTTTCTTTCACATTATGAGTAAGTATCACTAGACCTTTGACCCTGCAATACTTATAGGTCAGTGTGACCTTTTTTCACGGTTCAGTGATTTTGCCTTGTGTCTTGGCACTCAGTTGGTATATGAACACACTTCTTTCACAATATGAGTGAGACCTTTAAATCTTAGGTAGTTATAGTTAACTTTCATGGTTGTGATTTTGCCTTATTGCATCAAGGCAAAAAGATGTGAGCATAATGCTTTGGGTTACTGGTCGGGTTTGGCCTTATGCTTGACAAAGGTCAGAAGCAGTCGAGCACGCTGTCCTGCGACAGCTCTTATTGTTGTCACCTTTTCCTTTAATGTAAACAGTGACAGTACAAATTTTGGGTATTTATAAATTGATTCAAAGTCATGCTCAGCTCAGTTTAGACTAAAATTTATCCTGCTCTTAAATGTTAAAATGCCAACAATTAATGGCATTTTAACATTTATTAGCAGGATAAATTACATGCTTTGGTGATCTAAACCTGGAATTTGAATTTATTTGGGTTATTTTGTCATTTATGAGCAGCTGAAATTTTATGCTCAGCTGAGTTGAGCAAGAAAAAAGCTTTATAACCTTGAGGGAGAGTACGGGACTGTTGAGCAAGAGGTAATGGGTTTGATACCTACCTCCGGCATGTATTGTCATGGAGCAACACTTTCAACTCATAGAACTGAAAGCGTTGGCTTCATCTTTACATGACTGAAAAATTGATGTTTGGGAGGTCAAGCCATAATACCAGACCAAAATTATCTTGTACATGTACCATCTTTAACAATTGACAGTTTTAAAGACTTTCAAATCCATGTATTATGTGCGAATTTCTATTCAAAAACTGCTCTGTCAATTATTGCAGAGTTAGGTCTGTGCAATGCAATGCAATTCAGTGCAGCTGCTGCTAGGTGCACGAATGTGCACATAATACTGAAGATTTGAGCCGCATCATAAGAAAACCGGTCTATGGGGTTTCCCACCAGGTCTGACACAAACCGGCCCGTGCAGCTACAGAAGATGGCTAGAAGCTTGAAATTTTGGATTTAGGAAGAAGAGGAGTTGTACTATCCTAGTAGTGAAAACAAAGGCGCTGATCAGCTGTGCAGTTACTGCACAGCTGATCAGCGCCTTTGTTTTCGCGTAGGCGAAAATCTGGTTTTCTTGCAATGTGGCTCATTTATTGAAGCATCGAGGACAGAGCGATTTAGCATTTATAATTATTGATCACATCAAGGTGATATTGCGTGTCTCATATTGAAACCTTTTTAAGTTTAAAAAAGGAAATTCTGCACGGAAATTGTAAGAAGATGCTGACGTTGAAATATTGTTTTGTCGGCTCATCAGGAGATCAGCTATTACTGGCTATTGCTGCCAAGACAACGAATCCTTATAAGTTTTAATTGAGGTTGAAAACAAATGGCTTCTGTATTATTATATAAAGTCAAGAATCTCAATGTGGCATAGGCCATCCTGAAATTCACAGGCGCTCGACGACTGGACTCATTTTTTTTTTTTTTTTTTTTTCATTTTCACCCGTTTGGAGACCCTTACGATATGTTCATGCAATTATTTTACCTTTAAAACCTTTTCTATCAATCCTCAATCAACCCTCGTCTATGGGCTACTATATAGACAAGGTCGGAAACGCGGTGTCCTAGTTTAATTGGGGTCATGGGATTCCCCGCATCTCAAACTAGTACTTCACCCTTTACCGTTATTTCAATGCTGAGTGTCTACTTATGAGCGACTTTGTAAAAGGTCTCACCTATTGCCTTCGTCAAAAATAAGCATAGTCGCCCGTAAACTTATAATTTATACCACCACCTGTCTACTTGGATGGGATCCCGAATGTTTTTGTATGGTGACCTGTCGTTTCTAGAAATCAGTGGAAGGTCACTGTAAATATCGTATGAAAGAATCAATCCTACTGGATAATTGCATTGCATTGTTGCCATGACACTAGATCACAAAGTGTTTTGACTGGATATAAATCAAGCAACCTATGAAAACCAACGTAACACATATCACGCGCTGGCGTAACACGTCGTGTGACCAGTGTATTTATAGTAATGTCACGGCAAGATTGCCGATTTCATTCGGGATGTCCTCCAATTCTGTAGAATGCTTTAATTGTTAGTTTTTATAGGCGGTTGTGCTTATTTTGAATGAAGGCAATGGGCGAGACCTTTTACAAAGACACTCATGTGTTGACAGCCAGCATTGGAAAAACGGTAAAGGGTGAAGTATGAGTTTGAGATGCGGGAAATCCCATGACCCCAATTAAACTAGGACACCGCGTTTCCGACCTTGTCTATATAGTAGCCCATAGACGAGGGTTGATTGAGGATTGATAGAAAAGGTTTTAAAGGTAAAATAATTGCATGAACATATCGTAAGGGTCTCCAAACGGGTGAAAATGAAAAAAAAAAAAAAAAATGAGTCCAGTCGTCGAGCGCCTGTGGAAATTCTCTGATTCATGGTATCTCAGACTATAGGAGGAAGCAAGATGGTCTAGAAGTTAGTGCATCCAATCATGGGGTCTGGGGCTCGAACCCCACTTGTGCCGGGCCATATCCTTTATCAAGACACTTAAACTGACCATAGTATTGATTAATGCCAAGAAAAGATGGCTGCATCCTGACATGACTGAAAGATTTTTGACCGGGATGTTGAACCACAAAATAATCAGAAACAACACATTGTTACTGATCATTTCTGATAATGATTTCCTTGTTTTTTTTTTGTATTTTCAGCTGTTGAAAACCAAGCTGTATGAATGTTCCCAGTACAAAAGTTGTGTGACCTGTCTCGGCGCCAAGGACCCTTACTGTGGCTGGTGCTCTCTAGAAAACAAGTAAGTGCTTTTAGCAAAATACATGAAGAATCATAATAACAAGTAAAAGCTTTCATAAAAGCTCTTTTTTTTAAAAACAAGTAAGAGCTTTAAACAAAATCAATCAAGAATCACAATGTCAAGAAAAACAAACAAACAAACAACAACAACAACAACAGCAAAAAAAAAAAAAAAGCATTCCCGACCAGGTCCGACACAAACCAGCATGTACAGTCATAGATGAACGCTAGAAGTGTGAAGGTGTGGATTTAGTAGAAAAGAACTTGTACTATCCGAGTAGTGAAAACAAAGGCGCTGATCAGGTGTGCAGTTACTGCACAGTTGATCTGCCCCTTTGGTTTTCCTATGCAAATTGTTGGTTTTCTGATACAGTGGCTCAGCTAACATGTTTACTCACTTGTCTAATATTCTAGCCTCTATTCTTTTATTTTGATTTGATATTTTTTTCTGGAATTTAGTATTGATTTGAAGTGAATCTGCTGGATTTCTTACATCAAATTAGCTCCAAATAGTGACATTAATTGCCAAATTTAATTTTCTAAATAGAATTTTTGCACTTAATTATTAGAATCTTTTCCCATCTTTAGTATCGATTCTTCAGCTAATAGAGTCTGCATTGTGAGAAAATATGACTTTCAGGCTTCCGATCATGTCCAACTTGCACATGTCCAACTTGCACAACAATCAATCACGAGGTCATAAGATCATGGCTAGATGAATGATTGCTAACAATTTAAAACAAGGGAAGGTCCTGTCCTAGAGTAACGTTCTAACTGTGTGGCCTTTGATTTTTCATATGCAAAATGCCCGTTTTTCTCATTGTTTGACAAATTTCATGCAAGAGTGGATAATCTTGCCTCTCGTGTCGATCTAATTAGGCTTCATACAATGTAAACTTTCAGTTCCATTACGAAAACTTGTCCATGCAATAAACAGAGATTTTTAAAGCCTTAAAAATTGAAAATTTTCAGCTAAAATTTTTTTTTATATTTTTCTTATTTTTGCTCAAAACATAGATCGTGGGTACACGTTAGAACCGCCTCGGCTGCCTCGCCGAGGCAGTTCTAACGAGTATCCACAATCTATGTTTTGGAGCAAAATAAGAAAAATAGGTTAACCCCTGCATACCCCAGTTTTACTATATAAAAGTGGGGTTTAGGGGGGCACTCATTTCACGGACATGTTTTCCTGATGTAACATGCATATGCCACATTTCAAGGACATTTATCTTAATTTTGGTCATTATCATTCTGCCATTTCTATGCCCCATGTTTGCATATAAACAATTGTGCATGCAGGCTTGCAACAGCCTGGCCCTTTTTGCTGTGAGCCATTGTGAAACAGGAAGAGGATGGATTCAATTAAGCCCCAGAGCACATTGATTTATACCGCATGAAAACAAACAGAGCCGGTTTTTCATGCTCTCCTGAGAAAAGGAATCAGAAAAAGACATGGAATGGTTTTGTTAGTCCTTGAAGCAGCAATATTGTTAGTGCCACAATGCGAGAAAACCAGTCTTTGCCGTTTCCGACCAGGTCTGACACAAACCAGCCTGTACAGTCACAGCAGAGGACTACAAGCTTGAAATTTCAGATTTAAGAAGTTGAGGAATTGTACAATCCGTGTAACAAAGGCGCTAATCTGCGCCTTTGTTTTCGCCTATGCAAATACAGTTTTCTGAGACGCGGCTCGTTTAGTCTGCTTACAGAATAGGCAGGAATTGAAAATAGCAATGCAGTTGACAGACAAACAGTCAGAAACAGAGTTCCTGTTGACATTGTTACCATATGGGGAAAGTCTGTGATTGTGAACAGGTTGATGGCATTTGCAGTTTTTTGAACCCTATTCCATTGGTGCAGTGTTTTCTTATGTTTATTTTACTTCAAGTTGATATTTGAGCAGCAGTATTTGCAGTAACTGCGAAGCTGATCAGCATCTTGGTTTTCGCTACACGGATAGTTTCTTAATCCAACATTTCCAGCCTCTAGCTATCTTCTGTACTGATACAGTTTGGACATGTTCGGAAACCACAGTGATGGTTTTCCCACTAGAAGGCTCATTTGTTGGCAAAGAGTACACTGCAGAATGAAACTTATCACAATGTGAGTGCGGTGGCTTACTGGTTAGCGTGTCAGATCCTAGATTAAGAGGTGAGGGGTTTGATCCCGACTGGCCGTCAGTCTGGGTTGTGTCCTTGAGCAAGGGTGGAGACATTAACTCCCCGCAGTTCATTCCCAGGAAGTGGTAGCTAGCTACGTCCTGACATGACTGAAAATTTGTTGACTGGGATGTTAAATCACAAACAACAAACTTATTTGGTCAAAAATATGTTGTAATGTTAAAGAGGACTGGTTTCCTGTTGAGTCTGTAGCTCTGAATTATGCATGTTGGAAAAAAATCATATTATATTACAAATTGATTGCATGGTAAAATTACATGAAAATGAAAGCACAATAATTATTCATGATGATATTTATAGTTGCAGCTAATAAAATTTTATGCTATTTCTGGCAGTAAAACATGAGCTGATTTTTGCGCACATGAGCCGCCACTTGGGAAAACCAGCAATCTGCATATGCCAAAACAAAGACGCAGATCAGCTTCGCGGTAACCGCGAAGCTGATCAGCGCCTTTGTTTTCGCTGCACGGATAGTACAATCCTTCTTCTTAAATCCGAAATTTCAAGCTTCTAGTCTGCTTCTGTGACTGTACAGCCCAGTTTGTGTCGGAACTGGTCGGAACCCAAATTGTGGTTTTCTCACGCACAGGCTCATATCATAAAACAATGTATAGATCACCTGCATGGTATTGTTGGTTCAGTCTTACTGAATCTTAAATTTAGATGTAGAGCTTCAATACCTCCGGTAGTGTACAGTTAGTGTTGAATTTGGTGTGAAACCTCGGAGGTTTTCTTATGATAGGGCTTTTATGTGATTTGTCTTAACAAAATTCCTGCCCACATAAGGACCTGTTAGTTAAATCATGAGAAAAGGTGTTGTTCAGGATGCAAAATTGCACATATAGCATGTTTTGATAGCTGCAGCAAACCATGGTGACTGATGATTTTGGTAGTGTCTAGAGAAAACATCTTTTCAGAGATTTCTGGTCATGTACGCTGGTGGGTCTGTAACTATTAAAAACAGAATTTTTAGATTGACAGACAAAATGAATTCTCTTGTGGTCGACAGTTAATGTCGGCTTGTCCCAGTACCAACGGCCCAATAATAGAGCAGGTTTGAATGCTGCTACTGCTGAGTTGTGTTCTTTAACAAGTACACAGTACTCGCCAGTAGCGGTGGCTCCATCCAGATGTTACTGAAAAATTGTTAATTGGGACACTAAACCGAAAAAACGAACCAATGTTCCGACAATTGAAAGCAAAAAGCAGGATTTCTTTTGATGTGACTGGAATGAACTGCACATATTTTAATGACACCTAAATGAGCCACCTCGTGGAAAAACCAACAATGTGGTTTCTGAACACAAACCGGCCTGTACAGCTACAGAAGCAGGCTAGAAGCTTGAAATTTTGGAGTTAAGTAGAGGAGGAATTGTACTATCCGAGTAGTGAAAACAAAGGTACTGATCAGCTTCGCGGTTACTTCACGGTTACCGCGAAGCTGATCTGCGCCTTTGTTTTCGCCTATGCAGATTGTTGGTTTTCCCATGGGGCGGCTCAAATGATTGAAAAGACTGTGCAACATGAACCCAGAAGAATTTTGTTCAGATAATGATGACCTTGAAATAGTTTTCCACATTACAATCAGCAATAAAGAATGCATTGGAGCCTGTAATTACCTATGAGCCACGTCATGATAAAACTAACGTTTTGCATATGCGAAAACAAAGGCGCAGATCAGCTTAGCAGTAACTGTGAAGCTGATCAGCGCCTTTGCTTTCGATACATGAATAGTACAATTCCTCTACTTTCTAAATCCAAAATTGCCAGCCTCTAGCCTTCTTCTGTGCTTGCACAGCTTGGTTTGCGTCAGACCAGTTAGGAAACCACATAGTTAGTTTTCTCATGACGCGGCTCATATCAAGAAAAGGTATGAATGAACACCTCCAAGGTGCAAACAGACACATAATGTCACATCATGAGAAAACATGTCTTTGGCTGAAGTGAGAAATGGAATAGAATTGCCCCCCGCCCCCTGTACCTCCCGCTAAGGGGGATCCCTGATCTCTGGCCCCCCTCCTTGTATATTTCTGGGGAATTAAATAACACATTGAAAAAGAAGGGGAGGGGTGGGTGGCAAAGAGAATTGCCCCGCCACTGTTGTTGGTGCTCATTAGAATGGCAGCAGCCTACAGAATTACCTCACTGAGGAGATTCTAAGGCTTTTCTAATAGGCACCCACGAGGTAAGTAATTACGAATCAAGAAATAAGAATGTGATTTGCAAAAACACAAACTAAGCAGGTATTCTGGCGACGATCTCGGCTCGTTTACAGCTAATGATGGAAGTTTCGCATGATACTGCTGTTGATGCAATAAGCACTCCATCTTGTGACAGGAAATAGCATTGTTAGATGTGTTTACCTTATCTGATTAAACAAGTTTTTTTAACCCATTAATAACAAATGAGCCGCCTCGTGGGAAAACCAGCAACGTGGTTTCCGAACAGGTCCGACACAAACCGGACTGTACAAGCACAGAAGATGGCTAGAGACTGGAAATTTTGGATTTAGAAAGTAGAGGAATGGTACTATCCATGTAGCGAAAACAAAGGCGCTGATCAGCTTCGCGGTTACCGCGAAGCTGGTCTGTGCCTTTGTTTTCGCCCATGCAGATTGTTGGTTTTCCCATGGGGTGGCTCAAATGGATTCGCCAATCATTATCATTTGGGTGAGCCCACTTTCATTTTTAGGAGCTTCAGGTGTGATTTTAAAAATTTATTCCATTTTTCGATGAAATTCTTGTAAGCAAACAGAATAGCCTCAGATGGGATGCTCTGCGGGGTCTTATCTGGGGCTATACTGTTTGCCTATGTCCCATGCAAAGGACGGCAGGCTTAAATAAGTGAAGGAAATGGCGCACTTTTCTATAAAACTTGTAAAAGTGCAATGTAATCATTCTAAACCAGTCACATGCAGTGTTTTTGCCCCTCATTAATATTGCCAGTACAGTTAGGGGAGTGTTGTAGCCCAGTGGTTATAGCAACAGACTCCGACTCTGCGGATAGAAAGGTCAGGAGTTCTAAATGTCAGTGGTGCATTTAGGGGTGGGGGGGGGGGTTTGGGTGGTTCGCTTGAACCTCCCTCTGGGACCAAATTGTTTCAATTTC